>JANVYB010000004.1:4087957-5450610 GCA_027406005.1 Colletotrichum horii
GACTGGACTGGACAGGGTCTGAGGTGGCCAAAGACGACAGGACAGCGCAAAGCAAAGGCGAAGGCGGTCAAACAAGTCAAGATCTGGCCTGGCCTGCCTTGCCTGGGCTGGCGTTGATCCATCAAATCTCGCGAGTGCCTATTTGCGGATATGATGGCCTCTCGCCGCACCGGAAGGTAATTACAGCCTTCTAGAAGCCTCAATCTCTGTCCACAAGGTCTAGGGAGGACAGGGGGCCAGACAATTGACTAACTTTTGCCCGTTAAGGACCGCACTGCTTCATCTTGGATCGCTCGTTTAATATCATCTCGACACAAGACATACACACACACTCTGCGCCCGTGGCATACATGCCATTCAAGGATGCCGACTGATTGACTTGTCGGAACAAATCCAAACGTCCGTGGGCGTGCGTTGTGTCTATGTATTTATTGCGTACACTTTCGCCTGGCCTCGAGTAAGGCACATACATATATGGACGCTCACACAGGCAACAGATAACATCGGTTACTTTATGTACACACATGCAATCTCGTCCATGTGTTTCGTCTCCCTCTTTACCTACCCATCTATCTACCTTACCCTACCAGCTGCTACTACTGCCTACTGATCAGTTACCTTCCTGATGACGGCCTTGGCCGACCTTGTTATGTAACTGCGCAGCGCAACAACCAGATACATGCCCACCGGTATCCGAACTGATGACGAGCAAGCGCCCGATGATGTGCAAGGAATATATGGCCCTTTGGCCCTCTTGTCTCGCTCCTCACCACACCCCATGTCTCTTCACCAATCGCCCACTGCCCTGCTTCCATGCCTCGTGTCGGTTCGGCTCAGCCCAGCCCAGCCAGCAGAGCAGAGCAGCGCAGCGCAGCGCAACGGACAACCTGAAGCAACAACAACTGACCGGGGCAGGCTGGCGACCGGCAAACGAATGACGGCCTACCGGGTCGCAGTGGAGGAAGTGACAGAACGGAAAGCCATATGCTTCACGGGTCTCCGGCGCCCCAGTAAGACTGCAGCGTCATGTCTCCGCGAGCAAACAAGAGACGCAAAAAACCTTCCTGCTCCTCACCTTATTTATCACGGGTACCATCCATGGACCGCCAGGCGTGTTCCTCCTCGCTTCCTCCAATTCGCCCAGCCATCCCTGTCCGGTCTGAGCCATCGAAACCTCGTCAATCCTGGCCATGCCCGCGGGCCTTCAGGCCATCCATGATCCCAACCAATCCCGTCGAGTCCAGCTCACCTTTTGATCCAATGCGATGCGATGCGATATACATTGCACCCGGGAGCCCTTCTCACACTCTTTCCTGACGAGTTGCCAACATCTCGTATGTATACACCCGCACAATCCTGTACTGCGCAGTAGATTGGCGCGGCGACAGCAGTTCGACTGATTGACATTGTCATGCCTTGCCATTTCTACTTCCAGCCTGCCAATGCCCGGACCCTCCGAGGGGCCAGGTACGCCAGATCGGACCCGATTGCGACTCGACTGCCGTGCCTTGGGGCCAAGACCCAGAGACTGCGAGGGATACATACTTATCCCACCTCCCTCCCTCCCTCCCACCTGGGCTGCAAGATTCGGATTGATAACTGCGGCGCTTCGCAGCGCGCCATCCCACCCTACCCGAACCAAGAAAGCATTCATGTTTGCGCGCACACGAAGAGGAGGAAATCGGAACGCCATGGCCGATCTGCGTCGGGGCATCTCGCGTGAGCCATCCCTCATGTTCACCCCTCGCCATTCCATTCGTATGGAGGTTGGCCCGTATCAGCTCCGTCATCTGCGCTTTGCGACTGGTGCCGGATTGCCCACCAGTCACAAGCTCCCAGATGCCATATGCCCCATTGTGTGTGTGACTTGAAGATAGATGTTGGATGTCGTCCTGACCTGTGCTTCCGCAGCCGGCTAGCCCCTCTCTTCTGACTTCTGACTTGACAATTGAGGACTGCGATGGCACAATTTCGCGACGGCCTACTTGGTCTTGTCATTTCCATGTTACACCGGCCCCAGACATCCATCGACCGACCCTGTTCCCATTCCCATCCACTCCATCTGACTGGCCTACCCGGATGGCACATTGGCAACATACATGTTCCGCTTTACCACCACCACGACGCATACATACACATGAACACCCGTCGGCGACGACGCCAGAACTGCAGGTCCGGCATGGCGCCTGCTAGCGATTTGGCGCCACACCAACCCAATCCTGGAGCCGTTTTTCTAACCTAGCCATCCACTTAATGCCTTCAAGTTCCAGAGGGCGAGCTTCTAACCACGGCTCCTAGCCCATAGCAAACGCCATGAGCGCATTAGGCGTCGCTGGCCGGTGCCATGATATCCGCGACCGAACAGCGCGGGCAGCCTGTCAGGCGGAGAATGTAGTCTTATTAGGTGAAATGATCTGCGAGCTATTTGGGGGGCCCTCCCCAAGAGCCAGCCCGTTCTTGAGCTCCATTGTTTGCCTCCTCCGCGGTAGCGGCTGTTTCGCCCGCGTGAGACAACCCCCAACACAGGCCCACCGACACCTTCGAATCGCAGCGATCAAGGTGTCTGGTGGTCCGCAGTAGCAACTGAGAGGCAGGTTGGCTGGCGGTAATGATACAGGCACACATACTTTGGGATATACATATAACATAACAGGCACACGGAGCGCGGGACCAGGACGACACAAACGAGTCGCGAGCTACATGGCCCCGCGAGCCAATGGCATCGCCGTTTCGGCCAAGCTCGAGGCGCCGTAAGTCTCGCGGACCAGGATTGGGGGGGGGGGGGGGGACCGAAAGGTCAAGAACGATGGCGGCCGGAGAAGGGTGGTCGAAGCGCAGGCTCGGCTTGATGCGTACAAGACGAGGCGGAACACTGGCTAGACGGATGCTCAACATGATAATATCCAGAGCCACTTGCTCAGCTCGGTCTGGCCTAGTTTCAACCGTCAACCCACTGGATCGCTCGCCTGCTTGGAGGGAAGAGTTCGTCCGCAATGTAACTGGCATCAACATAAGCTTCAATGTCGTCGGATCATGAACCCCAGGCTCTCGTTTCATGCTGCCGTGTCTCGGCTAGTTCTGCTAGTATATGAGCGCGGCAGAGGCAATACAAAACCACAGAGCACGTCGCATCAGTTTGGCCTATTATTGAACATCTGTCAAATAGGAGCCAGAGTCCGCCCAGCTGCGATATTCAAACACACACAACGCCTGGAGAAGAGATCGTTCGACTGTCCGGAACCCCCTCTGCGCAGCTTCGGTGCGTTGCTCGCATGGTAGTTGGTTTGCGCACGAGGATTCCCGCCTGCACCTAGCAGCAGCAGCAGCAGCAGCAGCAGCAGCAGCAGCAGCAGCAAGGCACACGCGGTAAGGTGCTCGCTGCGATCCGCGGGCGGAGAGCTTATTAGATAGGGTGGCCGGGGATGTTTTGCGCTGCAGGTCACTACGAGGCAAGATTGGGCCAGGCCGTCATGTTACGGTTGTATGCGCTGGCCGGGGTTTCAAATGCGAAGCTGTTGCCGAATCATCTTTAAGAGAGAGACACGACATGGCAAGGAAGAAGGCAGTCGTGGCCATCGTTCAAGGTGTGTGTGTGTGTGTGTGTGTGTGTGTGTGTTTTTCTGCCGCATGCTGTGCGGGTACATGGCAGCTGGGACTTCAGAATCTGATTTAACCAGCCCCTCCATCTGCTGCTTGCTGCGTTTGTGCAGATGTCGCCGTCGCCGTCGCCGCCTCTGCTTGGCTCGAGGAATCCCCACCTCATGTAGACGCAAAGGTAACACTAACAGGAGTGGCAGCTCTCGTCTCGCGCTTTGCGACAGGATGGGATGGCATGGGCAACGACCGATGATGGGTGGTGGGTTGTGGATCGCGCACGCATCTTGTTGGTCTGCGGTTCGTCTTTGGGCTGTCTTCATTCTTTCTCTCTGCGTCCGCGGTGCGGAGAAGGGCAACGGGTTGATGAACTGGCACTGGGTAATGCAGGCCCCAACAAGTCGCTTCGCCAATCGGGGAGTTCAGAGGCATGCCGCACTCAAAGTACGGTGTGCAACACCTGGCGAGACTTTGCGCCCAGGCTCCAGATTCCCTCGCAGGGGTGAGCTATCTTTCCTGAACGCAGCCATCGCTCTTTGTTTTGCGTTACCTCGCAGGTTGGGGCTCCACTGCCACGTCGAGGTTTGGGAGGCTTGCTATTGGGAACTGAACATGGCTTCATCGAAGACCCTTCTTCTTGCCAGTCTCCTGGTGGGATTGGGGAGGCGAAAAGGGCTTGATTCGAGTCGCATTCTGCGTGTCTGCCCAGTCGTTGCGGCCAGTCGACCCGATTAGCTCGTGGGCCCCGTCAAGATGCTATGCCATGCCATGCCATGCTCTGTCCATCCCACCATCAACGCGGCGACGACACATTGAAGCAAGCACTGCAGTTGAGACCGGCCTTGCAGAGACGGACTCGACGACGATTCGTTCTCGGCTCCCGCCAGCGAGCTGCGAGGGTCTCGTCGCTTGACGGGCAGAGATGGACGGGTACGACCAAGCTAGCAGAGATGGAGCCGTGGTGCGCTGGATTCTACCGGGAAGATCGGCGCTTGCCTGCGCATTTTGGCTTCAACGCATTTGGCGGAGAGTGAGTGCGTGAGTGAGGTGAGCGAGCGGAGGCGGCTTCAGTCAAATTCTGCAACCCTTGTGCGTCACACTCGACTTATTCTGTCTTTTGCGCATGGTTGGGCTACGTTCGCCACGCCACTTAGCCCCTCTCCCTGTGGACTCTCAAATCAATCCATTGCTTCTCCTACGAAGCGCGCATACAAGACGGGTTGGGCTCGCGCAAACTCGCACTCTCTCCCTCTCATGTTCGATGCGCAGTGGAAGTCGAAGCTGTTGGCGGGGCGGCAAGTGTGGAAAGAAAGTTGCGACGACGTAGGGTCTTCCAGGGCAGCGGGCGTACCGTGCGCGAATTCTGGCTTTGCACTGCCGATTCTCCAGTTTTTGTGTGCTGCGACATGTTGCAGGGGGTACGTTCGAAGTCGTCGCATAGGGGCTTTCCTTCGAACTGCGCAGTGCGCTGCGCCCATCCCCAGACTGGCTGATGTGACAGTTGATGATTGACGACGGCGGGATGGGACGATGCCCTATGATATAAAGCCAGCTGAGCCGTGGCCGATTCCAAAACATGGCCGCAAGCTGGATGAGGGTGTGCGACTGAACATAATGGACATGTGTCAGTGTGTGTGTTTGTGTGTGCGATCGAGCAAGAGAATGCGCCGAAGCCAGCCAGATTGCGGCGCCCCTCCGTCCGGTCATCGCTGGTTTTGCGCCATTGGCCTAGTACCTGGAAGCAAAAGGTCATCCTAGCGCAGAGAAGCGAAGCGCAGCACAGCGTTGTGCGGGATTATGGTGGTCGTATCCTGCCATGTCCGGCTTGCGTGGCGGCGGGTGGGTGATTGTCATTGAGGGGTGAAAAGGGAGCTGGTATGCCCATCATGCAGAGATATTAATTGCCCGCGCACATCCTGGCTGGTCCCTGACGACATGTCGCTTCCGTCATGCATTTGGCGAGAGGCATCGCCAACGTCGGACGAGTCGCAATCCTTCCCAGAATCAAACCGATCAAAATAAACAAAGCAGAATGAATGCTTTAGGCGCATCGCGTTGCGCCAATGCGACTGGCTAGATGCGACGGCCTGCAAGATGGGTCTCTTGCTCCCTCTGCCAATACCAATGCCGGTCGCAGGCTCTTGGGCCAGGCGCGTACGTCCAATTCCGTCGCAATTGTCGCCATATGCGCCAGGCGGGTGAGAAGGGGCGCCGGTCGTAAGAGGATTCAGCGCACCAAAAAGCGCCGGGGGTACGAGAGTTTTGGCGATGAGTCGCAACACTGACGATTTGCGGTGGATTCCCTTCAGTGCTGCGCAATGCTGTTGCCGCGACCTGTGGACCTTGACCTGGGCCTTGACCGGGTGGCTGTTTCTGCGCCCGGTACCACCCACGTGACCAGGTGGCAGGTTCGCGTTCGCCCACCGGCGCGCTGAGGGTTTTGGACCTTGACGACGTTGATGATCGAAAGAACAACGGAATGGTGCCGGGTCTGGCAGAAAGATTACAGAAAGCTTCCAGAACCTATAGCGACAGGTTTCAAAGGTCGATTGAAGGTAAGTATTCGGGGTTGATGCTTCTGTCGACCGAAGCTACAAATTGACTGTCATCCAGAAGACGCGACGAGAAGGGAAATTCAACATCTTTCTCCATTCTGGGACTAGCGTCATTTTATTTGCTCTGAGCTCCACCTATGACGACAGGGGTCGGAAGAGCTGCCGAGACTTTGCCGAGCACTTGCAGCACGCACCTGCACCTGCACCTCACCATCAACGCCTCACTCTGGCTTTTTGGGTTCGATTTACCTTGACACGATCCCTATTCCTATCTCAAAAAAAAAAAAAAAAAAAAAAAAAAAAAAAAAAAAAAAAAAAAAAAAAAAAGAGGCTTCTGAATCTTGCCCTCCATAATCTTGACTGTGCTGTGGCTCTGTCGATATCTTGTGCCCTGCACAGGCTATTCGTCAAACAGCGCCCTGCAATTACCGAGATGCCTGACTCTCACGAATGTTCATGTCGCAAACGCGGGAACGAATCTCTTCTTTAAAGGCCAGCGTCGGCTTTCCACCGCATGGCCAGTGGAATGCAGGACTTGCTGATAAATACGGCACTCTCAGCAAGATGCTTCGTGGGGTTGCCCACGATCGGGTCGAGCAAATGGCCCAATGAGTGTCCCCCTCTCCCGTACCCTTGGTGCAAGCCCAGCTCCGGGGCTGGAGGCTTTGTTGTATCTTCACGTTGCTGATATCGCTCATGTGCTCGTTATTGTAACTGAAAGCGGCGCATCCTTCCCTCTACCACCGTCTCTCTTATTCCTGGTCGTCGTCTTCCCCTTTCCCAGGCCCATCTCTTTCGTGCGACCCATGGTCCTCTCCGCGATGGCTCATGTCTTCTCTGTGATCTTCGTCATCCCCAGTAGCGTGTTCCCGCTCAGCTTCATCTTCGCCTATGCATGGGCAAGCATTCATTGTTTTTGCGCCCGACCCAACCTTGCTGACAACGAGCCTTGAGTAGGTCTTTCCCATTTATTCGCCATTGTCTCATTAGCTCTGATGCTCTACGCGCTTGCTCTCTTCATTGTTGAATGCGACGTCTTTCTGCCCTGGTGGACGCCGAAACGAAACGAAGTAAGTTGACGATAGACGCCATGGGGCAGGGGCGAACAAATCCGTCCCGGGACTACTACTACGCTCCCGCTCGCTTTCCCCGTCGCTGGATTCTGGCCTCTTGGTGGCTGTCGCTGATATACCCTCGAGAACGTCGTTCTTTGTCTTTGACCTTGACTCGCAACGTCGACGCGTTTCGAAGGCGACCCGAGAACCTCCAATCGTTTGGTCTACGCCGCGCGGCATCCAAGGAACGAGAACCACGTTCTGCAGCCTTGACTAGGTTGCTGCTCCGCTGTGACTTTCGTACTGTTCGATACTCGGCATCAAGTGTCTGACATTGCATACTCTGGGATTACTCCCCGTATGTGCCGTAAAGCATCGCCCTCGCATCTCTTGTGTCCGACGTGGCGCTAGGTTTGGGATATTAACTGCCCACTCCACCATAGAATCTTACCGCGTCAAATGGAGCTATACTCAGTGAGCCCAAGGATCGTATCATCAACTCATAAGAAAGGCAGGCGATGCAGCCGACAACTCCAGCCCGGAAGCTATCTCGTGGCGCTTTCTCCCATGTGCCAGCCGCTGGAGACTAACGTGGGGCTGGGCCTTTGTCCTCGTCCTCGGACAGCCGATAAATCCAACGTTCCTCGTTTCACAGGCACGATCAACAAAGAGAGGCGTTGGAGGCTCTTTGAAGGCAAAAAGGGGTATTCTCATTCATTGTGCCTGCCAAGCGGCTTGTCATCCGCGGGCGTGTGCTCGGAAGATGGTGAGCATTAGGGCAAACGGAATGGCCATGCAAGCAAGCAAGCAAGCAAGCAAGCATGATCAAGTCGCAATCACAACAACGGTTGGCCGGGGGTGGATGCAGGCAAGTCGGATGATATCACCAAAACTTCGTCTGAATACCAGTGTCTTGGGTCCGCATCGTGTTGCTCATTGACTCTTCCCCGGATTCGTTCATGCGCGTGTGTGCGGTTGCGCCAGACATCGGGGATGGGGGGCGCAAAACATTGAATTCACTGCGACTCTGCAGCCCCTCCACCTGGAGATGAGCCCAGAGGTCTCCGCCCAGTGGCCGGCCAACGGCTAGTCCCACCCAAACGAGCCAATCGCAAGACGCGCTTTGGGTGACGGGCTTCGCGTCGGTGGTGGGCAGCTGCGAAATATTTACAAAACAAGTAAACAGTCTGCATTCTGTCCCAAGGGTCGCTCCAACCTTACTTACCTAGGTAGCTAGCAAGGCGGCTTTTTTTGGTCTTAATCCGCCCCGTCGCGGCAGTCACCACCAAACAGTCCTTGGCTTGAGACCTTTTCTTCTCGTCCAAAGCTGTTTCCAAGCCTTCATATCTCCGTCCCTTCCACATCCCTCCTTCCCCCAACAGCCGGTCATTGTCGAGGCAGTCCGCCACCTCTGTTAAAGGTACCTCATAAACCTGACCGGCCCTCCCCCCCCCTTCGTTGTATCCGTACCTGTCGCAATATCCCTCATTCATCCCTTCACTCGATCCCATCCAGCTGTCTTTTACTCTGCCGGCCGAAAATCGAGGACCGGACCTGCAGCAGTATAGGCAAAGGGAGCCGTTGGTGTTTACATGCTATCGGACGCAATTGTTCCCACGACATCCTCACCGGCAGCAGCTTCATAAAACTTCCCACTGCCGCTCCCAGTTTCCGTCGCAAGCAGAATAAAAGAGAAAAAAAAACCACAAAGCAGTGCTAGCCATCTCAAGCCAAGCAGCCGCAATGGACGCTAGAGTAAGTCACTACCTACCTCCCTTGCGACGCTCCCTCGTAAACAGCGGGCATCTTGCGAGGGACAGCGTCCTCGATTTGGCTGTCCTATTGACTAACGTTCCTCGAAACAGCCTCAGCGCATCCGAGTCCACCCGGGCGGAAACGAAAACATCATCCCTTCGAAACAAGATTCCATACATCAGCGACACAAATCCACCGGCAACCTCCAGGCAATGCCTCGTAATGGCGCTCTCCAGGTCGCTGCGAAGCGCACCGCCTTCGGAGACGTCAGCAACACGGCCAAGAACCTCGCTGCTCTACCCAGTGACAAGCTCCCGGGCAAGGGCAAGGTGGTCGACCTAAACTACAACAAGGAGAATCCTACTAACGTCAAGGATGGATTCACCCGCCCTGCTCAGCGATCCACTGCTTTGGGCAATAAGGCTGCTCCTCCTGTAGCGCAATGGAAGCAACCCAAGCTTGATGTGCGCAACGATGCACAGCCAAAGCAGGTTGCGAAGCGAGCCTCTGTAGCCCATCTGGATGCCAGACCCTCGAAGAGCAAGCACATGGCACAAGACGCCACATCAGAGTCAAACAGACAGCCTCGACAGTACAAGTCTCAGCCTCAGCTTAAGAATGAGCCTGCGACTCACTTGCTGAGGCGCACTAAGAGCAAGCTGTCCACGACCTCGACACAGCCAGGAGCGACGACGGAATCTTGGAAGCCAATGGACGATGTGACCGAAGCTGCTTACGAGGACGCCGTCGAGCACATTGGCGATGAACAATACCACGGCCCATACAACAGGCGCTCCTTGGAGGTCGTGGAAAATGCCCGCCCCCTTGAGGTTGACTTACAGGACGACAACATCCCCGTTGACTCGGCCCTTGGACCCCTTGCTGCCCCCGTGCTGTCGGAGCCGGAGGAGTACTGGGACGAGGAAGAGGAGGAGGAGCTCTACGATGACCAGGGATACACGACTGCCCACTCGTACAAATCCCGCGGTGATCTCACCACTGGTGGCGCTACCACAGTATTGGCTCCCAAGGTTACTGACAAGGTGCAACAAGAGTTGGAGACAGCCCGGGCCATTGTTGAGAGTACCCGTACCCAAGAGGAGGTCGACGACGAGATCTGGGATGTCTGTATGGTGGCAGAGTACGGCGACGACATTTTTGAGTACATGAGGGAGCTTGAGGTGCGTCCGGCCGCGGCTATTTGCAACGAACGTTCAATGCTGACTGTTGCGTAGATGAAGATGCTGCCTGACCCCCACTACATGGATCACCAAGCCGAGATCCAGTGGTCCATGCGCTCAGTCTTGATGGACTGGCTGATCCAAGTCCACCACCGATTCAGTCTCTTGCCGGAGACTCTTTTCCTCACGGTCAACTACATCGACCGCTTCCTTTCATACAAGGTTGTCTCTATTGGCAAGCTTCAACTAGTGGGCGCTACCGCTCTGCTCGTTGCCTCCAAGTACGAGGAGATCAACTGTCCATCTCTGCAGGAGATCGTCTTCATGGTTGACAACGGCTACAAAATTGACGAGATTCTCAAGGCCGAGCGTTTCATGCTCAGCATGTTGAGCTTCGAGCTTGGCTTCCCTGGTCCGATGAGCTTTCTGCGAAGGGTTAGTAAGGCGGATGACTATGACCTTGAGACGCGCACGCTGGCAAAGTATTTCCTTGAAGTCACCATCATGGACGAGCGCTTTGTCGCGAGCCCTCCCAGCTTTCTCGCTGCTGCTGCGCACTGCTTGTCTCGATTGATCCTGAAGAAGGGCGACTGGGTAGGTTATACCGATGTAATTTCCGGACAATGAGCGCCGCTGACAAGAGCCAGACCCCCGCACACGTTCACTACTCTGGATACACTTGGGCCCAGCTTAAGAACCTGGTCTCCATGGTGTTGGAATGCTGCTACAACCCCCGCAAGCACCACCTTGCCGTCTTCGAAAAGTACTCTGACAAGAGATACAAGCGTGCCGCCGAGTACGTCCAGGCGGAACTTTCCAAGGGCTTTACGCTGCCATTCCGCTACTCTGTCGGCCGCACATCGGCCTTCGACTTTGGCGACCTTGACAGCAACGCTGCCCATGCAAAGGCTGTCGAGTTCTCGGGCTAGTAGGACAATGGTGCTCGATCAGCAACCGCGCATCGTGCGAGAGGGTTCTGTTGGGGACACCAACGAGGCCCATGGCCCGACTCGACAAACTATTTTCCTTCTGAACGATGTTGATTGCAACAACTGCCGCTGCTACTACTTTAATACGTCGAACGGGCACACGCACCCCACTCGACACGCAACTACTACCCCGGCAATGGCGCGCAACTTTACGCAAAGCAATGTTTACGACCGGCGAGACGGTCTGTTGATGACTTTGGACGATGTGACGATATCCACGACTGGTTTTCGGCTTGATAGCCCTTCATTTCTTTCGGTTGGCCCTCGTCGATTTGCGTTTCATCCGAGTCCAGCATGTTTACGGCGTTAGGTGGGATGATTCCCCTAGAAGGCAAGGCATACAGAGGCAACGGACGTGGCTTTCAGGAGCAAACCAGAACCGCCAAAAGCAACTGAGGAAGGCGGCAGGGGGTGGCATAGATGATGGAAAGACAAAGATTATGGGATTAGCTGCCTCAGGGGGGTTTTGGAACGAGGCACTACTAACTTGTGTATGAGTTATAATTCTTTTGCAAAGGGAATTTGCATTTTCTATGTACTGCTACAGTTGAGCCAGAGCTTAGCTGATACAGGCCAGGGAGGCGGCGTCTCGGTAGTTGGTTCAGTATTGAGGCAATGACTATGGTATCTTGAGCAAAGACTCTTGGGTTTGCGAGGTCAATTGCTGTGTCTTGGTGTGCATCTTCTCCTGAAAAGCGTGTTATACCTTACCTAAATGAAGGTGCGTCGAAATGGGAGCTCCCTTCCTTGTTCTACATGTGTGAAGCCCCGAGCTCCGCATCCCTGGTTCGAGCCCAGGTGGCTGGGGGGGGGGGGTCTCCAAGTGGCACCTGCGCCTTCAGAGCTGCATGTCAATTAAGTCAGCCCACCCCATAACCGAACACCCCCCATAACCGAACGGGTCAAAACACCACTTTTTCCCCTCATCACCACCACCACCATGTTGCACTAGAACGCGTTTACCCACCACAACACTTGAAATTAATTCTTTTGAAAATATCAGTACAATCAGTATGGCTAAATATACCAAGCAAGACATTTTGAACGCTTTGCGCGATGTTCAGAACGGTATGAGCATTTAGAAGGCTGCATACGCCTCAAAAATGCCCTTATCAACCCTCTACAGCTGTATCTACAGTTCTAGGATGCAGCAGGAAGGTTGCGCCACCTTCTAGAGGCTGACGTCTGCCTAAGAGAGTCACCTAGTTAGCTGGGCTCTCGCGCAGGGTGCCCTCAGCCTCACGCCTACCCATCTATAACTCAAGGATTTAGCCTAATGCGTACTAGCGCGCGCCAGCAACGACTGCCCTCTCAGCAAGAACTGGATCGACAGCCTACTATACTGCAACCCCTCTCTAAGGACCCTATGAGGCAAGGCCATTAAATCTAAGTGCGTTACTGCTGTTATAACTAAAAAGATATAGACCTACTTTAACTTCTACAACCTACCTGAGATCAAATGCATCCCACCCTAGCACTACTACAATATGGATGAGACTGGCCTCATAGAGGGCAAGGGGATCAACAGCCTCATCCTAGGTTCCTCCCGCATGAAGAAGATCTACACCAAAACGCCAGACTTATATATATAGATCACTATACTAGAGTACATCTCAGCCCTTAGCAAACAACTTCATCTGCTAGTTATATTTAATAGCAAGACTATCCAGTAAGGCTGGTTCCCTGTAGAACTTAAGAACCATAATTACTAGCATTTTATAGCAACCAACAATGGGTGGACGACTAATGAGGTGGCTGTTAACTGGGTTAAGGAGGTATTCAATCCCTAGATGATGCCTACAGGCAGGGATGAGGGATTATGGCGTCTTCTGGTCCTAGATAGGTATAGGAGCTATACTACAGTTGACTTTATGTAGGAATGCTACAGTTGGCATATTTACTTAGTTTTTCTGCCTACCTATTCTAGCTATATCACTTAACCATTTAACCTATTTATGTTCAGCCCCCTCAAGTCAGCCTATTAACGAAGAGTTAACAACTTCATAACCCTCACAGACGCCACACCTCTAGGAAAGCATAACTTCCTCATTTGTTATGCTTTTGCCTAAGTCAACAAGTTATCTAACATTAATATTCAGGCTGGCTGGCGCGCTGCCAGCCTCCACCCCCTCAGCCGCGCAAAGGTCCTACTCAGTTAGCAACTACTATTAAATACAGCAAAAGAGATCGCTAAAAGCCTGCCTGCTGAAAAGAGGGCTCTTAAAGATAGGTTATATACGCCTACAAAGTCGAGAGATCTACATAATGTTAAGTTAACGCAGTTAATACCTCGCACCACTCCTTGATCCTTCCGATAGTATGGCTGACGATTGCTTTTTACTATGGGGAAGAGCCTGGATCTTCAACATAACATCATTACTGTGAAAGACTGCAAGATAGCTGAACTTCAAGCTAAGTTAGAGGCCTATATGCTATACAAACGGAAGCCAGTCAAACCTAATCCTAACAAGCAGTTTGCTGATATCTAAGCTATCAAAGATGCCTAAGTTATTAGGTCAACATTGACTTTCGAAGGCGTAAAGAAAGTGAGAGCATAAGAGATCGAATTTGAATCGTTCTAACATACTTTTTTGCTGGCTAGACAGTAATAAAACCATGTTTTGCTGGAAATACGTTGCTGGTACCTCTTCGGCTGACCCGTTCGGTTATGGGGGGTGTTCGGTTATGGGGTGGGCTGACTTAGCACCAAGCTCCATCTAATGGAACACTTCCAGGCCAGCCCGCAGCCTGGATCAAGTCGTGTGAGGCCACATTGCTGATTCAACCGTGGGCGCACACTCTATTTTTTCCGTCCCGTCGCCTGCCAAAGTGACACCTCAGCACCCGCAGCGACACGATCTCTACTGGGTTGGTTCTTCCCCCTTTGGCTCGCATCCGATTCCTTTCCTCCATCTCTTCTTTCCCTTTGCCCTCCCCCACCCTTCATCATTGATTGCGATCGTTGACTTGGTCAAGTCGCATTCAATTGTTGCTTGTTGCCGCTGCCGCTACCCGTCATCCATCATGGTCTACTTCAAGTCGTCTCTGCTGGCCCTCCTGGCCCTGCCCATCCTCGGCGCTTTTGCTGCCGAGGAGGCGCCTCCTGTGAGTTCTGGACCGAGAGTCTCGCCGCCATTGCCTTTGATCTCTAATCGTGTGCAGGTCGACACCGATGCCACCGCTCCGGTTCTGAAGGCCGACATCGCCGCTACCTTCCCCGAGGCTGATATCTTTGGCGTCAAGCTCGTCAACGGTCGTCCCACCAAGGCCGTTATCGAGTTCACCAACCACGAGGACTCTCCAATTCAGGTCGCCATGGTCGGCGGTCTCCTGTCTATGACCCAGGAGTTGGCCGAGAATGCTCATCCCAGCGATGCCATTCTCCGCAACCTGACGTCTGCGCGCTACGACCTGACCGTCGAGGCGGGTGACAAGAAGGCTGTTCCTTACTCCTTCGCTCTCGACATGCAGCCCCAGGATGTTCTTCTTCAGCTCGTGGCTGTCGTCACCAACTCCAAGGGCGATATCTTCCAGGTTCAGGCCTACAATGCTACCGCTGCTGTTGTTGAGCCTCCCACCAGCATCTTCGACCCCCAGATGTAGGTTGGCCCCAAGGCTGCGCGTCAATTGACAATCGCTGACACTCGAAATAGCATCTTCCTCTACCTCTTCCTGACCGGTGCCTTTGCTGGTACCCTGTACTTCGTTTACAAGACTTGGATCGAGGCCCTCTTCCCGCAGGCCAAGAAGGCCAAGACCGCGAAGAAGGTTCGCCAGGTCAACGTCACCGTCCCCTTGGCCGAGGCCGATACCACCGCTGTTGCCTCCTCTACCGGCAAGGACTTTGACGAGAGCTGGATTCCCGAGCACCATCTCAACCGACCTGTCGCCAAGTGCGTCAAGAGCGGCGCCAGCGGCAAGGTCAAGACCAAGGTTGCCGAGTAGGATAACAGCAAACCTGCGCGCACCATTCGCCGTACTAGGCGGGCATGAACAAGACCATGTATTGTGTGTCCATGAACGACTAGTGGAGATGTCTAGATGGGACGAAATGAATCCCACAAGATACTCCTTGTATGAGACTAGGAAGGACGAGATAAAAGCATTGTATCATAATTGCACCCCGCGCCTGACGCCAACGTCCGGTGTAGTGTAGAAGTTACCCCAAAAAAATGAAGCTTGTCGTTGCCTGGAACAATGAAGACCAAGTTCTTGCCCAACATTGCGACCAACGTGGTGCGCACTACCTACTTTTCCAGTTTCCAGTTGCTGCATACATGGGATACCACGGGTGGCAATGCTCAAGAGAAGTATCTTACTACAACAAAAAGCAAGCATGGCACCGTGCCCAGATCGCACGATTCTGTACAAATCCCTGTTTCAAACTATGCTTTTCACGTACGCATCGTTGTTGCTAAATTAATGGCAAGCCGCGGAGCACATGGTAGACTGACAACGCGCATTCGCGATCGGCGCATCCACCTGGAATGCTTGATTGAGGTGGCCAGTTCAGTTGAGTCGAGACAGGCAATTAGCGAAGGCTGTCGCGGGAACACAGCTCTTTTCTTCTGTCCTTTATATGTAGACGAAGGTTTGCAGCAGGTAAGAAGGCGAGTTGCAGATGGCGGCAGGGGGTCCTTCGAAAGGCACCCAAAGCGCGTCCGGGGAACTACCCGGCGTTTAGCCAAAGAGCTCTCCACCCCAACGCACCCAAGCTGGGGCCTTTTGGAACTAGCGGCTCTCTACCCCGGAGCGCGTCCCCTAGCTTCAGGGACGCCAACACGCGCCGCAGCGCGGTTTTTCCTGCGCTGGACTAACAGCTGGGTGGTAGGTGAGGTAAGGTGCCTGAGCTGCTGCACACAATTGGAGACGCCAAACCATCAAACCTCCTTCCCCGTTCTCACTTTCCCTTCCCTTTTTTTCCTCCTCAACACAACTAACCCACCAATTCCCTCACTCACCACGGAAGAAAGGCTGCGCGACGGACCGAACAATCGTCGTACCTGTCGCGTCTTTCGTAATTTTTTGAGCTTTTTTTTGGTCACTTTTCTTCCATTAGTTTCCCAACTGTTTACACATACCAAAACACGCGATGGCGCCCACGACTGAGGAGCCCGTCAAGCGCGGCCGCGGCAGACCTCCCAAGGTCCCTGGCGAGAAGAAGGTCTACGTTCCCACAGGTCGTCCCCGCGGTCGCCCCAAGGGAAGCGGAGGCGTCAAGAAGGCCACGACGCCCAAGAAGCCCGCCGCTTCGACCGGCAGAGGCCGCGGCAGGCCCAAGAAGGATGCGGTCGAAGCTGCCGTCGCTGAGGCCTCCGAGACTCCCGCGAAGAGCGGTACCCCGGGCCGTCGCGGTCGCCCTCGCAAGTCCGACGCGTCCGCCGCCGCCCCGACTCCTAAGAAGGAGACCAAGAAGAAGGGCCGCAAGAGCGACGCCTCCGCGAAAGACAAGGAAGAATCTCCTGCGGCGGAGTCGTCTTCATCCGAAGAGGAAGGTTAGCTCAACCTCTGCTTTTTTTCGCAACAACGCTCATACATGCATACGTCTGCCCCCTTTTTGTTACGCCGACTGGCCAAAGTGGAAAGACGTTGGCTCACTAAAGCGCAGCCAAGGACCTTGAAGATGCCGGCGTGAAGTCGCCCTCGAACGCCGAGGACTCTGCCGAGGAGGTGCGTCCCTCCCCCTGGTCGAGGATGATGGGAGGAATTTTCGGCTGACCGCTATTACCATACAGTAAACGGATGAACGGGGCAATGTACTTCTACACAAGGGTCTAGGGATTTGGTCTAAACGGTTTCAAAAGACACGAAAGGCGTGAGGGTATCGCTTCCGAGTTTGCTCAGACATGGTGTCGAGGTCTTTTTCTTCCTCCGCCCGCGGACCGCCAGGCAAATGAGAGTTCGACCATTACCGAGATACCATTATTTGCTGAATACAAGACTATTCTGTCTGCCATTCTCTCCCTAAGGTTGGGTCTTGCCATGCTTGCGTGACCGGGAACCGATAAGACCCCTCATGCATGATGCTGCTTGCTCTCTGCTCTTTTGATAATGCCTCTAGTGAATTCATTCCTTTCTCCATTCGGCAAACTCGACAGCGACATGCTCTTTGAGCCTTGCGAATTGGTTCCCAAAATTTTGGCCGCACCTCCAGCAAGTAAAGTCCCTCTTCAAAAGGTCTCCCGCGCGGCCAGGGTGGTCCGGTGATAGCGGGAAATCGGCAACGTCGATTAGGAAGGGGGTGTTGAAGGAGTTGTAGTGCTTGCGGTGTTTCATGCAATCCGAGTACATTTCGCGCGAGAGGACATGGACGTGCAAATGGTTCATGCTGGGATGTGCGTGAACTCCCGTGATGACCTCGGCTTGCCAGTCACGGCCTTTGGGCAACTCATCGCCCTCAGGCTCGACGACGCCATTCAGGACGGCCTCACGCGCCGCCTCGGCTTTGCTGTCTTTCCCAAATCGCCGCTGCAGTTCCTTGGCAACTAGCTCCTTCAGCTTGAGGACTTCTGCTTGTACAGACGCGAGAAATTCGGCATCTTCGAATGCTTCGAAGGGGTGGAGGAGATTGTGCGCCGGTGATCGCGGAAGCAAGAGTGTGTGAACGCTGGCCTTGGGATAGAGATCGTTGATCGCGACGAAATTGTCATTGTGATATATCACACGTGAGGGCGGGTGGGAGGCTGGGTCGTCGATGTAGATGCCGAGACCGTCTCGGGCCTTGTACGATCGCCCGCGTGATGCTTTTGGGTTCTCGACTACGGGTTCGGGTTTGCGCTTTCGCGTCATGAGCTCTGTGACTGTGCGGGATCATGTCAACACAGCGAGCTAGAATTCGGAGCATGGAATGCAAGACGTACAAGCGTTCTTCGGGGCCTTTGGGGGCGCTGCTGTCCCTTGGATCTCGTCCTGGGTGATGGCATCCTCTGGATCAGAGGATGTCCCGGCCATGATTGCAGGTGTGAAAGTAGGAGATTAGGTTCCGGACGACGGAAGACTGCCTTCGCTCCTCGCCAAAGCTGTTGCTTCAGCCTGCCATCCTCAATAGAGTCACGGCCGGTGCTGGTGAGTCAAGGCTGAAGATATTGGGTATGCCTTAACGAATGCGCCAGGAAGCCTGCTGCCTACTATTACCAACATCGACAGGTGGAATAAGGAACAGAAGTTGGAGGGGGAATTGGACAAGTCGGCAGCAGGCTTACCCACAGCGGGGTAGCTGCAGGAGCAGCCGTGCTCCGCACTACGGCGCTCGCCCTCATTCTCTCGGGGCGCCAAGGTCACTGAGCGCCCACTGCGTGCCGTCTCTGCAACCGCCGCTGATGTAGCTTCACCAATCAGCGACACTTGTGAGCGAATCAAAAATTCCCGACATCTCTTCACTCGGCGCTGCCAATTGCGTCAGTCACTCACTTGCATTCTCAACCCTTCATCGGAGCAACGCTTCGCATGGCTGACTACGCTTCAGCCGAAAACTGAGCGACTGACCGACGACAATGGTCAAGAAGGGCAAAGGAAAGGACAAGGCCACCGCGTCGGCCCCAGCAGCACAACCTGCTGCTTCATCGGCCAAAGACGGCGCCAAGGGCAAGAAAAATGGCGGCCCGTCTCCTATGGATCAGGCTGCTGGGCCTGTGGCTGGGAAACCGACTGTGAAGCAGATCATTGGCGGATCGTCCTGGACCGGAAAGCTGCCAGTGAACCTTTTCAACGAGTTCTGCCAGAAACAACAGTGGGAGAAGCCAGTCTACGATGTCCGGAAAACAGCTGAGGGTTACGCTTGCTTCGTAACTATTGCCGCAAAGGACCTGAAGACTCGGGAGTTGACGACCTTGGACCCTTTCAAAATCCATCCGGACTTCAAGCATTTGGTCACCAGACCTACCGCGCTTGAGGCGAGGCACTGCGCCGCTACCTATGCCCTCTTCAGAGTGTGTAGCATGCAGAATAAGCACACCGTGCTTCCTCCTGACTACAAATCTCTGTGGAAAGATTTTCAAGAAATCAAGAAGCAAGACGTAAAGGACGGCAAGGGGTGGATGTACGATGCGGACCCGTTTAAGACACTCAAGGACCGACAAGATGCCAAAGCCGCCGCGGAGAAGAAACGGAAGGAAGCTGAAGCAGCCAAGGAGAGGGCAAAAACCAGGCCGGGCGCATCTAGCTTGATTATTGGCAATGGTCCTGGCGGAGCGAACATGATGAAAGGATGGACCGAAGCTCCCAAGATTGAAATGGGCAAGCGCTCAAGGACACAGATCGAAGCCCTCATTCAGAAATACGTCGTATGGAATCCCAACAAGGTCCAAATGCCTACTTCCATGCGGAAGAGCATCATTGATGAGCTGGGCAAGTTGGCATTCAGACGGAGCCATGTGGAAGAAGCAACGGAAATCTGTAAAGACCGCGAAGAGACACTCGAGTGGCTGTTGATTCATGTTCCCGAGGATGATTTGCCACCGTGGGCACTGCCTGAGAGTTACGCGGCAGGCATCTCGGTCGCTTCGATGGACCTCAAGAAGGAAGCCGCGATCAAGCGTCTATCTGAATCAGGTTATGCCCTCGACCTGTGTGCGCGGGTTTTCGAGGAGGCCGGCAACAGCGAGGCTAGAGCGGCCGAGATGCTGCAACAACGCCTCATCGGACAACTCTCAGCAGACGCACCCATGAAGGCAGACGATCTACTGTATCCAGGTATGTCTGCCGAGGAGCTTTGGGAAGACGAAGTGGCTGCCATGGAGTCGTCTTTTGGCGACAACTTCAAAAAGATTGATCCCGATATCATCCAAGTCAAGCTGGAGTCAGTCAAAAACGGCAGCAAATCTATTGATGCTGCTATTAGAGTGCGAAGGTCACCTAATTACCCTGCCCAACTTGTCTTTTCCGTCATTGCCCAGCTGCCAGCCCAGATCAAGCTGTCCATCATTAAGCAAACCATTGCGTATCTGGACGAGTCGTATCGCGAGGAGCCTATGAAGATCTTTGTGGCCGTTGACCGGATCCAGCAAAACATCAACGACATCATAGAACGACCTGGAAAGTTGCTTGATATTGCTTCTGTGGCTTCTACTGCTTCGGAGGTTCCGAGTGACTCCCGGCCTCGCAGAACCGGAACTCGATCCCAGCGGCCCCCAAAGCCAATCATGTGGAAGCCTGATTCTCGAACCCGCGAAGAGTGGCTCAGAAGACAGGAGGATCCGTCATGGCAAAAGATGATATCCAAGCGAAAGACACTTCCAGCCTGGCAAGTCCAAGAGGATATCGTACGCATTGTAGACGGGAACCACGTTACGATCATCAGTGGTGAAACTGGTTCAGGAAAGTCAACGCAGTCAATGCAATTCATCCTGGACGAACTATACAGCAGAGGTCTTGGAAACTGTGCCAACATGCTCGTTACACAGCCCAGAAGAATTTCTGCACTTGGTCTAGCAGACCGTGTTGCAGAGGAGAGGTGCACCAGAGTCGGAGATGAAGTTGGATACGCCATTCGTGGAGAGAATCGGAGAAGCAACCAGACTCGTATAACGTTTGTGACGACTGGTGTGCTTCTCAGGAGACTGCAAACATCCGGCGGCCGGATTGAAGACGTTATCGCCTCTCTTGCAGATGTCAGTCACATTGTCATTGACGAAGTCCACGAACGCAGCTTGGATACAGATTTCCTTCTGACCATTGTGAGAGAGGTCCTGAAGACGCGAAAGGACCTCCTGAAGTTGGTGCTCATGAGTGCTACGTTAGACGCGGCGTCGTTCAAGAGCTACTTCATGTCACAGGGTCTTAGCGTTGGCTTGGTAGAAATTTCTGGCAGGACATATCCGGTCGAAGATTACTATCTGGACGATATCATCGCCATGACGGGTTTCGGGGGCGATGTTGGCGACTTTGACGATGCGCGAGGCGACTCGATGGGAAAGACCATTCAAAAGTTGGGCGCTCGCATCAACTACAGTCTCCTCAACGAGACAGTGAGAGCCATCGACTCGGAACTTTCCTATGCTCAGAAGTCAGGAGGCATTCTCGTGTTTCTGCCCGGTGTCGCGGAAATCAACCAGACATGCAGAGCGCTGCAGTCGAACTCCTCACTGCATGTCCTCCCCCTCCATGCATCCTTAGAGACGAAAGAGCAGAAACGCGTATTTGCTGCACCACCAGGAGGGAAGAGAAAGGTCGTGGTCGCTACAAACGTTGCCGAGACATCTATCACCATCGACGACATCGTTGCTGTGATTGATAGTGGCAAGGTGAAGGAGACCACCTATGATCCTCTTAACAATATGCGCAAGCTAGAGGAGAATTGGGCCTCCCAGGCAGCATGCAAACAGCGCCGTGGTCGTGCTGGCAGAGTTCAAGCCGGCAAGTGCTACAAGCTCTACACACGAAACCTTGAGCAACAAATGGCAGAACGACCAGAGCCTGAGATTAGGCGAGTGCCCCTGGAGCAGATGTGCCTCTCAGTTCGTGCCATGGGTATGAGGGACGTGGCTGCATTCCTTGCTCGGTCACCTACGCCCCCTGAAAGCACTGCCGTTGAAGGAGCAATCAAGCTTCTGCAAAGAATAGGTGCTATGGATGGCGAAGAAATGACTGCCTTGGGCCAGCAGCTCGCCATGATTCCTGCGGACCTTCGATGCGCGAAACTCATGGTTTATGGCGCTATCTTTGGATGTCTGGATGACTGTGTGACTATCGCGGCCATCCTCAGCACCCGCAGTCCGTTTTTGTCACCTTCGGAGAAGAGAAACGAGGCGAAGGAGGCGCGTATGCGGTTTTCGAAGGGCGACGGGGATCTTCTCACCGACCTTGAGGCTTTCCGGCACTGGGAACAGATGAGATACGACGGTGTGGGCCAGCGGCAACTGCGGGTTTTCTGTGACGAGAACTTCCTCTCGTACCTGACGCTTAATGATATCTCGGCTACGCGGATGCAGTACTACTCGGCTCTTCGAGAGATTGGCATTGTCGGAGCAAAGGATGCCAATTCTTCGCAAGGTCAGAGCAGATTCGGAATGGCGCTACTCCGCGCGCTCACGGCTTCGGCGTTCAGCCCGCAAATCGCGCGTATCCAGTATCCCGACAAGAAATTCACTAGCACGGTTTCAGGCGCAAAGGAGTTGGATCCCGAGGCACGAATGATCAAATACTTTTCGCAGGAGACTGGACGGGTGTTTGTGCACCCAAGCAGTACGCTATTTGACAGCCAGGGATTTTCCGGTAACGCGACGTTCATGTCTTACTTTACCATGATTTCTACAAGCAAGACATTCATTCGAGACCTCACACGTAAGTAACTTACGCTTCGGGCGCTTCAAATGCCTTCCGACTGACCTTCCTTAGCTTTCAACTCCTATACCCTGCTCTTGTTCTCGGGAGCAATCACACTGGATACCCTAGGAAGAGGCTTGATAGTTGATGAATGGGTGCGGCTCCGAGGCTGGGCACGGCTGGGGGTCCTGGTATCGAGACTTCGTGGTATGGTTGATGACGTTATTGCGCTGAAGATTGAGAATCCAGGACTGGACCTCACAGACAACGAAGTTATTCAAATGGTTGGAAAGCTGATAGAGTTGGACGGACTAGACGCATGATAGATGACGGCGCAACGGCTTGCGGGGGGGTCATATATGGACATGATATAGAATAGACTTGACCGTCGGGGAGCTCATTGAGAAAAATAAATGCAAGGGTCCGATTACAAGACTATATTTCGACTCAACTTCGACCCGAGCCTCGACGTCAGTTGGCAAGCTTTCGTATCTATAAGATCCGCTGTATCATTTCCTTGATACCTACTGTCGTCACCTAGCCCACTCTTATGAAAATTTCTGCCTCCCGCGGTACGCGTCCGCTGGCGCATACGAAGTAGTGAAAAGCCCGTCATGTTTCCAAAGTACACTGATACGTCTCGGGTCTCTGGGTCGAACAAACGGACGTTGGGTGGGTCTCTTGGGATGGTGCATTAAGTTCCTGGTGATCAGCGACCGGGGTGCAGGCCGGGGGGACGCGGGGTAGCTCGGCATCCAATGGCTGCTGCCCTCCCTGCTGAGGGAGGTGTGGTGACCAAACCATAGCACCTCCCCCAAGTCTGCAACGGACTTTGCACACGCAACACACGCACATCAACAGAGCTCGTGCGTCTTCCTCTCAACAGGACCGTCCGCACCCATCTCCTCCCAGCCGCACATGACAACGGCGCCAAATATAACTGTCCGGATGGCCTCAACGAGCCGATCGCTATTCTGACGTTTCTGATCCTCTTCCTTCTCTCTTGTCGACATCCAACTTTGACTTTGGCGACTTCCCGGCTGAGCCATGAAGCTTACCACGCCACATGCGCAATGGGCCTCCTTCGTCATTCTTGCGCCGCCGACGGTCCTGGCGGCAGTGCGCACGCCCTTCATCAATCCTGAGTCCCTCCCCAACGAGCCCGTCTTCAGAGGTCCTTGGGAGAGATATGTGAAGGCACCGGAAGACAAAGCTTACATTGTCCCGTCCCGCATCTGGGATGTCGAGGGCAACATCACGACATCCCACCGGCCGGTAGAAGTTGGGGCGGCCGCGGCGCATGCCTTGGAACACGGCATCACAATCGGTCCCGGCGGGTTGCTGACGCTCGAATTTGAAGAAAACATCTCTGGACGGTACTCTACTACTCACGCCTCTCCCCAGTGAAGTCTTCCGGCTAATTTCTGTCGCCCTACAGTGTCTGTTTCGATGTTTCTTCTGCCAGCAACGACCCCGAAATCTTCCTAGCATACTCCGAATCCTCCCTGTTCGCCGGGCCGCTCCCGGACACCACGACCGAGCAACGAGAACGAGATCTTCCTTTATATTTCGAGTTCGACGGCAAGACCGGCACGGTATGCGTGGGAAAAGACTTCATCAGGGGTGCCTTCAAGTACCTGACTCTGCAAATGCCGGAATATCCAGTTCTACCAGATGAAGTGATTGTAAGGCAAGCGACAGATGACCAGGCCGTACTGGGAGGCGATCAGGCGCCTTTCAATCCTGTCGACAGAAACCCTTATGACAAGCCGTGGGTGACACTCAAGGGTCTCTGGGTAAATTGCACCGCATTTCCTTCCCAATCCAATGGCCGAGCCTACTCGGGATACTTCCACAGCTCTAGCAACATGCTCAATCGGATCTGGTACGCCGGCGCATACACGCTTCAGCTCTCTACCATCGACCCCAAAGAAGGATCAGCAATCATCGACTACAACCGCAATGTTGATCACAACGAATCTCCGACTGGGTCTTGGTACTCCAATTTTACTGTCGCGAATGGGACAGCGGTAACGACGGACGGTGCAAAGCGCGACCGCATCGTCTGGCCAGGCGACATGTATATTGCAGTGCCGGGGATCGCCATGAGTACATACGACATGGTTGCGGTGCGCAATGCCCTCGACGTGATCTATGATCATCAGTATCAAGACGGCTCGCTGCCGTGGGCGGGTCCTCCCCTGGGGTTTCGCGGAGAGTTTAGTGACACATACCACTTACACACTCTGCTGGGCACGTACAACTACGTCAAGTTTTCTGGAGATGTCGAGTGGCTTGCAAAGCGCTGGCCAAATTACCTCAAGGCTCTCAATGTGAGCATCGACAAGGTCGACCATACCGGTCTCATGCACGTCACCAGCGGCGCCGACTGGCTGCGCCCTGGCATGACAGGTCATAATCTCGAGGCCAGCGCCATCCTCAGCACGGTCTTGGGTAAGAGCGTCAAATTGGCAAAATGGCTGGGAGACGACAGCCCAGCGGCGCGGCCCCACGGAGTATGGACAGGACTGCGTATCGTCATGAACGCCGGACTCCAGCAGCTATTCTGCAAAGACACAGGCCTTTACTCGGACAACATCGGCAGACGAAGCTGTAGGGGCCCAGAGCACACCGACCCCCAGGACGGCAATAGCTGGGCTCTCATCTCAGGTGCGACACACTATTCTCGGGGGTTGGAAGTCTCTCGAAACCTCCAGGCGCGGTGGACCAAGCATGGCGCCCCTGCCGTTGAGTTTCCCAATGTCATTTCGCCATTCGTATCTTCGTTCGAGCTCCTCGCACACTCCGCCGCCGACAACCACGATGCGGCCGTGGAGCTGATGCTACTTGAGTGGTCATACTTGCTGGAAGGACCCGGGTTCACAAACTCGACGCTTGCTGAGGGATTCCGCGTTGACGGCGGCATACAGTACCCTGCGTATTGGTCGGCTGCCCGCAATTCTCACTGCCATGGCTGGTCTGCGGGTCCCACGTCGGTTCTTACTAGCGAGATCCTGGGTATTCAATTGCTCGCTCCAGCAGGGACGGAATGGACTGTTCGGCCGCATCTGACGAAGTGGCTCGGCTTTGCAAGAGGCGGTTTCGCAACTACTCAGGGGGTTTTTGAGGTTAAGTTGAGTCGTGTGATAACATCCACGTCTTCATCGGCCAACTACCAACAAAAGCGGCGCCGCGGGCAGGTTGTTGAGATCACCGCACCAGAGCACACTGCCGGCACCTTCGAGTGGGTTCCATCCTCCACAAAAATAGACGTCGAAGGAGGTCGGACGACGGCGTGGATTGCCTGGGAGGATGACGGGCAGACGCCCGGCTCGAAGGGCGTTGTAGAGCAACTCGACGTTGCCTTGGCCCGCGTCGACCCCCCAAGCGAGGACGAGTGGCACAGACAGAGCTTCATCTATCGCGACGACACACGGTTAGTCTATGACGAGTCGTTCCGTGAACCCGAGGTCGCCGATCGGGAGGCCGGTGTGGTAGACTGGGATGCGCTGGAAGCAAACTACGTCAAACCCCTGACGGAGATGTTTTAGGGGACCTTTCGTGCCCTCTTGTGTATAAGTACCGAATGTGCCTTGTTTCCGGTTTGGGCAAGTATTTGCGCTCTTTTGGGACTGGATTTGTGAGGTGTTCCAAAACTGAAAAAAGGACCATGGTAGGACTATAATGTGTGTACGGCTGGTATGACTATGGGAAATTGGGGGGCGGCGTAAATGTATATTATTTGATGGATTAGGTTTGTTTATCCGGTTTAAATGACCTCTGAAGACGTGTTCAATGGAATGAAAGATGTCAGAGAAGGCAACTTAAATTCTATGAGACCACTGCTCCGCGTAGTGATGAACGGTACATGAATTCCCAGACTGTTTGGTTTCCCACCTCTTTTCGAACTCCCAAAAGACAACACTCAAACGAAGGGTATCGATATACAATTTCCATGTCTCCCAGAGACTCCCAAACATCGCGCGCGTAAAAACTACAATTTCCCATATCGGCAACTACCTGCACGTTTAGTACAGCAGCTCGCCGCTTTCCACCATCCGAGTGAACTTGTCGTCTGGATCGACAAAGTGATAGTCCTCCCCGCGCACCACGCGGTCCACCTCTTCACGAACGAAGGGGTACACATCCTTCCACGCGTTGCGACCCATCCAGCAGTCCAAATGCCCGTAGCCCGGAACAACACGGCGGCGGTACTGGATCCCGGCCGGAGCACCGCCATCGAGCTGTCTACCGTGAGACCCAAAGGTGTCGCAGAGAATCTCGTACGTCCTCTCCGTCGCCTCTGGCGTGAGGACAGCGTTATCGCGGCCGACAAAGAGCATGATTGGCATGCCCCGCAGCCTGCGGATGTTCTGCGGCGTCGTGAGCGGCTGGAACAGGGGCCCGTTGGTCATGACATGCCCGTCGAAGCCCTGCTTCATGAGGAGGTGCAGCTGCGTCATGTTGACGCCCCCGAAGAAGCGGTCCATCTGTCTGTGGGTAGCCTCGTTGAGGTTGGCGTGGTTCCAACAACGGCCGAAAACGAGCGTACAGCGATGGCAGCAGGCGTTGTTGCAGATCTCCTTGCGCTCTTCCGGGTACAGCCGGAGAAGCTCGTTGAGTGCGCGCTGGAGGATGCTGTCATCCTTGGCGGTGCTGCAAGAAAACCAGTTGCCAAGGACCATCTTGTACATTTTATCGAGCGGTATCGGACCAGCCATGACCTTGGCCATGTTGAGGGTGCTCCAAATAGGGTTCATGAAGACCTGGCTACAAGTGATGCCCTGGATCCAGGATCCCGGGATGGTACCGTCAAGGAGGCCGCAGGAGAATGCAACACTACCCATGCAGTGCGCGATGGTGTAGATTTTGTTGTCTTTGGAATTTCCGTCCGGATATTCCTGACGGATATGCTCGATGCAGGCTTGGAGGTCTAACCTGGCATCGTAGGTTGTCCAGTTGTTCTGGGCAACCATGAGCTGACCGATGCGGTGTACCGTGATGAAAACGCGGTAGCCGGCGCGAGTGAAGTAGTTGACCGCGTTGTATTTGATCGTGGGCAAGGCGTAAATCTGATGATCGACGGCAGCGCCGGGAATCAAAAAGAGGTTCTTCGTCTCGATATTTGGGTTGGTCGACTCCCACATGTGCATCCGAGTCTTGACATTGTCCCGAGCAACGATGACGAACGAGGCCGTCGGAGGAGTGTCGTTGACGTAGCCGTTATAGTTGACGCTCGGGTATTGCAATGGGGTGAATGGGGCCAGGAAGAGAGACAGTGACTTGCGGGTGAAGTAAGTGAGGAAACTCGCCGCGCTGTAGGCTTTCTTGACGAGGCCGCTTCCGGTTGGTGTCATTGTCATAATCTGAGAGACGAAGTCGGCGGGCTGGATGTGCATGATGCCTTTGGCGACCACTTTTCCGAGCCGCCAATGCTCGTCGCAATTATCACCAGCCTCCAGTCCACGCCTGGGCTCGGAAATGGTGACAAAAAGTGTACTTGTGGCCTTCCAGAACTGAAAAGGGGCCAGAGCAACCGATGAATCGACCACCTTATATCCGTGGAAATGATACTTCTCCCCATTGACACCGCGCAAGTCAAAGTCGTACGTCATGTTGCGCGTTCCGGGGGCTTTCTGGTCCAAGATGAAGAGATTGAAGTCTCCACGTTGGACCATGAACGGGGATCCACGGATGGTAGGGCAGACGAATGTGCCAGTGAGCATGGCCGAGTGGTCGGGCTCCTTGATCATAGACTTGGTGTTGAAGGCCTGAACGCTGAGAAAAAACCTGGCGCTCTCGCAGAGACTCTTTGCAGTTCGGTATGCCAGCTCGTAAGTATCTCGCTTGTCGGTGATCAACCCGTCGTCGCGATGGACGAATCCTGACATGACCTCGGTAAATCCAAAGCCACCCGCCTTTGCCCTGTTTGCATGGTGGATCAGGGACTTGGCCTTGTCGATCCTTTCGTTCTCTTGTTTGAGCTCTACCGTGTTCTTCTCCTCCTTGGGCGCGAATTTGGGTTCACCGAAAAGATCGAGAATGCCGTTGGGGTTGGGGTGAATCATAAGATCCCTCTTGTGAATATACGCATCGACAGAGCGCTCGGCAAGAGCAGTAATGGTAGCGAAAGGGTTCACGCCAATAGCACCGGGTATGACAGAGGCATCCGTCACAATCAAGCCATCATGCGTCTCATCGTCATCTCCAACAAACACTTCACCAACATCGTTCGTAACACCAGTGGCGCCAGTATCGTCGCGCGCCATACAAGCTCCCCTATGAGATGTTAGAATTACTCATTACGAGGAAAAGGGGCATCTCACCCGATGGGGTGGACAGTGACTTGTTGGTCTCCCATTAACGCAGCGAACGGGTTGTTGACAAAGGTACCGCCCATGGCCTGGGTTGCCTTGGCCAGCAAGTCGTTCAACTTCCGGACATGGTCGCTCCGTCCTACACCAAGGAATTCGAGAACAGGCTTGTCGTCCTTGAGGGTGAGCATGGCCTGGCTGCTATCATGAGACATGACGAGGTAGACCTGAGTATTGTCCATGGAACCGCCTTGGCGGTAGGCGCCAAAGATGTGACTTCGGTATCTGGCGAAATTGGAGCGAACCTTCTCGGTAAAGGACTCGCCAGTGGCTTCGACAGATCCAGGCATCATCTCCAACAAGGTCTGGAGGAAGGGCGTCAGAGAACGAGGGATCGCGCCCTCTTGAATGACGTATCCATCGAGGGGGTTCTCGTGGCCTTCACGGTCGTCAATCACGGAGTTAATGGTAGGACCAATTGGATTGTAGGGGTTGGGGAACGGCTTTCCGATGGCATTTGCCTCCTCGTCCATGTTGTAGCTGGTAAGATGTAAGCACGCAAGCAATAGACATGGCTGTAAGTGGTGTGCTTACCCAAAGGCGAGCATATCACCGTTGCCACTCATGTTCTCGCCAACACGAGAGCTCATGGAAAGGCCCATCTCCCTGCTTCTCAAAAGGATTTCTGTGGTGCCAATAGCGCCAGCGCCGAGAAACACGCACTCTTTGGCGTGCACCCACATCAAGTCTCCGTGGAGATTTGCCTTGAAGTGGCCTCTGTTGCGGCCATGCCAGGCGAAGAAGATGAGGTAGCCTCCAATGTGCTCCTCGGCCTTCTTGATGTATCGGACTTCGCACTCGCAAAACATTTCGGCGCCCCAATTCCATGCGTCGGCAAGATAGGTTACCAACGTCGTTGTTTTAGAGCCGTCGTTAACACCAGTGCAGTCCTGTCCGGTCAACGCGGACGGGCACATCTCCACGCCGGTACTGTTAGGGCCGTTGCGGAATCTAGTTGTTTGGGGGACCATTTTAAATTTGCTAGAAAGGCCAAGAGCAGCAGCTTGTTTCTTCAAGACGTTGACCTTGGGGAGTTCGGGCCAGTCGTCTGGATACTGGGTCGGCTCGAGAACATCTCTAGCTCTTTGGTAGTCTAGAAGGCGAGGATATCATGTTAATAGGACGTGGTGTGATCACTCAGTGACGCGTTGCTTACACTGTTCCAAGCAGCTGGGATCTTCTCTGACAGCCTTGGGCCATATAGGCATGGATAAGGTAGCCTGGTCTGCTTCAAGAAAGACGTTGGCATTCATCAAGCTAGTTCCACCGAGGCCTGAAGGAAAAGTTAGTCTAGGACATCACTCAATATAGGGCGGTGGCAGCAAATCCTTACCATTGCCAACGACAGCATTCAAACCCTTCCCAAAGATCAAATGGTACATTCCAGTCGGATCACCCCTCTCTATGGTGGTGCTGGGGAGCCATCCGGGGGCAAACTCTCCAGAAACATGGACTTGATCAAATGCGTCGAGTACACCACTGGGGTGCTCCCCAGGCCATTTCTCCTGTCCACGCTCAAGGACACAAACAGACTGGCGTTTGCCGCTGGCATCCTTTGTTCTTGCTATGCGGGATGCGGCTACGGCACCGCCGTATCCAGAACCAATAACAACACAGTCGTAGCTGTTGCGCATCAACTCGACAGGCTTCGATATCCGAGGGTATTGCCTGCGGGCCTCGTCGTCATAGGTACGGACGTTGGCATAGGCCCGTGATCTTGGGGCATTATCTTCCTCATGTATTCCAAATGTGGGAATACGATGTGATTTACTGTATCTGATGCCGTTGGACGGCGGCTCCTCTCTGTAAGAGCGAGACGAAGACGATGTCGGACGAGAACCCGAAGCTGGCGAGAAGAGTCTGGACGTGGAACTATTGGCGCTGTTGGTGCCGTTTGTTGAAGAGCCGTTGTAATCCATGCGGTATCCGTTGGCCTTAGCCACATTGATATTGGTCGGCTTAGAGTCGACGCCGTTGAGCGGACCTTCGGGAGTTGCCATTGGTGCCATTAGTGAGGCGTCTCAGCCCTAGCAGCAACTGCGCCGTTGATAGCACTAAGGAATTCGAGGGTAAGGGTTCCTGTTGATCGCGAATGCAACAGTCTGTAGTGTTTGAGTGCCTCTGGGGGTGGTCGATGCTTGTTGTAGGAGTCCAAGAACAGTGTTGAAATGATATGAGGTGTGACTGAGAGGGATCCTGCGAAGGAATACACAAGAGTCTATATAGCCACTACAGTCAAGGCAACCAAATAGCCAGAGATGTTGAAACGAATGCGGACGGCGAGGACAGGAGGGAGACGAAGGGAGGGAAACGGGCTCCTGGTACGAGAAGCAAGTATATCAATGGGGGTCAATGGCGGGCTAAGCAGACAGGTGTGCCGCGCGAACTATTCCTAGTCAGAAATCCCACACTAGCAGATGAGATAGACCAACCCACCGCAGAACGACAGGCTGGGTGACCGGGGTACTGGGAGGATCCTTGCCAGCACCTGCATGGGTGCGTACGGCATCCGTACCGCGGTACGCTGGGCTACGAGGTGGACAATTCGGTAAGGGACAGTGCCGGATCCGTCATCTTTCGCAAATCGGGAGCGGAAGGTACGGGATCGAGGCGAAGAAGCAACACTAGTTTGGCAGTTGGTGCGAGGAATTGGCCAAGTCTCATAGAGTATCGATAGGGCCGCGCTCAGTTTCTCCACCGAACCCAAGGTAAGGCAGGCAATGAATGATTAAAGTCGAGTTTTGCGGTGACGGCGACCTGGCATTTGGTCCATGTCTCAAGCCCACGGGGTCCATCTCGCTTGGTGGAACGAGGGCAGTAATCCAGCAGGCCGAGCCTGCTCTCCCTGAGGGATGACGGGATGACGAGGCTGGCCGGGAACGAGACCGGGGCGGGGGACTCGGGGCTGAGTAGTTGAAGCCGGGGATTGTCGTTGGAGATGGAGATGGAGTAAGAGTGAGACTCTGAGGGTTCAGCGCCATGTCATGTCTCTCTCTCTGTCTCTTGACGGGTGGGTGGGTGTCGGCGCAGATGTGCAGATGCGCAGAAGGCGTTGCCGAAAATACCTAATGGGAGCGTCCATTGTCCCTTCCGGTCTCCCGTCCGTAGTTGCATGCGCTACTATGTAGCTACAATGAGAGGTGAGAGGTACGCAGTTGGAAGGACGATGTACATACATGGTGGCTTCCCAGCGGGTGTTAGTGTGCAGGAACTACTGCGGAACAGGCTGTCTATTGGTTCGTCACGACCAGTCACGATTTAAGAGAAAATAGCAGCTGCCTCATATTGGACCAATGGACGGTGCCGAGACCAGTCCAATGGAGAATGGGTGGGCTGAGGGGGAAGGGAGCTGAATGTCAGGCCAGGCCAGGCCAGGCCAGGTCAGGTCGGGTTGCTCTTGAGTGCTGCGACTCTACCAATCTACGCAGTAAGGTACGCAGTAGTAGTGTACTGCGTATTGCTGGACTCGGACTCTGGGGGAGAAAAAGATTCTGCCTGCGCGCAAATGGACCAATGACAGCGCTCCCATCGATCTCGGGTCGGGTTTTGCCAATCCTGGACGGTGGGGACTTCTCCACCCCGACGGCCTGGTTACCCGTTTTGATTTGTTTTAGCGTCCCTGGCGACTTTCAACTTGACATGTCAATCAATCTCATCAGCGAATCCAACCGAAAAAGCAAGTGCCCAGAGCGGCTGCTGGTCTTTGGTTCGGTGGTGGGTGCGCGCAATCGCGCAAGGGAGAACGCGCTGGTGGATCGTCTTCAAAGTGAATGCCTGAACCATCCTTGCGTCGGGGACGGATACGACAAGGTTAATTAAATTACAATTGGACCCCTACGACGTCGTAAAGGCAGCTAGCATCGCCATCGATACCGTGACTACGGCACGGTGGCTTGAAGCGAGATAACCGTTGAAGGATTTGATGCCACCTGGGTGCTTCTGGCAGCGCATGTGCTCGCGATGTTCTGGCAATGATGGACTGACCTTGTTCAGTCCCAGGGCCTCGGCGAAGGGAGAGTAGCGACACATGCAGCCGGATCGCCGATGCCCCTCGAGCTGAAGCTGCGAGCCTCACCGAAGGCGTCCGTCCAAGACGAGTCTCGGCTGAGTTGCCTCTTGGGACGTCAAAATAATGTCCGCATACACCTGAGTCTTGGCCCAGGATCAACATGAAGTGTTTCTCTCGTCCTTGCGCCGATTGAATACATAGTAGAGGAGAGTAACCCGGCTAAGACGATCCACCGGCGTAAGGCAGCCAACAAGGAGGCGCAGATAGCTGCGCTTCTATGACGGCCAATCCCTGCGCAGATGCCGCGTCTATTGGCCCGTAACCGACCAAGAATGGCATCGCTCTGCCTGATCTCCCGTCGACATCACCGCTAAGGCGTCGCCAGTGCGCATGTGCGGCACGTGAATAGAACCGCCGTGCGTTGCAGTGCAGTGCAGTCAGCAACTAAGTGGTCTATGTAAAGATGGGTGTCCATCGCGCGAGGTACTTTGGTATGGACGATGTGACGGCTTGCAAGGTCGTGGTCCCTTAGGTAAGCAGTGACCACGCGGTAAGGACCCGCAGCGGGGCCTTCGTCCGTCATCCGGGGCAGCGGCCGCCCGCTGCGCTGCGCCATACGCTACGTTAGGTACTCCATGCAATGCCGACTCGCCGGCCCCCACTGATATCCCGGCGGTGGGTACCTACTTCAGGTAGGCAGGTACGAGCCTAATACGCATTTGCGGTCTCGTACTGCATATCTTACCTTACCTTAGCACGAGAGTATCGATCCCCAGCCCATGTTTGCTCAAGGCAGCAGTCAAGGCTGTGCTGTGCCTCACGTAGCGTACCTAGGTATCTGCAACACCGCAGCATCCTCGGCACACGTTGCATCATTCACCCTCCGTCATCTCCAGCCCTTTCTTGTCCCTCCTCGATTCACCTCCGTCATTGGCAGCAGTCCTGAGAACCCCTTTCCCTTAGCCGTCAGCAATCGTCCGACGACCAATGCAGCTAAGACCTGCCTCCGTCAATATCATCCAATCTGTCTCGCACAGTCGTCAAGTCCATGAGCCAATGCTGCAAACTTCTGGGTAGGGCTGAGATGCTTTTTTGGGACCCGTCCGGATAGGCTACTCCAGATGGCCCTCCTGCAGGGGTCAACCACGAGCATTTGGCCTGGGGGCTGAGCGCTCGACTTCAGATGGATGGATGGCCCGCACTGACCCAACCACCACCGTCAACGGCTGCCACTCTCGGGGCTTGCGGACGACATTCTTCGTCAGGGGTTGTGGTCCTTTTGCTCGTGCGATTGACATCATGTCATTGGCATCTTCGACAGGCTTCTCGCCGAGCACGGAACGCCATCCACTGTGCCTCGATCCTCCAGACGCACAGGCATTGTCGATCGCCAAACGTCAGAGGTCGATATGTCTGTACCCAATGGCATCGACCTAGAAACGGACCGAAAGAAAACGGCCGTCTCGACTTGATTCGACTGTACGTCAAGTGCGCCCACACTCGCCCGGAAGTTTGCCAGCGTCCACGGAAAATCGAGATATCTCGCACACGATGCGCTTTCGCTACCAGAGGCACCCGTTACGTCCGTTGGGAGCGCCACGACCCAAAGATTCCACCACTCTGATCCCAGATATTAATACCATGACGTTAAATAAAACGTACTCGAGCTGCTGTGCTGCTGTGGCCACCCGTCGAGGCTGGCCGGCCTTATCGTCGAAGCGTTCCACAAGCATGAATAATCCCCGGATTCATCCCCTTGCGGACGTTACACGCGACCTCTTTGGGCAGCACACGCGGATATCACGATAATGGCTGCCCGGATTTAGAGCTTCGGCTGGCCAGCCGCCAAAGTCAGCTTGATGGCGACATGCCGAGCAACCATACTCTTGTGGCATTGCCACTCACCCAAGCGCTACATTAGGGGGAGGTCTACGTCTCAGATTTGCTCTCCACCAACTTCTTACCGCGCTGTCAGCCTGAGTCTTGACATATTTGATTATGATTTGCTGCACAGCCACAGCCACTCCGGATAGCCGCTTTCCATGGCTGCAGGTGTTGCACGATTCATCGGTCCAACTTCACCTTACGAGCCGGTCAGTTGAGGTGATGGGACCATTGGTTCTATGGAAACTTTCCCATTCGAGGTGTTCTTGCTATTTGTTAATATGGCCTATGCTTTGATATCAGAAATTGTCCATCTGCAGTTTGATCAGAGTCGAAAATCTAGGAAAAGAAGCTCTACTTCTAGCGTGAGCCTACTAGTGTCAGGTTTCCCTCGGGTCTTCTTCGTCACGATGTGCTGGGTCGGTCATCTTTGCAGAGGATGCATCGAACAATGAGGACAACATCGTACAAAAATTCCGACGTACACCGGGATAGCCCGGTCGCTACCACCGAACCCTCTGATCCTTCGCATGGCTCTCTAAATAATACGGACCGCTCCATCCCTCGTCAGCACCGTAATCCCGCGCTCGTCAGCCTCCCTCACTCCCCAAACGCTTACCGAAGGATGCGGTTCATCCTCCTCGGCACTTCAAACCATGGGGGGTGTAAGCGGCAAGCTAGACTCTCAGCCTAAACCTCAACGGTGACGGCATTATCACTTTGAAATCAACATCGAAGGAGAAAGGTTCTTGAAACGAAATGTTTTGGTATAGAACTATCTCAGGTATCCCTGTCCGCCAACGCCAGCTCCAAAATGCAATTGGAAGTTACACCGAAAAAATCTCAAGTCGTCATCTGCACATCGTCTCTTGAGACGTGGCTGCTTCGTGTGTCCCATTCCCGGGGGGGCTTTTCTTTTCTTTTGTTTTTGTGGTCATCATCAAACCATCCGTTTAGTTCCACCAGTCACCCTGGTCGTGCATGGCACGAGCGACCTTGACGAAGCCAGCAATGTTGCTGCCGGCAACGAGGGAGGGGAGCTCGCTCTCGCCGCCCTTGACGTACTCCTTGGCGGTGTTGAGCCCGTTGAAGAAGGCATCGGTCATGATGTCCTTGAGCTTCTGGTCGACCTCCTCGCGGGTCCAGGAGAGGCGCTGGCTGTTCTGGGCCATCTCGAGACCGGAGACGGCGACACCACCGCAGTTGGCGGCCTTGCCGGGGGCGTACCAGATGGCCTCGGCGCCCTTCTCCTTGCGCTGGGCCTCGAAGACGTCGATGGCCTCCTGGGTGCAGCCCATGTTGGAGCCCTCGGCGATGGCGATGCAGCCGGCGGCGATGAGGGCCTCGGCCTCCTCCTTTGAGACCTCGTTCTGGGTGGCGGAGGGGAGGGCGATGTCGACCTTGCCGACGTGGGTCCAGGGGCGGGCGCCCTTGATGTACATGAAGGAGCCCTTGTGGTCGAAGTCGGTGAGGGACTTGCGGTCGACCTTGAGGTTGGCGATGGTCTCGATCTGCTCGGGGGTGAATGCGGCGTCGCCCTCGGCGACGAGACAGCCCTGGGAGTCGGACAGGGAGACGACAGTGGCGCCGAGCTCGATGCACTTGAGGGCGGCGTACTGGGCGACGTTGCCGGATCCGGAGATGGCGACGCGCTTGCCGGCGAAGGTGCCCTTGCCGGCGTACTTGAGCATCTGCTCGACGTAGTAGACGACACCGTAGCCGGTGGCCTCGGGGCGGATCAGGGAACCACCCCAGGTCAGGCCCTTGCCGGTGAGTACACCCTCGAACTTGTTGCGCTCCTGGCGGTAGGTGCCGAAGAGCCAGCCGATCTCGCGGCCGGAGACACCGATGTCACCGGCGGGAACGTCGGTGTCGGCGCCGATGTGCTTGGACAGCTGGCGCATGAAGGAAACGCAGAAGCGGCGGATCTCAGCGTCGCTCTTGCCCTTGGGGTTGAAGTCGGAACCACCCTTGCCACCACCCATGTTGACTACATGCCCGAGTTAGTTAAAACGGGTTTTCCCCGGATTTCGGGGGGGGGGGGGGGGTTAGACTTACGGCCGGTCAGGGCATTCTTGAAGATCTGCTCAAAGCCGAGGAACTTAAGGACAGACAGGTTGACGGTGGGGTGGAATCTCAGACCTCCCTTGTAGGGGCCGAGGGCGGAGTTGAACTGGACGCGGTAGCCGCGGTTGACCTGGAGCTTGCCGTTGTCATCCTCCCAGACGACACGGAACTGGATGACGCGCTCGGGGATGGAGATGACCTCGAGGGCGGTGCGGTACTCGGGGTTCTGCTGGAAGAGGGAGGAGTTCTCGAGGGTGCTGACCAGCTCTGTGTGATGTTCAAGTCAGCCTTGGTATGCCCCGTGACGAGAGAGCTTCTTTCCGCGATATTGACATACCGTTGTAGGCCTGCTCGAACTCGGGCTCGGAGGGAAGGTTAGACATGTTGGCGGTTGTGTGTTGAGAGAAGTGTTTGTACTAAAGAGTTGCTTGGCGTCTCCGAGAGAGGTATGTCCAGGTTCGAGGCTGACAGGAGAGAAGCTGATGAGGTTCCAAGCGTAAATCGATCTCGAAGGGAGGAACGCCCGCAAGCTTATATACACATCTGGGAAGCTGTCGATCCGATATGGGAGACCAAATCGAATCGAGTAAGAGCTCACATTCACCAACCGCGAAAGTGCCCTCGTTGCCCCCTTGACCAGACGCACACCCCGGTCGTGCCATTCTCCCCTCTTGCTGGCTCCTCCACCAACACCTCCTCCCAAGCTTCGGGAAGCCCTTGAACCATGCCTTGATGCTTTGAAGGTGGAGGGGAGGGGGAGACCAGCAGATGGAGAGACTGTCTGAGGGTGAGAGAGCGAGATAGAAAGACAGGGGATGTGTTTAGCGCGAAGAGCAAGACATTGTCCGGGTCGGCCGTGGGGGGCGCTACGGGAAGAAACGTCTCGTCGCTCAATCTCTTCTTCATGCGCGTTCATTCGGTGGTTTCGGTGGCAGACCGACAATTAGTCCTATCCATAACGCGAGAGAAAGGAAAAAAAGCTCAGACGGAACCCACGCGGTTGACGTAAAAAAGACTCAGCCGAGTCTAGTGGCCTTCTAGGCTGGACAGAGTGCCGGGACCGGTCCCGGGATTCCCACATATGGGAGACGCAGACTTGCAGGTCCCTTGATGCTGCAGCACTCTGCGCTCTGATTTGCTAGTGCGTCGAGATTATTCAACACCATCACAAAGAACAGACGTCCTCTGCCCAGCCGCGCCTGCGGTGCGATCCCGGAGGCGGCGAACCGAAGCTGCCATTGCGGGAACCAGACAACCACCAAGCAGGGGTTCAGGCCTTCAGGGGGACCCCGTCATCCATGGCCCGGCGGGTCGAGGGCAAGCCCGCAGGGACCTCCATCTTCGGGAGAAGAATAATGCCTGAAATGGCTCCCCATCGGCCCCGTCGCCACAGGCTGGCGCGCGTGTCCCAAACAGGCCAGAACCTGGGGGACGTCATCCAACAATTGCATGCTCTGGTGCAGCTTTGGGACACTCTGCCCCTCCATCTCTGTCTCCTGGAGGGTTGGAGGGGGGGTCCCCGCTGACACATGTCTTCCGCATGTACGGATTCGTCCTCCTGCTCGTCTGTCACTCGACGCCGTTGACGGGCAGCTTCCAGGGGCCCCGTCACATTCGAGATGTCATTGACAATCGAAATGCTCCTTGCATGCCGTGGCGTGCCACTTACAGAGCCCGAGGCTGCAATAGCTCACATGTCAACAGCAAGCCATATCTCAGCCTTTTATCAGCGAATCTTCATTGGTCGCTGCCATCTACTGCGTAGATGGGGGGGGGGGAGATCTTGGAAGCTGAAAGATACACCAAAATGGTGGTGCATGGGCATGTGAACAGGTGAGGCCGGCACAGAAATTCCAACTAAATGCCGCTGCGATCGGCCGATGCGGCATCGCATCTCCGACATCGAAGCTGAGGAAGAGCAAGAAAAATCAAATTCCTGATGCGCAGGAGGAGAACCATGACGGCTGCGGCGTCATGGTCTTGCATATCCCTCTTCTCCATCACTGATAAGAGAAGCAGGAGAGGGATGGGAGGGGATTTGCAACGGGTTGGACAAATGTCAATTGCTCATGGCAATTCGTAAGTCGCGCCGCAACTGGGCACCAGACGGAGAAAAAAAAAAAAAGGCTAGCAGGGACGAGACAGGCTGACAGGATAGATTGCAATGGCAGCGCCGAAAAACGGCGCCTCGAGTCGCGGTTCCGATCGCGGAAGTGAAGCAAGGCCAGCAGTGTGTGTTAGTTCAGGTTCAAGGTCCTTAGGTTGGGCTCTGATGGAAAGAACGACAACGGACGGTGCACGGCAGTGCCACGCGGGTTCGGGTTGCGGCCTGGGCTGACAAACTGGGCTGATGAGTCCTACAACTGCGACGCAACCCGACAGAATGCGACGGCAGCCATGAGCTGGAGCCGTGAACTCCGTCGTAGGCCCCCATCCCATCCCCTCCCTCCTCCTCCTTCGCCTCTGAATCCCCGACCACCGAGCGGCTCGCGTCGCAGCCTGTTCTGCAGCGGCCAGCTACTCGTGTGTGAAGTCGGCCATCCCGCCTTCGGGCGCTTGGAGGGGTTTCTTTCCTCCGGCGGTTCTCCGGGGCCATCCATCTCGCAGCGTTTCAGTGGGCGACGGGAGGGGCCCCCAATCTCGGAATTGAAAAGAGTGGGCGCTCGACCGTGTGTTAGATCGCTTAGACTGTGCCGTCTAACACCAGCAGACAGCGAGCTCTGAGAGTGGGAGTGACAGCGTGCGTGTGAGACAGCAACTCTGGATGCAGAAGCCATGTCGGCTGAAGAACGCAGAGAGACATGCGCGCACCCATCCATTGGCTTAACCTACCTTACCCAGACAGACCTCTTGGCCTCACTTGTCCTCTCCACAGCCCATTCCCATTACGTTTTACTGCTTCTCTCTACATTCTGTTACGTTTTCCCACTGGATTCTATTCGCGAATTGCTGGTCAAAAGATGCAAACGGATTTATGCTTAAAGCTCATGTAACGTGAGTGTCGATGTGATTGAATTTACCTTTGACCTTACAGGTTGGCCTGGGCGACCAGGTGTGGTGGTCTCGTTGACAATGTTGGTTCACTTACATCCAGATGTAGGCGCAGGAGCAGTAGTAGCAGCAATAACGTCAAAGAGCGACAGTTAGACCACAGTCGGAGCCCCTCGGCGTAACACCGTACGATGGATGAGATTGATAACTTAAAAGCGCACATACGTGGGGAAACCCTACAGCGAGCCGACGTGTGCTGTTCTGTTTGTGCCTTGCGCCGTCGTCCGCGCCGCCGCCACCAGTGCCGATCCAGGAAAACGGCCGGCGGCTGCCCTGCGTGCCTGCCTGCGCCTTCGCTGTAGGTAACTGTTTGCTGTCATGTCCGCCCTTCCGCTCGCTGCTCAATGGACCGTCAGCCTCCGCCCCCGGTCGACGTCTGGCCAGCCAATCAACACGCCGCTTTCGCCTCCTTGTTAGCTGAAGCCTTTACTCAATTTCACTCTCGACAATCCATCTGTCCACCCATCGCATCCAAATGCAAATGCCCACAACGGAACCTGTCCTTACCCGCCTGGGGAATTGTGGAAATAATTGCCGCAGCTCTGTTGTTCTCGTTCCGGATTTCTTTCTTCCCCTCTCTGATGGCTCGTATTATGGGAGAATATCATACAATGGAAACACAACCACCCCATCCACTCCAAATTTCCGTCCGGTTCTTCCCGACACTGTTGATGACTCTCTCGCCATGTTGCATGTTTCTCCTCCCAGTAGGTCTGGACCACCCGACCCCTACCTACCGGCTGTCGTTGCCTCCATCAAAACTCCGTCAACGCCTTTTCCGAAACAAATATTCATCGCGGGACCAAGCCCACCGCATCTTGCGTTGCTCTGCAGGCCTGCATGTGCTGCATCTCCTGTACCGGCCCATGGAACAAAAAAGCTTAGCGTCGTCAAATGCCCCTCCGTCCTCATCATCGCCTTCGTCCATGGCCCTCACCGGTCCCTTGTCGTCCACGCAACATCTTACCAGATCGCCGCCTGGTCAAAGTCGAAACGCTTTAGCTCCTTACCCGCATCCTCAAGGTCCTTTTTGGCCTTCATTCTCATATAGAAAATGGGGCAGTCTTTGCTGCTGCAAATCACCTCGCAGTGCATGCTGCCCTGACACCGCTGGCATTGCGTCCAGAGACGGCCGAACCGCACTTCTAGATCCGACGTTCTATCAAGCGTCTTCTTGTAGAGTTCGCCGACCCGAGGCGCGCAGTCCGAGCACACTGCCCCCGCGCTCTCCTCCTTACCCTTCAGAGGTCTCTTGCATCCCATGCAAGTTTGTGTCTTCTTCGCAAACTTCATCAAACCTCCGACAGTCGGCGCCGAAACTGCGATTGTTCTGGTGTGCGCTCCAGTGAGAAGTGAGTTCGCTTTCGTCTCACCCAAGATGGGCTCGAAGATTCTGCCGAGTGGCTTCGCGAGCTGGTTATCCAGATAGTATTTGGTGTCAATCGGCACGTTGTTCTCGAGAACGTAGATGGGATCTTCGGAATTCTCGTAGTTTTTGGACCCCGCAGCGCCCTTGACCATCACATAGGCCACTCGGTCGCCGAGGCCAGGCGCCGAGCCAGCATCACGCTTCTTCATTCGTTGTGCCAGCTCGACGTGGGCCTGTTTTGCGGCGTAATCGTCTTTGGTAAGGGCCTTTGTGATCACGAGCTTCGACATGTCAACCTTGTTCTGCAACAGGTCGGCAATCGTGTCCTTGACGTAGCTGGTATCTGTTAGCAAGGGCTCCTACAAACGCGAGGATCCAACTTACTCTTGAGCACCTTGGACGTCCTGGTCAATCAGAATCATGCGAAGCACTTTCTCAATGACGGTCTGTACGAGAAGACAGTTGTCTCGTCGCACGGTTTCGATACCCTTCGTGTCCATCTTGTCGTATTTCTCTGGTTTGGTCCAATACAAGCCGGCGTATCTCTTCTTGTTGATGAGGAGGTATGGGAAGTATACCTTTTCGAATTCCAGCTTGATGGGCTTCACAAACTTGGAAGAGACGAAACCAGCAGCTTCCTCGCCGAGCTTCATTGCCTCGGGAAGGTCCTTTGTACCAAACTTTACCATGACTGAATCAGTGTCACCGTAGATAACCTGGGCGTCATGAGAATAGCCGTTGGCGATGCAGTACTTCTTCTCTACTTCCTCCTTGGTCTTCATAATCATCTGACGACCGAAACTCGTTGTACTACTGGCGATTTCCAGACAAGGCAGTTTGCCAGTCGTTGCACCCGTCAGACCGTAAACTGAGTTTGCACTGATCTTCAGCGCCAGTTGACGACCATTCAGCACAGCCTTCTTGAATGGATCCGTTTCCACAGCTAGCTCGCGCTTGGCTTGCTTTCTGGCCGCCAAAAGTTCCTCGAGAATTTGAGCGAGGAGACCCTTGCGCTTCTTCACGGTAACGAAAGTGTCACCATTGGGAGTGACGATGTAGTCCTCGTCCTTCACCAGACTGAACTTCTCGATGGCCTTCTTGTTGACCAGTGTCGTGTAGCACAGGTTGTGAGCCTGCATGATGGATGGGTACAGGGAAGCGAAATCCAGAGTGGCGATGGGCACGTCGTAGTATCCTCGAGTCGGCTCAATGACCGTAGCACCTTCGTACTGCTCATCGCTGCTCTCCGACCGGAGGTTCGGGATGACAAGCTTTTGCTCGAGAGCTTTTCGGAAGAGCTGACTGATGAACTTGACTTGCTGGCCTCTGGAAAGCAGAAAGTTGAACGGAATACCCGTGACTCTGGCCATTTCCGTGTAATTTTCAAGACAAGACAGCTTGTCCATCAATCGCTGCGGAAGATACGCGTCCTTCAAGCAATACAGAGCAAGACGACGCCTTGACTCGGGCGTTCCATTGAACAGTTCTGTGATCATGGTGTGGTGGACGTCTTCTTTTTGCTCTCCGAGGAAGTTCGAACACACAGAGTTGAGCGTGTAACTTCGAAGGTGATGGTCGCGCTGAACAAGTTGCAGCAAGTCCAGTTGCAGCCGGCCGTTTGTGTTGGTAGCCTTGGTGTCACGATTGCCCATCTGTTTGCTGGAGAAGTTGGTCTCCTTGGCCTTCGAGGCCATACTCGGAATACGGGACCAGTATTCGAATCCATTGACCTTCAGGTGTCTGGCTCGGTCGAGGAGATAGGGGAAATCGAAGTTGGCAATGTTATATCCGATTATGATATCAGGGTCAACCTTGACAAGGAACTTCTGCCACTCGCTCAGCATCTTTTCTTCCTTTTGGAATTCCAAGATTTGTGTGGCAACGATAGGACTCGTCGTGTCCAGGCAGAACACGTTACGCACGAATGGCTTCTTCTCTCCATACCGTGTTACAACGTTCGCAATCTGGATGACCGGATCGTGTGTTGCTTCGGGGAAGATACCCTTGCGGCCGGCGCACTCGATATCGAAGGACAGGATTCTCAAAGGAGCCATCTTGGACCATTCTCCTTCGGGCTTGTGAGCAATCAGGTCCAAATGGCTGATTTCGGCCTCGATTTGGCAGTTTGATTGCCTTTGTGATTGGGGGAGGAGCTGGTACGACTTCGCGGGGGCTTCAACCCAGGACATTCCGTGGATCTAGAATTTGTTAGCGTCATCCGTGTAGACCAAGCCATTAGTTGTTGTTACCTTGCAGTCAACCATGAAGCGCAAGACGTATTGGATGTTGTCGAAGGTCATGACACCGCCTTCCATGCCCTTCCACAGACCTTTCCAATTTGCGCTTCCAGTCTCGATTGTTGTGCGCACTCGGCTGATGAATTTGGGATCCATGACGGTAATCTTGAGGTAGGGGCTCTGAACGTTCCCCTGGAAACCGTAGATGTTCTCCCTCATTACGAAGGAGACTGAATGAATGCACGGTTGATGCTGGGCGACCTGCGACTCGAGGTAGGCTTTGAAGGCATTGCAGTCTTCAGGTCGGAATGCTACTGGGGCAGCAACGTAGAGGTAGTGCTTGAAGTCGGTGACGTGGAGCATCACCGAGTGGCCCTGCTCTGTAACACCGAACAGCTTCACCGTTGCCCTGCCGCCGTGCAAGCTTCCCTCTTCCGCCTCAATCTGCTGGAATATCAGGCTGTCCCTGTCTGACTTGAAGTCGACCAGCTCCGGACGGTCCCATGCTTGATCTCTCTCTGTATTATTCTGCTTGGCCTCAGAAATATCCTGGCTAAGCTTCTCGAGAACTTCGGATTCGAATGCGCTCTTGGGTTGACTAGAGCCTGGGAGGTTCTTCGAGGTCTTCTGTGAGCCGATGCGGTGGGCGGGGGAGGACGAGAAGCCTTCGACCTTGCGCTTCTTCAAGGATGATGGTGTCGTGGGAATATTGCGACGGGTGCTGGGTGTCTCCCCTAGCACCCGCTTCTTGGGAAGGACCGCGGCGGCCATGATGTGAGTTTGGCTGGGATGGGTAAAACAGAGAGGTTCAGCCAAAGCTCATAGCACGGTTGTGATGGGTAGCTAAGTCGAGTATTCGTTGTTGTGCGGTTGCTACCAGGCAGTTTAAGAGTGGGCGCAAGCAATTAGACACGGGTGGGTGGTGCTGGAAGACGCGCCTCTGACGTGAAGACGTGTAGCGTGACGGACCCACAGCTTAATTGAAGCCGGGGGTCGCGATCTGCTGACTAAGAAATGCCGGAGACGCGACGGGAAGTCTCAGCACCATTCGGTGAGCCTGGGGCACCCCGCCCGTTCACCGAGATAGGGAGGAGATAGTTGCACCTCTCACTGCTCTGAGCAGGTCTTTGTCCATGTCATCCCGATCATTCACTGTAGAAAATTGACATCATATTGCTGATAAATCAAGCCTTGCGAGCTGCCTAGGTCGTCGTCGTCTGTTTGGCGTACGAATGTCTCCTCACCAAAGTTTTACCGCCCAACAAACAACACCTGGCCTTACACGTCAGTGTCAGAAAAGCAATTGTCAGCACCTAATTGATCAGAAGTGGTTGATGCAAACAAAGTTTATGAATATATGGTACATTTCGTAAATTATCGACCACGGCCAATTAATAATGGGAGACTTAAACTAGAACTTCGAACAATATTGAATCATCACGATATATCCGTAGACACACATGGCGACTCGAACGTATCAATCGAACACGGCAACCAGAAACGCCAGAATGAAAACCAGATGATGAGCCTGATAGCTGCCCTATGATACTCATTAATTAGCGTCCGTAATACATCTTGATCAAAGCCACTATAATGCAAGGCAAGGAAGATTTGCTCATGTTCAGATATCCATTCTTTGAGGCATCAATTGCGACTTGTCATAGCCGCTCAGCTAAGCCATGCAAAAAAGAATCATCATAAGATCGGCGATTTTGATTGTCGGGAGTCGTCTTACCTCGAAACACTCGATGTCGTGCGGTTCAGAAACTGCCGGCACTAGGATGCATTTAGACGTCTGAGAGGCCCGAACGCAGCAACAGAGGAGAGGGAGAGGTACGAAGTAGGATAAAGCAGTGCGGCAGGGAATGCTCGATGTTTATTTATTCTATTCATTGACAGGCCAGATTCCGAGTACGTAACGTTGTCCAGCCCGTCGAATGATCTGCGGGGTAGCCAAGGCACCACTGCATCAACACGTCCTCGGACGTTGCAACCGTTGGTGCCCATGCCGTTTGTCAGCTCGGCAACAGCATAAGAGCCCCTGCAACCACCCACGACTTCTGGCTCTCTATGAATGCAATTTGTGGGAATAAGCAAGGGAGGAAGCCATGTTTCCTTCAATAATACCCATTCTGAACCGGACGCCGTCGCTGAGCAATGCAAAAACCGGACCCCCTTTGTCAAGTGCGTAACCCAATGCATTAGGTACCATTCATACTCGTGGCGTTCCATCGCCAAGTCCTTCATTCTGAGATCTCATCTTCATGAACTCTTCGTCAGCTTGAAATCATCCAGCTCGCACCAGTTGTTGACAGGCTAGAGTGTATGTTAGTGAGAGGCACGCCATGTCATTGACTTTGGGGGTTAACTTACTATACAACTGAGGTACTTGCACCAGCTGCAGGTGTTGTGATAGACGTAGAAGTTGTTGAGCAGAACGATGAAGACAATGATGACGGTCAACAGGAAGCCTGCTCTGACGAGCCACCAAGCCCACCAGAGAGGCTTGCGTCCCTTGAAGAAACCAACCGGGTTCCTTAAGAATGAAGGCCCGGCACCTTGGTTGGCGGGGTTGAGTTGCATTGAAGCGTAGGACGGGTCGGTGCCCAGTCTGCGTCTGAGAGAGTTGGGTGAATGTAGGACGCAGATACCGAGGGCCAGACCCATAAGGAAACCACCGATATGAGCGAAATTGTCCAAGCCTGGCAGAAGACCTAGAACGAAGGAAATGACAACGTCCAGCATGATGAACATCAAATCCTTGACGGGGCTGCGGCGGTCTTTCCAGGAGTACAATAGGTCGAGTAGCGTCAGCGCGATAACGCCGAAGAGCGCACCCGAGGCACCAGTTGAAGCTGTCATGACGCCTGCGTAGTTTGCTCCCATCACGTTACCGAATATACCGGCGCTCACGTAGACCAGAAAGAATCGAATCGAACCAATAGCAATTTCCATCTCTTTACCAATTGTCATCTGCAGGAGCAGGTTGAATCCAATATGGATCAGACCTGCGTGCAGGAAGATGGGCGTGATGAAGCGGAACCACTGGTCAGGCTCCGGACTCTGGTCGAGGCCCTCAAACTTCGGCTCGGGAACTCCGCCAAAACCGCAGAGATCACCGAGTCCGCACTGGTTCGATGGGTTGTTGGCGTCGGAAGATGTCGAATTAGGACAGGGCCACGTGAACGAAGTGTTGGAGTCTTGAATACCCTTGACGTTGTGCATGCAGGCGACGTAACGAGCACCCATGTTGATCATGACATAGGTAGAAGGTCCAATCATGGGGTTGAAGCTAGGCTTGGTCATGATGGGCGAACCGGTTAATTGAGCTACCAATCGTCAGTACCTACATCCGGAGCGTTTTGTGAGTTTGCCGACTTACCGTTCTTGACAATTTCGGCGATGAACACCGCGACCTGGACCAGGGTGAAGACGTATACCACCCAAGGAATGCCCTTTCTGTCCGCGCCAAACATACCCAACTGACCGAAGCCGACCTTGCTCTTATCGCGACGGCTCTTCGAGCGGCGGCTTCCTTGGGGAGCGTCGTAGACATGGTCGTTATCGTTCATCTCCACATCTTTGGGCTGCGTTTCCTGCCGACTCTGCAGAGGTATATCATCTGCTACATGGGGCCTACTTGAGTCCGGAGAAACTGCCTGGTTACCGTAATAGGCGGTATCTTGGGCGTAAGGATTGGGCTGCGCATAAGCGCTGTGCTGGTCGTATACGCCATCGTGCTGGTTGTAGGCGCCATCGCGATGATAGGCAGTGGGCTGTTGTGGCAGAGGAGGCAACGGTTGCATGTTGCGCGGGTCGTTTGGATTGTCACTGCTGTAGACAGAGCTAACGGTGTTGACAGTGTGGACGGTGTTCATGCGTTGCGGGTTGTTCGCAGTCTGGGGGCTCACGTTCTGCTGGGGAGTGCCGTTGGCGTTGTGTCGGAATCCGTCCTGCGTGGAATCTACTGGATAGACATGATCGTCAAAGACTGTTTCGAAAGGCGAGACGGTGTTCACGCGCGGTGGCGGCGGATGAGAAGCACCGGGGGTCTGTGATATTTGGCTGTAGGGAGGCGCGGGCGTAGAGCTCGTAGAGGGGATGTTGTTGTAGGCACTGCCGGCGTAATATGCTGCGGGTGGCGGAGATGCTGAGGGAGGTTTGCTGCCGTGGTAGTAATCGTTGGATGCCATGATCGGACGGGAAGGAGGGCAGAGCACCTCTGAATTACGGATACCCAGTGAAGGAGCGATGATGGGGAATGGGGATCTGGGCGACTTTGTCTTGTCGGGGCGAGGAATTTCGCTTGGAGGGCCGAGCTGGAACTTGGCTGTGCTGACGACGGGTCGAATCGGGCTAGAGCGATGCAGAATCGCTCAGGTACCGAAAAGGGGACCAAACGCGGAGAAGTGTGACAGCGGGAAGTCGAGAGAAGGTGTGTGTGTGTGTGTGTGTGTGTTCGTCGTGTGGTCGTCTCTTCCAAGGTTTGGGGAGACGTGGGTATTTGTTCGGGAAGTTTGCTAGAAGATGCTTGAGCTAGGCCTTCTTGGTGCTTTTCTGGGTAGATGGAGGCGTTTGGCCGACGATGAGGCGAGCAAAGTCTCTTGTGGAACGGTCGGTAGCAGGCAGATTGCTCCCGACTAGTGAGGGTGCTCAGCACTGAGGCTTGTAATTGCAGGTTCACCCAGGTGGTGGTGAATTATGAATTAGCGGGCTGGGATGCGCCTGTGCACAACAACCTACGACAACCTGAGCTAAGGTAGGGAGGTGCCTTGGGTGTGCGCGCTGTCTCGTTTAGGGGTGCCTTCGGATGATTGGACCAGTAAGGGACGGTGGTTGCGAGTGTCGAAGCGCGGGGGAGCTTGTTGGGGACACGAAGGGGGGATCTGGAATTATGACAACAATAAGAAAACCGAGGAAATAACGAGTGAAGGGAGGTTCCAGGTTCACAGGTCAGGGGATGGGATCTAGGAGGAAGCAAGCAGGACGCGTTCCAAGCGATGGAGGTGGGAGGAGAGGAGTCTTTTTCTTTTAAACAAGCCAGCATCTCAAACGCATGCCTTCCCGGCCTTGTTTCTGCTTTTTTTTGCCCAGCCCGCCAAGTGGGAGAGGGAGCCCCAGGAGAATTGGTGGTTGGCTGTGGGAGGCAGTGTGAGCGCGAGTGAGCATGGCAGTCATCCGCTGGAGGGGAGACTACGGCGTAAGAGGGATCCATGATTGATTGGGATGGGGGAGGAGTGTGGGAGACAGCAGCAACAGCAAGCTGGCAAGCACCAATCCCGGCGCGCCAACAGTAGCGGCAGCAACAGCAGAAAGGGTGCAGCAAGGCGTGCAGTAGTCCCGGCTTTTGAGGCTGTGTCAGCATCGCCAGCCTCTCCCGTCTTAGGTCCCCTTGAGCGCCGGACGCGCCACTCTCTGCCACCCTTTACCACTTCGTGCCAGCCAAAGGCCTGCAGCCGAGGAAGGGTCCTGATGATCGCTCCCAGCTGGCGCCGCGCTTCAGGCTGGCAGCTGTGTGCTGATTCTGATGCTAAGTTTGGAACAAGGGGCCCACAAGTTTCAGATCATTGCGTAACGCAGCTTGTCCTGCCTTCTGGCCTTGTGGGTTGGTACACTAGGTACCGTTCGCTCGTGTGTGCCTATGAATCCATTGTCCACTTCGCATTGGACCCATCCCAGCCTGAGGTTGGTCAAGTTGATGTCGTCGCTATCGTCGTCGTCGTCGCCTTGCCTCTGCCAACCTCCAACAGGCTGCCAGTTAGTAATATTGGGATGCTATTGCGCATCGACGGCCCGTAAATCGGACCCTTCCCAGTCACTTTCCATGTGGGTTATGTCCTTCCATCAACTCCAGACAGGAGACCGCCCATCCCTCTCGTCTGGCAGGCTGCAGCCGATCGCCATGGCAAGTGTCAGGATCCTCGAGTCTTGACCGACCGTCAGCAGAACCTTGTGCCTGTCCCGAAAGCCACAGCAGCAACTTTGAGATCCTCCCAACTCGCGAGAGGCTGATCCTGCACCACCACCGCCGTTGATGATGAAATGCCATCCATCGTCTTCCACTACCGACCCATGCACACTGACTACATGCAGCCTGCGGGCACCATCCCAGCTCTGACACTCGTTCCGCAGAGCGGCACCACCACCGCATTGCCAGCAGCAGCCAGAGTCCCCTTGAAAACCACGGCCATTCCACAACGTTGAGGGAGCAACGCCAGCATAGGGTGTTCATTCCATTTCCATCCCATGAGCCGTGGTTCGACAAGGACCGCCCTGATGCGGCAATCAACCTTTTCCCTTCGATCGGCCTTCCCTTGAGCTAATTTCTCAACAAGCCCGCGGCTCAGCAATGAGGCATGTCCGGATATCCGGGGAACCCAAGAAACCTTTCGGGAAGCTCGCACTATGCCAGATGGACCCAAAGGACATGACCGTCCGGAATGTGGAATTCGCGGCACCCGCCCGCGCGGTCTTGATGTCTTTATAAGGAATCTGCCCGGAGACTGTGGGCTCTTTCGCCTGCCAGCCTCCCTTTTCACTCAGAGTCCGTCGGCTCCGATGCTACCGCGAGCGTGTCGCAGTTGCTCAGTTTTTCTCAGACCGAAAATATCTGAAGAGCACAAAACATATGCCAGGGTACGAGGGAGGCTGTCGTCAAAGTTCAGTAATTGAGCTGTCACCCGTCAATCAACCGTCAATCAGGCGGGTATCAACCACTGTGCAGCTGTTGCACGGCAGACCACCTACCATGCAGGGCGTCAGCCCACCGACGCGTGCAGGGTCTGAAAACTTACGCCAGCTGGTGGCTCAGCCCTCAGCCACTAAGAGCCCGTTGTCGCTCGCGGAGGCAAGTCACCTCCACTGGCTGCCTTAGGGACCGATACACGAGGGAAACACGAGTAAACATCCAAGCCCGTAAGATGACGCACCCAGACACCATGAGTCTTTTGGTTCAATCCTCCTATTCACAACCCGTGTGCATGCGGCCCAGGTCGTCTGGATTCTGGCCTGACAGAAGGTCGCTGTTACCTGGGCACCTAGTTGTTGGTTGAGCTTGTTCCCAAGAACCCTTGACTGACCACTGAAAAGCCAGCCCTATCCAAAGAGCTGGAGGCCGTGCACCTCATTCGCCAACATGCCCTGGGCCTAGCTGCTTCAATGTCGGTTGTCGGAGATGCTTCCGCCGTCTTGCTCATTTCAATGGCCTCCATCACGTGCCGATAAGATAAGACCCTGGGCAAGCAATCAATAATTTTTTTTGCATCCCCTCGAGAAGCTCGAGCCTATTGTTTGTTTGTTCGAGTCGGTCACGTATGTCATTTTGAAGCAATAAGCATTCTATCGCCTCAATCGACTTGCCACCTGAAATAATGGGAAAGAAACCTACCCGTACCGAGTCCTTCTCTGATAAGGAAGAGGGCGGCGCCAAGCTCGCGACACCCGTGGTATGAGCGACTCCCCACGTCTTCGGCCATTGCCGTGCTAACGCCCGGAGTAGGGCGATGCTATGGACGTAGACAGCACTCCAGCTCCCGCAGTAGACACGAAGAAATCCGCCGCCGACGCTCGTGCTGAAAGGGCAGCAAGAAGAAAGCAAAGAAGGGAAGAGCTGGCATCAGGCCAGTCAGCGACCTCATCCATGGCGAGCACACCAGTCCCGGAGACGAAGACTGCGTCACCGGCGAAAACCGAAGAGAAGCCCAAGAAGAAGAGCAGATCCAGAAAGTCAAAGTCAGCGGCGGAGGAGACTGAAGTTCCTGCCGAACCCTCAGCCGCTCCCGCTCCTGCCCCCGAGCCTTCCAACGCGCCTGAGGCCGAGGCCGAGCCACTTCCCTTCATCATCGACGTGAACCCTACCAAGAACACCGCCGCGCACGAAGATACAGCCAACCCGTCAGCCTCCGAGAGGGACACATCGGTCGCGCCGAGCACCATTGCGCCTAGCACGGTGAACGGCGATGGACTAAACCGGGCTGCGAGACGTCGTCTGATGCAGATTGACAGCCATCGTATCTCAATCAGAAAGGAGCTCGGTATTCCTGCCGACTCGGATGAGCGCCAGGACGAGGTGGAGACCTTGCTGGCAGCCTGGATCAAGCTGTTCGACGAAAAGGTCGACGCTCGCAAGGCCAAGAAGCTTGCAAGGCAACAGAGCAGGGTAAAGGGCAAAGGCAAGGGTAAGCACCAAGGAGGACGAAGCGACAATGTGAAGCAGAAGCAGATAAAGAAGCAGAAACAAAAAGGTGCCCTGAGACGCAGGCAGGAAGCTGCCTCGGAGACAAATTAGCCTCTTTGAGGCTGGACGAGCCCCCAATCAGCGGAGGGAAGGGGAAAGCGGTATGAGGAATGGCGAGGATTTACTGGATGTTACGAGTGGAGGAAGAGATTTTTTTAGCGCGTATGCGTGATGGCGTCTAGCGAGTAATATGGGTGGAACGGAAATCAAAAGTTTAAAGCGATCAGAAGCATATATCCGTGGTTGTTGGAATGGGAAGTCGAGCCGATCCAGAATCTCTGCGTTGGCCGGCGTTACGTTACTCTATTAGACAGTAATGTACAGTACTTAGGGGAGATATTCAACGGGCCGAGAGTGCTCCCACTCAGCCAGAACGCTTCTTGAAAGATGTGGACGTTCTGATGGCCACAACAAGCGGCAGCTCCCAATCCGCAAAAGTTTAATCCTACACCTTTTTTTTTTTTTTTACTCTTCTTCGTGGTGTGCTCATGCCTTCTTGTCATTGTTATCCGCCTCGGTCTTTTTGTCCTTCTCGCCATCCCAGACCTCCTTGACCTGATCCACAATCAGGTCTCCCAATCCCTTTCCTTCAGCCAACGCCTTGGCATGTTCCTCCCCCCGCTTCTTGTCCCAGTCCTCGGGCTCCTTGCCGAACCATATCCTCTCCGCGAGGGAGCGCTTGTTGTACTCAATGGCACGCATCTGCTCCTCCGTGAGGCCCTCGCGACGCATGCGCTCCTCGCGCAGAGCTTGCCTTGTTCTTTGTGCTTGGTCGGGAAGGGTCGTCGGGAACATGGCCTCGAAGCGGGCGCCGACACGCTGGTAGATTGACTGGCCTGTCCAGTCGTACATGAGCTGGTTCGTTGAGGCAGAGAAGATGCTCGAGTGCATGAAGAAGCGCCAGTCCATGCGCCGCGGGGGCAGGATCATCATGACCGGGGATAGGACAGCTGCGGCGATGCAGAAGTTGTGGACTAGAGGAGGGGTGCCGTGAAGCTCGGGCGATCCCTCGAGCCTGGGTGTTGTCTGGTCTGCCATTTTCGCTGTGGAGGTTGTGTGGTTCGAGTGGAGGAAAGTGGTGGGTTGAACGTTGCTCGGCACGGTGAAGCGTTCGAAGTGTAGATGGTCGCAAATCGGTATTCTCGAGACTCCAGGGTTAAGGAAAAGACGTTTCGGGCTTCGAAGCGTGGATTGCGCGGGGGTAGCAAGTCAATGACGAGCGACGAAAGCTGTCGACGGAGGGTACAGAGGTGAAATTTCCCAAAAATTCAAGCGCGGCGCCGGCCTAAGTGGGGCCGATACAGCCTGCAGCCCGCCATGGCATCCGGGTACGTCGGTGACGGCGGTTCACACTGTCAGGTCAGGTCTTCATGTTCGGATGGGATGCGTGCCATCTTCAGACCGGGTAGGTCTTTGGAAAGTTCTTGGCCTTCAAGCAATTTTCAGGTTGGTTTATTTCTTCACATCATCGCCGAGATATGCCATCTAATGAAACTCGAAACTAAACAACGCCTGCAAACACACAAAAGCACAACTTTTCATGATCCTACTTTTGAACTCCGTCTCCAGATGCAGATTGAGATACTTGAACCGAATCCAAAATAGTCGCCTCGTCCTGCCACAAGTGAGCGCCCGTCTCCTTCAGCAGCCTGACACACTCCTCGTTGCCCGTCTTCTCCGCGAGGTACAGCGGCGTGTTGTTCGCGCGGTTGCGTGCGTGCACGCTGGCGCCCCTCGTGAGAAGCTCGCGCAGGATGCTGATCTGAGGCCCGACGGCCGCGAGATGCACCGCCGTGTTGCCGGCGTAGTCGGCCATCTTGAGCAGCTCGCGCTGGGCGTCGTTGTCCAGGATCTCCTTCACCGTCTTCAGATCCCCGTTCCGTACGGCGTAGCCGAGGACAGTAAATGCCGATTCTGTCGCGGTTAGTCGCGACACGACCGAGTCGAGCGATCCGGAAGGGTGCGAAAATACCGGAAGTGCCATTTCTGTCATTTCGCCGCGGAGCGAGTGGGACATGCGTGCGCTGACCTCCGCCGTTGACAGGCTGGGGATAGCGAGCAGGTAGGACAGCTTCGTCAGGGCGGCCTCGGCAGTGAGATCCAGGCCGAAGATGACTCCAGCACGGCCGAGTTCGGTGCCAGGGCCGTAGACGGGCGACACGAAGCCACTCATGCACTGACTAACATTGACGACGATGACGCCGCGGTCCACAGCGTTCTTGATGACCTTTGTCAAGCTGCCATCGATACCGCTGGGAGCGTTGCCCATGCCGAATGTTTCGAGAATGAGACCGCGCAGGTCAGGGACGCGAAGGACCGAGTCGAGCATTTCGGGCCTGATACCAGGGAACACACGCAGACAGGCAACGTGGGCGGTGTCGAGGTGCTGGGTGACCTGAAGCTCAGCAATTCTGGTAGGCCTCAACACGATGGGCCAGTTCACATCAATACCGAGGCCATTGACCTTGGCCAGAGGCTCGCAGTTGGGGCTAGCGAAAGCCTCGAAAGCAGCAGAAGAGACCTTGCTTGTTCTGTTGCCACGGAACAGCTTGTGGTGGAAGAACAGGCCGACCTCGGGAATGACAAAGGTTCCTGCGATGATGAGCGAGCCCAGGAGGTTGTCGACGGCGTCGGACTGGAGTGCGAAGATGGAGGCCTGGGAACCGGTGAGAATAACCGGCTTGCCTAGGTCAGAAAGCATGAAAGAAAGGGCCGAAGCCGTGTACGACAAGGAGTCGGTGCCGTGGAGCACCACGAAGCCATCATAGAGACGGTAATTCTCCCTGATAGTCTGGGCAATTTCCGTCCAGCCTTCGGCTGAGATGGAGCTCGAGTCCAGCAGAGGCGAAAATTCCAGGACGCCGTAACGAATGTGACGGGAGTAAGCGCTTGGTGGTGTCCTCAAGCTGTCCAGAACAACCTTCTCGCCGTTCTTATAAGCCTCGAGTTGCACTACTTGTCGTTAGTAAGGCGCGGTAAGGAAAAAAAAAAAATCCTGTATGACGTGATGCAGTAGCAAAGAACAGCGTTCGACTCGCGCGAAGAGTTGATGTGAATGAAGAGTGCAGAAGAGAGTTGCACGTTTTGTTTTTTCGTTATTGCACTCGAAACAACAGTGGTGACCAACATGATTCGATCCCGTGCTTTCGTTCGCCTACGACGTCCTTGGAGTGCCCTCAAAAAAATGACCTACCTGAAGGCGACGATTTGTCGTTGAATGAAGGGCGCGGGGCCATGGCATTCTTCAGGAACCCTCCGATGGGCTTGAGACCGTCGGCGGTGGGTTGCATGCAGATGGTGCCGCCTGTCATGATAACGAGGACTCGGGACTCCGGGTAGTTGGACTCTGGGAGGAGCCTCTCGGCGGGGGTTTGAGATGCCATATTTGCGAGTATTTTGCTGTGAGACAACGAGAGGCCTCGTCGGATAAGAAAACGACGGACAAAGAAAGAGTTGAAGTTGGGAGTTTATCAGTTGCTGGCGCCTCCACAGATAAGTTGAGGGGCACGGGGTAAGTATGGAGGGGCAGAAGCTTTTGTATGGAGAGCAATATGGCAACGACTGGGTCAAGTCATGGGGTTGTGCAAAATTTTGTAAATTTTGTCTAAAGGAGAGAACCATGATGAGCGGTTAGCGATGGTGAAAGCATGGGAGTGGAGACGGATGGCGAGTCAAACAAGTTACTTGTGGGATGGGCAACTAGGAAATGGTACATGGAAGAGCATGTGGTGTATCCGTATGGCGTCTGGCAATTCCTGGCCGGATCTCAAGTGACTCGAGCTAACACGAGATCAGTGCGTGGTGGTGCTTGACAAAGAAAGACACTCTCTGATAAGACAGAACAAGGGAGTGTGGGCAAATGTCGAGGTTGCCCCTCGTTCTCACAAGAGACACCTTATCGCGACACGATAAGGCGAAAGAGTCAAGATTTTGATACAACAACTCAGGATGCGAGTTGTGTACCGCGGGGAAGAGGCGATGGGACTGGGCCCCGATAGCGGATGGAGGGCAAGGTCAGCGATGGGGTAATAATTAAGTAACAGAACGACCTCGCCAGCTGCGTGACCTCGAATGAAGCCTGGCATGGCTGGTCTAGACACGTTGAGGGGGGCTGCGGGTGCTGAGGTGGTTGAAATGGCGGAAGAAGGCATCGAATCCTTATCGATTACGTTCTGTTCCTATGCCAAGTCTCTCATGGGCTGGGAAAAGGGCATCAAGCTGCTGATGGATGGCGAATTGGAATCGACTGAAATGAGACTCACTGCAACTTGCAGAAATATTGGAGCCCAGCAGCATCGGACGATGACGCAGAAGCTCGGAACAAAAATAAAGATGAGCGTACCGGCCCTTGCAAGAAAAGATACGTACCTCTCACGGACCCTCCAGTGTCCCAGACCAACGTGGAACTCCCGCGCCATCTTGGGACGCGAATTCTGCCATGCCCACCGCCCGACACCAATCCATATTCCATCCTCAAGCAAGTTGGCAGGCTGAGACAGCGACCACGACAGTTCCCTCCGTCGAACGCCTGTCACAATCTTCACCGATGCCCGCTGCGATATAGCCTTCTCGTTCGATTTCGAACCTAGCAATGCGCTTGCTACCGATCGGTGCCTTCCGCTAATGACCATCTCGCTCATACGACCTGAAGAACTGGCACATCAATCTTTCGTCGCGATCGCCGCTTCTTGCCGCGCAACGCAGCCATCATGGAGTCCAGCGCGCCCAACGCCAGCGCCTCGCCTCGCACTTTTGCGATGCAACATCAGCGTCCCAGGACAAGCTTTGTAGGATGCTCGCGAATCACTGATTACGATCTCCTTGGCAAGCTGGGTGAGGGTACCTTTGGGTAAGTTCACCCTGCGACGGCGCGCTTTCCGTGCTAATCGTAGCTCGACAGTGAGGTGCATCGCGCGAAATCCAAGAAGACGGGAGCCCATGTTGCCCTCAAGAAGATTATTATGCACCATGAGAAAGATGGGGTATGCAAGTTTGGATGCCAAATTCGCCGCGCAGCCATCTGACGATTGATAGTTCCCCATCACGGCGCTGCGCGAGATCAAGCTTCTCAAGCTGTTATCACACAAGAACGTCCTGCAGCTAGTGGACATGGCCGTCGAGCATCCCCAGAGAGCCAGTAAGTCGCTGCTGAGTCACTCGTCTCCGAACCAACAATTCCTGACGCGGATTGTTACAGGCGACAAGCGCAAGAGGCCAATCATGTACATGGCCACGCCTTACATGGACCACGATCTTTCTGGTCTTCTTGACAATCCTTCGGTCACCTTCACCGAGCCTCAGATCAAGTGCTACATGTTACAACTCCTGGAGGGCCTCCGATACCTGCACGACAACCACATCTTACACCGCGACATGAAAGCCGCCAACCTTCTCATAAACAATAAGGGCATCCTCCAGATTGCAGACTTCGGTCTGGCTCGACACTACGAGGGACCTACGCCTAAGTCAGGCCACGGTGCTGGGGAAGGCAAGAGGGAATACACTGGCCTCGTCGTTACTAGATGGTACAGACCCCCTGAGCTGTTGCTTCACCTGAAGAAGTACACAACTGCTATTGACGTCTGGGGTGTCGGGTAAGATCCAAGACCTGCAGTTTCACTCTTCAGACTATTAACCCGTGGTTAGTTGCGTTTTTGGCGAAATGCTGGTTGGGAAACCGATCTTGGCGGGTGAGAGTGACTCTCACCAGCTAGACATTATCTGGGACTTGATGGGATCGCCCACGCCAGAGAACATGCCTCTATTCAACACACTTCCTGGCGCCGAGGCCGTTTCCCCGCGTACGAGACCTGGCAGTCTATCCACAAGATTTAGAGAATACGGTTCAGGGGCTATCTCTCTCCTGAAGGAACTCCTCAGGCTCGACTGGCGATCTCGCATCAACGCCGCCGACGCCCTGAATCACCCTTATTTTGAGATGGCCCCTATGCCAGCCGATCCCGGTGATCTCCCGACCTTTGAAGACAGCCACGAGTTGGACAGGCGCAAATTCCACGACCGCAAAGCAGCTTTACCTCCAGCACCCAAGGGCGGGACGGTAGGCATTGGCCCCGATGCGCACGGTGCCAATGCCGGCTTCAATAACACCGAGAATTACTCAAATCGCAACGGTGTGAACGGAAATCGCCATTCAAATGCCCCTGGACCGCACCGAAATGGCGAGGAACGAAGACCAGCTTGGCAGCGCGAGCGCGGGGAACGAGGATTACCGCCTAGGCCTCCGCCGCCAGAATATGCCAACGGCGGCCCAATGGACCGAGACGGCTACCGGGACAGGGATAGAGACCGACGACCCAGAAGTCGTGGAGGGCCACGGCCAGGACCAGATGTTGACACCTACATCCCAAGCTATGGTAGAGACGACGGCCCACGACACAGGGATGACCGGCCCCCGCGAGAACGCCGACGCAACAGCAGGGATGAGCGGTGGCATGATCGAGACTGGGATCGCCGGACCAGGAGTCGCAGTCGATCTCCAATGAGAGAACGTGACCGTGAACGAGATGGGTACCGCAGATAGGGAGCACGGGACTCGTGAAGACCGAATCACAGCTCACCATTTTGAGTACAGAGCTCGAAATGAGTATTTCGTGGAACTTCGGGGCAATATAATCATTCCATCGGTCAGCGGGAGGTGCCGGAGGTGACGATGAAGTTGGTCTAGGCACATCCCGCGTCGGGTATGAGTCTAATGTTCGATGGCACGAGTATCTGGATGTACAACAAGATAATGTAAAAGGCGAATCGAGCGGACACAGGAACAGGCGTTTGAGGGGGGAGGCAAACTCCCGAACAAGGCTGGCATTAAAGTTTCTCAGGTATTTTCATGAGTGCATTGGTACGCTGTAGGGTATATCAAAGAAAGCCCGGACTGCTATCAAATTTCAGAATCGTCATCGTCCTCCTCGTGAATGGTTTGAGACCAAAGACCTGGCCTATTCCTGCGGCGCTTGGGAGGTGGCTTGTTGAGCAGCTGCCAATCGGTTTCATACGACGACGAATCTTCGGTCTTACCGGTCCCTGGTCGTTCTGACGATGGCGTCGAGGGCGCAGGTGTTGCTGGCGGACCTTGGTAGCCTCTGTCATGCATGCCAAGGACTGTAGTGATGATGCTGGACGTGCAGGACATGGTCAAGCCAGCGAGTATGCCGATGAAGGCACCACAGGCCAACTGCGTTGAATTAGCACACAAAGGTTTGACACCAAGCGATTGGAAAGACCAACAAAAGTATAGAGAGGCTGGCCGGATTGCAGTGTTAGCAGAGTGTCAGGGTAGAGGAAGGGCTTTCAAGGGAGATCAGCTAACCTGAAGACTGGCTATGAAGTCGATGACAGCTTGACACCATCCAACGACGAAGGCGCCCATCAATATCAGGGGTGAGAGCAGCACGAGCACCGAATTGATGAACAAAGCCACGGGTTTCCATGCTAGACGCAAGGGAAAAGTAGCTATGGCGACGACGCCGGACGTGTACGATACCAATGCCATGCTGCTACGAAGATGATGAAACCGTGGATATGTTATTTGGTTGTAGTGATGAAGAGGCGCGTATGCGTGTAAGAACAGTCCTGCTGTGCTTCTCAGAGCATGGCAATTGATCCAGTTTATTCAGGACAATAGCTGCAATTGTAGCGAAGAGAATGGTCCAAAGGGGGGAAAGACGGGAATCCGGGGTGAAGGAGCGTCGTGATGTTCAGATGCGATGGCTGGCTAAGATGAGATGGAACGGTAGCACATTCCTTGGCTTGCCCGTTATGCTGCTTGGGCTGGTGGTTGATAGAGCGACGGCAGGTGCAACCGCGAGCTGTAGTGACCTGAGATGAAGTTGACTATGTCAAGCAAGCAAGCCTCCCGTTAGCGTGAGTTAGAGAGGTCCCCGCCAGCTACAGCAGTACGGACACATGGACGGAACAAGCCAGGGGCGCCCCAGCTTTGAGTGTGCGCAAGGGCCATGTCGAGTATCGGGTAAGCGGATGCCCATGAGTACTTAAGTCCCCACGTTCTGCAGTATGCGATTACGAGTACCGGCCCTGTAGAGCTTAATATCTGCCAGTGCCACTGCCCTCCGCGGAGTCCACGCCCCCCTCCTCCCCCAAAACTTGTTGGAAGATTAGCACCTGCGTGGGAACTTGGGCGATTGACCACCACACCACCCCCTCCAACTCGCCTGTTGTTGATTTGACTTCTCATCCAATCTCTGGACCAAAAAAAATAACGAGCCGGCCCTTTTCGCCTCTCGTCACTACCTACCTACATCCACCAGCGACCGGTACGCGACCTCCTCTCACGACACAACCGCGACCACAGATTCCCGCCCTCTGCCCGCCGTCGAACCTGTCGCTTCGTCGTCGTCTCCCCTTCGAGAATGCGATGATCAGCTCACAACCCCGCGATTAGGTATCTTTCTGCAATCGCGCCTTACCTAACCAGGATCGCACGAACGCCAGTCGCAGCAACTTGCCTAACGTGGAAGTGCGAGATTGGGACGGGACCTTTCCCACTGCGACCTTCCTCACCATCTCTCAACCGCCCGTCCACCGAATCGCTGTCCAGCACTGCTTTGGACTGCGCTGGCCTTGCGCGCCCTTTGCACCGCACCGCACCGCACCGCCCCCCCGAAGCCCAACCCGCCCGCAATCCCGCGATTGCACCGCATCCCAGGTGCCGTTTCCGCCGGACGTCACACGCCCGCTTACCTGAATACTGGCAGATCCAGACTCCCGTCGGCCTGGCCAGGTAGGGTACCCCGAACCACACCCCAGACCAGGCTCAGGCTCAGTCTGTCGTGTCCCACCCGACGAACAAATCTGGAAGAAGCAAAGCCAACAACAAAATGGGCAACAACCCCTCCTCGTCCTCCAAGCCTGCCACGCCTGTCTCATCCGCCCCAGCGTCGCAGGACTCACCCAAGCACCATCACCACAAGCGGGAGTCCAAACACATCATCCCCCCGCGCTCTGCCGAGCGAGTCGCTGCCCCGCCTGAGCCCTCCCTTACTCAAGCCCAGGGCTCCACGGTCACCAAGGCCAACAAGCCCCTCCAGTCCATCCCTATCTCCAGCTTCACTACCGGCTCTCCCTCCTCGAGCTCGAGTACCTCCGTTCCCCAGCCGAAGCCACCGGAAAGCAAGCACATCATCCGCGATGAGCCCAGCAAGCCCGTAGACGTCCCAAGCGCACCGACCGAATCCTCCTCCCTGAGGTCGCATTACTCCGCCCACATGATTGAACCAGCTCTGGTTTCCAACAACAGTGTCAATGACATGTCGTACATAACCCGCCCTCCCCGTCTGCCTCTGCCTATCGAGGAGGAAATCCACACTCCCGGCTCGCCCATCATCGCACCTGCCGACAATGGCGAGGCCTCTGTGACGGAGGTGGAGGCCCTCGATTCGGATGGCATGACGAGGAAGTCGTCGGCGCTGAGCACGACCACTGTCGACGAGGAGGATGGAGAGGAGTTAATCGTTGACAAGACGAGGCCCACCGTGCCGACCCGCCTTGAATGGCGCAGAGGAGGAGGAAAGATCTATGTTACGGGAACAATCTTCCAATGGAACCGGAAACAAAGATTACATCCCGTGTAAGTCCTATTTCTGTGTGTCTGAGTCTCGGCTATGTCTGCGTTACACTCGTGGCTCCCCAGTGGTGTCAGAATCCGCCACTAGAGTTGCCTTCTTTGTAGCCAGCCTCGCGCGCAGGAGCTATTACCAGAAAGCATGTCACTGACCCAGCTCTGTCGAACAGGGACGGTCAACCTGGCGTATTCGCAGGCACGATACACATTCTTCCGGGTACACACCATGTTAGGTTCTTGGTGGACGGAATCATGCAGACCTCGCCCGACTTGCCGACAACTGTGGACTTTGGAAACAACCTGGTCAACTTCATTGAAGTCAGTGCCGACGATCTCCCCGCCAAGGCTCCCGTGGTGCCGGGACCCGTCCCCGCGCCCGGCACCGTGGCCAGTGACCAGAGCGCACCCAAGGGCGATGCAGCGCAGGGTGAGGAACAGCCGAAACCCCCGAAGGGCAAGGAGGTGCCGTCACCAAGTCAATACTTCCACCAAATACCCAAGTACCTGGTCGACTTTGACCAGCCTGAAGATTCGCCAGCCTACCAGTATGCGGTGACAGCTATTGAGAAGCTGCCAACGCCCCCCAGTCTTCCGGGTTTCCTTGGCAAGCCTATTTTGAACGCCGCGGTCCTCATGAAGGACGACAACAGCGTGCTCAACATGCCCAACCACACTGTCCTGAACCATTTAGCCACGAGCAGCATCAAGAACAACATCTTGGCAGTCTCAGCAACGACTCGTTACAAGAATAAGGTGAGCAGCAGTTCCTACCAAAGATTTGTTCAAACTAACTTCATGGACAGTACGTTACGACAATCATCTACAAACCCACGACGACAGACGAATAGTGGGCTCTTTAGACTGAGGTCGAGGCAGTCTCTTTCTTGGGATCTTAGGCAGTGATGTCAGGGGCGACCTGGGGCAAGCTGCGGTGACGAGATTTGTTACCATTTAGCCAGAGCTGGCTGGCTAGGAAGATCGCGCAGGCATGAAACGATAGAAATGTGACGACCTTAAACGTCGTGTTGACCGAGCGCATTGGCATCAGTCTCTCCATTTGACGTGGACCTCGTCTGTTCTAAACCGCTGCGTGCATGAACTGTCCTCCAGTGGTGTTCTGAAGCCTGTCTCGTAGGCCAGCAGACCAGCGTGTGCAATCATGATTCCGTTGTCAATGCAGAACCTCTCATCCGTCGCGTAGACGCTCCCTCCCCTCTCCTTGGCCATCTCGCCCATCATCTCCTGGAGTCTTTCGTTGCAGCCGACGCCACCAACGATGAGAACCTGGTTGCTGCCGACATGGGCCATGGCCCGTTCAGTAATCTCAACCAACATGGCAAACACCGTTTCCTGCAGAGAGAAACACAAATCTGCTGGCGTGAACGTCTCCTTCCCCTTGGCCTGGCTCGCCTTCATCTGCGCCGCCAATATGTCCGCGCTGGCAAGAATGCCGGAAAACGAACAGTCCATCCCCTTGACGGCATACGGTAGCTCCAAGAGCCGCGTGCCCTTCTTGGCCAGCTGCTCGATGTTGTACCCCGGCGCGGGGTCGTTGCTGATCTCCAGCGTCCGCGCGAACCGGTCCAGGCAGTTCCCCACCGCTATGTCCAGCGTCTCCCCAAAGATTCGGTACCGCTGTTCCGCGTAGGCGATGACTTGGCTGTTTCCGCCGCTCACGTACAGCACGACAGGGTTCTGCGCGCCGGTGATTGTGCGCCCCATCTCGATGTGTCCCACGCAGTGGTTTACGCCAACCAGGGGCTTATCCCATAGCAGGGACAGTGTGCGTGCCGCGACGGCGACGCTCGTCAGCGGGGCACCCATGCCGGGACCCTTTGTGAAGCATACGCAGTCGATGTCGGCGACCGAGACGCCGGCCTCGCGGAGGGCGCGGCGCGCGAGCTGGACGAAGAAGGATCGGTGATGCTTCGCGGTGTCTTTGGGGAGGAAGCCCTGGCCCGGCGGGGAGACGAAGGTGTGTCTGATGTTGGACAGGATTGTCGACTCGGCGCCGTTGTGGAGCATCACGCCGATGCCGAGCTTGTTGGCGGAGCCCTCGCAGCCGAGGGCGATGAGGCCCTTCTTCTTGGACATTGTGGCGGTCGTGTGCTTCGAAGGAGAGGGGGCCGCTTCGGGAAGGGGTGGTGATGGGTGGTCGAGGTCGAGATCGTGGGTCCTCTTTGGCGGTCGGCTTTCGGTCATGGGGAGGAGGGCTTGGGGGTTTACGCGATGGCTTCCTTCTAAGTAATCCACGCTTCTGCCGGTACCGATGAGCTTCTCGGTTTGCTCAAACCTCTTGATAAGGCTTGGGAGGTGATGCGCTGGGTCCCACTCTCGCGAGTATCGCAATCGTGACTCGTCTTCGTCTTTGTTTTTTTCGCTCCTCGTCGCAAAAGGGACCAATGGCCGAGACGTCAAAAAAAGTTGACGTAGAGGGGTAACGCTCTGGTGGGATGTCCCTCGAGAAATGTGGAAATTATGGGTCCCATCTTCCCTGCCGCAAGTGCTGCTACAACCGTCTCTCCCACCGCACCGGACCCTTTGCTCGCCCTGCGCCCGTGACACCCCAGGCAGCCGCAAGACCAACTGCGAGACGGTAGTCGGCCGGGCCCGGGCCCGAGGCCTGAATCCCGGCCTGAATCCCGCCTTTACGTAAGGGATCAGCCATACCACTTTTGTAGCTAGGTGCGCCTAGCGCTTATAGCTAGATTAATTAAGCTACTTTATGTAGGTTATAAGCCTTCTAAATACCTAAATCTATCTGCTAGATAGTGAGGTTATTCCTAAGTAGCTATTAAGACTCTAACCTTACTATCTGGCAATTACTATAGAGTAATTAATAGATTATTAAGCTGCTAGAAGTTTATTTCTAAATAGAGATTGCAGTTATTATAATATATATTCTCTGTTTATAAAATCTCTTTAGCTTTTAAGCTGCTTAAGTTAATAATTATTTAATAATTACTATAGTTATATAGTAATAACTACTTAATAACTATCTTATAATATCTTATAACTGCTATTTAAATTTCACTTAAATTGCTAAATTAATTAACTGAATTAATATATCTTTATTTAGAAATCTAACTTTATCTTCTTTTAGCTCTATTAGAAGAAGATTATTCTAGTTAGATCTTTTTAATCTCTCTCCTTTTTCTGCTAACTTTATAGCTAAAGCAGCTGTATAAAAGGCAGCTAGCAAAAGACTAAATTAAAAAACTCTAGCCTATAATGCTATTTTTAAGCTAACTAAAGCTATAAGCTTTCAGCTTTAAGAGATTAATTTTAAGAATACCTTTAAAGTGATAAAATTGCTCTTCTATTTAATAGATAATAGCATTCTAAATAGATATAATAAAGATATAGTTTTTAAAATAGATAAAGAAGCAGTAGTTAAAGATCTAAATTTATTTAGTAATCTTATATTTATAAGATTTATATTTACTAGATAATTACTTATAGAAAAGATCTAATATAAACTTTTAGAAAAAATAATTAATAATAGATTATCTATTATAGCATTAGCTTTTTAAATCTTTATTAAGGCTAAAGAATATACTTAAAAGTTTAATAAGCTAGCTATAAGTAAGGTTTATAATAACTAAAATAGAATAATTAGAATTAACTATAGTAATATTAAAAACTTTATATAAAACCTTCACTTAACTTTTTATAAGTTAAATAGGTTTAGTATAAGTTTATTAACTATAACTTTTATTTATAGACTTATCTAAAGATTTAGAAGATTTAATTAGGCTAAAGCTAATGCTATAGAAAATAACTTTATTATAGAAATCTAAAGCTATAATAATCTTTTATATAAACTTAGAGGTTTAAGTGAGAAGAAATAATATAAATAAGCTTCTTAAGGTATTAAAGCATTTTTAAATAAGAAGAAGTATACTGCTAAAAAGCAAGCTTAACTATTTAAGCTTATAAGTAATAGAAAGTTATAGTAATAAGATTTCTATATTTTATGCAACTCTAAGCATCTAAAGAATCTTTATAGATATAAGATATGCTCTTACTACTATAAAAAAGCTTCTCTATACTTTATTCTCTATAATAAATGCTCTTTAAAGCACTATAAGTATTATACTATAAAGTTTAATAAGTTTAAATATTTAAATATACTATAAATAACTATATAAGTAATAATATAAAGATCTACTTTAGTTTTTACTTTAGAAAGTTATACTTAAAACAATATTTTTAGAAACTTTAGTATTAAAATAGGTATTAACTATCAATCTGAGGCATATATAGATATTTTAACAGCTTAAACTTAAAAGAAAACCTTTCTACTGTTCTCAGTAGATAACTTCAAAATATTTAGTTTATACTTTAATATTTAACCTCTTACTAGAGATCTATATAAAGCTAACTATATATAGAGAGTTAAAAAGCAAGTAATAAAAATATCTAAACCTTTTATTTAGGAACGTCTTAAATTACACCTACCTTCTACACCTTCCTATATCCACCTATATAGCGCAGCCTCTATAGTAAGCAAAAAACAGCGATATCAGTAATTACCTCAGCTAATATTACTATAGTTATGCATACTACTAGTTATTACTAGAATTCCTATATATCTTGCGAAGTATGTAATGCTGCTAGCCTAATAATACTGCAGCATATATATGCTGCAGCAGCAGCAGCAGCAGCTGATCTTTAGTAATGCAGATCTTGCTATTACCTCTCTTTTTGCTTATTTACCTATCTATTTATCAGAGGTTGGAAAAAATACAATACAGAAAATACATTATATTTTTATATTTTTTATAAAAATATCTATTTTTAATTAAATTTAATAGTTTTTAATATTATTTTTAGATATATAGCTATAATAAAGCAAAAAATACAGGGTTTATATAGGTTATTACGTAATATTATTAAATAAATTATTTTATATATATTTAAAAGTGGGTCTGTATTTTTAGTGTATTATATTTAACTTAAGAAGGAAAATGTTAGTGCTTTTATTATATAAGCAGTAATAACTATAGTAAACTAAGGGCTATAAAAGTGGGTCTTACTGCTAAAAATAGCGATTTTTTCATAGATAATTATAGTATATTTACTTTTTATAATAGCTATACTAATTGCTTAAAAATACTTACTTTAGTAGATTTAACCTTATGAGAAGATGTATTTGTATTGTATTTTTTGGACAACCTCTGCTATTTATCTCTTAAGATAGATTTTATGCCTGCTGAAAAACCCTGCAGCTTTTGTCTATCTATTACAATGCATTACTATACTCTTAACAGCCTCTTTAACGCCTTCTAAGTTTATATATTAAGTAACAGCTATATATTAAAGCTGAAGTAGTATTGCAGCTTTAATAGCACTAAGTATTACTACTCTAAAGTGATTTTCTCTTGGAGTAAGGCTTGCTTATTTATTAGTGAGGCTGAAACTTATAAAGAGTGTTAATATGAAACCTCTTTGCAGTTAACTAACTGCCTGTTTTAATTTGCTGCTATTAAAGCATCTAATAGGTTGTATACTACCTGCCTAAGTGAGAACTTTATAGCCTCTATATATAACTATTTATAGATTGATGCTATTAGCTTTGCTTCTAGCTGCTGTTTTCAGATATAAGGTATAGCTGAAGAGATTATTTTGCTATAAAATAATAGTTTTTTGCCCTCTCAGATTATAGCTTATTTCTGCTAGAGAGAGGGTGCTTCTGAGATTACTATAACTTAGTATGATGTTAATAACGCTTTAACTTATGCTTATTGCAACTGCTTTAGGCAGGAGACCTCTATTAAGTAGCTGTTTATATAACTATATATGCTAGAGTTCTTCTTTTGATATAAGTAAGGTCTAATAGGTAATATTACTTACTTTTTTATATAGCTTTATTTCTATACAGTCTTATTTCGCTCTTATTTTAATATATTATTAATAAACTATATATATAAGACTAACTGCTTCAGTATGCCCTTCTTTAATATTATAGGTATTACTTTTTATAACAGCATTTTTAATACTGCTATTGCTTTTCTCTCTGCTAAATAGATCTCTGACTATAAGTAGGCTTTAGCCTGCTTTGTAGAGGCTTATGCTGAAGAGAACCTTTTATACTCTAGCAGTATTATAACTAATTGCAAACTTACCTTCATCAAAAATATTAATATTAGCGCTTTCAGTAAGGTTTTATACTTACTCTATATGTAGTATGTCACTAAGAATATTAAACTTAAGGTTAAGCTGCACTTTCTAAAGCTAATCAAAATTAACTGCTACTGTTATGAAGTTAATAAATGTTATTTAGCTTTTATTAGTGCTTAGAAGGAACTTTGCGCTTTGTTAACTGCTGCTTAATATGCTAAGAGGTTGGCTTAGTTTGAGGATGGCTGTTAGCTTTCAGAGGTTGTCCAAAAAATACAATACAAATACATCTTCTCATAAGGTTAAATCTACTAAAGTAAGTATTTTTAAGCAATTAGTATAGCTATTATAAAAAGTAAATATACTATAATTATCTATGAAAAAATCGCTATTTTTAGCAGTAAGACCCACTTTTATAGCCCTTAGTTTACTATAGTTATTACTGCTTATATAATAAAAGCACTAACATTTTCCTTCTTAAGTTAAATATAATACACTAAAAATACAGACCCACTTTTAAATATATATAAAATAATTTATTTAATAATATTACGTAATAACCTATATAAACCCTGTATTTTTTGCTTTATTATAGCTATATATCTAAAAATAATATTAAAAACTATTAAATTTAATTAAAAATAGATATTTTTATAAAAAATACAAAAATACAATATATTTTCTGTATTGTATTTTTTCTAACCTCTGTTAGCTTTGCAAGCTAGTTATATATATTGTTAGTATATAGATTAGGCTGTAGCATCAAAATATTATTACTTATTAGACTAATTAGATGCTTCACTTTAGCTATATAATATCTGCTGCTGCAGAGGGTTAAAATAGGGTTATTAAGTTATAACTACTTATAAGTAACTTTGCTCTTAATAAGGTCTTTTTAGGTTTTAAATAGGCCTAAGCTAATTAGAGCTTTAGGATTGCTCTAAAGTAGTCTTAGAATATTAACTATTTATCTAATTTTACTAAGCATAAAGTTATACTTTTTAGCTATATTAGATCTTTTGTATTACTAGAAGCCTTTAATATTATGAAAAAGCAGCTTTAAAATAATATGCTAAAGTATAATAACTAATTAAACAGCTTACTGCAGCCTCTACTAGCTGACTCTCTACTTTACCTGCTTTGCCTAATCTAAAAAACCTATAGATTACCCTGCTGGCATCTTCTCTATTGCTATATATGAAGTAAGGACCTCCTTAAGATTACTTAAATCTATTGCTATTAGTAGGTGTAGTGTTACTTCAACTTAGAAGTAGAGACCTCTATTAACAGCTTACCTCTATTTGAACCTAATATTGTGAGAGGTAAGAGCTGCTTTTATAGCATACCTAATTATAAGAAGGGCTATAAGGCTAACAGCACTTATTGAATTCCTACTGCAGCAGAAGTAGGTAAGTATATTGATCGCTAAGATGCTGTTAGCCTAGCTACTGCTTAAGCTACTGCTTAAGCTACTGCTGCCTTTATAAGGCTTGCTAGACTTAAGCTTATAGTCACTCTAACGATTAAAGCCTTGCTATTATTATTACTAGCATTAACTGCGCCAGCAGCTTTAGCAGGCATTTTGACTATAGAGTACAGCTTATAGTACCTCAAAACTTACAGCTCTAACCTCTATAAACCTAGCATAAAAGCCTTATAAGCTTATTAGCAATATAATAGCTTATTATCTAAAGATTAATATAAGATTAAAGAGAAAGCAAACGTTCTACTTAATAATAACAAGAGACCTATAGTTAAAATTAAAGCTATTAATATGCAAGCTACTAACACTAAATAGAATTACTAGAAAAATTAGCATCCTATAGCGCTATAGCATTAAAGTAAGTTATATAGAGTTATAAAGCAGTAAGTATTAGTAATAGCAAAAATAGCTAGCAGTAATATTAATATTATTAAGTTATCAGATTAAGCCTTCTAGAGGCTAGAGAGCGCAAATTAATAGTTTTTCCTTCTCCTATTAACCTTTTTGATTAAAATCGCAAAAAAAGAGCCCTCATTAAGTTATGTCGATTGCTGCAATAAAAATCTGAATCGCAAAAGTTATGCAACTTTGATCTCTAGCTTCTGATTGGCTGAATCTAAGGACCTCCAGTTACCAGCCTCTAGCACTGCCCCAGCCCTAAATTGTGGCTTGGGGGGTGTGGAGGGTGGGTGTGGTTTAAGACGCCCCTTTATTTATTACTCTGCTAGTCAGACTATAGAAATAGAAACTAATAGTTTCTTTATATATAATGCTATTAAAAAAGTTAATAAAAAAGAAAATAACAGCTAGAAAGCATAACTAAGTTAATATATTATATTTATAACCTCTATTAAGAGGATAAACTTTTTTATACTAAATATTAGTATTAGTAGATATATTCTTAATAATCTCTCTATTTTTAAAGAACTTTAAGATCTCTCTTAAAGATTAACTATAAACTATATAAGCAGAAAAAACTAAATTAGCTAAGCTGTTAGCAGAGCTAAAATAATTACTATTAAGCTAAGCAATAAAAAAACTACTTTCTAACTATATAATGCTCTCTATAAACCTTATAATATAGTATAAATTATTAATATTAATCTTCTTTAGAAGATAAATATCTATTTTAATAATCTAAATAATACTTTAGTTTATAAAGATATATCTAAAGCTATTACTAACTTTAAATAAAATATATAAGTCTTTTAGCTTTAAATCTATCTTTCTAATTAGAATAATAAATTTAGCTCTTTTAAGCTAAATTACTAAACTTTTTATACTTATCTAAAATATCTATCTAAAAAAGCAACTATTACTACTATAAGAGATACTAATATAAAGCTTTTTAAAGTACCTCTTATAAGATATAAATATTATATCTATTTTATAGCAAAGTTAATATAACAACCTAATAACAAATAATAAAAACCTCTAATTTAAGCTTTTTAAAAGCTTTAGATTAACTTCTTAAAACTAATACTATAAAGCTTTAGAGGTGTTACTTATAGCTTCTATATCACTAAAGCCTTTTTAATTTATAGATAGTTCTAAATATTTAAATTAAAAAAAAATGCAGCTATCTAGCTATAAAGCTAGTTTCTAAAGAAGATTGCAGTAACTAATAGCATTATTTATTTCTCTAAAGTTATTATAAATAATAATATAGCTCTTCTTAAAGTAATAAAACTTTTTGCTTAAAAATAAAGCTTCTATTTAGAAATAGCAGCTTTAAACTATTATTAGCAAAATAAAAAAGCAGAAAGATCTAATAGAGCTATATAGTAAAAAGTATAAGCAATATATATTAAAGCTAGCCTTTTTAAATCCTTTTAGCTTTAGTTAATAAAGACTTTTATAAAAGTTAGCAATCTGCTATTTAACAGTAAGAGCAATATCAACCTTTATAAGAAGCTAATAAATGCTCTTAATATATCTCTCTCTATAAGAAAACTATATATATACTATTTCTACTGCTAAAGCTGCTAAGCTTATATTTATATTTATTTAAATAGCTATCTATATATAAAGAGATAGAAGATAAAGCTTAAAGCTAAACTTAAAAGATTTATAAGATATAACAGCTTCTATAGCAATATCTTCTATATATTTATAAAAAAAACTAATAATATTTAGTAGGTAAAGGATGTAATATTTAAAGAAGATAAAAGAGAGCTTTTTTTAGTTAAATTTAATAACTTATAGTTAAAAGAAGAGGTTAAACTAAAGATATATAAATATAGTAATAAACTTCTAACTACTACTTATAAAGCTGAAATTCAGCCTTATAGATACTACTAGCTATATATTAGCTTTATTAAATAAAAACAATAAAAAGAGGAAATAAGCAATTTATATCTAAAAAAAGCTTAAGAAACAGAAGATAATAATAAATAAAAATAGAAAGATAAGCTTCTTTAGAAAGAAGTTAGCAGCAAAAAAAATAGGTTGCTAACTTTAAAACTAAAACCTTATATACTAATATATAATATTAGCACTATAAATATATAGATATAATTAACACTAAAAGAAGATTTTTTTCTATAGCAATATAATTAATATACTCTTTTAGAGTAAAGTTTTTTAGTTTCTACTTAAAAGCAAAAATCCCTTACTGCTTTTCAGTAATATCTTTAACTAATATAAAGATAACAAAAGAAAAGACTAAAAAGCAGTAGCAGAAGTTCTATTTTTATAAGATCACTAAAAGCAGCCTCTACTTTATTTAGCTAAATCATTCAGTCTTTTAAAACTTAAATACTATATAATGCTAAGAAGTTTAATAAGAAATTTAATAAGATAGAAGCTATAGAGATTAACCTAATTAATAACAAAATAAACTGAAAACCAGTTATATTTGCCTTCTTAGCATTTAACTTATCATAAGCCTTTAGCTTAAAGATTCACTTATTTATAACTTTTAGAAAATAAGAAGCAATAGAAGAAAAACCTCTAAAGTTAGCTATCTTTAAAGCTATAAAGACCTAAGTTGACAGCTTAAAAAGGATAGAGTGCTAGCAGCTTAAAGAGCTTTTAGGCAGCCTTAAATATCTCCTAAGCAAATAGATATATAATAAAAAGGTTATAACAGATAGATAACTTAATAGAGTTAGAATAAAATAAGTTATCTATAGCAACTTTTAAGATAAGAATAATAAGACAGTTTATACTGTAGTTACTAATTTTATTGCTTTATAAGTCTTTTTGCTAATTATAGCACTTAAAGATCTAAAACTTTATTAAGTTAATATAGTTATAGCCTTTTTAAATGCCTTTATAAAAGATTAAGATATCTTTATTATATAACTCTATAGATTTAATAATAAATCTAGCTGGTTTTGCAAGTTAAAGAAAGCTTTCTATAGACTATAAAAATCACCTCTTCTCTAGTATAAGCAAATTATTGCTATTCTTAAATAATTAAAGTTTTATCTACTTCTAAAGAAACCTTATATTTTTATTAATAAGAATAGCATTATAATATTGCTTTATATTAATAATATACTTATTACTATACTTAATATTAAGTAAGTTAATAATTTTAAAAATAACTTATATAACTTCTTTTAGATTAAAAATTTAAGTGAGGCATAGCAGTTTTTTAAATTTAAGATTATTTGCTACTAAAAGATAAAATAACTTTAAATCTTATAGGCTAAATATATTAATAATATGCTGATAGAAAAGGGCATTATTAGATATAACTAAATGCTTTACTTCTTTAGTAATATTTAGCTGCTAAAGATTATAGAATAATATAAAACGCTTACTGAGATATATAAATATTAAAGCAATCTAAGTAAGTTATAATAGATTGCAAATAATATACAATTAGATATCTCTATACTTATAAGTAAGGCTGCTAGAGATTAATAATATACTTCTAAAAAATATAATAAACTGCTAAAATTAATATAGAGATATCTTTATAGCTTATAGTTTTTAGTATTCTACTTTAGCAGCTTAAATCACTCTATTAATAATTTTAAGTTATTAATTTACTATAACACTAATTAGTTAGATTGCAAAAGATCTAATAAGTTAACAGCTAGTTATATAGTTATAAATAAAAAAGTATTAATTACTTAGAAGTTAGCATTATAATTATTTATAGCTATATTAACTTATAAGGCTGAATAGATAAATCTTATGCCTAGAGGGAAAGCTTTGCTATATATTATAGATCTCTTTAAAAAGATAGATATCTTTATTTAATTGCCTCTCTAAATATATATAGATTTTATAAATACCTTTAATAATTACTTATCTAGCAGATAGTTGCTTAAACTACACTATATTAAAATTAAATATTACTAGATTATTAATAATATCAGTAATAGAAACTTTAAAATTAACTATATCTTAACTTATAAGATAGTTGCTAATAGCCTTACTAAACTGCTAGTAGCAGAAAAGCATTATAACTTTATTAGAATGCTAAATTTATTTAAACTACTTATAACTAATAATAAATCCTAATTTAAAGATAATATCTTAAGACTTAAACTTAATTAAGTCTCTTCTATTCATTTATTTCTTTTATATATAATAACTTTAATCCTTTATATCTTACTAACTAATTAACTTTTATAGTTAGACTTTATATCATTTTGATTGCTTTAATTTGCTCTTCTTAATAATTAAATTGCTAACTATAAAACTCTTCTGTATAAGAAGTTATTTAGAGATAAAAGCTTAAAAAGCAATTAAAAACTTTAACTTTATAAAGTTATAAGTTTATTACTAAGTTAAATATTTCAGTTAGTATTTACTTTAATTAATAATATATTAATATTAATACTAATTACTAAAAGATATATTAATCTAAGTTTAACTTTACTAAATTTAATTAAATATCAAAAATATAAATTAAAATAAAAACAAAAAGAAAACTAAATATTATAATATCTTCTAATAATTATTCTAATTAATTAAATTTATATTAATATAAAATAAATATCTTAAAACTAACTTTTATAAAAATCTATAAACTTTATTTATTTTAAGATATTAAGCTTAACTATAGAGATATAATTCTAATATTAATTTACTAATATTAAGAAGCAACTAAACCTAATTGCTATAAGCTTAATTTAAACTTAAGACCTTAAAGTTAAGTTGCTAGCTCTTTTAAGTTAAGTCTATATAATCTAAAAATAGCTAAACTATTAAACTATATAACTTAAATTTATATTAAGGTTGCTTTAAGTTCAATAAGAGTTCTATATAGTAATTAGATATATAAGATATATAAAAGAGTTAGAAGTGTTTTAAGAGGTAATATAGGATAATAAAAATGATATAGCATAGAAGGAATAAAACAAAAAGGCAGAAGCAAACTATATAGTTATATAATAATTTAGATTACTGCTTTAGGATAGGAATAGCTTCACAGGAGCGCTGGGGAAGTGTCAGCCGAAAGGGGGGTGCAAGACAGTAGTCAGCCGGGCCCAGGCCCAAGGCCCAAATCCCAGCCCAAATCCCGCCTTTACATAAGGGATCGGCCACACCACTTTTGTAGCCAGGCGCGCCCGGCGCTTGTAGCTAGATTAATCAAGCCACTTCACGCACCAACCTATTCGTTCCGTCCACCTTACCGACCTACCTTACTTAAGGGTACAGCGGTAACAGTGGGCGGGCGTCGTACCTGAGGCTGCTTACGCAGTGCCGCTGTAAATACACTGTAGAGATCGCGCGGCAGACGCCGTCTCGCGGATAAGACAGGATCCCAAGAGATCCGACACACAACACACGGCGCACAGAGCAAGCAGCGGGAAAATACCTACATCGGCAGAGCAGAGACGGGAAGATGGGACGGACGATGTGGTCGGCCCTCCCAAGGCCCCGTGCTCTTTTTCCACGTTAGCTCTTATCTTACGGTGAGTGCTTCACTTCTCCTGTCTATTCCTCCTTCCCCCAAAGAAAACCCTGGGCAGCGTACCTACAGTGAGGTGTAGTAACAGGCGGGCGGGCGGGCTGGCTACCTAGTCGTTTATTCCTCACACAAGTTGCTAAGGTAAGGTTCCAACGCAATATCCCCACACCCACCAGCAGGCAAGCCTCGACAAGTGGAACTCCTCTTCTCTCTCACTACACAATTCTTTCTCTCGTTTCCCATGCTCCTCTCCCCGGGTTGCTGAGAAAACCCTCTTTCCCCTCTTTTGGCAATGCTGCAAGTTTTCCTCTGGACTCTCCCCAACCTGGTTCTTTAATTTACAATTTTCCCTCAGAGTCCTGTACCAGCTCCCTGGCTTCCGCATCTTGTGATCGCCGAGGGATCTGCGGACACTACTCTGCCGAATCGGGGCATGACAAAGCCAGTCTGCTGACGCCGGACAACCACCAGGCCCAAAAATACTCTCAGCTTCTTTCCTCTCCACAGATATCTACACGAGGTGCTTGCCTTGAAGCTCCTGGGCCGATCTATCATGGCGAGGGCCGCCCAGATCTGCTATGGTGGCCGTCGCCAAACAAGGCGCCCACTGGGTATGGCGATTGTCGCAAGCTCTCCGAGTCACATCACCACCGGTCTTCCGTTCACCACCACAAAAGATTGACACTCTCCAGAGCACAGCCAGCCACAGCAAACGATGAGCATGCCCCGTTGCGCCCTGCACAAAGGAAAGCAACATGCTTCAGATCACAGAATCCAATGCTGAGCCCCGTCGCACCGTCACCAGCTGCGTAAGCTAGCATCGACAAAACAGTCTCCTCTCGAAACCGCCCGTTTCCACATGCGCAGACTTTCCGACGTCAGAAACACAAGCAAATATATGGCACGGGGAGACATAAGTAGAAGGTCATTTTTTGATCTTCTATTCGTTGGGGTGTGGGATCCATGTTCCTCTCCTAACGTCTTGTCTCTTGGGGCAGGTCACCCGTCTGCTGAAGAGCCTCCGCCGCCATGCTTCCTTTACAATCATATACTTTACATGAGAGGCGCCACAACCCAAAAACGCCACGCCGATCCGACCGTCCTGCCTGCCGCCAAACCATCTTACATACCAAAAAGGAGCAACCAAACACCGAGGGGTATACAACACGTCATCCGGGGATGATGAGGAGAGAAAGGGCGCGCTCAAGCCACAGGCAGCACTCACGAGGCTGCTGCTTGAGCTTGAGCCGCCGGCGGTGCCTGAGGCGCCTGTGGTTGTTGCTGCTGCAGCTGCTGCAGCTGCTGTTGCGACTGTTGCGAATGTTGCGGCTGTGGCTGCGGCGGTGGAGGTAGTGCCGGTCTGCTGCCAGAGACACCAGCGGCTTGCGGAGGCACCTGGCTATTAGCCATGCCCTCTTGTGGTATTTGCCGCCTCGGATACACATATTGCGATAATGGGATGGTTGCGCGGAATTTCAACGCCCTTGTGTCGTACGGATCGACTTCGTACACCGGCGTCTCTTCCTCGTCATCCTGGTCATACTTCCACCGATCCGAATAATCCTCGCTGTCCATCCGCGGAGGCGTTGTCAGTCCCCGGCGGTCTATCCACAACCGGTTCAACCGTCCTATGCGACGGCGGAATGCTGGTTGGCTGTTTGGAGGCTTCTCCTTGCCGCCAGCAGTAAACTGGAATATCGACATGTTGCCCCTTTCAGTTACAGGCTCTTCTTCATCGATATCCATGGCGTCTGACTCGGATGAGGTGGACGCCGGAGGTGTCATCAAATATTGGGTCTTGGCGGGCCGGAAGTTCATTTCCATGCCCTGTTCCTTGACCGGAGATAAAGGATCTCGGGTGAGGTCCACATGGTTCTGGTTCCACTTCCTATGGTTGTGTACCTTGCTCTCAACATCTGCCCGCAGCTCGTTCTCCTTCTCTGCAAGCTTGTCTGAAAGTTGCACAAGGTCTGCTTCCATGGAACGACCGTCCGGCCGCACAGCGATGCGAAGATGGTTGCCTGGAGGTCTCTGCAACGCAGGAGCTTCCACTGGCTTCTTCTTCTGAGGCTGCATGCGGTTAGCATCCATCTCGATGCGATTCTGCGAGAACAGCGCTCGACGTACCTTTTGGTTGATGAGATCGTCGTCCTCGGTTTTGATGCCGAGCTTGACCTTCATCTCCTTGAGCCTGGCTCGTTGCTCGAAAATTATTCGATCCAAGTTAAGGACCTCACGTTTCAGCATCTCACGCTCATATGAGTGGATGATGAGTTGACGTCCATCCTCGAGCTCTTTACGAAGTCGCTTGAGTTTCTCGGCACTCTGAACATCCCTCTGCCTCGTCTTTCGCGTTTGTCTGGCCTCACGACGTCTGAAGCAGACATAAGGGTCGGCCTCGTCGCTTTCCTGGTGCGTCTCGAACTTGACGGACGGGTGCAGGGGCTTGTTGCCGGTGGCCTGCCTTCGCGATTTCCAGTGCTCGTACACGTGCTTGGAATGCGCCAACAGCTTCTGGGTGCCGAGCTGGCTGATTTGAGGAAGCATTGTCTCATAGCCAACGACGGTGTTGTCTATTGACGCGAATGGCGTCTGTTCTGAGGCCATCTCCTCAAAGACCTCCATGATGCGCTCAAAGTCATCTTCGGACAGCTGAGAGGCGACGGTCTTCTTGGTGGAGTTGTACTGCTTCAAGAACTCATCATCCTCCGTTGTCATGTCATAGGAAACGCCTATGCACTCTTCAACGGTCTGTGAGAAGCGGATGTACGAGGTAGGTTGCTGGAAGTGACTGGGATAGAGTTGATCATAGTTGATCTGGCTCTCCTGAGGAGGCGGGACTGGAATTTCTTGGTCATTGCTGGTGCCTGCTTCTTTAAGAATGGACTGAAGATGGTATTCCTACAAAATTAACGTCAGTATGTTTATAGTGTCACCATTGGCCGAGTGGTCAGTCAGTAGAGGTGGATCGCCCAGGCCACGGTGGGTCACATGACCAGGTCACGTGATATCTGGGTGTGATATGAGAGCAAAGTGACTCACAGTTTCCTCGGCGGCTTCGACACCGGTCGCGATTTGAGATTCGGTGGTTAAGGATTCGTACTCGTTGGGATCGATATCATCCTCTCTGAGCACCGGAAGCAGCGTCTTGACGCTCAACTTCTTGACTCGGACTTTCCTAGTAGACATGGTGGCGGGTGGGGGGGTGGAAGGCGGAAAGCCGGCGGAAAATCCGCAAAAAAAGTCGATCAAGTCATATACTGGGGCATGCGACTTTGACTTTGATGGTTTTGAGGGATAAAAAATGTGGTTGTGGTGTCTGTTTTGATGATCGAACTGTCGCTGCTTGATGAGGTGACGTTGAGATGGTCGCGGCGTGCGAAAACTTTTCTCTGGCAGTCGCCAAAAAATCCGTCGTCTCGAGCAGACTTTGGAGTCGTGTCAAGTACCGTGCAGCTGAGTTTCTGTGAGAGAGTACTTTGGCGCTCGGACCAAGCCGGGACCTGGAAGGTCGACTCGCCGACTTTCTTAGGCCTGGGGCGCCTGGCACCTTCCACGCCCAAAAACACGCCGCAGAATAGGGGAAGGCGCCATTGGTCACGTGTTACTTTTGGCTGTCGATGGCGACAACCAGCAACAAGCACTGGAAGGGTGTTAAGCACCATCACTTCTGGAACAATTTCTTGATCAGTTGAACGTGTAGATGCATCCCGTTTGTCCATCTATCTTACATATCTCCGAAACTCAAATGGTTGTGGTAATACATCTGATACTCGCCGCTGTTGACGTCGCGCACCTATCGCATGCCAGCCAATTGTCGCGGTGATTGACGGCTGGTCCGTGCCCCAGCACCTCCGGTTCAGCTGCCCGAGACTCAGTCCAATCAAGAGCGAGTCGGCTGCCTTACCTCAACTTGACATTCCCGCACCACGTCTGCAGTTAGCCTCGCGCACTTGGAAACCTTCCTACTCCCACCTCGGCGAACCCCACGGCGAACCAGCGACATTGAAGCTCGACAAAAGCCCACTTGCGACGGCCAGCACGACACCGAAACCAGGCCCCCTTTTCCCACCGCACATCACCACAGCTTCTGTCGAGATCGATCGCCCGTATTCTCCATCATGGGCAACACTACTAGTGCGGTGTTGGACAATATCGTCCAGGGGTCCAACTGTGAGCCCCTCCCCCGCAGTCAACTTCTTTGTCGCACAGACTTGGGCGGCATGCTGACGGGCAGACAGTCGACAGAGAGGAGGTTGACCGTCTAAGGAAACGTTTCATGAAGCTCGATAAGGCATGTCTTTTTTTTTGCATCCTTCGCATTCCATCGTGCAGTCGCGCGCATCGCCGACCCAAGTCGTAAGTGGCACCGACGCTGACCGACTCTCTCTGCAGGACAACTCCGGCACAATCGAGCGCGATGAGTTCCTCAGCCTTCCCCAGATTTCTTCCAACCCTCTGGCAACAAGGTACGAATTAGGCCGATCGGTATACCACATAGATCAGGCACAATGCTAAGGATGTCTTCACGCAGAATGATTGCCATCTTTGACGAAGACGGTGGCGGTGACGTCGATTTCCAGGAGTTCGTGTCAGGTCTCAGCGCCTTTTCTTCCAAGGGAAACAAGGAGCAGAAGCTGCGTTTCGCTTTCAAGGTTTACGATATCGATCGCGATGGTTACATCAGCAACGGCGAATTGTTCATTGTGCTCAAGATGATGGTCGGAAGCAACTTGAAGGATCAGCAGCTGCAGCAAATTGTGGACAAGACCATCATGGAAGCGGATCTTGACAAGGATGGCAAGATTAGCTTCGAGGAGTTCACGAAGATGGTGGAGAACACGGATGTCAGCATGAGCATGACGCTGGGTGAGTTTCAATATTCTGGCGTTCAAAGTGCTTGACAAAGGCTGACAGTGCATTCCAGATACATTCTAGAGGATGGCATATTGTTGTTAAGCGGGATAGGATCATGAGACATGAATTGCAACACTCTTCTGGGTAGAGATACACCAAACTCCCTTTGGGCGGCACGGCAAACGTCGCTCGGTCTGAATTGAAATATGTCTTGGCTTCTGAGTTGTGCTCCCTTCCCCTTGTTCACCTTAGGCTGCTGCAATTTCACAAGCAATGTAAGTTATGCGCAGTAAATGATGTCTAAGTGTTCAAGCATTTAGCCATGGTTAGTGAGAATTGGTACGGGATAAGGCCAAGCAGGTGATAAAAAGGAGAACGTAGCTCAAAGCTTGACGGACCACACTAACGGCCTGGTGTAGCTACCCCCTATCTAGACGTCCCTTTACCAACCATCAAAACTTTTCCAGCTGGACGACAGAACTTAGCTGTCCCCCGGTGGTAGAAGACTGCCTCCGTGTTGTGCTCTCGAAATCACCCTACAAGTACGCACTGCGACAGCCATTCCCTATCTCTAATTGGGCATTAGACCTGCGATTGGCCCCTGATCACCCAATGGCATCAAGCCGAGAAAGCGAAATACAACGCTGATGGCAGTCCTTGCAGCCGTGACCCGTGCTCTGATAACAGCAAGTCTAGAGGAAATAAGCGTAGGATTGGCTGTAGTTGTCGTCAAGTCCTGCGGACCGAATTGTAAACTTTTCCATGACTTTGGCGGAGAGTTTCGCTGCGTAGGTTCGTCTGAATATTCCATCTCAACTTGTTCTTGTCGACATCTACAACCATGAGCCCGACGTAAATATCCTGCAGCAAGTGTCCCAGCGAGCATATAGTTGTGAGAGAACAGCATGCTGCGGCTTCGCTCCATGAGACTTGGCCGTTTTCCCTGTTGACGTTTTGTATACCTTGCTGTATCCTTTCCTCTCTCACCTCCTATCACCAAAGGTTCATGCACCCGATGGTCCTCAATGGAATTCTTTGGCTAGATCGAGGACAGACATATCATGGAGTAAGCTCGTGCGGAAAGCACTGGAAATAATTCTCGGGCGATGCTCGATGACGGCTAGTCCGTTCCTGTGGTTTGGGGTTTCGAAGCCTCCGGGCATCCAAGCCCGCAACGTTAATGACAGAAATGCAAACTGAATTCGATCAAATGTAATAAGCCCGCTATCAGGAGTGTAACTCGACGAAGGGGCTGTCGACAGCACCGAATTCGAGACGGTTAACTCTTGTGAAAAGTTTCTATAATCGTGAAGAGAAACTACATAAGCTTAATTGGTATATAAAGTGAGCTTGAAAAAGTCAAGTCTGAAATATGGTACTCGTGATCGCTTTACTCTCCCCCAGAGCTTTGTTACGGCCCAGGGTCAATGATGAGAACACAGAATAATTGAGTCGCCCTTCCCGTAAGCCTTTGCAGTTACTCTACACTCCGCAGTGTTACGGGCTATTCTCGTCGAGAATGCGCCAGGCGAAGTGAGAACAAAATGATTAAAGAAGCCCACCTGATGGTAGTATGCTATAATGTCTTCGTTTCCTGTGGGCTCTACTATGCTCCCTACTTTTGAGTCACTCGATTCTGTGGTGATCCTCGTACTGTGGTTGTCGTTACAGCTGCCGTCGTCTCCTCTTCAAACCTAAGCTCAACTTCCATACAAAAACATCGCCCCACGAGGTGTGCACGAGGAAGATGGGCAAAAAACAAAATCTCAAAAGACAAAAGCCGAATGGATTCGAACTATTATCGCCCGCTCTTCAACCTGAGTTCTGAGTGCCTTTGTAGAATATAGGCTAAATCTTACGTTTTTATTATTCGTCCTTCTTTCTCTTTCCCCCAGATTCGAACATCGCTACTCAAAATTGAAGAGCGAGAGCCTTGCCGTTAGGCCACGGCATGCTGCTTGTTGAAAGGTTACGCTATGAACATACTCATAGAGCCTTCCCACTCGTGGTTATGTGATTGTTGTTTAGCGAGCTTGAAGATTAGAGTTGAGCTGGCACAGGCCCCCTTGGAGTGAGCAGCTGGAAACAATTCCCACAAGGTAGATGAAGATAGTGTAGCAAAGAACGCCCAAAGTGTACAAACATACCACGCTGTATCCGTTTCTGGACGTTCTCAGACGAATGCGAGGCGACAGACAGTTTCTGCTTTCCGGTGATGGAAGACTGTTGAGAGTAAACATCAAATATCCTGATATTGAATGTAAGATGTGTGATGTCACACACTGCAGCCATAATACCTATCAAAAAGCCGTGAAAGCACTTGCTGGATTAGGGTTTCCCAACAGCTTGGTTGTATGTGCCATTCGGTCGGTAAGCGTGAACTCCCTTGAACCTGGCTGACTGGCTGTGCGTCAGCCTCAAGGTGCGTACCATGAGCAGAAGCCAAATGTTCCACATCAAGGTCTCTGTACATGGCCATTAAGAGCTCTTGGGATGTCAGGACTCAGATTTACAGTGGACAGGGACAGGCTGACCACAGAGGTAACAACGTGGGTGTCACGGGTGGCCGAGAAGGATTCCCCTGTCTCGCACAAGCCAATGACGGGGCCGCTAAGTTACTCCAAACAGCTGTGACCCCTCGAACGAAGTGCGAGAGGGCAAGCAGGATGTCTCGGGAGTTGGCATCAACTACTGCTTCTCGTGGCATGTTCACCATCATTGGACTTGAGTGGATTTTCTCAAATCAAGCATGTTAGGAGGCTGATGCATGACCTCATGTGGCTAGCGAAAAGCATTAGATGGGGGGTGCTGGGGTGCTAACCCAGGGGAGACCGGACCGAGCGGAGCCGTCAGCTGCCGGGGCCCACTCCGGGATTACCGGGTCGTCAACCTTCTTTTTCCGGGAGGCGCGGAGAAGCCACATGCGAAGGCCCGGATCCAGAAACAGAACACGCAAAAAATCATGTACGGGTACAAATATCACCAAGCCCCGTCCGCTCCACAGTGGCTCTCTGCTGGGCATGGATCATCAGATCATGTCTGTTCACACGCAGCAGGGAATCCTCTTTTGCTCCCACCCCTCGCAAATCGATGCCCTTGTCCCCGGACTGAGGGCGGGTGTGTGGTGGAGAACAGAACACCATAACTCAGCTGCGCCGGGAAAAAAAGTGACAGGTCAATTTTCTCAAATATGCAACCAACACAAAAATGACAAAAGAGAGACGTGCAGGAGTCCCTGTCCCAACACAAGCCTCCCAACCATGGCACTGGGAAATTTTAGGGGCGGGACACAGCACAAGACGAAGAAAAAAAAAGAGGGAACGGAGGCTACGCTGCTTAACTGGAAGGGGCATAGCAACGCCGCCCTGCAACAAGCATACGGCCTGATACGTAGCTGCAAATCCGCCTCGGCCAGAGACAGGATGATCGATACTGCGTCGAACAGCGGCCTGCCTGTTCCGAAGAAGATCTGCGTCTCCCGCTGCTTGGATCCCGCGCGCCCTTTCCAGAGTGCTGGGCTCGCTGGGCGAGACTTTGTCTTCACACCAAGTAGGGATAACGTGGCCGGGACTTGGACAGGGCGGAATGGGCCTTTATTTATTTTTTGAGGCGAGCAGCGGCACGGCGCGGCCATCCAAAAAGTGGAGTTTCATCCATATCTTGATCTGGTGATCGGCTCGTTTGGGGATGTGTGCATGTTGCGCGTCAACTCGACCCTTGAACAATTTCGCATCTTCGCCCGACAGTGGTAGCGTGATGCAGCGCCCCTCGCAGTTCCGCCGCGCGCGAGAGAGAGAGAGTGTATGTTTCTCTCTCGGCCGGCAGCCCTGTTTGCAAGACAAGCAGGGTAGCTCAGCCGTGTTTCAATATCTCCCTCGCTTTAGCAGCACAGAGGGCAAGGCCTCCCAGAACAAAAGCCCCCGGTGATCTGCACTCTGGACTCTTCCCACTCAGATCATGCGCGGACCAAGACAATGCCATACAGACATTCCCTACTCCGTACACCCACCAACGCTGCAACGCTGCTCCACTCGCCTTGCTCCCCAGCCTCACCTTGCGCATTCATATTTCTTATTCTCTAGTCGGGTTTGATTCTCTCTAGGGATGGCAAAGTGTTATCAAATAATCAGCAGGCCGGGCTATTGCCGGTCTCTGTGTCACATTTCATTCCTCCACATCCTTCATTGTTCACCTGATATCGCAACATGTGCAACTCAGACCGATGGGGCATTGTCTATAGCACCCCACCATCCAGCCCTGGTTCGGTTTAATCCTCCTTCTTATTGCCCACCTTCCCTGTCTTGTGCAGCCCGACAAGGCCGAGGGCGAAGCAGAGCACCATGAAACCAGTCATTGCCCAGAAGCTAGCTTGATAGCCAAGGAGGAGAGCGTCTATTGGCGCCTCCCGCGCTGCCGCCTTCTTGGTTACCACGCCCGCCACGACCTGCATGATGGCAAGGCCGAGGGAGGTCCCGAACTGGGATGCCGCATTGAATACTGCTCCTGCCAGTGCCTGCGTATCATTCGGGAACGCGTCGGACACAATAATGAGGCCGACGGTGAAGAGAATGTCGCCGCTGATCGGCTGCAGGAGTTGGGCGAAGAAGGCGTTGTACCAATATGGCCACTCCGGCTTGGCGAGCGCCATCAGGACCGGGCCGCCGGCGCAGACTATCGACGAGCCGGCCACCAACCATCGGGCAGAGACCTTGTGAACAAACAGGCCAGTGGTGAAGTTTAGGATTATGCCGACGACAAGGCTGGGGAGAAGTCGGGTGGACGTCTCTGTTGCAGACAGCCCTTGCACCTCTTGGAAGCTGCCAGAGTCGAGATTAACCGTGTTCCAGTGATAGTGGGGCGGCGCTTCTACTTACAACAGACTGCAGTATTGTTCCATTGACTTTAGCACCGCGAAAGACAACAGCATGGTGGCGCAAACGCTCGAGAAGGCTGTATTGCGCCATAAGCTGTTTGGTATCAAAGCCGGTTTGCCGAGGCGCGTCTGACGGTGAACCCAAACGACAAAGGCAGGCAAGGCGAAGCCAGCTGCACACAGCGTTGCAATGCTGTCTCGATGGCTTACGCTGCCAATATCAGAACTTACGACGCTTGGTGACCATTCATTTAGCAGCCTCGACATGCGGCTTTCGGGAGAGGATCAACTTACGCCAAGAAGTACGACAAACAGACCATGAACCCGGATGCCAGAAGCGAGCCAACCCAGTCCATTTTCCTCCTCAGTTCATGGATAACTTCAGATGCCGTCCGTCTGTCCCCTGACTGCGGCAGCGCCCACAGTCCGACGAAGGACAGGAGCAAGGACAGGCCCCCCGTCAGGTAGAAGCCCACGCGCCAACCCACCGTATCTACCAGCACCCCACCGAGCACCAAACCAACCGAGAATCCCAAAGGCTGGCTCAGTCCAAGACACGAAAACGCCACATTCCTGGCTCTGCCGGCCGGGATGGACTGCGTCACGAGGCTCACGGATGATGCCAGGTGCATGGACATGGCGACGCCTTGAAGTGCACGATACGCCACGAGCTGCTCGCCTGATTTGACGAAGCCGCTGGCCAGCAAGAGAAGGGCCATGGAGAAACAACCGACGAGGTCCACGATGCGACTCCCGCCCGCGTCGGCGAGAGAGCCGACAGGGAGGATTGTCGATCCCACGGCAAGACCGTAGACCGATATAGGCCAGACGTGCAACTGCTCCGGCAGATTGAGCTCGGCGACAAGCGTGGGCAGACTGACTAGGATGATTCCGTTGACGGCCGAGGACAAGAAGTTGAGGCCTGACAGTTGGAAAGTTGTCGTTGCTTGGCGGGCTTTGGACATTGTGGGGCCATCACTCGGAGTCTGTCTTTCGGTCTCGAGGGGAGTATTGTTAACATCTCGCAAGTTGACCAATTCATGGCTGAGTTGGGTGGTTGTCACCGCCGTCGACATGATGAGGAATTGATTTGGACCTTGCAAACGAAGACTTTTGGTGGGACCAACTCGCTAATAATGGTCAATTTTGGATGACTCAGAGTTGAGCGAGACGACTGTCAACGGACATGTATCTCGTCAACGGCTATTTTCCGTGACTCAAGACTGAATGTCACCCAACGGTGCCCAAGCATGTCTTCAAAGCATTGTAATGACGGGGGGGAACTGGACATCGTAATTGCGTCAACTAACATTATACGATTGAGTGAGGAAATATGTTAGATTGACGAGCATGTCAGCATGTTGCTGAGACAAACTTGGAGAGACAACCCGGAAAGTCTCTTTGAAAGTATTGAGACATCCTGTGCCATCACACTCCCTCCAAGAGCGCAAATTACCTTACATCGCGGCGGCTTTCTCTTCCCAAACGCCCTGTCTCGCCTCACAGCAATCAACATTGATATGGACCGGTGCTAGACAGACCAGCAGCGCCCTCCCCCACGCCACATCCAGCCTCCTGCAAGGTTCCCGCGACTTGTCACATTGCATCACACACACACACACACCCATAGCCTGCCCGTGTCACAGTATTCCAGATTCTGTATGATTACTATCCGTACCCAGCAGCATCAGGCATGGCAATCGCCCTTGCTTTTCACCCCCGTCGCCCTTCAGTCCGCTGTCAAGGGCCCTGGTCACCGAAGCAAACAGCGCCCGGGAACAGCGTCAACCAAAGAATCCGGTCACATTTTTTCATGCCGTTCGCCCGTCCGTCAACCAGCCAGACCTCGGGCCAATATTGATGTTACTGTGTGTTTTGGGGCGGGTTGCCAAACTTGCCCGCAAGCCTCTTTGAGACCACAGCCTGCGTCTGATAGGCCAGCCCAAGTTAGCCTGCCTGCCTGCCTGCCTGCCACATTTACACGGGAATAGGTGCAGTTTTAACAAACGCCATTTCCGCAAGACGACCTCCCCTGTCCCCTGACACTTGCACCTGCTAAGGTAAGGGTATGCAGTGCACTGCGCAGCGCCGCACACCCAAAGTGTCAGAAGCACTGGAGTGAGAAAAAACACCTCACCCTGCACGGAAGCTGTCCATGCAGGCAGTTTCCCTTCCCGCATCCAGACCTGCAAACGGATCCTGCTCCGTCTCACTCAGCTTCTAGTTTCCACCACCTACCTTACCTTACCTTCAAATCCCGAAAGGTGATACATACAACAGCCAAGGACCGACTGTCAATCACGAGCGCAGCCGTCTCGGCTCGACTGCCGCGGGCCAAAAACCAGAAGTCCTGAGTCGGGTCACGATCACGATTGATGCCCGAACCCAGGAGCCAGAAGGAGGGGCAAAAGAAAAGAAAAATCTCGAACAGAGACCATCAAAACGGTTTAGTGGCCAAAAGTATTAAAAAACCCCCAAAAAAAACAAAAAAAACCTCAAGGGTCCAAGTCAGCCCAAAGACGATGCGGAGAAAAATCTGGATTTTCTTCCCCCCTCACACTCCCCCCGCCCCCTCCCTTCTCACACGCACTCCAATACCGTATCCGTACCGAGAACAGGTAATTGATAGGTCCAAAGTCGAAAAGAGTCCAGACCACCACCACCACCACCACCACCACCACCACCGCCGCCGCTGCCGCGACTCTTCCCATCTGGCGTCACTAGCCTCTTTTCCAAGGCGGGAGATCGGCGCAGAAAAACGTCGTCATTCCAAACCTCGAGAGCCACTCGCCGTCCTCCTCCAAAGGTTCGTATGCAATACGCCGCCTTGAGAGGCAGGCCGATTGGGCACGAATGAATTCGCCGATCCCCCTCCTTTTTCTTTCTTTCTTGGCTGTATGTCTGGCGGTCTCCGCCTCGGGCTGTTTCCTCCAGACAGAAAGAGACAGAGGAGCTGGTTGTCGTTGGGATGGGAACCGGACCGCCGCCGCCACTCTGAACCCATGCTACGGCCCATGTAGTCACCGATCACCCGCATGAAGCTTACAAGGCCATGTATGTAATCAAATAAGCGTAGGGCAGAAAGATCGACGGTGAGGCGCGTGGGATTGGGTGGCTTTTGTCCCTCTCGTCCAACACCCCAACCCAACCGGGGGAATTTCGTGTGTCAAGGCCTCGGGCTGTCGACTTACTTCTTTTTCTTCTGAAGATGTCACATTGCAATTTGGCTGGCCATATCATTCATGCAAACCACCCCCTCCATCGCTTCTCATGATTGATTGTGAGAGATCCAAGACAAGATACGTACAAGTACATATATGCATTTCGTGATGGCATATGTGAGGAGCAGGATGAGAAGTAGGTGCAGCCGGCCCTGTCCATCTCTCCACCCACACCGAGGACCCTGGTACAGGTGCTTTGATTCAACGTAAACGAAGCAGCAGCAGCAACAGCAAGCAAGAAACGTAGTCAAACAAGGAACCAGCTTTGATGAGCGCAAACGAAATCGACAATAAACCCCACCCCGCCCTAAAAATGTCGCGCGCGCGCGGAGAGGCGACAACGACGCAAAGCTCGTGAGAGCATTCCGGCCTGATCTACTTACTACCAACCCCTTTCCGTAGGTATACATGAAATTCTACAGGAGACATACACACATCTTTTTTTCTGTTTTGTTCTCGTCCCTTCGTTTGCGAGTATCCGGCCTCACTTTTCCCTTCTTTTTTTTTTTGCCACCAAAGTCGTTCATTCCTCGTCATTCCTCTTTCATCCCGGTACGCCCATCTATGACCGGTTCCCAATATCCATTTCCTCCCGCCACACCCTACCACCCCCTTCCCACGATAGAGAGTGAGGGAAAAAAAAGTCCAAGCCTGTCACCCGCCTAGCGTTCTTATTCAACTTCAAGTCCCGGCCCCCTCCTTTCAGGGTAGCATCCACCTGGGCCCTGCGCCTCCTCGAGCCTGAAATAGCCCCCGGGACGATAGCGGCAGGGTTTGTGTGCCCAAAGGCTGCCAAGGGAGGGGGGGGGGGGGGGGGGGGGGGCAGTAGAAGGAGAAAAAGTAAGGAAACGAGAGAAAAACAGAGAAAAAGGAGAAAAAGGAAAGAAAAATCAAACCCCGAAGAAAATCGAAAAACGGATGCCCCGTTCATGATGCTGACATGGATACCTGATACTGCCCGACCACCTTTTGGAATGCGAGAATGATGAGCAGTTATCCTCCGATGAACTCCAGTTCCACGTGACATCGTGTTGATAACTCGTCCCTCTGTCACAAAGACGTCCGAATGCCGAGAATGTACATTTGGGGGAAAGAAGCAAAGAAAGAGTAGAAGGCCGCCCATGGTGTAAGGAACAATCCAGAGAGAAGCCATCCACCGAAGCGCCACCATCCAAGAGTACGTTTACAAGCATTTCAACATGCCCCGAGATCCAGTCGTGTTCTTTTTTCCCGGCATGGCCCCAGGGGTGGGAGGAAACTGCAGCTGGCAAATCCCAAGTCCTCTTATCTGCTCCCGTGGGAGCCGGAGCCTGCCTGGTTTCCGCCGCCGTTTCCGCCAGATTCCTCGTTCGCCTCGTAGAGGTCAAGGCACGCCTCAAGAACTAGAAACCTGCCGTCAGCTTGATTTGCGTGCACACGAAGAAAAGTGCCAAGGTTATGCAAGGCTTACTCTCGATGATCTGCTGTTCCCACACGCCATATTGATAATCAACCAGCCCGTGCCGCTCGATGCCATCGCACAGACGGACCAGTTCCTTGCCCATCTTTTCCAAGCCTTCCTTGCTGACCAATGTCTGGGATCGTTGGAGTTGGCGCCCTGGTTCCATCAGATCCTTCTGCATCTGGAAAAGCGCGAGCCATGCGTGGTTGAAATCATTCCAGAGCTTGATTCGGTCTCCATGCAAATTTTGGTCGTCAAGATTAAGTCCTGTAAAAATACCTAGTCTTAGCAATTTTGAACGCGTAGGTAAGAGCGGCATTTGCCGCGAGTGGCTCGCAAAGCTTACCCAGGTCAACAACTTGCGACAGCAGCCAGTTGGAGACGTCAAGAAGAGACTGGCTGGCGCTCTCGAGGATGCCATTGCGGACGTTTTGGAACACACCCCGCAAAGCGGACTGATATTCCATCCACTTCTCCTCCAAACCACCTGTTGCAGAATAATCCTGCTCCTCCATCGAGACGTCGGCACTTGCTGTCGGCTGCGGCATCCCGCCCACATTCGAGATGTTGGTCTGGTAGTTGGCCATCTGCGGCTGTTGATAAGCGGTCGCGGTGGCGCTCGCGGATGGCGCATGAGGGAGGTTGGAGGTTCCTGTGCTGCTGCTCGGGTCATTCTGGAAGTACGACGTCGACACGTCTGTCGGCAAAATCGGTGCAGCTGCAGGCTGCCGTTGAAACTGCGCTTGGTTGTCGTAAACAGAGCCCGTCGCGCCAGTTAAGTTGTCGTAGCCCATCGTCATGGCTGCCGCATTATATCCACCAAAATTCTGCGCTGCCGGGCGGCCATCCTGGCCGTATCCTGAGGGGTAATGCATTGTGTTTGTTGCCATTGGCGCGTTGAAAGATCCTGCTACCGGTTCCTGATAGTTGTACGTGCTGTAGCTACCCGTGCTTCCCATGCCCCGCGCTTGTGAGGGCGACGTGTTGAGCGGCGCCGGCCGGTTGTATCTCTCTGTCGAACCTGTAGCCATTGAGCGGCGCTGCTGCAAAGGATCCTGAATGTTGTATCTTGGGTTGGAGGTGGGATGCATGGGCGCTTCATTCTGCCTCCTACGGCGATTGGGATCATCCATCCCACGAGGGGTTTGGTCGCCGGTCGACTCCGAAGGCAAGCCTACCGTGTGCGCCGGCGGCAACGGAGCTGGCGATGTGTACAGTAGGGCCAGGTTGGGCCTTTGGATCGGTCACGGGACCGTCCAGCGTGGGTGTAGATTCCCTCGGAGTTGGTGGTGGTTGTGGTGGTGGTGGGGGGGGAGGATGATTTTTTTTTTTCCCTCCTTCTTTTTTCTTCTTTCCAGACGCTTCTGCTGTCGGGGACAAAACGCGACGAGATGACCAGGACGAATGAGTGATATCGTTTGTCGGTCCGGGGAGCTTCCTCGAGGCGTTTGCTCCAAACAAAAGCAACGTACCGACGTGCGTTTGTGTGTTGGAAAGGGGTGTCTAGACTCGAGTAGAATGGGCGCGGCGGCAGTGGCGGATGGTTAAGTCGCGCGTCTAATGGGAAGGGCACCGCAGGTCGGGACTGGTTGGATTTTTGAAGGTGCCAAAGGAGATAAAGGTAAGGAAGCGTTGACTTGGGGCGAGGGGGCCTGATGTGTGAAGCCGATGTAGGGTCTGTCTGATGTCGAGCCGAGCAGCGCAGCACAGGATGGGCTGGCAGATCCTCGGGCGCGGGTAATAGAAGGTGCTTTTATGAATTGAATTGGGGAGGGAAGATCCGGATAGATTGAAGAATGGGGGAGACAAGGAAGTTAACTGTTCAGTCTTGCTTGTCGCGACAAAGCTCGGCGAAGCTAGCGCCGGCCTCCTTCATGCCCTGACGCCTGAAGGTTCGGGAAGACAAGACGACGACTGGCGACGAGTCGTTGGTGTCTTGTGAGTCGTTAGAGAAGTTTAGATTTTGGTAAACAAAAAGCCAGCGAATGGGGTGGATATCGCGCTGAGTTGTCAAACTGGTGTCAGGTTTGATACCAGGAAGATCCCAGATGCCGCATGCACCACGATGTCCAACATTACAAGCCGGTCCTTGCGCGATCTGCTTGGGCAATGAAGCCGCACCAGGGTCTCAGCGACTGTCGAGTCGCCTTGACGGAAGATGCGATTCGCCAGACGAGGAGAAAGGACCGGGCGGACCGATCTGGCTTGAGATGAGGAGGAGGCGGGTTGAGCAGTGACTGGCTGGCCGTGTCCCGAGGCTGTGCTCAGCTACCGGCTGGGGCTTGGATGAGGCTCGTGATGTGGATGGAGCAGAGCCGAGAGATACAGAGACGGAGAGAGCCACTTTCGCTACTTGGAAACTTAGTGCTGCGAGGCTAGACGCGACTCTATGTAGCCTTGAGAAGGGGATGGGGTTTGACTGGCAGGGGAGAGCAGGGTAAGGTTGTGGTGAGAAGAGAGATGTTATGGGGCGGGTTCGGGTTGTTGGGTGTGTGGAGGACGTGAACGGTAGTCTCGGGGTCTATCTTATACATGGGAGGGATGCAGATATGGGTCGATGGTGCTGGGAGCACAAGATTCCAGGAAGGATACAGGACGAGAGAATAGGTACCGAGTAGGAGTGAGGAAGGGCAGAGGGGGGAAAAGCAATAAAGGGAAAATCGGAAAAAGCAACGTCGACCCCGAAGCAGACCTTCCTTGGGGCTAAATTGGGGTGGGAATTAAACTAGGTCGGTATGGTACGTAGGACCGGGAAGTTAAGGTGAGGCGGAGAGAAAGACGTTGTATGAGAACAAGAGAATCAGAAAGCGACGACGGGGAGCAAGCAGGCAGGCAAGCTCCTGCCTTTCACTTTCCAATCCGAGGGGGGGAACAGACCAACAATGGAAGGCCAGGAGCAAGACTAGGAAGTTCAAGGTCAAGGCCGGTCAGCCAGTGCCGGGACGGACCAGACTATGCCAGATCAGACCAGGCCGATGCTAGATGGTGGAGGAGCAAAGGTACTGCACGTTTGGAGCAAGTTATTGGTACTCTCTCTGTGGTGGTCGTCGTGTCTGCAGAGAGAGAGAGCACTGACGGACGGGCAACCAGCGTGATGGCTGATGAGGAAAGAAGTACCCGTTTCGTGGAGTAAAGGTAGGGCAGACTCCAAGCCGAGTACGGCTAGAAGGCCCCAAAAGGAAAGCAAGCTGGACCTCGTAACGCGCCGGAGAGACCCAGATGTAATCTAAAGCGGCTGTACCGCGAAAAAGCCAAAACGGCTCAGTGCTTGCCCACGAGTTCGTCTTTGCGCGAGGGGATTGCCCTTAGAGGAAGCGCGTGGCAGCACGAGCGGTTGCAATAGAGAAAAAGTATAAGCGGCGCCAACAACGGAGCGGCCGTAGCGGCTGCGGCGGCGGCGGACGGGAGAGGATTGGAACTGTGGGATGGAGCTGCGAACTGGAGCTGGAAACCAGGACCGGACCTGGAGAGATGTAGATGGAGTTGGAGTTGGAGATGCTGGATGGAGCTGGGCTTTGGAGCTAGATTTGGAGCTGGACCTGGCACCCGGCCGAACGAGGGACGACTGGGACGTTATGCAGCGATCTGCAAGGCAGTGTCTGAAGTTGGGGGTTCCCTGGCTGGCTTCCGAGTCTCTGGGAAAAGAGGCGTAGACAGTCTGGATGAGATGCAGGCGACAGATGATGGGTGTGGACGTCGAACCTCGACGTGGGTATGGCCACAGAGAGAGAGAGAGAGAGAGAGAGAGTGTGTGTGTGTGTGAGTGGGCGACGGAGTGTCTCTCACAGTGGAGGGTGGGCTTGTCCTTGTGTGTGGGAGCTGGTGATGGATGGGAGGACGACCACGGCTGACAAGGGTGTGTGAATGAGAGGGATACTTTGGGCAGGGGGGGAGGTAGTCGTATCGGAGGTACCTATGCTGCTGTTGCTGGCTGGCAAGATACCTCTGCTGCTGAAAGATGTGTGCAGAAGATGGAAGAGCAGCAGGATGAGCAAGTACGACTCGAGCTGAACAGCAAGTCAGTCAGTCGATTGCACCGCACCAGTAGCACGGAACGAATGATGACTGTGTGAGAAAATGAGGGAAAGATGTTTGGGGTCAGTCAGGGTGCGTGTGTGTGGAAGGATAGAGAGATACCTCGGGAGAGAGGGTGGGAGGAAGAGAAAGAAAAAAAAAAAAAAAAAGCTAGTAAAAAAACCAGAGAGGCTTATGCAGCAGAGTAAAAGCCGAGTGGCACACACCCCATAACCGGGACTAGTTTGCGAGCACAGGAGTCAGGCCTGATCAGGTGCGCTGCGCTGGGTTCGCCTTGGGGAGTCAGGAATGTAGAAGCGCAGAAAGCTTGAGAAGCAATGGTGTGTGTGGTGTGGTTTGGTTTGGTAAGCTGCGTGAAGTTGGTACGCAGAGGTGATTAGATGAGAGGGTGTGAAGGCTGTGAGGAGGAGGTGGTGTCTCCAGACAGAACCTAGCACGGATGGGACTGAGAAAAGGCGCGGCGCCATATTGCTACTGTAAATGGAATACGGGACGAGAACTGGAACTACAACTGGCCCAGCGAGCGTGGCATGGTAAAGGTAAGGTAGGCCATAAGGGATGGACGAGATGGAGATGAGATGGGATGGATGAGACGGAGCTTGCGATTCTAAACGCAAAGCAGCACCCAGCCAAGCCAGAGAAAGATTGCAATGGGGGTGTGAAGTGTTATCTTGTTGGTCTCCTTTCTGCCTTTCCGACCCCTTCGTTTTCTGTCAACTGTTTCGCGGCAATGAGGTAACGTGTGTAGGTTGGCACGAAAGGAAAGGTACTTACCATGCAGGCACTACACTGGTAGGAAGGTAGTTCGGAGCTCCTCCGTCATGTACATGCCTTCACTGACGTGCTATGCGTCTCCGAACTGTTGGTTTAGTTGAACGACCGACTGCTTTGTATTTCGCAGCCGCCTCAGCTTTCCTACCGGCCCTACCTGTCTGTGTATCTGTACTTACTTTGATCCCCTCTAATTAGTCTTGATCGGGCTTTGAAGTCTTGCCCTCTGCGTCGATATCCGCCCGTCCTCACTCCTGCCATTCGGCTATCCAGCTGCTCTTGTTCGGCCCCATCCCCTTGGAGCTGGAAAGTCCAACTGCCGCCCACACTGTTACCCGTTTCGTTTCGATTTCCTGCGCAAAGTTGAGCCCGCTCTGGTGCTGCGAAGATGCACTGGGGTTCTCAGTCCGTCTCTTTCCGCTTTTCTGCTCTGCAGCCCCTCCCATCCGAGGTTTGAGTTTCTCCGATCGGAGCCACAGATAGCATTGGAACTGCACTGGAAGCCTGCCGGAATACCTAGCAAGCACCTTCGGGGTGCTGGTGAGTGGATGGAAGAGCGGAGGGCATGGCACAGGGTCCCTGTCTTGCCCTGCCTCTCGCTCTCCTCGGTGCGATGCCAATGACGAGCCCCCCGGACGATGAGCTGGAGGGATCGTAAAAGTTAAAAAAAGTCTGTGAGCACCCAGATGGCTGGATTTGGGGGCGTTGTTTATTACCGTGCTGAGACAAGCCCAGCGACCCTTGTCTGCGCCCTCCACCTCCCCTGGCGTTCCGGCCGGGGGGAGCACACGCACTAGTAAATTAATTGATATTATCGCTTGCATTTCTTTTGTGAATTGCCTACTCCGTACTTCTCATGCCCTCGTTTTCCGGCACAGTGACTTCCGCCGAGAATCCCCGGCAAACGCTGCTGAGGTACCGTAGCTCGGCCTCAATATCGTCGTAGTCGCACTGTCGGTGGTCTAGAGCTTCAGAGCTCCATGGCGAGGCGAGACGCGACACATTGCCGATGCCGAATGACGTACATGGATGATTGTCGACACCCACTCTTTGTACATGGCGGAGCAACCGATTGATCGTCAGCTTTGGAGCGGAGGAAAAAGAGGAGAGGAATATGGGGAGCCCAGAGCATGACAAAGCCGTCGACTCTCACACGCTTCAGAAGCTCTAGACAACGATGAACCATGCTATGCAGAGCCTCTCATCATACGCAGCAGCCAGTGATGTCTTTTGACAGAAGGTTCAGAACTTGGGGCCCAACCGTCATGCATACGGTGGCCGGCTACCGTATGCCAGGACCCAACTTAACTCGTCTCTTGAATCGTGCACTGATTGTATCCCTACTTGTCGGCTCATTCTGCCCCTCGGGTGGTGCCTGTGAGTGGCCAAGCCCGCCAGCCACTGGACTTGGGAGCACTTATTTGGCTTCTCTCTCATTCGTGTAAGAGACTTCATCCCCAAGGACAGGTATCCGTTATTGCGATCGCTTCCCCATTTGTCCCCCCCCCCCGTTTCAGGGACCAGTAGACAGCGTGAGGCAATACCGAGGGCGGCGATTCAGTTGAGATCACTTCGGAGATATGGAGCAGCGGAGGGCAGGGCAGGTCGAGCCGTCTTGGGATTGAAGACATGGCTGAGAAGGGGTGGGAAAAACCAAAGCAAAGCACCCAAAGTGAGAAAAAAAAAATTACTACTATAATCCATAACCAGCTAGATAATGGTCCGAGTTGGCCCCCAGAAAAATTGGACAGAGTGGTAATTGGTGGGGTAGCGGGCAAGTCAAGACAAGACAGGAAGAGGCTTCCGATCCCGCGAGTCTTTGACCAGTGAAAACGAAGGGAATGCAAGGAACGAAGACGACAGGCCGACATTTGGAATATTGAGAAGGGGGCAGTCGAGGTGATACACTACAGGACCTGACGCCCCCTTTTGCAGGTGAACAAGTTGGGGCAGGAAGGATAAAAGAGAATGCCGTGAAGGCCTGACCAGACCGGGTTCGGCAACTGGTGAGACTCGACGATGCCCAATGGTTGTGGTGATTGAAGCCTCACTTTGCTGCGGCGACGCGGGATGCCAATATCCTCCCCCAGGCCGGCCAGCAAGCAGTATCTGAGCGCGCGCGCGCGCGCGCGTTCATTCCTTCGAGAAACGGCAATGGACGGCAGAGGCGTAGGCGTCGGCGCTGGCGTCGGACAGTGGCATATTCATTCGAGAAGGGTGGTTTATGCAGCGTCCAAGCTGGGTGCATAGGAGAATGAGGGTGAACAATGTCGTGTGTCTGTGTTATGCAGATGTGGCTGGTCGTAGTCTGCTGCTGCTGTTCTTGCTGCGTTGCAACTTGCTTGCGCAGGATGACTGCAGAACAGAAAAGCAAGTACTGCTACCTCGGTGGCAGTGAGCTCAGTGGTGAACGCGTGTTGAAGTTGACATAGTTAAGAACCATGTTCCTTGCGGAAGTGTCGTGGTGGCCAGGGGGAAAGTAAGAAGGAGCAGACGGGGAGCAAGTGAGGTCCAAGAAGGCCTGCTCGAGACCCCTGTCTTTGGGCAAGGGTTGAAAACATGGGCTGGGTGGGTTCCTGAACGAGTGCCGGTGCCTTGCTTGAGTGGTTCGGAGGGTACGGAACGCGACTGTACCTATACATCTGCAGATGGGGGATCCATAAGGTAGCTTGAGGTGGAATCCATTCTGCTGCAGCTGCAGGGTCGGAGACGTGGAGTGTGGTGGAGGGTCCAGTTGTCCTTTTGCAGTCTGGGATTGGGAGAGGGGCCACGGGGAGCCACAAAAGCCCTAGCGATTCAGGGATCGTGCCTGAATGCGACATTTCGCGCATAGAGGGAGGCTTGTGAAGGAAGACGACACTGCTTGCTGCAGCTGCAGAAGCTGCAAATGTATCCATCCGTATCCGTGCATCGACAGAATGGAAACGATGATAGCAGACGGAGCATTGAGATGGACATTGGCTGGAGATGCAGCAGGCAAGCAAGCACCAAAAAAAAAAAAAAAAAAAAAAAAAAAAAAAACAATGGTTAAGAAATGGGGATTGTCGGACGAATGCAACATGTCGAGGTCCTTTTGTCATTTGCATTGCATTAGCCGGAACGTTCCCTGGGGCCGGAGCTGGAGCCGATGCTGGATGGAGGAGAAGGGAAGGGAAGGGAAGGGGCACTCGGGATGTGATGCGATGCGATGCGATGCGATGCGTGCCCCTTGGCGAGGCGTGATGCGATTCGGATGCGTGTAATTGCAAGCGCTGCCACGGCCTCCCTGCACTTTTCTTTCCCAAACCTGACTCCCGTTCCGACGGTCATACGGACGTAGATTATCTGGCATGTCTGGTAGGCATGGACCTCACTGGACATCACGCAGTACACGGTCGTTGCAAGAATCTCAAATTGTGTGGATCTCTTGTTGCACATCTTGCAACTCGTCCATGACCGGCGGCGGTGCAGGTGTGGTGCAGTCTGCACCTCATCAGTCTGCACTGCAGAGCTCCGCTTCCGCTTCCGCTGCTGCTGCTGCTGCTGCTGCTGCTGCTCCCTCCAGGCCCACAAGAGGTGCTCGATAGATTTCATCAGCACAGCTCTGATCCAGCATGGTGAGATGTGAGGAATCAGATTCCAATCCAACCCAACCCAACCCAGGCCAGGCCAGCCCAATCCACTCAGCAAGAGCACCCGAGTTACCTTGAGCCTGAGGCGCGGATAGTTTGCATGCATCCGTCTGGACCTTCTATGGCTGATGTCCCTGGCCCTCCCGCGTCTTCTTTCCTTCAGATGTAATTACGCTTTCCTCCGTTCCGTGCTGTCGCAGTTGCATCGCGATTGCCATTGGCTTTTATGTCACTTATTACCACCCAGTACTGAGTAAAATACTATTCGTAGCTAAGGTAGGTGCCAACTGCGATTTCCGCGATAGGCCTAGCGCCTTCGATTTTTCTGCCTACGTATTCTTTTTTTGGTTCTCGGGCCCTGTCCCTGGATGGAATGGAAAGACGCCACTGCGTGCACCGAATGCAATCCCCAGTGGGGCCTCTGGAGGTGTGTGGACGGTGCCCAGCTTCTCCAAACCATCACCAATTTTCCCTCACCTCAGACTTGTGGTTTTTTGTGACGTTGAGTCTTCCGCGGCCCTTGGTCCTTGCTGTGGTTGCAACGTTCAGTGCCAATCACGCGCCTGCCCACAGACAGAGCTTCCTGCAGCTCAACCCAATTGCCCAACCAGACGCTTTCAATTGACCAGAGAAAAGGGCCAAAACGACTCCAACCCACTCACCCGTCCTCTTCCAGTCGGGTTGATTGCATTCCAACCCAACCTAACCTGTCTGGCCGACCTGCTTTCCTTCTCACTTAGGTTGGATGCACCTCACACTCACAGCTGCGGATACCTTACCTGACCTTGGCTTAACTTCCGGACGCATGGCACCGCGTGCAAAAGCTTGCGCAAAAGCGCGCTAACAACGTCCTAGACGGCGCTTACACGGTCCTGCAAGTTGACGGGTTACGAAGAACGACACTCTAACATGACGCCTTACCTAAGATGATTTAGGGACTTGGCCCATGAGGTGATACGCACCGGCATTTTTCATCCATAGCCCGCCTCCCCTTCAAATCCCCGACTCGACGCCCGCGGCCTGCCGAACGCCGCCATCTTGCTCAACTCAAAACCTTAAGACTCAAACCACACTACTGCTAGCAGCTATCAAACCTGCGCGTCCAACGTCGGAATCTGACCGCCAACGGTCGAACTAGAGGCGCCCAATAGCAGCCGTCATTTCGTCTGCCCCGCCAATCACACCTGCCCCGACCCCGACCCTGCTGCACTTACACCCTGAAGCACGAGTTGTGGTGGTGGTGGTGTCGCTGTCAGAGTGGTGTGGTGCAGCACCAAGACAATGCAGCGTCCACCCTCGGCAACGTCTGGACCGTTACGCCGCCGTTGAACACATTTTGGGCCATCTCAGCCTCACACGAGGCGACAACCGTCGATCATCTCAACAGACGCCTGGTTGATCCCCGCACCTCGCCACGAGACTCTCTCTCGCCAACTTCAAAATCAGCACAAGAGATCCTTCCCGAGCAGCTGTCTGATGCTGTCGTCCACTCGTTCCCGCGGCCTCAACAAGAGATGCGACGCTACCGCAAGTAAGTAGTCACCACGAGACACATGCGACTGAATAGCCTCGTTCTCGCATCACGTCACTTTACATTGTTCCGCTTGATGCTTCTACGTTCCTTACCGTCCATCCATTCATCCGTCCAACCATCCATTATGTCGTCTCAAGCCACCATCAAAACGGCCCTATACTACCACCCTTATCACGCCTCACCCGCTGTCCGCCCGGGCTCGCAATTGGCTTCTAATTCAACCGCTTCTTTCTTTGTTCACTCATCCATCCATCCCAGAGGTCAAGCACGCACATCCCCCCTTTTTTTCCCCCTTCCCCCATCCCATCATCATTGTCATCAGCAATCCCCACCACACAACCAGAACAAGATCTGCTCGAAATTCATCGCCGCCATCCCCGATCCGGTGAAACCAGTCGAGTCGTGCTGCCCACCGTCCGAATAAATGGCCGACGGGACTAAAATCCCGTCACGAGAAAAAACGGACGCAAGGGGTGAAACCAACTCCACGAACCTTCGATTCAGTCGTTCCATGCTTCTAGAAACCTTCGGTGGGCAGCACCGGTGCTAATGTCTGTGCCCTCGCTGTCGTCTCCTTTTAGGGGTTACCTTGTGTGGGAAATTGAAACAAGGCCCTCGCCGGACGCGTTTCTGCAACGCTGGCGATGGGGGCGTCGCCATTGGGCTTGAGTCCTCAACGCCAGAGGTGTCGACGCGCATGCTCACGGACCCTTTTTAATATTGTTCGCATCTTCCATTCCGCCCGCAGCTCTACACAAGTGCCATCCCGTGGCCTATGATTCTGGCCTGATAATCACACACGAAAGCTGCCTTCATTCCCTCCAAGACCCGGTTTCAATGCGCGCCAAACTCCATTGACGGCCGCTCCGTTAACCGTCAAATGTGGTCACTGCACGCACTAGTTAAATGAGCCGTGTCAGCCAGACAACATGCCAATATGGTTGCCGTCATTGTCGATATCGCTGATTCGACTACGCATATTTGCCGGAGGAGCTTCCGTATCACCACCCAACGACTCCTTGTCGTGAGTTGCACCTCTTCATGACAGGATATGTCCCAATTCGGTCCAAGCCTAGAAATGTGCTATCTGGTTCCTGAATCGACACTCGCCCACGCGACAATCATGCATTGTGGTGCCATGTGGCACCTTCGCTCGGCCGCAACTAGGACGGGATGCTCGAGGTTGGAGACACCACGTTGCTTCTCCGCGAACTGCATGGTCCGGGTTTGATGATTTGGGCTTTCCTCCGATGTGGACTCTAACTTTGACCATCTGCTTCCACATGATTGATACAGCAAAGCGCGACGCGATCAGTCTACTGCGCCCTGAATGTCCCTGAATGTGTCTCTAGCCATCATCTCTGATATTAGCATCGTTGAGACTACGGGGTCACCGACTAAAGGACGATGCTTAGTCTACCGCGTTCTCAAGGGTATGATTGCGCTAGCAAGAGCTACAACGACAGCCTGTTTCGTCATTACCGAAGGCCGGTGTGCGCTCCCTTATCACGACAAGATAGCTTGTCACGCTAGGCGCCCTTCCCGATCTCATCTTGAGGCTGCAGGGCTAGTGGACATCATAGGCTGGCATTGTTCGAGCTGCCTTTTTTCTATGAATACACGAGGGTGGTAGTACAACAAGAAGGCGGCCGGCGCGGGTGGCTGATTGCCCCCAACATGGCCAGAAACGCTTCTATCTCTTGACCCAGGTAGGCGACTTTCTGGCCTTGAGGTGGCCATGCTTCTTTCTTTCCACTCTTCTCGCGTCGCGCGTGATGCAGCCAGCTGCCCATTCAGATAGATCAGCGATATGTCACTTCGACTGGAGGCTGCCGAGCCCCGGAATGTCCACTTACCCTTTCTCAACGACCTCCTCAGGTCGGGTTCATGAACCAACATCGCCTTGGCGATTGCCAAAGTCAGGGCTTCGGCCTGGCCTGTGACGCCGCCACCCTCCACCAGCGCCCATACGTTGTACTTGTCCGTCCTTGCTGTGCTTCGCAGTGCCCAGATGGCACTCTCGCGGTCGTGAATCCTGCCAAAGACCTCGTGGAGAGGCTTGCCGTTGACCAGGACTTCCCCGGTGCCCTCGACAACCCAGGCACGAGCGCTAGACGTCTTTCTCCGACCGATTCCCAGCGCACGCCCGTGTTTGTCAAGGGGCTTAACCTTGGCTACGTTCTTGAACGGGTCGATATCTCTCTTGAACCCCTCCAGGGCCTGCTTGACGTCCTCGGGCATCAGCTTGGGGATGATGGCGTGCAGGTGCTTGATCATGGCCAGAAGCTGGCTGTAGGGTTTCGCCTTGACCGGCTCTCCATGCATCGTGCGGTACCCCTTCAGCGTCCTCCACAGTTGTCGGGGAACCATGTCCGGTGGCGAGAGCGGGAGATGTTGGTACTTCTCCATGAGGTGCGAGAACTTGATGAAGGAGTCGTTGAAGTGAGGCTCCCTGGAGAAGTAGGACGGAGAGACGGGTACCGGGCGGGCGTTGACGACACCAGGGAATGGGTCTTCTAGCGGAGTAGCGAGTTTGCTTTTGGTGAGCTTTTCTATATCGAAGCCCGGCGGGAGGGCTGTGAGGTCTGGAAGCGCATTTCCTGGAGGCCGTTTCGGTGGTTCGATGGGTGTCGAAGTCGACATGGACTTGATGCCGACCTGGATGCTCGGTCGTTGCCATTGCAGCTTCGCATGCTGGCTTTTCGCAGCCTGGCGCAAGCAGAGCGTCTGCCGCAGTCCGTGACGTATGGTCGACATGTTGTTGGGACTTCGGTCAGCGCCGTCGTCGGTTGGGCGGTCGTCGCGATGTCGCGAATTTCTTCGTGATACCACCCTCAGAGAAGCTAGAATTTCCTGTCGGCGGTTCAGCGGGAGAATATCGGACCGCTGAGCGAGAAACAGCCACGATGAACAGCCACTTTTGCGATGCGCACAGACCTTCCGTTGCCTCGTCTACGGTGATACCCCTCACTCAAGCCACAGCGACTGCCCTGGAGCTTTCGGGCGAGGAGGGGTTGGGTGGCCACGGCGGGGCACTGGCCTCGAAATTGCCGTCTCATTCAAAAAAATTGCAGTCCTTCAGCAGCGGGGGAAGTCGAACTTTTTCCTTTCTCTCTCTCTCCAGTCCATCACCTCACACACTCTTGATACCCTTCCATCTCAGTCGCTCAACTGAAACAAGATGGCGTTCGGCAAGCTCTTCACCTACCCGGTAAGCAATAACCAATTGCTTCTTGATTTCCTGTTCGACTTTGCGATCCCTGAGGATTCGAAGCTGACTTGTCGCCCCTCCAGGCCAACCCCCGCACCGCGGCCATTCGCGCCGTCGCGAAGGCCAACAACGTCGACCTTGAGTACGTCGAGGCCGATACCACCAAGCCTTCCATCGAGCACCTTAAGGCCAACAAGCTCGGCAAGGTCCCTGCCTTCCTTGGCGAGGATGGCTACCCTCTCTCTGAGTGCATCGCCATCGCCATCTACAGTACGTTCGCCCTGAGTCACAGAAGCCCCGTCCTTTGTTGGGCGCCGATTCTTCTCGCGCCACAAACACCACAGCCCTCAACCCTCCGAAATGACGAATAAGCACAAAATTTACAGTTATCCCTGTCCGAACCACCGTGTGGATAGAGTTCTAATTTCTGATCTTGCCATCTTCCTTCGCAATGCTTGCAAACCGCGCGCCGGGACACATCAGCTAACCTGGCCACAGTCACCTCCCAGAACGAGAAGACCACCCTTCTCGGCAAGACCAAGCAGGAGTGAGTCAGAGTTTGACACCCACCGACCTTGAGAGCACAGAGCTAACCGACCGTCCTGCAGCTACGCTTCCATCCTGAAGTGGATGTCCTACTTCAACTCTGAGGTCCTCCCCCCCATGGGTGCTTGGTACCGCCCCCTCCTCGGCAAGGACGCCTACAACAAGAAGGCCGTCGAGGACTCCTCTAAGGTTGCCCTCAAGGCCGTCAAGGTCGTCGAGGAGCACCTCCTCAGCAACACCTACCTCGTTGGCGAGCGCATCACCCTTGCCGACCTCTTCGCCGCCGGCATCATTGCCCGTGGCTTCGAGTTCTTCTTCGACAAGCAGTGGCGCCAGGAGAACCCCAACGTCACTCGTTGGTACGACACCATCATCAACCAGGACATCTGGACCGCCGTTTCCGAGAAGCAGGAGTACCTTGAGACCCCCAAGCTCACCAACGTCCCCCCCAAGAAGCCTGAGCAGCCCAAGAAGGAGGCCAAGAAGGAGGCCCCCAAGCCCGCTGCCCCCGCTGCCGAGGAGGCCCCTGCCGCCCCCAAGCCCAAGCACCCCCTTGCTGAGCTCCCCCGCGCCACCTTCGACCTTGAGGAGTGGAAGCGTCAGTACTCCAACATCAAGAACCACGATGAGGCCATGAACTGGTTCTGGTCCAACGCCAACTTCGAGGAGTTCTCCCTCTGGAAGGTCAAGTACAAGTACAACGACGAGCTCACCATGACCTTCATGTCCAACAACCTGATTGGCGGCTTCAACAACCGTCTTGAGGGTTCCCGCAAGTTCATCTTCGGATGCGCTGCCGTCTACGGCACCAACAACGACTCCGTTATTGAGGGAGCTTTTGTCGTCCGTGGCCAGGAATACAAGCCCGCTTTCGACGTCGCTCCCGACTACGAGAGCTACGACTTCGAGAAGCTCGACCCCACCAAGGCCGAGGACAAGCAGTTCGTCTCCGACTCTTGGGGCTGGGAGAAGCCCACCACCCACAACGGCAAGGAGTACCCCGTTGCCGACGGCAAGGTCTTCAAATAAGCGCGTCACTTATTTGTTAGGGGGAGATCCGACATTCACGGCTTATGGCAGAGATGAAATGAGTTTACGACTAGGCAAGGTGGTGTGTAGACGATGTTATGGACCCGAGAAGAGATATCTTGCGCGTAATGCCAGATGTTGTGTGCCGAGTCACTAGGACTAGGCAATAGATGCAGGACATTCCTCATGATCAAACCAAAAATACGTTTTCCCAATGGCGGCCGTGATCAAAAGCGACTTGACTCAATTGTCTATTCCATTCTCCAGTGTCCACGAAGACTAGGGGTATCTCGATGCTATGAAGGTTACATCATGCCGTGCCAATTGCCTACGCCCGCATACGCCCGGCACCTGTTTGTCTGCGAAGTGCTAGTCTAACCCAGAAATGCCACTACTTCTCCTCGGGCGGTTCCAACTTGTAGTCCTCCATCATCTGAAATGGATTTGTGCGCATGTAGCTGCTGATATCCGACTGATAGCAGAGCGAGTTGAGGTAGTCGTGGACCTGCGGGACCACCAAGCCTGGCTCCGCGTCGTCGCCGAAGAACTCGGGAATACGAAGAAGGTTGTACGGCTCGCTGCGCGCCTTCTCGAGGGAGTCATCAATGAGCACGGTGTTGCTCTGGTCCCAGCAGCCGCCGTACTCGGCGTCTGGATGCGACGACTTGACGCGGGGGTCGTCCCACACCTTCTGCAGCCGCTTGTAGACCTGCACGCGGAGGTTATAGTCGGCTTTCGAGAGACCGAAGCGGTCGCGGCCCCAGATGGCCAGCACGCGGCGCTGGACCTCGCCCCGGTCTCTGCCGCCTGGAATGGGCGGGCCGAGGAGGAGCTGGTCGCACATGGACTGGACGTTCTGCGGGCGAGCGGATGACCAGATGACCACGTGGAAGGTGTCGAGGCAGTATTGCAGGAAGCGCTTGGCGTACGGGCGCTCGACGAAGGAAGTTGCGTTGCGCCGGTTGGGGCGGTAGAGGAGGGTGCCGTTGAGGTCCATAACCACAAGGATCGGCTTCGGCGTCGGGAGGAGGGTCGACGGGATGGAGGCGCGTTGGAGGTATTCGGCCGTCGGGTCGGGGACGCCGCCTGAGGCGAGTGAGGGGGCCACGATCTTATCGCGGTCGTTCATAGCCCTGGTGTTCAGAAGTCAGTTTGGACAGATGCGATGGAGATGGCGGTCGCTTACTTTGCGCGGGGACCCTTGGGAGGACTGGGCTGCTGGCTTGCGCCACCGGGCGCTTGCCCAGGAGCGGCCTGAGAAGCTGGCGCAGCTTGAGGAAAGGGGAAGGAGCCGTTCTGTGTGTTGTTTCCGAGGCCGGGTATCGTGAAGCTTCCGCCGGGTGTTTGGGCGGGAGCTCCGGTGATGGTCGGGGCGGGCTTGGCCCACCATTGCATGTTGGGCATGTCCATTTCGTAGACCTCGGAGGCAGAAAGGGGTTGCGCGTCTGGATATGAAGGTACTCTGACTCCGAATTGAGGATCGCGTGCGTTGCTGCCGCGTTGCCTCGTGAGAATCTTTCTTGTGCCCCAAGTCGCGTACGGCTGGCGGAAGGCAAGCCGGAAAGATCTGGGGTAGACGCTTGAGATGGAGGGGCGCATGGGCGGGTCTAACGTCGCGGGGGGGAAGTTGTTGTTTCTAATTGGCTCCGGATAAGCAAAAAGCTTGGCTTGCACTGAAAGATTATTCAGATAGCAGCTGTCAATTAGTTCGTTACGGCTGTTAGCAAGAGTGGATGTGGTGTGCTACGTTCGAAGTGAGTTTGGCTGCCCGCCGAGAGAAATTGTCCTCTCCATGGTTTCCTTATCTAATCGATAAGAAAGACGCTTATCTGCGGTATGCTCATGTTGACCCACTAAAATTTTCGCTCGCTTCAGTGCGGTATCCTCCCATGTGATTCCTGAGATTGCTTCTTACAGCTTCTCAGCGAAAAAGTAACAGCACGCCACAAAATGCTATCTGGCAAGAGAAAACAAGGATTCGGGGGCCTTCAGCGCCGGGTGAGGCCGAGAAGAGAACAGGAGGAGGAGCCAGAAATCGAGGAGACTGTCAGCAGCGAGTCTGAGGAGATGGGTGTGGAGGGTGATGAGATGAGCGAGGACGAGGAGGATGAGGAGGATGAGGACGAGATGGACGATGAGGAAGAGGTAAAGTCCTGCACCTTTGATATGCCCAAGAATTGACGCTGACAGAACCAAAGTCCGATGGATCGCCACCGCCAAAGAAACCCACCATCGACATCTCGTCAGTCTCATTCGGCGCACTCGCCAAAGCCCAAGCCTCCATGCCAGCGGGACGTCGCAAACGCGGCGCGGCCGCCGAACCCTCAGAACAGGACTCCGACTCCGACTCCGGCCCCGAGGAGGCTGGGAACGGCAGGAAACCGAAGTCCGCCGCCGACCTCGCCAAGCGCGCGAGCAAGCACGCGCCCATGGAAATGTCCAGCAAGAGACAGGTATCTCGCAAGCGCGAGGTCATCGCCGTGCCCAAGATGGAGGTGCGCGACCCGCGTTTCGACCCGCTCAGCGGTCCCGTCGACGAGGCCAAGGCCAGGAAGGCGTATGCGTTCCTGGACGAGTACCGCGCCGATGAGATGAAGCAGTTGCGCGCGGAGATCAAGAAGACGAAGGATGCGGCGAAGAAGGAGGAGATGAAGCGGCTTTTGCTCTCGATGGAGTCCAAGATGAAGGCGCGGCAACGTAAGGACAGGGAGCAGGAGCTGATGCAGGAGCACAAGCGTCGCGAAAAGGAGCTGGTGAAGCAGGGCAAGCAGCCTTTCTACTTGAAGAAGGCGGAGCAGAAGAAGAGGCTGCTCGTGGACCAATTTTCGAATATGAAGAAGAGACAAGTCGACAAGTCAATCGAAAGGAAGCGCAAGAAGGTTGTCGCGAAGGAGAGAAAGGAGTTGGATAAGTTGGAGAGGCGACCTCGATAGGGAGGGACGGTTCATTAGCGTGGTCTATCGAGAATGACATGGCCTGTGTGGGCTTTCTGCTTCACGGCCTTTTTCTGTCTAACTTCTTATGACCGCATCATGTAGTCTCTCGAACATGTTGTTACAGTGATGATACAAATGATACAAGCGAACTAACCGTCTCTACCTAGACGGTGTAACCGTTCTTCTTCAAGCTCTCCTCAAACATTCCTCGGCATCTGACCTTGCTGCCGAGTCTGGCACAAAGCAGGAAGGCACCGCTCAACTTGCGGTGCAAGCTATATGTCTCTTCGGGCGGTGGCGCCAGTCTCTCGCGCAACATGACGGGGATGAGGGCCTTGACGCGCTCGGTGATGGTCTGGTCCTTAAAGTCGTAGACCTCAGGCGCGGAGGCGAGGAACGGCTCGGCGAGCGTCAGCACCGACTTGACGTGTGCATCCACCATCGTCTTGCTTTCATGGCCAGTCAGATATCCAAGGCTCTCTGAGAGCTCCTTGACGCCCTGGTGGTCGGTTCTCGAGGCCGCCGCGAGAAGCTGAACATACTGCGCGACGAACTCATCCGGATACTCCCTCGAAGCGCCGAAATCGAGCAGCTCGAGCTTGTTCGTCTTGGCGTTGTAGAGGAAGTTTGTCCAGTTCGGGTCGGTTTGCATGAACTTGAACTCGGTGATTTCCCTCAAGCAGAGACGGAGGATCTGGGTGCCGATCCAGTCTCGTTGCTCCTGTGTGAACGACTTGACCCTCGTAACTCCAATACCGTCCATCCAGTCCATCGTCAGAACATTCTTCCCAGAAGCTTGCAGGTGAACATCCGGCACAAGGAAAGTGCCCTCCTCCCCGGCAAGCAACTCCTTGTACTTGATGAGACACTGCGCTTCTCTCTCGTAATCGCACTCCCAGCCGAGCTCGAGTCGTGCGTTGTCGATGGTCTTGTTGAGGTACAGGCCCTTAGGCAAAAGCTTGGTAGCATTTAGCAGAATGCCGAGGTTATCGAGGTCGGAGTTGATGGAATCGGCAACGCCAGGGAACTGGATCTTGACTGCCACTTTCCTACCATTCTTCAGCGTAGCGCGATGGACTTGGCCGATGGACGCGGCAGCGATGGGCTTCTCCTCAAAGTCTTCAAACAGCCCCCGCCATTCAGTACCCAAGTTCGCAACAAGAACCTTATCTCTCTGGTATGAAGGCATGTAGTCAGCGCGGTCTTGCACTCTTTGTAGCACCTCCTGGATTGGTCCTGGAAGCATCTTGGAGTCTTGGAAGCTCATCATCTGACCCATTTTGAGAGCAGCGCCTCTCATTCTGGACAGCTTGGACACCAGTCTCTCCATATTGCCGGCGCTAAGCAATACCGAGCCCTCGCCCTTGCCGCCAAAGGCCCTGCCGATGCTCTCCGTGATGGCGCCTCCCATCATGCCAGCTGCCAGACCGCCATAGTTCCAAAGTCTGCTAATCCGAGTAGCAGGAACTTTGGATTCTCTAAGAACATATGCTGGGGCTGGGGACGAGGACTGGTCGATCGCTGCACCAAGCACGTCCTCGACTGGGGGCTCTTCTTTTTGTGTTTCGATTGGAGAAGCTTTGAGGACTGGCTCGCTTTTTGAAGTAACGGGAGCCGCCGTCTCAGGTTTCTCTGTGCTCGGTTTTCCATCCTGAGGTGCAGCCGGCGTGGGCTCAGGAGCAGGTTTGACGGCTGGTGAACTCTCCTCCGGCGCCTTCTCTGCTGGCTTCGAGTGAACTACAAATTCCGGAAGACCGATGGGCTTGAGCTTCTTTCGAGCACCAAACAGTTGATTCACCTGCCTGTCGTCCTTCTTCCCTATCATACTAGCAGCACGGTTGCCGTGGAAGATGTTGATGTTGACATCTGGTGGAACGTCATCAAGCTCTTCAGAGACGGGAGCGCCATATGTTGGCGTTGCGCCCTTGCTCGTGGAGCTGTCATCTTCAGGCTTTGCCACCAACGGTGACGCATCAGACCATGGGAAGCCGGACGGGTTTGATTGCCTCAGTTGAGAAAGAATCGAACTGGAGTCTGGCTTGGTGACGGATCCGTGGCTGAGATTGGACTGAAAGTGGGCTGGAGATGTGTGAGGGATATGAGTGACTTTTGGTGTCGGCTCCGGCTGCACTGGTGGTGCCTCTGTTGCTGATGGCTGTGCTTCTTGTGAGGCCGTTGATGGTGTGCTCTCATTGGCAGCGTCTGCTCGTGGTTTTTCTGGTGCTACTGGAGCTCGGCGTGTTAAGCTGGAAGCTTTGCTGAAGCTCTCAAGCTGCCGACCTCTCAAGGCGACATGCTTGGATGCGACTGAGCGCGATGCACTCAGCACCGCTGCCAGATCGACAGCAAAATCGGCGAATCTCATCTGAGCAGCAACTCTCAACTGTATCACGCACAAGTCATTGCACGATTTTTGACCAAAAACTGACTGCACCACTCTCTGGAAGCTCCGGGCCTAAGTCGTTATCGTCATAAATCGAGAAAAGTTGAGTGATGGCTACGTGCAACAAGCGTGGCTCGAAAACTTATATGCGCCTATCCGATCTATCGGACTAATGGGGCGCCATATGCTACACCTCAGTCATATAAGTGACCTTGGTGGATTGTCAGGCACGAGTCTTGTCGATTGCTATTTTTATTCTAGTTTCGTTTTGGGTTTGTTGAACTAATGTTCTACTAAACCTGTCTATGTCTGTTGAGTTGCAAAGAATGATTATTGCTAAGCCGCCTTATGCTGTACAGCGCTCTCTTCTAATGTGGTATCTATCCTTCCTATTCCATTTGGTCGTCCTTCGTTATTCATTATTGAAGTTTCATTCTACTGGATTTCACTGGGGGACCTTGGAGCCACCTTTCAATAGCGAACCTCGTGCCCTCAGCGGCGTCGCTTTCGGAGTCGAGCCGCTGGGACTTCCCCGTCTCGGACTTCCAATTTTACTCCATAGTCTTTGAGCGGCAGGTGTCAGTCCTCCGGAAACCCTCGGACTAGATGGAAACTTTGGCACTGGGGTCCTCTCTAGCTTTCCGGTCAATCCATTCTTTACCGACTCTCTCTTGGATTGCGCTGCCCTCTCTACCAGCCGATGATGCAAACTTTCTCTCTTGCCTTGCTCCTGTAATTTGAAAGGATTGGGAGTCGCATCGCCAGGACCTAAGTTAATGATTGGTGCTGGGATAACCTCGTCTTCATCATCGGCGTCATCAACGAAGGCGTAGCCATTCACCCTTGGCGTTTCTCCTCCTCCCACCGCGCTCGAAGCTTGATCGTCCTTTCGCGGCTTGCCCGCGATGGCGTCTCTCACCGCAGACATTGTTGGAGATGGTGGCCTTTCGATGATCGCGGGCTGGGGAATCCTTGTGTTCTGGTAGTTGATCGATTTCGGAGCCATGATCGAAGTCGCCTCAGCCCTTTGGGCAGGGCTCTCGTATGTGTCCTCAACACCGTCTGGCCCAAACATGAGATTGTTCTTCGGATTAGCGTTCCAGCTATCCGGCCTGGCCGGCCTATCATCGGCATCCTTGATTGCCAGCCTGTCTCTTTTGATAAACCCGTCGTCGATCAAGCGGCCGTTCTGAGCCAGCTTCTCCTCCACTTCGGCTTGCTTGATCATCTGTTTCGACGGCAGCTTGTTCCCACGCCATAGCCATGCATACTTCTCCGCTTTCTTCTGACTTTGCTTGTCCATGAGCTTGTAGAAGCTCTCGTTATCCTCACTGGTGTACTTGGCCTGAAAGCTGGCTAGGCTCAAGTTGGTATCCACAACGGGCTTCTGCTCTTCAATGACTGTTGGCGCGACAGATGCTGGTGTGTCCGCGCCGTACGCTGATGGCGTGCGCCCTCCATTTTCGAAAGCGGGCGGCCTCTTCACCCTCTGCCTTCCTGGGGTCATCACGCGCTGAAGCCTTTGTCCAGCGCTCGAGATCCATGCCGCATCCTTCGACTCGAGGGCGTCGAGGTATTCCTGCTGAGTTTCCGATTCCAGAAGACCGGGAAAGAAATCGCGCGCGATAATTTTCGAGAGGGCATCAGTATATGTATCTTCGTCTATGACCTTCTTGGGCCTCTTGATCTTCTTCGCGGGCGGCGGTGGTGGCATGAGGTCGGTGTCAGTGCGCTTTCGCACCAGCGCGTTTGACTGTTGGCTTGGGGGCTCCATCGTGACATTCGGTTGTTGCTAGGCGAGCGCGTCGACTTCGGGTGTCTCGGCAGACCGTGGGTGGTGTGTAAATGCCATGCAGAGGCTGTCGCGTTGCAGGTCAGCGAGGTTCGCAACGGATGACACTGGCGCGCTCGCATGCAGTTCAGAAATGACGTGGAGCCGATAAAAGATAAGCCTGATTAGGGACCCTGAGAGGGTTTGAAGGCACGCATGCAGCTACCGGGGCGCCACCCGCCAAAGCCATCCATCCATGCCCTGTGCTTTTCAGTGGCAACTGCCAACTGGGAAGCTGAGGGTAATGGAGGGGCTAGGCCCGGAGCTGGCCCTCCTGAACCCCTGTCGAGATCCTGAAGTGGCAACTGAAAGCCGCCCCGCAGTTGCGCTCAGCGTATCGCTTGGTGCAGTAACACAGCGTTGTAGCGCACTGTTTCTGTTACCTTAGCTCCGAAGAGGGTTTAAGGGCCGAACCGTTGCGAAAGGAAGCTTTTTGACTTGGTCCCCCGGAACCTCAACCTTCTAAGAGCTTCCGCAGGCCGAAAACTTCGCCGATTACGACCCTTTCCTCTCTCTCCCATTCTCGTTGTGTGCTTCGAATCCGGTGTCGCACTCGAAAACCGCACTCTACTCCCACCAGTCCGCGGGCGACAGATATAGAGAGCGTCTCGAGGTCTCTTCGCCACGATAAACTACCCCACACTTTGCTTTCCCATTTGCAACAAGTCCGCGCTGCTGTTGCCGCCATGTCGACTCCGGAGGAGCAGGCCGTGGCCTTCAAGAACCAGGGCAACAAGGCGTTTTCTGCTCATGATTGGCCCACTGCCATTGAATTCTACACCAAAGCCATCGAGTTGAACGACAAAGAGCCCACCTTCTTCACGAACCGCGCCCAGGTCTGCCCCGCCCCCTCCCTTTGCGACAGGCCTTGCATCTCGAAGTTGCTCGTGTGACTGACCATTTCTCGTCCCGGTGCAGGCAAACCTCAAGTCCGAAGCTTACGGATATGCCATTGCGGATTGTACGAAAGCGATCGAGCTGAACCCCAAGTTTGTCAAAGTTCGTGCCTCTTGCCAGCAGGCACCCGGTATAAACAGCCCGATGCTGACGTCCCGTCGCCTTAGGCATACTTCCGTCGAGGTCTCGCACACACAGCCATTCTGAGGCCCAAGGACGCCCTCGTAGACTTCAAGGAATGCATAAAGCTCGACCCGAATAACAAGGATGCCAAGCTCAAGTTGGATGAGTGCAAAAAGATTGTGCGCAAGTTGGATTTCTATGCCGCCATTGAAGTCGGCGACGAGCCGTCGGCTGCGGAGGGTCTCGACGTTGATTCTATCAACGTCGAGGCAGACTATGATGGTGTCAGATTGGGAAGCGAGATGACGCAGGAGTTCATTGACGACATGACGGAGAGATTCAAGACTGGCAAGAAGATCCACAGGAAATACGTCTACCAGATCATTCTGGCCGTCAAGAAACTCGTCTATGACGAGCCCACCATGGTGGAGATGGAGGTTCCTGAGGGTGTCCAGCTTACCGTCTGCGGTGACACTCACGGTAAGTTATCTTACCACAGTGCGGATGAACTACAGGCTAACCCGTGTGTAGGCCAGTACTTCGATTTGATGGAGCTGTTCCGCTTGAACGGAACCCCGAACGACAAGCACTACTACCTGTTTAATGGTGACTTTGTCGATCGTGGATCTTGGTCAACCGAAATTGCTCTCCTGCTTTACGCTTACAAGTGGCTGAGACCCAAGGGTTTCTTCCTGAACCGTGGCAACCACGAGACAGACGACATGAACCGAGTATACGGCTTTGAGGGAGAGTGCAAGGCCAAGTACAACGAGAGGTATGGACTTTTCGCTACTTCATATGAATTGCACTCATTGACAATCGCAGAATCTTCAAGCTATTCTCCGAGAGTTTCTCAGCCCTGCCCCTTGCCACCCTGATCGGAACCAAGTACCTTGTCCTGCACGGTGGTTTGTTCTCGGACGACAAGGTAACTTTGGACGATATCCGCAAGCTCGACAGGCACGCCCAGCGCCAGCCTGGCCAGTCCGGTCTCATGATGGAGATGCTGTGGACGGATCCTCAAGACGAACCTGGCCGTGGCCCGAGCAAGCGTGGCGTTGGCATGCAATTTGGACCCGATGTTACGAAGCAGTTCTGCGAGAACAACGGTCTCGAGGCCGTCATTCGCAGTCACGAAGTCCGCATGGATGGATACGAGGTGCAGCACGACGGACGTTGTATTACTGGTGAGTTCTTTTGGTATCTAATGAAGCGCATCCGAGGTTAATCGTTACAGTCTTCTCTGCCCCCAAATACTGCGACTCCACCGAGAACCGGGGAGCCTACATCAACATTGGCCCCGATTACAAGTTGCAGTTCAACCAGTTTGATGCCGTGCCTCACCCGGATATCAAGCCCATGGTAAGCATTGCGCAACACGTCCGCTTGGTTCGCCGCTGACTGTCTTCCAGGCATACGCCCAGAGCTCTCTCATGTCGTCTCTGATGTAATTGACGTAAAACGGACGGTCGTTCCGGGGATACAATGTGGTATATCTGCATCCGCTGCATAAACGGTGCATGTGATCGGCGCATATAAGGGGCAGGCTGGAAGCGTGGGATTTGGTCATGCGGATAAACGGAGTTTTTGTCTGCAATCGATAACCATACCCGAAGTCTAGAATAATTTGACGCTTGGGTGTGTGGCTGAACTCTCTTCATTATCTTCAAGACGTCCAGAGCTTGTCCTGGCCGTCTGCACCAACCATAGCTCCTAGATAGTCGGAACACTGCTTCACTCGGAGCGCCCGCCGGTAGCCCTGTTCCGAGACACCCGCCCAGGCCGTAATGGCCGCTGCGAAAGGGCTCAGGTCTTGTCGGGGCACTCGCAGCCAGCATTCTCTGTCTTCGACTTTGAGGATGTCGATAGGTATGGCGGAACCGGTGGCGCCCAGGAACTGACGCAGGGCAGAGTTGCAATAAGATCTCACTTGCAAGTTGTCCAGAGCAGTGACATCAGAAACCCGTGATGCGTCAGAGACGAGCTCTAACTGAGCATAGGAGAATGGTGGGGTCTTGATGGTGCAAGTGAGAAGCTCGTGAGACTTTTGGCTCGTCGCACGCGGCGTGCTCGTTGGGATTTCTGAACTTTGTGTCGCCATGTTGGAAGATCGAATGAGATATGCTTTTGATTCAAGAATTGTTGCTGTAAGCTTGCTAGCGCAAGTGTCGATGAGATAGGGGTGTAGATGACTTCACTTGCTTGTAAATTGACTTGGAGAATTTCACCCCAGGATGAGTGATGTACTTTGATTCGCGGCGTACCTACGGTAGGGTAGGCCTGCAGGGTCCCTGATGTGGGTCCGCCGTCGAAAGGCACGAGACCCCCTTAGATAAATATGCAAGTAGGTAGATGGTTGAATCCCCAAGTGAAGCCGCCTACCGCCTACAACTTCCTATCGAGCAAGCCAGCTGCGAACACGACGACATCCTCACGACGACCACGATCTGCTCTCCTCCTCCCCGCGAGTCTCTCCGTTCTCAATCCGCCGATCCGCCAAGATGTCGAGTGATAACTACGTCAACCCCAACCAGCAGCGCTACCTGCGCGCCTGCATGGTCTGCTCCATCGTCCTGACCTACTCCGTACGTTAGCCACCCCGAAAACAGAGAAAACGACAATGGCGATATCCGTTGTGGTGAGAAAAAGAGCGTCCCAGCTAACGTCACGTTACCTTTCCCAGAAATTCCGCGACGAGGGCTGCCCCAACTGCGAAGAGTTCCTCCACCTCGCCGGCTCGCAGGACCAAATCGAGAGCTGCACGTCCCAGGTCTTTGAGGGCCTCATATCCCTCAAGGATCCAGGACGCTCCTGGGTCGCCAAGTGGCAGCGCCTCGACAACTACGTCCGCGGCGTCTACGCCATCAAGGTTTCTGGCCAGCTCCCCGACGAGATTCGGACGACGCTCGAGGAGGAGTACAGGATACGCTACATCCCGTATGTCATGTCCCCAGTCGCGAAGCTGCTGCTGCTCTCTACTCCCGGAGCGCACTTGGTGAAACTATTGACTGACCGTTTTTCTCAGACGCGATGGAACGGAGACCGAGGTTGATAACTGAAGGACGTAATAATCGGGTCGGCAAAAGAAAGAAAAGGAATCATTATACTTGGCATTCGGCGTTTTAGGGGAAATCAAGAAGGTCGGCATGGAGTCAAGGCAAGACTCACATTAGATGAATCAATTCGCAATGGTATCTGAAATCGCACTATAACATATCCTGCCCGTTATATGATATGATGCCGCAGTCCTCAACCCAAAACGCCGGTCCGCCCCTATGAAAAACACGATGAATTCATGACGTCTCATCGTTGGTCCGTCTTCTGCTTCTTAAACGAGAACCCTCCAAACCCGGAGCCCTCCCTCGGCCTCTTCTTTTCCTTCCTTTCCATGTCCTCTTTCATGATTCTCTCGGCCTCGCTCATCTTCTTGGGCTGCTCGAAAGCCGACTTCTTCGCGCCACCAGCCAGCGCATTCTTCTTGGCTTGCGCGAAGACGTTCTTCTTCTCCGGCTTGGCCGTCATCTTGAGTGAAACGCCGCCTAATGAAGGCTTGTCCGCAGGTTTCTCGGCCGGCTTTTCTGCCCCCACCAGAGGCGTCGAGGACCCTGACGCATCAGGGGATTCGGTCTTGGACGGCTCAGCCTTAGGTTTCGCCCCGAACGAAAGCGATATCTTCTCCCCCTCAGCTCGCTGAAGCCCCTTTTCCTTGTCCTCGTCCTTCTCGTCTTTGTCCCCCCTCGCTTCAGCCTGCTTCTGCGCACGCTTTATTTGCTCCCGGATCATCATCTGCTCGACCTCTTCGTTTCCTCGATCCTGCGCCTCCTTCCTTCGGAGTGCTTCCTGTCTCTTGAGCGCCTCGGGAGAGTTGTCGATCCAGGCAATGTGAAGGCCCTTCTCCGTCTCCTCGACGCGACAGATGCCCTCTCTGCCCAGGTGCTTCGCAAACTCGGTCAAGCTGGGCCATTTCGTCGCGTTCATGTGGACATGCTCCTTGTTGGCGATGTACTCTTGGTAGAAGTGATTGATATGAACCTGCTTCTCGCCGTGTCCGGTGCGGAGCAGCTGAATGAAGTCGCGGAGGAATTGGTTGCTATACTCGTTGAGGAACTTCTTGGGGTCTTCGCCCACGAGGAGGAGCTTCCGGACGTGCGATTCGGACAGACAGTGCTGCTTAAAAGAGTTCTCATCTCGGGTTTGCTTTTCGCAAGGGGTGCAGTACCATCGCAGGCGTTGCAGGCCCTTCATCTTCATCTTGTTGTTCAGGTACTTGACCGACCCGACCTCTGCTTTCGGCATCTTGGCGGCGTTTTTCGGGGGTTTCGCGGGGAATTTTTGTTTGAATATGTCGGAGCGTATAGGAAATGGGTAGGTCGAGTAGTCGGCAGTCAATATCCTTGTTAAGAATTCAGGGGTCAACGTTTTGCTTGACGGTGTAGTTGGGGTTGAGAAGTGATCGCAAAGAAAGACGTGACGATCCAAGACGGCTGGTGTTGACTGTGGATCCTTCCAGCTGCTTATCTTATCAGGAACGCAGGGGTGTGGCGGGGCCGTACGGTGTGCGACGAGTCTGTCTGACACTGTACCCCCACCACGCCGACCTCGGCCTCGACTGGTAAATATTTACCTTTACCTGAGTGCGGTTACTGGGGTGTCGGCCAGTGATGTGAGATCTCAAATCATGGATAACACGATACTAGATAACTATCTCATGACATCTCCATATGGAAATGCCGAGTGATCGGTAACTTCCTGATGTATGCTGATCTGTGCGTGAATGATGGAGAAACAAAAGCAAGTTCGAGACTATTACCATGAAATCGGTGTTGGACATCTCGGTGTTAATCAAGGTCATCTTGCATTTTCCAAACCATGCTCTACATTCCTGTCTGCTTTCCTGAATCCAACATGCAAATTTGTGCTCCAATCAAAATGTCCCCATACGAGAATGAAGTGTGCCTATATACCTTGATCCAAAAGGACATGTCTCGCTCTATGACTATGCAAAGACACGACTAGTCTAATCGAGGAAAGTAAACAGATTTGTGTGCAGAATGTTCATGGCGCGGGTGGCGTCCCGGGCCTCAATGACGCAAGAGATGTTGATCTCGCTGGCACCTAGATTCGAAGTCAATAACAACATCGCGAGACCTGTCTCGGGATAGGCTTACCTTGTGAAATCATTTCCAAGTTGACGTTGTGCTCTCCCAGTGTAGAGAACATGCGTCCGGCGATACCAATCATGTTCTTCATCTCCGCACCGACCAGACTCAAGATGGCCATGTCGTGAAGAACGCTGACATCGCCGCAGTCTTCCAGCTCCTTCCGTGCCCTGTCGAAGCTGCCGCCCTCTGAGTTTCCGGCATGGATAGCCATGGAAACATGCACCTCACTGGTAGAGATGAGGTCAACCGAGATCTGGTTCTTGTCCAGGATGGAGAAGACTCTCGCGAAGAATCCATGAGAGATGGAGCGCTTGTTTGAGTGGACGTTGATGACGGAGATCTTGTCCTTGATGGTGACGGCCGTTGGCCTCTTGGGCTTCTGGATGAGAGAGGGATCTGAGGGCTTAGAGCGCTGGATCTGGTGGCCAGCCGTGAGAATGGGGTCGGGAATCACAATGGTTCCGACTCCCCTCGGGTTCTTGACATTCTTGATGCGGATGGGAATAGGAGGCGACGCGTGGATGACCTGGTCCATGGTGAGGTGGTGGATGACCTCGGAGCCGTAGAATGTCAACTCCGCTGCCTCAGATGGGGTGATGGAATGCAGCAACCTCGCCGTGGGGACTTTGGTGGGGTCCGCAGTGAAGATTCCGTCAACCTCCTTCCATACCTGCAGCTCATCCGCCTTGAGGCCGACTGCGCATAGGGCTGCGCAGAGATCGGTGTAGCCACGGCCAATATCGCCGTCAATCAGACTGCCCGGAACATTGCCAAAGAAACCGGTGACGACCGGCACTCTGTCTTCACATGCCGAGATCTTTTTACGAAGTACGGTAGCCGCCTCTTGGTAGAAGCTCTGATCCAGGCGAGAGGAGGCATCATAGTGGAACGCATCGCTGAGGTCCACATATTCTGCGGCGACACCCTATGAGAGAATTAGCCTCACTCTCATGACGCAGAAATGGGCAGTGTCCTCACCAGGTCCTTCAGTAACGCGGCCATAAACCTACAGCTAAGCTTCTCGCCGAAGCTGATGCATCTGTCTTTCGATCTCGCGTTCACTTCAAGGTTAAATCTCCTTGCGGCCACGATGTATTCAACCAGTTCTTGGCACTCATCCCGGATCTCCTGATCCAGTGAAGCCTGCAATTCTGGGTTCTTGATGAAGGTCTTGACAGCAGAAACGTGGTCATTAGTGATGTCGTCAATTAGGCCTCTGGCCTGGCTCATGAGGTCATTCTGGACCTCCTCGGTATTCGTGGCAGCCGCGATGCCCTTGAGCTTGTTGTACACTCCTAGGAGTCTTTGGAAATCAGTGAACAAGTCAGAGTTGGCTGGCACGCTGAGTGACTCACCGGCTAGTGGTGCCCTCAATCTTCTTGCCCGTGCTTCTTGCCGAGCAGACGACAACGACCTTGTTCTTAGCGAGGCTCGCCCTGCATCAAAGTCAATAGGATCCTTCATTTCACGCGCGGTTGTTCCGTCTTACCGGACAATGTCCGTGGCGATCTATAGGCAAGTCAGCTTTTGTAGCAATAGAATTGCTTCAGGATGAGAAATACCTTGTCGGGAAACTTTCCCACGCTGGTGCCACCAAACTTTTGCACCACCCAGCCGTTGCTGGAGGTGTTTGCTATGGGTTGGCTACTCATGACGCCTCAATTGCAATTTGCAGGCGCAAAAGTGGCTGGTGTTTGAGTGAGTATGACTCTGCTCACAAGGTCGCGGGGGAGGGGCGCTGTGGTGCGTCAACTGCGGGAAAAAAACAGATCAGAAAAAATGAATGGCGACGGTTGGATTGGGTCGTCAACCCTCGATCAAGTTCGGTGAGATTTGCGTGAGAGGCAGCAGAATGTCACAGCTAGTATGGACAAGTAGGTGAGAGAAAAAGTTGAGGGTGTCAACGGTGGTGGGATAAACGGCTTCAAGAAGTGTTGCGGTGGGTTGAATTGAATTGGACTAGATCTGAGGTGACTGAGATGGGACGAAAGTGGGATGTGGAGCACTGCGACGAAATCGGCGACGCCTGTCCAAGTCGCAGCTACCAGATTTTGCGCTTCCGGAACATCGGAGGCGGGCCCGAATCTTCAATACCGACCCAGTGCCGCGCTGCCTGCTGCTCAAAGCTTGCCTTGCTCTCAAGGACGACTCACGTCTGTCTCCCCACCCGCGGGCACTACGCAAGCCTGTATTGCCCTTTTCTCCTATTTGAGTAGCCCTTGATGCCGTTGCTGCAACCGCGGCACATACACCCTGCAAGCCGTCGACGGCTATTCCTCATGCAAGAACAAGACCGAGGAATCGGAATTGGGCAGTCTATCCGTGGCAGCCTCTATCCGTGACAATTTCTTTGTCTGAGTCATACACATATGCTTACTGACTCTTCTGTTGCTGCAATTTTCAGCCCAGCCTGAGCAAAGAGGCCTTCCAGCCCCTTCTGCCTTTTGGCAGCCGTCTCCAAATGCACCTTGAATTCTCTGTTTCGCTCCTTTTCAACAGTCCCCACGGGGCAGAACGAATGCCCGGTACCTTTGGATCTTTAAGCCTCCTCGCTGTCTCTGGCCGCCACTCCACCTGCAGGCTGTGGTGAACACTGAAGAGCCTATGAAACCGCTCGCAAAGAAAAGTTTTAGTTGCGTAATCCCGGCAGCGCGCGGGGGTAGCGAATCAGGGACAACCCAATGACGAATGAGGCACGCTACATAGTACACAGTGACAGACGGGGGTCCCTCGCCCCGTTCAATAACCGCCTTTGACGCTGCTGCAACGCTGGAACTCGATACTGTCCAACTCCCTCCGGCAAGGCTCAAGATTGGAACCCACTAGCTTAGCCATATGTGCACTCATAAATACCCTCAGTTGAAAATGAATGCCGTCCCTTTGACCATGGTGTCCCCATAGTGCTTGGCATCGTTATGTTGGTAGTCCTCTGCTTATGATCGCATTGGGCTATATGCTTGTGATCATCATGCGAGATGCCCGCCTGCGCTGTACGTGAAAACTTCGCAAAACACTCGGTAAAGTGAGTCGTGGAAGGTGATACTTGTAACTCTTCTTCAGTGCTCTCCCTGCCGGGTTGTATTACCACTAGATAAACGTATAATCAAATGCCCATGCCCCGGACCAGAAACGAATTGGTATAGCAACCCGTGAGCACCAAATGCAAATGCCATCGCCATCCTCATCGCCATAAATAGAACGTCAAAACACCCAAAACAGAATCCAGAACCCAAAACCCCGGTCTAGTAGAACAGGCGCAGAACTCATAAACGACTCCGTACCAAATGGCAAGAGCTTTTCCCACGCTCATACAATCGTCCAGTCGTGCCATCGTCATCACACTGCACTCGACAGTCCTCCTCCGGCACCAAGCCCCGTCGAGAGGCCGCCTGGCAGATGACTATCGATACATGACACCTGGTTTACCAGGTGCGACTATATTCCAACTCTTCTTCGTTATTGCTGCAGCTCAGCATTTGCGAGCAGTGCTTGGTTGACCTCCGAGTGCGAGAAAGTGTACTTGTCCATAGGGAAGTCCTCCTCCGGTGTGCGGATGCCGATTCCGCTATCGTCGGGATTGCTGCCGCCCGTCATTCCAGCTGAGTCGACTTGTCCCTGGCTGTTTGATGGAGGAAATGGCGCCTTGTCCGGCTGCGCTTGAGGGAGGTTGGAGAAGTTGAACTCTTCGCTCCCCGTGCTGTAACGGGATCCTTGCCTGCTCGTCTCTTGTCCCGTCACTTGGGGGTTGGCAGCAATCGCTGACGCGCCTGAAGTCTTCATGTTGAGGAAACCACCCTGCTCAGCAAGGAAGCAAGTCATCTCATCGATCCAGCACTTCGTCACCCACCAAGAGCCAAAGCTCTTGCCCTGAGCCATCGTGAGATCTCGCATCACTGCTGTACCGACTCTTTGCACGCAGTAGACAATCTCCGTATGTGACGCGTAGGGGAACCGTGTCGGCAACGACTTGAGGAAGCCGACCCAGCGCTCCAAGACGTTCTGGCCGTTCGCGTCCGCCGTACCCTCAGCTCCAGGCTGGCGACCGTTCCTCAAAGCAATATCGCCGTAAACCGTCAGACATTCTACCTCCCAAGGCACGTTCATCGGGTTGAGAAGATCGCGAAGTTCGGATACTAAAAGGTTGACGAGATCGTCCATGCCACGTGTAGGCACACATTCGGCGACCTTGCGAACACGGACCATCGTGATCCAGTCGAGGTACATTTGATCGCGGTTGGCTGGGTTCGAAAGCATGTTGGCTGCTGCGTGAGCAGTCAGGTTGACTCTCAACGCGCGGTCGAGCAAGGCTGCGAAGATAGTTGCCGGTGCTTCTTTCGCTCGAATGACGTGGTGCGGTTGTCCTTGGAAAGCGTCTCGAATATGAGGCACGAGACGCTCTGATATGTTGCGCAAAGTGTCCAAGACAGGCTTGGGCACGACCTGAAGTGTCAACCCAGAGATGATTCTAAGCATGCGCTGGTAAAGGATAAAGTCGCATTCCTCAATCCAAGGGGCGAGGGCTGGGTTGCCAAGCAACTTCTGCACCGGCATGGTTAATGTGCCCTGGAAGGATGTGTAGAGATGGAAAAAGGTTTTCTCCTTGCAGTAACGAACACATTCGACTAGTGAGGTGCAATGCGACCTGTACAGGGCAGATAAACTCTTCGCGGCATCCGGGTCAGTTCCGTTGGGTAGGAAGGGCTCCATGCGAGGTAGCACAAGAGGCTCGTTGGACTGCAGGAGGGCCTCATCCGCTTCGGAAGGAAACGAGAATTGGAGCGATGTTTTGGATGTGGAGGAGTTCAGATGATCCGCGCTGGTCACATTCGGATGGCTGTAGAAGCTGTGAGATCGTGAGTGACCCTGTGGTGCTTGGGCAGGACTTTCCGGCCGCTTGGCAGCATCTGGCGAGGGTAGGGCGGCTTTAGCAGGTTGCGACTTGGCGGGAGCCGCGCTGAAGCTCTGGGAACGGCTGGGTTCCGAAATGGCCATTGGGATCTGGGGCTCTGGCTCTCTGAGATCAGGCTGGTCATCGACCAGGGTGAAGTTCACATAGTGATACTTAGATTCACCACGAACACCAAGGCGCCTAGTCTTTAGGCCGGGGAAAAGGACGCGGACGAGTTTACCAAAGCTGGCCGGGTTGAGGACGGTGATCCTCTCGGTGGCACATCGAGACGCGTAATTGGCATAGACTCTGCCGCGAGGCACGGAGCCTTTACCCTTGGAGCATACCGAGTTGATCCAGAGCATGGCGAATACCTGTCGGGTCCGTTCGGAATTGGGGCCTCGCTCGTTGCCGTGAAGCTCCTTGGCAACGTCTTGCAGGCCGCGGTGTTTGTTGGCGGTGAAGAGATGACGCATTTCCAATTCGTTGTTGGCACTAGATCTGGCAGAGCTGGACTTTTGCATGCCCATGGCTCCAGCCATGGAGTCTTCGTCGTCACGGTCCATCAGCTGGCTATCTTCGGTAAAGCTGTTGTTGGCGAAGCTTTCGGAGGGCAAAGGATGGCGAGACATGGCGTGTTGTTGGAAAGACATGGAATGGCTCATGGCAGCGCTGGACTGGCTCATGGACATTGAGTAATCGCGGGCGTTGTGCATGTGTTGTGCGGCGTGGAGCATCATCTGCTCCTCCGGAGTTATCCGCGACGCGGGTGCGAGATTCCTCTGCTGTCGTTGATCGCTGTTGACCCATTGTGCCGAGTACAGCTCTGGCGCGTCGGCGAAGGATTGTTGCTCCATGGTCGGCTGGGTGGAGATGCTGTGAACAGAAGCGGTTGAAGCACGGGATTGAGGTCTCTTCTTGGCCCTCAGAGCTTGGGCGAGATGGTCTGTTTACATTTGTGATCAGCGGGAGAGGAATGGCAGAATCGTGCTCTCGACGTGGAGGAGCATCAAAAGGGTTGTTGATCGTACCGTGATCCATAATCCGTCAGCTCTATCGTTGGCAGTTGTTGTTATGCGACGAAAACAACACACGGTCATGCAGGACAGGCTCCCTAAACAATGAAAGAAAGCAAGGTGCGCCGTGCAGAGCAAGTGGACAGAGATGAGGTTGCAGAAAAGGAGGAGTCGAAGTCGGCAAAGCAATCCGAATCCCTGCAGGGTGGAAAAGCGCGGTGCGCTGTGGTGAGAGCGTCGATATAAAGGATATGGTCGGGGGAAGTGTGGATGGATGGGTTTGTTTAGGACTGCCGACAAAACGACAAAACGTTGTCGTCTCGACAACGCTAGCCTGTGGCTGGAAACACCGAAAACACTGGCTGGGAGTCACGTGAGGCGAGCTCCGAGTTTGTTGTTTTGTTTTTCGATTGGCCGATGCTGACGATGTGGGGGAGTAGTACATGGATGTCTTTCTCTCCCCTCCGTCTTTTGGCGTCCCTCCAGTGTGTCGAAGGTGCGTGCTTTGTTCCATGGCGGGAAAACAACCGTCTGACGAGCCAATCAGAGGCTGTACTGATCGGAAGCTTGGCACAGCTCAGGACGGCGTGTACCTCATCTTACCCCTCCGCAAAAGCTCAACTTACCCCCCCCCACAGACTCCCCATAGGTTTAAGCCTATTTCAGATATATCACTAAGGTTGGCAGAGGTTCTATAAGTATATTAAGTAATGCACTTTGAAGTATCTTTTTATTTTATAGAGGCTGCATAATTTAATAGATAAATACTATAATTTAAAGTAGAATATAAATTATAATTAAATTATATTTCTATATAGTTTTAAAACTAATTTATTAATAGTTTATAAATAACCTCTTTTATATATATATATATATATATAATTATAATAATATTATTTTTTAATAGCTAAATAGCAGAGGTTGTCTAAAAAATACAATATAAATACATCTCCTCATAAGGTTAAATCTACTAAAGTAAGTATTTTTAAGCAATTAGTATAGCTATTATAAAAAGTAAATATACTATAATTATCTATGAAAAAAGCGCTATTTTTAGCAGTAGGACCCACTTTTATAGCCCTTAGTTTACTATAGTTATTACTGCTTATATAATAAAAGCACTAATATTTTCCTTCTCAAGTTAAATACAATACACTAAAAATACAAACCCACTTTTAAATATATATAAAATAATTTATTTAATAATATTACGTAATAACCTATATAAACCCTGTATTTTTTGCTTTATTATAGCTATATATCTAAAAATAATATTAAAAACTATTAAATTTAATTAAAAATAGATATTTTTATAAAAAATACAAAAATACAATGTATTTTCTGTATTGTATTTTTTCCAACCTCTGCTAAATAGCTATTATATTACTTATTAAACCTTTTATATTAGATATAAATTATATTTATATTATAATTAGAACTATTAATAATATAGATATATTAAGGCTATTTTTAAAACTAAAGTATTAAAATGAAAATATTTTATTTAAAAAAGAGAAAGCTTTTAAGTTTATATTTAAAGAAAAAGAAGAATAAAAATCTATTATTATAAATAAAATTATAATAAATTAATTATATATATATTTATTATATAGAACCTTTTTAATAATATATAATTAATACTTTAGATATAATTTAAAATAAACTTAAACTATAATATAAATATATTTAAACTATATTTTAATTTATTTCTAAAAAATATATAAAAGAAAGCAGAAGAATTATTATTATTCTCTTTATTAAGGAATTTAATATATCTAATTACTACTAAAATAGTATTCTTTTATTAATATTTTTCTAATTTTCTAATTATAGATCTAAATAGTATTATATATATTATAAATCTAAATAATAAAGATATAACTTAGCAAAAAAATATTTTAAACTTAATATATATTTATAAAAATATATTTTAATTATATTTCTAATTAAGTTGAAATAGGTTTAATATTATTATGCAGATATATTAAGCTATAGCAAAAAGATATTTTTAACTTTTTTAAGAATATATTATAAGCGCTATATATTAAGTTGCTCTAATATTAAAGTCTGCTTTAAATTAAGTTTTTAACTATAAAGAATAAAGGTTATAGATTCTAGCTAGATTTTAGAGTTTTTATAAAGTTAGCAGCAAAAAAATATTACTGCTCTTAAAGAGATAAATATTTTAGCAGCTTAGCAAATAGCAATCTAATACTTTTAAGGTATTTAGTAGTATTTTTACTAAAATTAAATATATAAGGGAAAATATTTAGCTACTTACTATCTAAAATAAGCAGTAGCTTAAGTATATTTAAAGCTCTATTTAAATTATATTTATATTATATTCTAATATAAGTATAAATAATCTTAAGTTATATACTAATTATTTATTATAAAAACTATATATTTTTATATAAACTTAGAATAAAGCATTTTTAGAAGCTAGTTAAAGAGCTATTTAATGCTCTAAATATGTAGAGATTTTTAAAGACTTAAATTAAATAATACTACTTTATAAACTAAAGCTTATTAGTATTATAGCTAATTTAAAACTAATATTATTATATAGTTATTAGTAAATAAGTATAAAGGCTAAAATGCTATAAGTTTACTAGCTTTAAATTATAATAAAAATATAGTTTTAATATAGTTTTAAGTAAACTATATCTAAATAGTAATAATATACTTATTTTAATTAATTATAAATGCAAATTTAAGCTTATTTTACTGCTAAACCTAAATAAGTTGCTATTTATAGTATAGATTTCAACTAGAGTTTATAACTATCTACTGCTAATTTTAGATAAGATTCTTTAGAGATACTTAGATAAACTAACTGAAGCTATTATAAGAATTTAAAACCTTAATCTTATATATAGTAAGTATTTAGTTTTATATCTAATTATATTTTTAATATATTTTAAACAGCTTTACTTATAGCTAATCTAATAATATAAAAGCTGTTATAATAATATTAAGTAATCATTTTTAGTAATATTTATATATTTCTTTTATAAAAAGAGAAGATTATAAGAATTATTATAAAGTTAAATACTTTAGTTTACTTTTAAACTAATCTAATTAGTATAATATAGCAATTATACTATATTAAAAAAGATAAACAGTTTTAAGTATATTTTATTTATATCTGTTTAAAATATAATTCTAACTAAAATAAGTAGTATATTTAAGATATATACTATAATAGAACTAACTATATTATCTGCTGCTTTTATTTTAAATAACTTCAGATAATATAAAAGAAATAGTTTGCTGAAATAGATATATCTTTTAAATATATTAAAAAAGCAGAAAACTATAAATTAGTTTTTATTAGATTTTCAGCAGCTATATAATAAAATAGAAATATATTTAAAATATATCACTTTTTAGTTATTTATATTTAAATAGTTAAAATATATATTTAGTTTTTTATAAATAGTAAATCTATATAGCTTTATTTTTAAGTATTTATAATGCTTTATACACTTTAAGAAAAATATCTCTTTAGAGTATTATAATAGAAGTATTACTATTCTAATAACTTAAGCATAATAAATATTCTTATTATAAATTAAAACTTAAAGCAGCTTTTAAATATAAATATATTATATTTTAATTATATTCTAAAGCTAATTTATATAAAGTTTAATTACTACTTCTATTTAATTAACTTTTAAAAAAAAGATTAATAATAGCAAATTTATTAGAGTGTTATATTTTGTAAAGTGTACTTCTAGAGAGAAGTTAAATAACTTCTAAGGCTAAAAAGTAACTTAAAGATTATATATCACTATTATCTTTTTGCTGCTATAATAAGTCTATTAAATATGCGTTTTAAAGAGGAATATATTATATTTATAAGTAAGATTATTAGTATATAAATTATAATTAGACTATATTTATAATATACTAATAAGATATTAGACTACTTAAATAATAACTAGTTTATTGCGTAATAAGTAATATATAAGTTAAATCTAATTCTTATAGCTTGCTTAAATTAATTAATTTTATTAATCTCTTAAAGCATTTAAAACTTAATATAGCTAAATATAAATATTATTAAAGAAAGCTATTAGCATAAGTATGCTTATAGGTAATAAAAGCCTTTATTTAAAGCAGTATATATATAGAAAACCTTATTAAATTATATTTCTATTATAATATTAATATAATAGCTTTTATATTATTAATTAAAATTATATAAATATAGATAAAATTGTATAGATAATAGGAATACTTCTAAGTTATTAAAATTAAAGTCTTTATGCTTATTTTGAGAGATCTTTATCTACTTATTTATATAAGTACTAAGTATGTTTCTATTATATTTTATACTAATTTCTATAAGATATAAAAAGCTAGTTACTATTTCTAAAGGTTTTAAAGTTATTATTATTAAAGATATAATTCTAATAGCTTTATCTTTAGAAGTATTATAATTAATAAAAGTATTTAAATCTCCTTTAGTAGTAAGAAAGTAAGTTATATTACTCTGTTTAGAACATATTACTAATATATTTAGATATTAATAGAAGCAGTTTGAAATATAATAAGAGAAATAAGCTTATCTTAATATTCTTAATAATAACTTAAGTTAATTAAATAATATAAAGCTTAAAATATAACTTAAAGATATTAGAATTTAAAAAATTAAACTTCTATTAAGAATAAAAGATAAAAGTAAAGAGGGTAAATTATAATTAAAACAGGTTGAAGATATATTTATAGATAGTCTATAGTTTTAAATAATTTAATTTAAAAATAACTTAAATTGCATAATCTAACTCTTTAGCATTTAGATATTTAACTTTATTCCTTTTATATTTATCACACTTTATATACACACTTAAGCTAATTATTAATTTCACAGTATGCTAATTAACTTAAACTAATATTAGATTATATTATAAATAGGTTATAAATATTTCAGAAGATGTATCTACTTATTTATTTTATATAGTAGTTCTCTATAGTTATTGCTATATTTATCTTGCAATTAATTAGAACAGTTTACTACTTCAGCTTAATTTATATAAATATAAATATTTAATTAACTTAAAAGCTCTTCTGAAAGTAGAGGTTTATTATTATTTAAATTATTAATTACTTAAAGGTGTTGAGGTGAAATAATAGTCTTTTAGTAAATATATTTAGATTATATTTTAAATATATTTAGCGCATTATTAGATATTACTGAGATTGTTTATTTATATATTCTTGCTTTTATAGCTATAGTATCTAAAGTACTTAATAATAATAATAATAATAATAAGTCTTTAATATCACTTAGGTTTATAACTAAAATATTATTAGTAAGTAGTTTTAATTTAAATAGATTATCTAACAGTATTTAATAGAAGTCTAGCTATTAGTTAATTATAATCTAATTAGAATAGAATGCTAATATATACCTTTTATCTCTATAATTTGCTTCTAACTTAATATTCCTTAATAATTAACAGTATAAATAACTTAATAGAAGTTTTTTATATATTAAGCTAAAGTTAACTGATTTATAAAGAAAGCTTAATTATAATAAGAATATATTAGAACTATAGTTAGATAGCTAGTGTAAAGGTATACTTATTTGCTGCATATAGAGAGTGAAAACCTTATTATTATAATATTTTAAAAACTAATAAAAGACTTCTTCTGATTAGATATATATATAGCTGTCTTTATTTATTATAAATGCTAGCTATTAGTTTAAATATTGCTTAAGTTTGAGGTATTATTTATAGTATTAAGACTAGGTTAATTATATTAGTATTAAGTTTATAATATATATAGAAATAGAGGGATATAAACTTAGTTTGCAATCTCTTTAATTACTATATTAAAAACTTTAGTATTTCACTATAGGTATATCACTATAAAATAAAGCCTTTATAGCAAATATAGTTTTTCAAAAAAAAGAAGATATTTTAAAGGTTAATTATGATTTAAATAGAATATAGCTAGAGCAGCAATATAATTAACTAATAGATAAAAAAAAATTTAAAGTGATTTAAAATATAATAAGAAATATAAAATATAAAGCATTTCTTTATCTTTTCTAACTTTATATATTTAATTAAATTAAAAAGAGGTGTCTTTAGTAGTAGCAAATACAAACTTCTTTAGCTACATTAAGCTAAGTTATTTATTATTTTAAGCTAATTAAAAGCAGGCAATAAGTAGAAATACTACTTTTAATATATAAGCTAACTGCTTTAATATATAAGCTACTTAAAATTTCTATTTTTATCTATCTATTAACCTCTCTATTCTCTTTTTTTTTCTTTTAGATAATATTTTCACTATAGCTAGCAGTATTTACTTAAAGCTAGCTATAAGCTGTATATTTGCCCTCTTAGTATATATATTTTTGTTTTTTTTTTATTCTTTTTTAGATTTAAGTTTTAAATTTAATTTTAATATAATTTAATAGTTAAACTTCTTCTAATAGTATTTATTATAGATTACTTATTTTATTACTATTTCTCTCTTAATAGAGATTTATTTTATAGATATTAACTTTCTTAATAATATAAGTGAAACCTAATTAAATTATGATTTAAATATAATTAGAATATATTTATATTTTAAGTTTATTAAGGCTAGAAATAAATTACTTTCTATTTTAGTAAAGTGTTTTATTATTAAAACTATAATAAAAGTGATAAATAGCTTATCTTTTGCCTTAATATAATTTATATTATTTTTTATTTTATTTTAAATATAATTCTAATATAATTTCTATAGCAAAAATTTAAAGATCTTATAGCTTTATGCTATTACTACTTTTTAATTTATAGCAAGAAAGAAGGCAGTTAAAAGCTTTTTATTAACTTTACTAATAACTAGAAGAGTATTAATAGCTATCTCTCTAATATAAAGAAAGCAGTATTTTTCTATAAGTTAAAAACTAATAGAAACCTTACTTAATTATAATTAAATTACTAATAAAATATAATTTAGCTATACTTTAAAAGTAATATATAGACTTTTAAATTAATATTTAGAAGTTTAATAAAAACTATATTATGCTTTTATATTAGCAATCTTTTAAATTGCTCTTTACTTCTATTAAAGCTAACTAAACTATCACTTTAACTAATTCTAAAAAGCAAAAGGTATAATAACTTAATAGAAATATAATTAGAATATATTCTTAATATAATTAAATAAGTGAAAAACTATTTATAGCTGCTCTCTTTTAAGCTTATATTTTAGCAGCATATTGCTAAAGCTAAAATAAACTTTAAAGTGAAGAAGGCTGCTATAAATGCTGCTTTCTAGCAGAAGTTAGCTATTTATAATAAAGTAACTGCAGATTAATTAGGTTTTTAAAACCTAAAGCTTAAAGTATATATCTTTATAGAAATATATTTTAAATATAGTGCTAATATAATTTAGCTTGCTCTTAAGCTTTTATAGCTTTTTAAAGCTATTTCTATTGCTAATAGTAATATAAACAGCTAGTTGCTATATACTTTTAAATTATAAAAGCAAACTGCTTTTAAGCTTTTTAGCTTTAAAAAAATAAGTTATATAAATAGTATATTACTAATTTTAATAAGTTTTTCTTTTATAAATTATTTTTAATAAAAATATAATTTTAATATAATTAAATCTAAATATTAAAAAGTATAACTTTTAAAGTAATTAATATAAAATTATAAAGTTAATTAGTTTAGCTTATAATTATTTTTCTATTAAAACTAAAGCTAATAACAAAATTAGCTTTATTAATATATTTTAATATTATTTTGCTGCTATTAAACTTAAGCTTAGCTTTAGCTTTAAAAGTTAATAAAAAAAACAGAATAAAAAAACTAAAGCTTAAGTAAGATTTAAGACTTTTTTAAGACTAAATAGAAATAAACTTAAAGAAACTTTTAGATGCAATTAGAATATAGTTAGATTATATTTAAATTATAATTTGCATATTTACCCTTTATAGATAAAAACAGACTGGCATTATTTTCACAAACTTATAAGTGACTTCTATAAGTATAAACCACCTAATTTGAGAAAGGTGGGGAGGGGTAAGATGAGCTTTTGCGGGGGGGTAAGCTGAGGTGTTAACTGAGCTCAGGACGCCTGGCAGGTCAGGCAGCAAAACAAGACCATCCATGATCCCCACCACGCCCGCTTCCTTCCAGCGCCTCTGTGTTTTGTCGCAGTCCTTGCTGGCCTTAAGGCGCCCTGCCGTCGTGTTAGGTAAGCTGCTTGGAAGTACCCACTTGTCCACCTTGCGGTGTGCAAGTCCTCAGGTACCTAAGGTATGGACATGAAATGGTTATCTTATCGTTCGGCGGCACCAACCCAAGCAAAGCATAGCAGGGCACTGAGGAATCACGGAATCTGACACCCTTCGAGCCAAAGGCTCAGAGGTAACCGCTAACAGCCAAGACATGGGTCCCCAAGGCATTTTTCTCGACGGCACACAAAGTCTGGAGGGCGGGGTGGTTACGAAGACGACGCTGTTGCTGTGCGGGTTGTTTGGATGTACATGGCAATAGACATTGCAATACCGGCGATATTTATCGTCCCGTCCATAGGTAGTGGCAATGCTGCCCAAGCTGAACCTACCTACCACAACACACCTGCTGAAGGGTGACTGTGCCCGCCCTCTGTGCCTCTGCGTCCCTCCCTATGAATCTCCATACCTTAGTCTGTCGCTGCGTGCTACCTCGCTGTTCTGCCCGTGCTGTGCTGTGCTGTGCTGTGCTGTCCTGTCTTCCTTGCTATGCTGTGTGTGCTCCCCGCTTTCGCCTCTCGTCTCGCGCCTGTGCCCCTCCCAAGAAACCCCATCTTTAGCCCCGAGCGAGAGAAGCTCTGAACGCAAGGGCACCTGGTGCCATTCCTGCTGGCTTAGATCTGCACACGTTACGTCGTCATCCAGGACCTTTCCTTTTCACCTGCTAATTCCAACGCAAATACTCAAGGTCATTCAACCCCATACACTCCAAATTTCTCGTCTAGACATTTGTTCGTCTAACATCGCCAATAGCTTCCAAGCCTTTTTTGCTTACCATCACTCTCGCCTACCACCCCGACGTACTGTGCGTATCCGTCCTCTTCCGATCTGCATCGAGTCTTTCGCTTGCCGGGGTCCTTCGATCCTGCAACCTGGCCTCGCCGTTCTTTGTCTTGTCCTGTCCTAACCCTTATCACAGCCCATTAACGCACAGCTCTCTTGCTCGACACAGCTTTTTTCGCAAATCGCAAACATGTCTGCTCAGGATCGCGTCCAGAACTACATCGGCCAGCTCGATCGCGAGGTAAAATTTCCCCTGCATCTTGCTCGGATTGCACGACAATCATGTGCTGACTCCCGTGTGTATGGTAGCTGTCCAAGTACCCCGCCCTTAACAACCTCGAGAAGCAGACCAACGTCCCCAAGGCCTACGCCGTCATCGGTGTCGTCGCCCTCTACTTCTTCCTCATCATCTTCAACCTCGGCGGTCAGCTTCTGACCAACATTGCCGGCTTCGTCATTCCCGGTTACTACTCCCTGAACGCCCTGTTCACTGCGAACAAGCAGGACGACACCCAGTGGCTGACTGTATGTCCACAAATATCTCCCCCGCAATTGTCACAGCGCCAAACTTACTGACCGTTGTTCTAGTACTGGGTCGTTTTCGCCTTCTTCACGTTAGTACTCTTTGTCCCTCGACGAGCAATTCGAGCTAATTGAGATGATACAGCGTTGCTGAGAGCCTTGTCAACGTCGTTTACTGGTTCCCCTTCTACTTCACCTTCAAGTTTGTCTTCCTCCTTTGGCTGTCTCTGCCCGTCTTCCGGTACGTTCCGCCCCTTCCGAGCCGAATTGGCAACCGCTAATACCCAACAGCGGCGCCGACATCGTCTTCAACTCCTTCCTCTCTCCCATGCTTGCCAAGTACTTCACTGGCTCCACTGCCTGCGGCCTCCGCGCCCAGGCTGGCAAGGCCGAGTAAATGCGCAATAGCGCCAGCTCATTAAGCAGGTCGATTGCCTTGAGAGATCCACCTACGACGAATTAAGAGCTAGCCCGCTCATCCCGGTGGCATTCGCTAGCCAGTCATAAGGACATGAAGCAGCGACGCAAGGCACAAATATGACGGGATGGGGTTCAGTGGCTGTCACAACCATATATGCGACAACGGTGATGGCTTTTTCAGGTTTGGTCGACGGCCCGGGAACGCGAGGGCCGCGACGGAACGGTTGGATGAGTTCCTGTCACCCAGATAAAGTATCTGTACGCTACGGAATACGGAGTCATTGACTTTGAAATGGACTAGAGAGTACCCCATGTGATTAAAGCATCGTGTGACGAGCGGTCCCGTTGTCAGTTCTTGCTCCATTGGATTAGTAGGCTGGCAGAGACATGTGACGAGTGTCTCGAGTTGACAGTTGTGGCTCAGAGACAAAGAGACGCACGAGAAACGACATGTTTCTTTGTCCTGGGCAACTGGAAGACTTGAGTGCCCCTCGGGGAATAGGGAAGTTGGGGGAGCGTCAGGCGTTTAATCGCCAGGGCCTGGCTTTGGCCGCATGCCAGTGTTGCTCTCCCATATTCGACTTCTACCTTAACCGTCGTTGGCAACCTAAGCGCAAGTCAGGGTTGTGGGGGCTGTATTTAGCACGATTATTCGAGCATTTCTGGTGTTTGAGAACTAGCTGGTGCTGCTGCCCACAGTCATTTTGTTGCCCCATTGACGCCGAAATATGTTGGAATTGACGCCCATTACCCGATCGACATTTGGGTATGGCAATGACGACCGAAGACGCAGCGTTCCTGTCAGGCCGTGTCTTCCCCTTTTCTTGCCTTTCTGATGCAGACACGGCAGATCAAAAGACTGGCTGGACCGTCTTGTGCACGCCTGCCAGCATTCGAAGTGGTGTAGCGTGAACTGTGGTCAGTGGCCAGCCGCTGGTCACTATGGATGCCAAGAAGATGAAGACCGATCAGAATGCCGAGCGCAACACCTCACCCGGTTCCGTTCCTTAGCCTTGGGAGGACATGGGGGGGATGTTTTTCAGGGACCTCTATTCGTACCTAGGCGAGGATGGCCCCAGTGGACAGGCCGAGCAGTCCGAGACGCGGAAAGGGGTCCCCCACACTACTGGGGCCCCTGAGCCTTGACTGCCCTGCCTGTAGGGCCCGATGGGTTACCTCAGCCGGGGGGGATCTCCAGCGTGTCTTGCTCGGTTCAGAGGCCTGGGGCGCCAGGGAATGCAAGGTCCACGCCGCTTCTCAGCTGTTTGGGATGTGAAACTCCCTAAAACGACAAAGGCACCTTTTTCACTTGTCCCAAATCCGCCGCCCTTCACCCTACCCGCCTCAACCTCGCCAGCCTCCGTTTCTCGTTTCCCTTCGATGGTCTCTCCCGAGATCTAACCAAATTCGTGGCTTTCCCCTCGTTCGAGAAGCCGCTCGACGACACTCGCTGATCGATTAGACGCATGGTGATGGAATGAAGTGGAGGACTCGGCCAATTCGCGACCACTGAGAGCGACCATTTGACACTCTTTGCGCTTAGCGAACCTACCTACCTTTGTCCCCGTTTGAAAACACGATAACCGACACCACGACGAACCGCCGCGTCGCCCAAACTTCAAAGGCATCTGCCCCTGGAGGGCATGTCCTCACAATGCAGCTCAGCCCACTTCAATCGCGATTGGCGGCCTCGCTGATTGCGTCGCTGCTGCTACTACTCATCTACTATTTGCTTTCCACTCCCACCTTTGCGCTTGCCGCAGAATTGAGCGAAGGATTCAACCCTATTCTGGACACCATCGAAGCCGAGGATGCGCTCGAACGACGAAGCCAATTAGAGCCTACCTACGAACCGGAATTCGCCGCCTTTGATCGCAGCATCATCGGAAGGGCGCCCGCCGGAGTGACCGCACTGGTGAACAATGTCAAGATCAACCGTAACGTTCAGGCAAACTCGACGCAAAGCTTCGTATTCGAGGCTATCTCGGTGTTCGCAAACTTTTTTGACAACGCGCCCGACGATGCGTTTGTCGTGGAATCGCGCGAGAAGGGCAATGGCTCCGGTGGCCCAGGAGATGATTTAGCTGGAACGAGTGATGCGCTCTTAGACGCGGAGGACAATGTTGGACTACGTCGCCGACAGCAGGCTCAGGGCAGGAAGGTGTTCATTTCTGCAACGACATGCATTCAGCCTCGCCGCGGAGCCAACAATACCGGCTCGGATCCCCCGCAGATTACCATGTACGTCTCTACATCGAAGGACAACCAGTCACCCGGTCCCGGGCAGAATTCGTCCTTGCAAACGGTAGAGATACTTGAGGAGGGCGCCGCGTTCTTGACGGTCAACGCGACAGGCGACGTCTTTGTTGGGATAGCAGCTCCCGGGGTAGATACCGACAAGTTCACTGGAGACTGGAACTTTGACGTCGCAGCATCGACGGACGGCTATTTCCACGAATTCGACGATAACCCTTCCGAACTCCTCTGGGTTGACAGCGATTCCAGCGCGGCTCTCTTGACTACTGCGAATTTGACGGATACCCACAACGATACTCTCATTGAGGAGATCATGGCGCAGAGCCCGCCGTTCATCATGTTTGTCGAGAATCGAGACAACCCCACCACCAAGGGTGTTCGGCGCTCCATGTGCGGTTTGGAGAATTACGCTCAAATCGCTGCAAAGACGGGTGGCAAGTTTGGGAATTTGGCCAGTACTGTGATGACCACGAGAGGCGCGGGCAATCTCCCAAAGCAGCAGTTCTTCTTTAATGGCCTCAACGCAAGTGCTTTTTACAACGGCATCCTCGTTCGCACTGGCAACTCAACGTCGAAGAAGCGACAAGAAGGTGGCAGTTCAGGCAGTGGTGGGCGAGTGTTCCAAGCGACACCGTTTGAAACCAAAGATGGTATGTCTGTCTGCCTCGCTAAACACGTGAATACACTAACGTGTCGTCAGGCGAAAACTGCAAAATCATCACTGACCTGCAATTCTGCAACGAGACGGAGTATGCCGTCCCGGCAAACTCGAACAAGATGAACATCACTCAACTTGCGCAGTTTTATGACAACTACGCCAAGGAAATGTACGGCAATTTCCAGAAACAGCTTGCGCAAGTAGCCTGTGAAGCACCGGACGTCCAGCGGTATTCACTTGCTCGAAATTGTACGGACTGCGAGATCGCCTACAAGAAGTGGCTCTGTACTGTCACGATACCTCGTTGCGAGGATTTCACTGCTGCAGAGGCCAACTTCTCACTAGTACGGAACGTAAACCAATCTTTCCCGAATGGCACCCTTCTCCCGATCGACCAATTGAGCAAATACGACAAGCGGGTTTTCCAGCACTCGAGGAACCCTCTCATCGACGAGATGGTGGCGCCAGGACCGTATCGGGAGATCCTCCCATGCGACTACCTCTGCTACGACTTAGTACAGAGCTGCCCTGCGTCATTGGGCTTCAACTGCCCTGTGCCGGATGACGACATCTTCAACTCCAGCTACGCTATTCAAGGTGACGGCCTAACGTGCAATTACCCCGGTGCGGTCCACAATCCCTCTGCTTCAGCGATATTAGCCGTGTCTTGGGGCCTACTTGGATTCCTCGTGCTTGGAACTCTCGGCACAGTCATGCTGTGATGATTAGATGTTTTGAGGTACCGATGCAAGACATGCGCTATGTTTGTGTAGAGTGACGGCCGAATCTGTATGGGGTAATCGGGGGCACGACGGTACAGTGTAATGATGTTCCTTTTTTTTTTTTTTTTGGGAGTTTTGCATGGCATCGGCGTTGGAAAGGCATAGGTCTGTTTTGGAGGTGCGTGAATTGATGGATCTGTAATGGTTCATTCAAGAGATATGTAGACCACCTATGGCATAGAAGAGTTACAACCGAGATATTCTAACACCTTTGGTACTCTCCATCATCGTGTACTTTTGTACCTGCGTCATGCCTATCCCAATTTTCAGGGCGTGCCGGGTAACTTGATGCGACCAGACCCTCTAGGCCCTACGGGCATTCACAAAGGTGATGATCCTTTGCGGTCTGTGAATGTCCTGCACAGGCTCAAGACTCCATGATCTCTGCATGTTGCATTCTCAGCTGGTGATGACGAGTAGTCCTGAGGTCCTCAGGCAGGGGTTCCTCCCCTCTTACTTGTTACTACACTTCATAAGGGATGCTCTTTGGGTTTCATGCTATTGCTCCCATCTGCCTATTTACTGGCCTGCAATTCGGCAACCTTGGCCTCGAGGTTCTCAATCTCCTTCTTCTTCTCGTCGCGGATCTCATTCTGTTCCAGCGTCGTCCAGCCCCAGTAGGCGACCTGATATGTGAGGGTTGCCATCAGGAGAACTTTGAGGACGGGTCTTGTGAAGGTCTTATAAAAGGTGCCCTGTTGGCGACGGTGTTAGCGCTCTGAGCTGAAGATGGGCCTGGCTTTGCAATGCAAGACAAGCTTACCACTATCGATGGTCTCTTTTCGCCACTTTCTGATGTTGAGTAGAAGCGGGTTGCTGCGCGGGGCAGTTGTGGTGTGCGCTGCGCGCGGAGAGCTCTGCTCAGGATGGCTGCACCGTTGCGCGATGCCATGTTGGTGGTGATTTCTGGTTGTGTTTGGCTTCTTCCACTATCCTTCCACCCAATATGTTTTTCTGCTTCGGATCGGCTCGTTTTCGGATGTCGTGTCCTCGGTTCTCGTTGTCGCAAAGGTGCAATTTATCGCCGTTGTCGTTGCTCAATGTAGCTCCAGCCCAGAGTCAAAAGATTCAATTGAATGCGCCGCTGCGCCGATCTGTGGCTGTGCGCGCCAACGATCCCACCCCGCATAACCCGGCCGCCCAGGTAAGGTACCTTACCTCACTTGATAGACGCGCTCCCTGTCCGCGTCCCCGCTGTGGCAGGAACTCGCGCCGCACACCTGAAATGTGGCCCCCAAGCTCGCGGTAGCGGTAGCGGCACGGCAGGAAGACGCGGATTGGATTGGATTGGACGCTGAAAGCTGGGCTCGGCACCCCTGGCACCGAACAGGTGGCCCCCCGTAATTGAATTCCCTTTTGACGACACATGTCCCGAACTGGGGTGGGTACGACGGTGTAAGGCAGAGAGAGCCCGGAGCCACTTGGGAAGGTCCTGAAGGGCGAAAGGTAATGTCCCCCCTCTCCCAGGCCCGTCGTCGCAAGACCAGCGTTTTGCCGCTTAATTACACTGTACGAATTGTAGGTAGGTACATTAGCTTCAACCACCTGCAGGTGCCAAAGCTCCCTCGCGCAATCTGTCCCTTCAACCGCCTTCCCTGCAATTCTCTCGACACGTTCCTCCAGCCCGTGATCTATTGAACAACACACCTCACACGATCAGCGTTGTTGCCTGCCATTGCGCATCATCGCAGTACATAAGACGAGCTGATTGACTGCAACAACGACAAGTCGCATTCAGACATCACCGCTCTTCTCTCTCTCCTCCCCATCTTGACACCCACACCACACGCACACACAATCCACAATGGTACGCAGATCCCGAACATCCCAGCACACGATGTCATCCTCCCGAAACTCCAGACTTGTCAACGATCCAAGATGACGGCCAGCTGACAATGGTTCTTGTGTAGGCGCAAACCCCCCAACAAAGACGCGCGAACGTAAAGTTCGCCAAGGACAACGAGGCCCGCATGGGCAAGTCCGAGGAACAGATCAAGAAGCGCGTCAAGGAGACTCCTAAGTCGCCTATTTCTCCCATCTGGCTCAGTGAGTAGTTGTGCCCCTATCGGCATCGAAACAACTCTTGCGGGCAATTTGATCCCGCCTGTGTTGTCACATCATGAGCTTCGCTAACGTCTGGCCTCATCCAGTTCTTCTCGGTTTCGTTGTCTTTGGCGGCATCGTCTTCGAGGTCCTCTCCCGCATGTTCGGTTTCTAAACGACCCTATCATACCATGCCCGTTTCAAAGTCGGAAGGCCATTCCTCGGTGGCTGAGGGAAAGTCAATGAGGGGCGAGAGGAGGAGAAAAGCGTCGCAGCAAAGATCTACTGTTCTTTCTTGCAGATTGTCGTTGCCCATCTACACCAGGCGTCGTAAGGGGCCGCAAGGGAGACTGCGGACACACAACACGCACTCGCTTCGCCGTTGAGGACGAAAAAAAGGGGGAGCGTTTTACTTTTCAGGCACATGAACCCACACACAGTCCCTCCTGCCTATCGATGGCTGGGAGTTCAAGTCTGTACAAATACCACACATTATCAGGGAAAGCAAAAACGTCTGGCGTCATGTATTTCATGTTATTTTTTTATTCGCATACAACTTCCTCGATTGGAAGAAGGCATTCAAGCTATTCTACAAACTTTTTGGCTACCTGTCGGTTTGTACCGTACGTATTTTACCCTCAAAACGCCGCAGCTACGCATCACGCGTCCTCGTACCGTATGACATATCGGAGGCCGCTTCATTACTAGAAAAGGGGGGGCTCAAGCGCCAAGACCGCGACGCTGAGCACCACCGTCGTACTTCATGTGCACGCCAGCGTTGAACTGCTGCTCAAGCTCCTGGTTGACCTTGTTGATATCGCGCTTGCTCTTTGAGCCCGTGGGAGCGCCCGCTGCGCCCTTCTTGCCGCCTCCAAGAAGGCGCATAAACTTCTGTTGGCGGTCGGCACCTCCCTCGAGAGCATCAACGTCCCATCCCTCACCCTCGTTGGCCTTCGCAGGGGTCTTCTCCTCCTCCTCTTCCTTCTTGGCCTTCTTCTTCTTCTTGTCCTTTTTGCTCGGGGTCTCTTCGGCGAGAGGAGCACCACCATCCGACTCGTCGTCCTCCTCTTCCGTACGCTTACGCTTCTTGTCGGTCTTCTTGGTCTTCTTGGGCTCTTCCTCAACTACTTCCTCCTTCTTGGCCTTCTTCTTCTTGTCCTTCTTCTCCTTGGCGGGTGTCTCGGCCTCGGCGACCTTCTCCCCCTTCACCTCCTCCTTTACGACGGCAACATCCGACTTGCGCTTGCTCTTCTTCTCCTTCTTGGGCTTCTCCTCTTCCTTCACGTCAACTTCCATCTGCTCCCTCGCCTCACTTTCGGCGCGGAGCTGTGCGCTCGGGTCCGGGGAGTCGGTCTTCATCTCGACATCCTCCGCCTCGGAATCAGAGTCGGATGAATCCGAGTCAGAGTCAGAGTCCGACTCGGAGTCTGATGAAGAGTCGGAAGAGGAGCTGTCGTCGCTCTCGTCATCGTGGATCTTGATAATCTCGTCATCGTCTTCGGCCTTCTTGACCTGAGCCTTTTGGTCCTTCGCCGCCTTCTGTAATTTCAGGTCGTCAGCTTCGTGCCCTGCCATCTCTCGGCAATTGCAGATAACCCATCACTAACCTCTCTGTTCTCGGCCATGACAGCATGGCGCGCGCGCGCCTTCGCCGCCTCGGTCATGAGCTTCTTCGCCTGCGCCTCGAGCTTGTCGGCACGCTTCAGCATGCGGTGGAATCGCTTGTCGTCCTTGTTGCTTTTGCGCGCAGCCTTCTTGGCCTTGTCGGCCGCCTGACGCACCGGGTCCCTCCATTTCGCTGCGCGCTGGACGTTGGCCTTGCGCTCGCGCTTCGCCTGGGCCTTGGCGAGCTTCTTCTCCTTGCTGGCGGCCGCACGCTTCTCGCGCATTTCACGTCGACGCTCGAGCTTTTTCTCTATTCATTGGAACAGGTGAGTACATTGTCGACCACGAGGTTGGCAGGCGCATGTTTGCAATTGGTTTTACCTTTGCCCGCGGCCTGACGCTTCAGCGCCTCGAAGTCCAACGACTTTTCTTCCCCGGTGGCCGTCATCGTGATGCAAGTGGCCTTGCCGTATAGTTACAATCAGTGTGTGATCTTGCGGTGTCAAAGAGAAAGGGGTCGAAGGGAGAGAAATCCTCTGGCTTCTATTCTGTCGACAGCGATCGGTTTTGGTGGGGAGGATGCTCGCAGGCTCAGAAAAAAAAGTTCTGGGAAGACCAATTTCTGCCGGGCGGTCAGTGATAATCGACGCTGGACCCCTGTCAATGGTGTGGGGAGACTGGCCCGTGTGTCATTGAAGTCTGGGCAGTACGTGCCCATGCCTGACCTTCCCTATCCGGCAAGACGGGAGACAGGGCTGAACGTAAATGCCCCTCTTTTTCTTCTCGAAGGTACGTACGCTCGCTGCGTCGGCGCTCACGTACTGTCTGTCTCTGTCTCCCAACCACCAGTAGACTGTATCGCAGCTTGTGGATTCACCCTTTCATGCTTAATTCCTTCGTTGAACGATTTGCTTCGCATTTGCACGCAAGCTTATTTCCACGCTGGACTGGTAGCTTTAGCCCAAGAGGGCTCACTCATCTCCCTCCCCAATCGGAAACCTTGCCCATCTGTGGGATTCTTGCACGTCTCACACTCACATTAGTACGGGACGCCTCCCACGACGGTTGGGCTGACACGACTCTCAGCCAAGGCAGCCTGGGCATCGGGGTGGCTCTCTGTGCGTCTATGGCTTGCCTTCTTCGGCGACGATGAACATCAAACCCTGTTTGACACTGACAGGAAAGTGCATCAGACCGGGCGACTCATCGGTGGGAGGATCTATGTCTCGGCGTCATGTTTAGAACGGCGGGTGCGTGGGTTGCACGCAGGTTGCTAGCTCACTCGCGTCATGTCGGTCAGAACCCAGAACATCCTCGTGTAGCGGGAGATCTAGAGCAACTGTGATTCAACGTCATGCTCGACGAGTGCAAGGGGGGCAGGTTGCAGCCGCTAGGCACCCTTAGGCAGAGTAGGCAGTCTTAGCAATTTCAGAAGTCTTCGTGATCTCGACGTAGGTGACTCTGTGAACTGGGTGGGTTACAATGACGGCTAGATGGTCTCCAGGGTTAGGGTCAGAGAATCATAGACGTGGGCTCATCGCAGTCCTTGTGCCGTCTTTTTGTAGCTGTGCTAGCCCGTCCCAGGTCCAGAAGTCGCAAGTATCTTAATCTTTGGGAAGCAGAGTTGTCTTTGCCTGTATTGCCTAGTGACTGTAAAAGTCCAAAATACTTCCTACGTCGCTCGTCCGTTGTTCTTTGATCGTCCCTTCGTGTAGATGCCATTCAGTATAAACTCCCATTTTCCCGCCCATAAATGCCCGACAACGAAAACAACATTAAGGGGACAAGACCCGAGAAGAGTTGATGAAAACAACGACAAACATCCCAGAAAAATTAACACCCCCCGCCCACTCGCGAACATGAGCTGGTCAAAAAGGTCGCATCTCCCTCCCATGTGCGTTTCTGCCTTGTTTATCCCTGTTTCGTATCTTCATGAGAAGTGAGAGGAGGCATTAGAGAGGAGAGACTCTATTTACGCTGTAACCCAGAAAACAATCCGGGCAATTGGGTATCATCCGCGACAACTCCTCGCCCTAGCTTGTTCAGTTCCTGCTCATACGTTAGCTTCTTGTAAACACATTCGAGGAGGACTATAGTTTGTACCTCTGATAGTAGCCCTGCCCCTGGCTCTGACTCCCGCTCTGATCATAGTCGTAATAGTACGGCTCTTCGTCGTAGTGATATTCCTCCCCGCCGCTGCTTCCGTGACTAGGCGGCTGGGGATAGCTCGTCGCGTAGTTGTTGCCGTACGTTGTGGTGTACTGCGTGTCTTCGTTTACGTACTCGCCACGCCCGCTACCTCGGCGACTCTCGTGCTCGTGGCCCCTCGACACGACATGTCTGATGTTGATGCTTCCCCAGGGCAAGTACTCCTCTTCTTCGGGCTCCAGGTTATCGGGCGACGAGACAACGTAGGACCTGTGGGCGTTCTCCTCGTTCTGCGTGTCCCGGGTGGCCTTCTCCTTGCTGTCCTGGTTCTTCTTACCTGTTTAGGCGAGTCAGTAACTTTCTTTCTGAATCAAAGGGGAGCCTTGCTTGGGGAAAAGACATACGAAACTTGCGTTGAGCAAGCCGGTTTTGGACGCGGCGGCGCTCTTCCGGGTCCGCGATGTCTGTCCAGTCGTCGTTCTTGGATGAAGATTTTGACTTGGACTTGGAGTGAGAGTGAGAGGATTGGTGCTTAGAGCTTGACTCTGACGAGTGCTTCGACGATTTTGAGGACATTGCGGGCTTCGTTGAATAGGGGAGGCAAGTTTCTGTGTCGTAAGTCGCAGTCTCGAGGACTCCAGTCCCGCTGCCAAAAAGCTAAGACCAAACAGTATAAGTCGTATGCTGCAAAGGAGAAATGATGGCAAGATGGCCAGCACTTCACGGTCTTGAATTGGAAAAGGTTGAGGGAGGGAATTGCTTTTGATGGAGTATGATCAACTGAGGGATGAGATTGCAGGTGTCCGAGCAGAGCTCGAGTGGTTTGACTTAAGCTTGAATATTGGCCTGATGTTTCAATAAAGGAGATGTCTGTCGAGCTAAGGCACGGCGTCTCTTTATAAGAGACTCCGCAACAACCACAACAACCAGGCTGCTGCTCCATTGATGTTGTACAAGAACGAGATGTATACGCAATGCCGGGATCACCCACCGGCTGCGGGAGAACCTGAAAAGCCTCATGCGGCGGATAGGGCAGACTTGAAGACGGCAACGGGGTCAGTTGCCCGTGGCTTCCGCGTCGTGACGCAGAAACTAGCATCTGCAAAATACCTTACGCGAAAAGAGGCAGGGTCGGCACCCCAGTCCACAGTGCCATATCTGCCAAGAGACAAGGGACATATGGGCAGGGTGTAGTAGTCAAAGCCATGTTAGGTTGATGGAGGGGTGTGTAGCAACGAAGGATATGTTCTTTGATGGGTAGGGGTGACGAGAGCTGAGTACGTCGACAACGGGTAACTAGTGTGGTGGACGCAGATGACAGACAGCTTCCCCCGGTAGATGGAGTTTTGAGAACGAAGCGCCGGATCGCGACCATGGGGATGATGAGGGTGTGTACGCTCCGGCTGCCGCAAGGGGTGTGGGAGAGTTCGCCCAACGGTCGAGACATGACACCGGGGTTGCCTTGGACAGGACAACAAGACCAGGGTTCCATGTGACGGACATGCTGTGGTCTCGAAAGCGAAATACGACCAGCCAGGACAGACAGACCTAGGAAACAAAAATAATACAAGGGGGCTTTTGCAAACTTTCCAATTATTCCCGCACTGAGACGCCGGCAGGATGTCCCGTGGCTGCGCCGTTGACTTCACAGCGCGGTTGGCTTCCCCAAACGGAACGGCCCTAGAACTGAACGAGGGGAAACCGGGGCGAACGACGGGCACTGTATCCGCCAGTTGACCGTGGCAATGGAGTTGTGGCCGGGTTGTCACGGTGGGTGAGCCGGGGCGGGGCGGTCAGAGGTGTATCGGGAGGGTGGGCCCTCCGATGAGGCGAACCTGGTTACGATCGCATCCATCGTATATCATGCTCTTAACGAGGAGTCTGATGAAGCTGATACGTAAGGGCATTCGTAGCCGACGAACACCCACGTACCCAACCGCACACCGGCAGCAGGCTGGTGGATCAAAGCTTATGAAGCGGCCTCTACAACAGACACCAACTCTCGAGGCAAAGAAGGATCTGACGGCGGCCGGTCTTGGCAAAAAGCTGGATATCAATGGGTACACGACGCTTGGGACCCTGTTTGCCTTCAGCCCTAGGTCGATTAGGAATGCCCAATGAACGGCATGGCATGTCGTGCCTGACGTGGGTTGACCAGGGGTTCGGTCCTGCATCTAGCTTAGCTAGTGGCCGGCTCTGCTGTGTATTTGCCCATGTAAGTCGAGACCGAACCCAATGGCTGTTATCCGTACTGTCTGCACGCACACACAACACGCAGAACCGATGCGCATGCAGTGCATTTGCTGCACCTTTGATCTGACGCTTCCAAGAGCACACACACTCATTCCTGAACGAATGATGACTGCGCCCGCCGGCAAGGCTCTCTGTCGATGAATTTTGGCAGCATTACCGACGTTGCTCGAATGCGCGGCGTGTCCAAATGGTTGGGACATGGACAGGAGGGTGTCATGCGACAGGTGATCGATGAGTCCTAGCTCAACCCTGCAGATGACAGGTACCTGCCCCGTGGAAATTGGCTCCCATGTTCAACGTGCGTGGACGATTACGAACCGGCGGACACCCCGCCGTAAGACCATGGCGTCGCCTTTTGCTTCAATGGAGGGCGACCCGGCAAGACGGCCAGGTTGACTCATCGACCGGCTCCGGTTTTCTGTTCCATGCTGATTCGTGGCCAGGTGGTGGGTTCGATCCTCCCGCCGTCCGCCGTCCGAAAGTCCCAGGTCGAGGTCTGGCCTGTGGAAGGTGGAAGAGAGCGAAACATTCCGAGCAAGTGGGACGGCGACGTTTAAGCTTATTGATAGGCCCAGAAATTCCCTCTTTGGTCTTCCGGCTCGCTTCGTGCCCGTCGCCGATTTCCGCCCGTGCTGAGTGGACGAAAAACACTCGGTTGGACCCGATCCGACAAGAAACCGCGCGTAAATATCCGGCTCCTTTGCCTTGCTTTTTGACGCTCTCGTGACCAAGAATGCCGGTCGTTGCCCTACATTCGGTGAAGCAACAACGGGGCGATTGAATTGAGGAATTGCTTGAGAGCTGCCGTTTTTCCTTGTCCGCGAGATCAGGTGCCCGTAAGAAAAGTCCTAGGCTGGCACACAGTGCGAGCTCTTCAAGGGGGTGCAATGTTGCGGAGTTTTAGCGAAGGGCGTCGATGTTTGGACGAATGGTCAGAACTGCAGACACCCGTCGCTTAGCCTCCTCACCAAGGGACGACTCCAACATAGCCCGTCGATAGCGTGGGGTTTGCAGCAGCTTCGAACACGCCGCACAGTCCCACGGAGATGCTCATTGCTGCATGGCGCCCTGGCCCTCGCTGACTTGCTTAGGCAGGGAAGCACCACCCGGCGAATCTAATAAGTGACATTCCTGCATGTTTGAACCTGCATTCTCATGGAGGAACAGCCACCCAGCGCCAAGGAAGTTTTCATGGAACTAGGTTTTCAGCTGAGTCTCCAGGGCCACGCTGGAGTTCCTTGGGCACAAAATTTTTCATCAAGCAACCCTGAAGAAATTGCACAAACGGATTGGCGCGAGGCTGTGGTTGGCATGCAATGCCGTTTCGATTTGAGCGAAGTTGATGAATTGAAGAGGTTTCACGAGGTCGATGGATCGTGGCGTCTGCCTGGCAGCCTAATTGGGACTGTCTTAGGGAAACGCCACCGGCAAAGGATACTCGCTAACGACGGTCGTTGCGATGAGAAGAAGCGGTATTCAAATTTGGATCTGACGTAGCCGGGAACGGTGGATGGAACAGCACGCGCGGCTGCATTTCGTTGATCTCAAACGGCGAGTCTCTGACGCATTGCAGTCATACATACCCACTGGCAGATGCCATGCAAGGATCTCGGCCTAAAGTTGGTGGAATGTTGAGTTAAGGTCGCGGCGATGTCGTCGAAACGCGGCACGTTGACGAATGAGAGCGCGGCTACCGTACCCGTCTCGCCCCAACTCTGACCAGGCGTTCGAGGAGTGACATCATGGGATGAAGAGCTCGCCGGCGATATAGAAGTATCGTGAAATAGGCCGGGTGTTCAAGCTTGGATGTTCGTTCTTTTGACGTACATGCAAAAATGTATCTCGGCGAGAAGGTTGTTGGGGAGAAGGGTGTAGTCGTTGCATTGGGCTGGGTTACGTCGGCAGGTATGGGGGCCAAGCCAGGTGCAAGACGAAGGGAGGAAGAGCACCTTCCTGCTGAGCTACCTGCCTAGCCAGATGGAAAGCACGGATCGGGACGGTTCATCTTCGGTTGCTTCTCGCCGAAGCTTAAAAGTTGGACTTCGCCCATTGGACGCCTCTTTGCTCGCACATCTCCAACAGAGCGGGCGAGTGTGTGGGAGCAGTTCATCCCATCCAAATAAGGATAATCCTAATTTAGGTAACATCCATCTCGTAACTTTCTTCAAATCGCGACCAACCATTGATACTTTACAGGGTTGATGTTGGTCACCGCGTACTGCTCGGTGGTATGTGTTCAGCCCGAACCGTCGCTGCTTTAATTCGACCATATATATGTCAAGAATTGAGGCCACCCCCAGGATCTTGGGGTACCACATTGCACACGATTACCTGGCAAGATAGTGCTGTTCTGTGAACTCGCTGATACTGGTTCGTCTGGTGCCTTGGTTCGTAGAAGGTGCGGGTGGCAGACGAGGGTTTAGGCATTGAAATTGTATGTAGTCATTGTCTTTCTTATCCATCCATGTCTATCCTAACCGGTATTCTGATATATGGTGCACATCAGTAATAAGTATTTGGGTACTGCGCCGAGGTCATATCCGAGGTCATATCCACAAAGCGTAAGTAAGGCGGACCGCGCTTGAAACGAGCAATGCTGTACACAATTGCTTATGCCTCCTCGAGGTGTGCTGCCTTCTCGTCCTTCTCTGACCTGAATTCCTGCGGCATGGCAATGGGCCGAGTCTTGGCATATTTGACCGTGGCCCATATCGAAGGCGACTCGCGGAACAGAAGGTCGATCTCTTCAAGGTTGCGGCCTGTGGTCTCGGGAAACCACATCCAAACCACGATAGGGAAGGTGAAGGCAATGACGGCGTAAACGATGTAGTACTGGTACCCGATGCTGTTGATGGCCACGGGGGTGACCATGATAACAAGGAAGTTGAACAGCCAGTGGTTGGCGGTCGAAATGGAGGACATGGCCATACGCAGGCGCAAAGGGGCGACCTCGGTACAATAGAGGTAGTTGGCTCCCATGAGGCCAATCGGGATCCAGGTGTTGTAAAGGAAGATCCAGAAAGCGGCAGAAATTTGCGCGGCATAGTTGTCCTTGCCAAAGGACGTGGACACAGCGAGGGCAATCATGCAGACTGACATGCCACTACCACTGACAATGAAGGCAGCCCGACGGCCGAAACGATCGATGGTGAAGAAGGCGATGAAAGAGGCGAGAAACTTCCAGGTGAGGGTGCCTCCCGACATGATGCGAGATTGTTGGCTAGACATGCCCAGGTTTTGCTGGAAGAGAATCGGCGCGTAAACGCTGACCAAGTTGGAACCACTATGTGTTGTGTTAGTCGCTGTTTGTCCCAGAAGATAAGCACATTGGTGAGTACATACCACATCTGCTGGTAGAACTGGAGACCCATGCAAAGCAAAAAGCGATACAACAACTTGTCTTCGCCGTTCTTCAGCATATCCTTCATTGAGACCGCAGAGCCCTTGGTTTCCTCGAGAGAGTACTCGATGCCGGACAATTCGGCCTGCACTTCGAGAGAGTCCTCTGGCAGCGACTTCAACACTGCAATGACAGATCGTGCTTGTTCCGAGCGGCCCTTCATGACCAGCCATCGGGGCGACTCCGGGAAAAAGTAAATGGAGGCCATGAGGACGATCGAGAAGAAGCAGGCGATGGCCAGCGGCGGGCGCCATGTGATTGGGCCCGAGTGGAACTGGAAGAAGCCGAAGTCGACCCAAGACTCAAGCATATACCCAACGCACATGAAGCATCCTGACATGACAACCTGACGGCCGCGGTTGGCTGCGGCGGACGTTTCGGACTGCCAGACGGGCACAATCGAGCTAAGTTGACCAATGCCAAGACCGCAAATGATACGACCAATTGTGAACTGAGGTAGACCGAAAGCAGAACACATCAGGGCTTCGCCGATCAAGGTGAGAATACCCGAGAAGAAGATGATGTTTCGACGTCCATAGATATCGCCGGTCCAGGAACATGAGAGAGAGCCGATTGTAGCGCCGATGGTGAAGGTAGCAACGATGAATCCTTGTAGTGTCGAGTTTCGAGATTTCTCTGCGCCGGATGTGTTGACAGTATCGATTTGGGGAAAGGTCTTGACCCAGTCCTCCTCGGTGAGCAGACCGCCGACCACACCGATGTTGTAGCCGTAAAGAATGAAACTGGGCGCAATGATGAGAATGATTCTGAGTGTGTTGAGCGCGTCGCCCGTGAGGCCAAAGTACTTCTTGGAGCCCATGATTTCCGCAATGCACCAGATCACACAGACTGGGTTGGAAAGACGGGACGGAAAGAAGAAAGACGCAGAGTTGAAAGTTTCTTCTTGGCCCATGGGATCGGGCAAGAGGCCAGCCTTTTAGCCTGTCTCTTCCCCGTGGGCGTTAGCTCCATGCTCCACGGGGGGGATAGATAACTCCATCATGGAGCTCGGGATGGTTATGGAGCCGGGTGTGGGAGGATTGCGGAGGTACCCAATCCCTTCCGTGGTCCCCCATGGAGGAAGACGCGGAGGCGTGGGGCCAGGCCGAGGGGGGGATGGGATGGACCCAGATAGCCTGCCCGCTCTGGGGAGATGTCCCGACTCAACCGTTTCCCAAAGGAATTGCTGCTTCTCTCATACGATACTCGACAGTCCTGCCCCGGAATTGACCAGCCGGATTCTTCTTAACTTCCCGTCTGCGAAATCTGGAGCAGAGCGGAACCGACCCGGAGGCGATGCAGGGTCGCATAGATTAGAATGCAGGCCAATCATCTCAACTCTGATTGGTGATGCTGGCTAAGAGCCGCGCTGCCAACTTGCCCCTCCGCCAAGGTGTGCCAATATCGAAGTGGTGAGATTACCCATATATGAATTATGTCCGGTGCCCATGACGAGCTTCCCACAGCTTGGCGAGCTGATGTTTACCAGGGCATCGACTGGCTTCACAGGCTCGGCCGCGGAGTCTGAGTCGTATACGACGAGAGTGACCGGGCATGGACCCAACAAGCCCAAGACGCCTCTAGCTTACGAAATACAACCATCGTTCGGTCGACCAAGCAGAGATGTCTGCATCGGCATCGCGGCATCTTGAGTAGGGAATGTCCATTCTATATGAGTATCCAGCAGCATCGGAACTTCGGGAGAGCAATGCACACGCCTTCATATATGAATCGTGACGCGCGACGACCGGACGCTGATCTTTGAGACCAATGTGAGAACCCGCAGTTGGGCTGCAGGAGACGTAGCCTCCCTGCTTACCCCCTCGAGAGTTCTGGTTTGCGTATTGTTGACGGACTCGCCACGGAGCATTGTTCTCGACCCATATCGGTGGAGAGGGCGCGGGAGCAAAAGCGCGAGTCGCTATTGTCCGCGGTGTTTTGCAAGCCCGCCATTGGAAAAGCTTGTCCGTGGTCTTTTGTAAGTCCGCTATTGAAAAATCACATCAAACAGTACGCTTCGAATTTCACCTGGTTCGTGAAGCATGTTGGGCGCTCTGACAAGACTTTTGTTGTTGTTCTCGCAACATTGTGACCGATCCGCGATTTGGAGCGGCAATCGGCTTGGAAAGGCAAGTGCGGTTGGATTGCCAATGATCAAGTGCTTGGCTGTCTGCCAAGAGCGCGGGAAGCTTTTTTGAGGCTCAGTCAAGTGTCCGGGCGCAGCTACAACCAATTCCCAGCCCAGTGACTGGGGGAGGAACTTTGTACTCCCGTCCCGTGCCGTGCGTGCCAGAGAAAGTCCGGGGTTATGGGTCCTACGAGGATGGCAAGGACGCTAACCTGGTATGAACATCTTGCCTGACGGTCCGCCAAATTCGTGACAACCCTTCCGGGGCCGTTCCAGACAAGGCGTCCATGATGGTGGGTACATGCAGAGGGCGTGTTTCTGCTGCAGACCATACCTGTGGGAGGGAGGGAAAGGGGTTGCTGTGAGTTGACGCCCTTTGAGCTGCACCGCCGTCCGGCTGCCGGGCCTTGACGTCGCCGTCGGGATGATGGTCAACACATGCCGTCCCCCAGAATCGGGATGATGGTTGCACACCATCACTCTAAACCTGTGCCAGCTCGTTTCAAAACGCCAAGCTTTGCTGTCGACGGCTGCGCACCTGTCAGGCTTGCGCTGGTGCTGATCACTTCGTCTAATGTAGGCCCTGCCTTTTCACGCCCCTGCGTCGTGTGAAGTCTAGGCTTCCAAACCATGGACATGCGTGTAGACTCTGGTTGGAATGACGGGAACCTAAGGCCTCAGCTACGTGTCGACCCTCGTTATGGCTGATGACTCACACGACCACCTGCCATGAAAAATGAAACCAACATGAGTGGGCGTATGCAAGAGATATTTTGTCAACGTCGCGCGTTAGCGATCCTGCATCACAAATCATCTCCATGGGTTTCCCGACCTTGGTGGCGCTTCTCACTGCATGCGAGTGACTGTGGTCTCAAAGCGGGATGTCTGAACATATACCTGCAGCCATGCAGGTCTGGTGGCTGGCATACTTGAGCATCGATTCTGCCTCGCTCCGTCGGAGTGGCGTCGCTAGAGTTTCTAGAGACGAGAGAAGTGGTAGGAAATGCACTTCACAGTCTTACATATGTGCCAAGTTGAGGCACTGTGTCGCATGGACCTGATAGACCAAGTCACCGATTCACATAGGACTTTAGATGAAGACCTGATGGTGCGGTGGCAGCCCCACTCGATGGGTTTTGGGTCAATTTCCAACAGCCCATTGTCATCCCGTAATCAGACCTGTAGTAAGAAAGGTTACCGGCAGCAAGAACTGATCTTAACATGCGCTGGTATCTGGCGTTTCCGTCAGCCCTCAAGTGAAGGCGGACCGCTGGAACGGCAGCCGCTGCCTGCGCTGATAGACACTTTCTTTTCGGGCCTCTAGACGGGAGCCCTGGTGATGGCTGCTGTTGTTTTAAGCTTTTTATCCCGAATACCCTAAAGGGATCTTTTCAATTGTGTTTTGACCGTAGAAAAGTTTCTGGTGACCGAGGTCGCTACTAGCAAGCGCGCAGCATCTATGTCAGTCCCGTACACCTACAGCAAGTACGTCTCTTCGCGCCGGTTGTCCCCCTTCGAACAATTCCTCTCATACCGCGTGAGACCACTCACGTCGATATGCTTTTATGGTGTAGTCTGGGCTCTGTTGAGTGAGCATTCGCTGCCAAGACTTAGGATGTAAGCAGCTTTAACATTCCCCCGACTTTCCTCACAACTCTACCAAGCTACCTTGCCTGACAGGCTGTGGCTACTTCCAAGGTTATGCCTAGATTCGTCCGCTTATCCTTTTTGCTGATCTGCCGCTGTACACCCACCAGCCCAGCAATCTATTACAAGGTGCTGCTAGGGGTCTTCCTTTCCAACTTGCCTGTGAAATGACGGATGCCATGGATTGAACAGCTGCTTCAGTTCGGTATCTCCGCGACAGCCCTCTTAGAGCTACAAGTTTAGCTGATTGTTGTACGAGATCCGTGATACCCTCCACAATATCGCTGTTACGCCCCTTGAGGGGTGGGGTGGTCGAAGATGCCCTCGCTGTGCATCCTGTAGTCTGAACTCACGCCGATGGCGTTCTCTGCGCCTTGTTGGGATCCAGTATTTGACAACATTCAATGATTTCCTGTGCGGCTAGTGCTAGGTATGCCTCGTGTTATCTAACACCTGGACTAAAAAAAGAGACGCACACTGACGAATCAGACGGCAAGCCCCTCATCGTCAGTCCTGTCCTTGCTGAAGTTGGTGAGCGTCACGAGATACTTTGCGCTAATAATAGCAAAGCTGCCTCAAAAGATATCGAGTAGCATACCCAGTTCATTGATGATTGCCTTCCCATTTTTTTGGACCTCGTATCGTACAAGATCTATGAATATAGTACAGTTGGTGGTGTCAAGCGGCAGGAGGCTGTAGAATGGGTGGCATGCTCAAACGCTGAGGAGTTTATCGTAGACCCGCGGCAGCCTCCCTCTCGGCCTTACGCGCTGCGATGCGCTTCTTGAAGCGGACCTCACCCCTCCTGCGTTCACCACCATCAACCTTGTGACCCTGCTTGTGCTCCCACATACCCTCTGCCACAACCACACGAGCTCCCTCGCCGCCCGGCAGAGGCAGGGCATGAGGACCAGAAATCGTGTTTGCACCGCGCACTGTGTAGCCCGTAGGCTTTGTGAGCTGAGAGATTTGCAGGCTGCTCACGTCGGCGTCCGCCGGCACGTTGACGACAATCTTCTTGTCTGTCACAGGGTCTCGGACGACCTTCAGAATAGCCTCCCCGCTCTCGACATACTGGAAGTCGCCGCCGGCACCAAAGGCGCCCTTCCTGTACCTGTCCAGCCATGAGAGGAGGTATCGTCGTTCCCTTGGTGGCTCGAGGCCAAGCTCTCGGAGCTGTAGCGATGTGAGGGAGAATAGAGCATCCCATGTGGGGAACTTGTCGAGGTGCTGGTTTAGGCCGCGGCCGATGACCTTCAACAAGGTCTCGACATCGGGAATGAGAGGTATCGGCGACGGTATGGGCGGGGCTGCTCTGGTTTTATGAAGCCATCTTGTCTGGCATGTCGGGGCGACGGGGGCCTTGCGGAGGAAAGGACTCAGGAACTGCTGGAACCGAGATGCCCTCATATTGACCTAGTGCATATGTCAGTACCAATTGTAGTTTTCAGAGTGTTCGAAAAACGTATTAACGTACTGTATTGACTTCTGGGCTTGTCAAGCCAGACGATTGGCCGATTTCAAGCTTGCGCGTGGCTGTCGTCGAGGTCTCGAAGTCTCGCGATGTTGCTTAACTTGCCTCCAATTTTTGCTCTGCCAGGCGCTAACGCTCGATAATTTTGACTTACATAATCGTCCAGTTGGGCGAGACTTGAGTGGTCTGAGTTCCTCTCTCTGTGCCTTTTTACCGCCTTCTTGTTATGGTCTAGCGCGGCGCCCACGCTTTTGTGGTTCGCCAGCCAGGGGGGGCATCCGCTAAATTGGCAGTGCCCCGCGATCCGTCGCGCTAAGCATTAGGCGACGCAGGATGCGGCGCGACCTGAGTCTGCTTCTCTCTCTGCCTGTAAGCATTATCGATTAAGCTACGCCATCCTTATCGAGGGGAGCTTCTTCCTTCCACCTCAGGTTTGCGCCAACGGCCGCTTCCCCTCAGACTGGGACCAGTTGCTCTGCTCTCCATTACCTCCAATTTTCTGAGCTTCATGTCGTTCGCCCCAGCCGATCAAAAGCTCAATATGCCTATTGCGCATTGACAAGACGTCACAAAGGCATTCAGACAATCCGCAGGGGCTGTTCAACATGGGTCGCACAAAACAGACCGCACGCCGCGGCAAGCCGATCCCAGTGACATCCACTGTCGATTTCCACGGTAGGTCTGATATTCTAAGGAGGGGTTCTGGTAAGCTGACATGAAAGAACAATGGCCTGCCCATTTTATTAATCAACTGCGTGCGCACCTCGCCGATCACGAAACACTGCCAGAGACCCAGGAGACGGACGAACCTGCAGCTAAACGAGTCAAAAGATCCAACAGCACCATCAAAGCGCTACTTGTAGCAAAGGAGGTTCTAGAAGTTGCGCGAAAATATCCGAAGGAACTGCTTTCCGACTCATCCAAACAGTCAACCATTTACCGCAATGTTGGCTCCCTCCTGCAAGTTGGAGACAGACACGGCAGAGAATTGATCATTGCATCTCGCGCTAAGTCTGGCGCTCCAATACATGCAGTCGTACCGGTCCATCCGAACGCAGTGTCTCGGCGCTTATCAACATGCTTGAGTCTTTTCAACAGCGGCAAGTGGAAGGACTCCGGCGAGGAGGGCGAAATATGGGTGTCGCTCGATGTGGCCCTCTCCACGCTGGGAGACCACCTCCAGTTAGAATTTCGCTACTGTCTATACTGGAACGAGACAAAAACACCCTACAGCCGACTACGCTCAACTTTCGAGAGAAAACAGAGCCAGAAGATCCTCGGCACCTTCTTGTCCGACGGCTCTAACACCACTTCATCCGGGAGGCAGAGCTGGTCGCCGCTCGACTTCTACGAAGCGGCGCACGTTCCTCCCTCTGACGATGAGACTGTGCTGACAATGGATGTCCCGGAACTGACGGCGTCACTATATCCTTATCAGAAAAGAACCCTCAAGTGGCTGTTGAAGCGGGAGGGCGTCTGCTGGAAGAACTCGCCTGATGGGAATCCTGTCGGACCTGTCGAAAATGACCCAGCTTCCAAGGATTTTGATACTGCGCACACTTTTCGCAAGACAAGAGACGCACTCGGCGGAGACTTTTTTGTCAGCCACGTATATCACGTTGTCACCAGCGATCTCACACCGTTCCAGCAGGCGGAACAATCTGTCAGGGGTGGCATTCTCGCTGAGGAGATGGGTCTTGGAAAAACCTTAGAGGTCATCGGTCTGATCGCGCTCCATCGTCGGCCAGATGGCGAAAGCAACACGGTTTTCACTAGGGAGGGAGAAGAACTCCTCGCCACAGGCGCAACGCTCATTGTTTCGCCCAGCTCACTAAAAGAGCAATGGATGTCGGAGGTTCAACGGCACGCGCCTCATCTCCGAGTCAAGTACTATCCCGGCCGCAAGAATGTGGGTTTTGAAAGCGAGGAGCTGCTCCGCAAGGATCTGGCAGCCCACGATATTATTGTGACTACCTACTCCATCCTGACTTCTGAGCTTCACTACGCCATCAAACCACCCGAGAGATCCCGAAGACAAGAGAGGAAGTATGAACGACCTACATCCCCACTTACGCAGATGCTGTGGTGGCGAATCTGTCTTGACGAAGCCCAGATGATCGAGAGTGGTGTCACAGGTGCTGCTGCGGTCGCCAAAGTCATACCTCGGGTCAATGCTTGGGGCGTAACAGGAACCCCAGTCAAGAATGACGTCAAAGATCTATTTGGTCTTCTCAACTTCTTGCGTTATGAGCCCTACGCCTCCTACGCGCCAGCTTGGAAAGCCTTGACGGACTCTCACAAGCCCCTCTTCCGGTCACTATTCGCCTCCATCGCTCTACGGCACACAAAGCAGCTCGTCAGGCATGAGATTGCTGTGCCGCCGCAGAAGCGATTTGTGATTACCTTACCGTTCACAGCTGTCGAGGAACAGTACTATGGCGAGATGTTCAGAAACATGACCCGAAACTGCGGCCTGGATATGGCCGGCAATCCAACCAGTAATGATTGGAAGCTCGAGCAGTATGAAACCGAGATGCGGGCATGGCTCAATCGACTTCGACAGGCAACTCTTCACCCTGAGATTGTTCAACGACGGGGCAATGGAAGAAAGGTCGGTCCTATGCGGACGGTTGACGAAGTATTAGACGCCATGCTTGAGCAGGGCGACAATGATATCCGAACTGAGCAAAGAGCATACTTTCAGGCACGTCTTCTTCGCGGCCAAATGTTGGAGAATGGTCCGAGAGTGAAGGAGGCCCTGGAAATATGGGAAAAGGTCAAGAAGGATGCTTCAGTCCTTGTTTCGGAGTGCCGAGAAGAGGCAGAAGACGCACTGAAAGAGTTGAGGTCTTCCGGCTCAAACCAGGATTCGGCAGTTGACTTTCCTTCCGGCGAAGATGATAGCGAGGAAACGGACGAGTAAGTCTTGAAGACCACGATCGTTTCCCCGCCTTTCTAACCCTTCTAGTCTCTCAGGCGTAGGCCGTGTTGGCGAGGCTCGAACGAGACTTCGCCATACGTTGGAAATCCTACATAAAGCAACCTTCTTTTGTGCCAATGCGTTCTTCCAGATCAAGTCAAACAGCGACCTCACAGAGCCGGAATCCGATGACCACAAGAGATTGCAGCAATTAGAAGATTCTGAATACAGCAAAGCTCAGGAGATTCGTCGAGAGATTCTGTCCGAGGTATGCTCTAGCGTGATAGTGTTTGTCTTCATCCACTAACTGGGCTGTAGAGTCATGCAAAGGCCATGTCACTGGTCAATAAGTTGGGACGGCAAGCTCAATCACAGACATTCGTGGATATACCGGAACTTGCAGTCAATTTGAATAAGGGCTTGGAGAGTGCAGGTGCACTTGAGAAGCTCGAAGAGCTCTATGGTGTCCTCAATGAACAAGCGAACATCATTGATGAGTGGAGAGAAGCCGTCATTAAGCTGCTTTCCCAGCCACTGATCGACGAAGAAGCCGAGGTCGAAAACACGGGTGAAGAGTTCACAGACTCTACCAAAACCCAAGAAGAACTCATCGTATACGTACAAGTGCTACGTGCGGCTGTTGCTGATCGTCAGGATGCGATTTCGGGTCTCGAAAATGCGCTCGTGAAGCACGAGACCAAGGTCTCGCTCATCACTGCCAAGGCGGACGAGGGTCCGGCCCCGGAGCAAATGATAGCTCTCCACCAACTCAGAGACAAGGTCAGACCAGACAGAGATCAGCATGGATCACTACGAGGCGCCATTGCAGAGCTTCGAGCCATCGCCTCGCGGTTGCCACAGGACGGCGGTGGGCGCGCGAGTGTTGAGCGTGAAATTGTTGTCAGGCAGATCAGAGAAACCCAGGCGCATATCACCGCGCAGACCAAGGCAGCGACGGCGCTCGAGCGGGAGATGGACAGGTTCACGAGTGCCATGAATGCCAGAGTCGAGTACTATCGACAATTGCAGGCTGTGTCCGACAGCGTGGCCCCGTACGAGGGCCCCAACAACCAGCAAGCCATTGATTCATGCAAGGTCAATGAGGATCAATCCCGTCAAAAGTTCGACGCCGCAAGAGCCAAACACAGATACTGTGAGTACCGCCTACACCACGTGGTTGTATTGTACTGATTCACGCGTCTCCAGTGCTCAACCTGAAGGAAGCCGGGACACAGTCAAACGAGCCCCGGATGTGTATCATTTGCCAGTCATCGTTCACGATCGGTGTCCTCACTGTTTGTGGGCATCAGTTTTGCAAAGACTGTATGAAACAGTGGTACCGGGCACATCATAACTGCCCAATGTGCAAGCGAAAGTTGAGACTGACTGAGCTTCACGACATCACGCTGAAGCCGCGAGAGGTCAAGTTGCTCGAAGAAACGACAACTTCGACATCGCATGAGCCCAAGGACAAGAACGCAAGAACCAATGGCATTTACTCACAATTTGGCTCTGAGAAGATTGCTCAAATTAAGGACATCGAGTTAGCGGGCCTGTCGTACGGCAGCAAAGTGGACTCGATCGTGCGCCATATCATCTGGCTGAGGAAGACCGATCCTGGTGCCAAGTCAATAATTTTTACTCAGTATGTCGCACATCATTTCACAGGAAACAGCATGCTTACCTTTTTTACAGATACCGAAGCTTCTTGGGCGTTCTGAGCGCCGCTTTCTTTCGCTACAAAATAGGCTTTGCGTCCATCGACTCGTCAACCGGGATCCAGAGATTCAAGGAAGACCCGGGCGTTGAAATTTTCATGCTACACGGACGGGCACAATCGAGCGGTCTCAACTTGGTGAACGCGAGCCATGTATTCCTCTGCGAACCACTGCTAAACACGGCCCTCGAGCTCCAAGCTATTGCTCGAGTCGACCGAATTGGGCAGAAGCACGAGACAACGGTGTGGTTGTACTTGATTGAAGGGTCGGTCGAGGAATCCATTTACAACCTATCAGTCAAACGGAGGATGGAGCACATGGGCAAAAACTCGAAGGGGAAAGGGAAGGAATCCACCCCCGAGGTGGCAGAGCCTACACTGGAGGCTGCGAATACGCTCGAACTCGAGACGGCTTCTCTCAATCATCTCATGAGCAAAGACAAGAATGCAGGAGAAACGGTAGAAGCGGGTGATCTTTGGGAATGTTTGTTCGGAAGCGTTCCTAAACGTATTACGGCGAGTGTGGCGGAAGGCATTATTGACGACAGTAGAGACGACTAGACATAGACTGCACTGGGTCTTGTGGTGGGATGCAGATATTGTGGTGTTTGAGTGGCGCCCGGGAAAGCATTGGAAGCGGTTTGGGACTTTGGTTTGTCGAATGTTCGATAATGAGGATGTAAGAAGGCATCTTGGCAGAAATGAGAGAGCGTGGCCCGAGAAGTCAATGGACTGGGATTCGAAAGCATTAGTGTCAAGAAAATAAGCAACGAAACCCATATCACCGCCGGTTTTCAAGAAGTGCGTAAACAAATAGAATCAAAGCTCAACACCCTCCTCGCGTGTTGATTCTTGGTCGTGGTCTTGGAACAACAAAGTTCACGTCTAATGCTATCCTACTTTCATTCTAGCGGGGGAGTAGCGGGGCAGCGAAGCATGAAAGCAGCACCGTTCCCTTGCTTCATTCTTTGTCAAAAAGAAAGCCGAGTTGCTGAAGATTGCAGCTTGGTCCGCTCCGGGGCGGTAACAAAGCCGCAAGGGTTCAGGGGTTCAGGGACCCACACAGCTGGCACCAGCTGTTGCGGGGTCTTCCTTGGAGAGAATTAAGTCATAGTCAGCTGCGTCCAGGCTGAGAGCCACCTGCCAATAACCAGCTGAGGCAGCTGATATTACATCCCACCCAGCGAACGACCTCAGCAACCCCGCCCGAACCTATTCGGATCTCACGAGGGGCTCTGCCATGAATTGAGAGATTCAAGACTGCCCTCAGGCCAGCAAAAACACACCCGATGCAGCAGCTGTACCCCGGTGGTCACCATGTATAGGTCTCGAGGAAATGCCCCTCAGGGGGGCGGCATCCTCGGCGCGTTGAAGGCGACCGAGATGCTGGATTCGAGGCCGAGTCTGCCAGCAGGTTGGTTTGAGTCTTTGGTTGGGATTGGAGGAATTGTGTACTGACCAGTCCGCCAGAGATTCTCGTTGCGATCCTCGACTACCTTCCCGTCGCAGACCTGATGCAGGTCGCTCGAGCATCCCGTCGCATGCAAGAAATGGTGTACGACGACACGAGATGGGTCGCCAGATTGAAGAGTATGGGATGCTGGAACGAAACTGAGGCGAGGCAGCGGTTTGATGAGGCCATGCGGAAGAGACGGGAAGCCGCTGAACGAGCGGCGAAAGGTGCCGCTGGAGGCCAGCCAGGTGTCCCAGGAGCCCATCCTCCGAAACCCACGAGTACGATGTTGTTCGATGCCACGGTCGAGGAAGAGCGCCGAAAACGCCAATCGGCAGTGCCTCCTATCGATGGATTCGAGAGGATGACTGTCGGAGCACCGGTAGCCAAGGACCCATTCAAGGACCCTGAGGCGCTGCTGGATGTGATCAAGAACGCGAGGAGTATCAGGGGCCACGCGAGAGAGGAATACGGCAAGATTTACGGCTCATTTGCGCCCTTCTATTTCGACCTTGCCAGAGCGAAGAGCCACACGGATCCTATCGTCTTCCAGGTGTTCAGGGACCCTGAAAGACAGGCCAAAATGCTTTCGAACCTGCAAGTATTTGCAAAAAGCGACTGGGCGCAGGGGTGGAATCAGCGAGAGGAACGACTTATGACCATGACGAGTATTTTTGAGGGCGCGGTGCTCCGAGAGTTCGAGCAGGGGTATGAGTTTTGGGATGTTGATGGTCGCATGAAGCGGTACGCGCATGTGCTGCACACACTGAATGGCGGCAATGCGGCAACGGAGCTTTTTATCCAGAAACACCCTATATTCAGCGACCGCGAGGTCTTGGCGGTCAATTCGTCGGATTGCATCAACCAGACCAGTGGGGACGAAATTAACTTGGAGCCCTCGCGACTGTTTTTCGAGATGCTGCTGCGGAAAGTCAACGAGCACGCTGAGATTATTGGGCGCATATTCGCCAACCCTGATGTTGTGTTTTGGGAGTTCATGGAAAAGGTCCGGGAGGATGTTATCATGGATTACATCACCCCGCTGTTCGATGCAACGCATGACAGAAACCTACAGTGGTATCTAAAGGCTGTGGCTGGAACCTTTGAGCAAGGCATGCTCTTCTTCAAGTCTGTGGTCCCTCCAAAAAACTCCAAGAGCAATCTCGAGGATAAGGCCAAGGAGATGATGCTGAGAGTGTTTGAGCCGCATCTGGACCTGTATCTGCAAGAGGAGCTCGACTTTTTCACGAGACATGCCGAGTCGGAGGTTGCAGAATGGGAGAAGAAGCTCTCTGAGCAAGACGCCTCTGTCGAGTCGTTCTATATGAGCAACTTCAACAGACAGGCAGATAAGAAGGACTTTCTGAGTTCTTTCAGAAAGGTAGTCATGATGCCTGTCACGGTGTTGCCATCTTTTGGCAGCACGAGTACAACAACGAAACCCACAACACCCAATGGCACATCTGCCCTGTCGCCTCAGCCGTCTAGACCGCATACGCCCAGTCTTGCACCAAATTCGGACGGAAACGGCCGGCTCAGTCCTCTGCCCGCACAAGCTCCAACCGACGAGCTGGCGGCCAAGGCTGCTCTGATGGCGTCCAGAATGGAAGGCATCAAGACTCTTTTCAGTATCGAAATCGCCCTGACCCTGACGCATAAAGCGAAAACAAGTATGGGTCGCGCGTCGCTGTTCATACAGCTTGGAGGGCAGTACGGCGAGGAAGCCCGGGAGCAATGCGAGACGATATTCGTAGTCATGCTCCGCATCCTCGGCAACAGACACGTCAAGGTCGGCTTCGAAAAGGCCGTCGAGCACCTTTCTCACTACAACCCCCGTGAGGTTAGCGACCACAACCAGTCCGGCGTTGCGCCCCTGGTGACGTTTATTGAGCTGGTCAACGTCGGCGACCTCATCTCTCAGATGATTGACGTTTTTTACGAGCAGCAGCTCGCCGGCCCAAAGATTGCAGATCGCAACGACTTCCTCGACCCCGCCGGCATCGCCAAGAAGAAATGGGAGCAGATGCTGGACGAGAGCGTTGCGGCAGGCTTGAATAAGGGCATTGACGTCCTCATGGACGAGGTCGAGTACCTCCACGGCACGACACAGCAGCCGACTGACTACAACCCCTCCGAGACGGGCGGCATTTTGGCCGACCCGGGGCCGACCGAGACGGCGCTTCGCATCAAGGAGCTCGTGTCTTCGCACACGCGCATGCTGGTCGGCACGACGGAGAAGTCGATGCTTGATGTGTTCAACGGCGAGGTGGGCCTGCGGCTGTTCACGGCCGTGTGCAAGCATCTCAAGCGGCAGCGCATTAGCACTGAAGGTGCCATCAAGCTCATTGCCGACATGAACCTGTATTTCGAGTACATTCGCACCCTCAAGAACCAAGACCTGCTTGCCTACTTCAAGGCATTGCGAGAGCTGAGCCAGATCTACCTCATCGACGCCAAGCACGCAAAGGAGATGGCTACCATCATTGCCGACGGCGACCGTTTCGAGGGTGTGTTCCGCGCCGAAGAAGCGTATGAGTTTGCGCAAAGACGATCGGATTGGTACACGGTTAGAAAAGATGTGGAACGGGCCATGTACGGGATGGAATGCTCGCTCATGTAGAGAGGCACACACCGGACGGTGCTATATAACAGTCTCATTCTTGTTGATTGTTTTGGAAACCATCTCCAACCGTGGGAGAAAAATCAGGTAGCCTGTCCTATTCTTAATAATACCCCTCCTTGAACCCAACTGTCCTAGTGAGCCATAATAACGCCTGTGATGCTGCAAAGTTTGTTTTTCCCCATTTCGCCGTATTCATGAAATAGAGCGTCAAAATTCCCGCGTGCTTTGTTTGCTCTCTCTCTATCTTGGTCCAAAGTCCAGCTTGCGCGCGACCTTGGCACCTCGGTCCTCCTCGACCAGACCCGGTCGCTTCTTGAGATCTGCACCCATCTTCTCCTCGCCGCCGCCCTTCTTGGGCAGATCCGCGTTACGCGAGGGCTTGGGCTCGGTGCGCCACCAGTTGTGCTTCAACATGTCCTTGGCCGTAATGCGCTTCTTCGGGTCGAGGATGAGCGTCTTCATGAGCAGGTCCACGCCCGCGGATCCCACGGTGCCGAAAGTTCCCTGGTAGTAATCCCTTCCCCTGACCGGCTCGCCGTCATCAGGAACGGTATAAGCCGGCAACTTGGTGACGCCCGGCCAGTTGTCTTCTGTGGGGGTTCCGACGGCACGACAAATGAGCGAGATCTGCTGAACCTCCGTCTCGGAAGGCATGTACGGTGCACGGATGATGAGCTCGGCAAACACACAGCCTACGCTCCAGACGTCGACGGCGCCGCTGTAGTGCTTGGCGCCGAAAAGCAGCTCGGGAGGACGGTACCAGCGTGTGATGACCTGGTTCGTCATGACCTGGTGCGGATCCGCGAACCCTCTCGCGAGACCGAAATCGGCAAGTTTGACCTCGCCGTCGGCAGCGATCAACAAGTTGTTGGGCTTGATATCGCGGTGCAGCACAAAGTTCTCGTGGCAGAACCAGACGGCGCGGGTGAGCATGCCCATCCAAGCCTTGATATCCGCGGCGCCGTAGCGGACGTTGGCTGTGTCTTTGATAAGCATCTCGAGGTCGCCGAGGGGGAGGTATTCGAGGACGAGGTTGAGGTTCTGGTCTTTGGAGGAGAAGACGGAGAGGAGGGAGATGATGTTGGGGTGTTGGAGTTCCTGGAGGTGCTTGAGTTCGCGAACGGCGTCGGGGGCCATGCCTTCCTGGTATTCTTTCTGGACTTTGATCTTCTTGATGGCGACGAGGGAGGACTTGTCGGAACGGAGGTGGCCGAGGAAGACGATAGCGTAGGTACCTTCACCTAGCTTCTTGCCTGAGCAGCTTTTAGCATCACCATTGCAAAGTCGAGAGAATATGGTAAAATAGCGGGCGTACCTTTGACATATTTGCGCTTCTCCTCCTCGTTCATCTGCTCGGCAAGATCGAGCGTCGGAGGCAAAGACGCTGGTGCATTCTTGTCCTTGGGTGGCTGCGGCGTGCCGTTGGCGGAAGCCTGGTTTGACGACACATTTTTGAATGGCGAGCCGATTGAACCCGCCGGCTTCAGTGCGTCGGTCGCGCGGACGACCAGTGGTGAGGCCGACATCGTGATTGTCGTGGTGGCAATGGCGATGCGGGATGAAGGTTCACAATGGACAAGGCGGCGTGATTTCTACAGCCTTGTGAAGCGTCGCGGAGTTGATTGGCTGGGAGCGCCACGAGTCTATTGAGCCACATTCGAAAGTGGCTGAAGAGAGGATATCTCCTGATTGGTGCATCAAGGCAAGGGCAGAGACAGGCATGCCAAGGCTGATCAATTTTCAAGGTTCTGGGCTCTGTCAGTGCCACAGGAAAGACTGGACGACAGAACTCGAGTCTACGTACATTCATTGGCTTCTGCTGGCTGGCTTCCGGAGCCCTTGCATTATCCCATTCTGTTCCAATGCGCAGTAGACACGAAGCTATCACAGACGCACGACGCCAGCCACACTCTGCTGACACCACCTGTTCGCGACATCCCAGCTATAGGGCACATTGAATATTCCAGATAGGGCGCCGGAGATGCCGGCAAAGCTGGCAGGTGCCCGTCTCGTGGTTCGGGGCACCAGCCTCAAATTGCGCGGCGCAGAGATCACCCCTCGACGCGGGCGGACTTTGGACGATTTGGCGCGATGCGACGGACCTGATCCCGAACCCAGTGGAAGACCCTTCTCTTTTCTCTCAAGCCTGCCGAAGTCGCTAGAAATTGCGGCGGTGCGTGTTCATAACACATCAACTGGCAACACACCCCGTCACGCCGGCCGGGGAGGCGGACATGGTTGCTCCCCGTTTCCCGAAGTCCCAACACCATCTTCAGCCCTCCGCCGTAACAGCACCGCGTAAACTTCAAGGCTGTTCCCGTAAAATCCGCCCCGTCCGCTGAAGGTTACATGGGTTTGCCTTCCGGGGCCGAGGACAAAGCACCGGAGAGGGTGTAGGGGGGAAGGAACTCAACATCATCGATAGATCATTGAACCGCGGCGACCGCGCAGCGCAAGTCGACTACTGCGTGGGAATTACTCGGCCAAACCAAAGCGGCGAGACACTAGAAATTTGATGGAAAGACGCGAACGCGAAGCAACGCAACAGCAAGATGGCCCCGAAATTTGCTACTTGGCGCCCAGTGTTGGGCTTTTTGGTGGACACTCCCCTACGTCATCTCCCGGCGGTGCCCCAAAACCAATGACATGGTCACCCCACATAGGCACAGGTAGCGCGCGACAGGGTCTGGCAATGGAGCTTGCCTGCTTCAAGTGCCGATCAGTCATGACTTCAGGCCGTGCCTGGCTGGTTGCTGTGCTACTTTTTTTTCCTCAGGAGCGCCCGACGACGACGCCAGCCCGGCCCACACGGCACGCAAGTACCTCCTCAAGCCATCAGCAGGAGATCGTGCTATCGAACGGGGATGGGAGCGCCTCCCGAGTCTTAAGTCCGCCGCCCCGGTTCAGCCAAGACAAACACACGACACTTCTCTTCTTTTCCAATCTAATGCTCAAGCACTGCCTTTTTTGACGTGTCACTGCCTCCTCTGCCCAACATTCATTAACCTCGAGATCTCCAAATCATCCCTCGCAACGATCACCGCACGTCTCCCATCCTCCTGCGTCAAACACTAGATCGTAATCTTCAGGGGCATCGTCCCAATTGTTCTCGTCCGAAGTAGTCTTCCGACTATCACTTCAACCCTACCTGAAAAATCACATTTGGTAAGTCTTGCAGACTAGCATGTGCATTCTTCCTCTTCATTCGTCATTCTGCGTCACCACAACCAACACCCCCCTGGGTGAGGCTCAACCGCCTGAGTTCATTTTCCATATGCCACCTCCTGCAAATACCAAGCAATTCCACTGGCTCGGACATCACAGCTAACCACCGCACAGAACGTCGTTTAAGCAGCTTACCGCCATCATGAGGATACTTTCGTACTGGGTAAGACGTCTTGCTGGCTCTTGACTCTCAACCGCATCTAACAGGCCGTAGATCTTCCCGGTCTTGTCAGGCCTAATGTGGCTCGGCATGCTACTCGGCATGCTCATCTACTGGATTGTAGACGAGAAGAGGATTGTCTACCCTAGCATGACCCCGCCTCAAACCATCGCCTACATCAGCGACGTTGGAGCTTATGAACTGAAGCCGCTCTTCATTGCTGGCTGCGTAATCACAGTCGTCTTTCTCGACCTTTCCTTCTTCTCCGACTGCTGGCTCCGCCATACGGGCCGTCTCGCACCCAATACGTCCAGGGGCCAAAAGATTCTCTTTGGTCTGTCCATCTTCTGGGCTGTCGTCGGTACTGTGGGACTCATTTGCCTGAGTATATTCGACACCTATCGGCACGATAACCTTCATTTGATGTTCCTTGGCTTCTTCATCATCGGGTACCTGTTGTCGGCTATTTTCATCTGTTGGGAATACCAGCGCCTAGGAATGAGTACGTTCATCTTGTTTTCTCGACCAACGACAAGCTGCTAACTATGTCGCAGAGTATCGGGAGCACCGCGTGCTTGCGGCTTCATTCTGGGTCAAGCTGATCTTCATCATTGTCGAGATTGCTCTGGCCATTCCGTTCGTTGTCTTGCAGAAGCTGAAGCGCAACAACGAGGCGGCAATCATCGAATGGGTCATCGCTTTTGTCTTCTCCTTCTACGTCTTTTCATTCATTATTGACCTATGGCCTGCCATGCGCACACGCGACAAGGCCGCGCGGTTCTCAAAGCCTGTCATGGGAGAGATCTCTAGCGCTAGCCCTCCCAACTTCTGAGAGGGGGGGAAGTTTTACATGATGAAGAGGAAATGAATTCAAAGGATGAGGGATCACGTACCTACTTAACGGATTAGCGGGTTTGCATTACGGAGATGTTTCTGGGGCAGGCATTACGGCCCTTGTAGGGCCGGACGGCGTTTGGAGTTCTTCATATCCCCTGCTTACGACATGATGGAAAGCATTACAGAGTTATCAATTGGGCCCCCAAAACGTATTATTTCATGAGTAATAATACCTGATTAATCAGTTTACAAAGAGTTTCCGACTTTCGTCAATGCACTGCCCGTTGTTGCACGGTTACTAACCTGTGGTTGACAGCGTTGTCCACACACAAACAATTATCGTTTGCATGGCCTAGGCAAGCTCCCTTGACACGCAACCGGATAGGAATCGTGATGCGTCAAAAGCCTCCAATCTAAGAAATAAGAACACCATGTTTGAACTTTTTGGCTTTCATGTGGTTATAACATTTTGCAATGATATTTTCTCAAAGTGTTGAGCAGGACATGGCTCAAGAATTGAGACATGCTTCTAGTAGTTGTCCAGGCCGTGGTACTTTGTGATCTTCTTCGTGTCAACCGCTTTCCAAAGCAGAACACGCATCACTCACTACAGTAATTCAAGGAGGTGATGAATAAAAATAGATACTTGTTGCCAGTGTCGGCCGTTGATGTTGAATGTAAACATACTAGACAAATTCGTGCCACTAACACCGCTCGCTGACCATCCTTCCATCTCTCAGACCAAGTCCCAAACCTTTCTACCCTGTACGCCCGCTTGATAGACTGTCCGAAACAAACTGTTACTACTCCATCATCTCTCGGAACCGCGAGTCTCTCGTCGGACTGCTGCTCTTGTGTTTGCTAGGGTCCTTGATGGTGGGTGGCGGCGAAATGGGCCCCTCGAGGTTGCCTCTAGCCTCCACAAACCGCTCAGACTCGTCGTCGCTAGTGATCGGGCTGACATCGTCATGACCCATGGGAGATCGTGGACTCTCCCCAACTGACTTGCTGCCGCTCTTGCCAGCGATGGCGACCTCACGCATGCTGGCTGATCTGCCGTCGAGACTGGTAGCGCTCTCGTTCGCTAGACGTGTGAGTGCGACACCACCGATGAAACCCCTTTCCTCGGGAGGGTTCTCCCCGGCGGCTGAACGGCCACGTGGGCGAGAGAAACGGGACTTGAGCCACTCCTTCATCTTGTGCGTTGGAGAGCCACTCTCGCTCGGCGAGCGAGCAGTGTCACTCCCGCTGGGGACATCTTTCTGAGTGTTGATTGTTGGCTTCGTGTGACTTGCCCTGATGGGCTTGGGCGGCGCATCTGCGTCACTTGTTTCGTGTTGTTGGGAGGTTTCGCCCGCCTCGAGAAAGTCCTCGGTGGGTAACTCAGGCTGCTTCGACTTGCGCTTCTCGCTGCTGGAGAAGCGTTTCTCTTCCGCCCTGGCAGCCTTTTCCTCTTCCTTCTTGGCCTTAGACTCCATCTTCTCGCGATGCCGCCTCTCTTTTTCCTCTTGCTTGTCTGATTCTGTAGGCTTGTTAGTCATGTCGCACGCGTTTGGAACAATTGCGCCACATACCCCTGATCTTGCGATTGATCTCTTTGATTTCTCGGTCGCGCTCCTTTCTCTTCTCTTCGTCCCTCTTCTTGGCTTCGGCCTCTGCCTTGGCGATTTCCTGCCTCTCCTTCTCGATGGCAGCCTTTTCGTTGATCTCGTCAAGAACAGGTTGCACCCTCTTGGCGGCAATCTCATCAATGAGCGCCGGATCCATGTACATCCCACCACCGATGTCGAGTTTGCCCTCATTCTCGTTCGGAACCGAGTGTTTGGCTTGGGCGGCAAGGTGAGCCTTGAACTCCCAGTCAGTCATGGTACTCGGTGGTACCATGCCCGTCTCCGCTGAGATCTTCTCGTCCATTCCCTGCAACCTGGCTTTGACGTTCCTCTGCGCAGCAGCCAACAAGGCTTCGCGGTCTCTGGCTCGCTTTTGCTCGTCGACCTTGGACAGGTTGGAGGAGAAGATGGACATCTGTCTTCTAATACGCTCAGACTGCTCCTTGTCCTCGTCCTTAATGTCACCGTCGCTCGAGGACCGCCGCCTCAGCTTCCCCTTCATGGTGAATCTCCTCTGAGGTTGGTTGACAGAACTACCGTTGCCGTAGTATTCCTGGTAATCCCGGTTACGCTGGTGTTCTTCGTGTAGTTTTGACAACCGTTCCTGAGCCAGCTTATACGCTGCCTCCTGCAGGTTCACGTAGGGCCTCGGCTGATTGTCCGTAGGGCTCATATCTCCTGATTGCCGGTGAGCTTCGCGCGTCTGGTCAACCATTTTCTGTTGCTGGCTGTACATCTTCTTAGCCATGGCCACGGCGGAGGCATGTAGCACGTCTGCTCTCTTCTGCTCATCAGCTTCCGGGCCGATGGCGGGCGAGGAGGTGAACATCTTTCGTGGCAGATTGGTGTACGGTACTGAGCCGGAAGTCTCTGTCGGTGACTTGAGCTTCGTAGGAGTGTGAGCGGCAGTGGCAGCGCTGAGTGCATTAGCCGCAGCTCTGGACTGATCGGGATACTGTTCCTTGGTTGTAGGCGTGGATTTCGCACGTGGCCTCGCCCGCCGTGGAGCGGGCATTGCACTTTGAGCTGCTGAGAGAGAACCAAGACCGTCGGTCGAAGTGGCGTGAGCTGGCTTCCGGACTGACAGGCTTTGCTTGAATGCCTGATTGGCGGCGCTGTTTCCCCATGAATCGTGACGTGACGGGGTAGAGGTCGTCGCAGACGTCTGCTTCCTGGCTGAAGTAGAAGCTATCAGGGCAGCTTTGGCCCCCGCGGAGCTCGAGTTGGGTTCCCATGATGGGGCCATCTTATAGTCCTTGGCCAACATGGCTGCTGCAGATGCTGAGTTTGACTTTTCGGGTTTCCAAAGGTCGATGGATTTTTGGTTTGCCCAGCCCAAGGATGCTGCGGCCCCAGCGGCGGCTCCATCGCTTTTAAGACCAGGGGATGGGTAGCTGGGGAGGTCCCGCGGGTCTGCGTACTTTATTCTTCCCGACTGGCCTGCTGATTAGGATGGTTAGAGTGGCTTTCTTCGGTTTTTTTTTTTTTTGGGTCAGATTGTCTTTTTCTCGACAATGACAAGGGCTCGTATTTTTGAGGGGCTGGGTTCCAGTATGTACCTGTTGCCGGTAGCGAGTACCGTGCTTCCGCCATGGCTGGCTGTTGCGTCGTTGTCTTGGAGCTGGCTTGCATCATCGCCAGCCCGGGTTCCGGCTTGGTGGTATCGATTTACCCGCTTTTCTTGCGGAGAGGTTCCTCCTCACAGGGCGGTGACGAGAGTTTGATGGATGTATCAATGCTAATTGGATATGGATAATAATACAAGGGTGACGGAATGACGGGAAGAGTGGAAAGTGATTGACGATGTTCGGGCTTACACGCGCAGGGCTGCGGGTAAGTGGACTGAGGATACGTTGGGAAGAGGCGCAAGGTGGAACTTATTTCTGGGGCTGCTTATCCGAATTGTGTCGCAAAAAGGATCGTACGCACTACCGAACTATCGTAGCTATCGTTTGGTGTATCGCAATTGGGACGACGAGAGAGTTACGTCGCAGGGCAGGGCAGGGCAGTGCAGGTGCAAGTTGCGCAGGCGGCAGGATGGTAAATCAGGTATGAAATGCCGGAACAGGCGCAGGCGGCAGGCCGTCGTGCCCAGGAGGGATAGGGGTTATATCATTCAACCTGCAAACCTCGCGCTGGGAAACAGAGAGTCATTCAGGTCAAAGGTGAAGGGTCCGGCGCGCACGATGAGGTATGTTGGGTCTGGTTGGCGCACCTCCGTCTTAGTGCTGGTCATGGTGAGCGACCACGGCCGCCGCCGTTACGTCATGTTGCGACTTGGGTGGTGGCCCATCCGCTTTGGGCCTTAGCGGTCCCTCTTTGCTAGTCGCTTTGAGAACCCCCCAATGATCAATCCTGACACACCCCTGTCTAGCCCATCTACCTAGTAGTCAGCTCAGAATGTCCTCACCTCAAAGACAGGTGCACTTGGGTTCTCCGTTGGGTACCGAAAGGAACGAATGACACCTACCAGAGCTCAACTGCACTATCCGTCTTCGCATACATACTACACGTCGTCCACACTGTCGGCTGCCTCGCCGGCGCTTGTGGCTTCGGATCGACACAATTGCCCTTTAACCTCTAGAGACGGCCATTCCGGTGTGCTGTTTTCCTGATGCTGCCGAGTGGTGGACCACGTTCTGGCCACTGAATTGGGCAATAGAACATGATGATCACTGGTTGGGACCTTGAGCTAGACCCAGCTCGACCAGCCTGGAGGGACTTGGGAGATGGGCCCTCTGAGCCGGACTCTGCCGCATGCTGCTTCCCTGTGTTTCTCCTGTTTCCGCGTCTTCACCGACTGCGAAAGCCGAAGAGCTATCTGACTTTGAGTGCCTGATAAGGCGCCGGTGATGGTCAGTAGAGTCAAAGACAGTTTGGATCAAGGCCCGGGTGAAGAGGAAACCCAATTGCTCCGTGGCAAAGGCATGTTCTGAGCTGATAGGCCTGCTTTTTCCTGCCTCTCCAGCTGCCGCACCGTACCTGATATCTTCTGAAGCTTAATGGGCGTTTCCATTCTTTGAACAGACTGGTGCACAGTCAGCCTCACCTCGGATGGTGGACGGGTGAATGCATCGCATTCTGCATGCTCGAACTGCTACCAAATATAACCACTTGGGATGAAGGTCCCGTCCTGTTCGTGCTCAGACAGTTTGCTCGATCCGATATTCTGGAAAAGCAGACATGCGACCTGGAAGCCTAGATTGTGCCAGTGCACCACCCACCGCATCTGCTTGGAACAGACGTCCAACAAGATTGCGACCGGCAAACGGCCTGATCTAGACCACCACCGCGCCATTTCACATCTCAGACCTGGGACCCAGAAGCCCTCGGTGACATCAAAACCCCCCCCCGGTTCTTAAGCTTTTCGGGGACTTGCAGGGATCTGCTGGACCCCGGTCGATGATCCAAACCGCCTATCTGACAGCGACAAGGGCGTCTAATTGAGGTCGGACGCTCCACGGGTGGGCTTGAGAGGGAGGGCCCGGGGGTCACTCTCGACTGGCACCATCACGTTCCGATCTTCCGGGGGACGAAGCCCAGGGAGCAAAAACGGAGCAAAAAAATCGTGGCGTCAGAGCAACGTCGCTCTTCGCATCTCACTCGGTGCCAGAGACACTCACGCTCAACACCCCCAAACCCCCCGCCGCGCCATCAAACTGCTAGTTCAGTTTTCCAGCGGTTGACTCACACCTAACCACCCTCCCCAAGACATCTGCAGCGCTGGCTGGGCAACTCAACTGCTAATTAGGCCATGGACAACTGTGGCGTGACTTCCGTCCTGAACTTCCGTGACGTCGGTTCCACGGTGAACAACTATCTTGGACGCAAGTACGTTTTACCCTCCTTCTTACTGTGCACCTTAGTTTGGCTGGTTATGAAACCGGCATCCAAATAGAGGCACGGGCACGGGCACACAGGCTGACTCTGTTTCTCGTATCTGCTGCACAGACTCATCCGGGAAGGCTTGGTGTTTCGCTCTGCGAGACCAGGTATGTGAAAACCCTATAATGCATTATTACACTCTATGCACAACTTTAGATTTTAATCGTCTACAGACGATGCCTCGTTGGAGGACAGGAAACGCCTCCGGGATGACCTGGGCATCAAGGCGGTAATTGACCTACGCACGAAGTAGGTAGCGAGTGCCACACCCACACACTCTCACATTTATCGTCCTTCTCCCTTGGACATGCCAGATCCCGCACCCCGATCACCGACTGACGCCATCAAGGACCGAACACGTCAGGCAGGCCAAAAAGCGCCAGGCCGATCTCCAGATTCCCGCGCTCCTGCAGTCCAACGCTGCACTGGCTGAGCCGATCCAGATATCGGGCCTAAAATATCACGAGATCAAAGTCACTGGCGGCAACTTTGAGCGGTTTTTGATATCGCAGGTCTCTTGGGGTGGATTCTTGTAAGGGAACTTGGTGGCATTCCGTTTCCCTTTTGCTAGACATGGCTAACATCTAAACCTCATGACGTAGCCGTCTCATCTTCTTGTTCATCTTCGGCTACCGCAATGAGGGTATCTCTATTCTATCCCGCGAGGTTATGCTGCCACGTGGTCTGGTAGGTCTGGGTCTTGACACCCTTGACCAATCCGGACCCGAAGTTGCCAAGGTACGTGAGCCTTCGGCAACGTTGCACACCCATCTCTGACGAGCAGCCTCAGGCCCTCAAAGTCTTCATCGACCCTGCAGGCTCGCCCACGCTGGTGCACTGCACCCAAGGCAAGGACAGAACAGGGCTCATCGTAACTCTCGTGTTGTTGATCCTCAATGTGCCTCTCGAAGCCATTGAACATGATTATTCTTTGACGCAGGGAGCACTCGAATCCGAGAGGGAGGAGAGGTTGATCGAGATGAGAGAGATCGGTTTAACGGATGAGTGGTTCGACACGGCACCGGATATGATCGCCAGAATCGCTCAGCACCTCGACAGCGTCTATGGTGGAGTCGACAATTACTTGGACAAGATCGGGTTTGACCAGGATGACCGCCAGAGACTGAGGGAGCGTCTGCTGTGCTAGACCAGGCGTCGAACTCGGCGAAGGTGATGCCAGCCATCTGTAGCCAGCAAGCAGTAGCAAGCAGTTTCACGGGCGTGCTGTTCTGTGCGCTGTACTATCGACTTGTTCATTCCTTCGTAAACCGTCCTTGCATCCAGCACCGGTACATCTTCAGTTTGCGGAGTCTGTTCACGAGCAGACGTCGGTCGACACCAATGTCATTTACGGTGAATACGGCCTTCGGGTCATCCCCTTCAGTCTTCTTCTTGCCAGACCAAATCTGCTCAAGCTCGTCCTTGTCGAAGAAGTAGACTCGGGTGCCGTCGCCACGCACATAAAAGTTCTCGTCGAGGTAACGACCCTTCTTGAAGCGAACCTGGGCGAGATCACCTCTTCCATAGTCTCGGAAGCAGACCTGGCCTCCTGGCTTGAGGAGTCGGTAGACGTTGGAAAGGGCCTTGTCCCACTGATTGGGAGCCAAGGCAGAGAAGATGAAGATGAGAATAGCAATGTCGACGGATCCCTCCTCCAAGCCGGGCGGGAGTTCGTCGCTGGTCACGTCCCAGACGTCGGCCTGTACAATGCCTTGGCTGTACGCCTCCTGGCTTCGCATGACCTCTACAGCCGTCTTTGAGTAATCACAGGCATGGATCTTCAGGTTGGGGTTCTTGTTAAACTCCGCGATGGGGAAGGCGGTGTTGCCGGCACCTGCGCCTATTTCAAGGATCACAGTCTTGCCAGCATCCTCCCGCGTCACTTCTGTCAAGATAGGAAATTCCTGCTGCAGCCACTTCCTGTTCTTGAAAAAGTTTGCTGTGTTGTTCTTGTAAAAGGCATCCCACATTCTGGCGGGGTTGGCGTTGAATCTGTCTGAAAAATTCTTGTCAGCGAGCCGCACAAAAAAAAAGCGGACATAAAAAACAAGTAATTTGTTAAGGTGCGATCAGATGGGAGCGAAAGACTATAACAGAAGTTCTCATCACAAAGATTCAGCTGAACTATGCGAAAAAAATCTGAATCATCATAACACCTTGTGTATTTTTTGAGGGAAAAGCAGACGAGACTGGGGTAAAACTTACTCTTGTCAAAATCAGAGACCGGGGACTGGCGCTGCATCTCGTATTGCTGCTCAGCATACTCTTTGTACGCATCGTCAGTCTCGACATGGTCCCAAGCGTTGAATTCGAAGGCGTCATCGCCCTCTGCCAGGAAGCGACTGCCGAATTGAAACGGGTCGCTCCTCTTCTGGTTGAAATCGGGGTCGCGCGATCTCTGAGTAGTGATAGGACGTTCCTCCTGGCCGTTCGGCTGGGACACCTGGAGATCGGCTGTCTTCTCAACAAGGCCTAGCTCGTCCACTCCGTTGGGAGTCTGGACAGCCTCGAGAGATGCCATTGCAGATGTCACTGATCGGTACACAGGGGCCAAAGGTCCCACGCTCCCAAGCCAATGCGTGCGTGCACACAATCTTCAAAGATCTCCAGGTTTTGGGTGGCACAGGAGGAAGTGAATAGGAGTAAAGAAATTTGATAATTTTCGCGCGCTGGTGAAGTTTTTGTTCGCGACGGGGAAGCTGCGGTGGGGCCAAGGTCGGCACGACGAAGGGCCGGTCACCGACTAAACCAATGGAAAGAGCGCAATTGACCCACCTGACAAGTGCCCCTGTAAGGTTGGAGTGCGGGAGCTCAGTTAGGTTGGTCGGCGTCGCGTATCTAGCTAGAGGCAGGTACCCAGGATCGTTGACCTACAAACGACGTTCCTCCAACGACTGACGACAGACACGAGAACCGGTACCTCGGAAGCCAACTCGGATCTGCCTCCCCCGATTATCGCGCGACTCGAGCGAATACCCTCAGCGGTTTCTGCGAATACTACTGTCACTCTAATATGGCTCCATCTCTCGTGCGCCCTCAGGGCCACCTGTCCCCGGCTGAGGCTCTGGAGCTCGCCCAGAAGGCCCCAACGATTCTTCGAAACAACCCAAAGGCGTTTTCTTCATCGCCTCTAGTCTCACTATTCTCGGCATCCGAGACGCCGGAGATATGGATCATTTACGAAAACCTCCTGTTAGCCTGTCTTCGCACAGGCGATGGCCAAGCGGCACACCAATGCCTGGAGAGGCTGGTCATCAGATTCGGAGACGATAACGAGCGCATAATGGCATTCAAGGGCCTTGTGAAGGAGGCGGAGGCTGACAATGACGGAGAACTGGTACAAGTGCTCAAGGAGTACGAGACGATCCTTGGACAGAGTGCCACAAATATTGTTAGTTGACGAAGCCAATGTGACATACGAATGCCCGCTGACCCTCAACAGCCGGTCGCCAAACGTCGTGTGGCGCTGCTCAAGTCAACAGGAAAGATCTCGGAAGCTATCAGCGCATTGAACTCTCTTCTCGACTTCTCGCCTACAGACGCGGAAGCCTGGGCGGAACTCGCAGACCTGTACCTCTCCCAGGGACTCTACTCACAAGCCATTTTCGCGCTCGAGGAGGTTTTGGTTTTGACTCCAAATGCATGGAATGTGAGCTATGCTACCACGGTTCACTGAGCGCTTTGTGTTGCTAACTGAAGTCAGATACATGCCCGCATGGGAGAAGTGTTGTACATCGCCGCTTCAGCCTCGGACGGCTCTTCGCAGCAGCAACTAGCCGAATCAATCAAAAGGTTCGCCCGCAGCATCGAACTCTGTGACGACTACCTGCGGGGTTACTACGGTTTGAAACTGGCAAGTAAGCCCACCAAGTGATCACCAACCGCTACTAACAGACCACCAGGCGACAAACAAACTTCTGAAGGAGCCTTCGAAGCCTACGAGGCAAACAGATGCCGATGACTGGGCTGTTCCCGATACTAAAACAGTACAAAAACTCAATGAGGTGGCCACGCAGAAGTTGGCCGAGATTGTGCGTCGCAACGGCGCGAAGGACAGATTATGGCAAGGTTACGACGAATCAGAAGTGGCAGCGGCGCGCGACCTTCTCTCCAAAGAGTCGGTTGAGCTCGTGAGATGAACAACGAGCCAAGAGCGACATGCAAACAACCTCATGATACATGGTCCTGTGACGATCCGGTCACGTTGGCAGGGCAGCATGCTAGCTTGCTTTATGCATGGCATTTTCTGTAATGGCCCGACATATTCTGCTCTGCTCATCGGGACTAGCGAGCAATCGGAACATGCGAAGCTGGGTCTGCATTGTATCTGCAGCGGATCACCACGTGCGACAGCTGTTGCCCAAGTTTCCTCGGTGCTTGCCGGCCAATGAGGGACACGTCGTACGGTTACGGAACACGAGAATGAAATCAACGGGCAGCATTTTCTTATCTTTTAGGCATGCAGTTGATGTTATCGTCACGTCGAATAGACAGCAGCTCCCTCGATTCTGGCGGTTGGGCAGGAAAAGAAGCCAAACTTACAGCGGATACGTTTCACCAGAGGGGCAGAGAGTGCCACCCAATACCTTTAAATGGATTTTCTACTTATGTTCCTCTCAGCTCCATCGCTCCAGTCGCGGCCATACCCGCAGGTGTGCCCAATGAAAGATGATCAAGTTGCAATTTGTCGCAGGGCTGCATGTCATCCAAGGTTCCAGGCATGGCGTTGGGAGCCCGACGACTAATAAGGCCCACAGCGTGCGCTGGCAGTGAGTCAGTGACATGATCCACGGATGGGTCTCAGGCACCGCCATTCAAGAACCATGCCGAGTCGATCTGAGCGAGCAGAGCATTTAGACCTGTCGGGCAACGACGAAGCTTCGTCAGGCGGGGTCTATTTTGGACGTTGATGAGATGTCAAGACATTGATATGCCAATCAAGTTGCGCTGACGAGGTTCAGGTGTCACGTATATATCCGGGCGGTGCCATGTAAGTAAGCCGGGAACGAAGACGAGCCAGCGAGCCAGCACTTCATACGTCGATACCGACCTCAACTCTTCCCTGCTTTTTCCGTGTTCACGAGCAACTTGGCGCTTGAAACGAGGAAGAAGTTGAAAGCCAAACGCCGCTATCGTCACCCGCCTTGGACCAAACCCTCTCACATCCAGCAAGGCCAATCGCTGCTGCGAAGAAAACCTCGGGCTACGCGACGACTCGGCTCGTTCTTGATGTCTGTGGATTTCGGCCTCCATTTCCATGATGCCTTGCCTCAAACAATGCAGAGTGCCTTCATACTTGGCCCAACATTTGCAACATCACCCTCGCACATGCACAACAACGTTGCCCACTTGCAAGCGCATGGAGACTTGAAAAAAAAAATCCCATCAGATTCGTTGCGAATAATATCATTGTCAGTGCTATTCTGTGTCCACTCTTATTTTAGTGTGAAGCAGGCTGCGGATTGACTGCATAGTTTCGAGGGCTAGCCAAGTCGACCAAAGGAAAATAAAGCAGCACATGTGGGGAGTCGGAGACGGTACAGCGCGACGGCGTAGGACGGCAAGGCAGGCTCGCACACGACAAGACTGACAATTGCGTCTGCCCTGGATAAGGTACCTCTTCTGCGGGACCGGACGACACGCACATCAGCTGCAGACCTCACAGGTACGTACGGGTACGGCGCCCTCCCGAAGTACCGTCGTTTCTTGCGGTGTGTTAGTCTGTCCTGCGGTGTGGTAAGGTAGGTGAGGAGGAGGCGAGACGAGGCGAGATGGAACCAAACTGAACGTGGAAAGCCAGAGATTGGAATATGAGTGCTGACGGCTGCCTGTGGTGTGCAGTCCACCTGAAGCGCTCTCAGTGGCCATTCCTGCCGGCCCTTAAGACAGGAAGACGAGTAATAGGCCGCGAGCCCGGGCTGCCGGGGACTGAGGCACACAGCTAGGCGGCGCTGAAGGTAAGGTAAGGTACCTTACCTTAGGAGAAGAAGCAGCAAGAGCAGCAGCGGCGACAGCGGCAGCGGCAGGAGCGAGAAGTAGGTAGCATCGTTCCAGTTCTCGCCGCCGACGCCAATCCTCGACTCAACTCCCGTCGAGTCGAGTCGACTCGACTCGACGTTGACCCCTCCCTCCCTTCCGTGCTCCTCCCGTACCGCCAAATAAATACTTTGCGACGTCTCATCCAGCCTGCTTAAACACACACTTATTCCGACCCCCAAAACTTTGGTTCTTTTCTTCCTCGACCTCACATCTCTTCTGGACTATTGCCAGCAATTGCTCCCAATCGGAAGCTGATGGGAGAAGAAAAAGAACGGGACACTCCCAGCCGAATCACCGCAGAAGCCCCACCAGCATAAACGAACGCCTGCCTTACAGGACCGTCCCGCAACGGAGCCCAGAGCCACGTCCAGAGCACGTTCCTCACCGAAACAGCTGGCGCGAGCGAACCAAAACATCCATCGGCGGGTGCAGGTCGACCACCAAGGCCGCACCACAGACTGACAACCCTCGGTGCCTGTGTCGGTAACAAAAGAGTACGTACTGTCTGAGGACTGGGTACGTAGCTAGAGCTTATTTGACCCCGACCACGACCAGTCTTATCCGAACCTCGCCAGAAACCTTCCGGCCCAGAACCCAATTCAGCAGGAGACAGGCCCCGTGCATCTGATCTCCCATCATCTCTGGTTTCTGTCAGGTCTCAGCCGGTGTTCTGTCTCAACTTGGGATCGTACACCGCCAGGGACCAAAACAAAACACATGGGATTGGAGTCAAAGCAAAGGTATGCAGAATGCAATTTTTTTTTTCTCATTGTTTTCCGGAATGCGATTATTTCCTTGCCCATGCGAAAAGAATCGGCCATCATCCCTCGCGTTGCTGCTGCTGTCCGTCAGGCACGTCTGGTGTTCTCTGCTTCCTTTTGCTGTTTTCTTCTTGTTGTTGATTTTCTGCATCTTCCCTGTCAACAAGCTGCCAAGTGCCGGCTACCTACATCTCGCATGTTCTTAACGTGCCTTACCTTACCCTACGTTACCTTGTCCACAGGGCAACGAGCTGCCGGTGTCGCCGTGTCTGTTGTTGACGTTGCCGCTGTTGCTTGACACACTGCGCAGCTGCATAGGGCAGTCAGTCTACAACGGCCTCGGTTGGTGGCCGTTTGGAGAGAGGGGCGGCGTTGGATTTCGGGCATGCCACAAGTCGTGTGTGTGCAGTCTGGCGCAGCGCCGACCAGCGGGGTGGTGCTGACAGTCATTCAATGACATTCCAACGTCCACTTTGCGGTTCCATCCTCCACCAACGGCGTGGCCCAAGGTCCATCTTTCGCTGGGGTGTGTCCAAGTGGGACAACAAAGCAAGGGGGATTCGAGACCGCCGCCCAGCCTCAGATGTCCCCTCCCCCTCCATGTTCGCAGTTCTTCCTACCTATCGTCTGCCTCTTCACCCATTCCCCTCTGGCTCTGGCTCAGATCACTGGCCTCTGCTCGGTTCTGCCCACCTCTCTGCCTGCTGTGCTGGCCCTGACCCTGCCCTATTTCGTACACCACGCGGCAGCTATCTGACGCTGCCTGTGGCGAGATGTTTTGTGCATTTTGTCTTGAAGCTGGCTGTGAGAAATGGCGGGGTCCATAGTGTGGTCTTGGTCAGGCTCCTCCCGCTTTTTGGTCGGAACTGCTGGTCTCGCATCGTGCTTGCCCCTTCCATTGCTGGGCCCTGTCGTCTCCCCCTCCCCCCTCCTCCTCCCCAAGCCCCCCTTACTGCTGCGGTGGCTCCCATTTCTTTCCGCCTCTCTTCCAGGGCTCCCCATCCACTCCCCTTTGGGACTTCCATCGTGTCTGTGTGTCCGTGTCCATGCCCATCGCTCATGCCCCCATGTCAATGGCCTGTCTTTTCACGGACCTGGCGTCTCGCCAAATCCATTCCACATGATTTTTGGGCATGTCACTGATCTGAGGCTTGTAGCTTAGCATCCCCCTACAGTCCCGCGGCACGATACTAAATACCCAACTTGTCCAAGGCCATCGTGTCGCTTGGCCTGATCTTGATCTCGTCTCCCGCACTTTGCTTGCTCACCGACAACACCCGCCTGCCGGCTCCCGGATCCCAGAAGAGGAAAAAAAGGAACCAACAACTGGGTCTTTTGCTCTCTCTCTCTCCCCAGTGCCTGGTTCCCGCTTGGCCCTCGCCCTCTCCACACTGCTCCCACTCGGCTTTCTTTCTCCTCCTCCCAATCTTCGTCTGCTCGCCTCGCCTCGCATCGCATTACAGCGCAGCGCAGTGCATCGCACATCGCATCGCCACCATTCGGGCTCCTCTCTGCTCCTCTCATCGAGCAATCAGAAAATCAGGGCAAGCCAGCTCTCCCAAGGCAACCAGCCGCCCAGGCCTGGCCGATTCGTCTAGACTGCAGTGGCTGCGGCTTAGTTTGTGCATACAACCTTGTCTTACGCCTTGTAACGGAGCGGTCGACCGACCTACGGCAGCCTGCAGGACGCACTGGGTCAAAATTCAAGACTTACCGCTTACAGCCAAATTTCTAATTTAGGTATACACCATCTATAAAACCAGTAATACCCCTTTAATAATTAACATATATTTGTATTTATTGTGCACCCTAAGCAAGCCACACACTTCATTATGTGAATCTATAAAACTGTACACTTCTGTATAGAACCCTATCTAAGTTGTCTTTTTATCATTTATTATATCTGATAGCTGCAGCTAAGATATTATCAATTTACTTAAAATAAGCAATAATTAACTACTTCACAGTAAAATTAGTTAGAAAATAGCAGTTCTATATATATTACTAATTAGATTTATTTTTTATTATAAAGCTAACTGTAATTAATTTTATTAATTCTAATAATTTTAAAACCTCACTAATTTTTAAAACCTTTTAAGCTAAATTATATAAAAGTATAGCTAATTCTGCAGAATAAAGTCTTTTTATATTTAATATTAAGCTTTAGCTAAGCTTTTTAACTGCTATTTAATATAGTGCAGAGGAATAATAAGCTAGTATTAAATATATTAAGAATAAGCTAATTATAAACCTAACAGCTAATATTATAATTAACTTATAGATTATATCTTTCTATAAAATAAACTTTAATAGAATTCTAATTTAAATATATATTTATATAGAAGTTATTAAGAAGTTTATAAGAAAGTTATAATTTTTAATAATAACTATTTATACTTTTTATATAGATATAATAAGTTATATTTTTATAAAGTTTACTGCAGAGAAGTATTTCTTAAATTAAAACTAGCAAGCAATATTAGTAAACCTAAAGAACCCTATAGATATATATAAGTTTTATAATATTATATATAATGCTATAAATCTTTATATATTTCTTAAGAAGTTATTAATTATTCTTAAGAAGGAGATTTATACTTTCTAATTAGTCTCTTAAAGCTAAATTAAACTAGTTATTTCTAATTTAAACATTTCAAAAAAGATCTAATTTAAGCAATATCTTATACTAAAAGCTTTAATAACTACCTCTAAAAATAATATAGCTAAATCTATATATATTTAAACTTAAACTAAATAAAAGCTTATAGTAAAGGCTATTAAGGCTAAAAAGTAAATTTAGAAGTAACTTAAGTTTTAGAAATATATAATCTTAAAGGTAGATATATAAAATATTAAGCTTATTATCTAAAAAGAGTTTAAAGAAGCAAGCTAAAAAGAGATTATAATAAAAGTACTTAAAGAGAGTAAAATTAATCTATTTAATATTAATAATATTTAAATTATTCTTAAGTTATAGCTATAAATATAAGTCTAATTTAATCTATATCTATCTTTTTATTCTTATTAAGTACTATTAAGATTTAATTAATATTAATATTAAACTGCTAAAGCTATACTTTTACTCACTCTACTCTACTATTCTGCTTTTTAAGTAAGGCAACCTCTAAGCTACACTTTGAAATTATATACAGCTTAAGATATTGCTATAAGAAGTTATATACCTCAATTTATAGATATTTTAACCTATAGAATTCTAATATAAAATAAAGATTCTATATAGAGGCTATAATATCTCTATAAAGATTTAATATTTGCTTTAGTAGATATTAATTTAAGTTAAGCTTTTCTTATAATAATATAGCTAGCATCTTTTAGACCTTTTTAAAATTAATCAGCTGAGCAAAGTCTTTTGCAGTTATTAGATTATAATAGTAATATAACTTCTAAAGTTGCTTAGATACTATATATAGTTAGCTCTTTTATACTTATATAGTATAGTTATTCTAAAGCTAAATAAAATTCCTAAAGTCTTTATAAATTAAAAACAGAAAAATAAATAATAAAGCAACTTAGTCTATAAGTAATATAAAATAGAAGAAACTAAATATTTAAAGTTAATAGAAATATTCTTATTAAGATTAGTTATAATATTAATATATAGAGAGAGATAGAGAATATATATATTATGCTGCAAACTATACTTAGTAGAGCTAATTCTACTAGCTTTTAATCTTAACGTTATAAATACTCTTGCTAAATATCTAATAGTTATAGAATTTAACTAATATATCCTCTTTTAGTTAACTTAGAAGTCTCTTTATATAATCTTATAATAGATACTATTAAGCTTCAGTAATAAGAGCAGTTTTAACACTATAGTTAGATTATATAATTTAAGGTATAACTTTCTGATATTAAAGTATAAAAAGGTATTAAGTAAGGATAAATTATGCTATATATATAGAAAACCTAATATAAAACTATATAATATATTGCAAGTAAATATTAATTGCAGCATATATTTTAATTCTAAACAGAAGTAGTTTATTATATATATTAAGTAACTAAATGAAATTTAGCTTAAATATAATCTAGCCTCTTTATCAGTATTATATCTCTTTAAGTTAAGCAGTAACTTATTTGAGAAAAACTATATAGTATGCTTTATATAAAGCATTATAACTAATAATATAGCTGCATTAGTATATAAATATATAAAGAAACTGCTAGCTAAAGTTCTTTATAAGTTATATAATTTTATTAATTAACTAGAGATATATTACAGTATTACTTAAAGCTGCTTAGATCTACTCAAAAGATTATTAATGCTATAACTAATAGCATTTTTAAATATTAGTTAGACTATATTATAAGATTATAAACCTTTCTATTTATAAATAAGTAAATAGGTTTAATTCTAAAAAGCAGTAAGTAAAAAAAAGCTTAAAGATATATTAAAGTAATCTAACTGAAAAAACTATATAGACTTTATACTAAAGTTTTTATTTCTAGAGATGCTTTTTTAAAGTTAATAGAGATATTTTAAATTAAAAGGACTTTTAAAGAAGTGTTATAATTATATTATTCTTCTAGCTGTTATAAAATTTATTAATAATAATTAAGCAGAAAAGCTTTAAATCAGTATATAAGCAACTAGCTATTTAGTGTTAAGTATTAAGCAATATAGCATTTAGCAAAATATTATAAAGTTAATTAAAAAGGTATAAAAGTGAATAATAAAGGTATTTTATTTAAAAACCTAAAAATATAAAAATAAAAGCTGTTTAACACCTCTATATAAAGCTATAAAGCTCTATATAGAGGTGCTCTATCTGCTAAACTAAAATACTAACTATACTAAACTCTAAAACTATACTTAATATCTATAAACCTATATATATATTAGTAATATATATACCTATATTGCCTAACTTTAAACTAGAAATATTAAAGTTATAAAGCTATATATGCTTTAAAGTAAGGTTATATAAGACTATTTACTTAAGTTTAATCTTAATATTTTCACTAGCATCTATATAATAAGTTAGTAAGTTTTTAAAATGTTATAAATAGATATATAAATATATACTAAGTTTAGCAGTTTTAATATAGTCAGCTATAGTGTTTAGAATAAGTCTAACACCCTATAAGGCCTTAAGCAACATATTATATAAATGCTTAAGAAAGCATAACTTAATATAGAATATCTTCAGCTTATATATACTTATAAGCTTAATGCTAGCCTGCTTATAAAAGGTAGCAGTCTCTTTTGCAACTATATATATATTAGCAAATATATAAAGATAAAATAATATTATATAAAACTTACTAAAAGAGTAATTACTAGCGCTAGAGTTATAAATGCAGTTAATATATAACTTATAGCTGTTAAGGATAATATAGTCTCAGTAAGAGCTGTTGCTGTTTTTATAAGTAGTATATCAGTTTATACTAACTTAAGCAGTACTATATACTTATATTAGATAAGTGTTAGCATTCTATAGATGCTTATAATTAAGCAGCTTAAAGCTATACTAACTATTTATAGTTATAATATAAACAGCAATTATATTCTAAAGCTATATATTTATATTAGTATTATAAAAGATTATAAGAAATTATATAATAAACTTACTTTTAGATCCTCTTTATTAAGAAAGTTATTAATAAAGGTATTAAAAGCAAACTTTATAGCATTTTATATAAGTTAAATTAAAAATAGTATAGAAAGAGATAGAGATATATATATATGCTAAATAAAAGGTAGTAGCTTTTAAAAATATAGCATTAGAAGATAGATTCTTAAAGATATATTTAGTTAGAATTATAATCTTATTAATCTGCTTAAGAATAAGCTTAATAACTTAGCTGTTAATAGAATTATTAACTTTTATAACTTTTTAAGAAGACTTAATAGTTTTATAAATAGACTTAATTAGAGCTGTTTTCTCTAAGGTTTTTAGTTTAGCCTTATAATTAAAAGATATTATATAGATTATATTAGAAATATAAAGAAATAAAAAGATATAAAGATATTAATAGAACTATATATATATATATAGAAGAATTATAATATATAATATATATTATAAAGCTTTATATAGAAAATTATTAAATATTAAAAAAAAAAACAGTTAATATAAATAAAATATTAGTTACAAAATTAATCTATATAAAAATAAATAACTCTAAAGTTATAAATATATATAAAAATAAATATAACTTACTATTATAATAATAAGCATAAAAAAAGAAAAAAAAGTTCTAATGCTTTACTAAAAAGATATTTATTTTAAAGTAGGTAGCTTATATGCTGCGCACAGCCCTATACGCACTAATTAGATCTTAGATTTACTTATTCCAGTCAGACCTATTGCACATAAGCGTTATTTCATATAAAACGTATTACCCCCCATATCAGTGGTGGCGTGGCCCTAATACTACTGGGAATTTTGACCTAGTGCGTCCTGCAGGCTGCCGTACCAACCCGCAATAGCTGCCCAGCACCAGCTGCCACTGTTTTCCCTCGCACCCAATCGCGCTTCTTTTTGCGCCCAACTGCACGATCTTTCGCCAAATAGCAGGGGGCTTCCCTGGTTACATCCCAAGAGCCCACGAACGAATATCCACCCACCGACTGCCGCCCACCCCTCAATTTTCGCAAACCGCCCGTCTTGCAACTCAGTCGCCCTCACAAAACAAAACTCTCTTCCCTCGCAATCCTGCTGTTGCGCACATTGGACTCCTGTCATCTGATCAGCTTTCTGCCCAAGTGTCGCCCGTCCGTCGTCCGCTTTTTTTTTTTGTGGTATTGTTGATGCCAGCTATTCATCCCAACTTGGATACCCCCTCTTGTCACCGCGAACCGCACAAGGACGAACGCTGCACGGCCTCATCCAACCTACACACCAACTTCTCTCTCCGGTTTCCCGTACCGGTAGCCTACACCCTCAGCAACCTCGCCGGACCTTTTGGCCCAAATCTCTCTTTGACCACGCCTCTCTCCCTTCCGGGTCTGTCGTGCGAAGAGGGGTTTCCCACCGCCCACGCACATACACACACACTTCCTTATTATGTCGTAAGTGTTGTAATTTTCAACTAGGCCACCGGACAACCGACTCGGTGACGTTCACCAAACAAACAACACTCAACTAACACACTCCGGAAGACGCGATTTAAGAGGACGTTTCAATTCATCCCACGGGGGAACAACATCTCATTCCGAATCCTACTCTGAAGACGACGACCGCTATCAAACCACAAGCTCTGAGTCCGGTGAACACGACGAGAGTTATTCTGACGAATACGAGGAAGACCTTGGCCCAGAAGACTCAGCTTCCGTCAGCCCTCAAAGATACCGCCCGCAACCACCTCGAGCTGCCTCTCGTCACCACGAGCTCCCGCAGCAGCGCGAACAACTAGCATTTCGCCCACCCGTCAATTACGTTGACCCGTATCGGCCCGGTTCAGTGCCGAATCCCCCAGAAAGCGTGGATCCCTCGGAGGAATACCAGCCCTATGGCCACCGCGGTGGCTACGGTGCCCGCGCACCCCCGGCCACCCATGGCGGGCCGCAAGGTCATGTCGGCCATGCCGGTCACAATCCCTATTTCCCAAGTGGCCGCGGTCACAACGGCCACCCTCAGAGTGCCTATCAACAACATCAACAAAGTCATGTAGGCTATATGAGTCAAAGCCCATACGGAGCTCCTCCCAACACCATGGTTCCCTACGGCTATGGCGGCCCCCCGGGTCACAATCCCTTCTCGCCAATGTCCCATGGAAGCGGCCAGAGCTATTTCGGAGAGCAGCCGCGCAACTCTCAATATGACATGATGCCCTACAATCAGCCACAGCCACCTGCTTTCTACGGCCATGGCCCTGGTGGACCTGGAGGCTACCAAATGCCGCCGCACATGGCCCAATACCTGTATTCCCAAGCCGCTCCTCCCCCTCCACCTACGGAAGTTGCCGCGCCCAAGACTCCCGCGCCTGCCCCGCCGCCGTCACCACCGAAGCCAGATCCTGAGAAGATCAAGTTGCAGGAACAACTTGAGCTCTTCAAGGCAGAACAAGCTCGCAAGGACGAGGCCGAGCGTCGGCGCGAGCTTGAGGAGAAGATTCGGAAGGATGCCGAGGACGCCATCGCCCGGCGGATGGAGGAGATGAGGAAGGCCCAAGAAGACGCGCGAAAGGAAATCGAAAGGGCCAAGAAGGAGGCTGAACAAGCTGCCCGTGAGGCCATCGAGGCCGAGCGCAAAGCTGAGGAGCAAAGGCAGAAGCTGCACCAGGAAGCCATGGCCAGAGCTGAGCGTGAGGCGAGAGAAAAGTACGAGGCCGAGCTCAAGGCCCATGCCGAAGCAAAGGCCGCTGAAGCAAAGGCTCGCGCCGATGCTGAGGCAGCTGCCCAACTGAAGCTGGAGCTGGCCATCAAGGCTCAGGAAGATGCCAGAATCGCCGCCGAGAAGAAGGCTGCGGAAGATGCCGCGGCGAAGGCCAAGTATGAGGCAGAGATGAAGGCCACGGCTGAGAGAGAAGCCCGTGAGAAGATTGCGGCCGAGAAGAAGGCGGCAGAAGACGCCGCGGCAGCCAAGGCCAAGTACGAGGCCGAAATGAAGGAGAAGGCCGAGAGGGAGGCCCGTGAAAAGATTGCGGCCGAGAAGAAGGCTGCAGCGGACGCTGCCGAAGCTAAGGCCAAATACGAGGCGGAGATGAAGGAGAAGGCTGAGAAGGAGGCTCGTGACAAGCTGGCGGCGGAGGCAAAGGCCGCGGCAGATGCCGAAGCTGCTGCCGCTGCGGCCAAGAAAGCCGAAGATGAGCTCAAGAAGAAGGCCGCCGAAGATGCCAAAGCCAAGTTCGAGGCCGAGACCAAGAAGAAGGAGGGCAAGCTGCCGATCAAGTTCAAGGATGCCGTCGGCCGCAAGTTCAGCTTCCCATTCCACATCTGCGCCACCTGGGCGGTAAGTCGAAAGCACTCACCGATGTTTGTAATGATGCTAACAGGTTGTAGGGTATGGAAGAGCTTATCAAACAAGCTTTCCTCCACGTGGATATCATCGGACCCCATGTCCAGGAAGGACACTACGATCTCATCGGCCCCAATGGCGAGATCATTCTTCCCCAAGTGTGGGAGAGGGTTGTCGAGCCCGACTGGACCATTGAGATGCGTATGTGGCCTATGGAAAAGGCGCAGCCAGGTCCACCCCCGGGCATGTTCCCGCCTGGCATGAGACCACCACCAGGACAACGCGCGAGGCCTGGGTCCATGGGGGGAGGTCTGCCACCGGGTTTCCCGGGAAGGCCCGGGGGTGGTGGCGGGGCTCCACAACCCCCGGGTTGGGCGCCAGGTAGCGGTCAGCCGCCACCGCCGCCGCCGCCTCCTGGTGTCGTGCCTGGCGGCGGCCGTCCGCGTGTCATCAATGTTGGCCCGGCACCCGAGAAGAAACGTCAGTCCAAGGGAGGGCAGGGATCCGTGCTTAGCTGGATGGCCGGTGCCAAACCCGCAAAGAAGAGGTAAGCAATCCTAACGCGTTCTCCGACTGGCAATTATCTAACAAAAGAGCAGGAGTAGCAAGAAAACTTGAATGGTCAGTGTTGTGCATTGCCGAACAGTGTTTCACGACACCTACCACCATAACTATTTCTTACGAACTTGCGGTTGGGATCTTTCTGATTTACACATGATACCTCATCGCGCATTATTTTGCTTTTCACAAATTCCCACATGGTAGATTGTTTTTGTGCAACACATCTTATGGAATCATGGCTCATTTTCTTCACGTCTATAACGCATGTATGCCCGGAGTATGCGCTGCGGGCATGGTGATTTTCAGAACGGGACCAAAGAACCAAAGGTTGGGAAACGTTCAGCGAGTGTCGTACGCGGGGAGGAAAGCCTTGCATCAGAGCTGAGGAGACTGCGACATTTTCAGGACACGGCGCAAAACAAGGGAGGACCAGACCGTGGTTTTGGGTTAGAGACGACTTTTTGGTTGCGGTTAGATGCGTCGAATTTTTGTTACAAAAATACTCTGAAAATATTTAGCATACTTAATCATGCGCGTTCTATCGGCTATTGCCTTCTGATTGATTTATGTTTAATTGCCGTCTACTTGGATCCTTGGTCTACCAAGCACACTCTTGACACGCTTCTCAAACGCTTCAATCATTACACCAGCTACCTTCTCAGACACCGCAGCGCTCACAGCGGAGTACAACGGGTTCGCAAACTGGAATCTGATGACCAAGTCAACCTCCGTGCCAGTGCCCGTAGTCAGTGGCCGCAACTGCCACATCGTCACCAAGCTCCTGAACACCGCACCGCCCTCTCCTCCATTGCCGGGGCTGGCGCCCGGAACGTCTGCGCCGCTGATCGCCTCGACGCTTTTTCCCGGCACACAACGCAGCTTACTCGTGAATGTCTCCTCAAAGCCGCCCCAACCCACGCGCAAGTCGGCCTGCGCAGGCCATTTGCGCCCATTCTGGTCGGGGCCGGTCCATTGCGTGACACGGGACTGCGCGCAGTATGGCACGAAGGTTGAGTATGAGTCCACGTCGGAGATTACGTCGTAGAGCTGGGCGGATGGGTATGGGAGGGTTCGGGAGGCCGTCAGGACCTGCGGCTCGGATGAGGGGAGGTTCGGGAGGTTGAAGAACTGTCGCGCCGGTGTGTGGGGTCGTGCGGTGGGCATGCAGCGAATGCTTCTCAACGGAGAGAAGACCCGGAGAGCTGGGCGCGTGGTTGCCATCGTGTGTGGGCAGTTTCGACGTATTGAGCTGGGGAAAGGTCGCCAAGTGTCGCCGAGGTTTTGCGCAGTAGTGACGGAGTGGGAGCTCTACTTTCAACGAGCCATGGTCTATGATACAAGCCGAGGAAGCGAAAGTGGATTGCTGCCCGAGAAAACTGCTCTCAAGTGCTGTTCCGCCGTAGACAGTCCTCAATCGGGGTCGTCGCAAAAGTTGTTCGTGAAGAAAGTCGCAATGACGACTAGAAGCTGTGGGCGAGGAAGAAGCTAACAGTCGGTGTTAGTGGGCTGCCACTGCCGTACAGTGAGAATGATTTTGCACTGTACTTGTCTAACACGGTACGAATGGCGAGCATCAGTTTTGGTGGGGGTGAGCACCATGGCAGCACGACCGCAGCTCTCCAGAAAGCCCAGTTCAGCCACAGCAGCCCGCATCACCGTTCCCCGACTCCGACATCCCTTACCTTAGCTTGACGACCAGCCGAAACCTGTTCCCCAAGGCACTCTCCCCACGAATGTGCCAAAGCTGTGCGGCCACACAACGGGGGAAACCATTTCAAGATGCGCCATAGAACCCGGACGACCTGACCCGACTTTCGTTTTACTCCCTTCCACGACGAATCTACCCACGAAATCCCTCCCCTCCCTCCACCTAACCTTCGACCAACCCGTTTAAGCCCCGTCGCGTGGGGCTGTCATCGTCAAGATGTAGGTGTTGAGTGCAAGCGGCACGGCACGATGGCACAGCCGGCTGACAGCGACGGGATGCCCACAGGTTCGAGAAGTCCCTTTACGACCTCATCAGAGGCCTGCGAAACCACAAGGGCAACGAACGCGAGTATATCCAGAACAGCTTGAAAGAATGCCGCTCTGAGGTGCGCGGGCAGGACATGGGTGAGCCAGCCCCCGGCGCCTCTATCTTCGACTGCGTACCGATGGCTAACAGTCCCCGACAGACGTCAAGGCGACGGCGCTGCTGAAGCTGGTCTACCTCGAGATGGTAGGGCATGACATGTCCTGGGCTTCGTTCCATGTCCTCGAAGTCATGTCGTCGCAAAAGTACCACCAGAAGAGAGTTGGATACCTGGCTGCTGTGCAGAGTTTCCGGTCTGACACAGAAGTGTTAATGATGGCCACGAATCTTTTGAAGAAGGTACATGATCGCGTCGCGGGTGTATCGCGAGAGGGAGGCATGCTAACGCTACTTCTGCGTAGGACTTGACCTCGACGCAAGCAACAACAATATCCCTCCCGATCTCTACCCTACCACACATCATCAACCCGTCCCTAGCCCTCTCGACCCTCCCCGACCTGCTCCCCCGTTTGAGCCACTCGAACCCCGCCATCCGCAAGAAGACGATCGTGACGCTGTACCGTCTGGCGCTGGTGTACCCCGAAACGCTGCGCGCGGCCTGGCCCAAGATCAAGGAGCGTCTTATGGACAAGGACGAGGACCCGAGTGTGACTGCAGCTATTGTGAATGTTGTCTGCGAGCTGGGATGGAGACGGCCTCATGACTTTCTTCCCCTGGCGCCCAGGCTGTTTGAGCTGTTGGTCGATGGTGGTAATAACTGGATGGCCATCAAGCTGATCAAGCTGGTAGGTGGTGCTTTGAGGGCACGCAAAGACGGGAAGGCTGACGAGCAATGTAGTTTGCGACTTTGACGCCGCTAGAGCCGAGACTCGTGCGGAAACTGTTGCCGCCTCTCACTGAGCTCATCCGGACGACGCCCGCGATGTCACTACTATACGAGTGCATCAACGGTATTATTCAGGGTGGCATCCTGGGCAGTGAAGACGACATTTCGGGCCAGGAGGAGATCGCGACTCTTTGCGTAAACAAGCTCAGGGGCATGATCATGGTGGACGGGGACCCGAATCGTAAGTCGCGCAACCCGGTCCGTGGTCTGGAGCTAACTTTCAACAGTAAAATACGTTGCGTTGCTCGCGTTCAACAAGATCGTATTGACACATCCCTTCCTAGTCGCGCAACAGGAAGATGTCATCTTGGAGTGCATCGACAGCCCCGATATCACAATCCGAATCAAGGCTTTGGATCTAGTTCAGGGTATGGTCAGCAGCGACAACTTAGTGTCCATCGTAAGCCGTCTTATGAAGCAGCTTAAATCTTCTGCCCCTAAGAGAGATCGGCCCGGGGCCCCTCTTGGCCCTGACACCGGAACGGATTCTGACGACGACGCACAAGTCGAAATCCACACTCCTAATAAAGAGGAGGAGGAACCTCCACTACCCGATGACTACAGGAGCGACGTTATCTCAAGGATTCTGATAATGTGTTCACAAAACAACTATAGCAGCCTGGTGGATTTTGATTGGTACATTGATGTTCTCATTCAGCTTGTCCGCATGGCGCCGACGCCACGATCTGTCGAGACGGAGCTCGACACAGTAGCAGCCTCCGGCAAGTCGACAGCAGGTGACGTATCCGGCATGATTGGGGACGAATTGAGGAACGTTGCTGTGAAGGTCCAAGCCCTACGAGGGGCTTCAGTCAGGGCCGCTGATCTGATTATCCAACAACTCAACTCGGATACTCCCGCTGGCCACTCCCTCTCCTCGGCATCACTCAAGTCAACTACGTGGTTGGTTGGAGAATATGCCAACCAGCTCGCTTTCCCTGAAGATACCTTGGGAAACATTTTGCGAATTATCCCCCGAACACATATTCCAGACATTCTTACGACGAGCCTGCAGGCCGTGACCAAGATCTTTGCGTACGTCGCCGGCAACGATGGGCAGCCTTGGACCCCAGAGTGGAAGACCAAAATCACCCTGCTTATGGCGCGGGTGATTCACACGTTAGAGCCACTCGCTCTCCACCCAAACCTGGAGGTCCAGGAGAGGTCGGTAGAGTTCATCGAGCTCCTGAAGCTCACTGCCGAGGCTGCGTCAGGGCAAGCGCCATCATCCGAGGACACTCACCAAGATGCTCCCCTTCTTCTCACACAAGCCATCCCTTCTTTGTTCCAGGGGTGGGAACTTAATTCTGTTGCCACTGGCGCCCAGAAGAACGTGCCAATACCAGACGGTCTCGACTTGGATGAGCCCATCCACCCCAACCTGAGTTATCTTCTCTCCCAAGCGGACGTTATACCTATGGAGGCGAGTGAAGCGGATGATTTCGAGGTTTACTACCACCAACGTCCTGCGCCAACCAGCATATCTTCGGCCGAGCCCGCTATCAACAAGATCGCAGACGTACCAGAAGAAGTCGTCAGCTCGTATCAACAAGCGACTGAGGACAGCTATCTGGACGCAGACATCGTTGCAAGGAGGAAGGCCGAGCGAGCAGAACGCAATCGTGACGATCCATTCTACATTGGCGGAGCAGACAGCACCCCCAGATCGTCAACACCCATTCACAGCATCTTACAAAAGGAGAATGGCCCGGATCTTGACATAGACTCCATACCGATAATGCAGTTGGACCTCGACAAGCTAGGCTCATCCGCTCCAGGTCCAATATCACCCATCAGCCGACCGCAACCACGACCGAGACAGCGCGTCGTCATCGCCGCAGATGAGACGCTGGTAGGGAGCGGCGTCTCCACCCCCCGCAACTACGAGTCCGAGAACAACTCCGACAGCTTCACCAAGTCGCGCGCCAAAAAGCTACGACAGGGTCTCTTACAAGTCGACTCGTCGACTCTGGGTAGCCTCAGCCTCGAAGATAGTGGCCGCTCGGGTGGCATGGGTTCCCCCAACGCACCGTTTGATTACGAACAACAGCAGCGCGAGGAGGCGGAGATGGCGCAGGCGATGAAGGAGGTTGAGAGGTTGCGTCTCGAGATGCAGCGCGCCAACGAGCGGATCCAGGTCGCGCAGGGTGTCGACGCTGCCGGTGTGGTTGTCAAGAAGAAAACCAAGAAGGCCAAGAAGGACGCCGACGGAACGACAGCGGTGAAGAAAAAGAAGAAGAAGGCTCCGGCCGTCGTGCTCACGGACGACGCCGAGAACGGGGCCGGTGAGGAGCCCGCCCCGATCCCGGCTGCTCCGACGACGACGGCTCTAGAAGGCGGAGATGACGCTGGACCGGCGGTCGTGGTGCCCAAGAAAAAGAAGAAAAAGAAGACGACCAAGATGGCTGAGATCGCGGGGGACACGCCTAGCCCGAGTTGAGGTAGTGGTGGTGGTGGTGGTTTGCAATCACGACGACGAATGGCGCAGGAAAGGCAGCATATAGAGAAAAACAAAATGCGAAGACGCGGTGTATCCATTCATTCCTTTTCTCTCTACTCATTTGTGAGACCATTTCTTGCGTTGTCAAAGGGAAATGGAAAAGGGTTCGTTATCATTAATCACCATCGGCACATTTGAAAGGCAGGATCTTTGAAATGTTTTTTGGGGGAATCTGTCTCTCTCTCTCTTCATCATCTCATCTCCAACTCCAACTCCATCTGTCGTCCCCTCCCTTCCCACCCCCCCTCTCTCTCGTGGTTTACGTACAGACATGATACAAAGGGGACAATGAGGAATCGCTTCCCGACGTCACACCGTCGTTAAGTCACTGCCAGCCAGCCAGTAGAATGTTTCTTCTTTTTGTTTCCTGTACCAGCCGCCGTCGCCCGCGCAAAAAAAACCCTCTTCCGGCGTCACACATGACAAAAAAATTGGGTTTGTTTTTTGTGAAGAAAATAGACATTAAGAAAGGAAGAAAAAGAAACCCATGAGCTTTGCCGAGAAAATACCAGTCGTCAAAGAAACGAACGATCGCTTCTTAGTCATCCATGGGCTTGTCCTCGAGTGTCACCCCGCGAGGAGTCGAGGGAGCGCTGTCATTTCCGCTCGATGCCACGGGCACCCTGCGCTCGAGAGAGTATCGCGCGGTGCTGCGGCCGAGGCTGTTGCGCTTCTCTACTGGCGACTCGAGGGCCTGGATCCTCGCGGCAACGCCCTCAGCAGCTGGCGCTGGGTTCGCCGTGCCGTTGGCCGGCTCGGCAGGCGAGCTATTCTCGCTGCCAGGAACCTCCAGACTCGAACGCTTGGCGCCAATCACGCTGCCAAGACTAGAGCGGTGGCGGTCAACGGCACTTGCGGGAGGACTCGTCTGGATCGGAAAGCGGGTCTCGGGGCCGCCCACGCTACGGTCGCGTCTGTGACCACGCGGGCTCGGGGCGGGGCTGGTCGCGCGGCCGCGGCTACCGGCAGCCTTCTCGAGCAGAGCTCTATTCCGCTCTTCCACGTTTGCTCTCCGGTTGCTTTCATCAGTGCTGATGGCACGAGGACGGTTGTTGACCGATCCACTGTGGTTCAGAGTAGACATGCGCTTGAGCTCGCTGAAGATGGCGTCTTTGTGAGCAAAGAGATCCCGGATGAGACGGTACGCGTGCTTCTCCTCCATTGTGAGAGAAGTCTCGGTGCGAGGGCGGAGGATGCAGGGTGCTAGGGTAGTGGCAAGGGTTGAGATGTAAGCCTCATCGGCCGAGGTCAGATCGATTAGGCGGGTAAAGTGGTTCATGCAGGCGTCAAGCGTTGCGATATTAGTTAGTCTCAGCTGCGACAAGGTCTGTTGGAGAACAGGCACGCGAGCAGCATCATTATCCTGCGTCTGAGTCTGGTAAATCGTCCGGATGATTTCGTACACATGAGAGGAGACCAGAGAATCTATGAGAAGTCAGCGAATATTCGTTGGCCGAGAGTGTCGGTCGTCAACTTACCAGGCAGTTCGAGGAGGTAGAGCTTGAGCAAGCTTGCGACAGTTGGAATGTCGAATTCGTCAAAAACGTCGGCTGGGATGGGCTTGCCGTCGTTGATCTTGGCACGCAGCTTGTGAATCTGGTTCAGGGGCACATCCACCAGCCAAACTCCACGTCGAGCCTCATCGCCCTCCAGATCTGGATAGTGGTTGTCGAGGTAGGTCAGGATGGTAGTAATGATGACAGGCACACGCTTCTTATCCGCGCGTGCTCTCGCCTCAAGATCCACACCGAAGGTTTGCTCGTCCACCTTGTTGTAGTAATTTTCGTAGACGACCACCTTGGGGATGAAGCTACCAGTGCGGTAGTTCTCGAGCAGATACCTCAAATCGCCGCTGGGCTGCACTGTCTCCTGGAAAAGCATCATGTTGTCAACGGCCGATTGAAGGCTGGGAATGACGTTGCTGATGGTGCCAGAGAAGTCCAGAATGACAGTCTTAATGGCCTTCAGACGGTCCAGCTCGCAGCGCTCCAAGAAGCGGAGGTGGAGGAAGATGGTCTCCTCGAGCTCGCAGCGCATCTCGTCCAACTTGCGCACACCCCCCTTGTACTTATCGTCGGCCTCTCTGGCCTCACGGCGCAACCGCTCAGCGGGGGTCTCGTTGGGATGGGCATTATTGAGAACGTTCCAGTTGGCAAGGTACTCGCTGACAGTTCCGACAACAGGCGAGTCCGACGACTCGGAGGCGGGAAGAGAAAAGGTACGTCCAAGGGGCAACTTCTTCTCAGGGACGCCAGCAGCCTTGAAAGCCTTGGGGCGCCACTGGTAGAACATCTTGGAGCTGTTTGCGAAAGTGCTTCCAACGTTGCCAATGAGTCTCAAGAATCCGGCTGTGATGAGGTCCTGTCCAATCCTCTCGGCGTAGCTGACGCTGCTGGTGTTCAAATGCTTCTGCAAGTACTCCACAATGTCTGCACCAGACGAAGTGTTTTGGTACACGCCAAGGATGGGCACTTTGGTCTCGCCGAGCTTGATGGTGTTGAGCATGTGCTCCAGCATCTTCTTGACTTGGTCGGCGTTGTAGAATTCGTCGCCAATCTCGACCATCTCCTCCTCGTCCTCGACCTCGTGCTTCTCCTCCTGCTGCTTCTCGGGCTCCTTGTTCTCAGAGACCTTGATCTCGGGGATGTTGTTCTTGGGGCTGGTTTCGGGGTCCTGGAATGCAAGCTTGGTCTCCTCCTCGATATCCTCGACCAAGCGGCACTTGTTGAAGTAGGTGCTTCTCAGCTTCTTGACGAGCTCTGCTTGCCTGTCATGCGCCTTGATGCGAGCTTGCAGCTCATCCTGGGAGTCTTGAATGCGGGATTCGTGGGCATCGCACCAGCGGGAGAAGGGATTGACGACGAGGTCTCGAATGTTCTGGGCGATCTTCTTGTGGTTTTTGGCACCCTCTTCCATCTCGGTCCGAACGCCATCGTAGGCCTGCGAAACAAGTCAATGGAGGGTCTCGAGAAAAGGTCCCGGTGGGGCATCAAACAAACCTTGCGAACGCTGGCACCGTCATCTCTCGAGAATCCACCTTGTACTTTGTCGGCAGCTGGCGCGATGTCTCCCAATCGCTGGCTGTAGATCTCTTCGGCCTCGGCGCGCAATCGGGCGACGGTAAGGATTTGACGGTTCTCGTGCACTCCCTGCTGAAGCTTGCTGAACAGGACGCCCAGTCCTGGCGCAAAGTTTTAGCATTTTGGACAGTCGGAGAGGGAGCAGCGCGGGTAGCGTGTGGTGGTGGTGACTTACCTGCAGCGTAGTCGCTAGACCAAAAGGACTCTGCGAAGCCCGGCATGGTGATTGGGAGCTCGAGTCGGTCGTTGCAATAACAATAGAGTTGTGTTGTTGCGATCAAAGAAATGGAATCGTGCGGGAAAATGGAAAAGGAGGCAGCGAGAAATGTTTCGTTTCGTCGTTACTGCGTAATGCAGGTTGCAGGAGGTGGGAGGCGAGGCGGTTCCCTGCTTGTCTCTCGGTACTAGAGTTTAGAGACGCTTTGCCGGATGCGAGAAGCGAAAGAATACGTCAACGGCGATCGGCCGCGGTGCAGAACGAAAGGCGATAGAGGACACACAAGGCAAAGAAAAGTGAGAGGAAGGACGGGATGCTCAGTAAGGCAGAGAGCAAGAAGGCACCGTTGCGAAAGAGGTCGTGGAAGGCGTTTCTGGTGGTCAGGGGCACATGCCAGCTGGAGGAAATTTTGGAGGAATAGAAAAAGGCTGGCTGCTGACAGGTCCAAGGTTCAAGGTTGAAGGTTGGGGGCAGATATGGAAGGACGGCAAGTTGGACTGGAGCTGAAGGAAGGAGACGGGATAGACACTGCTGTTCTGCTGCAGGTGTGGTGTGCGTTCCCGGTGTGCGTCCGTCGGTCTCCGCAGGCGTGGCAGAAGGTAATGGCAATGGAAACAGCTTGCCTGGATTGCTGCCAGGTTGTCAGTCAGTGAAGCTCCAAACCACTCTCAGCGACAAGAGATGGGACCAGTGACACGGCATCAAAGCCAGCATGGAAGCACACGGCAGGGCTGGGCTGGGCTGGCTGTCAATGCCAACCGAGCCCAACAATCCGCACAGGCCATGGCCCAGGTTCGACAGGGCCAGCAGCACAGAGATGAGGGGCATCGCCAATGTCTGTGGTGCGGTGCCTGCGTGGCTGCCATGAAAGGAAAAAAAAGACAGCCATTCCCATTACCAAGGGCCAGCAGCTGGCGGGCTGCAGACGTGGCCTTGGATTGGCTCCATCGCCAGCCCGACGAACGCTGCTGGCGACTCAGGCCATCTGAAGCCAAAAATACACAGCCATCCACCACGGTACCGGTCCGCCAGCCACTCACAGCGTTCCCCGTGTGCTCCACTCCTTCATCATCCTCACAGTGTTCCTCATCTGACCCCGACTGATCCCCCCACGCGGTGCCTGTGAGCCTGTGAGGCGTTGCCCGTGTGCTCCACACAAAGCAAATGACCCTGAATGAGGCAGCCAAGCAAGCTGACTTGACCTGAGGGCTGTCTGCCACCTCCGCCGTGGCCTGTGGAAATGGGATCCTACACCTCGAGAACGGCACTAACCCGACAGCTCTGGGCTGTGTGAGCCCCTGCATTCGTCTCTGTTGCAGAATTCTGGGGCCGCTCCCAGCTGAAGAGATTCAGGCGAGGAGCCCACACTCACAGCGGAGGGCAACGCACCTTGGTGGAAGCCGCAGGGCTCAACCACTTGCTGGTTTTCCCGGGCGGCCAGGGAAGCTAATGGAAGGTTCAACGCTCGTGGTTCCTACAGGGCTGACCGCCATACCGTCTACCGCCGCCAATTTGACGCAGTATTAAGGATCATTTTCACAAATCATGCACCCCAGGATCAGGTTTCATCCTCCCTCGCCGATCGCATCGTCTCTCGATTGAGGCAAGGCGTCCTCTGGTCCTCGTCCTGACTGCTTTGTCCTTTGTTCCTTTTCGTGGTGATACCTGTGCTGCGTACGAGCCTCTGCTGCTGATCTGCGTTTCCTTGATCGGCGAGCGCCTTTTGTTACCCCTGAGCCTTCGTCACAGCCCGATCAGTTCCCCAGACGACCAAGACCGTTATTAATAGCTACCTGTATTAACCTGGTCGGCCATGGAGAAATCAGAATTGGCTCCATCCCGGTCCGTATTTCTCCCCTCTATCCACCTCGGGCTTCCATCACACGAGAAACCACAGCCCAGGTGCCGCCTGGGGTAGGTCGGGCGCAAGAGCCATCCATCATCCGAAGTCACCATGGATGTCGGAGGTGTCCCGTCGACGTGGTCCGTTCCCGAAATGCTAATTCAGCGGTCGGCACGGAGTCGGTCAAGCTCAGTTTTCGGATCAGGGTATCCGTACCTTCGCACGCTTTTGTTCCCGTCCCCTGTGCTCATGAGGGACGTGCTCCTGCTCTGAAATGGGACGATATCCGCAATCAATGCGTCGACGAAATGCAGTTGATCTCAATTCCTCGTTATATCACTCTTTATGCGCCTATGCTTCCAATACGTATTTGAAAAATCATTGCTTTTTCAAGTGAGATGCAAGTTATCCGAAGTCTGGTCAGAGCTATTGGACTGTGGTATGTCCTTGTCTCATGCTAAATTGTCGACTTTGGAGACATTCTGAATACCATTAACAAGGACTCAGACGAGTGTCTTTGGCATCACAAATGTTGATTTCAACGGTCGGAGACATCTCGCCTTCCACCCACATGGAGATCCGGCCATGTGCCATCTGCACGCTACAAAATTATCCATCTCACAAGAGGTCTTGGGTTGCGCATGGCTCTTGTCGTGATATCATGCCCTTTTCCCCAACCGCCGTCGTCTATATACACATTCAATATGGGTTTCTTCGATGTTGCTATGCAGACATTCGATTTCAGCTCAGACGAGGTCGCAGGAAATGCATCCCACATGTCGACGAAACCGTCCACGGGTGCTCTCGTTCTCGGTCTGCATTAGCACACCTTGCAACCTGAGCTTTAGGTCTACTGCTAAGTGATTCGTCGCACTGACGAACATTTCAGATTTGCTCACACGCACATCACCATCCAATAAATGGAGAGCACACCGAAACATATTAGCAAAAGTCTCGTGTCTGCAGCTTGTTGTGTGATATGTACAGAACACGTAACGAGAGCAATTGTGACGATCCGGCTTTACTGAAGGGGACCGGCAAGAGAGCACAACATTTTCATATTTTAAGCACGGCAATAGTGTAGTACTCTCTCTACAGTTGTATTCGTTGGTTTCTCGACAGAAGGGGATAACAACCGAACATACTGCGCAGTACAGCCAGATCAAGCAGCGTATGTGGCAACTCACATGTCCACCTAGCGCAAGATTCGAAGCATCTTGACGGCCGTTTAGTTCTTGGCAACTTGGTCGCGGGGTCATCTCAACACTCAATTGTGCATGAAAGATTGGAAGATCTCGGAGGTCAGGTGTGTGGATCTTATAGCAACTGAGCAGCTTCTCATGCCCTCAGACCAAGGTAACTGCTGATTTCCATCGAATCCGGATCTCATGTCTTATGTAGTTGATACACCAGCCGGCCCGAATAGTCGCGATCTGACGCAAATCAGTCTTCCTCGCAGTCTTACTCGCTAACCAATACCTTTCACGGCCAGGTGCGGCCTTGACATGGCTAAGGCAAGATATCGTTGCTAGTATCAGGCGCACGCCAGCACCTCAGTTGACCGCTACGGCCCAGATCCCTCGACGGCGCCACAAGCCGGGCGGAAGAAGCAAGACCTGCAGCTCAAAAGACACGGCTCATCTGATTTCATGCGAGGGCCCGGCCCGAGATCGTACAGACGCGGGACGTCGACAGCATGATGCCGCGTCACGAGATACCCGCTGTCAGAGTGCAAGGTTCGCCGATCGACGCACTTCAACTACAGTCTTGGAACCCGATAGCCGGCTTGGCCTGTTGTTAGATTACATTGGTACCTTCTGTCTAGTCACAGATCTGATCACCGAAGACATACTCCGAGTCCTCGAGTGGAAGATCGAAGCATGTCTCGTCTAAGTCGTGCGGGGCAATATATGCAGACTTTGGTTTACGAGCTTGGGTTTGCTCACCTCTTCCTCTTAGGAGGTCACAACTGGCAGCTGCCTCCTTCCCTCTTGACGAGTGAGCCCCGCCCCTTTTACCAGGAATCCAGGTGAAGTATTTGGCCAGCTTTCATCTCATGTTCTTTCAACAGTTCGACTGGACCAAGTGGCCCAGTTGGTAAAAGCACAAGCTTAAACAAATTCTTCTCTAGAGATGCAATCTGAGTCTGAGGGGGGCGCTCGTTCGAAACACGCGAGGGCCATGAAAAGGGTTGTTCCTTTTTTTGGTCTCTCTCTATTTCTCCCCTCTGCTATTCGCGAAACTGCCTAGCCTTCAAAATATCTCACGAGAAGTAGGGAGCGAGCCCAAGATGGAGGTGTTCACCATCAAAAGACGACGAAAAGCGGCAAGACCTGCATTAGAGCAAGCCAGCAAGTAAGATCCCCGTGTCTCAATGTGCATGTCTTAGACATGGGCCGACGCCCTGCCACGCTTTTTACTCACCGCTTTAGGCCATTTTATTTTGACTTCTCAGCCCGCCACATGGAGCTCGGCGGCACTCAATCCCTAGAGAAGGCCGCATCTCAACATGCAAACGGTGCCTCGGTCTCAATGACCCGACGGAAACCACGGCTGGCGCGCTTGACTTGTGCACTACCACCGATACCACAGACTGGAGACCGAGATGAACACGCGGGGTATCATGCTTGCTACTTCACGTCTGTCTCAGTTGAGACCCGCAGCCGGAGGTTGGCGATGCATCAAATTATCAGAGTACAGCAGACGGGAAGAATGCGGGAAAGCGGAAACGTCGGTTAATGCTGTGCTGGCTAATCTGTCAATCGCGAAGCTGTGTTTTGGTTTCACGGAAGACGGTTTCTTATGAAAATTCTCGAGAATATTTTCCCAGGCCGGAGGACTATAAATCGAAGGGACGGCCCTGACTTCGAAATCATGACAGCCTCCCTAAGTCGCCAGGTCCCCTTCGACTATCTCAAGCGCCGGCCTCGCAATGCATTTCTCCAGTGTTCTAGCTGGTTTGGCTCTTGTCTCCCCGTCATTGGGTTATGCAATCCCGTCAGCCAATCCAGCTCTCGCCTCGCGACAATGGGTCTATGAGATTCCGTCCAAGGATAGCATCGTTATCAAGCAACACGAGGCAGCGCGTTCAGCTCTGATGCAATTGGAGGAGACGGAGAGACAAGGTAACGCCTTGGGTCAAAAGGTCATTCTGAATTATCACTGACTGGTAGCGTAGATGCTCAGTTCAGGAAAAGTCTTTCTGAGGTTTGCGGGAAAGCAGACAACATCACCAGGGCCATTCGTCTTAACGAAACCAACACGATATGGCGTCAAAATGGTGGCTTCGCCGGGGAAATGTTCTCCAAGGCCCGTGATACAATCCTCAAAACGAAACTCTGGAAGATCGTTGATGGTATGCCCAAAGGCGCGTTGTTGCACGCCCACCTGACTGCTATGCTGCCTTACGATGCCTTACTAGACGTCGTCATGGAGACAGACGGCATGGGATTCTGGGCATCGCAAAGTCTCAACAGCCCGGAGGCTCGCAATGAATCCAAATTTGAGTTCTCCTACCGTGGTGCCTCTGTCAAGGACGCTGCCAACGCTGTCAACGTTTACGCGGCGGATTACCAACCCTACAACTCGTCCACTAACCAGAAAACATACATGGATGTCCAGGCTGCAGCCAATCAGTACCCAGACGGCGGCCCTAAAGAATTCCGCAAGTTCGTCAAGAGCAAGATGGTGGTCCTGCCAGAGGAGGCCACGCACCACGAGCTCGGCGTCGACGACATTTGGAAGAAGTTTCAATCCGCTTTCGAACCTGCGGGGACAATGCTGACTTACGAGCCCGTCGTGCGCAGGTTCTGGCAGCTTTTATTCAATAAGCTTGCTGAGAATAGGATCAGCTGGGTTGAGATACGCGCTGGGGGTTCTCGCGGAAAGCTTGTGCCTCAGGGGCTGACGAACGCTACGAATGACCCGAGTGTGTGGTGGACGGTCATGAACGATGAGCTTCAGAATTTCACCAGCACTCGAGCGGAAAACACGACGCATCCCTTCCATGGAGCCCGTGTCATCTGGTCCGACTCGCGAGGCAAGACACAATCTAAGCTGAAAGAAAGTAAGCAAATCGTTCAAACATTTCCAGTTGTCGAGATTTCAAATACTGACTCCCGAGTCGCAGGCATGACCGACCTGTTTGCCATGAAGAAGGAGTTCCCTCTTTTGTTCAGCGGATACGACGTCGTTGCACAGGAGGATCTGGGCCGCACGTTGTTGGACATGGCCCCAGAGCTGCTTTGGTTCCAAGAAGAGGCCAGGAGACATGATGTCACCTTGCCATTCTTCTTCCACGCAGGCGAAACCCTCGGAGATGGTAACGCAACTGACGACAACCTGTTTGACGCTCTCCTTCTGGGCACACGGAGAATCGGCCACGGCTTCTCACTGTACAAACATCCCATGTTGATTGATCAAGCCGTCAAGAAGAACGTCATGGTCGAGGTGTGTCCCATCTCGAACGAGGTCCTTCGGCTGGCGACGGACATTCTCCATCATCCTCTCCCGGCCATGATTGCGCATGGCGTACCGACAGCCATCAGTAATGACGATCCAGCGATGCTGGGCCAAGACTCAGCCGGCCTGAGTTTTGATTTCTACCAGGTCATTCAGGGCTTTGACAATGTTGGACTTGCTGGACTGGTACGAGCACCCCCGACTCTTTCTGTATGGCAACAGGCCATTCTGACACACCGTGACAGGGCGCGCTGGCGCAGAACAGTCTCCGATGGTCCAACTTCGAGGACCAGAATGACAAGGATTGGGAGCTCGGTATCACACTTGGTTCCGACGCACCAAGTGTGAAGGGTGCCCGTATCCGCGAGTGGAATGCGCAGTGGAATGATTACTGTCAGCAGGTGGTAGATGAGTATGGGGCGGAATTTGGTTCATGAGATGGATTAATCATTCCAACTTTGAGTGACTAGTATTCCACTGGGCCTCTTTTTCTATCTTCCTTGTTGTATAAGGGCTGCTACTGCACCTACAATTCTTACGCTGGTCTATAATTGAAGTTACTGCGACCCACAACAGGACTTTTCTAGTCATTTTCGGGCCTGCTATTGTCCACCCGTTTTCTAGCTCTATCTACTGCTGTCTCTCTACCCTTCCCGCCCCTTCCGAGATATTTATCACTTGAAGGGTAAAGTAGAGGACAAGAAGGCTAGACACCAGGCACGTCAGATAGTAAGTAGGAAAACGATCCGATGAAGCTAGTCAGAAAGCAAGCTGGGGAGTGTAAGAGAAGGCAGCAGAGATATGCAAGATTTGACTTACAGGTGTCTCAGCTATGCCCTCTTGTTGGCTAAGTGCAATTCGCGCATTGTGATTGGCCACATTCAACTAGTACCATGACTTGGTCGCAAAATGTGTTTGACTTCAACACTGAGTTTTGATATCCATGGTAAGAATGATCGAAAGTCAATCATCAAGGATCAAATAACTGCTGTGATAGTTCCAGGGTCCAAGTTCCAAATTTACAGGGGTGTTTCAAAGGCCGATGAACCATGGCTATCGCTATTGTGGCTGAGCTCGCACCTCAGATAACGCAATCGCTCTCGGAGCTAGGACCCCGGCCCAGCTCCTCTTGCGTGATTAGGAATCATCGACCAAGTATCGATTCAAGCTGGTTCTGCGCAACAAACGCAGCATCTTGGTCCCTTCTCTGAAACTTGGCGATCCAAAGTCCCTTCTGACAAGGTTGGCGGAATATTCGGGCTCCCATATCCGACTAAGGTGAGACGGCTCATTTCTTATCTGTTGGGACAAAGCAAAGCATCCACTAATCACTAGCTCTTATTGAAGGCACTTCAAATCATACCTTGGGGCTCAACTGATTACCTTCCTCACATTGCAATTCAATCATGGATGAGAAGCATCACGTCTTCGATGAGGAGGCCCCCCGGCCAGCCCGTCGAGGCCCCTCCCCCGCGAAGAAGCTCGCTGTAACCGGAGTCTTGTTGCTCCTCGTTTCTTACATGCTTCTGGGCCAAAAGATGAAGTCGTGTGGCCATCGATCTAGGAAGCCTTGGGGACCGCCTCTTACGGCTGAGGAGAGGGCTCAGAATATCCTGAACCACAACCCATTGATTGGTAAGCGGGCAGGTCGTCCGATGTCATTGAGCGCCGATTGACGTGGACTTAGATGGACACAATGATCTTCCTATTCTTGTGCGAGCAGTCTACGGCAATCACATCTACGACAAGAAGTTCACCGAGCCGTTTGAGAACGGTGGCATGGTTGCACATGTGGATCTTCCTAGACTTCGTAAGGGGCAGAACGGCGGTGCCTTCTGGAGCGTGTATACTCCCTGCCCGGCCAACGGCAGTGACTTCTCTGATGGAAACTACGCCGAGAGTAAGTCTCTCAACTGTTATTCATTGAAGCGGTCTCTTAAGCGTAATCATAGGCGTCCAATGGACTCTTGACCAAATTGACGTCATGACCCGTATCAAGGAAGCCTACCCCAAGGACTTTTCACCTAACCTTGACAGCGACGAGGCGTTGGCGGCTTTCGCAAAGGGCCAGCTGATCTCTCCTCTTGGTGTTGAGGGTCTTCATCAGATTGGTAACCGCGTCACCAACCTTCGCCGATACCACGCTTTGGGCGTCCGCTACTCAACCCTCACGCACAACTGTCACAACAAGTTTGCTGATGCCGCGCTCCTCGAGAGTCCCTTCCGCAAGGCGGAGCCCCTCTGGAACGGTCTCAGCCCCTTGGGTCGCCAGGTCATTCACGAGATGAACCGCATTGGTCTCCTCGTTGATCTCTCGCACACCAGTTACGTGCCTCCACATGATAACCTGAGGTCTAACTAATCTTATCATGAACCAGTGAGGATACCCAGCGCGATGTCCTTGGCGGCAAGGGATGGGAGGGAAGCAAGGCTCCCATCATGTACTCTCACAGCTCTGCCTTCAGCGTCTGCCCTCACCCGCGCAACGTCAAGGATGACGTGCTCAAGCTGGTCAAGGAGAACAACGGAATCGTGATGGTCAACTTCGCTCCTGACTTCATCTCCTGCGTCGACACTGGAAGGGAGAACGGTGTTCCTGAGTTGTATCCCGCCAACGTGACGCTGCACCAGGTTGTGAGACATGTTCTTCACATTGGCAACCTCATCGGTTTCGACCACGTTGGATTCGGGTCTGATTTTGACGGCATTGGTTCCGTCCCCAAGGGCTTGGAGGACGTTTCCAAATATCCCGACCTTGTTGCCGCGCTCCTCAAGGAGGGACTTAGCGACGAAGATGCGGCCAAGGTTGTTGGCGGCAACATACTTCGCGTCTGGAAGGACGCTGATGCTGTTGCCGCTAAGCTTCAGAAGGAGGGCGCACCCGTTCTGGAGGATGACCTGCCGAAGCTTGAGTTCGAGTAAACACCGAACCCCCGCTTGCATAGTTGTATAATACCTTTCGTCGTCTCAGACAGCATGGACGCCCCCGAGTCATAGTACAAGTGGTATAGTTGATCATATTCATACAATTCTGGGCGCAGTTGCGCTCTCGTGTCTATCTTGTACACCTGATGGTCTCATGTGTCGACGGCCCATCTCGTAAACTCCAAAACATTTTTACCATCAAAATCCCGCCACAAAACTGCCGACAGAGTCTCCTAAAAGGACCTGTGCGCGCGGTTCAGCTTCTTTGCCGTCTCGATCTGGTTTCTTGTGCGCTGTCCTCTCGTGGGCAGACCCATGGCGTGTCGTCTTCCGCGGTAGGAACCTATGTCCTTCAATCTTCCAATGTTTTCCCTGATAATCTTGCGCGCGTCGGTTTCTATCGTCATCGTTGACAGTTCTGCCGTGAGGGCCGTGACTGTTTTGGGGGCGAGGGAGCCGACTTTTGCGAGCGGGTGGATTGAGTACTTGGCGAGAATGCGTTGTGATGTGGTTGGCCCGAGAGCGTAGAAGGACTGCAGAGCTTTCTGTAGAGGCGAGACGCATTAGCCTTGTCGCAAGCATGGGTGTGGTTTGCATTGGCCGAGGAAGAGGACGAGTTCTTACCTGCACGAGCTTCTGCTCAGAAAAGTTGACACCCAGAATGAAGACCTGCGAACCGCGTTAGTGTCATGCTAATTGAGAGGGTCAAAAAGCGCATAAAATACCATTTTGCCGGTTTGTCGTTGTGGATCTCAAGGAATGCTGCTACACCACCAGAATTGCCTCTCTGGCGACTGACGACCGAATCACGAACTTTCGAAATCATCAACGCTGGACGGAGAGTCGGCGCCGGAAAATAGTGGACCCCAAGTGCGGCGACCTCGAGCGGGCACACTGTGCGGTGCAGTCGTGGTGTGGCTTGCATTGACAGATCCGCCAGACCCTTGAGTTCCATTCTCAAGAGAGGCGCATCCACTTGGACGGATTGCGTCTCCCCATTGGGCAGTCTCGGCCACCAGGGTCCGAGCTCGAGTTCCTCATTCGGTGCTTCAGAGAGGGGAGTTTGAAACGTAGCTTCAAAGCCGCCCTTCCCAGTCTCTGTCTCCCGGGGTGTGCTTCTTCTTACTGACCTACTTAAACACAAACCTGTCCTCTGGTTTCCCATCCCCAGAAGACATCCCGCATCAACTTCCTCAACCCCAATTGATCGACCTGGTGTCCAGCTACCCCGGATCGTATCGCCCACCATGTTTAACCTCCGGAGACTCGTCTCCGCCCTCCTGCTCGCCGGCGTGGCGCTGGCTTTCTTCGCCCAGACGGCCGAGGCTGGTAAGGGCCCCAAGATCACCCACAAGGTCTACTTCGACATCACCCACGGCGACGAGCCCCTTGGCCGCATCGTCATGGGTCTGTACGGCAAGACTGTCCCCAAGACCGCTGAGAACTTCCGCGCTCTCGCCACCGGCGAGAAGGGCTTCGGTTACGAGGGATCTACTTTCCACCGTGTTATCAAGCAGTTCATGATCCAGGGTGGTGACTTCACCAAGGGCGACGGCACTGGTGGCAAGTCCAGTGAGTAGCATGGCTGGGGAATGCTGTCGGCTACAGGCTAACAACGACGCAGTCTACGGCGAGAAGTTCGCCGACGAGAACTTCAAGCTCAAGCACTCCAAGAAGGGTCTCCTGTCCATGGCCAACGCCGGCAAGGACACCAACGGCTCCCAGTTCTTCATCACCACGGTTATCACCTCGTAAGCTGTCCTCCTGATCAATCGCGAGAAACCACAAGCTAACACCAGCCTTCACAGTTGGCTCGATGGCCGCCACGTCGTCTTCGGCGAGGTTCTCGAGGGCTACGACATCGTCGAGAAGATCGAGCAGGCTGAGACCCAGCCTGGCGACCGCCCCGTCAAGACTATCAAGATTGCCAAGAGCGGAGAGCTGGAGGTTCCCCCTGAAGGTATCCACGTGGAACTCTGAGCACGTACTGTGACACCCGTCGCCCTCACTTTCACACATGTTACACACGAGACATGTACACACACCATCGATGTCCCCGCAGTCGTTCATTTCTCCCGACAAGAATCCAAAAACAAACCCAAGAGTGTTGATGTGCTGATGGCTTCGCCCCTGGCGCTGCAGGCGAATACGGCCATAGCGAGTTTGCTTCAGGTTACTCCAACGAAGATACCCCCTTGGAGGTCGGCTCCGGCGAGGGCTGGTCCCTCCTCCAGAAGGCTTTCTTCCTTGGCGTCGTTGTTGCTCTCATCGCTGTCTACATGAAGGTCAGCAAGAACAGAGCCGCGAAGGAGGATGTCGGCTACGAGAAGACGATGGCTTAAGTGACAGTGGGGAAAGATGTGGCAGTTTCCACGATAAGCAAAGAAATCAATCAAGACAACAACTGTCCCACAAGAACAGAAGAACAGCCAGGCACGGTTTCCCACTGAGTGCATGTGTGACGTTGAAATGTAGTTTTGAGATTGGCTTTGAGTTCTCCATGAGATCAGTCCAATAGCTGGGAAGCCCACATGCTAAAGCGCATCACGTGTGGGGTCGCCCAAAAATTTCCCATGCCCAAAACTTCGACTCAGACAAGCGTAACAAGACTTAGACAAGATTTCGCTGCAAAAGCCACTCCCGCACCTGCCCAAAATGAAGCTTCTCAGTCTCAACTTTTTGACTTGCGCGGCCAAGGCCTGCAAGGCTTCGGCGGCCTCGTTCCCCCTCCACCCGAAGGACGCAGAGCTGGTGGAAGACGACATCGATGTCAACCCCCAGCTGCTACTCAACGTCCTGCCCCGCTTAGACTGGGCCGCGCTGCGAACGAATGCCACTGAGGTATGTTTATACATCGTTCGTCATTTCGGGTTTTCATCTGCATGCCAGAGTACATAGATTTTCTCCTGTCTGTTCTGTTTTTCGTCTTCGTCAGTCATACTGTGGTACCAAGGTTGTCTGAGCACACGTGCTGGCGACGAAACCGTTTCGGATAGTGCTGAAAAAAAAATCATCCATGAAGTGAATGAGCAATGCGCTGACCACCACTCACAGCTGGGCTTCCCCGAGCTTCCTGCTGAGCCCCCCTCGGCTGAGCAGCTTCAGGGCGACGAGAAGATGCTCATGGACCTGCACCACCTGCTCATGGAGACGCAGATCATGGAGGGCAAGCTGGTCTGCGGCAACTGCGGGCATGAGTACGCCATCCGCGAGGGTATCGCCAACTTTTTGTTGCCCAGCCACCTGGTCTGAGCGTATTGCATGATGGACGGCTAGGAAGATGAGGGCGACGGACGTTGAATGAGTCACTTTGGTTTCGCGGCATGACGGAACAGGGGAGGAACGTTTGGAAGAGCCCATGATTGCGGTGGCCGCGGACTAGATGCGGCCAATAGGCGTTTACGGAGTTTCACATCATAAAGACTTGGGAGGCGGCTGCAGAGAGCAAAAAAAAAGTCCATTTTATAAAATACATTCATGCCATTCGCGAAACAACGACGAGGTCACTCACTAACGAACCCTAACAGCCATTGCTCTAATCATTTCGGTTCGATCCAGCTGTGGACCTGTAACGTCCCTTCTCCTTGCTTTAAACATGCCTACCGAGTAAACTCCCATGATGTCAAAAAGAAAATACATGCCGCGATACGAGCGCCGTGAAAACGTGTGAGGTCCTCGATCGTGCGTGGGTGGTATACATCTAGATGTTCTTCTTCTGGGCGGCGGGGCCCATCTCCTTCTCGAAAGATCCGTAGGGGATGTCGAGACTGGCGAGGGCATTGATGCCAACGCCGAGGATGGAGAAGAGGACGATGGCCGCTACTAGGGCGTGGAAGATGCCTGCATGTACATTAGCATGCCTTAAGCCCACCAAATGCAAAGGCGAGACGTACCAGGAGAAAAGAAGACGTATTTCTCGAACAGGGGAAGCTTCTCCCACTTGGTCTCGTTCTTGTCCTTGCGGACCTGCAACAGGCTGGCCTCGTGACGCTTCAGCTCGACATGAAGGGGCTCCTCGGGGAACTCGGCCTGGTAGGTTGGCTCAGATGGGCTGGCGAGGTAGATGACGGTGTACGAGTCGGAGGTCTTGCGCAACTTCTCGAGGCTCTGGCCGAGGACGTGGTCGTTGTCGGCGAGTGTGGAGGCTCTCTCACTGGCGTCGCGGCCCAGGGGCGCCAGCCTCGTCTGGTCGATCTCGATCTTCTTGCTGCCGCACGCCTTGTGGAGATACTCGGCGACGCTGTCCACCTTGACCTCACCTACGACCTCGGCGACGCTGTACACGCCACGGACGTCCTTGGAAGAGATTGCGCGGCAGAGGTTAGGAGAGCGGCAGTCGCCGCCGTCAGGGCCGCGAATGTCGGCCGCGTTGGCGTTTGGCTGGGAGATGACGAGGTAGCGGTCGGTCGGGCAGGAGGAGAGAAGGTCCTGGACGGACTTGAGAACCTGGGACTCGGTCTGGAGCTGGGCGGTGTTGGAGGCGGACTTCGCGAAGCTGGAGAGATCGATGGGTTAGCATGATGTCGAGTCGAGGGGTGGATGTTGTTCGGGGACGTACTCTGCGGTCGAGAGCATGACGAAGGGAGAGGAGTCGGTGAATGCTTGCGCCGTGGCGCAGAAGGCCATCAGGCCTGCTGTTCTTGAAAGACGCATGGCTGGCTGTTTAGGGGATTGCTGTTCGAAGATGAGCCTGGTCCTCGATGCGATGTCTTCGTAGTGCTACTAAACATACGCTGGCTGCAGGACGACGCATGGTCAAGGTACCTTGCCTGAGCTTCGCACGTTTGAGCCTTACGTAACCATGATCCGCAGTAATCGGATAGATGCATATCGACTCGTACATTACCAGCCTCGGCTATAGGCATCAAATCTGTGTGTATTATTGAAGTCGTGGTTTCGTTCTTTCACTTTCTCGATGGACGTTGATTCCTTTACTCTCGAAATGGGTTATTCACTCATGGAGACGTCGAGATCTTACCAAGTGAGGGTTAAATCCCTATTCATAGTGGAGATGTACCCAAGGTAGATATCTGAACTTCCTGGTCATTGTGATGGAAACACATAAGAGCTGTGCAGTAGCTGATTGCATAAAAAGAGAATAAGGGCAAGGTAGAGCTCAATAGCATTACTTGATGATTGAATTGGATGACACCGTCTTGGCGAGGTGAACTGTAAAAAACTGAAGTGTGGCGAATTTCGATCAGAATTCGAAGTTCTCTCGGCAAAAGTCTCAATACATTCAGGAATAAAGTACCACTGTCCGCTCTGTTATTAGTCCTTTGGCTTGAGTACGGAGTGATACGATATGGATGGAAATAATATGATTGCCATTGATAGCTTGATCCGTTTCCCAGCTTGTAAAGGCAAACGGTTGCCTTACATTGGCAAACGCTGAGAGACTGCTGACAGGGGCATAATCCAGTGAACCAATTCCGATGTCACCTGGTCTCACTGACAGATGCAGGTCGAGCGAGGTCCCTCCAGCGCATTTAGCTCCTCGGCTTGGCCCGCATCAGTGGACCCTACAGAGGCCGCAGCGGCAGGGTCCCTCCCCCAGCCCCCAACCCGGACACCTGCAAGGCTGCAAGTTCGCCGCTCTAAAAATTTCAGTCCAAGGTTGAAAACCACCGCCACGAACGAATCCGCGACTGCAAACCCCGAAATCAGAAGCAACAACACACCACCACCACAAACCAACCATGTTCGCCAGACCCCGACCGAAAAAGTCCGCGCTTCCGCCGCCGCCCAAGAAACGCAAGGCCGAGTCTGCCGTCGAGGAGGTCAACTTCGATTTCGATGCGCGGCAGGATTACTTGACCGGTTTTCACAAGCGCAAGCTGCAGCGCGTAAAGTTTGCGCAGGAGCAGGCGGCCAAGAAGGCGAGGGAGGAGAAGATCGAGATGAGGAAACAGGTAAGGATCTGTCTTTACCTCGTTTCAGGTGAACGTCGCTAACACGAGGCAACCACAGGTCAAGCAAGAACGGCAAAAGGAAGTCGAGGAGCATGTCAAGGCCGTCAACGCACTGCTGCAAGAGGCGCAGGCCGCGGACTCGGACAATGACCAGGAAATTTCAGACTTTGAAGAGTGGGACGGCATTGAAGACCAGAGCAAGGAGAAAGCGGCGCAGACAGACATCGTGGACTACGAAGACGAGTACATAGACGAAGATCGGTATACCACCGTCAAGGTCGAGGCTATCGCCGTAACGCGAGACGGTCTCGAGAAACTCAACCAAGATAGCGACGAGGAAGCCGACGACGAAGACAAGGACAAGACAGAAAATCCTGCGGCGGACAAGCCGGCGGTGAAGAAGAAGACGTTCAAGGACAGGCCAAAGAAGCCCAAGTTCCGCTACGAGTCCAAGTTGGAGAGACAAGTCGGCGACAGGAAGCTGAAGGCCAAGAAGAAGGCCAAGTTCAAGAAATAAGGAGGGTATAAACTCGGATTTGTGGTTCAGAAGCTGCCAATAAGATACCTCACACGCCCAGCGTGGTTCGACGAGTTGCTCGTGTTGTCTCCTCGGGACTTTCATAGACCGAGGCATTTCAGGCAGAACAGAACTCTTGTTGACGGGGGTTACAAAAAAAGGAGTAAAAACAAGGCTGCTATAACTCGGTCGCAAAACGTCCCGTCACTTGCAATCCACCGCTATCGGGATCGCTTGCTCAGGTCCCCAAGCGAGGTGTTCCAGGCCAGAAATCTATCACAACGACAAAGCCTTGCACAAATTGACTCCCCCGTGAGAGACACCAGCTTAGATGTTGCCAATCTCGTTCTGGAAGTCCTCGAGCTCCTTCTGGACTTGGGTGTACTTCTTAGACATCTCCTCGTACTTGGACTCCCACTGGTCGCGCTCCGACTCGAGAGCCTGGACCTTGCGCTCGAAGTGGCCGGCCTTGACGTCGGTTTGTCGGAGCCTGTGGAAAAAGACGGTGTAAGTAACGAGATTCATTGGTGGGGCGGGTTTTAATGAACACGAAAGGGGGGTCGGTCGGGGGGTGGTTGAGGACTAGGGAAAAGGGGGGGAGTATTTGGACGGTTCGATGACAGGGTCCAGAACGTACTTCTCGTTGGCTTCACGAAGGGTCTTGTCCGCCTCCTCGGCCTCCTCCTCGAGGAGCTGGAGTCTTCGCTGAAGAGTCTCGTTTTGTGTGCCAGTACCAGCGCTCTCGTCGGCAGCCTTCTTGAAGTCCTTAACTGCAGTCTCAAGCTTCTCGACCTCACCCTCGAGCAGGCCGTTCTTGTGCTGGAGAGAGGTGATCTCCTGCTCCTTGGCCAGGTTCTCCTGCTCGAGCGTCTTGACTCTGGCCTGGAGCTCCTCAACCTTGGCCGCAGACTCGTCGGCCTCCAGACGGAGGGAGTTCATCTTCTGTTGAGAGGCAAAGAGGGAAGTCGTCAGCAATGATCTCACGACAGCTTTCGGGAGGCGACATCTTACCCCTCCAGACCGCCGGTGGCAGCATGGTGGGGCTCGGACGTGAGGGGAAGACTTACCTCCTTGATGCGATCCATGGTGATGGTGTTGAGCTGCGAAAGACTTTGTGGTGGTTGAGGGAAGTTGAATACGGTGCAAGAAGAATGCGATAAGCAGTTTGATGTAGTTGGGAATGAGACGTGATCGGGGAACGTGGAATCGCAACTGTCGGGGGATGGAAGCGGGAGGAAAGGGTGTGAGGTGTTGAAATAACTGCCCCTCTACATGCAAGTTCGCTCCAGCTGCGACCCGTGGCGGACCACCCTCAGCGTGCCAGCAGCCCCAGCAGCGCCGGTGCCAGGGGCAAGCAATTCCTGCTGAGTGGACAGCCAGGCCTGATCTTCACACGCTCAAAGGCAAGCTGCAATTGGATTAGCTCTGGCACGGCCGGTGGGGTCGGGTCAGGTGGAGTGGGGTTCTGTGGCACGGTGCAGGTCGCGGTGCGGCGGTGGCATTCATTCCATTGTGAGAGCCGAGAGAGCACTGGACACTCTCATTCATGGGGTGGACGCTAGGTCTGAGCTTCTGCGCTTCGTTCCCCGGTCAACGCCACCAAACAGACAAATCCGTTTAGCCCCCCCATTCACCTCTGGACGACGCAATAGTCTCGAACGAACGACAAGACAGGTGATGACAATACCACGATAGACGGCACACGACGACAATACTCACCACCGCAGGAAAACCACGAACACTTCCAGCAATCGACAACACCGCCATCTGGATCTAGGGACAATGCTGTCGATCCGAGACGAGAACGCCGTCAATGCGGCCCAGGCTGCTCGACTTGCCCCCGGAAAGAGCCAAATGGCTCCCAAGACCCCTGGAGCCCGATACCCGAAGACACCTTTGAAGATTCCCCTCAACGATGAGAATGCCGTCAACGCAGGCAAGTCGGTGCTTGCGCCCAAGTCCAACGCGAACGGAGCCATCCAGGGCACCGCCAAGAAGCAGAACCTCGTCACTCCCTCCGGTATGCCTCTGAGATGACTGTCTTAGGAAAAGAAAGAGACTGATGTTTTGGCAGAGACACGTGCTCGGGCGCCACTTGGAAACAAAACCACCAACGCAAAGGCAAAGAGCACCCAGAACACCGGCGTGAAGGACATTGTAAAGGACTTCGAGAAGACCCAGGCGAAGCCCACGACCACCAAGAAGCTGAAGCAGCGATCTCCTGGCGCTGCTCCCCTCAAGCTCGAGGTGCGAAACGACCAAGCTGGCCCTGCGGATGACCCTGACGTGGAATATGCGCCTCCCCCGGCCAAAGACCTGCCCTACCAGTCTGACATTATCGACGGAGACTTGACTTTCGAGGGGCTGAAGCCAGAGAACTTGCTCAAGGGGTACTACAACCACTTCTACAACCCCATGGGCGAGGACGGTGTCAGACTTCAGGAGAGACAGCAGCAGCAGAAGCTCAAGAAGGCCCTGAAGGAGACCGACGACCGCATCCTCCGTGACATCCAAGAGATGGACTGGTCCGTTGCTGACGTCCCCGAGACGGCAGCTTTTGGCCGGAGGAAGGCTCCCGCCCCTGTCCCCAACCCGGCCGTTGCAAAGAAGACTGTGGGAGGCAAGTATCCTCCTACCATCGCCTCTCGAAGAGCTGCATCGGCTTTGTCAATGGCCACCGGCTCTACCATCAAGCAGAGGAAGCCCGTTGAGCCTACCGCAACGGCCAGAAGGCCCCTCTCGTCTATTCTTCCCCGCGCTAGGCCTGCCAGGGCACCTCTGGCCTCAAAGTCCTCCAACGCAGAGAGTGCTGTTGGCGAAGCGGCCTCCAGAAGCACCATTGGCTACAACAAGGGTCGTTCGGCTTCGTCTTTCGTCAGTGGACGAGCCAGGCCTGCCGCAGGAGCGCGACCTGCGTCGATGGATGTCTCGACACTTGTTACCCGGAAGGCTGTCGTCCGACGTGAGGCATCCCCAAAGAAGCCGGATGGACACACCGAGGACGCCGAGGAACTTGGTCGCCTCCAGTTCCTCTCCATCTTTGATCAGGCTGGAGACGACGAGAATGATGTCCTCGGAACTGCTGGTCCCAAGAATGAGGACTTTGAAGATGACGAGTTCGAGATGAACTTGAACTTGTAGACATTGGTCTGCTTGGTTGGCGTTTGGACAGGATTACCCTCACTTGTAAAACTTATGGAATGGTTACGGACTAGAAGGCGTTTGGATGGCATCGTGAGCCTACAAGATCACGACTACAGGAAAGACTGAAGAGGCCGTATGGCAGGCAGCCAAGGCTCGTATGAATGTATTTACTTTGTCAAACCCATGATGGCTTTGCTGCAGGGAGGTGGCAGACAAAAGAGGGCCTATGTCCTTTGGATGCGAAGTCTTAGCTGCTTCTATTTTAGCTACTGGCCAGTATGGCTCTACCTCACCGGAATGTAATGGTTGATTCGAGCGGTAGACTGTTGAGCGGTAAACAATCATAGTCTTGGGAACATCTCGAACATTCAAGCCGAATTCTCTCATTGGCTCATGACGCCAAAGTGACGGGGTAGCTTCTTCGACACCCCTGCATTTTGTGAGAAACGCGCAAAAGGTTCTACGCGTCGAGACCCGAAATTTGTCACGTGCCAGCTGCCAACCAGTGTCCACCAGTCCACTTGGAGGTATTTGAGTGTACCTGGCGGCAGGAATGCGGTGAGCGGTACCTTGGCTCTACCGCCCGTCAGAGGTGCCTGAACCAAAGCAATTTACGGATACCCATGCTGCAACGGTGCTCTCCCTCGCCTTGTTCCGTGCTGGTCTCCGCTAAATCGCATCCCTGAAAGAGTTTGGACACTCTTCAACCTCCAACTTCTGACCTCACTGCTCTATTTTTTTCCCGCCCTCGCCTTTCGTCGATCGCATCGCACGGCACACCGCTTCCATCTACGGCCTTCGCGGATTGACTGCGTCGAAGCCGAACCATTCGCGACTGGGTATCTTTGTCCTTGGATGACGCAGTTAGGCTGTTGCCCCCCTTGCTAGCCCGCCAACCGCCAACCGCCCGTGTCGGTGTCGACACCTCCTCGGTCGCGTGAACCTCAACATCGCGCATCTGTCTCCCGCCACGCTCCTGCCGCTGTTGTCTCCAGCGATGCACTCTGCCATCTGACGCATCCGACACGCAAGAGACGATGGTCGGTCGCAGGCGGGAGTGGTAGAGACAGATACACCTCACGATGACCCGCCAACCGTCGGCGAGCTTCGCGCAATTCTTTCCTGCCGCGCCACGTGCTGCGAGGGACAGGGCCACCGAGAGAGAAAAGGCCAAGGCCAAGACACAAGATACTCCTGCTGCCAGTGGACTGCTTGTTGGCCAGAAGAGTGGTGCTGCTGCTTTGGTCAACGGCACAAGCGCCCGAGCGCCATCTGGTACTGATGGCCTACTCTCCGACTCCTCTCAACAGCCGGCCGATGGTCATGAGTCGCCTTTAGGAGATACACTCAACGCCGTTGGATCTGCGAGCTCTTATGCGAGCACTGGCTCTTCCTCCGTCTTCAGCACCTCTGCGCGACAGGCCGCCCCGAACGGCTCATCTCATATACCCACCACCAGCGGCACGCCGCTCACCTCAATAGAATCACCTTCATACTCGGGAAATGCTGGCCTGCCGCAGACGAACATGGTCCACGCACAAACCATCGATCGGGATGAGGCATCGGCCTCCCGCAATACCCCATTATCCCGCCTGAACGGCTCGCTCCCGGAGCCCTCGCCTATTGAGCGCACTCCTGCGCGAGATCCCTCTCGAACCGCGAAAGGCATCAAATGCACATATGATCCATTTAACGACCGGACCCTGTCGAAGCACAATAAGAAAAGTGCCAAGCCGATATACAAGGAGTTTGGATTGGTACGTACAAGCATAACATATCCGCCCATGGAGGGGGGGCGTCATCTTTTGAGTGAGAGCTATGGCTAATAAACTGAGTAGGAAGATGACACCCCCCCTCCAGACCCTCGCCTCGCTAAAGGCGGGCGATTGGGCTATATCAACACCGACTTCCACCTTCCAAAGTCTCGATTGCGACAGTCGCCGTATAATCTCAAGCCGTACCCGTACGACTCCAAGACATCGCTTGGACCTGGCCCACCAACACAGATCGTCGTGACTGGCTTTAACCCTCTCATTACCTTTTCCAAGGTGACGGCAGCTTTCGCGACATTTGGAGACATTGCAGAGAGCAGCAACAAGATGCATCCTGAGACAGGCAGTTATCTGGGCTTTGCGACGTTTCGATACAAGGATGCGCATCCCGGTCGCTCGAGGCTCAACCCGATCAGGGCAATTGACGCCGCGCGCCGCGCTGTGAAAGCTATGCATGGACAGCGAATTGAGGCGAACCAGATTCGAGTCGAATATGACCCCGAGGGCAAGAAAAGCGCCCGCATGCTTGAGGAAGCCTTGAGAAGAGAGCGGGCGTCCCAAGATGTACACCCTGCTTCAAAGGCGCCTCCAACAGGCCCGCGGGTGAACGTGCCCGAAAAGGTTCCTGGTCCACCACCGTTGGCTCCAAAGGGCCCCTCGTCACATCGGCAAGCAGTGGCTGGTGTCCCTCCCTGGGTTCCGAGTCAGCCAAAGGGGCATGTCGCTATAGAGGATAAGGCTATCGCGAAACAACTCGAAAACGACCCGTACGTATTTGTTGCGCACGAACACGTGCCAGTCATGGTCACGACGATTCCGCACATGAAGAAGCGCCTCAAGGCTTTCGCTTTTGACGAAATTCGCATCGACAGAACAGGCTACTTTATTGTCTTCCCTAACACCTTCCACGGTCGGAATGAAGCAATGAAGTGCTACAGAGCTGCTAACCATACCGACCTATTCACATACAATATGGTTATGCAGCTCTATCTCCCGCAGAACTCATCTCGAGACTCTGAGTCGGCAGCCCCAGCTCCGCGCTCACGACGAACCCCTAGCCCCGAACGAAAGCGTCGAACCGATCAGCGATTGCGAGAGGATAAGGATCGCCGCCGTCGCGAAGAAGAAGCAGATTTGGAAGAGGAAAAGCGACAAAGAGCTAAGAACTTTGACCCTGTTATGGAAGCTTGCGATGTTGTTGCCAGAGAACTGGCAGAGCATTTGATCAAGCACATCAGATCAAGGGTTGCCGCCCCTACTTTGACGAATTTTCTCAACCCCTCCAATCACGTCGCGATGCGCCAGAAACTCGGTCTCAGAGATCCCGCCGGTTCCGTCCCGTCAGTTACCGTAGATGCAGGTGACGAGAGTCCTGGTGGTGCGACTCCCAACTCGGGAGCAGATCCTATCGAGCGTCGCACCGGTCGTCTAGAGATATCCTCCCTACCCCGTATTCGTAAAGCCAAGGCCACAGGACATGGAGCTCGCAATAATGTTGGGTTTATGGATCCCTTCTCGCGCAAGCGTGCTCCCCAACGCCGCGGTGCTTTCAGGTCACTGCACCATCGACTGAAGAGCTACGATAGCGATGTCGAATCCGACGAAGAAGTTGAGATCAGAGAGTCTGTCGCAAGGGACACGGAAGAGCCTGATTCTCGACCGCGCAGTCGTATGAGTACAGACGATGATGTGTCCAGAGAAGACTTTGCTTCATGGGGCCCTGCAGAGGAAGACTCCATGACCGAAGCAAGCTTTGCAGTTGTTGACGGATTGACCTCGACCAAGAAGAGGAAACTGGACCTTGAGCTTCAATCAGCAGTTAAGCGCCTTAAGAAATCCGACGAGGAACTCTTTGGGGTCACGCTGGACAACATGGAGCCCGACTTGCCAGTTCATGAAATATCTGAGGAAGCCACGCCTGATGTCGACATGACTGATGTACGAAGCGAGACTCGTTCCGAAACCCCGGCTCTCTTAACTAAGGCTTCGGCGAAGAAGTTGAAGTCAAAGAAGAAATCGAAGAAGCAACTCTTTGAAGAACGTGAGGCTCTGAAGAAGCAACAGCAAGCACAGACGGTTGCGGAAACAGAAGAGGAAGAGCCGGTCCCCGCGAAGACCCCGCTGGAGGAGGTGAAGCCAGAGCCAGAGCCAGAGCCAGCACCCGCCTTAGCAGCAAAGAGGGAGGATGAGCCTGTTGTTGCTTTGGATCTCACCCTGTACTCAACGACGCCGAGGCGCGCTCTTGATCTGCCCGCCGACTTTAAGCTTGACATTTCAACCATGCAAGAGTTGTCCATGTCAGCTGCAGATATGCCAGACTTGGCCAGACTCAGCAAAAGATTTGGAGGAGCAGATCTCGGGGACCCGCTTCTTTGGCTTTGGCGCCGCAACAGGGTACGGGAGCTCAACTCAAAGGACGGATCTATCGATCGAGCGGTCGGTATTGAGGGCTACTACGTCTCCAATTCTACCGGTTCCGCACGAACCGAAGGTGTCAAGAAGATTCTCAACGCCGAAAAGTCCAAATACCTGCCTCACCACATCAAGGTTCAGAAGCAAAGAGAGGCACGGCAAGCGAAGTACAAGAAGGATGGCAAGGATGCGGCGGTTGAGGCCAGCAGACTTGCTGTCGCCGAAAAGGTCGTCGCCAAGGGCAACTCGAGAGCTAATCGTGCAAACAACCGTCGCCACGTGTCGGCTCTTCAGGACGAGAAGAAGATGTCGGGCGACTCTGATGCCTTCAAATTCAATCAGCTTAAGAAGCGGAAGAAGCCAGTCAAATTTGCCAGATCTGCCATCCATAACTGGGGTCTCTATACGGAAGAGAACATCAACAAGGATGACATGATTATCGAGTACGTGGGCGAACAAGTCAGACAGTCCATCTCGGAGATTCGGGAGAAGCGCTACCTCAAAAGCGGCATGGGCAGCAGTTACTTGTTCCGCATCGACGATAACACCGTCATTGATGCGACCAAGAAGGGCGGCATCGCTCGATTTATCAACCACAGCTGCATGCCCAACTGTACGGCCAAGATCATCAAGGTGGATGGAAGCAAACGAATCGTCATCTATGCCCTCCGAGACATTGCACAGCGTGAGTATTGGTCTGATTCGTGGTTTGAGGAACATGCTAACATCCCTGCAGACGAGGAACTGACGTACGACTACAAATTCGAACGTGAAATCGGCAGTTTGGACCGCATTCCCTGTCTTTGCGGTACGGCGGCGTGCAAGGGATTCCTCAACTAATCCTGACCGCTTCTTTCCGGTGTTTTTTTGGGGGGGTGTGTGGACGGGCGGGTTGTCTGCATTGCGCCCTCACGCGTGTTTACGGGGGCTGGCTGCGTTGCGGGAGCAGGAACTCAACTTCTAGAGTCGTTTTTTGCGAGGGGCAGTCGTCGACGGTGATTGACCGTCGTCTCTCATTTGTTCTCTTCACACATGCATACCCCTTGGATCCGTCTTTGCGTTTATATTATATGCATACCAACCGAGGCCGGGTAAGGGAATGGAGACGAAACTTTTGGGCAAAGGGCGGGGAAAAAGTGTACTATGAAATATTCTCCGCGGATGCGGTCTTTGGCGTTCATCTTCGGAGCAACGGGGCTATCTGGGCCCATTTGAAGGGCCAGGTTGGCCAGCAGGTTACGTGATATTTATCAGCCTACGACGATGGGAGAGGGGAGAGCGAGAGAAGGGGACAGGCCCTGACGCGTGCGAGGGCGAGCGAGACCACCATCTCTAGGTAATCCGAGCGTATATCACCACAATGTACATATGGCGAAGGAGACATGGTGTTGGGGACTGAAACACGAGACCCAATCACACGCCGGGAGACTGGTTATTAATATCAATGGCGTTTGGCCCCCTGAGCATTCTTCTATTGCTTTTCTGTTGAGTGTGAAGACTTTTGTAGACTGATGTTTCTGACGAAGGAGCTAAATGGGTATAAGGGGCCGCTGAATTCCATATCGTACCTGATGAAAAAGTGAGTCTGTGTTGATGTTTGGCATGGCGGAGTGACACCCACCAGTAGTTGACCGCCAACACGAACCCTTCGCCGTCTTCTGGGCAAGACTGTGAAACCTTGTGGTACCACATGGCAGGGAGGTAGAGCATGTCGCCCGGTTCGAGGGTGACTCTGACGGGTTCTGCGAGGAGAGAGTAAGGCGTAGCGTTGACCCGGGGGAAGTCCGGGTCCCAGGTCGCAAACGGGACTTTATCTGATAGTTTGCCCCCCTCCCCATCCGCGTCGCTGACGTCGTCGCGATCAAGCTCCAGAGTGAGGCTGTCGGGGAAGGACTCTTTACATTGGCGGCGCTGATACCTCGCGGGGGTGAGGCTCTGCTCGTTGACGCAGGGGTGGCACAGGGGCGGGAGGAGAACGAAGTGCTTGCGGCCGCGAACCTGGACGTAGATGTTTTCGTAGTTGTCCTTATGGAGGGCGGTGACGGAGCGGGCGTTGCCGATCCAGAGGTTTATGGCGTCCGGGTCGCGGTCGAGGGCGATGCGGGCGAAGGGGACCGAGGGGGGAACGTGGTTGAAGAGGGGGAGGTATTCGTTGCGGAGGTTGTCGTTTTCTGAGTCGGTTAGTGGAAATTTCGTTGAAAGGTGTCAGTGAGTATGGGTGGTTGGTTTTGGAATGAGAGGTGAGAGTTATTGTGAGTGAGAACCGAGGGTTGGTGGTGTGTTTGTGAGAGGGTCGTGAGAATTCTGAACCGAGAGTTGTGAGATGAGATGAGAGTTGTGAAGGACATACGGGTCTGAGCGTAGCGGACTTCTGAGTTGGTGTCTTTGCTTCGTTCTTGATCGATCACGTAGTTGAGAAACCTTTCAAAATCCTGAAGTTCCTCATGAGGCTTTGCGAAGACTACCCCTCCGTCGTGGGAGGTTGGCGCATCGGCGTTGCTTTTTTTTACGTGTTAGTCGTGTGATGAGATTTTCAGCTACGCAGAACAGTAGGTAAGTAACCACTCACCCAAACGGCGTCACAGCGACATTGACCGTCTGATCTTTGAAAACATCCAGCAGAAACTCTTTATCCCAGGTCTTGTTCGACCTCCACGAGGAAGCAGCCCGGCGGACGACGAAGGGCGTGTTGCGGGCGACATAGCGCATGAACTCGAGGGGGCTCGGTTCCTCGTCCAGCTCGTCGATGAAGGCTCCGTTGAGCTCGTTGAAGGTGGTAATCAGCTCGGACAGGGGATCCCCTGGTATCGCCGGGGTTTCTGAGTCCATGGCGCCGGGCCTGACGGTGAGATTGAGTGCGGTGGTACGCCGGCGGTGGTGATGAGGATGAAATTGGGACGGAGTTGTGGTCGCATGACTAAGACAGGGTGTGATGGCAGGAGGGTTTATGGCGAGCGAGAATTACGACGAATGCCTCAATTGAGCAGGCCAAGGTGCAATGCAGCAAATCTGCCCAATATTTCCAGGTGGCTGTCGGTTTAGTTTTGAAAATGGTCTTATTTGTGCCGTCGAGAGAGAGTCTACTGGCGTTTCACGGTTTCAAAGTCATGTCATCTTAACGCAGCCCCGGGAAGGGTTCACGGATTCTACCAGCAACAGGCTGCGGATACTGGCTACTGCTGGCTGAAGTCGAAGTGCCGGCGCAGTTGCAGGAAAGGCAAAAAAAGAAAGGATGTAACATTGGGATCACTGTAGCGGAGGAAAACACGCGAGATACAGGGGTGTTGTTGGGTGCAACTGTACTCTGTAGTGTAGGTAGGTTGCTTTCTGCGCGCGAAGGGTACCCGGAAAAAGAGGGGGTGGGAGCACGGGTATCGTATCGAGGGTCTCGAGGGGTCTTGGGGGGGATGGGGGTCTCAATTGGTGGTGCGAACCGCACAGGGCGGTGCGGAGCCAATGAGAAGGGCGGACCGGGTGGGAAATGGCCTGACTTTGGCATCAACTGGGCTGATTATGATGGAAGCATTGGTGATTTTGAGCAAACACACCGCACCTCGCGCAAATGCAATCACACTTGACTTGGTCTTAGGCTACCCAAGCTGCTGCAAGATTGCCCATCTGATTAATTATAGATTGTCGTAGATCAGATCTGCCCATGCTGGTCGTGTCGCCCTTTTGATTATATAGTATGCGCCGGCCGCCCTTTCCTTTGGGTGTTTGTCTCGTCAGCAGAAGCTCCGTCCGACCTCGACGATATTCCCGTCGGGTGACAGCTTGCCGCCAACAGCACGCGGCACCAACTACCTTACACCAACACCACTGACATCGACAAGTGTCACCTGCATCAATCCAATTCTTCCGACTTGGACCCGATCGAACTAATCAACAGCCACGTTGCGTTGGGGAACTTCTTATTCACAGTCGCCGTCACAGTCCCATCAGAGCCAACATCACCACCGCCAAATCCAGGAACCGAATCCGGCCGTGCAAAGCCACCTCAGCCTGCGGCATGAGCTTGCCACAAGTTCACACGAAAAGATTAATCTACCGTTTTCGCCGTGTGCTTGTCCAGAACGACACGATGACCACAAACTCCATTGCTGGCGCATATCGATCGGCGTTCGGAACTCTCGGCTGGGCTGCAGCGCTCATCGTCACATTCACCTCCTCGGTCCGTCCACACGACAGCGTGACGGGATTCCAGGCTCTTTGCATTGCTAAGACATGGCTCGCTTAGCCGTCCGCAGCGCATTACCTTTGCCAGGCACCCAGGGTTCAGCTCTGTTTGTCTTTATTCCCCCTATGCCGAGGAGGGATGGACCGAGGCACGTTTCCGAGCTGGACGGACCGGATTTCGAAGGATATGCGCCCGCTTCAACCTGCTCCTCGTATCCCCCCGAGCCCACGGCCGCCGTTGATGCGCTAGAACAAACCGCGCACATGCACCAAGAGGTGTGCGCACGTACGCGCCGCACGCAGCTTGCATTTACACCAGGCTTGGAGCTTCCAACACCGCCCGGGTCACGCCCGGTCCCCCGAGACCCCTACACTTGCTGACCTTCAAGCGAAGACGAGACAGGAAGAGCAGGATGGGGTTGAGGGGAAGGGAGGGGGGGCGAACACGACTCGAGCAACGAATCAGTTCAAGAACTGCGCGCCAATGCTCCTGCAGACAGAAACGGTGGATGTTCTCCTTGTCCTCGGGCTGCCTGTCTTGCGTCTCTTGACACGCATAGCACTACCTCGACAGCGACGGCGCCAGCAGCAGCACCACCACCACCACCACCATCACCACCCCGTTTCTCTACTGTCTCTCCGGCTATGGAAAGATGAGCGATCTTAGTGGGCGCGCCAAGGGCAGCCGACATGAACTCTTTCTCTCCAACAATGTCTCTCGCTTGGATGCGGGCAAAATGTGCCTGTTCACCTTGATACATTCCGAAGGGAGAGACACGATTTGTTTGTCGCAGCATTTTGGTTTTTTCCCCCCCTTGACCTTCTGGAATGTCCCAGAGTCTTTCTAGGTTTGGTCTATCTGTTTGAAACTCGTCCACCATTGGCATTTTTGGGGGCAGGCTAACGCGAAGCGTACGTCGACCACGCCTCGGTAGGCATCAAGTGGCCGGGGTGAGGGGTCGCGTCCTTCAAGTCTGAGGAACTGAGATGCAGAGCAGAAGCCAGAAACCACGCAGAGATGCAGCAGGTACGCATGGCCGGCGGCTGTTTGACTTGTCTCGTGCGTGTGCTGGTCCGTTTGGCCTCTATCTCAGGATCCCCCAACTTGGATTTTGACTTTGTCGCCCCCAAAATAGCCCCAAGGACGTTCCCAAACTACCCCTCAATTTCCAACCTTATCTTTCTTCTCCGTCGCGTGGATTTGCCCTCCCTCGCCTGGAGCTGCCCGCCTAGTCCAGGCGACGTCTCCTCTCGCCCCTGCTTGCCATGAGGTCTGAGCTACACGCGTCCCATGATTTCCTTCGGGTATCCTGGAGGATCAGTGGTGGGCTGGGCTGGGCTTCTTACAATGCGGCAGCAAGTAAGTCGTCAAGCTGGCGCGAGAAGGAGGGCAGCAGCTCTTTTACAAATTATTGGCTTGAAAGAAGCCTTTCAGGTCTTGTCTCAAGTCTTGGACACCCCCAGGAAGCAGGACAGGAGAGCTGCAGACGTCAGCGCCGGTGTCAGCGTCAAGCTGGAGGAGGGGGCTTGCTCTAGTGGGCGATCTGCCATCACATACACTACAACCAGACACGCAAGACGTCTCTAGCTTGGCGTCAACGCCAAAACGCCCCTGGCTTGGCTTCTAGCGTCTCCTGCTCCAAGCCTAGGTCTTGGTCTTGGTCTTGGTCTTGGAATCTCGCAGAGACGATGTATCTTCTAAGTCCCCGGGTCTCATCTTTTCCCCCGGGGTGCCCATCTCACTAAGTTTCCTGCCTGCCCACCCTCGCAGGGAAGTCGTCCCATGTTCCCCGACGCACCACGCCATGGCCGTCGGCAGGTTCCACCACCATTCAGTGGACCGAGGTGCGGTGCGGTGCCCACTGCTCACCGACGGCCAGCGCCCACCCCGCTGTTCTCTGCCCACACAAGTGTGTGTGTGTGTGTATCAGGCTTCTCATCCTAGGTCCCCAGCGACGTGCTGTCGGGTCTGGTGTCTTGGGCCACCTTAAGCTGGTGCAGTCGCCTCAGGTGCCGCAAGATCATCTAAGGCGCTATTCCTTGAGGAAAACGCCCTGTGGAGGGAAGTGCCGATACCTGTGCCTTACCTGGGCCGCCTGAGATAACGTCTGGCAATCGCCCCAGAGCCAGCGACGAAAGGTAGGGTACCTATCTGGTAGATAGGTACCCCTGGACGGGGTTCCTGGAGGTGGTGTGCGATCCCCTCTGCACACTGCAACAGGGACACTTGCGCATCGCACCCGCCCTGCCTCTCCTGTCCCGCAGCGTCCTGTCAGGTCGACCTACCCACACCACCACGCCACGCCACGCCGTGCTTGCTACCACATCTCTACATCCACCGATCAATACTCACTACCTTACCTGACCTTGCCTTAGCTCCAAATCACCTGCCAAAGGGTGCGGCGTCTTTTTCAACACCATCAACCTCCCGCCTTACCAACCCAGGGTCGCCCCCCGAAGGCCGTCCCAATTTACGCCTGCCTTGGCCGCCGCATATTATTCTCCGCATCTCCCGTCGCCCAAGCTGTTGAACTCCAACGAGGTTGATTGCTCCCAGACTTGAGCACCTGCGACTTGCTCCGCCCGCACCACAGACGCCGGGCACAAACAACAACAACAACAACCAGCGCACCGACGAAAGGACATGCGTCCCAATTGAATCCCTCCCGACTCTGCGACTAACACAATTTCCACAACGTCTTCCAAGCCGCCAGTCCGGACTAGCAGGATTAGTCTCGTCGTCTCTCGTCTGGCTCCATCGCAGGTGCCCGCCGCCGTCGTTCCACTTCCATCCTCTCCCGACACCCGATCGACCGACGAACGTGGAACCGACCGACCACGTCCAATCCCCGTCTCCTCTCAGACGCCAATACACTACTTGACAGAGCCGCGCCCACATCCCTCCTTCGGCCGCATTGATTTCAAAAGCTTTCACCTCTCCGTTCCCCAGTTTCGACAGACCTGCACAACCAACGATCCCCCGGCCCGTCGCTAATGTCCCATCAGTCTGGCCGCCTTGCCTAGCCTGCCCGTCGAACCGAATCATGAGTGCGACGACCAACTCCTGCAGGCCTCCAACATCATTCTGTGCAGATAAACAGTGGATGGATCGAAAGCTCGCCTGAGCTGCCTCCGCTCCTGCAACCGAGTTTAACCTCTTCTTCTGCTGCTGCTGCTGCAAGTCAACTTGCAACCGTCGCCGCAGATGATTTGGTATCTGTTGTATCCTTTGCGAGGGTATGGACCGCTTTTACTCCCGCCCGCAATCGTGCCTCGGTCTCACGCGCATCTATTGACTAACTGTCCATCAGAACTACGGAAGCTCCTGTCCTTGCCCCGAACCATCCTCTCCGTCGATGCTTTGCGCGATACGGTCGATACGCTGCGAGACACGTCGTTACGACACTTATCATTTCGGTGGCCGTTGCCGCTATTCTCATCTACCCATTTCCATATCTATACACGTCCGACCTTAGCAATGGCGCCTCCAATCTCCCCCACCACGTGTGGACTGCAGCGCAGCCGCTCAAGGAGAATAGCACCGAGCCCGACGTTATAATGCGTTCCATATGGGTCCACGGCAGTTACATGAAGGCCTTGGAACGCGATGTCTTGCTTGGCGCTCTTGAATTGCAAGATGAGCTTCTCGGTCCCACCAAAGACTTCAGCCCGCGCCGGCCCGTAACGACCCTCCGTCTCCACGACCCGCACGTGGATCTTGCTCCAGGAGACCGGGATGCCTTCCATGTCGTCAATGGCCTCACAAATCAGTCTTGGTTCTTCCATTCGCCTCTTCAGTACTGGGCTTGCTCCAAAGAGCACATCCTCGACGACGCGGACATCCTATCCACGGTAAATGCCAGGAAAACGCAACCTACCTCAGTCAACGTGACTTTGAGGCACTCCATTGTCTTCAGCGGGAAACGCTTCGAGGACCGAAAACTCATGGCAGCGGATGCTTTGGTGATCACCCTAATACACCTTCGCGATTCACCGGTTGGCCGCCAATGGGAAAGAAAGGCAGAAGCACTTGCCACACGTATGAGAAATACTTGGACCGCATATCCCGCTGATGGCAAGAGCATGACGAGCCAACTCTATGAGTTTCAATTCATGCCTATTTCTATGCAAGATACGGTAATATTGGCTCTCGCGTACGGCCTGGTATCGGTTTACTTTTTATTCAGCCTCTCAAAACTACGAGCCGTCAAGTCCAAGGTCGGTCTCATTGTTACGGTCTTCGCTCAGATCGTTGTTTCCATAATGTCGAGTTTCACAGTATGTGCCGTTTTTCGTGTCGACCTCTCGGGGATTCCACAAGCGGCGTATCCGGTCGTGGTTCTCTCAATGAGTCTCGAGAATATTTTCAGACTTATTAACGCCGTCATCATGACTCCCTCGGAAAACAGCACGAGTAGTCGAATCAGCCGTGCATTTGGCGAAACGGCACATATCGCGTTAGCCAGTTCGGCGCAAAACGTCTTCATTCTATGGGGCCTGTCCAAGGTTGTCTCACCCGGCGTGTCCGCATTCTGCACTTTTGTTTCTGTTGCAATCGTGCTTGACTTCTTCTACCTGTCTACATTTTTCCTGGCTGTCCTGAGCGTCGATGTTCGGCGAACAGAGCTAGGTGACGCACTCGCCAAAGCATCGCTGAAGAACAACCGATATGGCCAGGAGCAGCCGCTCAAAAGAAGCTGGTTCGAGGCTATGCTGCAAGGGAAAATCGCGCTGTCAACTCGGATCGCCGGCACTGTCGTCATGATCACTTTTGTCTTGATCGCGCAGTGGCACTTTTTCGAGAACGACACAATGTTCAGGCTTGTACGAGGGATTTTCAGGATAGGTCGAGACACTGTCAACTTCAGCCAGCAGAAGAATGCGATGCTTGTCGACATTCATCAAGCGCGCAGCCCGACGTCGTGGCTCCGGTTGCAAGACCACGAAAGCGCGCGCGAGGTCATCAACGTCATCAAGCCGAACTCCCACAGTTACATCGCGCGCGTCTACGATCCACTGGTCTTTGTCCTCAATGGCGCCGATCGAACCCCCCGCATTCCCGAGCGACCCTTGTTACCAGCGCTTTACGACTTCATCGACCACCACCTGAAGCATTTCCTAGTTACCGTGCTGTTCATCGTGTCGGCTGTTCGTCTTCTCATGCACTACTTGTTATGGGGCGACGATGCTGAATCCAGGCGAAATGACGACTTCAGCGATCAGCCTCTCCTTGCAGTCGAGACATTGCCGGAGGAACACGCCCTCGACGTTGTTCTGATGTCGTCGTCATACGACGGTCACATCATCTCCGTAGGTCTCGACCGCTCAGTACGGGTTTGGGATGTTCGATCAGGGATCATTGGCTACTCGCTCGCTGATGTCGAGCCACCGCCGGAGAATCCCTTCCCCGTCTTGGCCGTCGCAACAGACAAGAAGTCCAACTGGTTGGCTCTGTTGTCGTCTCGCAAGGTCTTTCTATGGAACTTGCAAGAGCATCGGTGGAGTAAATCAGTACCGGTGGAACTGAGTGGCCAAAAACCGGAAGGTTTCTTTTTCGGCACGCCGACGTTTGACTACTCAAGCCCTCTGGTCATTGTGCGACGAAACGGAACGATGACCCAGATCTTTCCCGGCTCAAAGGAGCCCATGGAGTTTACCATCTGCAAGAGCCCGCTCATCTCCGTTCGGCCACTGGTGCAGAAGAACGCGCCGGGCGGAAATCAGCAACTATCGATCCTGACCGCATCCAGGAAGGGGTGCATCCACGTTGCAACGCATCAGCAAGACAACTCATGGGTTTCGCAAAGCTTGGATGTTCATTCCGTTGAGGATCGAGACGCGTATCAAGTCGTGCCGCTCTCTGCGCTTAGCTCGTTTCTAGTTGCCAGATCTCAGACGGTCGATCTTGTCGACGCGAAGACCAACACCCTGCTCCACACGTTTGAAACGGAGCCAATCCAGCCGCGGTCACTGAGGTGTTTCCACTCCTCGCGACGCAAACCGCAGTGCGGCTCGGTTGGACTTGTGTCATTTGGCATCGCTTACAACCACGCTGACTCGGGCGACTGCATCATCCAGACTTACACCTGTAAGGAGGAGGGGAATGTCATTTGCTTCCGCAACACGAGCATGCCGCCCAGCCGCAGCTGCTCTTTGTGGCACGATACAATCGAGTCGAGGCGGCAAATCGCCAACCCTGGCACGTGGGAGGCGCTCCCCAATGGCTTCCTTGTTGGTGTTCGGAAGGACAACTACGACAGTGGATCAAGTAGCGGAGAGTCGTCTCCGACAACGACTGGCGGCCTACGACGGAGGATGTATCAACGACTGGAGAAGAGGCCTAGCAGATCTCAGGACAACTGGGAAGTTTGGGTCGCCTCAGAGCTGGGTCGGGAGGAAATTTACGAGACCAAGCCGTTGCACTCGGAGTTCGAGAACGGCTCGCATCTCATCATATCTGAGCTTGGTCCTATGGTCAAGGTCGGCACAGCATCTGTGGCGGTGGGGTTCGGAAACATCATTAAGCTCATCACGGTCGGTCATCAGCATTTTGAGGACCTGGCCGAAGCCGGAAACGGAGACCTCTTGAACCTGGGTAGCCGGCGGAGGAAGCCGGCGAGCGGCGTTACACACCAGCGCATGAAGGTCCCATCGTGGATTTGAGTCGACAAATGGGAAAAGTGCAATTTTTGGACCGTGATATGGACGGCGCATGTTTGTCGCTTTTTATTTTTATATCTTCTTTTTATATACCCCGGATCACGAAGGGAGTTTGTTGGGATATCTATTTGGGTGTTTATATTTTAGTCTACTTGGTGATACCCCGTCATGAGCTGGTGGGGATGGGTTTTTTTAGACTCCCAATACGATGAGTTGAAGCTTCAATCACGACTTATTTTACTGTTGTCCTGTGAGTGTAAGACGATGTGTCCGTGAGGCCGCGGATGCGGATGTTGTGGAGAACCACCACAGACGTCAAGAGCGCGCAACCCTGGTGAAAAGCAGATGAATAGTAGGTAGCCAGAAAGACTAAACAGATGGCGACCTGGTTTTCATTACCCAGTTGTTCTAGAAGAAAAGAATTCTTTCTGATAGGCTTCAAGGTATCAGCAGATATAACACAGGCTTGCGAGCACATTGCATTGCCAAGGCGATTGACACGCCACAGGACACCCATGAGGTCGTCTGCAATCGCCTTCTCATTGTTGAGCAAGCCTTCGTAAGACGATTCTCACGTACCATGTTACCTGCCTGGTGCCTGGCGCCTGGTACCTGGTGTACGTTAATCGACGAAGAGTTATGATGAATACCGGGTCGAATGACTGAAGACGGCGGCCGCCGCAGAGAGGAGAATGGAATCTGGAGCGAATCTACAACTACCTAGCCGCGCATGATGTTGAATGATTCCTATAGAAACGGTCAGAGACTTACTACGTTTTGACGAAGGCTTGGGTCTTCGTAAGATTATATCGGGGGGTGTTGTTGATGTAGATATCTGGGGTGTAAAGGGGGTCCGAAGACTAATAAACGACTGTTACCGAAAGATCTGTTCTTCCAGTACGGAACTTATGAGCAATCGAAATGTCGTCTGTCTTTCAGGTTGGTGGTCTAATTTAAAAGAGACTGGCATCGTACAGTTTATGGCTCCGAACCCGCAAATAAGGACCGCGCAAGCATTTCCTTACGCAGCGCAGGGTGGCCAAGATCTCAAAAGCATCGACACTCTTCTGGTAGGGCAAGGGGAGGATATCAAGGATTCGGCATGATTGTGATGCAATCCCCGTCTGTCATCTTCAAAAGCCCGGATTTTGTTCGTACTTATATTAGGATATGTTCTATGGTCCAACCTAGTATCTTAACTTGTTAGAACTCAACCCAAGGCTTCTTTCGACCAGTCTCTACGTCAATACGAAATGTCGCCAACTCATTGCTTCTTTCACATCCGGTTGGAATTGAATCGGGTTTTACAAAAAGAGGCTTCGTTCACGACACTCGTCTGGTCCTCCTCGACGTGCCCACAGCTGGAGTTTGTGAGTCTGAGACCCGTCTTGATTACGCTACCTGCAACTCACACTTGTTGAGTATAAGAAGGGATTTGATTCAGTTCTCATATTTACCCTTTTCGATGCACCAAATCAGAACACTGGAAAGCGTGTCTTCTTCAATATCGCAGAAGTTCGCAATGCAAAGTCGACGCCCTATTGATCAGAACCTCTCTAGTCGCTGGGAAAGTTGTCTTCTTCTAGGTCGTCGTCGTAAGCCTGAACGTATAGTTGCTGAATCACTCGACACGGAGTTGTAACGACCACCGGCCGTCCTGGTATGACAAATTTGGAGGCTTTTCTAAGCTTGGCAGTGCTCGCCTGGTCTGGTCTGCCTGTACTCCGAGCATGAGTTCGTGAGCCTGAGACCGCCTTAGTCAAGCTGTTCGTGAAGTTCGCTTCCAACTTATAAAAAGTGATTTGATCCGGCCCCCGTTTCTAGGATTACGGCGCACCAGAAAAGTATCCGAAGTCGCCGCTGTAACTTTACAGCAGCAGAGGTATGTCCATTCGTAGCTGACGCCTTTTACAGAGAGACAAGACGCTTCGGTCTGGCCTTGGATAAATTTTCTTCCTGGGGGTCATCGTCGGTGTCCTTCGAGTATTCTTGCTAGATCATTCGTCATGGAGTCGATTTTCACTCTTGGCCGTTCTAATATTGCATATGTGGGAGTTTCTTTCAAGTGACAATGCCGTTGGGTTGGCTGCCCTCGCGTGGGCTGATTTTCCTGAGTCCCAGACAAAGGCATACACTGGCAAAGCCATTGGCTGTTGGCCATAAATTAAATGAGAGTATGACCTATACGTACGTATCTTGAAGGTAGGAAACAGTGGTCTTGTCATCCATTCACTCTGTCTCGGGGATGTCTCCGGCTCAATGTAGTTTGTTTCTCATCGGATCATCTCATAAAGACTATAAAAGTGCCATCAGCCTCCGTCATTCCCAAGCCATCGGACAATCATTGCTGGTTATGCAATTTTCTGGGCTTCCAAAGTTGAAGCAAGCCGCTCATCGCGTCGGTTTCTTGGATCACTAGTTACTCTGCAGAGCCTGCGTTGCTCTACCCATACTTATGTGTGTATTACCGCCCGTATAAATGCCGAACAGTGAAGGGAGGGAAAGAGAAAGCATCCGTGGCGTAACTTCTCTCGAGACAGGATGTACTGTTTGAGCGATTATAAGACATAACGAGCGTGTAGAATGTTAGTTCTCATCATCATTAGACGCGTCAACCAGAGTCAATCCATTCTGTGCGTTCGGTTTTCCATAGAACGCCCGGAAGAGCCAGGGCCATATATATTACTTCCAATAAGCTCATTACTACTGTCAGAGCAGGAGTCGTGTGACCAACGTTATTGGTCTTTGGACTCGGCAGGTTCTTAATCACTGGGTTTAAGTCGCTTGACAAGCCCCTATCTGACCATGGTGGCTGTGTCTACATGAACCGAGACGCACAACCGTGAAAAGAGTTCAGAATTGTGTCTTGTAGGAAAGTAATTTGTGCCTACTGGTATGGAGTTTGTTGCGGCGAAAGTGTCTGCAACCGAAACCGGGCTTTGGGACTCTGTGTCATAAATGAAGGCTCTGAGAATTGATTCCGCAGCTGAGAGGACAAATCGCCGCAGTCTTTTCCCCGAGTGGCAAAGCTAGAGACTTACCACTAGATGTTTTCAGGTCCTCGGCCGATCCAAAATTACATACCTGCGCGGTAAGTTCCTTTCTATGCACCCGTAGAATCGTTGCTCGATTATACACCTCGTACCGACTCGAGACAGTGGCAAGCAGGAGCATAATAGAAGCTTTCAAGAGTCTGAGTCCAACATATTCCGCTCTGGTCCTAAGGCGGGAAGACAGACAATACCAAATATCTATCGAAACAAGATGAGGAAGTGTACCATGGAAGTGCGCCTTCTCGGGCGTTTGATTGCGGACAGAATATTCTCATAGCTGCATGAGGGACTTTAAATGGCAATCTGACTCGGCAAATAGTAGAAGACGGCTCGTTGTTGTACCCTCGACGCTGACATATTGCAATGTCAGTATGTCTCTGGATATAGAAACGAAGGAATATGCTATGATAATATGATAAAGACCGTTCACCCTCTCGTCGAAACAACAAATCAGCCCAACCACCTCGATGTTGGGAACAAGATGCTCAGATATCGCGGTACAAGGTTTTGGGCACAGTTTCTGAGCGACGAGCTGGTTTGTTATTAAGTCACAGTAACTTGGACCTTCTGGAGTCTGGCATCTTTTTCAAGAGGAATACTTGTAGATCTCAACAAAGCTGATCTAAAGTGTGCCTCAGAGTCGTCATCCGTCTCAAGAAGGAGTTGGAGCGATGGGGGTCGAGACATTCCCAGCGGAAAATACAACGAATTCCTAAGGGAGGCCGAAATCGACCTCAACTCCATCCTTAGAGAAGTGGGATATCAGCGCGGAATCCCGCTGGTGCACAAGCCACCGCAATTAGAGAGACTGAAAGCTTTAATGATTCAATGACATTGAAGAAAACTGATAGTTACTCTTGGGAAGAGATCTCTTTACAGTATCATATGCATTCGTAGCATTCAGGTGCCCGTCACTGCTGTGTCTAGGGAATTAGCGCTACCTTCAAAGATTCGCAAGGCGCCAGGAAAGTGTGTAGAAGTAGTATGTGGGCATTTTAACGTATTCTTTGGGGAATAAGATAGTAGAAGCCTCCAACAGCAACGGAGAAAGTGTACATCTCACGTATGGCATTCGCCGTGTTCTCGACGAGACTCGTTCCGTGTGGCAGTAGTTATATTTGATTCATCCAGATCATGGCACGATGATCCAATCGAATCGTGGTTATAACGTTCTGTATTTCTCTGCAGATAGTGTTTATATTCAGTCACGGATGAGAACCAGACGAGAGTTTATTGCTAGTCTTGTAGATCTCGCTCGTACAACTTCGTCGATTCACCACGACACCAACGCAATGGATCGACGGGCTGGGCTGGTTCGAGGGCCACCCTATTGATAAGATCCCAAAGCGGTGCCTATCACAGACACAACGACGTCGCCGGCCGTGCAGAAGACGCAGGTGAGCTCACCAAGCACTCTCGACCGTCGTCCACCGCGTATTCTTACCGAATACGACAACCAGGACAGAGAGAGCACGCGAGTCGCACAGAAGAAACGTATGGCCGAGCCCAGATCTTAGCAGTAGCAAGATACTCTACGACTGCGGCTACGATAGACATTCAGAGTGGACAGCGTGGAGCACCCTCGACCCAAGACCATGGGCCGCCCGCAAGAGGCCGAGATCAACAGAGTTGGGCATCCATCGGCACCTCCAAACAACAACACACTCTCGCCTCCCGAGTCAATCACACAGATGGGCTCGACCCATAACGACAAAAGTCCCGTCCCCATCAACGACCCCCATGTCACCGGCGCGGAAATCAAGCTCTCTCCTTTGCAAATACTCCGAGCCGATCGATCAATAAAGGGGAGAAGGGGAGAAGAAAAAAAAAATGACAAGTGCATAGAACATTAATCACATCGGATCTCAACCTCCAAACCGATATTCGGCTCGGAACCCAAATCACCGGCCCCTTGTGATGAACGAGCCCGGTAATTCTTTTCCTTTTTCCTCCCGGAGTAAAATGCATACCTATCGATATGTGCGCCTCTGTAAGTATATTTCGATTTTAACTCTGGTGATATACCGGTACCGCAACCGTAGCATATCTCGCTTGAGTCCCACCGCAACATCAACAACAAGCAAAACCAGCCGCCACCACCACCACAGCCCACCCCCTGAGACGGGATCCAACGGCGGCAGTCCATCTCCCTTCACATCGATACGATCTAGGGGGCATGAATAGAACAGTTCGGAACTTCGCAGTGCACAGAACATGTTCGTTACCCATCAACAGATGTGGAATGAGAGAGAGAGAGCTGGGGGGATGGCAAAGGGGGAAGGGGGAAAACCGTTCCATCGAGTCCCACGTCGTTGGGCATCCATCTACGAAAATGTCCGGAACCCCATCGAGAGTCTCTTCATCATCTCGTTCCTCCTCCTCAAACCTCCATGCCCTTCTTCTGCAAGGGCCCCGTTCCGCGGCGCACCCTTCTGGTTAACCGGCGCACCCTTCGGTGGCTTGACGCTGAGGTAATCACTAGTGATTGGCTACTTAGGAACTCACGATATTTCTGCGGCACTGTGAAAACACTGTCTCTGCCCTCTTTCTGCTAGCCTGCCCTCTGCTGGCTGGGCTTCCCTCTGCTGGCTGGGCTTCCCTCTGCTGGCTAGCTTACCCTTAGCTCTGCCCTCTATAAGTGAGGCCTTAGAAGCAGAAGGAGGGCTAGCTAGCCAGCAGAAGGCCAGCCAGCCAGCAGAGGGCCAGCCAGCCAGCAGAGGGCTAGCTAGCAGGAGGAGGGCAGGGCAGAGGGTAGAGGGCAGAGTGAGGAAGACTTACACGAGAGCCTCTAATAAAGCAGTATAGTAGCAGACTTCGCACGTGCCTAGCCACACTCTAGCCACGAAGGGGTGCGCCGGTTAACCAGAAGGGTGCGCCGCGGAACGGGGCCCTTCTGCAATGGCAAAAAAGGCGTGATATAGACGGGCCATCTACGAGGTATATTTCCACGCCGCCGCGAAACCTCCAATCTCCCTCAGGTGAACGTTGCTCAACCTGCTTTTTCTTTCCCACCGTCAAATGCAAGCCCAAGCCTTCCCGTTCCTCCCCGCCTCCCTGACCACCCCCATGCCCCTTTTGATATTCCCCTAATCCCCCGATCTGAGAGCAAGGGAAGAAGAGAGCTCCGCCACTTACTCACTCTCTCCCTCTGTGGGTGTTATTAATCCCGGAGGGTGATTGAGTCTTAATAGAGTAGCGAGTAAGGCTTAACGGCACCGCACAGCGGAGCGATCAACCCCCCTCCCCCCTCCCCCCTCCCCAGAGAGCCTGGCTAAGGAACGGCTACTACCTTGACGGTACCTTTCCCCCCTACCTTACCCTTCTTCTCTGCTCCTCTTCATGAACCACCACCATCAGTGACCACCCCCGGGGAAGCACAGCGGACACGCGCGCGGGCGCGCTGTGGTTCACAACGTGAAGCAACAAATTACGGATGTCGGGCGGACTGCTCCAGGAGGCGAGGAGACAACGTGGAAATAAGGGGAAGAGGGAGGGGAGGAGGGTGTGTGTTAGCCCAAGTAGCCTTTTCCCACATCTCGCCGAGTTTATTGCTAAGCTGTACATAAGAAAGAGAGAGCACATCCCATCTCCCATGGAACGAGAGACGTTCCCGCCGTCACCAGATACGTTAGAAAACGACGTGTGTGCGCGAGAGCCAAGGTCGACTCGTACGGGATACGTCCCGCACCGGCAAGAGCAGCAAGCAGCAGAGGCACTACCACCCAAAAAGGGGGGCAGACAGAAAGACAGACAGACAGACAAGCAGGCGGGCAGCGGGCGGCGGGCCACCGAAAGGCGCGTGGCAACCCAGGAAAAGATGCTGCGATGCCCACTACGCTTACTCTAGAAAACATCCGAAGAAGCACGGAACCGGCACTAACACAATTCGCTACAGTACACTGTCCACATTCGTTGCAGGAATAAGGGGATTCCATGGGAAGAGGGGAGGGGGTGTGTGAGAAGTTCAGAGTACCAGCAGCAGCAGCAGCAGCGAGAGAAGGAGGGTGGGGGGAGGGGGTGAATATGGACTTGGTTGGTTATATCAGAGTGTGGAAAACAAAGAAAGCAACGACTCGAGAGAGAGAAAGACAGTCCAAGTCCTTAAACGCCCAAGATCCAAGGCCCCAAAGTGCCCGCACCACCATCAGCCCCCCCTTCTCGAGGCAGGGAACCAGACGTCAGTTACAGTTACGGCGGACGGGGGGGCTGTCATGTAGGGACGTGGTGGATTAGCACGAGAGGGCGTGATGGGGGATCATGGATAGCTGGGCCGGAGGCATGTACCGCCCGTCAAGCTCTGATCGCCGTTACGTCTGCAACCCGTATACACACCCTCTCTCTCCTCTGCGTGTAAAGAGTACGACTGTACTCTGTACCAGCGTTCGCCGTACATACAGGCGAGAGAGGCTGCGGCGTGTGTAGCAGTAGCAACGATCATCCCGTTCGCCATTGTCGCCGCCGCCGCCGCCGTCGTCGCCTTCCTGTCCTTGGCTGTGTCGTAGTCGTACCGCTGAAGATGTTTGCCCGCTGCCATTGCTACCTACGTAACGTTAAAAACATAGCAAACCTGGCCATTGGCAGCTCATCAACATCACATCAAAAAAAAAAAAAAGGCAGATGTCTTACAGAGCTATGATCACCTGTAGCCCGAGATCTCCGGACCTTACAGGCCCTGGGTGCCGCCGCGGTGATCTTCCTTTCCAGTCTTAGCCCGTAACTCTCTCTCTCTCCCCTTCTTTCTTTGCTGTAGTAGCTTCCTTCTGAACATCCACCTTCCGATGGCCGGGCCCTTGTGGGCCACCTGTCCGGCGGCTCTGGGACTCATGGATCATGGACTCGGGGAAGTCTGAACCGGATGGGGATCAAGGCCCAGGACGACACGACGACAACGACGACGGGGAGTGGAGAAAAAGGGGTCCAAGTGCCGGTGAGTTATATGTGGCAGCCGGAGAGTAAAAAGAACCCACGTTGCAATCTGCTCGTGTACCTCGTCTAATCGCCGCATTTTTCTTTGTGTTTGCTTTTTGATGAAGACAGGTGGAGCGGACCCAGAATGAGCACGATGAGGATTCCGTGTACCATGGATGTGGTTAGATGTCGTTGGCGAAACGAGAGTCAAGAGAAACGGAGACGTCCGCATGTGCGCGCACTTGGTCGACGATGACGACAACGTAGCAAATCTCGCGCGGTACAAGAATGTCAAACACGGAGATAACACGAATAGAAAGGCTCCCCCCCATCCAGTCCAGCGAGCAAGTATACCACCACCTCCAGCCCATGGCTGCCAAGTTGACAAGAATGACAAAAAAGAAGGTTTCTTGTCCTTGCGACTCTAGCTCCACTTTTGCTTCGGAAAGAATCTTGCGATTCAATACTACTCTGGCGGGCGAAGGAGGGGAAGAGGGTTTCAAGACCACCTTGCTCAGACATTCGCGCGAGTCGTCCTGGCATGAGAGGTTGAGGCGTGGCCATCATAATCGTACGAAGAGCTGCTGTAGCCCTCCGGCGACACCCCCTCCCGCCATTCGTTCGTCATCATATCGGCTTTCTATTGATAAACGCACCTTTGATGATGTGAGTGACGGACGGACATTGTGACGGAGGCGGGGAGGAGCATGCGGTCTGGGCCTAGAGACTGATAGACACAAGGGGGCCCAACCCGATGGTAGCGGCCCCGGACGGACGACGACGGCGACGACAATTGACGCGACATCACTGTCAAGGTGGTTCTCGCGGCGGCGAAGGGGCGAATTCGCTAATTCGCTACCCTGTCCAGAACGTCTGTCACTTGCCATGACACTCAACTTGCTTCGCAGCACTGCTGATGACATATGCGCCTCGTTTACATGGCCGGTTCCTATTGATCTAATCTGCAGCGTCTGCGATATCGAGGCTTTGCCTTCCCTTTCCCGTATCAACACGAGTCCCGTGACAGAGGTTCTTGTCCTGTAGTAATGACGGTCGAGGCAACGTCGTGTAGTTGCGGCCGCTGCCTTTGTAACGTCAGCTAGGGACGTGCCTGCGGAACGTCGCACGCAAGGCTCTGCAGTGGGTAAAGGGACCAGAGTAACATTGGCAGCAGTAGCAGCAGCTCAACCCAGTCAGGCACAATGAAGCTCTCACGCCGGTGAATCGTCTTCCGCGTGGACTACCGGGCCCGGGAGGCGGAGGTTGCTCGCCACTGTCGCCATCAAGCCAGGCTATCCACAAGCTCAGCTAGCCGGAATCAGAACGTTTGCTCTCGTAGCAATCCGGTGGCAGTGAGCCCGTCGACTCGAGGCGAGGAAGGGTTTCGCGTGGGCCTTGCTCGAGATTTCCACGCCTTAATATCGATGCTATTGCAGCATCACGACTGGAGCCCATTTCCAGTTGGGTACAAGCGTACGCTGGACAGCTCCAGTCTCACCTTTGCGTCTCCCAAATGTCGGCTGTGAGCTCTCCGCTGCAGTATGTAGGGGGCTCTGAAAGTTTAGTGTCGCCTTAGGCCTTCTTTCCAGGATGCCTGTCCTTGAATATCGCTCGACTTTCTGCTGTCCACGCCCAGAATGTAGTACGGAGGTCGAGACAGATGGTAGGGCAGCTTGGGAGCCGTTCAAGTGGAGACGGGTATGCGCTAGGAACGCCACGATCAGAAGCAGCCGCACTTTGTTTTCGCTCCCCCCAAGAGTTATGCAGGTTTAGTCGAGCCCAAGATGCCCATTGGCCGAGGATATTGGTCGGAAAAACAGCAAGTGTTCAATTCGGCCCTTCCAGGCTAAATTGATGTCGTCCAGCGGGAGAGGGGGATCGCGGTGCCGGCCAAGCTCCCCATCCGTCCCCTGGCTCCTTGTCGTCGACAAGGGACGGGGGAATCTATACTCACGCCGTAAGAAGAAACAAGCAAAGACCGGGGCCGAGAAACAAAGGACTCTCTCGAGCTCCCCAAAAGACCAATCTCATCTCGGAATCGAGCAAAACGAGATGATGCTAGCGGGATGAAGGGGGGGACCGGAGGATGGGCATTGTGGGTTGCGATGTTCGCGTTGCGGGGTACAGATTTTTGACATGGACCCATTGGAAGAAACAAATCGCTTATTTGTTTCTCAATTTGGAAGAGGAAGCAGTTACCGACGGCAGCGACTTTGCCCGTGCCTGTGCTCCGAGATGCATCTTTGATCGCTTGTCGAAGTACTCCATCGGTTAATATCCGCCTTCTCGTCGCCATTCTTGCTCCTCTCTTACGCGTCAATATTGTCGCGGGTCTGTCCTCCTTTGCGAAAACCACCGAGATTGAAGGTATCCAGGCAGGGGAGAGCGGGAGCCGCAGATTTCCCAATAACAATCACGGTGCCTGCTTGAAACAAAACAGTGGCTCAAGAGGGGTTCGCCAAAAGATAGGGCTGCATCGCCACACATGGACAGCGATTGAAAATTGCATTTGTTTCTATGTCAGGAAACAAGGACATTGCGACCGTCTTCGGCCGAGTTTCCTGTTCATGCTTCGAGCCCTGCTGTGCGGACGACGTACGGCGGTAGGTAATCTCGGGTGATACTGCAGCATCGATGGTCGTCATTTTCCGTGGCTGGGAACTCCACCGTTTTCACGCCGCATTAGTGGCTGTGAGGCACGGCACATTCGCTTCGTGGCGGACGTTGTCGACGCCATGATATTGCCGCCGATTCGTCTCGTTGGGCTTCGTGCAGCGACTTGTAACTTCTCAGATTCCTCTCGCGAGAGCCAGATCGACACATGAGGTCATCCTTGGGCGACCTCAAATGGTCTGGACTCGGTGGCAGGGTTCAACCCTCCCCGGCAGATGGAGGGAAATCAGCACAACCATTTCAACAAGCGCGCCAGTGCTAAACCCCTGCAGGCAGTTGAAGAGTATTCCGTGGTCGTCCGGCCAAACATCGTCGTTGACTTTCGGAACACGAGGCCGATTTGGCATGCCAGTCGGCAGGACGGCTGTACGAATAGCAAATGCTGGACCGTCCTTCTGTACGTTCGATCGGTCGCTGACAGCAGTCATCGGCTGCCGTCATGCAGTGCTGCGCTCAGGCCCGCTCCATGTGCCATGAGCGCATCGGCGCCAAGCCTAGACTGAGAGCCGGCTCGCGCGCCACGAGATCGCTTCAGCCATTCGCCTCAGATGCACGCCTCACGTATCGCCTCGGTTCCATGGTGGCTTGCTTGATCTGTCCTAGCCTGCCGTTTCCTGTCGCGGAGCAGACCTCGAAGGCCTCATCAGCGACCTCCTGCACCGTTATCCCGAAATTCGACCCGGGATGAACAGTGTGCTCGGCGCTCCAGAGGAAGCAGGGCTGGCCATGCGGCAGTTCTCAGAGGATGTCCCCTTCACGCCTGTCGAGTTCGTCTAATGATGTGCGGGCAGGCAGCTCGGGTACTGCATGCAGACCATCAGCAAGCAGTCCCTTGAGAGGGAAAAAAAAAAACTACAGACGCTCAACCTCACAAGCGACGGTCGATGAAGTAAACTTTCCCGACGAGCCCACACGTGCTGCGGCTTGCGCCCGTCAGTGCGCCTACGACGACTGACCTGCGCGTCTGCGAGTCAACGGCGCTGTCAACTCGAGGTAAGGGGCCGCTGCTACTTGCCGGGGCGATCAGCGCCAGGGCCGCCGCGGCCATGCTGAGTCAACAATGACAACCATCGCCCATCGGCCCATTACTTGAAGATTGAGCATGGGTTGTGCCGGACATGACCGGGGGGAGGGGATGGGATGGGGATACAATTCGACTTCGAATCCGCCGACCAATCCAGCAGGGTTGCCGACAGAGGACAGAGGAGCGGCAACGTCTTTTCGGGTGTCCAGAGGGCGTGATTCTCGGGAAATGGGAAAAGAAAGAATGCGTTTCTTAATCGAGCAGCAGCTTCCTGACGAGCACGGGTATCACCGTCCCAAAGGAGCCTGCTGTGCCGGAAACTTGCCTGAAAAGAGCTTAGATGCTGGTGGAGGCTAGATTAATTCGTCCACGGCCGGAGAGATGTGGATGGCTGGACAGGGGGCGGCCCTCTTCGGTAAGGACGGTTTGCGACCATGACAAGGTCCCGACGAGATGCTTGGCTCAAGAGAATCGGGGAGTCTTGCGCCATTCTCGTGTCCCGTCCCCATTGTCCCCTGAGTCCCCTGAATTTGTTTCTTGCTTGTTTGGGTGGGAACCCGGTGATGTGGCGTGTATGTCGTCTAGCAGTGGCACCCAGAGCCGACTGCCGCGAGCCACACGTCGTCCCCTTGAAGCTCTCATTTCCTCCCCCGCTGTGCCTCTCTATGTGCCCTCTGTAGATCCATCAGGATCCCATGCCGTGGCTTGTTGTTGTTGGTCGTCGTCGTCTCCAGGCTCCATGTCGTTGGAGCGACCCAGCTCGGAGAATTGATGGCCTTGGGATTCTTGACGCGTTGGGTTGCAACACAAAATCCATAATCCAGAGAGCCGATCGCTTGGGACCAACTTCCTGTGCCTCGTGGAGGCGCACAATGTTTCAATACCCAGCGCAGGAAAGGTCTGAGCGCCGTGAACAGCCCAGCTAGCTAGTCATGATTTACCCCCCCAGGCTGTTTGTCGCGAGAAGATGGCTCGCAGTTATGTTAGTGCCGTGCCAGTTGTGAATGCGCAAAGTAATGAAAGCACGTTTTGTTCAATCGACGACTAGTGCAATCTGCAGGAATTGTGATTGTGTCGATATGGCTCGCGGAAGCAGGTTGCGTTGCCCGGGGGGTCGGTGGTTCTGGAGGGGTATATTAGCGAGCACATATGCGCCTTAGACGACCGGATTATGGCCATGGGTTGCGAGAGCGATAATCTCGGCCTGTAATCCACAAACAAGAGCTGCACGCAGTTGCTTCCCAGAAACATCGACCCCTTGTGTAAAAATAACAAAAACCTGGCGTCTGGTTCGCGAACTGCAGTCCCAAACGGTGATTGACCCCTTAACTGCAGGTGACGATTCAGAAGTCGGCCTCGACCGAGCGGCTGATCAAGGAGGTTGACGGTATGGCTGTTTATCTGATGTAAGTTCGTGTTTCCCGTGCCTACACAGCCCAGTCGAGCCCTGTCAAGTGTCTCGATCTCGAAACACAGACCAACACCAAATCAGTCCTTGATCGGGGAGTGTTGAAACAGTCTCCCAGTGAGTGCCGCTCTGCCCCCCATCCAACGGCCTTCTCCACCGTCAAAGATGACGAGAATTCTGGGCGACGGTCGGCAGAGGGTCGAAAGGTCCCGTGGGAAGCCAATCAGATGTGCATCAAACCACCAAAAGGTCCAAGGCTTGACGGGGCCCGTGAGGTGAGGGCTGTTAGGGGCTCCAGTATGGACCGGCAGGGACGGGGGCTGGTTCGACAGACAAGCGGCAGGGCCATCTACACAAGGAATCCGCGTCGACAAGAGGCGTGACGGGTCCCGTGCCCGCGCGATCTCACAGAAAATTCGCCGTGAACCCCCCCCCCTTTGCCCCCCCGGACGGTTACATCCAGCAAGGGATACTTCCGCCGCGAACGTTGGTCTGTGACGAAGTCTGCGACTACAACGGGGAAGCTCTTTAGTTGAAGCGCGTCAAGAATAGCGTGCAATCGTACCAGTTCCAGAACGAGGCCCGTGGAGCGTACGGGATGCCGCCGTGAAGTTGGCAAAGTCTGGGAAGAGGCGGTTTTGGAGGCCCTCGGAATCAGGGAAGAGGCGACAAAAACAGAGGTCCAGAGGCAGCTTCTGCAGACCGCAAACCCTGAAATGTGAAAACGGGCGGATGGACAGTTGGTTGGCAGCGGTAATTTAGGGTAGCGTTCGCAAGGTTCCTCAAGGCAAGGTAGGTAGGTATTCGTAGTGTAGAGTTCGGTGGTGTATCCCTAGGCGCTCCCGTTGTGGCGGTACTCGAGCAACTGTGATCGACCTTGTAGCCGCGCTGCCGGGGACTGCCAGTCAAGGACGTATCCAAGAGAGGGGACTCGTACGACTGTCATTTAGCGGGAGTCCGATGGATTGTTCCGTAGGAGGAGCTCGGCATGTCGAAAGTCTGTCGAGAGTCGAACACGGCCGTCGTCATTGCTTGTCCGGTGGGCGATTCGGTAGCGGAGTTTCGAGAGGTGTTTTCCCCTTCCGGACCGGTGTGGTGCCCCGGTACAAGGTAGTAGATTAAAGGCGCACGCACGTTTCTTCGACTTGCAGCTCGATATCCCACCGGATGTATTTTGACTGCTGCTCAATGCTCGCTAAATGGAAGGAATGACCGATGGGCGACGGAGCCATCGTCTATTTTGGCAGCCGGACAGCCCGCGAACCCCCCCCTCAAAAGGACTTTGAGCGTCTTGTCTGGTCCGTGTGCCTTCCACAGAGGGAGGAGGTGTTGACCGAGTGCAGGATTGGTACAGAACGTCCGTAGAAGCCAGTAGGGCGTCTTGGAGGTAAGGTAGGTGCAGTGCAGTATGTCGGTCTGGGCTGTGGAAACGTTGAAGGTGAGGTGGTCTGAAGTTGACGTGGTTCCCGTGTGGTACTAGTTGATAGTGCATCTCTTAGCGCTGTCACTTGCATGCGTAGTCTAACGGCTTGGTTTGCCAGTGCAGAGAGGGCAGAGCGCAGGCCCGGGCAGCCTAAGCAGTGTCCACACAGACTGACACCTGCTGTCAGGTACTGTCACCCGCCGAGGCGCGCGTGAGGCAGGACTTTGTCATTTTGCTCGTGCGCCGGGGGCCCAAGTCGAACAGTTGAGATAACGACGAGCTTGTTGGATGGTAACGGGTAGGCAAATTGAGGCAAAAAGAAGAACGACGTCTCGCAAGGATGGAGCATGAAGAGAACAGAGCGTGTGGGAGGCAGTCCGTCCCCCCAGACACGGGATGAGAGAGGGCGTTGCCGCGGCAAAGCAAGTAAGCCATCAGTAGAGCTTCCTTAAGGTTTGTGTAAGGCAAGCACTAGTCAAGCATGGGACGGCAAGGTAAGACGATGTATCTCCAAGGCATGCGATGGTGAGATGATGTGAGTGAGTTAAGGTAAGCTAGACTACAGAGTTGCTTGGCGACTTTTTGCTAGGCCTGGACTCGCAGGACTGGCAGGAGGGGGACTGATGAGATGGATGAGATAGCAAGAGGTAGGTACGCTACTGGAGGTAAGGTAGGTAGCAACGAGCAAGCAGGGAGGGTGCTGAGGGCTAAGGAGCTAGGAAGAAGGAGCCGAATGCAACGGCGCTGGCGAGAGTCGTGATTAACTTTGTTTTTGGGGCGGGCCACACGCAGGAGGACGGCGTACCTGAGAAGGAAACAATGGTGTTTGTGCTCCCTCGTCCCCCGATCCTCTGTGGCCCTCAGTGGCTCACGGCGAAAGAGGCGTTGTGGGGGACGTGGAGAAGGTGACGGTGATGTGCCCGCGATGAGGTGACCCTCACTGGGCGGAGGGGTGGATTTTCATTGGCTTGGGGTTACGGGGATCACGGGCGACGAGGGTCTGCCTACCGGTCCAGGGTCCTCGCTCTCGTCATGATGTCGATGGACGATGATGCCGGACGGACCACTGACCAGGAGGGTTGGTTGATGGGAGGGGGGCGGATGGAGGTTCGAAGAGGGGGGCTGGCAGCTTGAGGGACGGACGACGGAGCGAGCTCCTGAGCTTCTCAATGGCAGGGTGAGTTGCCTGTCATCTTGGGCATGCAAAGAAAGTTATGTATTACCTCAGACATTTCCATCGCGCGCATAGACACGACGAAAGGAGGTGGAGAAGAGCCACTGGATTACGGAGCTTGCATTCGCCAATGCCAATATCTCGCTCTCAATAGTCGTTCGGATATGTAGACCGTATGTCGGTAGAGACAGGGAAGGACGCGGGCAGTTGCAAGGTCCGGATGCTACAGCACCGCACCGCACCGCACCGCACCAGCCTGAAAGTCGGGGAGGAGGTCGTCAGTAAGTCATGTTGAGTGATCACAAGGCAATGTCAGGACTCAGTCGGGTACCACATGCCTCGCGTCATGTTAAGGTAAGGTGAAGTTTGGAGAAAGAAGGTCCAGTCCGGCAGCAGCAAAGTGGGCGGCGGGCCTTCGACTTGTGTGCTTACGGCGTAGGTAGGTACCTTGGGTAGGTTGTCAAGGCTCAAAGTGACCCAGAAGACTTTGGGACTGAAAAACGTGCGAGTGGACAAGCCCGGGTGGGTTAAGATGGGCCCTCCACGACGACTCTTCACCCACAACGACGAGAAATGCCCGCAAAGTACCTGTGAAGGCACCATGTGGTGGATTCCGGCCGGCATGGGACGGAGAGTAGAGTGACGCTATCAGATGCCAAAGCGAGAGGAGGACGAGGAGGGAGGCGCTGCCGCTGTCGTTGCCGCTGCCGCTGCCGACAACGACGACGACGACGACATTGACACTAACATGGAATAGAAGCAATTGGAGGTTGACTCCAATGGCCCATGGTCCTACCTATGGAGAAGTGAGGGAGGGCACAGTGCCATAGGACCCATCTACGTCCCTGCCTGGGCAGAATACTGGGCAGCAGTGGGAGGTTGAAAGGAGAAAGTGGGAGGTGGAGCCGGCGGCGGAGAGCGACGATTGGCCGGCTTGACGACGGGATTGAATCAGGGCCCCGGCTCGTCGCGCAGGGAAAGCTGACGTGCCAGGCATCTTAGCCCCGGCCAACCCTGTCTGGCATAATTTTGAGTTTTCAATTCCTCTGTTAGTCGCTGCAGGTTTAATATCGGCCCTGCACACTGTGAGGGGACACTGTATTTCTTGAGTATAGTTATCTGTACGTTAGAAAATCAATATTTGTATGTTAACGCCACTATAAGTGCGGTGCAGAGGCCCACCTACCCCTGAAATTTGCGCCTAACACCGAAAACTCCATTTTTAGCTGGGTCAAACTATACTTTCGATGCTAACCCTAATTTTCACCTGATTAACGCGTTTTTGAGGTTATCGCGATGGCTGCGCTCAAAACGCCCCTGCCACCTACCCTCTTGGAGGCCTAATTTGACAACCATAACGCTGCCCTCGCTGCCCTCTAGGCGTGGGCAAAAAAGAGCCAATTTGCTGTCGTTAAGCACCACACCACCAATAAAAACAAGGAGAACGTCTATATGCATTATAACTACTGCTGCAATTGCAGCAGCAAGTATGTTAACAGCTTAAAAGGCTTATAGCAGGCGACAACCTTACAAACTGGCTGCTTATAGCACTGCAGTATTACCTATAGCAAAAAAGACAGCATATAGTTAATCTGCAAGTTATAAAGGCTATATAAATATAACCACTCTAGCTCTCTCAACATATCAGCTTATACTACCTATTAAAAAATAACTAATAAAATGCTCAAATTAATTAATACTTTCACTAGCAGCATAAAGTTGACATCTTATCAAACTAGGCTAGCTTTAGCCTACGCTTTTCTAGAGACACCTCTTAAGCAGCAAGATATATGTAATACTAAAGCTAAACTTCAATACGCTAACTGCAAGCCTTATATGCAAAATAGGCAGTTGCTAAAAGCGTTAACAGATTGAGGGATTTAGCACTATACCAATCTTGCCAAAGATAGGTCGTTATATTCCCTTTTTTTCTCATTTAACTAATATCATAAGATATAGAAAAAAAGCTTTAATCTGCTCTCTATAGATGCAACCTATAATATAAGTTATATATTTTTTTCTGTTTTTTTTATTACTAATAAGTTTATACTACAGATTAATAAGTTTAACTAGCTACTCTTCAAAATCAATAGAACTACTATAACTAATACTACCTTTCTAATTGCATTTGCTCTCAGTATGTATAAAAATAAGTAGTACTTTTTGTAATGCCTTAAGGCGCTCAAAAAGCTACATTTTGAGGATAGGATTGCACTGCTATATTCTATTATTACTAACTTCAATACTGCTTTTAAAAACGCAATTAATACAGTTCTTCCTAATATATAATAACAACTTTACTTATAGCATATTATGAAAAACGTTATTAAATATATTTATAAAAAGTAGTGAGGCTCTAATAATATTAAGATTAATAGCAACACTTTAGCTAACTAAATGCTATAAAAGGAAGTTAATATCTAGTTAATTATACTAACTGCTACTAACTCTAAATACCTCAACTTTATATATAACTAAGCTAGCTTTCTATAAGCTTAGAAGCGTATTACCTATATAAAAGAAGAGGGTGTCTGCTTTAAGATATAGCGTTAACTATAGAAAGAGTTTTTAGAGCAAAAAGGTCTATTTTTTACTTTATATACCTTATGCGATTTTTTTACTAATATTATTATTAGCAGCAATCTTTAATTACTTTAATAATATATATTTTCACCTATATTACTAGTAGACAGTCTCTGCTATATATTAATACTATAACTATAGCATCAAAGTAACATTATATACTAAGAGCGCCTACTATAAGCTTAAAAGCTAGCTAGTCAACCTAAATATCAATTTTTTTAAGCTTTTTCAGCATATTAATCTTATAATAATAACAAAATCTAATATATATAAAAATATAGTAGCTACAGAAGTTATATATATAAAAGATCACTAATATATATATACTCTTTTTGCTATTAACTATCTCTTCAATTAGATTTTATATTAAGCCTAATTGCTGATCTAGCAGCAATTTAAGCTAGCAAAAGCTTAAGCTCTCAACCCTATAATTCTTCACACTATTTATAGCAGTTTTTTTAGTCAGCAGTACAGCTTGCCCTGCTGGCATAAGCTTCTACCTTATCTATATATTAAGTATAACATTAATATAAAGCCTATAATCAAAATTATACTGCTATTAACGCTTAGCGATATTAATAAGCATTAAATTATTCAGAAAGACCTAATAACTTCACTATTTTTTGCTATTTATATTAAAGAGACTATTACTAACTTTTAGTATATTTACAGGCTACCTTCAATACCTTCTAACTGATCTAAAACCCTAATATCATACTGAAACAGAAAAAAAAACATGCTAACCCTACTGCAATCTCTCGCTCTAAAAGGCCTAACATCTAACATATTTTTATTACTCAAACTTTAATGCTAGCAACACCTACTCTAACGCCTTCCTCATAAGCCTCCACACTAGCTTCTGTGCGCACATAAGGCTTTCCTCAATCTACAGCAAGTTATCAAAGTATAGCAAGAGTGCCTTCTAGGTAGAAGTATAATTAATATAGCAACTTTATTAGCAACATATTATTACTTTATTTACAGCTACTTCTGCTATTATTAACAGCTTTAGAGCAGCAGTAAGATAGAATACAGCTAAGTAAGGGTTAATTTTATATAGAGATAGTATTATTGCAGCAGTTTTCACAGTTGCTAAGCTTATTAAATATGTCAAGGTTGTAGCTAAGCCCTTCGCCAGGCCTGCCACCCTTCTGGCCAGGTTTCTAGAGTACTGCCAGCTTAACTAGCACTAGCGAAACAGCTAGATTAATAGTTAATACAGTCCCTATTAACCTTTTTATTAAAATCTTAAAAACACTTAATTTCATTAAGTTATATCGATTGCTGCAATAAAAATTGAAATTCAAAAAGTTGCATAACTTTTAGGATCCCTAGCCTCTGATTAGCTGAAACTGTGGTTGTTTTGATCTGCACTTGGCTACACCAAAAAAGACGTGGCGGCCGATGCTAGCCGAAATTGCCGACTTTTTCAGGGGCAGATGTGGCGTTAACGTACGAATATTGATTTTCTAACGTACGGATAACTATACTCGTATTTCTCCAGCGACTCTGCACCACGTCTGCGCCTTGAAACCCGCTGGACGACGGGGATGAGGCCCTGAACGTGGTCCAAGACGGCTGGACATGGGCCCCCCAAGCGCTGCTGGAGTCGCTGGAGACCGCTGGATTAGGCGCTGCGAGTGGGAAGCCCGACCTCGAGACAGGGCAGGCACGCACGCATCTCGACCTGCCCTGCTTGTCGACGGCCTCCTCCTGGAGTCCTTGCCATGTGCCCCTCCCTCTCCCCCGTCCCCCGTCTCTATCCCCCGACCGGTCTTCAACTTGTCCTGGGTAAGGGTCGGTGAAGCGTGGTACCGTGGGCACTTGGGTAGCGTGTCGACGGGGGTGTTGATGGTGGACAGACCACGGGGAACGAGGGCACCAAGGCACGAGGCGGCAATCATGATGAGGTCGGGTGGAGGGTGGATGTGGTGGTGGATGGGGAATGCCATCAACAGGGTCCTTGAATGGGAAACTTGGCTCCGGGCTTGTCGTCTCCAAGACACCCGCGAGGCAGAGAGAGCATCTTCTGCTTCCGGTCGCCGTCGGTCGCCGGGGCGGTGCGCTTGCATCTTTTCCCGCCCTTTCCCCCGACAACCCGATAATGGAAGGTTCAAGGCTCTTAACTCGAGGCAAGGTAAGAGCGAGAGTAAGAGCTGGCGAGGCGACGACGACACCATCAACTCGGAGAGCGGGAGAAGGGAGTGACCATGAAGGAAAGAGACTGTCTCGGCTCGGGAAGCAGCAGATGTCAGTGTCAGTTCTACGGATAGTGCCATCCACTCACTACCTTACCTTCCTTGCCTTAAGGTATGGTATTGCTTTCGATACCTAGCTCACGGCAAGAGCATACCTTACTCCTGGCACCTGCTCCTGCTCCTGCTCTTGATATTGTTGCCTTTGCCCTTGCTCTTGCTCTCCGAGTAGTTCTCTATCGCACCTGCACCCGCACCCGCACCTGCACTTGCATTGGCAGTTGTGTGTTGCACTTGCTTGCTTGTTGCACTCACTCGCACTTGCACTTTGCACAGGTTCAATTTTGCACTTTGTCGTTTCTGCGGTGGCACTTGCGCTCGCAGATGGCTCTTGCTCTTGCCCCTTCTGTCCTGGGCCTGCTCCGGACACGTTCTGTCTGTCTAGACCTTGACCTTGACCTTGCTCATGACGAGACCGTTAGTTTCTCCTCCTCATCACGATTGAATTCTGGGCCTGGGCCAGCCCCGGATGTAGAAAAAACCACTTCGACTTCCCCTCCATCTTTTTTTCCCTTCCCTCCTGCGATGGAGTCGCCATGTCGGTTGTGCGAGTCGCTTTCGTATGTCTTGATTGGCGAAAAACGAGACGGCTCGACATCCCCGAAGCATGCGCTGGCTTCCTTGTCCATTGACTGAGGCGCTGCAGCTTGCAAGGTAAAGCTGCCTTACTTTGTCCAAAGGCCCGACTGTTAATAGCCATTTCCTTGGAACAGGAAATTTATTATCGATAGTTGCCATTCGCTGCTCCGTAACTCATTAACCCTCTATAAAGCAACCATGCGACAACAACCTTACCAGACCCTCAATTATCGGCGGGCAGCTTCTTTACTTAGGCACATCTTCCCGGCAACCAAGTGCACCTGCATACGATCCGAATCAATCAATCAATCAATACAGCGAGAACTCGGGAGTTGCGAGACCTTGGACACCCAAGTCCCCAATAAGTCTGCAAGTGTACGTAAGCTGACCGGGCTATTCCCTCTCGTGCCCGCTTCTGTCCACCGCCGAATCGTCAACGTCCCCCCCTCACCTTAAGGTACTCGGACTATGCTCCGATCGCATCTCCATCTCCATCTCGGGAGACGGCGCGCGCGCGCGACTCGACTGACTCTTCCGCATCATCATGCAGGCAATCGCGTCGTCCGGCCTGCTCGTCCCATCTCCTCCCGTCCCCCATCTTCCATCCCATCCCTCGGCATCGCTAGCCAAGCTGGGCCCTACTTGCTACTGGCAAGTGGACATCTGATGATGGTCGGCCGCACACCGCAGACCACACAAGGGCCACAGACGGCGCGGGCTGCAGTCAGTCAGTTGCTGGGCCCATGTGGCCACCGCTCCGGCCAGACTCAAGCCCTCTAACACTTCGCAGCAGCCATATTCGGCCGCCGCTGCAGCCGTTGGCCCCAAGTCTCTGCAGCTAACGTCCTGTAGCTACTGCGTCCTCTGCATGCACCCGGCCGTGATCCCTTCCCTTGCAGCCGCCCCCAGTGTCCAAGACCAGGACGGGACACACAGCGAGAGTCAAGACAATTCGAAGAGCAGGACTGGACTGGCACCAAGACCAGGTCAACGGCCGAGGTTCACCTCGAGGGCACGCCGTTGATGCTAACCGTCTGCTAGCGCATGTATGCTCGCTGTAAGGCGAGGCAAGGCAAGGTAGGTAAGCCAAGGCGTGGTGAGGTAGTGTAAAGGTTGACCGACCGCCGTCACCCGTCGTCTACCACCACCACCACCACCACCACACCAAAGACCAAAGAGGCCCCCCCATCCATCCATGTCGGTACATGGAAGCTGCTCAGGTACCTTGCACACCCGTCCAGATACCAACGAATAGGAACCCGGGATGGGCTTCCCATGGGTCGTGCGATCCGTCGCTCCTGCTTCTGGTGCTTCTGGGGCTCGCGTCCACTGGCACTGCTTTTTGCTCCTCTATCTGTGCTGCAACGCTGCGAGTACTCAATACCTGGAAGCTCGACGACTGGCGAGCCGAAGCTTCTCGGGAGCCATTGCTACTGTGCCGCGGGTCCAATTGCGTGTGAGACGACGCCTCTGTCAGAAGAACCAGGACAATGCTGACTGGCGTGCAGTGCATTGTGGCTTTGTGTACGTATATTTCATAACGGACGGGCTTTATTCAAGGTCGGCTGTATCGTCTCGCCTCTTCCCGTCTCGTCCCTTTTTCCGTGCCTCAACCGCGCAGCACCATCATGTAAGGTCCTCGTTGCTGCTGCGTGTCAAGGTATCGTAACTTGGACCAAGGGCAGCACAGCACGGTCGTCGACTACACGAGCCAAGATTACGTGTTTCTCCAGTTTTGTGTGTATGATGAGACGGGTTGCCTCTTTTTTTGGTTTTCCCAGGAACCCCTTTCCAAGTTTCCTCGCTTGGGGGGATGGGGAGGGTGGCCTGGATTTGCAAGACTGAGCACAGATGATGGGCCAGCTCCCCTCAGGTCGTCCGTCACCTTCCGCACGAGGGTTCCAAGGGAAAGAAGGAAACAAACAAAACACCCAAGGGATTCGAAGAATAATCCAAATGTCGGATATTTTGCGCACAAACCCGAGCCTCGAGCAGGACGAGGCAAGGCAAGACGATACAGGAAACGACCAGGGGCAAGCCGGTAGGTACCGCAGTACATATGTACGCTCTTTTGCTAGCCGTAAGTACTCCGTACCTACTTCAAGATGTGCAAGGTATCTCTATAGACCATGGAGATGGAGGCAGGTCGATGGTTAGGTGCCTTGCTTGGTGGCCTTGGCTGCGCCGCGCCAGCACGATGGCAGCGATGGGTTGCGACTGGTTCGTGGGAATCCGGACACGGCACCTCCTCACCTCAGTTGACAGAGATGTGTGGGCTGCGTATCCGTACCGTAGCGCACTTCGGCTCTCTCTTCTCACACACACACACACTCTCTCTCTCTGTGTGTCTCTCTCCTCCGGCTTCCTCCAGCGTCTGCGTCTGCGTATGCGCGGGCGGCGGCGGCGGGACCACACCGGGGGGAGGGGGGGGGGGGGAGACAGGACTCGAGTCCCGTCCTCGACGTCGACCTCTTTCCTTCCCTGTCCTTACAAGTGGACGTCGGCCCCGGTACGTACCTTAGACTGAGGTGACTGCCCTGCTCGCCCCCGGTGTGGCACCCGTGGACCGTCACAAAGTCCGGCCCATCAACTGCCATGATCAGGACCCAGGTGGCCCTCCCACCTACCCTGCGCCTTTTGCGGACCCCTGGCCCGGGTGCGGGCACAGACTGTTAGCTTCCCCTTTCAGGAACTCCTCCAACGAACATGCCTGCACGCCTCCGCATCTGTGCCTCGCCCTTTTTTTTTTTTTTATTCTTTTTTTTTTTCATCCTCTCTCACTCTCTGTTGCTGGTGTCTTGGTCCTGCTCTCGCGTATGGCATTGCTCTCTTCTCATTGCTTCCAATTCCCCGAGGCTTGCCTTGCCTTGCCTGCATTCTACCTTGCCACTTTTACGACTCACTGCCACACGCGCATACCGGGCACAGATCACCGGCGGGAGAGGCTGGTCTTGCATCCAGTCGCAGTTGTTCAACCTTGAACCCTCTCACTTGTCAGTTACGGCAACACAGTCCGCGCAACTCGCAAGAGCTGTCCACGAGGGGGAGAAGAGGAGCCAGGAGATTGCGCCTGGCCCATAAGGTCACTAGCGTCCATGTATGTAAGTCATAACGGATCTCCATATGAGTCTAATCATGCGCAGTGAGGCCTTGAGAGACGCAACCGCCAGCAGCATCGCGACTCGCGAGTCGTGAAGACGCATGCCATTCCCCATACCGACCACCAAGCCATGCCATACTTGCCATCTTGGACTTGTTTGACCGACCGCCTCTATTACCTTCCCTTCCCAGGACACCATGCAACCGCTCATGACAAGACAGATACCAACTATCGTCTTTGCCATCCATTTTTTTTTCTCCGTCTCTTCGTTTTCCTCTAGCCACACCCCATCGTGGTGAGGGGTTATCCATTCATCCATCGCTCTTCTCTCTCGTGGTCTCGTAGAACCTCTTCCTCCTCCTTTCGCGGCCCCGACCCATCAAACTGCATGCGCTTGCTCTTGCGCGTGGTCTCCATCGGAGAGTCATGGCACATATATTTTTTTGACGGCAGAGCCCGAACAATAAGAAACCCGCACTTGCAAGTCGCGACTACGCCTTAAGGCTTGATCAAAACGCGCCGTTACCAGCCTTGCTTTTCTAAATTCAACGCCCCTACCACCCCTCCTTCGCCGACGAACGGCGAGCGCAGGCTCTGGAAAAAAAGAGAGACATTGCCTTCTGTCTGACCAGCCCGCCAGCCAGCAAAAGCCTCAGTCAGGCGCCTGTGTCTATTATATTAACCCTCTCTTAATATTGCCTGCCCACTCCACCATATCCGGACAGGGATGCTTCCAAATGGATGTGTGCCCCAAGCGAGTTCACTCAACCCCCCCGGTCTCTAGCAATCTCGTGAACCGATTCTCTCCCCCTCCCCTCCTCCTCTCTCACACCCCCTAGTCCCCACGCCTTTCCCGTTTTTGCCCTTCATCGGCGTCTCTGCCCAACGGTCTTCTAGAAAATAAATGGGCCGCTGGCCTACGAGAGCCGTCGGAGGATTCTCTGTCTAGTCTTCCTCATCGGCCTACCCCCTCCACCAACCCCTGGCCGCACGCCATGGGTCACCCATTGGCCGGCACGAGGGGACTTGGAGCCCTTCCAGCCTGCGATTTCTCCTCAAGAGATGGGCCCCCCGTGCCTCCGTACGATCCATGCCAGGTTCTTCTCCGTCCCTCCATCTCGACGGGGCTACTTACCGCACATGCCACCCTGCCCACCAGGGTCAGTAGTGCCAACCCTGAAGGCTTGCCGTCAACTCTCTTCCATGTCTCTCGCTGCTAGCAATGTCAGTTTGTGCAAGGGCACTCGTTCGCGCCGTCCGGCAGAAGCGGGGGTGTGTTCTGTGAGTGTGTGTGTGTGTGTCTGGGTGTGTGTGTGGGCGCACGTAGGTGCGAGAGGGAGACAGAAAGCGAGAGCGCAGAGTGAGAAGCTTGTAGTAGCGTTAAGTGAGTGTCCGGCTGGGGGCCACTCGACCCGCGTGGTGTGTCTCGTACATGACGACCATGACCACTGGATACGCCTGTTTATTCACTCTGGTGTCTATGGATGCGGGTTGTGAGTGAGTAAACAATACATCAATCAGGTCGGCGGGCGTCAACGAATAAGCATCAAAGACGCAATGTCCTAAATCCCGGAGACCCGTCCCCCTCGTTCACTTGAGTGTAGTACGGATACCCAGGTAAGAAGAACATGTACGCAGTATCCATCGTATGCTCTGTGTGATGATATGTGCAATTTCATAAACCCAAGCTCTACATACTGCAACAGCAGTTGAACCACCTGGACCTGGTATCCTGAACTGTGCTCGTTTGCTCTTATCAAACCGTTTCAGTGCCGCCCCTCGTCCTGGCCACGACTTGTCTCCTCTCGCCGTCCCCCCTTCCCCATAGCGCCGCCTTCTAAGAAGGGTATTTCCCTAAACCTGGTCGCCGCTCTGCAGGGCGCATCCATACCCCCCATCGCTGTAGCTCCATTGCGTGCCTTGTTCTTCCGCTCACCAGATCGCCCGCTGCTCCCCTTCTCCTTCCCAGTATGGTTGCATGCACTGACCGTCGTCGACCAAGAACATGCCGTTACGTTGTACTAGTGACCTCTCCTCTCTTGCTGGCTTTTGCCGCTGAAGAAGACAGACAGACAGACAGACAGACAGACACGCACACCACAGATACTGCTACTACTCCAACACGGTACGCGCAAGTAAGTGGTCGACGGGGTCGGTGCTGCCAGCCAGCATCCATTGTAGGAGCATCCCGTCGAGACATCGACTCCCGTCGTTTGCCGTGGTGGTAGGTCGTCCTCGACTTGTCCCCGTCGCCCCGACTCGCATCAACTCGACTCGACACAAACTTGACCTTGGCTGGCCTCCCCCAGCCCTGCCCCATCCAGTATCCACCCAAGAACAGTGCCGAAGATTTTCATCAGACACCCCCTCCAACATCTACCGTCCTCCTGCTACCCATCCACCCCATCATATACAAGTATACATCTGTCCCTGCAACCTTAAACATGACCGTCGTCCGTTGAACCTCACCTTCACCTTTGCATCTTCTGCATCTTCTCGAGTCTTCGTCCATCACTGTTCGACACCAAACAAAAGGCCGTCCTCATCGCCCTCCTACCGCCGTCTTCCCCTGGCCATCACACGGCTAAACATCTACATCCGTACATGCCTTGCTGATCCCCGCCAGCAAGAAACCACATATCTTGTGAAGGAGAGGTGTGCGCTTGGGTCTGGAACAGGACTGCGGCGCTCCAGAAGGGCATGCTCTAATGTCAACCACGGTGACATACCCCGTCATGGCAGAGTTGAAAGAGCCGGCGCATTCTAGTCTTTGGTCCAACTATGGAAGCCCCGTCCAGATGGCGTCTCGATTCAACAACAGCCTGGATTCCGGCCTCGGAGGCCATGCCGCCAACTCGCCACACGCAGGCCGCCTAAGAAGCCACCACCCGAGCGTAGACCACGGCTCCTACCCGTACGGTCGCTACCCCCAGGACGAATCTGATGCGTACGACAGACACGCGCATCCCAGCCTTTCCTCCCACCACAGCTTTCCCAACCTGAAGAGGCCGTACTCCCATACCGAACAGCCTCCTTACCAGGAGATTGTCCAGGATCTGCGGGACGACGGGTCTAAGCTGACGGTGAACCACGACCACAAGCTGCTATCATTCAAGAGAGTGCAGGATAAGCACACGATTCTTGACCAGCATGGGCGCATGCAGCAGCTGGAGCTCTCTGCCCAGCTTCACGGAATGTTCTTCCTCTCCGAGATGCCCACCAACACCAACGACGGCACCATCATCCAGCCCGAGCTTACCTGCTACCGACGAAACCTCTTCCAGATCAGCGGCTCTCTGATCACCCCGCGCGGCCAGCTGTCGGTCGTCACCGAGACTGGCGAGACTGTTCCCGTGAGCAACACCGAAGTCACCATCTCCGCTATCGAGTCGGTCGACGGCCATCCCGTCCGGCTCATCGTCATTCCCTGGAAGACGCCCCCACCCAACTCCCCCGAGATCTCCCAAACCGCGGACCAAGAGCCAGCATCACTCCCCCTGATCCCCTTCCAAGATGACGGCTCCGAGGCCGATGGAGAATATGCCGTATACCCCATCGGGTGGCGCCGATTGCAGTTCAGAATGTGAGTAACTTGGAACGCACTTGCAAAAGGGAACGATTTCGTATTGACTCTGGTTCAGCGCTACCGCGAACAACGGCAGAAGGAAGGAACTGCAGCAGCACTTCGTGCTCCATCTCAAGGTCGTCGCCACGCTGACCAACGGCAGCAAGGTCGTGCTTACTGAATCGACAACGGCTCCCATCGTTGTGCGTGGCCGCAGCCCGCGCAACTTCCAAGCCAGGAAAGAGATTCCTCTGCTGGGATCCAGTGCTGGCTCAAGAGGCCAGGCCTTGGTCGAGACCGGATTGGGTATCGTGGCAGGACCGTTGGCAGTCAAGCCGCAAGAAGCCAAGGCAAGAGGGTTGGACATGCAGATGCCCCGCTCCGCCTTCACCTTCAGCGCAGGAGGGCCCAAGATGCCAGGAGCCCCCATGACTGCTATGAGATCAAAGTAAGCCCGCCCGCCCAGCCAACCCCCTCCCCTCCTTCGCCTTGACTTGCCATGTCGATCGCTCGATCGACTTGGTGCGCATGCACCACTCGGTGAACGCCAACTCCTGAGAGAAAAACCTTACTGACTCGTTCCAGCTCCTACCCTAACTGGGGCTCCACGAACCCCGTGTCCATGTCTCAACTGCCACCGTCCGGCTCGGGAGGCTACCCGGCGACCTCCATGGCAGGAGAGCCTTACCACAAGGTCCCTCTCTCGGGCGGAACCAGCTTCAGTGCTGAACCCCAAGATATGCCTCTCCAAACATCAATGCCATCCGTCCAGCTGTCGTTGGTAGCAAACGAGCAGCAGCAGCCCCCCATCAGGACCCAATATGCGTACGTCCAGAGCACTACCGCCCCGCCTCCCCTCTCCGTTTCGACGACTGCGATGGCGAGCTCGGACAATGCGCTGAACGTCCCAAGATACGTCGATAACCCGAGGCCTACCAAGAGCCCCAGACACGCGAGTGTCCCTTCCATCCACAGCACCGGCTCTCTTCCCAACGAGTCCTCGCCCGAGTACCGATATGGCTCGTCGTACGGAGCCGTGGGAAGCAACGCCAGCGAGATCCCGCCGCCTGCCTACAAGCAGGAGCCTGCTGCCTCCCACCCCGGTCCCGCCCGAGACTACTACCCTCCCGCGAGCTCGTGGACAACAACAGCCGGCGAGCCCGCCTCGACCGTTGCCTACACCAGCGCTGAGGGACGGCCGTACGCCTTCCCTGACCAATACGCCAGCGGGGGTTCAGCGCCGTCGACCAAGCAGGAAGCCGCTGCCCCTCCAGCTCCCGGATCATACAGCAGCAGCGCACACCGGGGTTCCTTTGACGGCATGAACCACTACTCCTGGAACACTAATTAGCTGTGCGCATAATTGTTTGGCGGCTGGGTTACGCCATTCGTTCCCCAACTTTGAGAAACAATAATAGGTTCGGGCCGGGCGTGACCAGACTGGCGGAAACAAGTCCTTTGGCCTAGGCTGTTTCTTACCCTGGCACGACGGCCCCTGACCGTGTACCATCATACCCTTCGATTCGAGGCCAAGGGGGAGAGAGAGATAGCGATTGCGGTTCGGATTTGAGTTTGGGATGTTATTTGCTTTGTTCTTTTTTTCTTGTGTCGGCGAGAAGTTTCAGTTCTTTGAAGCCATGACGAAGCTAGGGAGTTCCAAACAACCGGGGGTTTCAGTCCATCGCAGGATGCGGTGGTCGTTGGGCACCCGCGGGCTTCTCCCCCACCCCATCCAGCTCGGCATCGGCAACGTCCTTTTTTATTTTTTATGTTTCATGACAGACCGGACCCGAGCATAATTGGGTAGGCGCAGCAACGAGATGGTCGAGATCGGCGTCAAGAGACGGGCATTGTCTGGTGGCTGGGCATTTCGATACCACACGGAGGATAGCATTGACGTCGGATGCTCTGGCCGGACGCTTCTATCACCGGCTCCGGGCCGTGCTGCGACATTGGGAGGGCGGGTTACATTACGATGTGTATGGTATTTTACTTTCCTTTATATTTTTTTGGGACGCGTCGAGCGCCGGGTATCGGGGCAAGGAAAGCAATGAAAGGCATTGTGGTCTTCAAACCGGCATCCTCTTTTGATTCCTGGAGTGCGCTGACGACGGCGATATTTTGTGTTGTTGAAGGAGGAGGAGAGAGAGAGAAGGTCTTGTCAGCCTGAGGGAGGGTTTGGGATGGGACGACGTCCGACAAAAGAGCCTCAACCCGCCGCGGCGGTTGGGTTCCGCCACCCGAACGCCAGGGATGGCCGAGCGTTGAGCTGATTTGTTCAGCACGGGAGCGACCCGGCCTACTGGTAACTTTCGAGACCCGGGCGGTGAAGACGAGACGGTGTGGGCGGTATTGTTGGGGGTTTTGTTTTTTTTGGTCGGCCTTCCTGGCTGTTGGGAATGGGTGGATTGGCTTGGCTTGGCCTTGTCTCGTTTTTGGGTTCCAATGTTGTTCGCACCACGGCGGCGTGCGTGTGTGCGACTTACATTGTTGTGTGTTCTGCGTGCGCGCAAACTTTGGGAGGAAATTTGGATGAGGCCGGCTTGTCTTACTTTTCAATTTGTTAGATGGGAGATGGGAGGAGGGAGGAAAGAGAAGGAATAAGTCGAAGGGATCATCTTTTTTAGTGAGACACAGAGAGAAGAGAAAAAAATGCCCAGAAAATGCGCAACACAATGAGACAGAGACCACAGCTTTTCTCCCCATCCCATGTTTCTTGTCTAGGCCCCATCCCCCTCAGCCCACTTCAACCATTTCCCCGCCTGGGGGAGACAAGAAGCTCGTATTGGGGTTATCGTGTGTATCGGTGCAGTGCGAGAGAGGGGACCGGACCCGGGTACGAGACGGGCAGGCAGGGCTATTTATCAACACCTCAAGTTCCGTTGGTACCTTACACAACAAACGCCAACCGCAAGCAAAACCCCACGAGGTACTTTCGTCCATTGTGTGCGTGCGTCTGACCCGGTTCTAGCCTCCCTCCTCCATTTGGTCCTAAAATTACCTTGCCTACCTCGCCGGGCGTTCGCAATGTTGGGCGGTTCCCACTCACACAAACACAAACACAGCATGTTGGGTTTGCTCACGCGCACCAACGACGGCGGCGCATCGTCATCTCATCTCATCTCATCTCGTCACCTTACATACCGTTACCTCGCCGCACCCACCCCCTCCCCCCGTGCTTCCAATAGTCTGGGCAGACTAACCTGGCGCTGGCGCTGGCGTATTGTTGGCGGCGGCGGCGGCGGTGGCGGTAGCCGGCGCGGAGCGGGAGACCCCACGTGCGGTGGGAACCAATGCACCGGAGATCATATATGTCCCTGTTGTATGGTGTGCGTTGCGTTTTCTCTTGCATGGAAGGGGACGGAACGAGTTTGTCACTGTTTCGTTTGTTCGTGCCGTTGGTTCGTCCCCCCTCCTCCTCTGCCTTCCATCTCCTATCTCTCGTAGGATTCACTCCATGGATCAAGAACCCACCCACTTCACTGTCTCGCCCCCCCCCCCCCCCCCCCCGTTTTGAGGGAGGGGGACAGCGCAGGCTACGCTCCTGTTGGGGAGGAGGAGGGACAGCAGGCCGCTTGCGCGTCGTTTGGACGTTGCATCGCGGTAAGCCACAGACCTCCAACGGTCCAACGGGGCGTAACGAGCGGGATGCCCGTTTCGGCGCTTTTTTGGGAAGTAGTACGAACTACGCATGTTCCGTTGGTTCTTCTTCTTCTCTTTTTTTTGCTTCTCATTTTACCAAGAGTTCGGGTTGGGAGATTTGTCTCTGGCTCGGGCCCGAGGGATCGGGTAGGTAGGGGAGGGGCCCTCCCGAATTTGGTGATGATGACGATCCGTCACCTGTCAAAAGTGCACCAACACACATAACCCACACCACCCACACTACCTTTCAAGGGAGATGAGGGGTGGACAAGGGTGTTCGTGGTCAGAAGGAAGGGGAACCAACACGACGAAGAACAAGCAAACCATGCACCACGCACACACCAAGGAACCGGCACGTTGGGACTGTGGTTCTTCTTGCTTGGGGATTGATGACGAACTCGCCGCAAAGGAAGGGGAAGCAAGCAAGCAAGCAGCCACCCGAACCCCGGCCCGCCCCTCACCTCCTCACATGGCGTCGAGGACTGACACCCCTGCTGAACTCGGCCGGGGCTGGGACGCCAAGGCAGCGGAGCGGAAGGGATGCGGCTGCCATGTGGTTTGGATGTGAGACAGTATATCAGTAAAGAAACGAGGACGGTGGCCACGTTGTTTTGATACATCCCAGGGCTCGGTTTTGAGTTGCAGTGCAACTTGCTTTGACAAGTCGTGGCGGCCGCGGAGGGGATGAGGGGCTGCTGCGTTGTGTGTGTCCACCTGCGTCCGTAGCGTTTCTTCTATGCGTGGTGGCTTTTACGGCCGTAGGATTCTCGTCGTGTGTTCCACATCAACTGCCACTCAACAACCACCAGAACCAATGTTGCACGGGAAACTGAGGCGGTCAATCTTGTTGGCGAAGGGGAGGGAGAGGTCCAGGTGGGCTAAATACTTTCTGATGGGTTTCTCCAGACAAGCCTCGGCATCTTTGGCTCAGGTTGTCATTGCTGGTGGAGAGCTGGCCGCCCAGGTGGTCCCCGCGCTGTAGACGATAAGATAAGCCAGTGGACTCCGTTATTCCCACTTTTAGCGAAGCGAAAAATCTCAATTGGAGACCTACGCCAATTGGGGTGCGATGGTTGGCGGTCCCATTCCGCTGTTCAGCCGCACCTCTGGCAGAAATTCCCACTCGAAATTCGATAGCTCCTGCTCGCACGCCGCTCTAGGGGTGACGATCGAAATACCCACGACGCAACGCAGACTCGGGACCACCGGCCGGCAATCGCTGTTTTCTGCACGAGACACACACCGAGGGGAACCGACAAAACACAGCAACCATGTTTGAGCTCCCGGACGCAAAGAGGTTCGTCGCCCGGTGCTTCGGGGAGAGTCACACTTGAACGCGACGCTGACTTGTTTGGTGGGGGTTAGGGTCCGTAGGCAAGACCTGCAGTCCGACTCGGAAGACGAGGCGCCGGTCCGCGACGACGCGCAGGATGCGGAGCTGCTGGCGAAACTGCACGCCCGCATGGCGGGCATGATCGACCTGGGCAGCCTCGAACAACCGTCATCCACGCCGAAGAAGAACGGCGACAAGACGAAGGAAGACGAGGAGGACGCCGTGATGGGCGACGCCGCGGCGGAACCGGCGGCCGAGCCCGAGGAGTTCGAGTTCCGCCTGTTCTCCACCGCGCCGGCGACCAAGATCGCGCTCGTCGACGAGGACGAGCGCGCGATGGAGGGCGACGGCGACATGGTCCGCAAGAGGCCGCTGTCGTACTACGTCGCGGAAGAGGCGTCGGCGGCGGCGAGGGAGGAGTTCGCGGCAGCGGCGGTGTCGGGGGAGGACGTGCTCGAGAGGGCGAAGCAGAGGTGGTGGGGGATGGAGATGCCGTGGCGCGTGACGACGATTCCCGGCAAGACGAAAAAGACAGAAAAAGGCGGTGAGGATGAGGAGACGGCGCGGAGGAGGCGGCCCGGGAAGAAGAAGAGGATCGCGCTGAGGATGAAGGAGCGGGAGAAGAAGAAGAAGGCCGAGGAGGCGGCGCAGGCGAAGATGGGCAAGGAGGAGGCGCTCAAGGAGAAGAAGAAGAGGCTGAACAGGGCGAAGAAGTTGAGGAAGCGGGCCAAGGCGAAGGAGGCCAAGGCTGCGGGCGGCGGTGGTGAGGCAGACGAGTCTGGGGACTCGTCTGACAGCGGCGATGAGTAGTCCGGTGGTCCTTTGAGTGGGATCGCCGGGACTAGACGAGGCGTCGATGATTTACGAGCGAAACATCTGCTGGATTTAAACGGCGTTGGATTGACCCCCCTGGCCTTGCATTCACGGCCGAGGCCTTGCTGAAAAGATTCTGTTGAGCCTGTGCACTTGCTCAACTAAGCTCGTCCGGGCTTAAACATGATCTTATTGTGAATCCAGCAAACCTGGAAGCATGCCAAAGGTCATGGTGCTCTTGTTGGGAGTGTTACGCCGGTGCCCATCTCCAATAAGGCCGGTAGCAGACCTCACCTTCAGCTGCCAAAGTGAGTGTGAACTGCCTCGTCCGTCTGGAAAGATGAGTTGAAGCTTCGTCGTCGGCTGGGACATGCGTGTGAATTGAGAATCAGCGAGGTTCAATTGCGGGACAGACTTTGAAGAAACACCAGCTGATTCTCGTTTGGCTCGGCAACACAAGAGGGAGAGCCTTACAGCGTGAACAATGGGACCCGTGGCTTTGGAGATATTATCATCAAGCTTTGCCGACGTCAGAGCAGCCCAGCCTTCTTCTACATGGCCACACGTACCGTGTCACCTAGTATTATTATCATATACGAGCTTAACGGTGCAGTCTTCATCATGCTGTTCCATGCAATCATTCGCTACGGCTTACATGCCTTCCCTCAGCTATCAGTTCCGGTCTCTGCGAACCTCTTTGAGGTCTGGTATGTGCAAATACTCCCACCCCGTTCTATCATGAATCGTCATCGCTGTCTTCCTCATCCATCAACGCCATCTGAACAAAATGCCGTATCCAAGCCTCGTGCTGCGGATCGAGTTCCCCATCGCCGATTACTCCTGCAGCGCCGTTCCCGCCTCCTGCGACAGGCACCCGCTGGGCCTGATTATGGTTCGGGTTCCTCTGTTGATTCTGCCGACGACCTCCTCGAGCGTCCATGGCCCCCCTATTCCCTCGTCCGCGTCCGCCTCGCGGTTGATGGCCTCCTCGGCGAGCCGGTGGTGCTGGTGCTATCGGCGCAGCGGGCGGGATAGGGCCCTGGCCTATGCCGGCAGCAGCGCCTCCTCGCCCCCCTCGGGGAGCTGGGTCAGCCCCAATGCGGAGAACGAGCGGTCCCTCACGCGCAACACCGCCTGCTGGAGGCCGTGGTTCCTGGACAGCGTTGTCTGCCTCCTCCTCCGACTCGGTGTCGTCGGGCTCCTCGATCTCGGGAACGATATCAATCACCTCGACGGGCTGTGGCACAGCTGCTGCCTGCTGCTGCCTCCCGCCGGCGAACCCGACATCCACATCATCGCCGTCTCCCCCCTCAAGCTCCCACAACCGCATGTAGCACGAGGTGAACTTGCCGTTGGGCTGCTCGTTGAAGTGCGCGTAGGGGTTCCGCGGGTCGAGCCAGGCGGAGCATAGGTAGCAAAAGTGGGAGGCGCAGCGGAAGCAGATCATGTGGTTGCAGCCGTGTGTCTTCTGCGCCGGGACGCCACAGGTCGGGCACGGCGTCGTGTGTAGGTTGATGTAGTCGATCGACGCCTGCTCCTCGGCCGTCATCTCCTCCTTGTCGCGCTTGGGCGTGCAGCGGAAGAACTCGCCGTGCCACGACTGGAAGCAGCGGCTGCAGAAGGCGAAGCCGCAGTCTTCGCAGATGGCCAAGAGGTCGCCGACGTCAAACGTCTTTTTCGTCTTTTGCTTTCCGTCAGTTCCCTGGCCCTCCTCGTCCGTCTCCTCGTCCGAGCTTTCCACGTCCTGCAGGCCATCTGGCTTCCTGTGTTTCTTCGACCTCGCAGCCCCGTTGCACCATGATCGAGGGCAGTAAATGGTGTTCTTATCCGACTCGAGCTCGTTCTTGTACTTGAGCGTCACATAGCGGGTCACCGTGTCTTGGGACAGACCCATCTGTAGCAGTTCACTCGGGCTGATGGCGGTTTTGACCTTGCGCTTCTTAGTTCTCCCCGAGGCGCCATGCGTCTCCGCTCGCTCCTTTGCACAGTTCGGGGCAAGACACCGAACGGTGGCCAAGTCTCCTTCTGTGATGGCATTGTCGTAGAACTCCTGTAAGCATTGGGTGCAGAAAATGTGCCCGCAGTCGAGCATCTTGTGGCAGACTGAGCCTTTCTTGGGATCTGTTCAAACGTTAGCGCCAGCGCGTTGCCGGCCTCAGGGAGAGACAAGCGCACCTAAACAGACGCCGCAGTCAAAGGTCTCCTTTGCGAACGCGGCCCGAGTAGCCTCGATGTCGTAGTCCAAAATCGCAATCTTGTGAAGCGGGTCGATCTCCAGCGCCCCGTTCCCGTCTACCATGCCAAACACGTCGTCGGCGGCCTGTTGCACATGATCGATGTACGTGAAGGCGACCATGTCCCGGCCCATTTCCTCCCACAGCCGTGGACCGTCATCCTCCAGTTTCCTGGTGGCCTCCTTCGACAGCCAAGGTGGCGACGTGCTTATGCTGACACTCGGCGGCTTCTCTGAGGGATAACCCTGTGGCAGAGATATACGAACAAGAACGGACGGCAGGTGGGACAGCTCGTGGGAGTCGACGCGGGGCTCGACGCCGGGGATTTGCGCCGCAGCTGGGACGTCAGCATTCGAGGCGGCCGGGAAGGTGACGGTTACGGGCTTCGCGGGGTGGACGGGGAGCTCGATGGAAAAAGAGTACGGGTTCTTGTCATCAGGCTCGAGTTCGGGGAAGATGGCGTGGAGAGAGCTGAGCTCGTCGTCGCGCGGGTCGTCGCTATCGGCGTCCATGACTGCTACCTGTGGGAGACGGCGACTATCATACTTTTCCGGTGTGATCGCATGCGAGATTAAGGCGCAGTGCACGCCGGAGGTGATCAGAGTGTGAGACTGCAAACTTGATCAAAGTTCAGTGGTCTTCACAGTTTCAGCGAAGGGCAGCGCGAGATATATCAGCAGCAACGAGGAAGAAGCAGTGGCGAAGTCGGACAATGGAGGTGGTATTATTGAGATAGAAGAAATGGTCGCGGAATCCGCGAGAAGAGCGACTGATTATGACAAGCACATTATACGAGCTCGAGCAGCCGGTGGTGGTCGTGTGGTTTCTGAGGCGTCGGGTCCTCGCGAATGCCTGGTACAAAAACGGCTGACCGAGTTGCTAATCAGAAGATGATGACTCTTTTGCCGCACGGCATCGCGGGGCAAGGAAAAAAAGAATGGGGGGCTCCCTCCGACCCTCCGACCAGCTGCCGCAATCCTTCTGGAATTCTTGCCGGGTGACGAAAGAGGGACGGAGGGGTTCTATGCTGGTCAGCCACAAGCCACAAGCGTGGGGCATAAAGCCTCCCGATTGGCCCGAGCTCAGAGCTATGCAACCTGACGTATTATGCAAATATTGGAGAAGTAGCGGGCAGTGTGCGAGTGGCAGGTGTCCATCCAGCAGACAGCACACCCGTGGACAGCACTAGGCGCAGCAGCAGCAGCAGCAGCAGCAGCGCAATAGCCAGCGCAACGGCCAGCGCAGCGCAACGGGCTCCATTGGCACTTTGACATTTCTAGGGCGCTGTGCACCACGATCCGCGACATTTGCTTTAACTTTACCAGCCCCTGGGCCCGACTTGGAAAATTCTACCGCCTCACGCGGAACAGTCCCTTTGTCGACGCATATGGCAACTTGCTGTCGAGCAATAAGAACCCCCCAATCCCCCGGAGAAACTCCCGCAGCAGTAAGCTCTCAGTCGTGGCTGGAAGAACAATCGAAGCTGCGAAGCGGACATCATGGACCAAGACACGAGACCACTCGCCTCTCTCTCCCTCACCCACGTCTACTATGTAAGCTTCTCCCACAGAATCGACTATTGCCTTCGAGAGGAGAACGACACTGACAGAAGGAATCTTTCTCCCGCAGGACCCCGAAGACCCCCTCTCCTTCCTCTGTGCATGGCTCGCCCTCCTCCCGCAAGCCCTCTGCATCGTCTACGCGACTCTGATCTGGTCGACCCGCGAGGCCGAGATAGCCCTCATGTTCGCCGGCCAGCTCGGCTGCGAGGCCTTGAACTTTGCCCTCAAACGCCTGATCAAGGAGGAGCGCCCACGCCGCATCCACGGCAAGGGCTACGGCATGCCGAGCTCCCACGCCCAGTTCGTCGCCTACTGGTCCGTGTTCCTCGTCTTGTTCCTCATGGTCAGACACCGGCCGTCGCCCGCGCGGAGGCATCACCGGCCGTACTCCCTGATCGAGCGTGTCGTCGTCAGCGGCGTGGCCCTCGTCATCGCGGCCGCCGTTGCGTGGAGCCGCGTCTACCTCGACTACCACACCGTGAGGCAGGTGTTGGTCGGTTGCCTGGCTGGATTCATGACGGCTGTTGGATGGTTTCTGGTCACGGCCATCGCCAGGGATACGGGACTGCTGAGCTGGGGCCTGCAATTACCAATTGCACGGCTTTTCCGGTTTAGAGACTTGGTGGTTGAAGAAGACCCGTGCCAGGCTGGGTGGGATAAGTGGGAGGAGAGGCGGGTTGAGGCCGAAAAGCAGACGGCCGAGGCCGAGAAGCAGAAGAACAGGTGACACGTTGGAGGCTGTCAAACATACATGGAATTATACGTTATCTGCAATCAAGGCACATGTTTAACGCATCTGAAGCACGTGGAATGCAGCTGTGGCCGAATGAAACAGACACCGATCGCACTTGTCTCACGTTACTCATCTTAGGTCAAGGTTGTTTGAGCTCTTTATCCATTGAGCTATCTTAGCTGCACTATGAGAGAGGCCTACTTCTTGTGACCATTTTACCTCCGCCCGCCAATGTCGAAACCGTCTCGTAGCTAATCGTGCCGTCGTACTTGTCCTAGAGACAAATGCCTTAAGCCATTCCGCCCCGAAATCCTACACTCTCCAAAAATAGCCCGTCATCCCAGATCGTACACAATGCACCAATTTGCATTGTTGAGAGATAGAAACCAAACAATATGTAGACGTATATGTCGTACAGGTATCTCCGCAAAAGAAACGCCATCCAATGAAATATAAAATATAAGAAGAGAAAGTATTCGCCAACAACTCCGTTCTGTGGCCGAAAGGTCGGATCAATCGCTTTTTACCGCCCATCGTTTGACGCGTCTATTCTATTGCTTCCGAACACCGTAGAATGCCTCATGCGGTCAGCTAAAATGCCTAGATCCAGTCACGCTTGTCGTGAGGAAGATCACATTGGCAGTTTTGCTTCGTGCATTTCTTGGCGGGAACAGAAGGCTTTCGCGCAGGTGTGTTGAAGCCAACGCCCTGGGGGCTTGTGACCCTCGTCTTTTGAGGGCTCTCAGGCCTGTAGACAGCAGGGCTCAGAGTGAGCTCACCTTCCTCCTGCTTCAATTGAGACTGTCTGGGAACAGCAACCTTGGGAACAGCAGGAAGGTTTTTCATCCGAACATCCCTTTCAGATCGGACAGGGGACTGCACCAAGGTATTGTCCTCGTCCTCAGAGTCTGAAGAGTCTGAAGAGCCGCTATCGCTGACGACGTCGACCTGAGCTAAGGGGCTGGGCCGCTTGGAAATCTCAGTCTCGTTCGGACAATCCAGCGCAGTGACGCTGTTGTTGTTCTCAAAGTAGCGAGAGTTGAGAGGGGGCATGTCGTCGACGTTTGACAGGCGAAGGCCAATCTGCACAGTCGCCGACGACGCCATGGAAGAGTCGCGGCGGTGGCGGATGCCCTGAGGGTGAATTGATGGAGGCGGCCTCAAGAAGAAGACATCATCATCATCGTTCTTGTTGGGGTTGGGAGAGTAGGTAGTGGCGGGAAGCAAAGTGAAAGACTTGGTGTTGTTGTTTTGCTCGGGAGGGAACAAGGAGTATGACCTCTTGCGAGCGTGACCCATGGCCTTCGGGGTCTGGTACGTTGAGACCTGAGCAGGCTCAGGCACCCTCACGGGTGAGGGAACAGGCTGGATGGGGTACACGGCGTTCGATCGGAGGGGGTTGGCATAGGTGGGTGAGTTCGAGGGGCTCTCGATGCGGGCCTCCTCGTACTTCTCGGGGACGAGACTATCGGTACTGTCCATACGCTGGAGAGACCGTGCCCTGCCGACGGGGTTCATCATGTGGCGTTCGTAATCGTCGTCACCATTAGGAGCCCAGACCCTAATTCCGGCCTTGAGCTTATTACGCTCAGACTCCCACTTATCGCGGGGGCCGATAGTCGACAACGTGTTTGAACGCAAGAATAGGTGGAGGCCGCCAGTCAATAGGCCAGATACATTGGCGACGACTGACGCAATCATGGAGAGAGTGAGGGCTTGGCCAGTGGCACCCCGCTGCTCAACAAAGGAAAGGTTGAAGAAGAATGGAATAAGAAGGGCCTGTGAGGAAACGTTAGCAAATGAGCGGACAGTCTGACAGCATAGAACTCACGGTCGAAATGAAGGCGACCGCCAGGAAGTAAACCATCCTTGAAGCAGCAACGCGTTCAGCGTTCTCGATTCTTGAGTTGTTGTGAAGTCTGAAGAAGATGATCATAGCACAGCCAAACAACACCGCCGAGATCAAGACGAGAAGTGCGAAGCAGCCCTCCTTCCATCGCTGGACGAACCAGAAGAGCGAGGCGAAGCAAAAGTTCGGAGGGCGGATAAATAGAGTGACGAGGTAGGTAATAAGAAGGAAAGTGCCAACGATAGCGAGGCAAATCGTAACGTTCCACTTGCCACGGGGTGGCAAGGGGTTCTTTCGCAGAGACCGGATGGCCACTTCGAGAGCAAATACTAGTTGAATGTAAGGAACGATGAAGACGGCTGTCAATTGTTAGCCACGTTCATATATAGTCCACGCTGATTCGAGAGAGAACATACCAGGCAACATCATCTGAGAAGTGATGGTGCAGCCGAGAGTCAAAAGGTGGTCGAGTCCAGTCGACTGAGCGACTGCGAAGACGATGCCCTGAACGACGATTCCGACAGACAGAACAAGCGGGAAAGACTCGGCAGGTCCAACGAATGTGAAGCCGTGTGTTCTGAAGCCAAACTTTGGGTTGTTCCTCTTTGTCGAGCCATAGCCATCCCAGAAGATACCAACTGCTGTGGCGAATGCAGCAATAACGTTGAAGACGGCGAGGATGATGGTTGAGGTTCGAATCGATTTCGCCGCCTGAAAGCGGAATTGGTTGATCAAAGCCGACGTCGAAGCGTTCGTTGCCCGGTATGGGCCTCGTAATGAAGCGTCGCCATCGTAGTTCGTAACGTCGCCCTCGGCGCGAGGTTCCAACCAGCCCCAGCTATCCATCTCGTCGATTATTCACCTGGCAATGTCGAAGAGATGAGTGCAGGCGTCGAGCCGCAGCAATGCCAGATATTAATTCGCCGTCCGAACCATCTAATCCATAGACCTGTCGAAGACGTCCTCGTTGGAGAAGAGTGAAAGAGTAGTAGCAGTGGGTGAGAAGCGAAGAAGAGGATGGATGGAAACGGAGAGCGGATGGGATGGAGAGGTGAGAAGAGTAGGTGAAAAGACTGGATGGACTGTAAAAGACTGCCGCTCTTGGACGAAGAGGGCGGACCAGACGAAACAGACACTAGGCAAAGTCGAGTCCTACGAATAGAAACAAGGAGCAATAGGACCAGCCACTCAAGAGAAGGGAAAGGGACCGGCCTTGAAGGAAAGGAAAGACCACTTCCAGAAGTCAGATGGTAGAGGGAAGGCCGCATGAAGAGGTCAAAAGGCGATCACAGAAGCGCGGGCGAGACCCAGTAGGGGGTCGGCAGGGGAGAGACTCGGGAAGGGCCCCCGCGCGGGCCAGATGAGGTCCGGAGAGTTAGCCAAACCGCTAGATGGGGCCCAAGTCCAACTTTGGTCCAGGGTAGCACGGCTGGATGGGTGGCCTACGGGAGAGGGCCAGAACAGGGGAGGACGAAGATGGATCGTGGGTCCTTGGTGTGCCCAGGATAGAGGCAAAAGACGAGGGTCGACGAACTCGAGCCGGCGAATGAGAAGCAGCCCGCACCTCAGCTCGGCCCGTAACTGGCGGACCTGCATTCTGCAGAGGGGGGCTTTGATGGGGATGGGTGGTCGCTTGACGTGCATGTTGCTGGTTAGGAGACGACTTGGAGGGACCACGGCACGGTCATGTAGCTTGTCTTGGTCCTCGTCAGAGAGGCCGTTGCTGGAGACAAGGGCTCTGGACGCGGGATGGCGACCATGTTCGTCACGACCCCGCCAACGTTGGCTGGGTTGGTACCTTGTCATCTGCAATTCTCGTCACTTAGGCCCCCTGCCAACCAACGTCGTGTGAGTGAGACCTGTGGTGGTGGAAGAGGGCCTACACGAGAAGCAGGGGGACATGTTCGTGTCCCGGTACGAGGTCAGCAGAGCGCGCAGCAGAACTGTGGGCTTCTTCGTGTCGTTGGCCGTCGCAGTCGCAGTCGCAGTCGCACCGCGTGCCTTACCTTGCCTTGCCTTGCGTTGGGGGCGAGGGAAAAGGCAGGGCAGGCATGGCAGGCGAGGCAGATAGCGCAGCACAGATGGCTTGGTGTTGAAGCATTGAGTGGCGATGAGGTGAAGCAGTGATGTAACACGTCTGGGTTTCGCAGTGTCGCCCAAAATGCCTGAGCCCCTGGCTGTGAGGTTGGCCCAGACAAGGTTTGACGTGGGACTTGAGCCCCAAATCTGGGGGGCACTAGGAGAAAACCTCTAGGTTCTATGCCCGATTCGGCCTAGTGGCTGTTGCCAAAGAAGTGGATCAAACCGCCGCAGGGGTTGTGGAAGGGGCGGCTTTTGGCGATGCCGAAACCTTTTTTGTTCCCTCTTCCTCCTTCCTCCTCCTCCTCCTCCTCCTGCTGCTGCTGCTGCTGCGTGCCTGGCCTTGCTTGCCCACCACCACCCAATTGAACTTCGTCTCTGCTGCCAGCCCATCCGTTCTGATATCAGTCTGGTCTGGTGTGTCTCCTGTGCCTGGGAAACAGGTGGGTGTGGTGGTCTCGATAAGCTGTGGGTGCTGGGAATCGCCTCATCACTTCGGCAGAACAGCTTCGGCCGTCCACACGATCGGCAATCCAACCGCACTTCTCTCACGTGGTGGCCAACATTTGATGTGTGCCCAGAAGCTCTCGAGGGGCGCAGGCGGACGGCATGCCAATCGAGTCACGCACCGCAGCTCAACAATTATGCCGCAAGTGAGCCACTGCGGCCAGGCGCACGGCGAAGGCGAAGCCCAAGTCCAGTCTTCTGCCCAGTCGGATAAACAGAACCATGGCGGGGCGACTGGGCTTCGTCAGGCCTCCTCGCACTAGCCCGACAGCCCTGCCCACGGGATGTTTCTGCCAGTCGGAGACCATGGCCAACACCAGCTATCTTCGTCTTGCACGTGTCGCTCGTCGCCACGGGGCTCGCCATTACCAGGGCTGTCGCTGTCGTCTCCTTGGACGCTTCACACCCACAGATGCCCTCGAGCCAGAACGATAACATCGGACAGGATGCCACGACTGTTTGCCAAACTGGCTGCTCGTCCAACGGTCCCTGTTGGACGAATCAAATGCCTCCTCTCGGGTGATCGAGTTCGTCTGTTTCCACAGATTCTCGAGCGATGAGGCAGATGCTGTGTCATCTGAGCTGAGATAGCCTGCACAGGGGGGCTCTGACGGGTCTCGATGGCAGGGATCCATGCCCATCGAAGCCCTGCTCTGCGAAGAACAGACTGTTGCGTTCTCCACACTTACATCAGGCTAGACCTCCTACGGCTAGGGTACGTTGCTTTGACGGCCTCAAGCCCAGATCTGTCTGGCACGTCACGTCTGATAGGCCCGCAGGAAATGTGACGGCGTTGCGACTCACAACCTGTCAGATACGACGAGATATGGGGAGGTTTGCACTTTGCGCGAACCGTTGAAGGGCAACGCACGAACGGCACGCCGTCGCTTGACGGAAGCGACGGCGGGGACGGACGGGCGGGCGATCCCATCACTCTCGCCACGAGACAGACGCCTGCAGCTGATGGCGCGTCCGTCACGATATCGACGATCATCACGTTAACTGTGGCTCACGACCTCGCTACCCCTCTTTGACGACTTATACGATCTGCAAAAAGAGGGTCACCAATCGCCCACTACGCCTTACGAAAATGAAGACAGCAAACTCCAATTTCCAGCACAGCGGGCAACTTGGGGACAAGCTCAGAGACTAGTCAGTAGTGCGACGCTATTTTCCCGAAGACTAGTGCAGAGTGACACCAGTCTGGATCCGGTGCCACTGGCCGTCAAACACTGCAATTTATTTCCAACAACTCAACCCTACGGATATTGATGGCTTGGTGGTCTGGGGCACTAGTCGTAACCTTCAACCGTAAGCTTGGCTGCGTCGCCCCCACCGAGGAAAAGCTGACTGGGAACCGCGTGCCCGATGGAAGATGGTTGCTCCGAGATGAGGGACTGCGCAGGCTCGAGACCGTCACTGCTTTTCTTCCTGCCGCATCCTTGGGCTTCCCGCCCGTCCGGGGAGACCCACGCTCTCTGCTGATCCGGTCCTCGCTGTCGATCAAACAGGCATTCAGACTGACGTACCACCAGGAGAAGAGCACCTCTACTCTCACACTTCACCCGCATCTTACGATGTCCAATTATAGCGGAAATAACCGAGTCTCAACCGAACTCGCTTGCCACTTCGAGAATCATCCAGCTTCTCGATTTGGAAGCCCTGGCAGCCATGTGCCGTCTCTTCCGGATAGAAGCTCTGGAGTTCTTGAAAAGTTATTCGTCAAAATCTGGTTAACGGTCGCTCATATGGCCGGCGAGCAGCCTTGACAAACCTTCGGCGACGTCATGAGTGGCTTTTTGTAGGGCTTGCCCTTCTTAGGATGTGGGATCCTCACCACATTGCTTGGCGCTTCCACCATCCCGCCACATTTACGCCATCCAGCACTGTCATCAATCTTGAATGAGGAGATTGGGAGGCACATTCAAGTGGCAACGGGCTGTCATCCAAAGTTGATAATCCCCATTCCTTTTTCCCTCCTTCACTAGCAGTTATTCTCCTAATTTCCGTGACTTGGGGTCGTCCAATGTCTTCTGACAGGTAATGTCCACACACTCGTCTGAAATCAGTGCGAGGGCGGTTGCAATGTGCTATTCTGGTGGTGCCGTTTCATCTCAACAGCCATCCGCCGCACACTTCGGAAGCCACTGGTGTCCACGGAAAGTGGGAGCAAATCGCAATCCACGAACCATTCAGGGCATTGGGCCGACAGCGAGAAGCCAAACACTTCTGGGTCTGAAGTGGTTGTCGTCACCTATAGAGCTTTCACCCTCATTGGAACTATCAAGTGGCAATTCGTCTCCAAAGACTGGACGATAAATGAGTCGACAACTCAACTTGCGTATATTCGTTATCGCTGCCGTCTTTCCCGCACTTGAGCTGGAATGTTTTTTGGCTTGCACGACAGATTCGTCTTGTTCGTGAGCGACCGACTCAGTGGTCTCGACATGCATCCTCCTTGGCAGCCGCTGGGCATGCAATACAGAAGTTTAGATGACATCTCGTTCCACTGCGAGGATAGGCTCTCCCAGAATACTTCGCATTGTTGCTTTTCTCCAACTGTGCTTCAACTCCGCAAACCCGCAAAGAGCGGATCTCTACTCAAGACCGGGTGTTGGTTTCCTTGAGGTAGGGTCCTCCGTCAGGGTCCCTTCTCCTGGGCCAATCCACATTCTTCCCTCAGTTGATGGCACAGATATAGTGCTGTTTGCTCCCAAACGGGGACATGATAAGAAAAGAGGTTGTCGACTGACTCACGACCCCGCATGCTCACCTTACTCGGGCTCGTCCATCACGAGAATGAGGGATGGGTTGAAATGCCTTTTCGGCTGGCGCAAGAGCCGCCCATGGAAAGCAGACGGCCCGATCAGGGCATCACGGCTTTGGACGATATCCCGTCGGCAGACCCGCTGCCGCCGCGGCCATGTTGGCACATATCGGCGAACCATGCCCACGTGTCGACCTTACAAACCGGATTGCTAGCGTTGCAATTCTCGAATAAGGTGCCGCGTGGAGGGTGATGGCTGTCTTCTGCGCACGCTACTGCGAAGTGCTTTGAGAAGGCATTCGAAAATCTCGCCGACAAGTCGGAACCGAGCTTGCATCCGGCCGGCACAACCAGATCCTGGCCTCTCTTTTCTACAACCCTGTCTTGGCGACGAAGATTTTCACGAAGACATCCCACGGCAATATCGTCAACACCATACGTGTGATATTTTCAATATCTATCCGGACCGGATTCGGAGGCATCTTACGCAATGCCGGGATTCGGTTGATGAAGTGTGGGCTATCTTGGTACTCTCGGACTCGCACCGTCGGAGCCGTCCACTATGCCCATATATTAAGCCGGAATATAGGCAGGTTTTCAACAAACACGGCGAGTCAAGACATACTATCAGCTAGTATGCAAACATCGGATTCTGCGTCGCGTATTGACAACAATTCTGGCAACACGCAAGCTCACGGCACGGCGTGGCAAAATTGCTGACGTGCCTCAATCTTTCGACTTCCGCGCTGCGCAGAAAATTCTTTCGAATCTTCTCTCCGGCGTCCACGAGAGGCTGACAGGTGAAGGGACCATGAGTTCGAGGTTTTGGCCCCCAAAGCAGTAGAGTCCGGGCACTGTTTGACCCCGCCATATCCCAGTTGACGCTTGCGTCGCCCCCATCACGAACTCCACCGGCGCACGATCTAAGTGACGAACCCCACTGCCGAACACCAAGAGTTCATTAAAGTAGATGGGAATGACGATATGGATAGCGCCATGAGTGTTGGCGATATAAGGGTTTACTGGAATAGAAGTCTGGATGTCGAGCGCGTGCATGCCCGCGCTTTCTTAGGGCCTCAGCAAGCCATCAATTTGGGTGATGCTGGCTTACCGCACAAGCGTCCGAGGCCTGAAATTGATACTTGGGTGAGAGATAAAGCATGGCGTGAGATGCAGAGAGTATGGAGATACTCGAATCATCCTTCGTTGAAATGTGTGAAACCCCTGTTTGGTCCTCCATTGCGATCACCGCCGCGCAAATTCATTAGGGGTCTGCTATGGCGGCCCGCAAGAGCGTGTTACGATGGCTTCTACAGAACTCGACCATACTTTGTGACCTTCCTTCCCTTGGTGTTTTATTGGTCGTCAATGGCGATGAGATTGGGCATCTCTTGCGGTGTAGAGAGCTTGTTTGGTTGAGTGATCATGTGCCAGAAAACCGCGGAGCTTTCACAGCTTCCCAGGGTCTTTCTCGATTTCTGTTTTGCAGCTGTGGAAAGACGTATACTGCTCTGCGCGTCCAGCAAAGTGATGGCCGAGTTCTGACACCATGCCACATCCACGTGCAAGCCGTCTGGCCCATACCTGTGGTCGTACACTCGACATGGGAGGTTTCTCTCACATTCAAATTTCCGCATTTGGCATGCACCTTGTGGCAGGGAACATCACAGTTCAGATTGACTCCGTTGAGCGCTGTCGTCGTACCAGAGACGTCCTCACTGTGTCGAACACGTGCTCCGCCTTTCATCTGGTATGCGAGGGGTAGTAGTCGCAAATTCCGTCTGGACTTTAGATCAGTAGAATCATCCAAAATCTCATCAGTCCACTGAACGTCGTCCCGGACGATCCTGCTGGGACGTCATCTCGGCTCATCCAACCAGCCAGCGGCGCCTGAACGACGATCGGCATGTTCTCCCGCGTCAGCATACGACATCTCGCAGCCGATCTGCCGCCGGAAGTCTCAGTCATTTTTCCAGGTTTATGTTTGTCCAGCTTCGTTGAATTCGCCTCTTGTGGTGTGTGAACGACGACGTTGCTCGGGGACACATGCTGACACACACACGCCCACATACCGGTAGATCAGAAGCCCCAGCTACCTGCCTTACATGCAAGCCTCTAGCTGCTCACTGGTCAGCTGGGTCAGAACGCAGAAACACGAGAACGGCACGGAAACTTGCCCTCGTCCCGCGAGTCTCATTCGAGAATCCGTCTCCCCCGTCTCCGAGCACATCGCACTACGGAGAATATTTTCTCTCGCCCACATCGGGGCGGGGTGTCCACCATGCAGATCATCCGCTACCCAAACGTCGTCAGAACGGGCTGTTGCTGCTGCGCTGACGAGGCCAGCCACAGGCCGGGGAAGCTGCCCGGCAGTGGACCGTTTGACGCTGTGTTCGGTATGGATTGCCGAGAGAGAGAGAGAGAGAGACAGAGGCGAGGCGAGAGGCCTGGTGTGTGTTACAGCAGGGTGGTATCGGGTGGTTTTACATCGACAAAGGGCACGGATGAGACCGATTGGGTCCGCATCGGTGTTGCGTCCTGGACGTGGGAAAGACGCCTCCTAAGAGAGCGCCGTGATGTGGTTGGTGATTGGGATTTTGGTGATTTGAGTTCCTTGGGATACGGCAATGGGCGTCGTCGGATGTGACGGGGGTGGTATGTCGATGCGGTAGCATCTGCGGACGATCGCGATTGGCTTTGAGGAACTTGAGGCGGTTTTGAATGTTCGCCAAGGCTAGAATTGACGATCATGGCTAGATTAGAGCAGTTTCTAGAAGTCCCAGAACTTCTAAAAGGGCCCTGTCATGAACAGATCCCTGGTCTCATTACTGCTTGGCCCAAACTGCCGGACGCCTCGGTGAGCGCCCAAGGAGTAAGTATCTGGCAAGAGGACGGCAGGTGAGCCTTTCAGGGCGGAAACCTGCCAATGTTGGGTAAATGAATTTTACTTCTGAATGACAGGAGAGATGTGGATGGCAGGGTCGTGAGAATGAAGTGGGATATTGCGGGTCTCGGTTTGTTCACCCAGAAATGCTCTCGTGGACATCAGAATTCGAGCATTCCCATAGATTTTGAACTACAATCTCATCCGGGACACTCCTGTTGGCTTTCTAGATTGTGGAGAAGTTCTTTCTGTGAGAGTGAAGCGCAGCATGCCTAAACCCGGACAAGTCATGTGAGATATCTCATTGGTCTAATGTTCATTTTGTAGATACCCATCTAAGATGTATGTGTCCGGCTTCGAGCATAACACCCAAGGCAAGAGTCGCATCAAGGCCTCCTTCCAGCTTCGGATGGATAGGACCTTTTCGTTCGCTCGGGTCATTGACTTGACGTCTTTCTCGTGCTGGTACAGGTCAACTCAAGCGCTACCATTCATACTTGACCATACCTGACCTCATCGGAATTTGTCTCATCCCATTGGGGAAGTCGAATTGACTTCATGTATTCTGACGGTCTGGAGGGCGAGGATTGGCGATGTCATGAGATGAAATACAAATTCATCTACCAGGCTTATTCATTTTTCAACCTTTCCAAGCGTTTGAAGCTACGACGCAGGCTGCTTGTTGAGCAATCTAGCTGAGGTCACCCGATCACATTCGCTTCTCGGCTACTTTGGCCCGCACCTCTGGTAAACACAAGTGTTTGGGCAACACGCATGGAACACTATTGATTATTAAGAGCAAGGTTCACTAGCTGTTGCCTTGATGGTGAAGACTATGCTGAGTACTACTAAGGTTGCTGGCCTTGCCGCGTGAGAGGTAAATTTACATCCTCGTGAACCGGTCATAACTTCCATGAATATTATCAATATTAAGCTTTGTACCAAATAATAGGAAATGTGCGCAGCAGCTCGTCACTAATCGTAGAGCTATCGCAAGCATCTTTGTTTCCAGAAAGATGAAGAGGAGCTAACCCTAGTGAGGTCGTACAACCACGTGAGTCCAATCGGGTGGCTCACACAGACGCAATATGATATCAGGTACTGCCGAGATAAAACGCAAACAAAGGCGCGATGAGGATCTCCGCGAGGTCGCTATTGTAAGTCGATAATCTGTTGAAAACACGATGGCATGTAGACCCTAAAGCAAGTATGCCTCGATATAGAGGGGGGTAGACGAGAATCCCTAGAAAGGACAAGAAACATCGCAGACTGTACCTGTAATCCCAAATGAACAACCTACCAAAGTGGCGTAATTTTCTTCAGCCCGGGTGGAGACGAGAGGTTCATTCGACCTCTGTGCAACTTTTTATACCACGTCTCCGCTGCTTGGCAGTCTCGATATTTAGCATCCGGTGAAGTCTCACCAACGTGTAAGCGGTTGCTACTGCTGACGGCACCAATACCAGCTCCTTATGTGATGCTATCACAGCATCGAGCTATTACAAAATGAGCTGTTACAAAATGAGCTACGTGACGCTAGAAGGCCTCCCATGAACAGACGAAGTCTCTCCCACCGCATACGCATGATACTCATGGTTCAGGGCTTACATATCTCGACTACAACAGTCTTTTGAGGCATCAGGCCGCTGTCACCTTCATCATCTCCCTAACGCAGTCCGCCATAGGCCTGGTAGATCAAGCCGTGGAGGCGGCCACCGCTTGTCGTCTTACATAAGAGACGAAAGCCTCAGCGGGAGAAGAGCTTGTCAAAAGGCAATCAGGGAACCCATCAAGGATCTCCCGGAACTGCAGACATACCAACTAGGAAACACACGAGCTCCAGCCACATCAGCAGCATTAAGATATGATGATAAACATCAGCGTGCCAGGCAAGCCGAGTAACAGTCATCCTAGCATGCCGCAGAAAACACGTTCAAGAGGGTTAGCAGAACATCAAGCGCCATAACCACCATGATGGCATCGGCATTGACCTTTATTTGAAGCACAAAACATACAGCTTGGTCCAGGGCCGTCTAAAACCCACGCGAAGATGCATCTGAGAGAGAACGATTAGAACATCTGGTTGGATGCAAGCGCTATTCTGACGACAAGTTGCGAACAAATCTACACCCGGAAGCCTTGATAATACATCTTAGTCAAGGTCGCTAGATCCATTTACGAGAAGAATGTATCAACAAGGGCGAGATCAGTATAGTATCGCCGACAGGAAAACATTAAAGGTTCTTCCTGACACCCTGAGCCTTGAACGCAGCGGAGATCTCGCCAAAGGCCACGTAGATGGCATAAAACGGAATGAAGACCCAGAGCATGTTGAAGAAGACCAGGTACACCCAGAGATACATGAAGTTGCTGGTGTCGAGGTTGATGTTTCCGGTGAGCCACTCGGGGCAGAAGGTCATGAAGCCTGCATGGTTGTGTCAGCGGGGCCTCGACGTCTACTGTTGCGGCGATCTCACCTCCGTACAACTCTGCCGTCGCGATGATAATCATCCAGATGTTGACCTTGGGGTCACGCTTGGCGATGCAGTAGCAAATCCAGCAGGCCAACGGGCCAGCGCCGAAAACAGTCAGCAGCTCGAGAGAAATCACACCCTGTAAGACGTCCACGTTAGCAAAAACCTCTTCTACTCCTGCTTATGAATGGACGCACCAAGTCCGCACCAGCCCATCTCTTGTCGGCCCTGGCGTAGACCATCCAGAGCTGCGCAAAGGGGTTGTCACCGCCTGCCTGGGCGCCATAGATGCGGTCCGAGTATCCGAGATAGTTGGCCGGGGTCGGGTGGTAACCAGAGAGATCGGCGTCGGGGATGTCGGCGAGGGGAGTGAAGGAGAAGAAGCAATGGTAGAGGAAGCTGCCCTCGAGGAAGAAGTGGATCAAGGCATCGAATGCGTGCCAGATGAAGAGGACGCGATAGCTCGTTGAGGTGGTGGGGTGGAGGACGCGGCGGGAGAGGGCGATGGCGACGGAGAGGAGGACGACGGTCGCGCCTAGGGAGACGAGGGTCGTCTGGTCAAACAGATCGGGCGGAAGGTTGGATGCGGTATTCGACATGCCGGGCAGTCCTGTGACGAAAGCAATTGAGACGTTTGAAGAGGCTCAGAGAGTATTGAGGTGGCATGCGGAGATGTATTCCGCTAGTTTGGCGATCTAGTGCAGCCGCGGAAGACGTGGAATTTCGCGACGTTCAGCTATGCTCCGTGCGCGGGAATGAGCTCCCGGTGTGGAGAAAACTTCAAGCTATGGATCCCATGGTTGGCGGGCGGGTGCAGGCACCAACAGGGATTAACGTTGTCAATCTTGTGCCAATGTATTACTGGCAAATGCCAATGTGCTAGGTTTTGAATTGCAGTGAACGAAAGTCTTCGTGTAGGATTATTGATGCGCAAGATTTTCAGAGTCACCAATTGTCACAGAAAGGTCTAATTCTTAGCAATGTGGTGGCATTAGGACTATTCTAGGTGTGAAGAAAACAATTCCCAGGTGTCATTGCCTCATCGCTTGCAATTCCTATTCCATTCCCGAACGCCGAATCCTTTGATATCCTCCCGCAGTATTTAGGGGTATCATCGAGGGAGGAGCGATTTAGTGCTTGGCGGACTCCTTGTGGACATCAGCCTTGGCGGAGTGGGAAGACTCGTCGAGCTTGTCACCGACGGCGTCCTTGGCAGCGGAGGCACTGAGAAGTTGAGTGTTAGCAAATGAGCAAAGAATCGAAGGCGTTGATGTTCCAAGCTTACCGGCTGGTGAGGGAAGCGTCGGAGTCCTTGGCGACCTGCTTGTTGGTCTCCTTGGAGGCGGTGGCACCGGCCTGCTGGACAGACTCGGAAACGTAGTTGGCGGCGTTCTTGATGGTCTCCATTGTGATGGTTGGGTTGGGTTGGTTTGTTTTGAAAGTGTTGTGAAGTTGTTTGATTGAGTTGATTGTTTGTTGTGTGATGAGGAAAAAAAAGGATAGAGAGTGGTGGTGGGATGGAGAGGTTTATATAACAAGTTGGAGGGCAGGTTTGACGCCTCGAGGTAAGGACGCTACTTGCCGTATCGTGGCCCATTCTTGCCTTCTTGCTAGTGAGAAAGGACGTGGAGGAAGGTACATGCCCCGCCAGCCTCAACTTCCAGGTTGCCTGAGTTCAGACAGACTGAAGTCAGAAAAGAGGCAGGTACATCACGTCTACCTCAGGCAAGGTGTGAGATTGCCATGCCTGCAGGTATCTGTGAAGAGTCGGGATGCCCCTCTGCCCCTCCCCCTCTTCATTCCTTCCGGATGCTCGTGCCAACTGGTGCGTGTGTCTCCCGGCGTGAGTATTGCCTCCCGGGCTTGCCCAAGTGTGGCTTTAGCGCAGTTTCACACCATCTGGGCAAGGACGCTCAGGGTCTATCATGTGAACTGAAGAAATGGCGTCATAGACTGTGAGCTTGCCTCGTCCCAGGGTGCTCACATTTTTGGCGGTTTGCAGTCATCAGATTCCGATTGCGTGGGAATCCGCCCCGGGAGCCAACGGGAAGTGCCATGTCAACTTAGAACGACCGAAAATGGCCCCATGCGGAGCTTCGATTCGTTTGTTCGTTTGGGTGCAAGTCGCAACAGCCACGTTGTGGAGCTCCTGAAGCTACCTGCATGTTTGGAGCTGCAGAGCTCCTGCCTGTGTTTGGTCTCTGTCTGGTGGAAGCTCTGTACCTTATGCCGCCAAGATGACGTCACGAGCACCTCTGCAGACAGGCACGGACAATACGCGGTGCTAGGAAGGCGCCAACGTCATAGTGTCCCCGCGTCGACTGAGGCTGGGCGGCGGGGTTCCCCTTTACCTCTTGTGCCAATAACCCACCGGGCAGCCGCGTTTGCGGTGGACATGCCACATGAAAAGATCACTGTCGCGTAATGATGTACGGCAAAATACGTCAGCCTGTCGATTGCCCGCAAATGCCCAGCCAACCAGCCCGTGCACAACACACAGGGGTGACATGGGTCTCGTCAGGAGGATGGCATTTTTGCAAATCTCGATCTTGTCGTTGGTTCCCCACCCTTCTGGGACACCACTTTCCATGAATGGAGCACCTCCACATTCTGATAGGAGCCTCTCACAAAGCTTCCAGCCACAGTGGATTGCACAATGGAGGCAAAGCTAACAAGCACACACACACACACACTCGCGCGCTCACTCAGAAGCAGCTGAATGAGGCATCACCTCACTTACGGGCACGGGCCAAGGTCGACTGGGGCACCTTGAGCCGGAAGTCCTCTGATTGGGCATGTCATCAGAGAGCTCCTGCTTGATGACGCACTGACAGGTAGCTTCACGCTTTGGGAGGAGGAAGGACCGTTCTGGACCGCACAAAGCGTACGCAGAGGAAATCAGACCCATCCCTTCGCCTCCAGCCTGCCTGCCTCTAACCTCAATATGCTCCGACCTGCTGCTTCCTGCCCGTCCATCGAGTCCGCGTCCCCGTCCGCCCTCTGGATGCGGCAAGACGCGGGTTTCAATTGTTCAAAGGCGCAGCCCGGCAAGTTCCCGCCCCGTCAGATGATTGTTTCCCGATTCGCCCATCGACACAACAACGCCTGTATGTCATCGAGATCTATGCCTTGCTTCACGATCACTGGATACCTAACAACATTCAACAAACACCTGTGATGATTCGCTCTCGTCCACGGACCTTCTGTTCCGGCTCACGGCGGCTGAACCTCCCCTTGCTTATGGGGATTCTTCCGTTGCGTCTCATGTGATGCCCAGAGGCCCAGCTTTGCCCCCAGATGGACGAATACGACGCGAGGAAACGGACGATGCATTTCCAAACACAGCAAGTCCTCTTCATGTCTGACGGAGATGCTGCGTACAGCAAACATTTTGGAGCGATTGTCTCAAGTCGACGACACGTTTGACAAAACGCCTTCATCATAGCATACGGAACTTTCGCCGGGCCCCGCATGCCCACAGTCCACTTTCGACTTCATTCAGGACTTTCGCCGACACAGTGGTCTCGTGCACCTCGCGACGTTTGCCTCCTCCAACATATCGCTCGTACTGCCTTCATCTACCCGACTCTCCGGACTGAAAACATCCCACGCAAAATACGTCACCAACACGGCACACAGAAAACCCGTCGGCGCATCTTATCCTCTCGCATTCAATCTTTCTCGGACCCTGAGAAGGGATCTGGATGCAAGCTGCCCCTCATCTGCCCCTCACATAGCATTCCTTTTTGCGAGACAGTATGCATATCCCGCATTCCGCATGGACATTCCACACATTAAGGTCCTGTCAATCAGCGGGTCCGGTGTTAGTTCGGTGCGGGAAACCCAGCCTCGGTGTCTCGTCTGACCCCGCCGCTAGAGCTATACCGTCAAGCTTTTGTTGAGCTCCCAAGTGCCTGAGCTTGAGCTTGGAAGCTCTACTGATACCGTTGTTTACAATGCCAGTCACTCAGCCTCCGACATGGCTACTCAGCCCGAATAAACCGGTCAGCCCATGTTGTCTGGCTGGTCCCGTACATGGGATTGCGGCTGCGTTCCGAGGCTTCGAACAGTCTCTTGAGTACGCCCGCGCCGCGTGCCTCGTTGTCAATGCAGACCTCGGCCCTCCCGAGGCCTCGTAGGCACACGACACCATGCAGTAGATCGACTGATCCGTGCAAAGAAAAAGAATACGACAATATCAATAGCTCAGGAGAATTGCGGAACGACGCCTAGACCGTGGGACGCTAAGGCTTGCCTGGCGCGCCCCGCCTGCCAGCTTGCCCCGTGCAGCGATTCCTACCGCCCCTGATGATCGATGCTACGGTTGGGCATCGACCGCATCGGCGGATAAAATCACGGCCGCTGCGGCATCCGGACCTCGTTGGCGTCGAATTGGAACAGTAAGCCACAGTTGGCCGAGTGGCTCGATCTCATCTCACCGCCTCGGCGACCTTTCAAGCAGATGAGGGGTCGGCATGGCTTCGGCAATGGTGTTTCTTTTTTTCTGAGCAGGTTACACGGAGATCGTTTGAGACACCATCAGCACCAAGAGCTAAAGTGAGGCTCCAGACGAGGGGTAAAAGAGGCCCCTTGCAGCTATGGTCTTAGGAACTTGAAGCCATCATTGGCTCACCGTGTATTAAGCTTGACAAGACACTTGGCAGACAGCCTCGATCTCAGAACTACAGCACGATCTTGACTAACAGTGTGAATGGTGATTTACATTCAGGATTCCCATCTACTACCACTGGAATCGGGACTACTGGGGGCATGCGCATCGCAAGATTGCGACCCTGGAGAAACCGCATGCAGGAATACGGCGTTGTGAATCACATATCATGCAGACGGAGCTTCGTCGGCGGGGTCAACAGACGGGTGATCTCCGCATGCACGTCTCTGAACGCTTGCAAGACATGCACGTCTTCTGCGTGCATGGCAGCATTTGCCGTGAAGGGTTTCCAGGGCCACTCGTCGCTCTTACACTTGTCCCAGCCCGATAGGGTGCCGTCGGCGGCCACGGCGGGATGCGGCGGTACGATGCCCTTTTGCAGGTAATCGCGTATCTTTGTCACGGCGCAGACAGAAACCGAGGCCAATGTGCAATGGCCCTCGGTTTGGAGCTCAAAGACCCCAGCGTTGACAAAGTTTTGGGACATGTCGACTGCAGAGCCGAGGGGCGTTACCGGGTCGTGGGTGTTGCCCGCGAAGAGGATGGGGAACGAGGTGTTCACGGGATCCTGACTGTGGAAGTTTGCGTCCCAGTCCGGGCTGGGGAACTTGGCCTCAATGTCCCAGCCCTCACAAGACATCATGATGGACATGAGCTGCCAAATAGTCAGTATCATGGCCCTGTGATAGAGGGAAGAGTGAACCTACGACATCGGCGAAGGATGTGTACCCTGAGGTCTTCTTGAACACGCCCTCCAAGGTATCGTTTCGCTGGCCAAGAAAGAGTACGATCAGCTCCTCGGACTCTTGATTCTGCCACAGCCTCATGGCTACTCACCTTCACCCGCTGGTCACTGCAACTAATGGCAGCTTGGGCCTCGCTCACGTCAAGGGCAGGCGGCATCTGGAACTCTGGACTGCACATGGGTATCAAGTCTCCAGCGTTGACGTAGTTGGAGAGGTCGGCCTCGGTGTATACACGATTGAGTAGGTCGGCAATGAGTGGAAAGAGCATCATCGGTGCGTAGAGGGCCTGGAAGATGGTCTTCTTGACGTCGGACTCCATGAGAATAACGGGAATGGTGGTGTAGGAGGGGATGATGGTGACCGGATCGGCGCGTAGCCTTGCCATGACCTGGTCGTATCGTGTCTTGATGTCGTCTGGCGTGTCGCCCTTGCGGAAGAAGTCACACCTCTCTCCGGCGAGATGGCAGTAGTAGAAGAACTTGTCGACAATGGCGTCCGAGTCTCTCATGGTCGAAACCCACCATGTCTGCCATTGCTTAGTATGCATCGCAGCCAGACATTGGGACTGGACTCACAGGCTCGTCGTAAACGCGGGTGTCTACAACACCGTCGAGGATGAGTCGCCCTACAGAATCGGCTGTATAACATAGCGGTCAGTCACGCTTGTACACACGTCACAGTAGACTTGCGAGGGTGCGATGCGTACGATACATGGCAGCAAAGGTCTGCCCGATGACGGTACCGTAGCTGAAGCCCCAGTACACAAACTTCCGCTTGGTAGAAGGCGGCGCAGCCTCACTCGGCGACCGCAACCTAGCCCCATGAGAAACAGTTTCGAAGCCATTCTCGTCAAGCCAGTCGTCATGGGCTTCCACGATGCTCTTGATATCAGCCGCCACGTTTGGTGTGCCCATGTATCTAAAAGCGCTGTCCTCGCCGTCCTTGATCGAACACAGCTTCGAAACTGCCCTGGCGCGGTGGGCGAGGGCGCCCAAGGCTTCGTTGGTCCCGTTCGGCAAACCCACGTCGTGGGCGGAGAGCATCCAGGTCATCCTGCGCATCTGGGCGAGCCTCGTGGCCTCCGCCGAGGTGGCGTCGTCCTCGATGAAGCAGTCCCCGCGAGGAACGGTCGCGCCGATGCCCCTGGGGTCGAACCCGAGAAGGTCAATATCGCCGCCGGCAATGGCTTGGATAGTGGGGCCGCGGGGCGGGTACACGAACGCCGTGCCGACGCCGCCGGGTCCGCCCGGATTCAGGACAAGCGGGGACTCGGAGAAGCGGCCGGTGTCGATTCCATGGCCGGGCGCCGGGAGGAGAACCATTGCCACGTGGACCTTGGGGTTGTCCGAGGACTGATTCAGGGGCCGCTGATAGTCCATCGGCACTGTCAGACGGGCGCATAGGTATCTGTCGCCTGTCATGCCCGGCAGAATGCAGCGCACCCAGTGCAAATCCTCACTCGTTGGGACATCATCCCAGTCAGTGTAGACGAGGAAGGGATGCGGTTTGGAATGGAGGACGGCATTGCGATCAAAGAATACCTCGTGTAGCTTCCATGACCAAACGACGAAGAGGAGGATGCCGAAGACGAGAGGCCTCCTCCATTGCTGCCGTGGCGATGGATGGGCCGGTTGAAGTGGGAGGTTTGAGTCAGCGAAACTTCTCGCCGACATGGCCGTGATGTATGGTGGTGGCGACGATCTGTTGGAGCAAGAGTCAAGACTCGACGACGCTTGGCGCGACGCGGAAGTGACGGAGAGAATTGCCGACGGACGATGTATCTATCGTCGATGTTGAGCGATGAATTGATGTTAGAAACACGAAGACGGATGCCTGATCCTCCCACCCAGACTTCTGGAGGCGAGGAGGCGGCTCTTGCTGCACCAACGCGGCACGACTGATTCGCACCGGCCAATAAGAACTGTGATGTGGCGGTTCTTGGCGGCTGATGCGATTCCTGGAGTGTGCCTCGACGAGTAATTGAGATGCATAGAGTAGTGAGACCAGACGTATCTGCATCTGTTCTCTAGTCTGAATTTGCTCACGCGATATGTGCCTCAGTCTCGGTGTGCATTGGTGATGTGCCTCGAATGCAAATGCAAGTATGAGGGGCGTTTTGCGGTCATCGGAAGACGGGCTGAAGTCCGGATGCCAGGGGACGGACGTTCTGTTGCGGCGCCAAGACTACCTACCTAGCGTCTAAACTGATGGGTTGTTGGAATATTCCATCGGCGTTATTGCAGCGCTAGCGGTTGCAGACTTGCATATTTGCATGCAGGCAGATGACAGCTGTGTTGGTTGGAAACACACGATCAAGACGAGTCAGGAAGCCATTACTGAGGGGGGCGGCAAAAGGTCCAGGACTCCTAGCCCGCGATGCCCTCACTGTCAGTCTCGACTCACTTCGGACACCGGCTGGATTGCAGGGCGCGTCTGAGGAATAGCCTTGGCGTGTGCGATAAGCGATGAGCAAGTGCCAGGGAGTAGTCCCGCGATGTTTCCATGTTTTGGGTGCGTTTGGGGACGGAGCCCACAGCGCCTGGCTCCTGATCACCACCACTTCTCCAGTCTCCAGCCTGTCTAGTCCAGCTGTCCATGTCCATTTCAGCCCAGGAAATAGAAACAAAATAAGGGATGGCGGTGGTGGTTAACAAACGGCGGATATATCCATCTTGGTCAAACTCTGTGGTGCAGGACAGTCCCTGGGCCGATGACGCCTGGTGATCCTTAGTAAGTCGACAGGAAGCCTCCTTTTTTTAGAACCTGCTCTCAGAATTCCGCACCTGTACCCGAAATACTGGGCTGCCGAGGCATAAGGCTTGAGGCAAACCCAAGGGATATACCGAGATATTGCATGAATGGAGGGAGGCGTCGAAGAGAGAGCAGAGACCCGTTCGTCGAACGGTTCAACGTGTTGGCGCTGGAGGTTCGTGAACGTCTCAGATCATCCGCGAGAGAGCTTGGAAAACGACTACACAAGTCTAAATCAAATTTTTGAAATCAGCACCCACAAATCAATTTGAATACCGCCTAAAAGTATCGCAAAAGAATCGCCTTGTTGAGATGAACTAATCTATTTGCTTTTTGAAGCGTGCAGCATAATATGCATCCTATAAGCAGCAATAATATTAAAACCTATTTAGTATTAGCTGATTTTATAACTTATAAGCCTTATTTGCAAAAAGATAGTATTACTAAAAGAGAAAGCTATAGCTTTTATTTAATATAATAATAAGCTTTTAAAATATATATTTTTAAAAAACTTAAAAAAAGCTTTAGTAGTAAATCTTTATAACTATATAGAATATATTATTATAATAATCTATAGGCTATTAGAGATATTTAAAGTATTAAGCTAGCTTTTTAACTTTATAGAAAAGCAAAATAAAATGCTAGAGATCTTATAAAACTTAGCTTTATTAAGCTAAAATAAGTAAATAATACTATAAGAAACTATTAAAGAGATAATATCTTTTGCAAAAAACTTAAATATTACTTTTAGTAGCTTTTAAAAAAATAAACTTTAAGCTGCTAAATAAAATAATTTAAAATAACTTTATATAGTAATTATTAACTTTCTAAATAAGATAGAGTTTAAATGCTTTAATTTTAAGCTGTAAGCTTTATAAGACTATATTAATAGAAATATAAGCTAAGCTTTAGATATTAAAGTTTAATCTGTTTAGTTCTTACTTTCTAAAGATATTAAGCTATACTTTCAAACTACTAAAGTAAAGCTTATCTTTAAAAGATAGTATTAAAACTAAATAGATTACTTTATACTAAAAATATAATTATATTAAATTATTATTTATAGCATTTTAGTTCAAACTTATAATTTAACTATAAAGTTAGGTATTTTAATAGTAATCACTTAGTTTGTTTAAGAAAACTTAAAACTTTAGCTTTAGTATTTCTATTAGATAGGCTAATTAAAGGGAAAACCTTCTGCAGCAGGCTAGTCTTCTATTATAGTAAGTGCTATTACTGCTAAAGATGTAAATAAGATATTAGATATAAGAAGTATAACTTAAAGTGGTTAACTATGCTATATAAACTTCTATAATTAGAAGGAATAGCTTTTATAATATGCAAACTGCTAGAAATATAACTATAAAAGAGCTAATTATTAAGCCTTAGTTAAATGCAATAAATATACTAGAGATTATAACTATAGAGATTGCTGAGAGGAAATATATAAATATATTATATATAACAAACTATATATAACTTACAGCAAAAAATACCTTAAACAAAAAGCAAAAAGATAAGCTTTAAAGATATATAAAGGCAGTAAGATCTAATAATATTTAACCTTCAGATAGATAACAGCAGTATAATAGGAAAAAAGAGACTATTATTAAGCAGCAGGAGAAAGGCCTTTTGAAACCCTCTAAAATCTTAATATATCTTATATAGAGATAGAGATAGAGGAATAGTAATAAGTTACTAAAGTGACCTCTAACTTAACTCTACTTAAATAACAGCATATCTTAAGCTTAGTAATACTATAGCTAATTTTTAAAAAGATAAATATATTAGAGATATCTTTAGCAGCAGCTTAAAGATATCTGCAGCAGAAATTCAGTAAAAATAGTATTATAGTATTAGTTAAAGCAATCTTAGTAAAACTACTTAATATACTTAAGGCAATAGATAGCAGCAATAATAGTTAAAGCAAACTAATTTATAAGAAGATCAGAAGAAACCTAAATTATATAAGATAGAAGAAGGATATAGAAATATACTAACTGAAGCTACTATTAGAGATAGCAGCTTTAGAGAAAGAGTTAGAAAAGTTAGCAGCAAAACATTAAGCCTAAGAGAATTAGCATAAAATATAGCTAGAAGTAATAAAGTAATAATAAGATGAGAAGTATAAAGTATTAGTAGAAAAGAAATCTTTAGCTTTCTAAAAAGAGGAATAGATTATTAAGACAGCAAAAAACACTTTACTATTTAGAACCTATAAAAGCAATTATAATAAACCCCTTATATTAGATATATTAATATATATTAAGCAAAAGATATTAATAAAAACTAAAGGGCTAAATATAACTGAAGATAGCATAGTAAACTCTTCTCAACTTAATAAATGCTAAAGAAAGCTTTTAAGAAAAGCAATTAAATATATATTAATTCTATAAAGAAGTTAGCATATTTTAACTTCAATCTCACTTTTATAGCAATAGAAGCTTAAAAACTCTATTAGGCTAATAGACTTAAACCTTTCTATCCTCTTATAGCAATTTAAGCTTAAAAGCTTATTAAAATAACTAAATCTAACTTTTGCTTCACCTTAAGAACTAACTAAGAAGAAGAAAAGTGAAACTACTTCTAAAAGTAACTCTCTATTAGGCTTAATAGAATGAATTAGTAATAGTAAACTATAGTTTTCTCTTGAAGATAGAGAGAGCAACTTTTATAACAGAAGACCTGCTAATTAATCTTTTGAACTAAAATCTAATAACTTAACTAGAAGATATAGATAGACTGATTATATTTACTTCTAATAGAGAGAAAGAAGTTTTTATAGTTCTTTAGTATAATATAGCAATAAAACATAATATTATAATAAACTTTTTTATTAACTTTATAACTAAAGATATTATAAATATATCTATAGTTTTAGTATTTTAAGAGCTATATATTAATAAATAAAGCAAACTGCATTATAAGATATATATTAGAGATAAGAACTTCTAGCTTATCTTTACTAAAGAGAAAGCTAGAATTGCAATAATAGTAAATAAATCACTACTTATAAGCTTATAGAAGACTGTTCACACTAGTGATTATATCTATATAATAAAGTTTAAGTTTAGCTTAGCTATACTACTCTTTCTTAATATCTATTAGCTACTAAATATAGTAAGAAACTTAGCATTAGTTTTAGTTGAGGCTTAATAGATCTTAAAGAGCTAGAAATATAATAAAGCAGTTATAGTAGGGGATTTTAATGCTTACCACTTAAACTGGTTGCTAGATAATATAACTAAGAACTTCAGAAGAAAATTCCTATAAGAGATAATAACTGCACTTAACTTTCTCTAATGCTTAACATTAGCTATAATTATAAGGCTAGGCAGATATATCTATAGTAACAGCATAAAAGAGAAGTTATTAATAATTAACCTTTGCTTTAGCAGCAACTTTTTAGATTTTTGCAAAATAATTTAAAGCTAAAAGGAAATATCTAATTACTATTTAATCTTAACTATTATTTTAGTATTAAGATATAATATATATATAATTAAAACCTTTAAAGATTAAATAAAATTTAAAAGAACTAAATTATAAGAAACTCTTAATATAATTAAGATCTTACTGCTAGAAGACCTCTAGATATTAAAGTCTATAGATGCTTATATAGAGGCATTAATCTATTAAATAAACTTTGCTGTAAAGATTGCTATTTCTATTAAGAGAATTAACACTTTCTATAGCTATAAAGGCTGAACTAATAAGCTTATTAAAATCTATCAAAATTTTCAACGCCTTAAGCAATAAGCTAAAAATACTAATATTATAATTAATATTAAGAATGCTAAAAAAGCCTATTACACCTTCTAAAAAGCTTTAAAAGCCTGAAAGAGAAATATATATAGAGACTTCTTTATAGAAGTAATTATAAATAGAAACGCCTTTTAGAAGATTACTAGATAGCAGAAAAATAGTAGCAACCTTTAAACCTTTTAAATTAAATAGCTTAAAATAGAAAGTAAAACCCTCACAGAAAGCTTTAAGATTGCTAAAGCACTTAAAGGGAAGTTCTTTCTACTTTAAGGTATAGCAAACCTTAAAGATATTAACTATATTAGATATCTACTTCTAAAGAAATAGCTACTTATTATAATCTATAAGATTATTTAGGCTGCTAAGAATATATTAACTAAGAAAGCCTTAAGACTTAATATTTACTCTAATAAAATAATTAAGAACAGCTTTCTAAAAGAGAACTATATAGAAAGAATAGATTTTAATTAAGTGAAAGCTATTCAGCAGCTTTTTAATATAAGCTTAGAGATAAGTTACTGCTTTTAACACTTTTAAGATATAACTACTGTTGCCTTCTATAAAATAAGTAGATCTACTAAAAAGTTAAATAGTTACTAGCTTATTGCATTATTTAACTTGCTAAGAAAACTTTTAGAATTAGTTATCTCTAACTAACTTTAATATGCTTTTAATGCTTACTTAGATATGCTATCTATTATATATCTAGAAAGATATAGAGAGGTCTCTTATAAGATAGCCTTCTACTAGATATTAGAAACAGTTTATAGCATATAGAATAAAGAGAAGTTTACAGTAATAATTATTATAGATATCTCTAGCGCTTTTAACTATATCTCTTATGCTAGATTTATCTATAACTTATAGAAAAAGAGCACTAATTCTAATATAATTTAATAGATTAATAGCTTTCTAAAAGAGAGAATAATAAACTTATGCTTATTAGACTATATAACACCTTAAGAAGATATTTAAATTAGAATCCCTTAAGGCTCTCCCCTTTCAGCCCCTCTCTATATTCTTTTTAATAATAAGCTTATTAGAAACCTAAAGATGCTAAGTGTTTCCTTTATATAGATTAATAATATAACTCTTATTATTAAAGCTAAAATAAAAGCATAGCTAGCAGCAAAAATCAAACTCACTTTATTAATCTGCAATATATAAGTATAGAAGTATAAAGCTAAGTTTGACTAAAATAAATTCTATATAATATACTTCACTAACCTAAAGAACCTAAAAAGTAATAATTTTAAGAGGCTAGAAGTTTTCTTCTACTAGTACTTAAAGCTAATAATATATAAAGACTATATTAAAGTGCTAGAAATCACTATTAATTATAAGCTTAAGTTCTAATACTATATTAATATTACTGCTGAAACAGCTTTTTATAATATAGAGAAAATAATTAATAGTTTTAGAAACTTAACTTATAAAGTAGAAGTAGATGCTATAAGAACAGCTTATAAAGCTGTAATCTTATTATCTTTTCTTATTAGCTGCTTAGTTTAGTACTAATTAGACTTTATAACTTCACTTACTACTAAACAACTGGAATAAATCTAAGTGTAGGCAGCAAAGCAAGCCTTAGAGGCTATTGCTAAGACGTCTAAAGATGCTATAAACATTAAAATCCACTTTCTACTTGCTAAATTATAACTTAAATAGTAATACCTAAACGCCTTAGTATAGTTATTAGCATATCTAATAAGAGGCTGATTAGTTAATTAAGTAGATTTAAAAGCCTGTTTTTAAAGCCTTCTAGTAAGACTTATAGCTTATACTGCAATCTAATACTAAAGAATTAATATCATAATAGTAGACTAAAGTTTGATCTATATTAATCTTTCTTAAGGTTTCTTTCTATTAATAATTATAGATATTAAGAATAGAAACCTTATAAGGAACTATTTTAAAGCTATTATGTAATTATTATTAGGCTTAGCTAGAACTTATAATAAGTTTGTTGCTATTTTAAGTATATATTATAATTATAAGAGCTTATTTTAAATGCCTTTAGTAAACCTTTCAGAAGCCTAAAAAGCTTTTAAATATAATAAAAATATAAACTTAAATGCTATCTAACTGTTCACTAACAGATTGAGAATTAAGGGGAGAATAAGTATAGCAGTATACTGCTTTAAAATTGAAAGCTAGAAGAGAATTTGCTTAAGCTTAATAGCTAGCTTCTCTATCTTCTATAGAGAAGCTAAAGCGATTATGCTTATACTAAAATATATATAAATACTTAATATATTAAGGCTTATTTATATCTATTTAGATAATAAAGGAGTTATTTAGTCTCTAAGTAAACTTTACTCTTATTAAGAAAAGCAATTTTTTATATAAATCTATAAGCTTTATAAATTAATACTAAATTATATTACTATAAAATAGATCTCAGTCTATTTAGGAATTAAAGGTAATAAGATAGCAGACTAATATACTAAAGAAGCTATTAGATAGAGAAATAAAAAGAAGCTATCTTCTACTGAAGGCTTCTTAGAATATAATTTTAATAGCTATTTTCTTATTGCTTCCTCTTAAAAGAGTAAGTTAACAGATAGAATAATAAAAACTTAGGTTACTAAATAAAATAAAGCAGCTTATAGCTATCTTTCTAAATAGATTAAAGCTTATCTATATAAATCAAACTTTATGCATCTTTAAGGTTTAAGTAAGCTTTTTATATTAATTATTATTTAACTTTATATAGGAAAAATAAGCTTCTGCTATTATCTATATTTTATTAGATAAGCTGATAACCTCTTCTGCTTAAGCTGCTTAAATAAAAGCAGAAAGATATTATAAACTAAAGAATATATCTTACTATACTGCTTAAATCTCTTAACTTATAGAGCTTATATATAAGATAATATTAGTACTACTTATATTTATATTAAAGATCTCTTAGATAAAATTGCTAGTATAAAATATATAGCAAAAATAGTATTAGAAGTAGGCTTCTTAAAGCAGTTTAAAGCAGTAGATATTAAAAACTTTAAATTAATATATAATAAGAATAAAGATAAAACTTATATTTGCTTTAGTGTTAAGAAGAGGTTTGCTTTAGTAGATATCACTAATAGTAATAAATATTAATATAATTAAACTAACTACTTATTAAAAGCTTAAAGCAACTAATAATATCTCTTTTTAATAGTAATTAGTAAAAGATATTTAAAATATAGCAAACTATTATATTATAACACTTATTAAGATTATAAGCTACTATTTACTATCTTTTAAAAGCCTAAATATTTAATCTCTATAAGATAGCATAAAGCTATTATAGAAGTAGTTAAAAAAATTAAATTTTAGCAATAAAACTTAATATAAAAGCAACTAAACTTACTATAATATTTATAGCTATATTATTACTTTTTAATTTCTAATACTATTTATAAAAAGCTATACTAATAATTAAGCTAAAAAAACCAGCTTTAAAACTAATATTACTTAAAATTAGCTTTAAAAAAAGTAATCTTTTATTTTCTCTTCTTTAACTATATCACTCTATATATATATATACTGTCTAAAACTATCTCTATTTCAGTGCAAGCATTAAGAGGCAGCAGATATAATATAATATATAAGTTAGATAAACTAAGTAGTCTCAGACTAAACAGGCAGCAAACTATTAGGGATGGTAGGGGAGATACTGCAGGAGGTTTTAGCACCTCCTAAGCGTTGAATTGGTTATATAATGTATAAGTAGAGCGTGAGATAGCAGCTGCATACCCCTTTAGGGTTCTAGAAGGCTTAATGACACACACACACACACACACAGATCATCTGCGAGAGTTATTTTGGGAACTGAGCGAGAATATGCGACGAAAAGTTGGAGAGAATACGCGGCCTGGTGTTGATGCTGGTCTCGACTCTGGCACTTGTGCTATAGACATGAAAGTCAAAGCAATTACGACCGATCAGCCAACAACACGACACGTTCCTGTCATTGTCACCTTGGAGTTGTACTCTGATGCCGCCGTGCCGGCTTGGCTTGGCCTGAACAGCGCCGCAAAGAGTCGCATTTTGGTGCGTTGCGTTGACGGGGCGAGCGATGTGGGCTTGTGGGCTTGGATGACAGAAGCTTGAGTGGGCAATGATTGTGCGTGTCCGTCTGAAGGGGCGAGGCCTTGCGCAATCGCAGCGGATGGAGCGTGAGCAATATCGGCAAACAAGCAGAATTGCAACCCTTGGAGACGACCGCCACTCTGGTTCAGTGGTTCTCGTCCGTGTGACAGTCCAACGGGCCTGGGGTCCAAGACAAAACGGCGAGGAGTTCGTTCTCTGCCGCCCACCATTGTCGGGTGTACCGCGTTGGGTTGTGGATGGTGTTGGGTGGGCGGTAAGTGGCACAGGGAACTGGTAACCCCCGTCACAGCGTCTTCGATCGTCTCTAGCGAGACCCATTCCCTTTCTTCCATACCCGGCCGGCAGTTCTAAACGGCAACATTTGTCGACGGCGGTTGTTGCAGGTGAGGTAGTGCGTGCATGGGGCCTCCAACATGACCGTCAGGGGTTTGACAGTGGCTGCAACTCTGGGCCAAGCCGCGTCGAGCCAAGAATTGAAAAGCAAGGTGGTAAAAGTAAGCTTGTGGTTGATTAAGTCTCGAAACAAATAATCCGACGAAGTTTTGGACGTTGTTATTTTGGCCCCCGGAGTTGAGTGGTTGAATGAAAAGAGGTTAACGCAGCCAAGAGCGCCGATGGATGGTCTTGGTAAAATCTTGTTCAGCAGGTTAAAGTGGCCAGGGCGGTCAGGGCCCAATAGGCGAGGGAAACAGCTTCCCCAGACGGAGGAATTGCAACCTAAGGTAGGCAGGGCAGGCAGGCAAATGGGGCCGACCGCTGGGGAAATCGCCTGCAATTGCCCGCTGTTACCTGCCTACGAATTATCTGTGCAGCGACCTGACTGATTGAGGTGATTGGCAGCCCAGCCCAATCGACAACGGCTTCCAAGACTCTCCAAGACCGTCCATCCCGCCGTCTGTTCCGGACGAAGCTTTTCCTACGACGCCGCGGCAAGTCCACTTGCACACCACTAAACCACATGGCGCGCAGCAGCGACATGACAGTCGATCACAGACGGCGCACTAGATATGTCGTCAACCACTTTACCTTTCGGCTCGCCAACCTAATCCAGGCCAACTCTAGCCGCGTCGAATCAAGTCAAGGAAGGCACGAAATGCCGCACATCGAGATGGTGTCGCGGGAGGGAGCTACGTGATTGCCCAACTTCCAAGTTGCGTTAGCCGACAGGTCAAACAAGTCAGGCACAGAAGCAGGTACCGGCAGAGTTGCAGCGGGAAGACATCACCGACCGCGGAAGGTTGCAACTCAATTCGCTGTTCCTGATCCTCCACTACACCGCAGGTGTCCAATGCCAAGAGCCTCAGAACCAGCATGGAATAGCTAAAGTGGTTTAGAGCCTTCCGCTGCAGCCCCGACACGATGCTCCCTTGACGCTACAGTACACACACCTGCCTCACCCTTCTTGCCCCTGGATGCGAGCTTCTTGTGGCTGCAGATATTTTCTCTCCTGAATCTTGGATCACAAGAGTGTCCAAACGCATCAAAGGCCACTCCTGGCCACGGCACCTGCAGTCGACACACCCCGATTCGACCATCCTCCCATTGAGTTCGACGGACTTCAGGCTGGTCCCTGGCATCTCCAAGAATCATGGCCAGAAAAATAAACCAGACGTGTCAGGCACGTGCATCGTGCAGTTCGCCTCCCGCCAGGCAGATCATGTCCTGCAGCATCTAATGCATTGAGGGACTCTACGAACACGTCGTATCACGGGGACAAAAGCCAATTCGAGCCTTCAGGGCCGTGGGACGGGACCGCAAAACAGACTTATTGCTGTTTAGCATCACCGAGGGGCTGGAGCCTGGCTGCGGCTGCTCTGGTCTGAAGTGGACGGCTGGTGCTGCTAAAATTGGCTACTGGACGAGGCCCCGAGCAGTCAGCGGAATGCTACGCAGTACAACGGCGACTATCACGCAGTTCCGAGGTCTCAGACACCGGCGGAGTGTGTGTGTGTGTGTGTGTGTGTCATTAAGCCTTCTAGAACCCCGAAGGGGTACGCGGCTGCTATCTGGCGCTTTATTCGTACATTCAGACACCGGCGGAAGTGTGGGAGGTTGTCGCACCAAAAAGAATCTGCACCCGCAACGCACCGCACCGCACCACAGCTTTTTACTCAGCAGAGCTAGCTTCTGCTCCTCTACACAGACTACCGTCGAACTCGTCCGGCCTCTCTGCATTACCATCCCAGCCCTTTTTGGCCCAAGGCAGTGTTACACACCATGGGATTGGACGTTGGACCCTGACCTACCCTACCTTACCTACATCGACCGTCCCACGGGGTTCTCGAGTCTCCTCCTGACACTTGACAATTGGCAAACCATCGGGGCACGGCTTTCATGCGTTTGCCCACCCGTTGTCCAGTAGCCGCCTTTCCAGCTACCGCGACCCAGCATTCGGGAAACATTCGAGAGGGACGCCATCCCGGCACCGGGCGAAAGCGTGTAAGCCACGACTCGCTGCCGCCTAGACAAACGATTCATTCGGTTGAGCCCGCTGCCGTTGTTTACTGGCCTTGCCGTTGCCGTTGCCCGTGTGCATACACTTACTTTCAGCCGCCTCACCTTTGCTTGAATCGATCTCTTCCCGCGGGCCTAGGAATTGCACCTCCGGCAATGGGTGATTGCCCTTGGCGGGCTTAGTGCTCCATTCGCCGCAGCATCCGACGACATCAATACCGGGGCCAGATCTCTTGTATTGCTTGGCTCTTGGCTTGAATGCCTCCGTTGCACCCCTCGCCAGAAGACGACACCGGCCGCACGGCGTCCCGCCAAGTGCCAAGAGGCGAATCCGCCCCCTTGGCGCCCAGTATATGCAAGTCCACGACGCTCATGAGCCCTTTTCTCTTGCCTTTCCCTCCCAAATCCCCCGCTTGTCCGCCACTTCGTCCCATCACAGCAACAGGACAAGGGGAATTAAGAAAGATGGACAATATCGACGCTGTGCACGTCCCATCTTTCCATCGCAGAACCTCTTGGCATGGTCTCAAGAGCGACTGACCCACACTGGAAGTACCGCGTCCCTTGACCATCAAATCCACCTCCAGAGTGTCGAGTCGGATCTTCACTGCGCGTCCTACGGGGGGGCCTGCCCCTGTCCCTGGTCCCGACCACATCAGAGCGTGGATCTCTGGGCCAAAATTGGCATCCTACCTAACATCTCTCGGCCATCGCATAGAGACGCGGCGACGATGCCAAGACCCTCTAGTCAGGTCTCTCCCTCAAGCATGGTCTCGAATCGCCCTCACATCTGACCCTCTCCTACAGGCACAGTCCAGATGGATATCCCGACCTCAGATGCCCAATTGGCCCGCAGCATGCCTCTAGTGTCACCTGCGTTTCATGCCTCGACTGCTTCGCTTGCTGCTTGGGCCTCACAACGAGCATCTCGACAGTCCCGCTGCTCCAACGAAGCCGTCGACAAGTCCTCCATCCCTTGGCACTGCTCGGAGCTTTCCAGCTGGGCAATCCCACCAAGCCGACGACGACGACAACCCCTGCGCCTCTGTACCGACTCGATCAACGAAAGTCGTACCCCGGAAAGTAGCCCCGTCTGCTAACGTCTGAGGGCCCACGACCGACTTGAGGCTTTCGACGGTACTCTATCTCTTGGCATCTTGGCAGTAGTGTCTCAAGCATGTGGCCGGTCTGCACGTCTCAACCCGTCAAGCTTGGCTCGTGGGGAAATATATGAAGTCTAAATCTCTTGCTTCTCTTACACGACTTCTTCTACTTCTTCTTCAGCTGCGCTCGACTGGTATCCTCTCACTTCTCGGTTCCCTTCTTTCCTTTTCAAGGTCCAAAAGCTTTATTCTCTTCTCTTCCGCTGGTCGTGTCTCTTTTTTATACGCCTATTACTTAGTTTCAACCAACCCCCCCTTCCCACGGACGATCATCACTCCTTCCCCAGAGCCGCTCAATCCGAATCACACTCAAGAGATACCGATTACCCGATCTACTCGACAAAATGGTTAACCGTTACGTCTTCGCTGTTGCCGGCCTTGCCGCTCAGCTGAACGCTCTGCCCTTGAACATCAACTTGGGCGCTTATTCTCCTGCCTTGGTGGTGGGTGATGGTGAAATTTCATTCGGCGGTAGAAACGATGTCTCCCAGTTGATGAACGTGCTGGAGGGCGCGGCAGTTAATGCTGCTCAAGGTGTTGCGAACGCTCCCGCCGCCGCTCCCGCTGCTCCCGCCACCAACGCTCCCGCACAGCAGCAACCCAAGCCCGCAGCACCCGCTGCTCCTGCTGCTGCTTCCATTGGTGGTGCGACCCCCGTTACTGCTACTTCCGAGAGTAACAGCATCGACGAGGTTAGTACTGCTCACTAGAGTTTTTGGTTGTGGTGTCTGTGTGTGCGGGATACACACAGACGTCTGTACCTCATCAGACCAATATCAGCTAACATATGTGCCCAATCACAGGCTCAGGCCATCGCCGCTCTTCAGGGCATGGGCAAGGAGATCGCTCCCCGTGTCTCACTCACCAAGGCCCGCGCCCCGGCTCAGCAGAAGCGAGACCTCGCCGGCTTCGACCGCGCCCTGAAGTTCGCCGAGGTCGCCCTTACGAAGGGACCCAAGATCCAGCTCGGCACCGGCGAGGGTGGCTCTGGTGTTGGTATGATCGTCGACAACAACCAGCAGGCCGCCGCTCGTCCCGGTAAGGGTGGAGCTGAGGGCGGTGCCGCTGCCGGCGGTGCTGCCGGTGGAGCTGCCGGTGGTGCCGCCGCCGCTCCCGCCGCTGCTCCCGCTGCTGCCCCTGTCATTGTTGCCCAGCAAAAGGTCAAGGCTCGCGCTGAGGAACCCCAGCAGCCTCCCCGTCGCCGCGCCAAGGTCACCACTATGTACGTCCGCTCCGGCGTTTCTGCTGGTAAGTTCAATTCAACTCCGAGATGGCAAGAGACTGGAAACTGATTTGTACAGGTGTCGAAATGACCCCTGAGAAGCTCGTCGCTCGTGACCCCATGCCCGCCGGTAACCCCGTTGCTCGCCAGGTTATGTCCGCCAACAACGAGATTGTCAAGCGTGCTGAGGAGGAGCTTTCCAAGCGTGGCTCAGGTGGCGCCATCGACACCGTCAACTTGAACGTCAGCGGCGAGGGTGTCACAATGACTTTCGTCGAGAGCGAGGCTGAGGATGAGCAGCAGTAAATGTACTCTGTGTGGAATCATACCCCCTGAAAAAACAAAAAACCATGTGTGGACGAAAGAGAACGAAAAATTGAAAAAAGAGAGTCCACCACACACACAATGCCTCTCTTCAACCAACGATTCCCTCCCCGGCCTCAGCCCTAATCCCTCATGTGTCGAGACCTCCCACGCTGAGTGACGGGTCAATCTTTTTCTTTTCTTGTTTTAACTGTCATGATATCAATTGTCCTTTGGGAACCGGGTGGACGACTGTGTATGGGCTGTATGGGTGGTTGAAATTATTAGACAAATTCCCTAAGCATGCGGCGTATATCAAAACATTTTACCCTTTTTTGAATTTTGTTGTTCCTGCATGGAGTTTGAGTGCACCAAAGTTTACGAAGCAAAATACCTCCCGATTGTTCACCTGCCACAGCAAAAGCCTAGTCAGTGACAGCAATCAATTTTAGCAACTTATTATTTGCAATGTTATCTGCTACGTCTGTCAATATTGCAAGCGGTTCAGAGCTGATCATTTATTCATGCACTGCATCCACGATTGAACTCTGTATAGGAGCCATGACTAGGCGGTTTCGTCCAAAGCGACAATTCAACCGGTTCACACATCTGCGTGGTTGTTTCCCCAACATCTGCATGAAGTTGTACTCCGGGCCGTGAATTAAACCCTCTAGAAAAATTGAGACTAGAAAGAAAATACAGACGAGAGAAGGGAAGAAGTGGAATCAGTAAACCAAAAACAACAGAAAACCCCTCAAAAACCAAAAGTTTTTGCGATGGGCGTATGATGGCCGGTTCCGAGTCGTCGTGTAGACAAGATGCATGATCGAGACGGCTATTTTTTGTACAACCAAAACATCGGACCGTCCTCTGCCTTTTCCCCTTCGGACGTCGCAGCATCGTCACATACCCCTAGAGCCTCAATCCTGTTTGGCTTGTCACGGGTGCCAGGGTTCAGGGGGGCAGGGGAGGATTGGAAAGGGGGGATGACCCCCGCGCCGGCTCAGGGGGGTCGAGTCTGTCGGCCAATGGGAGAAATGGTGCGTTTCTACCTGCATGGTCGGAGAGCGCACTGGGGAGATCCTGGTTCTTCGGGAGTGTGGGAGGGGAGCAAGACAAAGACGGAGCGTTTGCAACCACCGAGCGGAAGCGGGAAATGGATGCGTCTTTGGAGTCTCTCTCGCGTTTTCTTCGCTGGTGGTGGGTTTGTCCTTGTTTGCGGTAGGGCTCCTCTCGTTGTGGGTGTTTTAGCCTGTCGGATTCCCGTAGGGCGGGCGGTGGTGATTCTGGCTGTCTTCCTGCGTCGTGATTGCTGTTGTTACCTGGGCCGTTGAATCAGGTGAGTGGTCAGCCCTGCTTTGACGGCGATGGTTCCTAAGGGGGGAAGAAACGAGGCAGGGAGGGCCCTTTTTCGAGCCCGCGGGTTGCGTGAATGCTCAGTGTCCTCCCCCCACCGGGATGCTACTATGCTACTGCTCCTGCGTTACTTATCGACTGCCTTGGAGGGGACCATCACGAGGCTTTCTAGAGTTGGCGGTATCCCCATGTGTTCTTGTGGAACGGTAGTGTGTGCGATGGATGCGAAGGAGCCATGGAGTCGTGAATCTCGACCGGATACGATTCCGAGAGGCTTCATCAGGCCAGACTGCCAAGACCTGCAGCGTGTCTTATTCTGTCGCTCGCGATTTGATCTTTCCCAATTTCTTGAAAGAGAGTGAGAGAGGACCAGAGAGAGACGTGCTTCTCCCGCGAGCTGGATTAACCTGCCAGTGCACACACATGGACGCCAAGAGTTCCGTGGCCATGTTGCTGAGGGCTGAGAAGGTTCGTCGTCGGGGTTCCTGAGAGGGAAGCTTGGCGTTTAGACATACCCAAATTGCTAGGCTCAAGAGGGTGTGTGAAAGGGGGCTTTCTGCCTGGCTGCCACGCGGCATTCGGGGATGATTTGAAATGTGTCAAGCGTCTAATTGCCTTGTGTAGACGCGTGACCACGTTGGAAGATCACCATGTTTTGACAGAAACGACACACAGACAAGCGTTCGGGAGGCCGTCTTCCCGAACCCTTGTTTACTTTTTTGACTCGGTGCGTCGTGGAACTCTTTTTATTTTTTTGGTTTCTTTTATTTTTCTTCAGGTCTTCTTCGCAGCAAAGTAGGCGAAGTTGCGTCGTTGGATGACGAGACTACCTATCCCATTCCTTATAGGCCTTCTGCTTCTGCCGCGTGTTCCATCCCAACTTCCCGCTGATGCTGTTCACCCAGTCCTCGCTGCGGCGGCCTTGTGCCTGGACGCTCGCAAAGGGGTACCGACTGGCGCTTATCGTGACATAGTCGCCGGGGTACAGTTCCATGCGCTCGCGGCCGTCAAAGCTGGCCCACGAGTTGGTTCTTGCATCGTACGGGACACCCACTCGCAGCACAATCGTGTCTGGAAGTATAATGGGGCGGAAAGAGAGGGTATGGGGGCAGATGGACGTTACGAGCATGACGGGGTTCTCCGGGTGGCAGAGGGAGCCGCCGGCCGCCAGGTTGTAGGCGGTCGAACCGGTTGGGGTCGAAACGCAGATGCCATCTGCCAAGACGGAAGTGAAGTGTTCGTCGTCACCGAAGATTTCAGTGTATGACATTGCTATTGGGGTATATTATCAGCGAACCAGGTTCGAGTGGCAAGAAAGGGGTCCCCGGCAAGACTTACTTGGGTTTGGGCCGCGATCCACCACGATTTCATTCAATATCTCAAATGTTCCGTCCGGGACGTGAGTATGCTCATCTTCCCTCTCCTCGCCAATGAGCTCCTCAACGAGATCGAGGTTGCGAAAGTCCTCCTCTTGACTGGAGCTCTCCTCGCCGTCGGCAAGCTGCAGTTGCTTTCTTCTCTGGCTTCGCATAATGGTCCCCTCAAATCGTAGGCGTAGACTGACCGTGACGCCTTTGTTGAAAGCATTGGTCAGAATCGACTTGTGTTCTTCAAAGTCGAACTTGGTGAGGAACCCGAGACTGCCGAGTGAGAAACTGAGGACTGGTGGAACGATGCGCTGGAAGAGCCAGCTGACGTAGAGGACAGTGCCGTCGCCTCCTAGAGTGATGACGAAGTCGAACATGTGCGGCCTGTTCCGGCACATGTCCTCGTTCCAGTATCTCAGTCTTCTCGACAGGACTTCATCGCTGTCATCAACTTTCATTCGTCCAGCCTCAACGTGCTCTTTCTTCAGCTCCTCGACAAGACCCGGAGCGTTGAATTTCTTGCTTTCCTTGAAGTTTTCTCCCACGTATACCGTATAGTCAACGTCTCGCTCGTGAGACAGCAGCCATTTGACCAGTTCCCTGGTGCGAATGATCAAGTCCGGATCATGGATCTTGGTCAAGACAAAGATGGTCTTGACACGGAATCTGATGCGCATGCTGCTCAGTCTCCGGCTCAGCTCGCGCACCCCCCAGGCCATCTCACTGAGCTGCTTCTTGGTCAGAAGCCGGCTGTGGAGCTCATCGTCGTTGTCAGACTGGGCCAGGTCTATCTGAGAGGGCGATTTGATGATTTCGGTGCGCCAAGATTTCTCGTCAATCTGGCCTACGTCACTGCCCTCCGGGCTGTCAGAGGCAAGGATTGCGGCTCTGTGCTTCGCAACACGGCCCTTTGGTTCGACCGTTTTGGACATGCCCGTTTCGCCGGATACGTCCTTGGCGGCTGTCTGCCGATGAGGATTTTCATAGACTGGATGGCCGTGATGGAAATGGTGATCAGAGCCGGACTTGGTGGTGCTGGATACTGAGTTGGATCTTGAGCCGTGATTGCTTGCAGATGCATGCGCATCGCGAGCTTTCCTTTGGCTCTCGAGAAACTGATGCACGATGCACTCAGTTCTCTTGCTTGGATGACGCGGCAACGGGCGAGAGGCCTCAGAAGTGACCAGAGAGCTCTTGCGGCGGTACGGATTTCCCGGATCAAAGGTGACCTGGACATTATCGCCGAATCAGTACCCCTCTTAGACGGATGTTTCACATGGACGTACCTCTACTGCTCTTTGGTAATCGTCGTCGCTTCCACTCGAATGAGCATCGTCATCCTTCTCAAAGCCGACACGCTTCTCAGCCTTCTCTTCCATGACATCGCCTGCTCCCATTTCGTACGACAGAAGCGACACTGATGGATGAGATGCTGCAAAGTCGGTAGAGCCGCGAGGCGCGGGGTAATTCAGTCGCGTTTAGGGGTCCGCGAACGCCGTGGTTGCCAGGTTGGGATTCTCTCAAGGTGACAAAGGCTGATTAAAAATGGGAGTATGCCAGATTGAGGTAAAGGCAAGTCCAAGGTTTATGTGAGTTCACTATGGCGATTGCATCCTCAGCCAGGCAGGCTATTGTCGCGACAGGGCTTATTGCTGCAGCTTTCGTAATCAGAAGCCCTGAGGTAAGGTGGCGGCGTAGAGGATTCCGATGCGCGAAGGACCCGACAGTAACCAGGATTTCCAGGCTATGAAAATGGTGCGGTGAAGGCAAGAGAGTTTGAGTGGTTGTGACTTGGAGGATGAAGCTAGCGGGTTGGCGAAGTCGTCAGCTTGGAAGCGGGAAGTTGAACTTTGTGCTCGGGCAGCTTCAGCTTCTTGAATGACACGGCGGGGCCTTCTTGTTAGTGAATTGATGATTGCGGCATTTGGGTGCTTATTCACTGGACACGCCTGGGTAACTTATGTACCGATTAGGTAGGTTGGCTGAGGTGGGTGGGCCGGGCAGGCTGCCCACTCGACACCGACCGCCGAAGGATTAGTGGTCCATTCACCGGGCGTGGCTTGCCCTGCGCTGACGTCGTGCAGCTGCGCTGTTCGCCAGCTGCAACTGCATGTGGAGCGCCGAAGCAACACGGGACACTGGATACAACTCAATGCAGGACGGACTCATTCACCGAAGTGCTACAGAACCTTCCATCCGCTGGTGTGGGCCTTCGGTTCCCAACGTAAGGTACGTTATGGAAGGCAATGGCATCTTCGCGCTGCTCCGTCTCTTTAGGCAATGGGAGCTGAACCTACCTCAGAGCATGTAGGGACGCACCTCGTGGCTTGTGAATGAGCAGCCCAGGCAAGAAGTCGCCTTGCGGTGCATTGGCTGCTCGGCGGATGTCCGCGTGACGCGAAATATCTTGCACAAGGCTCACTTTCTGGTCCTTAACACGAGCTAATCATTGGATCGGCGCAAACCAACATCGGGTGATGCTCTTGCGCAGTTCCAAACATGAGATGATCACTCCACGATCTCAAGCAGTGTAACTTAAAGATTCGAGCCGCACATTTCCCGTGCAGCCGTTGTGGTTTTGGCAAGAAGGCAGGAAAAGCCTATCCCTACTGCCCGTATCTAGCCGCATGATATGCTCAAGGTGGTTTGAGGAAAGAACAACCGCTGACTGAATGCTTTGGTGTATCTTAGATGTAGACAGAGAGAGGGGTTGAAGTGATGACATAAACCCCTCGATAACAGCCCAGATAAGACATGCGCGTGGCCCAAGCTTCTACGTTCTAGGGGACCACACAGCGCTGTTGATCCACGATGAAAGGCTGACGGGGACCCAATCACTGTTCCAGCCACACACACCCCGCCAAACCACCTCAAGGATTTGCGCCACAGCCAATCACAAGCTGCAGCGCAAACTGCATCCCGCTCGAGGCTGCTTCTTTACCACGTCGCTGTCGACCTCCTTTCCAAGCTCGACCATGAGCTCCCACTCTTTTACGCGATCAACTACATTTCCGACGCGTTGTGGCCAAATGTCGATCGATTAACAATCACCGTCTTCCAACTCCATCCACATCATAGCTCTTCATCTTTAGAATCCCAGCTAGAGCATGGTACACCTCTCGAAATAGCTTCGCTCCCGTCAGGATGAACTCACTCTGGTCCTCGCGCGGGGCCGCCAACGACGGCGCCGGCCCCGCGAAGCAGCCCCCTCCGCCCCCGACCCCGACCGGCGATGTTGCAGACGCTGTTGTTGCAGATGTTGGCCCAATCGCCGAGTCGGCGAATCCACCTCCTCCACCGCCCTCCAGGCCAATGTTGCAGAGAAACTCGTCTGCGCCTACGCCTGCCCCCGTGCCCGCCCCGCTTCCTCCTGCGCCGATGCCTCCTGCGCCCGCCGATCAACCTCAACCCACCGACTCGCTCTCTCTGCTGCAGCTAAGACGCATAGTAGCCGAGTTCAGCAGGGGCGAACCTGTCGCCTATGACTTTGTCTACAGCGACATGGGATCCCACGACGAGGAGATTGACGAGTGGTTCGTGTATCAATTTTGGCAATGGGTACGTCTGAATGCCGCGCAACGTGCATTCGAATGGCAGTGGCAGCACGAGTACGATATCCAGACAAGCTGGGAGGAGACGGAATACGAGACAAGGGCAAAGTTTACTCGGGACGCTCTTGAGGGGCTCCAGGTTAGAGAAGCCGCCCAACGATCAGCGTCAATTGGAAAGCTTCTATATTTGGTCCTTGGAAGATGGGGCGATACTTCAACACCTGCTACAGTAGGCGATGGGAGGTCAGCTGCGAGCGCACCTCAACTCGAGGCTATTAGATCGAGCATAACCTTCATCACATCTCTAAACGGTATTGCTACCGTTTGGGAGGCAGTCCAAAACTGCTTTGACGTTTTTTGGTATGCCTAAATAACTCATTCTCCCGACATTTACCTAACCTCGCTAGGTCCGATGATCCACGACTGGTTCAGCCTGGGGGTGCCCAGGAGGCTCAGGACGAGCTCATCAACCTGATGACCATCATGTATGTCATTATTCAGGAAGCTCTGAGCTTTCCCAAGGAGCTGGAATCCACCAGGACCAACCTTCGTAAGAACATCCCGCCCAGCCTGGCCACATCCTGTAGCTAACCTTTGGAAGTCTCCCTGAAGCCAGGGCTGGTCGATTTCATGTCTATAGCAACATCTAAACTTCGTTGGGACGATCAAAATATGATGCCCTCCAGCCAGGTATGAACGCACCCCTCCCTCCACCCCACTGAAGTTTGGTCTAATTTTTCCTAGATTTTCTTGCTCTACTGGAAGTCCATTCTCTTGGTCTTGGGCGGCACCCAGGAGATCGATGAGGCCAAAAAGGCGACGGCCGAATCCCCCAACGCAAAGTCCAAGGACATCATCACCGCATCGCCCCTCGACTACCATGTGTTTCGGCAGGAGCTGACATCCAAGTATCCCGCCTACGTCCCACCACGGACGCTCATTCCCCTCGAACCGGAGAATACAACATTACTTCCGCCTCTGCCAAATCAGCCCACAAGGACAAGCGCATCCACTGGGATTGTACCCGGATCTTCGAACACCCAAAGCAGCGGCGCCTCTATCCTGCATCAACCCGTGCACATCGCGACACCTGCACCTTCGCCGCCGCCGTCACCTGGTGTCGGAGGTAAAGGCGGTAAGAAGCAAAATTACCAGACGAACCAGAACTTCCCGTTCATGTACCCGCCTCTGGATGCCACGAGCAATAGTGCTGGTGGCAAAGGTGGCGCTGGTCTTCAAGAACAACTCGTGGGGCGTAAGTGGGAGGGCAGCGATATTCCCGCCTCGATCCTCGAAGCTGGCGAGCTATTCTCCAAGCGAGTCCGCATGACGCGTGCCACACGACAGCTCTGGGAAGAGCGCGAGAGCTTCCTCAAGTTTGAGAGAGGATGGGAAGCAGATGACAATGACAGCGACGTTGAAGATCTCGACCTCGAGGGCTTGACTCTCGAAGAGAAGCAAGAGATCGCCGCGATGAAGGCAGAGACGAAGGCAGAGGAGCGCAGAGAGGCGGGCTTCACGATCCAAGAACCTGGAATTGACTGTGGCCCATCAGGACAGGTCAGCGATGAAGTCAGACGACGTCTTCTTGCCGTCGACAGCTTTTATGTGAGTCCAAACCCCTCATTCTCGTCGCAGTACTGATTGTTCTACAGAAAGAATCCCTTCCTCATCTGCAGTCGCTGGTGATTGTACTTCTCAGGCCAATCCTCATGAATGTTACGGCCGTTTTATCACAGCCTGCCGCAGGACAACAACACCCGAGCATGGCCGGTAGAGGTGCTAACGGCATGGTTAACGGCGGTCCGGGGCCTAACCGGCCACAGCAACCCCAAGATCCTTCTTCTGCTGCTTCAGGTGGCCCCCCTGAGCTTCCTGAGATGTCCCCTGAGGAGGTAGACGCTGCTCGATCTCGGGAGATTACTACGAAGGCCATTACAGGAATCCTGCTCCTGTTGCTGAAATGGCTCAGAGTTTCTCGTAAGCACTACTTTCAAGGCCTGGGAATAGATACTGACCTATCATCTAGACGTTCTCAAGTTCGAGTACATGACGCAACTTCTACTGGACTCGAACTACCTCCCGCTGGTTCTGAAACTGTTCGCGCACCAAGACATACAGCAAGTCGTCGACAGTAAGACCGACCGGCTGGAGAACAGGTACGCATGCCTCCACAAATTGACGTTGTGAAGCTAACCATGCAGTTTCTTCCACTTTTGCAACCTGCGCTCAAAGTATAAGGACAAGCCGGCTGCTCAGCCTGAGCCAGAGGAGGAAAGCGAAGACGAGGCGGCCCCGCCGCCTATTAAGAGAAGACGGTCGCCCCCCCGACCGCCTGTGCCTGCACCTCATCAAGGCGACGAGGGTTCCCAATCTGATGGCCAGGCTGCCGTGCGACCCGAAGTTGATGAACTCGGGTACCCCGTAAACGATCTCCCAGCGGAACCCATCACCGACTTTTCCAGAAGAAATTTCTTCTCTCTCATCAACTATTTGCGAATCATGCAAAAGATTTGCAAGCACAAAGCTCACAGGAACCTTCTTCTGGTACAGTACAAGTCGGCCAATATCCTGCGCAAATCATTGAAGGTTCCTCAACCCGAGCTGCGACTTTACACTTTGAAGCTATTCAAAAACCAAGTGCCATACTGCGGCCGTAAGTGGCGGCAGAGCAACATGCGAGTCATCACCGCAGTCTACCTGCACTGCCGACCAGAGCTACGGGACGAGTGGCTCGCCGGTAGCGACGTCGACGCCGAGGTTGATTCGGCGCTTCCGTTGGAGCAGGCGCTGCGTAGTCTTACGCATTGGTTCAATGTGCGCAGATATCCGGACAAGATTGCGGTCGAGCTTCGTGCTGCGCTTCGCGAGGAACAGGATTTTTTCACGAGGGAGCTGGAGAAGCTAGACATGAACTGGGCGGACGTCGGTAGTGACGAGGGCGTAAACAGTGAGTGGGAGCACGAGGCGGCTGGATGGCCATGACTGCCCTAATCTGCAGCTTTGACAATGAATGCTAACACCTGATCAAGTGTCGGGTCTAGGATACTGACGACGGTCACCCACGACAATTGGCTAGTTAAGCAACGGATCGGGTTACGAGGCGACAGATAGGTCACTCGGTTAGCCCACTGCATTACCTAGATCAGCTACGGCTGAACGCAGAGATTATGAAGTTTACGCAAATACCACTAAAACGATGGCATGACACTTTAGATGCAAGGCTCAAGTTCACCCTGGACCATTGAGGTTTCGATCATGTTCAATTGATTCTTGATAACAAATCTAGCAAAAAGGCTTTCGTCGTATTTGAGACGATATGCCAAGACTCCTCCATCCCGGGGTATAATTCCATCCTTGGCCGATTTCATTTCATTGCTTTCAATTCATTACATTCCATCTCTCATATTCCAGATGTAGATGGAGTATCCAATACAGCCCACCACTTAGACTCTGTCATAAGTGCCGTCGTTGTAACGGTAGCCCGCGGGAGGCGCAGTGGTACCATTCTCGTGACCGTGGCCATAGCCGCCGCTCGTCGCGGTCGCAGTGTTACCATAGGCGCCCTCGTACTTGGGGTACCCGCTGTCCTGAGCAACGGCAGTGGTCTCGGTGGCGTAGCTGTTGCGGACTTGGTCAGGGCTTGTGTGAACGGGGAGAGCGTTCTCATTGGCGGCGGTGTTCTGGCGTCCGCGACGACGGAAGGAGCTGAGGAAACCACCTCCGACGCCGGAGCCCGAAGTGTAGTTGTTCTTGGGACTAGGACCGAAGCGTCTCTCCTTGCGGTTGTGGCGCACGAGGGCGACCTCAACGAGGATGGAGATGATGAAGAAGATGCTGGGGGGCATTAGAATTAGGGGTTCCAGTTGTGTAAAGGGGGAAAGGGGTAGGGCGCTTACATTGCGACAATCGCGACGGCCAAGCATGCAGACTGCAGCTTGCAGGCGGTTCTCAGGCTGGGAAGGTGAGTCCAGCCATCGCTTCCGGTATTCGTGGGCTCGCCGTCGGCAGGGCCGCTACCGAAGGGGGTGTTGACGGTGCCGGAGCACGAGTTGGCGCCGTCCTTGTTCGTGACGGCGACGTAGATAAAGGCGGCGATGAAGGCGACGTCGAGGACGATGGCCACGAAGGAGGTGAAGGCGTGGCCGGCGAGACAGCACAGAAGAAGCAGGCCGATGAGGGTGTACAGCGTGGCGGAGCCGGAGATGCCCTCGACGGCGCGGATCTTGTTCGATATCGGCAGGCTGTGGTTATGCAACGTCGCGAGGAAGTACGAGTAAATTGCCAGGATGAGGGCCGCGGAGCCGAACTGGACGCCTCGGACGAACCACTGCAGGAATTTCAGGGCGAATGCCATGTTGATGATGATGTTTGTTGTCTCTTAATTGATTGGGTTGTTTGGTCGGGTGAGACGAGTCGACGTTTTGATGTTTATGCTCGATTCGCCCTCATGTAACGGGCAAGGCGTTTGATGACGATAGCTAGGACAGGTGGAAAAGGAACCTCTCCGTCTGCGTGTGGAAATGTCAGGGAAGGGAAAGCAGACCCTTAATACTTTGAAAAGCAATGCCCTCGCGCTGCCGGTAGTGGTGTGAGATGGGTCTGCGGCCTGCCGATCCCGCTACTGCGTCGATCTTGGCAAGGAACAGCTTGACCGGGGTTTTCTCTTTCCTTCTTGGCTCGGTATTTTAGTCTGGAGGGAGGCCCAAAAGTAGACTTAATTCTTTTCCTTGCAGCTGCCAGTTTGGACGGACAAATGGCAGTGACGGAGGATGGGCGTCAGGTCTTGGTACGGGGCGCTGTTTGCGGGCGATGACGAGGAAGGTTGTGGCTGATGACGGGGGCAGGACTGCTCGCTTGATGGGGCTTGCTATGATGTCAGACGTCTTGGAGGGGCAGGCGGCGGCGTGATTGGGCCGGATGGGGAACGGCTTCTCCACTTGCAAGCCGGCACGGCCATGGTGCCAGGTGCTGCAGTGTGGCTTTGCGGGGGCGGATGGACTCCTGGAGAAGTCGGTTGGTCGGGATCGGTCGGCGACAGGGTCGTTCCCTCGCCTCTGGACCCACTTGGGTGGGCTTTCTACGGCACGCACGGGAAGAACCCAGGGGCCTCCCAAGTCGACGTTCAAAGGTGGTGTTCGTGACTAAAAGGAAACGAAAGAAACTGGGACGCCTTCCAAACGGCTCGAGGTCAAGAGTTGAGAGGAGTGTTCAACGTTTGATCCTGAGTATGCGCCCAGATGCGGACCTTGGGAGTTACTAGAGCCTACTACCACATCACCACCTGTCGCGACAATCCCGTCTTGTCCGACATGAGGATTTTCAGAATATCGCGTCAGAGAGATCCTAGAATTGCCCACATTTCGACCTCCTGTTGCACATTGAATCCCGTCTTCTAACTTGAGACTGGGTCGACCCGCTCGATCCGGTTTTGTTGCCGTTGGGAAAAGAGACAGTGTACGCGTTGCCGAGCATGTCTCGGTTTGATGGCCAGGACCCGGCTGCTGACGGTCATTGGCAGGCTAGCGCGCATCTGCAAGGTCGGTCCTGCCCATGATATAATTGATTTTTTCCTTGTTCAGCTGGCATTTTGCAGCCGCCAGTCGCTTTGCGTGGAAAATTGTTTCCATGTCGCTCTTCCTCAGCTGAACTGTTTCCCCTGGATCTTTCAGGGTTTCCCCAGGTGCAGAAGGGCTGATTGACTCGGTCGCAGCGGTCTGGCCCTTTCCCGTGAGCCCAGAGGCCTGTGTGCATGCTGCATTTGATCGAGGCAAATGAGAAACAAGCTAGCCCTCGAGGTAGAGCATGGGAATGCGCGAGGGAGAAGAGCATCAAGCAAGAATAGTGGTGCGGCGAATGGACAACGTCGACAAGATCTGCCAAGTTTTGCCCCGTTCGGCCTGTCAAGCCCGGACGGTCTAACTTGCCGACTTAGACGTCAAGATGCAGACGAACCAACTTTTAGGTCTGGACCTGTTTCGTCATCACCCTCATTCCTGGCTTTCTTCGCACCGTGTTAGTTCATGTCCTTGCAGTAGGTTGTTGGAAAAATTCGTTGATCGGACGATTCAACTGAATAGCAACTGAAAGCCTAATGCAACGCCGGAAGCCGAGGCATGCTTTTGAAGGCGGGGCTCTCTCCTTCACGTCGGTAATCACAAGTCGAGGCTCCAGGGTTGCCCAACACCAAGCCTGGAGACGTTGCAAATGGCCGTCGTTCCTTGCCTCATACAATCCACCCAGCAAAAGTCCCGAGACAGTACATCGTTTGTGTACATGTAACGTCATGAACCGGAACAATTCCGAATCCCAGGGCACTTCATTGTGGCATAACGTGCGGCTTTCATCGGCCACTCTACCCGCTTGCTGAGGTTTCATGCCTTTGGCTGGGAGATGCTAGGTCTTCGCAGGCCAGGGAGCCATTGCTTGAGTTCGGAGACATGATTCGGAGTGGGGCCCGAAACCCCGTATCGGCATGCCTGAGACTTGCGGCAAGCGGAGTCTGGAGGGCCCGCTCACGGTCCGATGCGGCGAGGGGCCGAATGTTACTGCCGGGGGCGCCGAATGCGTTTGGTTCGGTGTTGCTTCCCTAGCTGCCATTGAATATTCAAGCGCCTCCAGCAGTTCACATGACCTTGGCCTGCTTGCTGACTATCCTTCAAGTGGCACCGATGAACGCCATTAGCGGGAAGCGCTTCGTATCCGACGATCCAATGCGTCGGTAAGACGCCCATTGTGGAACATCGGAACGACCATCAGCCTATTTTTGTCTCGTCATTGTTCTGGCGTGTTTTGGGGACAAGACTCTGGTACAAGTTTCTCTCCGTATCGTGGGCAATTGTCTCGGGAAGCGTAACACAGCAGCCCTACACAAAAGTCATCGACCTGCAGGGCGCTGCCCGTATTGAAGAATTTAGAACTGCTCACAAACAGGAAAAGTCGCAGGGTCTTGGCGCAGAGGCTGCCGAGTAGAACCGACAGCATGCCCAAGGCTTTGAGGCCGTTCGAGCCACTAGCTGATAAAGGGCTGGGTTTCCCCCCTTTAATCCGACAAAATCGATAGCCCGTTTCCGCTAGCAACAGCCACATTCTGTCGCTATGACAGCTATGGAGAACTCTCGGAACCTGTTCAAGTGACCCGTCTGATTCTCTCGATCTGACAGGATCGTGGAGTCTGCAAGTGGGGGAGGACTCGCGTAGTACGTGACAGCGCAAGGGCGTCTTGGCGAGCCGACTCAGAGATGACGGCCTTTTTGACCAATGTCTCTTGCGAGAGGTGTGAGTGAACAGCAGAATAGAGCATGTAATACCACGGCCAGGGAGACGTTGATGAAGAAGGTATTCGACGACATCCCCTTCAGGTTGACCAGCTGATTCCTCGCTGACTATGTTTGGCTGTGCGGGATACAAGTAGGTTTACTAGTGCTTTTGGCTCCGTGGTCTTGGATCTCGAAAGTAAGGTTGTGGATGATGCTTAACAGCCGACTTCCGTTTTCTGCGTGATCGGCATGTTGGACAAAGCTGCGACGTGCTCGAAATATCTTCAAATGCCGTAGTTGCCGTTGCCACAGCTTCACCGAAAGTTGTCTATGTACATCCGAAGCCCTCCACCTGAGTGTTTGCTGGTGCCAAATTCAGGGCAAGATGAGACGATGACAACGTCTTACCTTGAGGGTGGGGAGGATTACGCAGCTGCAATATCCCAGAAGACATATGCGGTATCTCGGCAGCTGGTGGTTCAGCTGGGCGCCTTCGTTGTCGTGACATCGATAGTTCGGTGCTGTAAGTGTGAACCGCATCGGGGTGCCAAGACGAGGCAAAGGAGACCATATGCTCCGTGTGGTTACTTTATCGAGGATATACCACCGAGATGTTTCGATCCGAAGATGCGGGAAAAGCTGATGGGCAGTTGGGAAGATCTTGTTTCACCGCACGACAGGCGGAAGGTTGGCAGTTCAAAGATGCAAGTTACGATTTATTGCCCCAGACACCATTGGCCCCAGAAAATACATGATCTTCAAGCAGGCAGGCTACTGCATGGGGAAATAAGCGTTGCTCAGGGGCAAGGGCTCACTCGGTTGCCCCTGAACGGTTCTCGCGCTGCGGCTAGCACCGTCAGACGCCACAAATTGCCAACGGCCAATTAGCAGCATAATGCTGCCTCTTGTCCCTTCCTTAATCCAATATCAGGATCACGCTTACCCGGAAGGAGAAAGAAGGGTCCTGGCATCCTTGGCCAAAGTCCATGCCAAAAATACGGAGACACACGAACACCACGATTATCACAACACCCGTGAACCGTGGACCAGAGCTTCCGCCACTCTGTCGGGTCCTTCGACACTAATGAACGATGAAGGGTGCTACTCTCTTTGGCGATAGCTGCAACCTTTCTCAGCCTAGACTTGCCTAGCATGCCCAGATCGTCCATCTTGCCGCTATTTCCTTCGGCTGGTGCGCCGTCTCTCGGCCTCCTTACACGTTCTGCTGTGCGATAGCGCAAGTCTGCTACGGCATGGAAGCGCCGAATTTCCTCCTCTTCCCTCCCAGTCCACTCGTCTCTCTGAAGATGTTTCTCTTATCAAACGGCTAGTGGCCTTCTCTCATCCTTTCCTACTTCACGTCGTCCCTCCCGTTTCCTGCTCGCCCAATTCCGCTCTTTCCAGGTGCATTTGTTTTGGAGTATCTCACTTTAATATTTCAGTCGAGCTTTTGTGGCTTGTAGACTCATCCGCTCACTCACGCTCTTTACTATAATCACTCGTTCTCTTAATTTCGGCACGTGGTGCTATAATCTTCAACATGAAGGGGGCAACTTCGTTGCTGCTGGCCCTCCTAGGCCTTGCAGCCAGAACCACTGCCGACCCAACATGGCCTGCGGACATCGACGAGCTCGAGGAAATCATGTACCAAACCACCGGTGTCCGTTCACGGAAGTTTTCCGACTCTGTCAACCCTTGTACGCGAGAGGTCTCTGGCCCAGGTCGGAAAAACGCCGCCGAGTGGCTGAGGACCGCTTTCCACGACATGGCTCCTGCAAACGTATACAGGGGAACTGGCGGCATGGATGCATCTTTGCAGTATGAGCTGGGATCGACCAGTGACAACACGGGTCCAGGCTTCGGCACCACCATGACCTTCATGGCTCCCTATTTGACGCGCAAGAGCAGTATGGCAGATCTCATAGCACTTGGTGTCTACACATCTGTGTTGTCTTGCAAGGGCCCATCCGTTGCCGTACGAGCCGGCCGGATCGATGCAACAGGACCGAACGACTCTGGCGCCGTTCCCACGCCGGGAGACTCGACTCCAGTGTTCCTCAATCGGTTTGTCCGCATGGGATTCTCTACAGCAGATATGATACAGATGACGGCGTGCGGTCACACCATCGGCGGGGTTCACTCGGCCGACCATCCCGATATCGTCCCCGCTGGCCAATTCACAAACGAAGTTGCCACCTTCGATACCACCGATGCCGTGTTCGATCCCAAAATCATCACCGAATATCTAGCCGGTACCACTCAGAACCCGCTGGTCAACGTTCCCGGGACCCAGAAGGGAAAGAATTCGGACTTCAGAGTCTTCAGCGCCGACAATAATGCAACTGTTAGGGCGATGACAGACGCCACTGTCTTCAATAACGTCTGTAAAGCCATCTTGGAGAGGATGATCAATGTCGTGCCGTCCGGCGTGACTCTGAGCGACCCTATTCAGCCCTACCAAGTGAAGCCGGTACAAATGCAACTCACACTCGCCGAGGTATCAACCCTGTCACTCACGGGTGTTATCCGTGTCCGCACGACCAACTTCCCCCTTGCGAACATCGCCAGCCTCACTATCAATTATAAGAATCGGAATGGCGGCACCGTTTGTGGATCTGGGACCTGCGCCTTCACCATCACCGTTTCTGGTGCTTCCACGAACTTGGAAGAGAGCTTCGCCTGGTTTACAATTATGCAGGATCAACAGAATGGAGTCAGAATCCCGGTCTCATCTGGTATCTCATCTTTCACGGTAACGATCAATATGAACGATGGTTCCACCAAATTGTTCGACAACAATGGCAACGGATATCCCATGCAGGACGGTATTTTCCTTCAGACTGACCAGAGCTGTTTGGACCAGTCCACAGGTGTGGCCACTTTCGTTGCCGCTGTCCGTAACGATCGCATCTCACAGCCTGTCAGCGTCAACGTTTGGTACAAAACAAAACGTACCACCAGTGTCGTGCCACTCCTGAGCAACATGACACTGGCCATGACACAGGGAGCTTGCCAAGGAGGCTATACCTTCTTCACCGTGACGACCACCATCCCGGGTGGTGTTAGTGTTGAGTCAACAATGGATTTCATCAGCGGAGGCATGGTCGATTCTTTCAAGAAAGCCAACACCATAGGTGGAGGCTGCCAGGATTGGTCCGGAGGTAGTTCTTGCAGCAGTATCACGGTCTCATCCGTTGTCCCGACGAGCACTGCAAGTGCCCCTAGCCACCGTGCCACCATGGGCGGATACAAGTTTGTTTCTTGCTGGACCGAAGCAACAAATGGGCGGGCTCTCAAGGGCGCGGCGTTCGCCTACGACGGCATGACTCTGAGTAGCTGCATGGCCAACTGCACCGGATTCGACTACTGGGGAACGGAGTATGGACGGGAGTGCTACTGTGGCAACTCATTGGACTCTACCAGTACTTCTGCATTGTTGGTCGACTGCAATATGCCCTGCTCTGGAGACTCAACTCAGTACTGTGGCGCGGGCAACAGGATTGAGCTGTATTCTACCACCGCCACCCGTACAAGCAGTTCGACGGCGGCTGCGACTGCGACTCTCGCCCATGTTTCCACTGTTGGACAGTACTCTTTGGTTGGTTGTCAGACCGAGGCCACCAATGGCCGCGCCCTCCAAGCAACTTCCACGGCAGCCGACGACATGACTCTGGAGAAGTGTGCTGCCTTCTGCTCTGGCTACACATACTTCGGCACTGAGTACGGCCGCGAATGTAAGCAAACGTCAAGTCTCTGTCATTTTATGTCGTCTAACAAGATGCAGGCTATTGCGGTAACAGCCTACAGGATACTAGCAAATCTGCTCCCATCACCGATTGCAACATGAAATGTGCTGGGAACCAATATCAGTACTGCGGTGACGGAAATCGCCTTGAGCTGTACAGGCTTGGAACCTCTTCGTCTTCGTCCCATTCTTCGATCGTTTCGGCCACAACAACCGGGTCAAGCAGCAGCTCGCACACTTCTAGCAGCTCCTTTAGCTCCATCACTCCCTCAAGCACCTTCAATGCCCTCGGCACCAGTGGATCTTCTTCCTCCTCCAGTGCTCCGTTCACTGGATCGTCCACTTTCAGCACCGTGGTTTCCTCGACGAGTAGCGCCGTGTCGTCGACTCATACCTCCACTTCTTCCTCCTCCGCCCCAACACTGTCAGCCCAGGCCGTGGCAAGCTCAGCCTCCAGTAGTTCAGCGACTCCGAGCAGCAGTTCGTCTTCTACTAGCAAGCCTATTTCGACCAGCACTGCACTATCATCGACCAGTAGCCTTGTCCCTTCTACCACAACGTCGAGCGCGACTAACACTATCCCTACGCTTGCCAACAAACCAACTGTTGCCGCTTACAACTTGACGGGTTGCTGGACAGAAGGAAGTGGCGTTCGTGCGCTGAGCCAGAACAGCTACGCCTCCCACGATAACATGACTCTCGAAAACTGCGCCTCCTTCTGTTCAGGTTACAAGTACTTCGGGACGGAGTACGGAGGGGAGTGTTATTGCGGCAACTTCCTTGCATCGAGCAGCTCATCGGCTCCTCTGAGCGACTGCAGCATGACTTGCACCGGAAACCAATACGAATACTGCGGCGCCGGCAACAGGCTCACCCTTTACACCAACAACAATGACAAGGTTACCGGCCCAAGTCAGCCTGCCGCCGTCGGCGCCTACTCTTTCCTTGGCTGCCGGACAGAGCCAGCCCAAGGTGGCCGCGCCCTGAATGCCAAGGCGACGGCTTCAGACAAGATGACAAACGAAGTGTGCGCGTCGTTTTGTGACGGCTTCGCCTACTTCGGCACAGAATACAGCGGCGAATGCTATTGCGGCTCTGCCCTGCCGGACACTTCTCTTGTGGCACCTGTCAGCGAATGCAACATGCTTTGCTCAGGTAGCAGCACTGAGTTCTGTGGCAGTGGCAATCGCTTGTCTGTATACAAGAAATGAAGAGAAGATCTTGATATTTTTGGGGGGAATGATGAGTTATTGGCGTCAAGGTATAGTATAGAGGTACGGATTGCATTCCATGGTGGTTGATAACTATTAATTCATATAATACACTGTGTATATTGAACCTCATTACAATGTTCCTCTTAAACTCAGTCAGTGACGAGGCCTGTCGTCCAAGCTGGGACTGACGTCTTGATATTCTTTGAAGGAGACAGAGGTAACGACAATGACGAGGAGGAGGATAATAATAATGATAGTAGAGGCGACGACAGTGTACATAGCAAATGCAGAAGAACGACGATAAATATAGTAGTAGTAGAGACGATGATAGTCGAAATAACAATAGCGATACAGATGACTGTCGCGACGATAGTAAGGAGGGTATACGTGAGTCCTCAGGAAAAGTAGTCGCTCTAGTATTAGAAATATCGGTCATCTCCTCGCAAGAATACAGATTGAAGGATTTTGAGTTGAATTCCGAGCAAACGTGCCTTTTCTGCCTCCTCTAAGCCCCCCTCAAGCTGCAAGTTCGACCGGAGCCCCGTCATGACACTCATATGCAACGGAGTCACACGTCTCCCTCTCATCCTCGCCGAACATGCTGGCAAATTGTGTTCGGGACTCCATGAAGCTGCCCTGCTCAGACGATGCTGAAGACTTTGCTCGAGGCACGAAACGACGTCAAACTGTAATCACTTTGTTCATCCTGATAGGGTTCTGCGTGGGCCTCGGTTGTGTCGGTAATAATTTGACTATGCTCTGGAATCCACGCCATTCAGAAGGGTCACCCGGGACCATGTTCATACATGTGGTGATGGCCAGAGCAAAAGCAACGGCCGCTGTCGGCGCTTTGTTGTAATGCTCGTGCAGGGAGACATATCCGAGCTGACTGCTGGGGCAATTCCCGAAATCATAATGGTAAAGTTTGAGAAGTTCAACCGCTTCAGTTCGCTTGGAAGACGAGGACTGCGGCTGACGGGCAGTCTACTCTCACGACAATGGATTAAGAACGACGCATGGATGATGAAGACACGCCGTCGTAAGCATCAGGTCCCTCTCCAGTGGCCGCACCGACAATCTAGTCGTGAATCGGACGGAGACATCAGGGAGGCAGCGATGCGGACAACTTCGTCCAACCGGCAGCACCTACTTCCCCGTCGCATCATCTCCGTCTCGATCTCCGGCCTCTCTAGAGTGCAGTCCCCGGCTGTGGTTGAGCCGACACCGATGTAGAGTCTGCCTGCTTCTTAAACAAGGCCACTCTTCAACCGGTCATCGATCGCGTTCTCTGCCGGTCATCACTCAACGTCTCGGCAATTAAAGTCTCTCTCTACTTGGGCCAACCAAGCCAGAAACAGCGAACAGGAAGTCAACCGTGAATATGATTCGCGGCGTGCACCTCATGGTGTTTATGGTCGCGGCAAAACGATCAGCCGATGTTTCGCAGTGTCTGGAACGAAGTAGCGATAACACGAACATGACGTTATCTGCGTCTTCCTCCATTACGCCGCAGCCGTCCACGACATCGTGAGATGTTGGATAATGAGACAGCACCAGACCCTAAAGCGCAGTGACAGGCAATAAGTCCCGCGGGTTTAGAGTGTCGCGGATTTACTCAGGTCATTGCCACGGTCGGGTTCACGCAAATCACCACTACGATCTAGACATCACAACACCAAGGATGAAGCACCTCATCCTCCTGGGGGCGTGTTACGTCGACACGATACTCACGCAAGGCGAACCCGTCTCATCGGAGCACGTAGAACACCTCGCTGACTCACCGTTCCCAGCATCCCGCGCTTCCCAGAAGAGGATGCGAAACTACGAGCGACGAGCCTGCGCGTCCGGCGAGGAGGCAACTGCCCCAACACGATCGAAGTGCTGCAGCAGCTGCTCAGAAACCCACCCAGCGGCGGCGGCGGCGAGTCTTCACCCCAGGACGAGGCGCTGCAGATGCACCTCGTCTCGCCCCTGCCGGAGCGCCAGTCGCAGGCAACAGCGCACATCATCGCGTCACTAACACCGCCGTCTCCATCATCATCAATATCAGGCCAGGAGTCCCCGCTCTCCTCGCCAGTCGTCAACTTTGAGCACTCTCTCTTCCGCGCGGGCCACCAGACGCCGGCGAGCTGCTACATCCTCCGCAGCGAGGCGACGGGCAGCCGGACAATCGTAAACCACAATGACCTGCCCGAGATGACGGCCGCCGAGTTCCTGGCCGTCGCAGAGGCGTTCCGGTGCCGGGGAGAGAAGACGTGGTGGCACTTTGAGGGGCGGATCCCCGAGACGACGCTCGAGTGCGTCCGGTCGTTGAGACGCGTGCTGGGCGCCAGTGCGACGGTCAGCGTCGAGGTCGAGAAGCCCGGGAGACCTGGGCTGAGGGAGCTCGCCGCGGAAGCGGACGTGGTCTTTTACTCCAAGAGCTGGGCCGAGGTGAGCATCTTGCTTTCGGAGAAAGAGAACCAAGCGTCGTGAAGTTGACGAACACTACAGCACTGCGGCTACACATCTGCCGAGGCTTGCCTGAGAGAGGAGAGCCAGCCGCGAGCGTGGGTTTCGAATCGCCGCTACGGAACCGTTGGCTGATTGAAGACTACGCAGCTATCTGGCGATGATCACATGGGGGGCTGAGGGGGCGTCGTGCCTATCGCTGCGAGATCAACGTTACGTCGCACGTCCGGTCGAGCACGCAGTTCAGCATGTGGTTGAGTGAGTGGCTTTACCCCCCTCCGAAGCGAACGGTTCTTTCTCGACCGCCCATCTCTCGCTGCGCTTACGAGGCAGGTGTTGACCGACACTGACATCCTGCAGCTCGGTAGGTGCTGGAGACACGTTCGTCGCAGGCATGCTTTACGGACTCATTTGCCGGGAGCGTTGGGAGCTGGGCGAGAAGCTCGGCTTCGCGGTCGACCTGGCCACTCTCAAAGTCCAGCGCGAGGGGTTCAGTGGGCTGGGAAACGAGATGCAAAGTCGTGCTAGCGGTGGGTCGCCCGTATCGGATCAGGCCAGGAAGTAGAGCCAGCTTCGTCGCCGCCGCCGCGGCTTCTCCGGATCCTGCCCCCCCGATGCCGTAGATGGTCGCCTCGGCCGTCGAGTTGGAACGGGGTGGGTGGGCCATTTGTCCCGCAGTCGTCAGGATTCGGTCATCTGCAGAACAACATGGCAACAAGCCGAAGCCTGCGGTCCGGTGGGCTTCCATCGTCGGTGGTCGCTCCTGATGCGTGTTCCGCGAAAGTGAAGGTTTGGGACCCGTGTGGGGAACAAGAGGCGGTGTACACAATGGAAGGTGGATGGCCGGCAAGCGAGGGAGACGCATCTCTGCGACGGGGCAGGTTGGGCTAGAGGCGGACTGCACGGCATGATGTGTTGTGAATATTGCGGCTGTCAGAGACGCCAGACAGGTAGCAAACATTGGTCCAAGATTGCCATGTCTTTTGTCTTCAACCTCACTGAGCCGCCGCTGCACCCGTGTGGAGTGAAGGAGAGTAGATTGGGCTACTTTGCATTTACACAAACACGCATCAGTGCAGATAGCGCACCTCACGCGCGCGCGCGGTGCAGGCGAGGCTGCAGATGGCCCGCAAATGCTAGGCGGGAGCAGATTCTTACTTGCAACAGACAGAAGATGTTGACGATGAACCAGTTGATAGCCGGGGATGGCGACAATCGACAAGGAATGTGTGAGGGAGTCGATGGATCGCAGGCGGGAGAGTTGTAATTGGACCGAGTCGTCCAGCTCAATGATGAGACCCGTCTTCAACCTATTGTTTTGCAGCAAACTTCGCGTATAATTGATACAGCCGCAGGCGAAGCGCGACGCAGATCTTCTTTTCTCAGAGGAGCAACGGATACGAAGCATGGAATGAGCCGAATTCCGCACTGGAGTCAGTCTGGCTGAGGCGGAGTTTTCGGTGGAAAGGGGATCCAAAATGATGTTCCTCTCTATTGCGACTGACTCTGAGCCGAATTCAGTGTGGACGGACAACGCAGGCTGCGGACGGGGAGCATCTGGAAAGCCCGTCAACTAGAAGAACACCGGGGCATTTGCAGGGCGGTCGTAGGTGTTCTGGGCCCATGGTTTTGCGGTGACTCGAGATTGAGGAACGAGACCATCGATTCTTTTCTGCATCGCGTTGTCTTGTCGATTCGGTGGGGCTCATGGCTTGAGTCTCATTTTCATCGTGTGTCTCCATCAGCCCTTCCCACCGATTCCTCCTGGCCAGTCGGGCTTGGAGCGTCGTAAACAAGTGGATTCCTGGTAAAAAAAAACATTGATATGCTGGCGGCTTGATGCAGCGGACGTTAGCCCCCGTGTGATTTCAGCGGCCTAGATGCTGCATTTGGGTTACTACAACCCTCGTCTTTCTGACAAAATCCGACATGTCGTAACTATCAGCTCTGGTACACCGGGTCGCTCTTGTGCAATCCTTTTACTCATGCGGTAACAGGAAGGATCTTTCCAGGACACAAGAGCTGGCCGAAGAGCGGCATATTGTGGTGTTACGAGCCGATCTTGCGGGGCGATGTGTATCAACAACGCTGCTCCATGTCCGCTGGATTAGAAGTAACCGATCTTTCACCGCCGACGGATCTAGCGGGTCGGCGAGTCTCATGAAAGGGGATAAATGAGTGAGCATGTACGAGCAGTTCGTCGTAGCCGAGAGCGACAAGCTGACTAGACTTGTACCATAAGTGGGTGAGAGACAGTGCAAACCGTGCAGTGTGTGGACGCAGAACTGTGTCCCAGTTACGGCAGCACATCGCGCTGAAAGCGTATGGCGGCTTGCTGACGGGTAGTGTGGTTGCTTCTGGGAAGCTGGGGCATGGCGATGCGGTCCCTGGTCAAGAGAGTGAATCGTGACGACGGTGCTCAGCAAATACATCCATCCTCACGTCGGACGTCAGAGGAACGGGCGGTGCCTGGTGGCAAAACGATAGGCCATCCACAGTGTCTGTATCCGTAAATGCCTTGCAGGGAAATCGTCTCCGGCGCTGTGTCCGCAAGGGTTTGATGGGATCTGAAGAGGGGCATACCAGAATCGGGGGCTTGATGTGTCGTGGAGAGGCGGACGATACGAGGCGTGTCTGTATTGAGGAGAGAGGTTTCTGCAGGGTCGGAAACATGACTTCCAGCCAACGAGGGCGGGTCGTCAATGTGAGGTTGAGTGGAAGGCTTCTGCAGGATATGACAGGCAGGCGAATAGCGTGATGCCCATGCCATGCATCTTGTTCGGGAGTTTGAATGTGCGTGGAGAAGGATGAAAGTTCCGCGTGTCCTTCTCAATGGTTAATGTGACAGAGGCGCACTCGAAGTGAAAGATGGGGGCGTGCGCGTTCGAAGGGATGGCGTCCGCGGGCCTTGGGAAAGGCGGCAGTGTTGCTCATTCAGCAGACAAGAAAGCTAGGACAGGCCGAGGAGGACCCAGCATGGGAGGGGGAAAAAAGCAAAACCGAGGGCGCGGAAATCAACGGCCACTGGGAAGAGTAGCGTACTGTGTTAAGTTGAGGCTACCTCGGCAGGCCGCAGCAGAGCCGTGAAGCGAGTGGTAGACAGTACTGATTGGCAAGAGCTGATATTGGCCTGCGAGCAGGTTCGGGCTTTGAGGTGCCTGCGAAGTCGTTGGCTACCTACCTTCTTGGGTGGACGGAGAGGGGAGGCAGCAGCAAAGACCAGAGGGGCGTGCTGCGTTGCGAGTGTGTCAGTCGCACCCACGCAACAGCGTTTTGTCAACCATGTCTCGTGGAGCGACGCAACCTGGAAGTGTGTGAGTACTGGCGGGATGGGCGAAGATGTGGGGGGAGCAACCACCCCACGGCGGCTAGTTTACTTGCTGTAGTGCATGTAGTGTGCTGCGGTATGAATGTGTGTGTGTGTGTGTGTGTGTGTGTGTGTGTGTGTGTGTGTGTGCCTCTCTCTCTCTCTCTACCTCCCGCCGATACAGAGCCGCTCATCCAGAATCCCCCTTGCCCACCGTGTCCGTAATGCGTGGGCGAGGACCAGACGAGCCAACTAATTCAAGGGAGGGTTGAGGGCGTTGTCATCAGGGGCGTGTGGGCGTCCTCCTCCGTCCCCCGGCCCAGCGAAAACGAGCCCAGTCCAGTTGACCTGAGTCCTGACATGGAAGGCAATGTTGCACTGGACGATGGCTAGCGGTAGTCGTAGCGGCAGCGGTAGTCGTAGCGGTGATGGCTTTGCTAGCGGCGGCGGCAACCGGCAAGGATGCGACTAGACGATTTAGTGCGTCGATGGGGAACCTGCGTACCTTACCGGAAGAAGCATAGGGAATCCAAAATCCCCATCGATGTCGCTGCCCTGCCTCATCGACGTTGCGTCCGTACAAACACACACCCCTTCTGTCATTCATTTCTCTTCCACACCTACCCTTAACACTCACCCCCCCCTCCCGAGTCCCAGTTGCCCTGGCTGAGATCACAGGATGGCCATTTGCATCGACATGCCGAGTCTCCTTCGCCTGCAGGTCAACCTGTCGCCCGTTGACTTTGATACTTTGTTTGCGAGCTTTCTTGCCCTGCTTCCACCACGGACACACACTCGCACACACGCACACATGGTGTATATCTCTTTTCTGCAAATAGACGTCGTTTCGCACGCAAGGATCCATCATCGTCACTGAGCGCCCGGATTGTCGAGCCCGTCAAGCCCGTCGTCGTCGTCTCCTAGTATGGGCCGAGTCATGATCTGCAGCGCAAACTTGTTGGACAAGCCTCCATGTCGCTCACCTTGGTTATAATCTAAGGCTCAAGCCAATCTCCGTCACCCTCTGATGCTGCTCATGCCAGTCGTGCTAGTGGTTCGATGTAGAGGGGGAAAAAAAGTTGGCCTCCTGATGCACCGAGTTTGAGGTTTTGATCCTTGAAGAGTTCCACAGAGAAGGCCAACCCGCTCGCATGTGGATGGCCTGCACAGTAATCACAGCACGACGCCTGACGAGACGAGGCAGCACCATCTCCTCTTTAGTTGGTGGTATTGATTGTTTTACGGTTCTCCGCACACGTTTCTATCCAGCTGGTTAGTGGTGGGCAACTGACGCATCACGATCCATATCTCCAACATCGTCGTGTCGCTAACCCTCAAACAAGACGAGTGAACTTCGAGACGTTTACAGACAAGACGACCAGTCCGGCAGCCCGAGCCGTCTCTATCCTGGTTCCAGGCACTCCGCATTGAAGAATGCCTCGATTGCCAGTGCCCGGCTGCTGCGGTAGACAACCGCTAACAAGGCAAAGGGTGCTGGGCCCATGGAGCTGGTTATGGAGTGGCACCGACGGATACCTTCAGCTTTTTCTGCTCCTCTCCACTGCCTCGTCTTGGCTCTCTCATTCGACAGCCAGCTGGGCCACGCCAACGCTAAAAGAGACAGAGTCTTTCCTTCTCGACCAGGGTCTAATCATCTCCGAGCCAATCCCTGACATTTCAGCGTTGGCTCCGCTAGGGTCGCGACCGGGGCTGGGGCCGGGGCTGGGGCTGGGGCCCGCGTTCGTGGGTGACAGCCATGGCCGTACCACGGCTGATGTCTCAACATCTATACCTGACAAGTGGTGCTTGCTCATGTCTCCAGATGGTCTAAGGAGATCGTCGGGTCGGACTGTAATTGCTACCGCCAGCTGAGATTGACGGTCTGTCCGTAGCCCATTAGGCGATGCCAGACCTCAGGAGCCGAAAATGAATTATGGCCAGCCGCTTGCCATGGGCGATGTGCCTTTGTCCAAGCCATGCTGACAGATTGTCTTGTCAAAACATGGTCCTTTCCGTTGTCGTGCATCGCTCGAGGTGCTCTACACACTCGAGGTTGGGTACTCGATAAAATGGACGACGTTGCTGTCGAGCCCCGTTGTATCGTCCCGAGGGTAGTTGCTTCTGTCAAGTCCTTGCATCCATGCAAGGCGCCCAACGAGTCGGCATGGGATCTTTGGATGGTCCGCGCGTGAACAGTAGATCATCGGGCGGAACTGAGTTGATTGGGCCCGTTAAACGGTACTGGGGCCTGGAGATGAAGTCGACTAGTCGCTGAGACCTTCACATTCCTGATTGTTGGCGAGGGTATCAATCCCTGTCATGTTTCATTTTCATCTCTTGCAGACCGCAGGACGGACTGCCCACTGGCTTTGTTCGCTAGACTCCGTCTGTACCACAGCACTACGCAGTGAAGATCCTGGAGCTTTTCTTGGGCCTGGCTAGCCGGCCCATGACAGCATGCGCGCGCATTGAAGTGTTCTTGTCGGTAGGCCCCGGTTTCACCGATGCCCTGACGTTCCCCTCCAGCCCAGCAGTGTTCCTCAGGGAATCCCAGGCCTGGTGAGCAACCACCAACCATCCATCATACCCCTAAATCATAAACGGCCGAGCGTGACTTTATTTAGCTCAAGGAAGCTGGTTTGAAAGTACCTCAGTGAGACCTTGCCTGCTGGGCTGAAGACGTCAGCGATGTGGTGTTCTGCTTGTTCCGCAAGTGACATGCCGCTGATCTTGCTTCCGAATGTTTGAGCTAGGTACATGGCCAGATCCGTTATACACTCACCATGGTCATGTTTGGAGTATGGCAATGGACGGCAGTAGGACCAGACAGTCGCGATCCAGCCAGGCATCACGAGTCTCGGTTGCTGAAAAATACCGCGGGCGAGATATTCGCAGAGTGAGCACAAAATCTGAACAGTGGGTGATATGTAGAGTGCATGTCCCGAGTAAGATCCGCTAGTCGAGGCATACCGTCCGCGATTTGACCAGTGTGATGTGTCAGTGCTGGACACCCAGCTTCCTACTGAGTATGGAGCGTCGGTGTTTGTCCCCTGTGCACGGAGACAGCACTTCAAAGAGGAAACTTGTGAGCTGATCAGTCCCACGAAAACAACAATTACTTTCTTTTTGGCTTGGATCTTACAATTCAACCACGCCCTCCTTCCAAGGATTGCAACCGTAAGTACGGTCGGACATGCTCCCGTTGACAGGGGATAGGATCAACGGGGTTCGCTTCCCTGGCAAAGGGTCCCTTACCCATGGCCGACGCGTCGTTTGCATTGAACAAGGGACGAATCATGGCCGATTGGCACCGAGCCGCCCGAAAACATGAGCCTTGCCGTGCGATTGATTCTGTTTGGGCCCGATACGTGGCCATCGGTGGGAAAAAAGACTGATGGTTTTCAATAACAGCCACGCGTCTATGTGGCGTGGCTGGAGCTGGCTGGGGCTGCTTTTCTCTCATGTCTACTGTCGGGCGTACATCGTATGCAATGTAGCCAGACAGCCCGTTCAGTCTGACAGGCATTCGCGAGCCGTGAGACCTTTTGAAGCCCAGCACAGTTGTTTCGAAGACTAGCCGCCTGGATCATGAATTCGCCGGAAATCGAGAAGAGTGATCTACCGTCGTTCGCCGGTTTTGGCACCTTGGAAGGGGGCTTCATTGTGGCAAGCGCATCCTGTTGGAGCGTCGGCCAGCACCGTCAATGCTGGCACACAAAATTTTCAGGCGTCCTTGACAACCCATGAGCCATCCGAAGGGGTGACCGGTCAGCATTGGATGCCACGCAAGGCAACATACTTCGTACCTAGCTGCCGGCGTGGTGTCTTAGAAAATGTGAGCATCAGTGTCCGTCGTTATTTACCCACGGGTAACAGCCGTAGGTTCCGACCAGGGGTGACAGCCCACGCTTTCCTGAGGTCGGGTTTCATGGAGGCTTTGAACAACTAACGAGTCGAGGTCTTGGCTGAGGTGTGAAGTAGCTTCGTCTTCAGAGAAAGCCGACGCGCAGGGCTGCAACCGTCAAGGGTTGGTCTTCTCTCCCGGTCCGTAGATAGCGGGCGGAGACCACCTCCCAGCCCCAAGTTCCAGGCTTCAGCGCACCCTAAATTGCTTGGTGCTGCAAAGCACCAGATGTTAGTCGCAGGATGGTGAGGCATCAGTGGTCATCCGCCTCCGCCCGCATTGCTGCAAGGTTGTGAGCAACACGCAGTTGACTCAAGCCCTTGTGTACTGGCTGATCCCGGCGTGACTGGATCAGCAAGCCAATAAACCGTACATCACGTTTTGGAGCCCTTTGATGACGGGTATTCAACTTGTTTACGGCTAGGGAGGTACGTGGTACGCTGCCCAACCGGTTCAAGCGGCAACGTGCCGTGAAGAGAAATGACTGCTGCAATATGCTGTAGCGGCCTTGAATGCACAACAGGCCCGGTCTTGTTGTGTAGCGGTCAAATTAGCAGGGCACATCGGCATCGCTGGTCAGCTGGCGTAAGACCTGTATTGTCCTCCTTTCCCGCGCAAGACATGCTGATCGTGGCAAGCCGCCCACGCGATGGTTCCCTAAAGAACGGTGGAAGCACAGAAGACAGCAAGATCTGTACCGACTGTTTTTGTCGGTCATCGGCAGAAAAGAGATGAATTCTAACGCCGAACTCAAAAGGATTATATGTAGACGCTTTCGATTTTGAGAGGTGAAGTTCGAGGTGTTGTGGAGCGTATGGCAAATTGCAGAAGGAAGCGCAGCTTGGAACACCGGAAATGCCACAAGGGTGGGAGCGTACGGTACGGGTGGATTTGATCCGATTCAGACGAGACGCCCACTGATCAACAAATGCTGTCAGAGCTGGATGCATGGCGCGACTTCATATTGGACCATTGTGGGCGGTGACTGACCGAGGTCAAGTTCTCATCTGAAGGATCTGTAAGTGATGACGACGAAAGGCCGGAGTATGCGGGTGTGGTGAAGGGTCGATCCGGCAAAGTTGAGATGGAAAGACCGGAGAGGATAGCGAGATGGGCTGCAATGGTGTACAGAATACGGCGCAAATAACCCGGAGAGAGACGGGCTGAAACCAACTTTGGCCGAGAGTCGTGTATCGATAGCCAGTGGTATGGCTCGAGTTTCTCCAACCATGCGAACAGCGTCGGCTGGGTACACGGATGTAGTCTGTGTTTGATGATGGTAGATGATGAGTGGTGCGTGGTTCTCTCAGTTCAGGTGCATTAGGACGAAAACGCGAGGGGTGCGAAGAGACGAGGCAGCCAGCAGCACAAAGCCGGAGATGGAGGACGGACATGGCGGCAAACCTTGGAGGCACAGATGTCAGCGTCTCCCGCTGTTGCATGAGACAGTTGTACGAAATCTGTCGGATGGAAGAAGGACGGGTGGTCGCACCTGAACCTTGGAAGGGACGGGGATGCGTGACGCACCAGATTTGGCTCAAGGAACTTTGGCTTGGGCATTGGGATGAAACGGGCAAGAAGGAGAGACATCCAACGTCACGTGCATCTCTTTCAGGTGGCTCTTGGCACGGGAGCACAGAACCGTACCGCTGTGCCTACTTACGTAGCCAATGAGGCATAATCGAGTGACGGGGCCGGCGATTTGTAGCATCTGCAAAAGTTTGCGGGCAGGTGGGTGCAAATGCAAATGCAAATGCAAGCGCAATGCGGAGTGGAGGTGCAGGTCGAAGTGCAGGCGCATGTAGGTGCAGGTGCAGGTGCGGACGCAGCCTAACTGCGAGCGAGCTTCCATAGCTACTATGGTAATGCGTACGTCGCATGACAAGGAAGAAACTTACCATAGAGTCGTAGGCAGGAGCTGACCGATGGAGGTACGCTGCTGCAGTGTCCAGACGGGCTGAGTGTAAAATACAACCAGGCTGATGGCATTCCGGATGGGCCTGCCCTTAATCGTGTTCCTAGCCCAACCGCGGAAAAACCACCAACATATCGTGTGGTGTAGTCATGTCAGAGAGGTAAGCTGATTCTTTTTCGTACGACCGTCGCCCAAGAGGCGCGTGGCAAGCAAAACCAGCCTAACCTGTTGGTAAAGTACGTACGTCTGGAGGACGAGCGTGATGGGTTGGCTTACCTAGGGACGAAGGCCCGCTCCATACGCCAGGAAAAAAGCAGCCGAGTGACCAAATGGAACAGTCCAGGCCGCCCAGCAATGTGGAAAGGCCATAAACTTACGCATATAGGTGGGAAGGTCAGTCCTGGCGCATTGAGTGGGCGGTGGGCACCCAACGCGAGACGTGGATAAGGCCTACCCGGAAAGGCAAGACGAAGACGCCTCGCACTCCAACACCGGACTGGGTGTGAGCACGGTAGGTGGAAACGGAGACGGTGTGGACCCGGCGGCAGAGGAGGCGGCCATGACGTATCGCGGTACCGCACCGTCTGGAGACTTGCAGGCGCTCCGATGGTGTTGTACTTTGGGTCTGGCTGAAGATGAAGGTGGAAGAAGATAAGCTGGGGCACCGGCAACGGCGTCAGACGCGACTCGACAGTTCTTGAACCATGGCTCGATAAGCTGCCTCCTCAAGATACTTCACTTACATAGTGGGGATGGTATCTTGATTCATCCGCTTTCCAGCGGCCGCTCAGTAAATGCGAGGCACAGGTGCTTATGTCAAGCCCGGCGATGGACAGAGCGAGCAGTGACGTGTAATGGGTGTGTTTGCCAAGATCATACCCGGCCAATCCCTTTATCGATACGGATGCCGCAGACCTCCAAGTCGTCGGGGAGGTCTCTTTGACCATGTTCCACCTGCTTGGGCGGATACGGGAGGGGAGCAGGGTCTCTTGTCATGGACCACCTGGCCCGTCTTGAGCTTCTGGAAGCTGGCAGCAACAGGGGGCTTGCTGCCGCTACTCAACTTTGCGAATTCCAGCAGTGTCCACACTTTGACAAGCACAGGGTAGCGAGTAGCGAGCCAGGCAACTCCGTGGGCTGTACGACGTTGGTGTCGTAGCCGTAGCAATCAACTGACCGACAGGACAGCATCTCTGACACAGCCTGCAGCGACCAGCTGTTGTGCTGGTGTGGAGAGTTTGCCATGCCCCTCGCCAACCCGTGCCAGTTACCAATCGTAGTACGAGTACCAGGAAGCTGTTGACTTTGGTCTCTTCAAGAATTCTTTTCTCTTTCCTTCACACCTGTTTGTGCACACGTCATGCAAACAACAGCTTGTCTCCTGCGTTGGCCTTACCCCTTTCGCGTGGAATTACTTTTTGTTGACGAATGCCGCGCGGAAGCAAGGTATATTGTGAGTTTGCAGCTGGAATCTGATCAGTCTTCGCTCGGTGTCCGTCTCCTAGCTTCGGGGGTCTAAGTCGATATCTTTCAACTGCCAAGTCCGGTGCTCATAGTTCTATCTCGGGTCGCGAATGAATGTTGGTATCAAGGCTGGAAGGGTGTTGACGTACTTTCACAGGAGGGGTTGGACGATTGTGGATCAGAATCGCAGGACAGACACCCCAAGGCCGGCAGGTGAGATTGGACAGCCAGCTAGACAGGGCAGGAAGTCTGGGAACGTCTCGCCCGAGGAGTACAGTCTTCCACGGTTAATATTGTCCCTGCAAGACCTGCCCGGGGCCAATCAACAGGGCTTTTTGAGGTTCCGACGAGGGTACGGAACGTCTCACGTTTTAGTACTCTAAAGTACTGATATAAAAACTGCTCTATCCCGCGATACGTTTCTCGACTTCTTCGTCGATCTGAGCAAGGCGCCCTAGTAGGTCACTGAGGGCGGTACCGACAGGGCAAAGATTATGCTGGAGGACTGTATGCAAGAGCCTGGGAAGGTAAGGGTACCGGGGGGCATCGAAGGCTCTGGCAGATCGCGGCCTTGGCCCAGTTTCCAGCGGTGTCATTGCCCATGGCGAAATTCTCGCAGGGTGCACAGGCGGAGAAGACGGGCATTGTCACAAGTGCCGCGGATCGAATCCCAAATGACATGGCCTGGAGTCTGAAGCCGACGGCTGGTCAGCGTCTGTGGTGCATTATTGTGGTGACGAGGCGAGAGATGCTTTGCGGTGCGTTCCACACCACCTGCCCAGCGACCTATTCATAAGGTAAGGTAGGCAAGGTACCTGCTAAGCCAGGGGCTCAGGGGAGAGGAAAATAGTAGCAAAGGGAATGGAAGACCGAGTGCACACCACACCCTGCATGGACTTGGGTGTGGTCGGGTGTGCTGGACGGGCTGGATTGAGGGGGACAATAGTGGGCGCAGTAGGGGAACAGGGGCTGATGGAAGCGCTGGAGCCGGACTCACACTGCTGGAGGGAGAGGGGGTGATGGTGATGGGGGTCCGGTGATGGCAAGTGGTGCTGCTTCGAGACCGAAGGGAACAAAAGACCGAGAGCAATATGCTATTGCTGCGACTTTGCTCGGTGCGGATCATGAGAGGTGTGCCACTGCCAGGCCCATTCGCTCCAATCGCGGGCTCGCCTCGACCGGCCAGTCTCCACCCATGGCATGGATACACGTCTTGCTGGAAATGCATCTGGCGAGGAGCAGTCTGCCCGAGGCGTCGTGGTGCGGAGTCTTGCACTAAGCTGAGGTCGGGTAAGGTGAAAGTTAGGTGTGGACGACGGGACCTGAGTTCCCCTTGGGATAGACGGGCGGGCGGGCGAACGGGGCCAGGCCGCCGCACGGTTTGAGTAGGACGGAAGGTATTGTTCACTGCGTAGGCGGTGTGTGGTGTCAAGACAAAATGAACGTGGAGCGGCGCTACCTCAGGAAGGTAGGCAGATACCTTGGAAAGAAGTGCTCTGCCACCAGAGATAGGAGCGAAGGAACAAGGGTGCAAAGTACCGTATTTCCCAGGTTTCCGTTGGAAGGAGGCACCGCACTGCACCGCACTGGACCAGCACGTCGTGGTTGCCGCTTGGTGCTTGCAAGTCAGCAACTGGACTTGCCTGATGTAGGTACCTAGGTATGTTTGACCTGACGACGCCAGGGAAGATGAATGCCTGAGGTACCCATGCCCCTGCCTGCTGTCTGCCATGTCTGCCTGAGATCACCGGGGTTCTGCACCACTTGAACCGCGACTACGACTGCGACCACGGAAGTCTCTGCCTGATGTTCCAGGTTTGTTGCTTTTCTCTTCCTCTCCTCCGCCTCCGCCTCCTTCTTCTTCTTCCTGCCTGCTCGTCCGCCGCCGCCGCCGCCGCCGCCACCGCCGACTGCCCTGCAAGCCGTCACCTAATATGGAGTGGAGCCCAGCGGCTAAGTTACTTCCTCCAGCTCCAGGGAAGTCAAGGATTCACACTCAGGGTCACTGCACGGCCTGTGCTGCGTCTCGGTCATCCTCGACTCACGACGCGCTGGAATCAATCCAAATTGAGGTAGGCCTCCAATGGAAGGTGTCGCAGACGGCGGACGCAGATCCCTCCTGTGAAGCGCTGTGAAATATCACCTCTCCGGCTTGTCGCCCTCGTCTTCCTCCACCAGCAATTCGTGTGGCTTACCATCGAGTGTCGATTACGGCTAGCGTTGGACTCCTTCTTACCATGATACATTGTCAACGATCCATATTCTCTCGCACTGCGTAGGTACAATAATAGGCCCTCCACTTCCAGGCTTGCATGTTGGGTGGGGGCCGTCAACCCGTCACGGTTATTTCTTTCTTTTACTTGGATGGGGATGGGCAATGTCCGTCCAGCGCGGTAAGGTGCCGTCCGCGACACTAGACACGCAGAAGGTACCTGAGCTTGCGGGACTATCTTGGGCGCGCTAAACAATTTGCAGTAAGCTTGGCCATGTCCAGGTTAATGCCCACCACTGGACAGACGGTACATACTGCGTACATAGTAGACCTGACACGACAGGGTCGACGCTGAGCCCTCAACCTTGTGTCTTGGGGGCTTCGAGCCTGGTCCAATGTGTTTCTCACCTGGTCTTTGCTTTGTCAGGACTCAAGGGACACTGACCCATGCCTCGTCGCCTTTCGTTCCTCGCTTTTCGCCCTTGCCGTCGTGCCGCCCTGCCTGGCCTTGGCCTTGGCCTTGCGGTTGTTGTTGCGGGTGCTACTGGCAAAATTGCATATTCCCGGGGCCAGGATGTTGAATCTTGATCATGGGCCGACTTGCCAATATCGAAGCGTGATTGACAAGGTCGCCAGTACTTCACAAAGCCGTCCAAGTCGTACTCAAGTCTATGTACCGGCTACACAGCAGTCAGTGGAGTTTTCCCATCCCCTTACAAGTTATGGCCCCCGACGTCTACAATCCTCGCCCTCCTTGTGCTCTTCAGTATGGGTCCTCGACGTTCTGTCAGATTTTTATGGCTCAAACGTGGGAATGGATGGACACTAAAGCGTTGGAGCCCAGCATGGCAGAGTCACTGTTTTGCCAAACCTAGCTCGAGGTAACGGTTGACTCCTGCTCAGCACAGGTGGAAAGGGGGGGCGAAGGGGAAAAAGAGAAAGTGCCGCCGGTATCTGTACCTAAAAGCCTTGCAAGTTCTTGCTGCCTACCGCGCCAGCCACCCAGCTTTATGTACCGGAGCCCAGCGGGCTACTTCCCCCCTCTCTCTGACCCTGCACCTGCACACTTTGAGGTGCTGGGTCGCCCAACCACCTCGTCACACTCTGGCTTGTCTCCCCTTCCTTACCAGACCTAGCAGACTGTGACTGCGACTGACTCTCTCGCCTTCATGTCACTCGGCCCATCCAGCCCAGCTGCGGCTATTCTCGTGAACATCGGTCACAGCCGTCCATGACCCATATCGGAGGTTTCGCAATCCCACATTCCAATATGCTGCAATTTGCCCGTCCCATTTCATCCCATTTCGAGGAACACGACGCCCCCAACAACCTGATTCCCTGGCCCAGGCATGCCGACATGCAGTCGCTGTGACCTTCGCCTGACGCGGTCACCGTCCAACTCCTCGCCTCGCCTCTTTGGCCCCCCCCCCCTTGGTCATGGATCGATGAAAGGATGCAACACATGGTGGGGGAAACAAGAAAGGGGAAAATAAAGATGCTTCTCGCTCCGATGCATCAGCAACAGCCGATACCTTGGATACTGCGGTACACGATACCTCGAACAACCCGCGTGGACACCACCCAAGGTATCTGGCTGCGCACTCAGTCCAACAAGGACGACGATGCCCACCTAATGTCACGACTCAAGACATGCTTGCAGGTTCGGCCCTTTGACATGATTTTGGCCAGCCGTGACCCTCATGGGACGGTGACTACTATGGTGTTATGGGTAAGTAAAACCTCCCGGGCTGGTAGCGTGGGGACTGACGGCCCACAGGAAGCACTGGAATAACTGCTGAATGGACGCTCTTTCGCCTGCAATCGATGTACCGCGCCTGGTCGGCTTGAGCCACAGATACCTGGCAGGGGTATTTTACTTTGGCCTGCAACCGCAGTAAGGAGATCGCCAAGGCAGCTGCTGATGCTAATGCTCTCAAACAGCATCATCTTGCAAACTTACCTGCATTCCGGTCCGGAACATGCGCATCCATCGCCTCCGGTTGATCCATCCACTGAATTCTACCCAAATTCAACTTGCACTATCCATGGTTCGAAAGGGTGCAACCCATGGCAAAGCGCAGCAAAGCCAACACAATCACAGGTTGGATGCCAACTCACCGACCAAGTCGACTTGTTACGGCGATATCATCGGCCCAGTGGCATCTCACATTTGTGTTCTCATCACCAAGTGCCCATAGCTTGCGGCAACTCACCAATCGGCCCTTGGCTTTGGTCCGTCCTCGAGATTTCGCCAACCAGTCACAGACTCATACCACCATTGACGCCCGCCCTCACAATACATTGACTGTGGTACGCTGAAGGCCAGGGGAAGGAAACGGCATGCTATCCACACGACCCACACCATGCCATCCTTACACACTTCCACATGAACCTACTGCGCGTGTGCACACAATCGCAACCTTCTCGTCTCTGTCTCCGCAAATCGACCTCCTCACTCTGGGTCAGGGGTGTGTGGGCAAAGCTCCAAGCCAACAGCCGTCTCCTGAGTGAGATCTGTGATCCGCCCTCGTCCGTTCCACCTCCCATGCGCCTGGAGAGCGGCTTGTCATTTGATGGCCTCACCCCCCCTTGGCACACGCCCATTTTGGCTTCACTCTGGCGCTAGGATGACTGCAAACAATTAACGTTCCGTTTCGTACCTTGGGCCGCCGCTCAGCAACATCAACCACTTCGTATGACCAACAAAGTGACCGGACGCCCAAGGCATGGTACACCTAGACAGCTGTGCTGCCGGTAGCGAAAGACGATGCGCGGCACGCTTAACTTCTACCCGTTTGGACACCATATATCGTGGCCGCAACTGTGCCATCCATTTATTGGATGCACCAGACCAAGTATCCGTGTCATTCGGCTTGGAGCATTTCTGACCTCCTCTCAACGCAGGATCTCGACGAGCCTGGTGGTCATCGGCTTGCGTCAATATACCGGTTATGGGGGGAGCACGCATGGTACTGTCGTCTCCAAGTTGCTGTCCTGGCTAAGAAGCCGTGGATTAGGTTGTCGACGAGAAGACCGACAATGCTTGCAGTTGGTGCGGTACGTACTGTCGACCAAGGGGACTTCCCTAAGCGGGACCGTCTCCGTGCTTCTCTCAAAGTTCTAACTTCTTTCACCTCAGCGGCCCTGAGACCAAGACCCCGATGGAGATCGTGGGTTATCCAGAGTCTGTGCTTTTTTTCACATCTTGTTTTCCGCCTTTTGGACGGTGGCACCTGATCTCTCTATGGGTTCCCCGAGATGAGCGGTAGGAGAGCCGCTGGACAAGGGCGAGCGATGCCGACCGGCTTAATCGCTGTCTGATACAGTTGCGGGCTTTTCTCGATGTTAGATTGCGCGGTGTCAGTAAGGCTTTCAGGTGGATGTGGAAGGGGTGGAAATGGTCGTTGTCTCGTCTCGCCAACCATGCAGGTTGCTAGTGCTGTATTCGGGATGTGCATCCATCCACGAACAAATTGGCAACTCCTCTTCTCATCAGTCAGATAGGCAGACGGTCGGTCGGTCAGTGACAGAATGGATGGCCATCAACAGGCAAGGCCGTCGGGTGGGTGGCACTTTGGAGGAAACCACCAAAACATGCAAGGCGAGATGCACATCCCATCTGCTAGGTAGTGTTTAGGGGGGTGGGGAGGAGGCTCGAGAGGGACGGCGACGGGCATGGAGGGATGACGGCCATGGATCCATGGTCCCAAGAGCGGGTGTCTTTGCTGGGGTTCCTTAGATCCCCAGCGGCTTCATACCACTACGCCCCCTCTGATGTAACCCATCAGTTCAAACTGAGCTTGCAGGGGGCTGTTGACGATGGGTGATTGGACGCGGCTGGTTGATTGCAGACGGGGCCTCGCCGACTCAATGCGGTAACGACACCCTCTGGGTCAGCAGAGAATGGAGGCGGTTTCCCTTGGACCCCTTCTAACCTGTTGCCCCTGGCCTGTATGCGGCGCTCTGCTGCGTTGTTGCACGAGACGCAAGCAGGGGTGGCCATCTCCAGACTCCAAGCTGGCGGCGTGAGCGCCTGGGCCAAGTGGTTCTTTGGGCCAAAGACGTTCCATCCATGTTCTTTTTTCTTTCCTTACCTCCTTGACCGCCCGCTGCCCCTGTGCTGCCCACCCGCCAGCCAGGATGGCAAGGAACGGGAAAGGTACGTACCGGGAAGCCCTTCGCTTCAATCCAGCAGCTTTTTTTCCCTTCCTTTTTCCTTCACTATTCGGCCGTCGTACCAGGCCGGCCTACCCCCCCCTCCCATCTCGACTTGAGCCTTATGTGCCGCCATGGCACGATGTCCTTGGGCCGGCGAGGTACCTCGAAACGGTACATGCGGCACCCGACGCTACTCGCTACCCGTCCATGGGAGACGCACACACACATACTTAGTACACACACTCACGCATACGCAGTACACTCCTAGGACATGGCGTAGAATTGGCACCACCACCTGGCCGGCTCCACAACCCATTCCCTCATTCATCCATCCGCCATCCATCCTTTCCACTGCCCTGACCAGTCGTGGTCCAGTGTCCAGTGACCGCCCGGCGCTCGCTCGACTGGACAGTCCCGTACCTCGCCCTCCCTGGTCCATCATCCATCTCCTCGCCCTCCACCACCACCACTCTGTACCAGAACCACTAAGGCGAAGCAACCAAGCGTCCACACCCACTGCGGCACCACACGCTCTCACTCACCAGAACAAAAAAAAAAAAAAAAAAAAAAAACCCACACACTCACACCAGCACTATCGACAAGTCCGTCTCATGCTTCCCATGCTTTCCCATCCTGCCTCCACCTGTGTGTCCTGCCCTGCCCTGCCCTGCACACCCCGGCCGTACCTGCTACTGCATAGTAAGGTGCAGAGACAGCCCAAAGGGAAGCAGCCGCCTCGTCTCCTTGGACTCCGAAATCCACTTACCCTCCGTTGTGAGATCCCTGCCCAATCCATATGACGCAGTCCGCTTTCTCGCTGGCCGCCCCCCTTGGACACCCAGACACCCGCCCAAAAAGGGACGGAAACGGTACGTACCGCCCCTGTCCAGCCACGCCGCTTGGGACACCTGCACTGCACGGCGGCGCGGATACCTCCCATCAACATCCCATCCCCATGCACGCAACCCGCAACTCGCTGCCTCTCCGTACGCAGTACACACATGCCAAACCGTTCAAGGTCTTAACACTAGGTGCTGTCTTTCTTGGCCCACTCCACAACTCCATACCCATGGTGCCTGCTGCTAGTGTGGTCGTTGCTCCGCTGGAGCTAAGGTTTGATTTTATCCTTCTTCAAGACCAATCTAGTATCACCCATGTATTCTCGCTACTCCCTTGTAACTCTTGCAGAGCAAGTCTTCCTTCTCCGTACTTACATAGGCTAGCCCTGGGTCCGTCCTCTCGATGCCATCTATATCACCAACCACCGCCGCATCTCTTTCACTTGCCTCCCTCTCCCACCAGAGCCTCCAGCTTCAACCATCTTCTACTACCTACACCACATCACACTGAATAGTCACCGACCTCACATTCACCATTATGATGCCCACACTCATGGGAGGTGCTCTCCCGGGCGTCGTCCCCATGTCCTATCACCAAGACACCTTCCTCGACGACTTGTCGAGACAGATGGCTCTATCACAGGCGTCAAGGAGGCTATCAAGGGGTTCCAACGGACAACGAACCGGATCAGCCATGCGTGTCGTTAAGCCCACAAGCGCCAACAACAGCCCGAGGTCATCATCATCAATGCAGGCGAGGAGGAGGACCATGATGAACGACGGAAATCTGGCGAGGCGGAGGCAGCAGGTTATGGACCACGTCCCGATGCCCGAGTACAGCTCTCAACCTCGACCCAGCCGTCCTCTCAGCTGGCACCCATCCACCTTCCAGCAACAACAGCACAAGTTGCCGGTCCAGCAGTCCGTGGCCCACTATCCGTTCCCTGCTACCACATCGGCATACCATGAGACCGACAGCTACGCTGCGTACCAGCAGTTCCCGCCCACACCTGCTGCCTACTCTTGCAGCACTTCTCCTGCCGCCGCCTTCTCACCTCTTTCTCTCCCCTTTGGCGCCTACGACGGATCCTCCTATCTCCCCGTCGAGGGCTGGAACGTTCCTCAGCAGGCCCCTCCTGCTTATGTCTCCTCCACTGAGGCTGCTGGATACGCCGAGCCTTTCCCGGCGCTGCCCACCGCCCTCCCTGATTTGACGCCTTCCACCACCTCGACTTCGTGGAACTCGTACCCCATGGACGGCTTCACCAGCACGTCGCCACCGACTCCAGAGACCCTCCCTCAGGCTCAGCAGCCGCAGCCCATCGTTCCCAACGAGGACACCATCCCCTACCAGCCTCTGGACGAGCCTGAGGAGGAGGGTGAGATTCTTGTGGGCATGGGCCTCTACGACGCTCCTGACAAGTATGACCACGACCCTCAGCTCGATGCTTCTCGCTCCGCCATGTCCTCCCTCCTGGGTGCTCCGTACCGTCCTCGCGAAGGTACCGGCAAGGGCTTGAAGCTCGAGGAGTCGTGGCAACCTCCTGAGGAGAGCGACGACGAGGATGACGCCGGCCAGGAAGATGCCGACGGCGAGGACCAAGATTAATACCACGACACCAACCCAAGAAATTTCACGGTACACTATCAGCGCAAGCGATTATGATTTAATGACGACACTTTGTATACTATGTATGATTACCACCACCAAGAGATGTATCACCACAAGGGACTCGGGGCTTAGGATTGAAAATATCAACCCAGGCGGATTTTGGAAGGCGGAGGGTGGGGAAGAACAAAAAAAAAACGAAGGCAAAATACCCCGGGAAACACAATGAAAACGAAGGCAGGGGCCAGATGAGTGGTCCCAGTATCGTCAAACGATGTGCAGATAGAAGACAAGACCCAAATACAAGAAAAACACCGCGCTACGCGCCAAACACTCCATATTTCCAAACTGTCCACATCTCATATCTATCGCGACTCGATGCATGTGCAAGACGCAGGAGATTTCGGCCAGTCTACACAGCCAGCACCAACAACACGGAGGAGGCGCCGAATCGAAGTTGAATCGTCAACGCGGACGCTAAAAATAAGCGAGAAAGAGCCTCCCGAACAGCATCCCTGTCGAGCATGGCATGAGCTGCAGTGTGGGTCCATGCTCCCCTGTCACATTCCAGCGGCCGGCCAATCCTGTACACTGTAGAACCCCACCCCCGCCGTTCTGGCCAGCCCTGCCAGGTCGCGAAACACCCCGCCGTGTCCCCTTAGAAAATTCTGGTGCAGTGACCTCACCGGCCTCTAGCCTCCTGCCCCTCAGCGTCTCCTCCCACTGTGTCCTTGTGTCCCACTGTGTGCCGCACCTCAGAGGCTGAGCAATGTGCAGTGCGCCGCCCACAGCTGACACTGCTGAAGCCCAACCCAACAGTGCCAGGTGAGTGAGTGAGAAAACACTTCACAGTGTCGGAGAGGGAAGGAGGGGGAAGGAGGGGGAAGAGGCCGTTATCGGCTCTGCTTGGCAACTCTACCCCACCATTGATGCTGTGGAAATTTTCCTCGCGGGCGAGTCACGAATCACGAAAACAAGATACCGGGTAGCGATCCGATTTTTTTCTCTTGCAGTTGCTGCCAAACTACCTGGTCCTGTTTGGCTGCGAGACCTTTCCCCTCTTTCGTGGAAGCTGAAGCCTCGACTCACACATCACTGAATTGCATTGCACACGATACAGTGAGAAACAACACAACTCGAATTCTCAAGATGGCATCCCAGTACGAATCACCCGCCGTGTACCACCCGTCTGCTGTGTGAGAGGACGAACCCCGCGCTAATTACTTTGCCATGGGCGTAGGAGCGTTTTGATGCTCGGCGCGGGCTTCGTGACCCGGCCGACCCTGGACATCCTCAGCGAGGCTGGCATTCCCGTCACTGTTGGTGAGCAAGAGTCCTCCGTCTTCGTGCATGTCTGACATCAGACATTACGCGCCATTGTTTGTTGTGCGTCTGGTGTAGCGAAACTAACTCGTCCCGAACCAATGCAGCTTGCAGAACTCTCGAGTCGGCCCAGAAGCTGTCCGCCGGTGTCAAGCACGCCACCCCCATCTCCCTCGATGTCACCAACGATGCCGCTCTCGACGCCGAGGTCGCCAAGCACGACCTGGTCATCAGCTTGATCCCCTACACCTTCCACGCGACCGTCATCAAGTCGGCCATCCGCCAGAAGAAGCACGTCGTCACCACCAGCTATGTCTCTCCCGCCATGATGGAGCTTGACCAGCAGGCTAAGGAGGCCGGTATCACCGTCATGAACGAGATCGGTCTTGACCCTGGGTAAGCATGGCAGACATGCAACCGTTGACCACTTGTACGCTGTCAAGACCATTGAGGAGGTTCACGCCGAGGGAGGCAAGATCGTTTCCTTCCTCTCCTACTGTGGTGGCCTCCCCGCCCCTGAGGCCTCTGACAACCCGCTCGGCTACAAGTTCTCGTGGTCTTCTCGTGGTGTCCTGCTTGCTCTGCGTAACGCGGCCAGGTACTACAAGGACGGCCAGGTCGTCGACGTCGCCTCCAAGGACCTCATGGGCACCGCCAAGCCCTACTACATCTATCCCGGCTACGCCTTCGTCGCGTACCCCAACCGTGACTCGACTCCCTACAAGGAGCGCTACAACATCCCCGAGGCGGAAACCATCATCCGCGGCACCCTCCGCTACCAGGGCTTTCCTCAGTTCATCAAGGTCCTCGTCGACATTGGCTTCCTCGACGATACCGCCCAGCAGGCTCTCTCCAGCCCCGTTCCCTGGAAGGAGGCCACCAAGGCCGTCGTCGGCGCCTCTTCGTCGAGCCAGAGCGACCTCGAGGCCGCCATCCTCTCCAAGGCGACCTTCGAGTCCCCCGAGGAGAAGCAGAGAATCCTCAGCGGTCTCCGCTGGATTGGCGTTTTCTCTGACGAGCAGACCATCCCTCGCGGCAACCCCCTCGACACGCTCTGCGCGACGCTCGAGAAGAAGATGCAGTTCGAGGAGGGCGAGCGCGACATGGTCATGCTCCAGCACAAGTTCGAGATCGAGCACAAGAGCGGCGCCCGCGAGACCAGGACGTCGACCCTCGTCGAGTACGGCGACCCCAAGGGCTACTCCGCCATGGCCAAGCTGGTCGGTGTCCCCTGCGGTGTTGCTGTCCAGCAGGTGCTCAACGGCACCATCTCGGAGAAGGGCGTCCTGGCGCCAATGAACTCCAAGATCAACGACCCCTTGATCAAGGAGCTCAAGGAGAAGTACGGAATTTTCCTGATCGAGAAGACCCTGTCTTAGAGGGTGTTTGTGTGGCGTGAGGTGACACAGCCTGTGGCAGAACTGGGCCGCACCGGATCGGGTACCTACCGGGTGTCGTCGATTCTGACGGTCACCTTGATGAGAATTAAAATAAAAGTTTAGACCCCCATGGATATAGAAGGATGCATTGATGTCCACGATGTGTATGCACTCATCCCGCACCCGTACGTGAGCCCCAACATTGCGCTACCCCTGTATCACTCGGTCGTCTCTTGAGTGGACCAGGCTTTGGGGCGGTGGTGAAGGAATGAAAAAGATTCATCTCAGCTGTGCAGCGCCAGAGCGGGCGTTCGAATATGGGCCAGAGACATTGGTGCAACGCCACGGCACGAACGGAATCAAGGTTGGTGAGAGAGAGTGTGTGTGCGTGTGTGTGTGCAACTCATCTGATGTGCCGGTCGGTGTGGAATGAGATGCCCCTGAGGTTGAGTCTCGCTGCACTTGCCATAGGCAGGCAGGAGTGGCGCTTTACACGTCCCAGGCGGTGGTCGGCTGGCGGTGTGTCGTGTGCTGTGTCTGTGTCTGTTAATGAACGTACTGGCCCAAGCTGTAGGCGGGAATGAATTTCACTGCCTAGGTACAGGGCCAAAAATTGTCTCCATACTTTCCCCTCCCCCTTCCCTTTTTCCCGTCCCATCTATCACCTTCGAAGTATTCGAATACTGCGTAGCACGCACCCCCTTGCCCCGATCCCAGGCACCCCCCATTGGACTGCTGCAAAGAGAAAAGACAGATCGGTTTGGCGCCCTGTTACGGAGAAGGCGTTCGGTACCGAGTACTTACTTACACCTGAACACCAAAGCCTCGAAAAACGAAGGGGAAAAAAAAAAGCCTTGAAGCCACGCCGCCAGCACCAGGAACAAACGACCAGAACCTTTCCGGTCGCGGCTCTGAAACATTGCCTACATTTACCGTACACACAGCTGCTGCCTCTCGCCGCGCGACTCTAGCGGTCTAGCACTGCACACGCGCACAAGGGCGCGCACTCGCTACCTGGGCGCAGCTCAACAGGCCGCCGAACGAACGAACGATCGGAAAGCATGGTCCAATATATCCTGACGCCATGGCGCGATCGCCGCGAACTGCTCAATGTTCGCCAGCAGTTCTATCCCGCAGCCGCCCCGTCAGCACCTGCTGCTGCTACTACAGCGCCCTCCGCCAAAGCCAGGATGACCGCTAGCACCACCCGTACACCCGCTACGGCTGCTGCACCACCCAGACCGTCGGCGTCGTCGACGTCGACCCTTGCTGCCACAACCGCAACGAGCATCAGTGCCAACGACCTTATAGCAGCACTGGCGGCCCAGCACCACGCCGTCGCCAGAGTGTCCATATGGATGCAGCGCGGGAATTGCCCGCACATGGTCGAGTCGACGGCGCTGCTGACGGCCGCCATCCTCAGCGATGGAGAGAGCTCCGGGAGCGCTGGCACCTACGCCGTACGAGCGGCGTACGCGGCCGCCTTTAGTCGGTACGTTGGCTTCTTCTTCTTTCTGTTGGTCTTTTTTTTTGCTTTTTTTGGTCTTCGATGCAAATACAAAGCAAGTATTCCCTACATGGTATGCAGTATAAGCGAGACAGAAGGGGGCATGTCAAAGTCTATTTCGGCCGTTTGCTCCCTCGTCTGGGTTGCGCTTCCCGCCCTCTCCCACCCTCCCAACCAAAGCCAGCCAACCAACCCTCTTTGGGGCCATGAAACATGGTGTTGGTTTGTTCTGCCCTTTGGCTTGTCCGTCTTTCTTTGCCTCTGGCCTTTCCATCTCCACGCCCCTCCCTTCCCCGGGGATCTGGGCACCTGTCGTCGTTGGCGTTATTTTGGCTTTCGGGTATTTCATAATTTTGCCCTTTGAGGGCGGGATTGTCAAATCCTCTGCTCTCACACCACTCCTTGCGTCGGGGACACCCCCTCACCCTCCGTTTCTTGCCATGACGCCCTGCCCGTCTTTTGGGTTGAGCCCCTCAGACCCAGAGACCAGAGACCATGGACCAGACCCAGGCCGTCTGATGAATCGTCGAGGTGGAATCGCCTGATCTGCAGACGAATATTACACTTGCAAACACTTACAAGAGCGCCCGCTCGCCTGTACGGGCTAGCTTTTCGAAGTCAAGGAGGACTTGCAAAGACACACCTTCTTGGTTCATGGTTGGCAGAACCATCTCGGTGTTCGCTCTTGTCTCAGCTTGTCTGGGTCGCGAGTGCGACTCTGACTTACGGCTGACTGACGTTCCTGGCCTGGCAGCAAGTGTTTTACCTGCTGGAGCCGTGTGGTCTCTCAACCAACACCAGGACCTGCAAGGCATCTTCCCGGATAGTTGATGGATACGGTTAGGGTTCCGCCTGAGCCGTCCGGATTGCTCGTCCATCTCCGGCCGGCGGTCCCTTGGGGGAATTGTCTTTCACGATGCTAGTTTCGCTGATCGTCATACCACACCTGCTCACTGACACTTGCAGGTTCGTGACCGGGCTCCTCGACGGGCACCAGGACAAGCAGCGCAAGCTGAGTATGTACTCCGTGGCCAAGACCATTGGTCTACCGGCGACCTTTGTGGAGCTGCGGCATCAGGCTACGCATGAGCAGCTGCCATCCCTGGCGAAGCTGCGGTCCGCGGCGAGGAAGGCTCTGGCGTGGATCTGGGAGTACTACTGGCAGCACCTGGGCGCGGACGAAGATGAGGAGGAGGTCATTGTCGGGGACGCCGCGGCGCCTGGGTATCGTGAGATGGTGACGGCGTACTTGGAAGAGGCGGAAGGGGCGAGGAAGGCTGAGCGGAGGAGGCTGTTAGGCAGGCTGGACGAGAGCCAGCTGCTCACGGCGCTGTCGCAGGTTATGGAGGCGCCGAGTGATGATGCGGTTTTGCGGGGGGCTCTGAGGTTATCGAGGGAGCTTCTACACAAAGGACAAGAAGAGGTGGAGGAGCGTGAGGAGATTGACCTGGAGAAGGAGGTGGAGGAGGTTAGGACGCAGATTTCACGGAGCAGGGACGTGTTGATGTCGGATGCGAAGGATGAAGAGAAGGGTGCCGAAGATGCGGAACCTGAAGGCGACGGGAGTGGTGGCATCGGTTGGGCCAAGCACGAGGGCCCCTGGAAGCCGCGTCCCATCGGCGTTGCATGATTCCAGACGGTCTATAATTGAAGACGACCTGATACCAGATTCCTGCCTCTGCTCCCTTGATGAGCGGTTACGTTGATGTTGACATTGAAGCCAAAGTGCGGACGTCCTGCTGCATCACGTGGGGGGTTATGACGATGAGTGAGTGGATGGGGAACGTCCTGCAGGGGCCCCCTCCTCAGATTTGTAATAACGTCACCGTGACTTGCCGCTGAAGCGCAGCCAATACCACCACTCGAAGCACCGACGAGACGTCTTCTCACCACCGTAATTGCCTTTCATGAATCCCCTCATCACAAGAAGGCCATTTTTGAGACACAAACTCGCTACTGTTACAGCAGCTGTAGGCATCTATCCATCTTGAGGGAGACGTTTAAGGGGTGTCCGCTGCTGACAACTGGCGCAGCTTACATTCACCAACGCCATGCATATCCAGTCGATTCCTATGTGTACGTTTTCTTGGGCCCCCACGATCTTTTCCCGGTTCTGACATGATCGGGGATACATAGGGAAGGGTAGTAGCAACAACTACGCCTACCTGGTGAAGGACGACAAGACCAACGACGCCGTCATCATCGACCCGGCCAACCCGCCCGAGTGAGCGACTCCTCCCGCCGCGACGTGGTGAAGTACTCAGTCAGTGTCCATGAGCTGATAATGTGTGCGCCAGAGTCGCCCCCGTGCTGGAGAAGGCCCTGAAGAACAACGAGATCAACCTCACGGCCATCGTCAACACGCACCAGTGAGTCTACCTGCGAGTCTCCAAAGGCCATCCCACTGACGACTGGCAGCCACTGGGACCATGCGGGCGGCAACAAGAAGCTGGTGAGTTGCTTCTTGAGGAAGGCGGATGTGAGTGTTCGCTGACACGTCGCCAACAGCGTCAGGAGCTGCAGAAGCCCGACCTGGCCATCATCGGCGGCAAGGACTGCGAGGCCGTGACGAGGACGCCCGGGGACGGCGAGTCGTTCAAGATTGGCAGCATCGCCGTCAAGGCGCTCTACACGCCGTGCCATACGCAGGACAGCATCTGCTGGTTCATGCAGGACGGGGAGCAGAAGGTCGTCTTCACGGGCGACACGCTCTTCCACAGCGGTCGGTGCCTCCTTCTCTTCGCTTACCCTACCTTTGCAATCAAACGTGGGGAGGTTTGCTGACTCCATCGACGCAGGCTGCGGCAAGTTCTTCGAGGGCACCCCGGAGGAGATGCACAAGGCGCTGAACAAGACGTTGGCCGCGTTGCCCGACGACACGGTTGTCTACGTGAGTCCGAGTCCCATTTCTGGGGCATGAACGAGAAGCTGATATCGGAGCAAGCCCGGCCACGAGTACACCAAGTCCAACGTCAAGTTCGCCGTGTCGGTGCTGCAGAACGAGGCCGTCCTGAAGCTGCAAAAGTTCGCGGAGAACAACGAGGAGACGCAGGGCAAGTTCACCATCGGCGATGAAAAGGTATGCCACATGCACCTAGCCCCCCGGTCATGAACGGACCGCTGACTTGAATGTAGAAGCACAACGTCTTTATGCGTGTGGATGTGAGTCACGACAGTGATGTACCGAGAGGTGATCCCAGGCTGACAAGAGGGATTAGGACCCCGAGATCCTCAAGGTTACGGGAGAGCAGGAGCCCGTCGCCGTCATGGCCAAGCTGCGCGAGATGAAGAATAACTTCAAGTGAGTAAGTGGCAGGCTTCATTCCCCCTCGTCAAGTGCATAGTCTCGGGTCGAACAATACAGTAGAGAAGGGGCTGACTTGTAAAGTCCACCTCCCGAGTCGAAAATTTGATGCTAAGTGGGCGGAAGGAATTTGGGACTCAACACGGAGGCGCGGGGGTGATACCAGAGATTTATGACTCCCCTCTACTAGAACACACGGTGACATGTTCGCTCGTGGGTAGAGAATAAAATTCACTTGTCACAGTTGCAGTGATCTTCACATCTTTATCGGCATGTCTCCCGAAGGCCCAAAGCGCCCGACCGAGATCGATCGGGCGAGCTGGTGTGACCCAGGGAAGAGGCGGTTCGTCCTGCGACCGCCCCCGTTTGTTCAATTTTGCTTCACTGTCCACACGTGCTCGCTCTGGGTATTGGAAGCGGCAAGCTCTAGCATATTTTGAAGCGGTTCGAGAGAAGAGAAAAGGAAAAAGACGGCACGCCGTGAGACTTGTGTGTCTGTTGGGCCTCCCGTGTGAGAACGGTGTTTGCATCCGTCAATTGTCGGGATGTCGAGGCCCGCGACGTGCGGAAGGCATGTTCCGGCCGCTGGAGGGTTTTGAGATGTAGAGAATCTCGTGGGGTCTGCGTGGGTTGCAGAGAGGTGCCGTCCGTTGCGGAGGCTGTGGGCTGCGTGCGGCCGCGTTGGGCGTTGCAGTGCGCAGTGTGTTTGTGCCAGAGTAGGCGAAGTCTTTGCAGAGCGATGCTGCTATGTTTTTGCCAGTGTAGGCATGTCTTGCCAGTATAGGCGGATTTGCCAGTGTGGGCGAATTTGCCAGTGTAGGCGTGCAGTAGAGGCGAGGCGTTTGACCGTCCTCGACGAAGTTGCGCATCCGTCGCGTTGCGAGATGGATGGCTGTGAAAAATCGAAGTTGAAGAAGCCGACAAAGCAGTTGCAGAATTTTATATCTCCATTGCGGCGGGGCCTGCGATACCGTACCTGATCGGCTTCCGCACGTACCACTTGCACTGTGCACCGCGCCGAAAACCAATTAACGCGTCGTCGCAGAGCGCAGTGTCCCGGCGCATCCATCGTCATCGACAACGAACCCAGCCACACACCGAACCTCTGTTCTCGACAACCGTACAAAACCACATCTTATTACCAAACACATAAAAACACACTCAAAATGGCAAGCTCTCTCCTTCCTCTCCCCCGCCCGCTCAAGCTAACCCCCACCCCTCCCAGCCCGCAAAGCGCAAACCGCCCACGGCCTCCTCCGCCGACCCGCCGCGCCCGCGCGCCTCGAAGCTGGCCAAGGAGCACAACATCTCGGCGCAGGAAGAGCGCGAGATCCGCGAGGCCTTCTCCCTCTTCGCGGAGCCGATGCGGGGCTACGGCAAGGAGGGCGTCATCCCGACGTCGGACGTGCGCTCAGCGCTCGTGGCGCTGGGGATCCCGCCGGCCTCGCGCGCCGAGCAGGCCGAGTTCGTCGAGATCCTGGACCCGGAGAGCGAGGGCTTCGTCGCCTACGAGCCCTTCTTCGCCATCTGCGCGCTCAAGTACCACCAGCGGGAGAGCAGCGGGACCGGCGGCGAGGAGAGGAGGAGGGAGGTCGAGGAGGCGTTTCGGCTGTTTACCGGCGTGGGAAGCTCGTCGGGGGGGCGGGACGTGATTTCGCTGGCGGATCTGAAGAGGGTTGCTGGCGTCCTGAGGGAGGACGTCAAGGATGAGGTGTTGAGGGACATGATCCTCGAGGCCAACGGCGGAGCTGGGGTCGGGAGGGGCGTGAAGAGGGAGGAGTTTGAGGAGGTGATGCGCCGCGCTGGGGTATGGCGGTGAGGCCTAGGTGGTGTGTGCATTCGAGCGTTGTTCATTATACCCCGCGAGGTGTTTGGCGTTTGGCAAGGCAAGGCATGGCATGGCATGGCGATTTACCGTCTACAAGAGGTTCACGACAGCGGGCAGGTTAGGGCAGGCTTCGTTTCATCAGATTTCACGAATCGCAAGACAAAATTGCACCAAGGTGAATACCGGATATAATAATGATTCTATCTGAACTCAGTAGCCCATGTGGTGTGGGGGTCGGGGTGTTCTTCCACCGCCCCCTGGTTGGTTCCATGCTCATAAAAACGCCCTTGAAATATGCATATTCCGGCCTTTCCCTTGGTTTTGCCATGCGTTGTGTGCGTCATGACCAGACGTTGGAAATATGGATTATTACATCCTCGTCTTATCCCAAGTCAAATACAAAACCCTCCCGTATGTGTGAGATGATGAGCTTGGATGGGTTGATGGTGTCCTCTCCGTAGCCTGTTTGCTGGCCAGCTTCCTTTTGTGCAAGAATAGAACGAGAAAAACGCAGAGTCAAAAGAGAATTGTCGTAGCACAGCACGCCGCGCCTGTCGCATTTGCTCCGTTCAGAACGGAGCAGAGCGAGGGACGGAAACGGCATACTAAGCCGTTGTGTCGGCCGCGGGAGCGGCTGCCTTCTCCTTCTCGGCGGCCGCCTTTTGCGAGTCAATGACGGCCTGGAGCTCGGGGGGCGCCTTGAAGCCCTGGTGGTCCTGGTGACGCTTGTAAAAGTAGTTATCGGGCTTGGGGCGGAGCTCAGCGGGCAGCTCCTCGAGGACGCACTCGAGGATGGCGTCGATGGACTTTTGCTTGGAGCCGTCGCGGTGCCAGATGGAGATGAGATGGGAGTTGAAGCGGACCGAGAGGCCTACGCCGCAGATCTGGTCGTCTAAAGAAAGGCCTTCCGTTAGCAATCCCGCGATCTCTTCATGTGCGTGAGCAGAGGCAAAGGGACTCACTGTCATCGAGGACGCTCTGCAGCTTCTCGCCAATGGCAAGCAGCTGCACACGGGTCCAGACGTCCGGGCCAATGTTCTTGGGAACGCGGAACGTCCAGGCGCCACCGTTGATGTTGCGTCGGTCCTCCCAGATGGGCTTGAAGCCCTGCTTGAAGAGGTAGATAGACTCGCGCATCTTGATCTGGTCGACGGGGGTGTTGTTGTTGTACTTCCAAAAGTCCTGAACCGACTCGATCTGAGAGCCGAGCTGCTCCAGCTGCACCTTGTACTCCTCGTCATTGCCTGCCTTTTGGTCCTTGTTTTGCCTGCGGGAGGATGGTGTCAGTCAGTTGCTGGGGCCTCGACGAGGTTCAGGGGTATGTTGGTGTTGTTCGTTGCGGGGTTGAATGCGCAGCAGGATAGCAAACACGCGAGAGGCATTCAGGGAAGGCTTACTTGTCAAAGTAGACGTTCCAGTAGTGTTGTGTCGGCAGCGGGCGCATGGCCTTGAGGAAGTTGCGCTTCGCATCGTCACGCTGGTCGGCCGGGGAGCTGACGCTGGGCGAGTTGGGGTCGGTGGTGCTCTGGGACAGGCCCGAGAGGCCACGGGTGAAGAGCGCGGGTCTGGTAGCCATGGTCGCGGTCGATACGAGGGGTATAGAAGAACGCAAAGAAGGACGAAGGGCAGAACGACAGACTGGAGAGTGACAGGAGGTGTCAAGAACGTGAAGTGTCGGGCTCACGAATAACCTGTCGGCTCGTACGTTGTGGCCGGCTGCAGCAAGACCTGGCACCTGGTCGGGGATCGGGGGTCGGGTGGACGTGGCCGAGAGAATGAGAGGGAGCCGTTTGGCTTGCTGTTCGTTCGTTGGCTCGGTGGTCTGCGGCAGTGCCTAATGTAGCAACGAGGGGCAGAAGTGGGCAGCCCCCGTGTGGCTCTTTAGTGGAGGGACTGGGGGGTTGGACGACGTGGGCTTATTGCTGTCGTTGCTGGTGGTGCTGTTGGTCGCTTTTGACGGCGGGGTCTGCGTTGCGGTGCAGGAAAAGAGGCGTCGTGGGCTGTTGAATTTCACCAATGAACAGCGACCGAAGTCTTTGGTGGTTGGTTTGGCGGATTCAAGAGACGGTAGCAGGAGTAATCGAGGGGTGGCGTATTCTCGATTATTCAGAGATGAATCTCGGCGATGGCAAGAAATCCCCACACAATATGCCCTTGTTGCTTTGCAGCTTTGTGTTCCTCCAATGTCGGCCGGGCTCAATTCAATTCGGGCACGGGACGAGATTAGAACGAAACCGTAAACCGTAAAGGAACCCTTTCAAAAGAGACAGGTTGAGGGAGAGGGAGAGAGGTCGGAAACAAGGGTTCAGCGGTTGACAACAACGGCGGACGACGGCAAACAACAGGTTTCTGCAACTTCTGAATGACTCGGCGGTCGGATCCAGGGGAGCTTGGTGTCAAAGAGAGGTGAACAACACGACAAGGCGGCGACCGAGGGAGAGGCGGTAGAGGAGAGGAAAGAAAGAGAGCAGGAGAGAGAGCAGTAAGGTTGAGGGTAATAAGTATCACCAACCATCCGGCTCTCGTCTCTCGTCGTGGCCAGCAGCCGCAGCAGCGCCTCCCTCAAAACACAAGCACCCCTACTCATCCTCACTTGTTCAGGTACCTCACCAAAGGAGACAGCAACCCGGAGGGAACACGACACAAGACGATACGGCGTCCAGGCGCCGAGGTACCTTTCCGCGGCCTTAGCTTAGCTTTCAGGTACCGTACCTGACCTCCCCTCTGGATGTTAGGGGAGTTTGTCTGGAGATTGGACAGGGAGCATCGGAATCCGGTCAAGAGTCCTCTGATCTGAGGTCTGAAGCGCAACAGAGCAGGGAGCCTGGCAGTTAATTGGCGAGTGACACCGGAAGGGGAAGTCGAGGGACCGGGGACCAGGCACAAGAGGAGGGGACCTGGAACCTGGATCTCATCTTTGCGACCGTGATACCGTCCCGAATGGAACTTGGGACTTGGGATCGCCAGCGACGACGAATAGGGGCCCTGCTGGCGCGACACACACTGCTGCTGCTGTCTGTTGCTGATACTGTTTGCCTGGCCTTGCCGTCAGCCGTTCCTGCCGCTGCGCGGCGTAAGTGGCAGCAGTCAGCAGCAACAGGTAGAGCACGCCGGTCATGACCTTAAGGTGACATTCCCTGGGCCGTCCGTCCCGAGTTTGGAGACGTGCGCCGTGCTGGAACTGGCGCTGGAGACGGATCTGAACGCTAGAGTCAACTGGTACCGAGAGCGGCGTCAACGGCGAGCAACAGCGAGAGATAGTAGACACGGAGCACACACAGAGGACACACAAGACACGAGATACAGAGACAGAGACAGGGCAGAGCCAAGGCAGAGAGAGAAGCTTGGTGGGAACATCTTACCGGCCTGAAACATCGAGCCGCCTTTGCGGCCAGTAATAAGACGTTGCGACGAGGGGGGAGGGGGGGCTGCCGCGGGAGTGGGAGCAAAGACCGGATGTTCAGGTTCGAGAAGCTTGCTGGCTGCGGCACAGCGATGGACGACTGCTGAGGTGCTTGCTGTTCAATGTTCGCTGTCCCCCTCTGAGGCATGGCGTGCCGTGCCCACGACAAGGTCGGGTGCCTATTCGTAAGGTACCTTACCTTGCGCACCGGCGACAGGGACATGGGCCAAGGCATGTGCCGTGCCGTGGAAATGCAGGGTTCACCGGCACCCGCCCCAGAGAGCGACGAGTTTAAGTGCACCGTAGCGAATTGATACGGATGCCGTTCGAACGTCTCCTCTCCCCCAATCATCCCGATATGAATTAAGGAGCAGGCACTCGACTGTTAAGGTATGATGTGCATCTGAGCCGACGTAAGCTGGAGCTTTTCATATACGTCTTGGTTCGGACAATCCGTTCGATGGCCCCAAGGGTCTGGAACCGGGCCTCTGCGCTCGAGTTGCAAGTCATGTCAGTCGGTAATTACCAAGTAACCTACCTCGCTCAGGTCCTCAGAGATTGACTTTCCAACGTCACCAGACGCAGATGCACACATGAAATCAATTGAGTTGTCGGCGGACGTACACTCCGCTTCGCCCTCTCTCAGAACCCTCTGTACCCTCTCGAGCTTTGCACTGGAATTAGAAAAAAATGACCGAAATACCGAAGAAATAAAAACCATCCGGCCACAAAGTCTCGGATGCCCATTCGTTCGCTCCCCTGACTTGAGTCTGCCCCGGCATCGAAGCCACCGCGCAGAGTAAAGACTAAGTTGAGATGAATCTCAGGGGCCCAGATCGAACCTCTCTTCAATTTTACCTTTTGCCCACCAGGCATGATGTGCAGGAAGTTCTCCCGGCCGCGGGTGCTCACTTCGCCCTGGGTGCCCGGTCCAAACCTCGCCCGTCCAGACAATCGGTTTCCCCCCGCCCATTGGACTGCTGACCCCCATTGCCAAACGGTTACATGGTCTCAGACACGTACCAACGCTGTCCTCTGCGCCCGGCTTTTGCTAAGCGGATCCGGCGAGCAGTCACTTCGTAGAAGATGGGCTGGTGACAGGTTGCAGATCACCATATCTGACAGACAGATCATTCGTGTGTGTCCGCTTCCCGTGGGCCCCCTTCGAGACAACGACGCGCGCGCAACGTTAAACGACTTTGAAGCGTATGTGCAAGCACAGAGCGTGTCTCTCTCCTCTGCAACTATACAACCCAATACCCCATTCTCAAACTGCACGAACTCAAGATCTTTCACGCACTAGAGATAACTCCATCCAATGTCCAACAAGTCCAAACCCAATCTCCGCACAGAGAGACAGACCGCACACCAGGCATGAATGGGCTCCAGCGCTTCCGCGTCAGAGACTGCCGCCAGATCAACGACTCTCCTCGTCCTCAACTCACATCCGCTCGTTCCACATTTCCTCGAACCACCGTGAATCCAGTGAGTGGATGATGGACGTTGCCCAGGACTACGGTCGTAACTTGCGTGAGTGATAGGCAAAGTCTCGCTCGTCCCGTCAAAGTTTCGATTCGCCGCCGTTGCACACGTTGCCGCCGGATGGCGGAAGAACCACGTCAGAACGAATCATAGTTCGAGACAAACGCTCTTCCGTCGTCTCTTCCGAAAAAGCCTCCTCCCTCCTCCCTCCCCTGAGGGCAGTTCACACGTTGCCAACCAGCCCTAACAGCGGGATCCCTTCCAGAACCCCCTTCTTCTCGCCGTGCTCGCCCCTTTCAAACCGTACCTGAGCTGCAGGCCGTGGGGACGGGGATATCCCAATCACGCCGGCCCGGCCGCTAACCACGCCAATCGGCCCTGACAGCACGTATATCGTCCACCTTGTTCCATGTTGCCCATCTTGAGGCACCGTCTGGATGGATACCTAGTTTGAGATCACGCCTGTGTGAGAGGGAGGACAGGAGCCAGAGGGGGGAGACTGAAAAGACCCGCCCACTTCCCTAGGTATGGAATGACAGCCCAGCTTGCTTTGCTTCACTCGCTCAGATCATGACGTACCATGGAACTTTGTTATCTACATATGTCTGGGAGGGCATTTCTACCTGTCCCTTGCTACGTTATCCTATCCTACGTTATCCTCATTCGTCTCTCTTCGTGCCGTGCTAACCTAACATACGGGCTCGTGCATGTGTGCGAAACGGCTGTCGTTCATGACAGCGCTGTACCCTGAATTGAAGACTCCCAAAACACCATGCTGTTTATCATCGTGGTTTTTACACCACACACACACAAATACCAATAGCCGCACTTATTCGCAGTTCCCTCTCTTGTCTCCTTACGCGTTCAGCGCACCGCCCAGTACGTCGCCAACCCATCGCTCCTTGTCGTCTCCAATCTTCCGTCTGAACATGCCAAGGTCGCTCAGCAGGCTGCGCATATAATCCTGCATGTCGTTGGCATTGTCCTCCATGACATCTGAGTCGTAAGCCGTATCGTCCGAGTCGTCGTATAATGACTCGCCGTCCTCGGCATTCTCCTTATCCTCCTGCCCCGCCTTGGCCTTTTCAGTCTCGTCTCCCTCTTCAGTCGCCGGCTTGACGGTAACGGCGGGGATGGGGTTCTTGAGACTGTCGAGTGCCAACTTGAGATGTAGGCGAAGGGCTTCGTTCTCCGTCTGCAAGCTCCGTATCTTTCCCTCTGCGACGAGACTGCGCTCCTCCATCATGCGCTGCATGGTCACCACACGGTCTTGGTACTCCTCGAGCTTCTCCTCTTGGTCCTTGTTGTCTTTCTCTCGCCGGCGCGACTCCGATACGGACAGCTGGAGGACGCGGATCTCCTCCGCCATGGCAGTGATCTGCGCATCGCGCTCCGCCGACGAGATGTGGTCTTGATTGACAATAGCGCGGGTGCGAATACGTTTGGCCTGGTCCGCATAACGCAGAGTCGAAAGAGTCTCCTCGTAGTCCGACGGCGCGATACAGGCAACCATTGCCGTTTTACTGTTACCTCCTAAAGAGTCCTTCAACAGCCACGTGAGGATCGAGTCTCTGTAAGGGACCACGTCCTTGCTCCGCTTTCTCGAACCCGATTTGGCGTCGGCGAGTGCACCAATGACACGACCGAGAGTGGTCAGGGACTTGTTGATGTTGCTTCCCTCGCGGAGGCGCTGGCCCGTCGCCTCTGTCGCTTTGGCGCGCTCACTGCCAGCTAGATCGACCAGTCGAATACGCGAGCTTCGTTCCGTCGTCTCGTCCGTCTCCATGTCATGGTGGATCTGCTTGAGCATAATGGTGAAGACGGCGTGACTGCGACTACTGGTATCATTCATCCTGGTACTGGCCACGGTTCTTGATCTATCTCCCGCCGTCATGTACCGCAAGATCTCGTTAAGATTGCGGACCGGCACCTCGGTCAGGTCCTTGATGTATGGCCCGTCGGTTGGCGACTCTCTGATCTTGAGATAGTACGGCGGCTGGTTGGGCACGACAGGCACGAGAAGGTCGCGCACGTGCTCGTTGTAGACCTCAAAGTACGACACTCTGACGTTGTAGGAGATGTTGGGTGTTTCGTTCTGCGCGGCCTCAATTCGCTCGAAGAGATCCTCGCACGTTCGAGGAATCAAGCCCGGCTGATCTGGTGTGCCCATCATCGTGTAACTCTTGCCTGAACCCGTCTGACCGTAGGCAAAGATGCAAGTGTGGTAGCCTTCAAAGTTGTGGTCGAGGAACTCCTCGCCCAAGCTGTTGTAGACGTCCGACTGGTGCGCATAGTGTTTGTCGTTGAGATCGTGACTCCAAAACGAGCTATCAAAGGTGAACGTCTTTTCTTCAATAATCTTCCTGGACTTCGCCTTTGCGTTCGCTGGGTCGCTGTCGTTCGGCACGAGCAGCGTCGTCTGCTGGGTGACGGGGTCCATTTCCACCAGGCACTCGGCACCGCGTTCAATTTCTATGCGCATCTATCAGTATGCATTTCGTTTTCATATTGTATGGGTCCTCGTACCTCTGGGCAGAAACGCCCGAACTCGGACGACGACCCGGACGTTGCCCCCGTCCATCTTGACGGGCGCATCGTGCGACCGCAAGGACGGGGTAGAGGCAGACGAGTGAAGTTGAGGCATCTCGAAAACCGCCGAGGGCATCAATCGAGGGTCGAGGGAGAGTCCACGCAAGGTGGTGGTAATTTCATCGAGAATCGCGCGGTAACGTTGGCGATGTGTCGCCCACATCCCAAGACGAGGCGGTCGGGCTTGTTTACTTTGTTGCCCAATTGGGAGGTAACGTGGTGGGGCCGAGTTGCCAGGGCAGTGACGCCACACTTGCTGTGTTTGTGCGCCTAAGCTGAACCCCCTGCTGGCTGGCGACTGCTCTCTCTCTGCTTGGGGTTTCCAGTTGATGAGGCAAAAGAAAGGTGTTTCCAATTGCACAGAAAAGATACATGGAAGAAAAGTCGTGTTTGCAAGTCGATGTGCCGGAAAGAATTGACAGCTGTGTGTTGACGCAAAGTTGAAAGAGGCGGTTGTCACTGTGCTCTGCCGAGGAAACAATCGTGGCTTCAGGTGCACGCGCAAACGAAAATGTCTAAACATTCTATGCCTCTAGTGATAGTGTCAAAGTAACTAACGCCTTGCGCCACGCCGTCTAATCTTGCCTGACCTCTCGCGACCGTCTTGGCCTTGCCTAGCAGCTCCGATGCCTTCCTTTCCCGGCCTGAATTTAATCACCCGCTACCCAGCTCTACGTTGCTTATTCTACCAAAGGGGGCTTTCATCGCCTTACGGCCGTCTCAGCCCCTTTCCAAGAAGCTCAGTTCCCACCTCTGAGATCATTTTCTCGTTAGGAAAGTGCTTCTTCTTGGCGAGAACGGCATCTTCTGCGTCCATCGTCCTCAGCAAATCAGAGACCTCGCTCTCTGACGGCGTGCAGTAGATCAAGTTGCCCAAGGCAAGCAACATGCCCTGCAAGGCTTCTGGAGACTTTTCTTCCTGACCTATGGCCTCCAATACTGACGCTGCCAGCTCAACGGAGTCGCCTTCGGGCAATGCGTCGCCTGTCTTCTCTCGCCTTGCTTTGTTGCTGGCTAATGCCAAGTTAGACATTAAAGAGGATGCAGATACACGAATGTTATTATGGCTGTCGTCCAGAAAGCTTGAAGATATCAACTGAATGATTGGCGCCCTGAGACTTTCGTTGCGAAGGATCTCTTCGGGGAAGAGTGGTGTGGAGAAGAAATTGCACGCCATCTGCAGCGTCACAAGACGCAATGCATAAGGGCAGTCGCTGTGAGAGTTGACAAAATTCAAACTGGCTAGGACTGTCTGGTGATCCTTCTCCTCGGCAAAGTAGCCGCTGAATCTCGCGTCGACAAGAGCGCATCTGAGAAGATCAACCACGGGGAATAGTACCTCAGTCGGCAGTGAGTGAATGGACTTCCTCAGGAACTCTGCAAACTGGCTCAGATTTGGCAGAGTCGCAGCCGCCGGGCCTTGCTTGTCACGGGCTTCGATGAATTGCTTGACACCTTGTACAGCAGGATCCGTTGCTGTTGCTCCCATCTTTGCGAGCAGCTTCTCCAAAGGTGGTACTTTGGAGTAAAGCACTGGCCGTGAATTCGGGTTGGAAAAGCTCGGTAGGTTTAAGGACTCATGAGGATGACGGGGGAAAGCCATTTGCAACAAGAGTTGGAAATTGCCCCGAAGCGCAGCCGGGTCTGCCCCTGCCCACTCATTCTCCTTCTCTCCGTGCAGGTAAGTGACGAAAGTCGGCGTCGCTCGTGGGTAGTTCTTCTCCGGCAAAGGAGTAAGCTGGGCTACGTCGACCTTGATGAAGACTGCCTTGTTGCCGGCTTCCACTGAGAGCTCGTCAAAGGTTGGGGCGATGGCCCTGCATGGAGGACATGTTGCCGAGGTGAAGAGGACAACCGCGCAAGTCTTCTTTGCAGACTCGAGAGCAGCATCGAGCTCCTGCGAACTGTGGACCACCCTGACGTTGGCTTGGGGCCTGGTTGGTTGCGGTGCTGAGCCGTGTCCATTGGCGGTATTGCCATTCTGGATGCCAAGAATCGAACCGTTCTGCCTGTTTGATGTCATGGCCTGGGTCAGTTGGGGCATGAGCATTCTCCCAAACGGCGAGCTGAGAACGGCATCCGGCATTTTGATAATGTGCTCGGGGATGCCTTTTCCAAGCAGGAACTGGGCGAAGGAATCTGAGAAGTTGTTGCAATTGTGCCTCCACAAGTCATAGGCCTGCGGACGAATTAGAGGGAATTTGCATCATATTTCTGCGCCGCGCACTTGCCTCAATTGTAAAGATTGGCCTGAGAGAGTCCAGGAATTCTTCAATCACCTCCATTGGCAGTTCTGTGCGGCCGAGGAAAATTCGTTCCATCGGCTGGCCCAGGTGAGAGGTCCCGGGAATGATGTCGACGATGCCGCCATCGTAAACGTATTCCCGACCATTGAGCTGGATCGAGGTGTGGTAGATTGCATCGAGATGAAATCCTAGCATGCCCTGGGACATTTGCCGGGCAAGTCCTCTGGACAGGTCGTACGTCAAGAGATGCACGTCCATGTCGGTGATAGGTGCAAGTCAAAAGCAAGGGACAACTATGTCTCGGTGGATACGAAGTGGAAGCAAGCTAGGCTGTTGGCAGGCTGAGGAAAATTGAGGAAAGGAAAATCAAACAGTCTCCGAGAAGTCTGGAGAGTTGGCTTCGCGATAACGTCTTTTGACGCTCAATATAGGCACACTCTCGTAACGGGAGGCAACAGACCATTCGTAGTCATGGACGAGAAGCTTCCAAGACTCAGCGTCGGATACGGTAAGATGGGCGCCACGTGTGGCTTGACCAGACGTCCTCGGCATCTTATCGCAAGACCCATGAAAATGCTTACCTAACAGCGTCCAACCCTCCCCTGCCATGAGCATGGAGACAACAGGCCCCGGCGGAGTTTATCAGTGGGAGACGATGGAAGTCGGGGGGCGAGGAGGTGGCACAGGGCAATTAGGGGCACCTCAGCAGGGAATGATAGGCCCCACCCCCTGAGCGCGGAGCCATTAAGAGTGACGCGAGATGGTCGTTGCAGCACTTTAGTGGCTTCGCGTCGTCCCCGCTGCCGCATCCAAGATTAGCAAACTGTCAGATTTAGCAGGGATTCTCTTGATTTTTTGATGACCTCCAAGCAAACCACACCTAACGAAAATCTGCTCGAGGCCACAGTACAGACTGCGCAAGAGGAGTACCGACGTACTTTTTAGCTACCTAGGTAATTTGCTATCCTGCATCCATCCCCCCTTGAAGCCCCCTACATATACGAAACTTCGTACTCGACACACCTCATCCATCTTCGTCCATCTGCTGGTGTTGTACGACCGTCCCGTCCGCTCATTTTTCCTTCGGCCGCACGCACCTGCTGCTTTTTGCCTTCGAGTCGCCGTGCTCCCTTCGACATCGGCCCACGCTTCGGTTCAGTCCACTCCTTTGTCCTCCTACACAACGGCGACGTGCCTCGCATGCGTCCCCTTGTGTTCCCCTGAGCCACTACTCTTGTCCCCGACGACACGCGACCAATGCGAAGAACATCTGTGTCGCTGCCGACCAAGCAACCCGCCCGAGATCCTCACGAGAAACCCGGTCGATTTGCACCTGCTCGGAAAACTGGTCTGTTTGCCAGCTTAGGAGATATGTCTCAAGCACAGAAGACCCGCTGGATGCGGACGGGCGCCATCGCCTTCTTCGTCGTCTTCCTCTTCTGGTACCTGTCTCCTAGGGGAGTCAATGTTCGCAGTCCTGGAGGTGCGCGACGCTTCACTTCCCGCAACAGAGCGATGCTAACACCTGTCCTGCAGTCTCAACGGGTGGCGGTGGCCAAGTACCGGCTGATGCCTCCTACGGCACAGAGAAGTGCTCTGTCTCCAGCTCCAAGTCGAAGCCCATTGTCCAATACGTCCTGATGATCGACGCCGGCAGCACGGGATCCCGAATCCACGTCTACAAGTTCAACAACTGCGGCGCCACTCCCGAGCTCGAGCATGAGGAGTTCAAGATGACTGAGAAGTCTGTCGGCGGCCTGAGCAAGTATAAGGATGATCCCGAGGCCGCGGCCAAGACTCTCGATGCCTTGATGGAGGTTGCCATGCAGACCGTCCCCGACAAGCTCAAGTCCTGCAGCCCTGTCGCAGTGAAGGCGACTGCTGGTCTCCGTATGGTCGGCCCTGAGAACGCCCAGAAGATTCTCGACTCCGTTCGCAACCACCTCGAGACCAAGTACCCCTTCCCCGTTGTTGCAAAGGAGGACAATGGTGTTGCCATCATGGATGGTGCCGACGAGGGTGTCTACGCCTGGATCACCACCAACTACCTTCTGGGCAAGATTGGCGGTCCCGACAAGAGCCCCACCGCTGCCGTCTTCGATCTCGGCGGTGGCTCGACTCAGATTGTGTTCGAGCCCACCTTTAAGGGAGCGCCGGAGGGCGGTATGCCTGAGAAGCTTGCTGAGGGCGACCACAAGTACGACCTCAAGTTCGGCGGACAGCAGTTCGAGCTATACCAGCACTCCCATCTTGGGTACGGCTTGATGAGCGCCCGTAAGGCCGTTCACAAGACCTTGGTCAATGAGATGTTTGAGAGCAAGAAGACCGATGACAGCTGGGTCAAGCAGCCCATTGTTCACCCCTGCATTGCTCCCGGTATGGTCAAGGAGGTTGAGGTTGAGTTGGACGAGGGACACCCTCTTGGCAAGACTGTCACCTTCAACTTCACTGGTCCTTCCCAAGCCGCCCCTGCGCAGTGCCGCAACCTCGCTGAGAAGATCCTCAAGAAGGAAGAGTCCTGCAAGCTCGCTCCTTGCTCCTTCAACGGCGTCCACCAGCCTACTCTTGCCAAGACCTTCGCTCGCGAGGATGTCTACATCTTCTCCTACTTCTACGACCGCACCAAGCCTCTTGGTATGCCTGACTCTTTCACTCTTCGCGAGATGCACGATCTGGCCAACTCCGTCTGTGGCGGCGAGAAGGCCTGGGATGTGTTCTCCAGTGTCCCTGGCGCGCTCAAGGAGCTCCAGGACCGCCCCGAGCACTGCCTCGACCTTAACTTCATGATGGCCCTTCTCCACACTGGTTACGAGATGCCTATTGACCGTGAGGTCAAGATCGCCAAGAAGATCAAGGGCAACGAGCTGGGTTGGTGCCTTGGTGCTAGGTGAGCGACTTCTATCTACAAACAACAGGCATCGCAGACGCTAACAGTTTACTTCTAGCTTGCCTCTCCTTTCTCCCGGCTCAGGCTGGAAGTGCAGAGTTGACCAGGTCAACTAAAGCCTCAAATTCTCGCACAGGACTGCACAAGCCTCCCCTGGTATTGGCTGGCTTGTAGCATTATAGATTTTTAATTCCACGACAGAACCGGGAATGTTCGATTACGAGTTGTACAGAAGTGTCATGAAGGTCATATGGCGGGTGCAGGAACTTGCATCAATACACAGACCCAACAGGCGGGCGTTTCATGTCTTGTATGGTTTCCATGGGCATTAAGGATTATCGGCTTGTTCGGACGTGACCACTTTAGAATAAAGTCGCTCACTGGATATCTTTTAAGCTTCCATCAAAGCGGTGCCGCAACCATGCCTAGCACGTCCTCAATCACGTCCTCGGGGCCCACGCCTTCGAGGATGGATTCAATTGCTTCCAGCTGGCTTCCCCACTGCATACTGCGTTCCTGTCGCGGGTGCGCTATGCGTATTCGGTGCAAGTAGACTTTCCTGACGGCCAGATGCACCAAGGCGGGCGTGACAAAGTCGAGCCGGTGTAGCGGAGCCAGGCATTTAAGCAACTGCTCCAAATGCTTCGTTGCAGTCGGCTCGATGCCGCCGGCAACCGCGCGATGCATTCGTAGGTATGAGACTACATTCATTAGGTAGCGTAAGACATCAACATCGATCTGGACATCTCGACTGCTCTTGGCGATGGCCGCAACATCCTGCAGTCGTCAGCATGTGCCCAGGCACGTTGCAAATATAGAAACTTACGCCTTCACGGAAAAGAGGGTTTTCGCTGACTGCGGGCAAATCACCGTTGATACTTTTCTTGAGCACACTCTCCGTACTCGCCGTCTCGGCACCATCGGCAGCGTCATACGCGTCGTCAAGATTGGGGAACCCGTCGTCTGGATCATGCCAGTGAGCAATGAAGAGGTAGTCGTTCAGGTGAAGCGTGACGTGAGCCTGGCCACCGCTTTCGGCGCCCAGGGCGGCGATGAAGAGGAACTGCTTCGGGGCCGTCTGGACGGAAGTGCGCGTGAAGATGCGGCGGGTGCGGAGGAGCTCGAGAACCTGGATCTGTATGGCTTTGGGGGCGCGGTCGAGGTTCCGAGCCACAATGACATTGGCGATGGAGGAGCCGCCGATGCCCTGGCCGGTCGGGCTGGTTGCCGTGACGGAGGTCAGGGGGGAGATGCCCGCGCGAGAAAAGTAGGAATCATTGCGGGTTCGTAAGGGCGAGCCTGATCTTGGTGCTGCTGGGGACTGCTGCGTGAGAATCGACGACGCAAAGTCCTCCAGTGAGGTTTGAGGAGTGCAATTCACCACGGCGCATTTCAGACCGAAGGTCTTTGTTGCGATCTAGGACGGTGTGAGATGGGGGACCTCATGAATGGGGGAGAGATGGATGGTTGGGCTCACCAGCTGTAGCTCCTCGACAAGTTCGTCGAGGGCAGCGGGAGGCGTGCTAACGATGCAGTGTTCTCGATTGACCAGGCACAGCAGGGCGGCCAGCTCCAAGTCGCTCAGGCCGTGGACCTTGGCCAGGAGGCCGTCTTCATCCGCCATAAGAATCTCGTCAAGTGTTGGTCGACAGTCCCCTCAGCTCATCCTGGGCCACGCATATACTTGGTACACTTGCGGAGTGCTCGTCCACGATATACATGTGATGTGAGGCGGTGACGGACGTTCTCTGCAAGTCGCTAAGACGTCCCGGAGATACTAAAAGGAAGCTCAGTCGCATGGACCGTCACTGAGAACCGTGATAAAGGTGTGGCGTAGGCGTCATGCGGCACGGCTAAGTGCCTTACCTAAGCGCCGTGCCCAGGTCATTCAATGCACCTTACCGGCCAACCACCGGGGCAGCCAACAGCGAGTGTCACAGCAGGTCTAGGCGGGCTCCCAGCGCCTTGGAGCACCGTCACTTGGCGTTCCTCCGGGTGCCTGCCCGCCATTTACGTCAGCCAGCTGGCACATCAACAGCAGCATGCGCTCCTTTTCCTGGTTAGACCCAGTCCCCCAAGCAGCTCTTTGATAGGCTGAAACCTGCAAATGTGACGGGAGCTCTCAGTACCGCCTGCTTCCCTGTCAACCTCCACCATCACTTCCGTCTATCGATCATCGACCTGCACTCTACACCAACCAACCACCCCTGACGCACGACACCGATCCGTTTTCGACCACTTCGACATTCGAACCGATTCCTGACCCAGTCGCGACGCAGGATACAACTACCATCGCGCATCCGAAGGCCCGCCGACGCCCGACTTTTCCATTTACCATACATAGCGGACCCGACGCACCAGATCCACGATGTCATCGAGAAAGAAGGTCCTTCTCAAGGTGGGCTCTATCGGCGGCCCCAAACACACGTGCGGCATAATTGATCGTTTCTGTGTTGCAGGTCATTATCCTTGGCGACAGCGGTGTCGGCAAGACGAGTTTGATGAACCAATATGTATGTTTTCTCGCTGCGCTGTCTGGCGGCCCGACCGGTGGTAGCCTAGAGTACTGATTTGTCTATTTCTATCTTTTAGGTCAATAAGAAGTTTAGTGCAAGCTACAAGGCCACGATCGGCGCTGATTTCCTGACCCGCGAGGTCCTGGTTGATGACCGACAAGTGACGATGCAGGTGGGTGACGCCGCGAACACATCGCCGATGGAAACAACGAACGCGTTGCTGACGGACAATAGCTCTGGGACACTGCGGGACAGGAGCGCTTCCAGTCGTTGGGTGTCGCCTTCTACCGCGGAGCTGACTGCTGCGTGCTCGTCTACGATGTCAACAACTCCAAGAGCTTCGATGCTCTGGACAGCTGGAGGGACGAGTTCCTGATCCAGGCTTCTCCCCGTGACCCTGACAACTTCCCATTCGTTAGTATCTTAAATAGCTAGAGGGATAGGGCATGGATGCTGATAAGAGATTAGGTTGTCCTTGGAAACAAGATCGATGTGGAGGAGAGCAAGAGAGTTGTGAGTTTGGTGTCACCTGCGGCTACCCGAAGATAAGCTTACCATCTGTTTAGATCTCGACCAAGCGTGCGATGACCTTCTGCCAGTCCAAGGGTGGGATTCCCTACTTCGAGACCAGTGCGAAGGAGGCTATCAATGTCGAGCAGGCTTTTGAAGGTTGGTTGTCTTGCCTAGGTGATCCCTTAGAGATGCTAACATTGCTCACCAGTCATTGCACGAAATGCCCTTGCCCAGGAGGAGTCGGAAGAGTTCAGCGGGGACTACCAGGATGTCATCAACATTCCCATTGAGAACCCCCGGGACGGCTGCGCCTGCTAAGCAGATTCTTGGTTGAGCAGACGGCCGAGGTTGAGCGAGCAGAGCATCCGGGCGGAACACATTTATGGGACCCGTTCGACTCGCATTCATGTTTAGTCCACGGCCCTTCACATATCCATCTTGGCCGTTGGTTTGATGTAGCATATCATGCACTGGTGTGAATGGTGTTTAGAGGTTTCTTTTGAGTTTGAATTCACGGGATTATTCGTAGGATACCAAAGATTGCACAACTTACGTTTAGTTGAGGTCGCATAACGTTTTGCCCAGTAATGACTTGCTTAAGCCGACTCGGTGATCGACGCCACAGTTGCGGACCACACGGGCGGCCGACAACATCATCCAAGGGATTTTATCCAAGAAACACCGGCCCGAGCTGACGGATCATGCTGCCGTTCCTCATCAGACTCCGCTCAGAAGACTGGAGCCATCGCTGCGCCTAAATGTAAAAGTTGGTGAGCCGGCACCAAATCCGACCTGGCACCGGCTGCAAATTGCGCGGCACCTTTCTTGGCTTTGTTCCGCGGCAGCAAGCCCGTCAGCCCAGCAACTCAGTAAGATGCCTTGTGTGTGGTAAACAGGCGTAAAAAAGTTGTCCGCAGGGGCATATTTGAAGTAAAGAACGCGGAGGGAGGCTGAGACGTAGTGGCACGCGATCGCCCTATCGTCTATTGGTCGCCGGTATTTGGGACGAATACAGGGGCTACTGTCCGTGCAGTTGAAACTCTCCAACCTTGAAGAAACAACCCTTTGAACAACAACTGACACGAATCCCTTAAAATAAACCCACGTCGTCGGATATTTGGACGACGCGCGCGACCCCGACGGAGCTTGTCGGCCTATCCTGTGGACTCCAGTGTCGCACGCGGTCCAACGACTTGTTTCCCCAAGCAACTGCCAACGTTGTCTACTTCGCCATTGGGGACTGACCCAAGACACACCAACCCGGAAGCAGTCAGGTCAACGGAACGGCATAATCGTGCCGACTGCATGCGCCGAGTCGCCGACGACGGGACCAACGCCCGACATTGAACAAGCTTAATTCTACGATTCACATTTCGAGTTTGTCGTGGTCAAATGCCTGCGCCCCAGACCAGATTAGACTGCAAGCCGGCCGACGATCCTTCCTGATCTCTCTCCCTCCCTTACGATCGCGAACCCGCTCTTCCCCCAACCGACGAGATGGCGCCCAGCGAGCCTATGTTGCCCGCTGCGATAGCGCCCGATCATGGACGAGGTACCCGGAGGTCCTTCTCCAGCGCGGACCGGATGAGCCAATCCGTCGCGTCTACGAATAGGTCGAGGTCGACGGTGCGGTCCTCGGGATTACAGGCGAAATTGGGACTGGCAGGCGTTGCAAGACGAACGTTGGGTATTTCGTTATTGTTGGTGACGGTGTTATTATGGACGATATCCAACTTTCTTGCATCGGTGAGGCTTCTTTCCCTCCCTTTGCAACATTTGGCGGTGAGCGTCTGGCTGACGGCTGACTTGTGACAGTACATCTTTTCGGACCATTCCTACGACAAACCCTTCTTCGTGGTGTATATGAACACTTCGGTCTTTGCAGTCTCCCTGGTACCCATGTTGGTCAAGTTCGTCATGCGGCACGGCATTGAGGGCCTGCGCCGCGAGGCAATGGTGGTATGGAACGAGCATAAACACGGCAAGGGAGGCCTTAAGGCGGAGGGAGACGAAGAGGATGCGGTGGCGGGCGAGCGGCTGCTGGTTGACGACGAGCCGAGCCTGGAGGCGGAAGGCTACGAGCCTCAGGTCGAGCGTATGAGCTTCCGGGAGACGGCCATCATCAGCCTCGAGTTCTGCATGTTGTGGTTCTTTGCGAACTACCTGGCATCCGCGTGCCTGGAGTACACGAGCGTAGGGAGCGTCACTATTCTGAACTCCACGAGCAGTGTCTGGACGCTGGTGTTCTGTGCGCTGATGCGAGTGGAGGGATTCACAATTCGCAAGTTCATCGGAGTATTGGCGTCGTTGACGGGCATCGTCCTCATCTCGACCGTGGATCTCTCCGGCTCGAGTGACGAGAATCGCGGGTCGTTCCCGCACAAGACGACGTCGCAGATTGCGATTGGCGATTCCATGGCTTTTGTTAGCGCCATCATCTATGGCCTCTACGTCACCGTCATGAAGGTGAGGGTCGGTAACGAGGATCGGGTCAACATGCCGCTCTTCTTTGGCTTGGTCGGCCTGTTCAACTTGGTGTTCCTTTGGCCTGTGTTCTTCATCCTGCACTTCACCGGCATGGAACCGGTACGTGCCTCTTCAACTGACGATTTACGCAATTCTGACGATGTCACAGTTCCAACTCCCGCCAACAGGCAAGATCTGGGCCATTGTCATTGGCAACTCTCTGTCTTCCTTCATCAGCGATATGTCGTGGGCGTACGCCATGCTGCTCACCACGCCTCTGGTGGTTACAGTCGGTCTGTCTTTGACGATTCCTCTATCGCTCATCGGCGAGATGATCCAGTACTCTCAGTACTCCAGCTGGGTATACTGGGTTGGCGCGGCAGTCGTCCTCATCTCTTTCTTATTTATCAACCACGAGAGCAAAGAAGACGAGTCGGGTGATAAGGGCCCCCAGGCAGGATCCCGGGGGGCTGCTCAAATATAGAAGTATTTGTCAATGCTAATTAAGAGACACGAGCAAGGCCGCCTTGTAGAGCCCTAGGCGGCATCACTATGCATAGACAAGGCGTTAGGCGGGCGTGTGCCAGGATCAGGTTACCTCCTGGAACGCTGACACGAGCAAGATACCAAGTATCTGCTCTTTTTTGGGTTAATAATACAATTACTTTGCATCGCGCATGTGTCTGTGGGGATTGTCTGTCAGGCGAGGTAGGTCGAATGTGAGCGTCAAATGCAAGCAACTTGGCACTGCCAGCTACACGCTTGTCTTGCTGTGATCCGTCTTGGCATCTACTGGTACCACGCAACGCGCCATCCGACGGAAGACTCGGGGGAGCTTCACGCGATGAGCAGTGGGTATCTGCAAGTCGCGCAGCGGAGAGCACACGAGGAGCGCTTCGGGCTATTGGCTGCCCGAGGGAGAGCGAGATTATTGAGGGACACGCACAGATCGATCGGTTCCCCTCGAAGGAGAAGAGGGCACAGCCGAGGGCGGGACGGCCTGCAGGAGACGGGATTTCTGAGAATTCCATGGTCCGGTTTTCCAAAAGACGATGTTTGCTCCTTTCGGGGTGTGATCGACAGGAAAGGAGCCGCGCAACCGGATTCGCCTCCCTTGGCCTGTGGTCCTCCTGCTCGTGTTTTTTTCTGTCTTCAACTCCACCGAAGGCGAAGGTTTGCTGGGCTCCCCCCCTGCGCTGATAGAGTTGCGGGAACGGTGGAAGTATGTTGAGTTTAAGCCTTTTGGGCGTTATTTGTTTACGCGGTAGGACGGTTGTAACGTGGGCACACAGATCGGTACTGGTGACGATGGAGAGCGTGCTGAAGGCCAGCGACCTGTTTAAGCACGGGCGGAAGTGCAGCTTGAAGATAGGACCGATCAGTGTGGACGATGGCGGGCAGAAGCAGTGGCTTGACATACCTTTAAGGCACCTAGGTACGTGGTTGATGGCCTGCCAAAAAGCCGATCGCCGGGTGGGAGCCTTCCTTCTGCAGAAGGGACGCTACTTTTAGGTGAGGTCTCGGGTCTCTTCTCTTCCCTGGGGCTGTCTCTCCCAGCTTCCAGGTTCTCTGCGCAAGCCACGCCACAGGGCCATTCTTTGCCCGCTCTGCCCGGTGTGTTTTCGCTGTTTCTTCCAGCGCAGAGTCGCAGAGTCGCAGTGGCACAAAGTTCCAGAGAGGCCCAGGCCGATGGGAAAAAGTGGCCCTACGGGGCGAGGCCGCGCCCAATGGCACCTCTCAAGACCCCTGAACCTGAACCTGAACATGTCGGCCACCTGCTGTAGCTGTCACTTTTCCAGGCCCCCCTCGCCATTCCCCCGCTCCCCCTCTTCAAGGTTTCCCTGGGCGTGGATCCTCGTCAGTTTGCTCACTCACTCCACGCGCGCGCATGTTGTCGCCTCTTCCCAATTTTTCAACCCTCAAGTCGTCTGACGGTCTGTGTGCCGATCAGCAGTGAATGATCAAGTTCGCCCCCCGAGCGGATCGGGGGCTCTCCAGAGTGTGGCAGTGAAGTCGTTGGTCATGGACCCCGTCCCGTCTTTTGGAGCTGGTCTGAAGCGGGAGTGGCCCACGGGAACTAAACTCTGGCCGCAAAGAAAGTCAACGAGACCTTTGTGGCTCCGTCAACTTGGGAATAGCACTTCCGCCTGACAAGAGAGACATGGGCGTACTTTTGTTCCTCGACAAGCCAGCACAAACGACCATCTGAATCACCTCGACCGAACTCGCTGGATATTCTGCCCGCCCGCGTCTGCTCCAAGGTTAGGCGCACAACTCAACGTGACCGCAAGGTAGCCTCATGCTTCCTGCCATACCAGCGCTAGCTCCTTTTCCAACCCCGTTGGCCCTGTTCCTGTCCGGTTTCTTTTTGGGACACTATTCCTTTCCTCCCCTTGTCAAATACGCATGTGGAATATCCCGGTGTATTCCCCTGTAAACCCGGCGCAGAAACAGACGCCAGGCCGAGAGAGTCCTGGTCCCATCTCGCGCGCATCGCATCGGGCCCCGGGTGACCTTTCTCTACCTTAACCCCGGGAATCCAGAACCTCTCACTTTTTGTTTTCTCTCTCTTGCTGCCTTCACTCTTCCCCTAACCCATACTTGATTCTAGCACCGTCCCTGCCTTCTTGTCGCAAGAGCTATTTCTATTCTTTCCGGCCTGTCGGTCTCACGCTTTCCCATGCCTTGGCGGGAGCGAACAAGACAAGAGGCAACCCGATCACTGGACCGCGCCGTCTGCCAAGGATCGACGCTACGGCTGCCGCTTCCAGTTGGCTTCTCATCTACGTCTGTTCCCTTCCCTCCTCCTGTCTTGTTTTCTTGCATTACACCTCCAAGTCACCCAGAGCAGTAAGGAGCGGCGAGGAGCAAGTCTTCTAGGGCTGCCATTGGCCTGCCTTTACCCAAAGCAAGCCACATCCTCTGTCGTTCAACCACCACAATACCAACCGCTCTCCTTCGATACCTACATCTTTGCAAAATCAAAACATCCCTTACTTTTCCTGGCAACAACCTGTCTTTCTGAGAAGATATTGACTGGCGTTGTCCGAGGACGACGTCGTACTTCTCGAGACCGACCTACACACCTACCACCTTCGCTACCAACCTACAACCCACACGCTTCCTATAAGTTGCCGTCCAACGCCGGAACTCATCCACGGGGGGCTTTGTCATAAAAAAACGCCACCGCGACGCCGTGATTATGGCTGCAACATCCGCGCTGCCGGCCGAAGAAATCCAACGTCCCTTGGCCGAGTCCATCGCCGCTGCGACTCGCTCCGTCCATGCGAAGCTTAACAAGCTGATCATCGCCCGCCTCCCGCTGGCGATCCCTCCCCTTTCTGCCGACCCCTCCATCTACGTGTCTGGCCTCCTTCATATTGCACCTATCTACATCGCTTTCGAATCAGTATGGAAAGACATTGTGGATTCCACCCCGGCAGAATCACGAGATGGCGGCAACGTGCTCGACGACTTACTTCGTGTTCCCCACGACGAACCCGGGTTGATACACAATGTCAACGCTACTAAGAACATGCGTTCGATACTGAAGTCTCTTTACTTACCAGAGCTCATGCGGTCTGAACGGCTGCGGTCAGATATCGGTTTCCTTACCGGGTGGTCCCCTGAGATGGTAGACGAACAGCTGAAGACAGTCTCCAGCTCGGGGCGTCTCTCCGAGTTCACACGCCATGCGAAGCGCACCATCGAGAAGAAGCCCCACACCGTGCTCTCATACTCCTATATCCTGTTCATGGCACTCTTCGCCGGTGGAAGGTTCATCAGGGCCACGCTCGAGTCTGCAGGTTCTGACTTTTGGGAGCAAGTCCCATCGCCGATTCCGCCACTCGGGACGAATTGTCAACCACGACAACCAAAAGATACCGATCCCCTTGGAGCCATTCCCACGGGACCTATTGACCTTTTGCGAGGCGAACCTGGAACGCTGGAAATCGGTGCAAAGCATGCGCGGCACACGCTTCCCCTCAGCTTCTTTCACTTCAACACCGTTCTCGATGGGGAGGATCTCAAGAAGGAGTTTAAGAAACGGCTTGCAGAATCCGAGGCACAGTTCACCCCGCGGGAAAGGCACGACATCATCCAAGAGGCCATTTGCATATTTGACAACATGCTGCTTTTAGTTAGCCAGCTGGACAGCGTATGCGATACAAACTTGGATGCTGTGGCTGGCATGGGTTCTTGGGCACCCCTCGGCTCCGGCCACCGTCTGCGTGACAGCGTGGCGGTAGCGCGCGAGAGGAGAGAGCAGGCTTCTTCAAGAGAGTCGGGGGACAGCGAAAGGTCGAAGACGTGGCTTTGCAAGCACGCAAGACAGCAAAAGTCCGAAACGGGAGAGACCATTGGCTCAGGCAACTTGGAGGGTTACGCACCGGCCGGCTGTCCAGCGTCTGGATCTATGAAGTTCGATGCGAAGCTACCAATTCCTGACAGGAAAGGCACTGGCAAGACGACCTCGACACACCGCGGCGCGGCTCCGTCGCAGTTGCCGATGGCCACATCTCCGACGGCCTCACGTTCGAATACTGCACTGTTTTCCAACGTTGTTCTTGTAGCAGTACTAGCGGCGATTGTGGGCGTATATTTCTTTGCTACGAGACCTGTAGATAAGGGCTTTCCGGTGGAGGGGTGATGAGGTGGCATTATGCCGATGCATAGCATGATGAGCTTGGCGTTCAGGAGCGTTTGTATTCAGGATACCACATGGGATAGATATACGATACCCCCCAAGTCGCTTTCTGGAGTTTTTGGTTTGACGGGTTCTCGTCAGACATGTGTGAACAGCAAATGGTTAGAGCAGGTTCAGGTAGTCAAGCCCCCAGTCAGATGGGCGCCGGTGATGAATCAAGCACCCTCGTAACCTACCGTATCCGTGTATTATTCAAAGTGTATGTATGCCTCACCTCACTACCTACCTCCCACCAGGGTATTTGAAGAAGTCTCGTTCGTCAGCTACCAAGCACCCTAGGAGGACAAAGTAGCCCAGTGGTCAGGACAAGCGCAATGCGTAGCGCCCTGGTGGTTATGGTCCTCGCGTGGGAGCTTGAGGGTTCGAATCTATCCTTTTGCTATTTACCTTGTGTTTGACTTACCTGTCTTGGGGTTTTCCCCCTTTCGGCCCTCTCGGGGTCTCGTTTTCACTCTGTCCTCTCCGGATCGGCGCAACAAACCCAGCTAAACCCTATAACAGCAATAGACATCCCGTTAGAAGTCTGCTCACTAGCCATCACGCACGCCACCACACGCTCTTCCACAAGTTGCGATGACGTTGTCTCATTATAACTGCCAACGAGCCCCCCAAGTCGTCTACCGAAGAAATAAAAGAACAAACAGAACCAAAGGTATCTCTAGTGTACTCCTAATGCCAATGCCGATGCCGATGCCAAAGCTACGGTGTCCTGAAATGCACCCAATAAAAAAACGCATGCAAAGTGTGTACAAAAGCCAGAAAACTTTTGCTTCCTCTCGCAACGTGGTGATCACCCAGCCATCTATCCATCCTTCTTCATCAGTGTCATTAGTCAAAACGAACAAGAACGCGGCTCTCAGCATTCGGAATGCGTGTCATCGTCCATGTCCCAGTCCTCCGAGACGTCGGCGTACCCCGACATGTGCCGTCTACCGCCAAACTCCCCGCCCGTGCGGAGATCCCATGCTGGACCGCTCCCGCCGGTGGCGGCGTCGACGCTGTTGTCGTCGCCCTCTTGCCAGTGCCGCGCCATGTAGTCGTCCGAGATGGTGACGAGCTTGCCCTCGTTGGTCCAGCTCAGCCCCGTGACTTCGCGGCGGTGGCCGCGGATCAGGGGCGTGCCGTTTCTGACGATGGGCACCTGGCCGGCTGTCGCTTTGCAGTTGGCGGCGGCGGCGGTTGTGGGCTCGGCGGCGGCCGGGAGGTGGCTTTGGGTGTCCCAGTGCTCTCTCATCGCGCGCTCGTCGGTCGGGAAGAGGAGGGCGCACTTATCGCTTCCGACAGCCAGGAGTTCCGTACCGGTGATAGAGACGGGGCGGACGGCGCAGCGCACGTAGAACGACTTGACGTGGAACATATCGTGCTTGAAGCCGTACAGGGGCCCGAGGCCTTGCGCTGCAGTGCCGGCCTTTTGGCGCGGAGGACGGTGGGAGAGCTCCGGGGCGTGGCCGAGCATGAGGTGGGACGTGGAGTACGCGTAGACGGTGTTGTCCTTGCAGACGGCGTATAGCCGGGCGGCGTCGCTGCTGAGGGCGAGCGAGGTGAGGCCGTAGGGGCGCCATCGGTGGGTTGCGGGCTCGGCAGTCACGGCCAGGGGGGTTGCGTCGGGGCGGTTGCGGGGGGTGATGTAGCGTGTGTCCCAGAGCTTGATGCACGCGTTTGCTTCGGAGGCGGACAGGAGGAGGTGCTCGCGGCCCGGGGGCATGTATTGCAGGGCCGTGACCGACGCGGGCGACGTGATGCCCTCGACGGTTCGGGCGTGGGCACCGTCGATGGTGTTTGTTGTTCGCGCCCAGAGGGGCGAGAGGCTGCGATTCCTGTGGAAGACGCCTTCCGGGCCCCGGGTGGAGAAGGCGGCGGCCGGAGCGGCGCAGCAGCGGAGATCCCAGATCTGAATCTTGCCGTCTCGGTCGGATGTTGCTATTACGCTTCCATTCGCCCTCCCTGGCTGGAACTCGACGCGGCGCATTGACTGGAAGTGACCGCCGTTGAGCTCGGCGGCGACAGACTGGGTCATAACGTCGAAGATCTTGCCGGAGCGGTCGCCACAGGCACTCACGAGGCGGAGGTCATCGTCTGAGAAGGCGAGGTCCATGATGGCGTTTTCATGGCCCTGCATGATGATGTCGACCTTGGCTTTAGGGTTCTCTCCTGCTTGAGTTGTGGTGGTGTCGAAGAAACGGATGAAGCCTTCCTCATCGCCGATTGCTGTGAGAGGGGCATCTGTGAAAGTTAGACAAGTTGTATTCAAGGTAAATGAGGGGCCTTACTGTGACAGCTCGCCAGACTGAATGGAATAGTATTCGATTGAGTCAGATGCGCGTTGATCATGTGTGTATCGGTGCCCTTGCTCCAGAAGGATGCAGTCGTAGCTCGTGAATCTGGTTATGGTTAGAGAAGGTGTCCAGGAAGCCTGAGAAGAAACTCACCAAATGCAGGATACTCGAGATGTTGCCGACCTGGCCGAGGGGTACTCCCCTGTTCGCGGAGCAGCAGCTGAGCCTCGAATCCGCGATTGCGAAGTTTGATCACAGGCTGTGGGTGATATGGTGGTTCAGGCTGCGGCCGGTCAGCTCTTGGCTCTCGTGTCGCATGGGTGATTCAACTTACAGGTTTCTCCTTGGAAGGCCGAAGGGGCTTTGTAAGAGACGACAGCGGCTTTCCCTTTCCAGCGGCCTGGACACCTGCACGGTTGCACTTGAAATAATCGATCTGATGAAGTCAGCATGTGTAATCTCTAAGAATCAGCATGTGCACGCACCAGGGTAGACCTTGGCCTCAGACCCTCGTATGCCGCAGTCGCAAAGTTGCTGGCAGTCAAGGAGCTGAGCTTCCGCGCAAACTCATCCGGTGATGTCTGCGGTCCAGTCGGATATCTTCTTCCCAAGCGTGGCAGCTCGGGGCCGGTGGGAGAGTGCACATCAGGCGAACCAATCGCCTGATCCTCCAAGTTCTCAACATTCTCCAACAGAGATCTCGCCAGAGGGCTTCGGCCGAGGGGCGCCTCATCGTCCTCCAAATCCTCCAGTTGTGTTCTCGACAGTTTCGTACTCGATCCGCGGGCCGGCAGCGGCAACTTCATGGGAATCGCATGAACGACGCCCCTCTTCCTCTTTTTTGGCCCGTCCTCACTATCAAAAGGCGACAGCAAGCTCGAATTCGACGTTGGTGAAATCGGTTCCGGAGCTCCCAGGCTGGATCGTGGTGGCGTCTGCTGTGCGTTGATCGCAGGCCCGCCCATCTCGGCGAGGACCGGCCTCGAGCTCTGAGAGGACGTGCCGCGCGGTGTGAAGAACCGCGTGAACTTCCGAGGCGTCAGGATGGCCTTGCGTTTCTCCTTTCGAACGTTCCGCGGGGGTGGTGATGAGGGGAGTGTGGGCGAGGAGGCGGGGACGAGGCCATCGCTCGGCGGCGGGCTCGCCATGCCGCCGTGGTAAACCATGACGAATGTAGATTTAGTAGACTGTCCGTGTAAGTCGTCGGTATACGTTAAAGTAAACAAAACACGGAGAAAGAAAAAGAGTGTTTCCAGCGTAAAATCTGTCGTTCAGAGTCCAAGGGAAGAAAGCTTCAATCGTGGGATTGACTATGTGCTGGGGTGGTGAATGGCAGGGCCTGAGGGACGGGGTGGAGGAGGCGAGCTCGTGTCTGACGTCGGGTCTTTACCAGATTCAACCACCAGAAATGTACTTTGAACGCGCGATGGTGTCGCGCGCGCGTGTCGACGCGGAAGACCCACCCCTGCCCGGGGTTCCTGTTTAATTGATTTTTGGGTGGTTTCCCACTCCGGATTCGCGGGTCCAATCAGATGAGAAGAACCCACATGTCAAAGCTCCAGGCCAGGGAAGACCCACCTCGCTCGCATTATCTCCACGTGACCGTTATCGGGTCTCAAAAATTTCGAGAATTTTTGGCCATTCAGGCGGCGGGGGCCTTTTTTCAAGGGTCGGTTTCTTCACTGCAGAGCGAAGCGGACGGACGGTACGCCCAAAAGTTTGGATTTCTCTCGAGTTCCGCCGTCGCTGCCGCCCCGTTCGACAAGATGGCGATCCAGAAGAAGCACGGAAAAGGACGTTTGGATAAGTGGTACAAGCTTGCCAAGGAGAAGGGATACCGTGCCAGAGCTGCGTTCAAGCTGATCCAGCTGAACAAAAAATATGGCTTCTTGGAGAAGAGCAGGGTCGTCGTCGATCTTTGCGCTGCGCCAGGCGTAAGTTTGTTTTCGCGAGAAAAAAAGGTTCCAATGCCATTGTTGCGTGTAGTATCTAACAAAAGCATGCATAGTCATGGTGTCAAGTCGCAGCCGAAACATGTCCCGTCGGCGCGTTGATCGTCGGTGTCGATTTAGCCCCCATCAAGCCGATTCCCAAGGTCATTACCTTCCAGAGCGATATCACCACCGAGAAATGCCGAGCCACGATCCGCTCGCACCTCAAGACCTGGAAGGCCGACTGTGTCCTCCACGATGGTGCGCCCAACGTCGGTACCGCCTGGAACCAGGACTCCTTCAACCAGGCCGAGCTGGTGTTGCAGTCCATGAAGCTGGCGACAGAGTTCCTGGTCGAGGGCGGCACGTTCGTGACCAAGGTCTTCCGCTCCAAGGATTACAACCCGCTGCTGTGGGTGTTCAACCAGCTTTTCACAAAGGTCGAGGCCACCAAGCCGCCGTCGTCGAGAAACGTGTCTGCCGAGATCTTCGTCGTCTGCAAGGGTTACAAGGCGCCCAAGCGCATCGATCCCCGGTTCCTCGACCCCCGCGCCGTCTTCGCCGAGCTGAAGGACGCGGCGCCGAACAACGAGGCCAAGGTGTACAACCCCGAGGTGAAGAAGCGCAAGCGTGAAGGTTACGAGGAGGGCGACTACACGCAGTTCAAGTCCGTCTCGGCCAGCGAGTTCATCCAGACCGTTGACCCGATTGCGATCCTCGGCAGCGCGAATCAGCTGTCGTTTGACCAGCCGAACAACGGCGACGTTGCGCTGGCAGCTCTGGACAAGCTCCCCGAGACCAACGAGGAGATCCGCAGGTGCTGCGCCGATTTGAAGGTTCTTGGAAGGAAAGAGTTCAAGATGCTGCTCAAGTGGCGTCTCAAGGTCCGCGAGATCTTTGGCTTCCCCACCAAGAAGACGGAGAAGGCCAAGTCTCTCCAGGAGCAGGTCGCCGGCGAGGAGGTGGCCGAGGTCGAGGACATGGACGAGGAGCTCCGGATCCAGGAGGAGCTGGAGGCGCTCAAGAACAAGGACGACTCCAAGAAGAAGAAGGAGAGGAGGAAAGAGAACGAGAAGAAGCAGAAGGACATCGTGCGCATGCAACTCAACATGGTCGCGCCCATGGATATCGGTATGGAGCAGTCCGGACCCCTCGGCCCCGACTCCATGTTCGCACTCAAGACGGTCGACAAGGCCGGCGGCGTGAACAAGATCGCCAAGGGCAGGATGGCCATCCTCAAGGAGAACGAGAAGAAGAAGCAGGAGCAGGATTCCGGAATCTCGTACGGGTCAGACGGCGACAGCGAAGACGAGGCGGAGGACCGCCTCGAGCGCGAGCTGGACGGCATGTACGACCAGTGGAAGGAGCGCAAGGCGGCAGCGGACGCCAAGTGGCGGGCCAAGCGCGCGCGTGAAGAGCACAACGACGAGGAGTGGGAGGGTGTCTCAGCCGACGAGCAGAGCGACAGCGACGAGGAGTTTGAAATCGAGTCGGGCAGCGACGACGAGTCGGACGAGGACGAGGATGATGGCGACAAGCCTCTCGTCACCGACTTGGACAATACCGCGGAAGACGGCGACCTTTCGAAGCGCGCGAGGAATTTCTTCAGCCAGGACATCTTCAAGGATATCCCTGGCGTTCTTGACGAACCCGAAGATGACGGCATGGACGGTGTCGAGTACACCAACGGAGCCGAGTCAGACGAGGAGGAGGTCAGACCTGCGAAGAAGGCCAAAAAGGAGGCCAAGGACGAGAAGAAGAAGGCCAAGGAGGACAAGAAGAAGACTTCTGCAAAGGAAGAGGAGGACGAGTCCAGCGAGAGCGAAGACGACGGCGGTTTCGAGGTTGTCAAGCACAACGAGGAGGACTGGGAGAACCAGGAGAAGCGCAAAGCGGACGGCAGACTAGGTAAGCTTTTCTCTCTCACAACCCCCACGACAACGAATCCGTGACTGGACTGATACTAACCCCCACCGCCAGACATCGACATCATCACCGCAGAGGCAATGACGCTCGCGCACCAGCTCGCGACGGGCCAGAAGACGAAGCACGACGTCATCGACGACGGCTTCAACAAGCACGCGCTCAAGGACCGCGACGGGCTGCCGGACTGGTTCATCGACGACGAGGGTCGGCACGACAAGCCGCACAAGCCCATCACCAAGGCGGCGGCGGCGGCGATCCGCGAGAAGCTGCGGGCGTACAACGCGCGCCCGATCAAGAAGGTGCGCGAGGCCAAGGCGCGCAAGAAGTTCAAGGCCGCGCAGCGCCTGGAGAAGCTCAAGAAGAAGTCGGACCTGCTCGCCAACGAGGAGGGCATGACGGAGAAGGAGAAGGCGGAGAGCATCGCCAAGATGATGGCCAAGGCCGGCAAGGTGAAGCGCAGGCCCAAGCCGACTCTCGTCATTGCCAAGGGTGAGTTTCCCTCCTCCGGGATTTCTTCCGTAGAAAATGCGTCGCTAACGTGCTGCTGCAGGTGTCAACCGCGGTGTCAAGGGTCGTCCCAAGGGCGTCAAGGGACGCTACACTATTGTGGACTCGAGAATGAAGAAGGATCTGAGGGCGCAGAAGAGGATAGCCAAGAAGAAGAAATAGTCGTCGCTGCAGTTGTTTTGTTAATCATACCCCGAATCTTAGATGGCGAGGAAAATGATAGAGTTCATGGTAATCAAAAAGCAAATATGGGAACGGAAAGACATCACCACGAGTATTTGACGACTCATGTTTCTGCGTCTGTCTCGCTCGTTCGAAAGACCCTGGCCGTGTGTCTCTGTGTGATCATCTGAATCGTCATGTCCACGAGGTGGGATGGATGACAGTGCGTAGACGAAGCATGTCTCTGAGGGCCTCAAGACATGATGTGAGAGGTTCTCTAATGGTCTGAGCTGCCAAGTCGAGCAAGTTGGGAAATAATCATACTTCACATGATCATAAGTCTTGTAACTAGATAACTCGTCCCGCTGCCCTGAAAAGCGTACCTCTATCAACGGATGAAGGGAATCATAAGTAAAAGGGACAAATGCCGCCGCCAAAAAGAAACAATAAAAAACCCTATGCCAGACACCGTGGTTCGTACTTTACAGCATCCTGAACAAAATGGATGGACGACGCGCAGAAACAAACGCAAACCTCCCGTCTTTCTTTTCCAGGAACGTCTATCCCCCTCGTCGAGGTGTTCCCCTGCATCTTGACATCGTACAAGTGTTCGGTATTTACCGCCGTCCGCAAAGAACCCATGAAGAAAAGACAACCAAGTAACGCCGTTTCTCTTTCTGCGAGCAAGTCGTAAATGCAAAGTTGCCGCTCCGTCGTGTGAGTACATCGATTCGTACGCTTCTCCAGCCATCGTGTGGTTGGGGGGGAGAGTCTGCCCGTGCCCGTCTATTCGTCCTCTACCTTGATCCTCGGTCCTTGGTCAGGGGCTCGCGGACCCAGCATCCAATCCTGCATGGCCAGCCACTCGCTCCAGCTGGATTCGGCGCCTTGGATCTCCTTCTCGGTGACGTTTTGCAGGGGTCTGAGGAAGGGGACTTGCTGCTCGCCGTCCATGTCGTAATGCGTCTTGACTTTGAGCCAAGTTTCGCTTTTGGCTGCGAACATGTAGTTGCGACGCTCGGCTTCATGCATGGGCCCAATACCGGCCATCCAGTCGTCGCCAAAGAAGCCGTGTAACACGGAGGGATAGTCAAAGCCGGTGGCCACCAGTCGGCGAATGTACGGCGTCAGTGTCGTGTATGTGGCTGACGGTAACTGGGCGCCAAGCGGCAACTTCCCAGCTGCCCGGGCGGTAGACGGAGTTGAAGGCCCGGCCCCGGCAGGGGATGAGGGCCCGGTCTGCTTTGATGAGAGGACCGGGTTGTGCGGCTTCTGGAAGGGCAGCTGGATGTTGACAAAGGCAGCCACTGCCTGGATGGGCCCCGTGTACTGGGCGTGATCCAGAAAATAGCGTAGGCAAGACTGGAACTTTGGATACCACTCGAAGATGTCGAATTGAGACTCTTGGAACGGCTGCAAAGGAGGCCCGTTGAGCTGCGGTGCACCCGGGTGCCCGGTGAAAGAGTGGCCTACCTGTGCATACTGGAATTGGAACGATGATGAGCCAGCGGATGAGCCGCTTGAGTGATGGTAGGCCATGAGGTATCGGCGCAGGATGCTGCTGCTGATGCTGCTACTGATTCGTGGTAGAGAAGTGAGAGGGATTCGGAGTTCGATTTTTTTCTGATCGGCTCGTCGGTTGTGTGTCGGCCGGGTCAAGATACGTCAAATAAAGAATGACAGACGGGGCGACGAGGGTGGGTAGACGGGTTCGGGATAATCGACTAAAGCGTCAGAATGAGACCGAGTAGGGAAGACAGATAGCAGAGCGGCCCGATCCTGCAACCTCATGTGTGGAAGTGTCTAATAACACGACGTCCGACGAGGCTGCAAGTGGCGGTTGCGATGTGTCTTCAGGCCCTGGGACGACTCAGTGTTGACAGAGAATTTGAGAGAAGTATGGTTGGAGGCACAGATCTGACGCGGATCAGGCAAGGACGACATGCGGGACGAGGAGGAGAAGGAGGAGCAGGACCACATGCGGAGCCCGACATGCATATAGATGGAGTCGGAGAAGCAAAGACAGCAGCCAACTGAATAAGGGTACGGTACCTTACTCGGACCAGGGGCTGTGTTATTTTTTTCTACCGCTTGGAGAGAACGGGAGAGGCGGGCAACGGACAAGAGGAGACGTTGGTGACGGGATCTTGACGGGATGCCAGATGGGTTTAATATACTCTGGCTAATGTGCACAGAGAGTACGGAGGCTTATGTATGTGTAAATGGTCCCTTGTTATTTTTCCCCCTCCCCCTTCCTCCTTGACGTTGAAAATGGACGGGGCGCCCACCCCATGGGACAGGTACTTAGGTTGATAGGAAAGGAAGGGGAGCAAGGAAGAAAAAAAAATAAGGGAAGAGAGAAGCGGAATGAGAGAGGTCGGAGGGTACCTCTGTACATTGCTACTAACTGCAGCAGGGGCAGAACCGAGAGAGGGTACCTACATCAGAAAAAAAAAAAAAAAGTGACCAGGTCACCGTACCGTACCGTACCGCTCCTTGGGTTAAGATCGAGTCTGCACCCACGGCACGCCAATCCGGTGAGGCAGGAGAGGGCAGAAGACACACACACACACACACACACACACACACATGCACACCACCAGAAGAAAGAAAAAAACGAAGGCGAGTCGGTGGACGCGATGTATGTGTGTGTGTGTGTGTGTGTGTGTGTGTGTGTGTGTGTGCAGTGCTGTGATGTGCTGTACTGCGTGTGTGTGCCTGTGTACCGCTACCGCTTCCCGTTCACTTCCCACTCAGTCCGTGGGTGAGAAAATCAGCTGAGGGAAGTACACATAGACGAGAGGTGCGGACAGGTGTGAGAGATGCGGCCAATCTAGTCGGCGGACGTCTCGCAAGTAGTCAGGAATCAAAAAGAATAGGTATCAGCCAAGAACCAAGGCACGGTAGACCGGTCGGTAGGCTGGCCGGTAGGTTTGGGATAGCGCGTTGCCATCCCGTTGATAGTGTAGCTAAATAAGTGGGAAGTGGCTAAGGTGAGGTTGTGGGAGGTTAGTCGTTGGCGCAGGTCAGGTAAGTCAGGTAAGGCTTCATGACTTTTGGTTGACCGAGTGTGCGCGCAATGGGTGTTTCGCCAGGGAGGCGTGAGAGTTGGACAACGATGGGATGGGGGACGGGGGACGGGGATGGGAGGACTCGGTGACGGCAGCAACTAGACTAGGGGACTGGACTGGACTGGACTGGGAGGCGTGTGGGTAAGGTATCTGGGGGTGACCGGCTGATGATTGGCGCGAGGGGCAGGGGCGGCGCCGGCTTTCTCAGGGTCTGATCTGAGGTGGTGTTGGTGAGAGTGTGGAAATAGTGTTTGCGCCGGCTTGTCCGTCGTCGTCAACATCGGACGAGATGATGGCACGGAAGAGTGGAGGTGGAGCCCACAGTCGGCGGTAAGGATGCGATGCTGGTGTGCTGCTTGTGCTCGTTGTGGACGGTGAGAGGATGGACATCCGTCCGTTGCGAGGTGATGGTGGATAATGATACAAGCGGAAGCGAACACTTGGTGCCTCAGCTCTTGGATTGACGATGGCGGGCAATGCCACCGCCTTGGACAAGGTACTTGGTTAGCCAAGACGTCGAGGAATGCGAGACAAGACGACCTTGACGAGATCATAGACATGAAGGCAGGGCATTCCGATCAGAAGGGGCAGAGGGGAGCCCGAGTTCAAGGAACCAGGTCAGACAGAGAGAGAGACACATACACAGGCCAGAGCCAGAACATCTCAGGTCGGGGCAAAGCCGAAGAAAATATGGATCGTTATGTGCAATATCGGGGTGGTGACATCCCGTCAGCCGCTCGGCGGAGGCGGTTCGAGACGTGGAGATGGTCGTGATCATGAGATGGCAGGGAAGTGGTGAGGTGGTATCAAGTCGGGGAGGGAGTTAGGCGCGTAATTGTCGATATCGAGCCTAGCCCCGGGCCTGCTAATTCTACGAAAACAAATACTCCAGACAATGGAAGAAAGAAGCCGCCTTGACGATAGACGGTCTGTAGTACGAGTAACCGCACCTAGGTAAGGTAAGGTAAAGATGGGCACGAACAGGTAACGTACGGGTAGGTGAGCACGGGCGGTTGCCCAGTCCATGGAATAGGGCACCGTCTGGCCATGGCTCACCGCGTCCGTGGTCAGTAGTGTACAGCCCAGCAGTACCTTGCCTGCCTGTAGATGTACTCTATTAGATGCCGTGCGCCGCGATGCGGGTGCGGTGCAGGGACGTGCCCGCGGTCATCATCGGAGCCAACGCCGGCAGGGAGGCCATTGGCCGGTTGAGGACGAGTGGGTAATTTAAGGTGAGATGCTGCACCGGAGGAGGATGGGAATCTAAACAGCGAGATGACAATGGAAATTCAGCCGGACAGGGCAGTTTCCCAAACGGTCAGCACCTAACCACTCGCCCGGGTTTGTGGCGGATGAAGGGAGTTGAGGCAGGTACACCTACCTTCCTTAGGTAGGTACTCCAAGGTAAGGTAGGTAGGTATGAATTCGGGTATGGGCATGGGCATGGAAACCGACTTCAACTGCGAGTGCTTGTTCCTGAGTAAGGTATCCGTACTTGCCATGTAAGAAGGTAGCCCGGTAAGGTAGGTCACGGAGGTGAGGTAGGTACCTACCCAAGGTACCTTAAGGTAGGCATCTACCTTATGGAAGGAAGTGAGAAGGGGGCGTGGATCGAGACCGCCCGTGTCTTTTTTTTCTTTCCTTCTCGGACCTCGACCTGGACCTGGGCCATTTCCTCTCGTACGAACACGCGCCACATCCTCATCCTCGGGACCAACCACACGCACTTCTCAATAACCTACAAGTACCCGTACCTCACTCAACTCCGGCTGAAGCAAGGAAGCCAACATGGACAATGAGGGAGGCGGCTGCCAGTTTCGTCCTCGATCTCGTCCCCGTCCCTGCCGCAGGGGCCCCTGCCTGCCACCTGGACGATTGCTGGGCTGCAATTGAGAAAAGGAAGGAAAAAGAAAAGAAATCTGCAGAAAAATCGAGACAGGTCCAGTGTCGGCGGCCACTCATGCACCTTCAAGGGCCATCATCGTCAGCAGTGTCCCTACTTGCGTGTTACCCGACTGCTACGTTGAAATCTAGCAGGGAAGACACTCCCTCTTCCTCTCTCTGCGTCCATGTGTGCGTGAGCGCCCTCCCTCCCCACCGACAGACAGTCGTTATTGACCAAGTAGGCCTCGCACAGCCTTGACAAGTCAGATCTTGGGCATCAGTGGACCCGGCCTCTGACAGCCTCCCAACGCCGCCGCCCATGAGAATGCCCCCGTGCCTTCGTGTCTCCGTACGACCAGCTCTCTTCTGTGTCTCGTACAGGATTTTATCTTGTCGTTCTGGACTCCTTTTCTCCATCGCCAAGACATCCCGTATTTCTCGGGATACCTGAGGTATTGTTGCGTCTACACTGGCCGGGACGTAGGCAGGAGGAGTAAATCTCGGGGATCGCCTACAGCTCGCCTCCTGGGCCAATCTACCCAACCCCCAAAGGCCGCGAAGCAGCATATTCGTTTTTCCCAACTCCCTAGGGCGTTAAGTGACGGGATATCTCGACAACTCACAACCCGAAGGGCAAGCGATCAGGGCCAAGTGAGGCCCATGGAGCAAACGCGACGGCGAAGCAGCCAATGTTTCCAGCCCTTGGCGCGAGACGTGGACGCAAGTGGTGGCTTTCCCGGCTTGCGCCAGCGTCGGCATCACTCCTGCCCTGGCCTGGCCGTGTGCTTTCTTTTTCGACGGGCGCCCATCAATTACTTTAGTATGGATGGGGCATCCACTCGTGTCTCCCCTATGAGGTGGATTCGACCGGTCACATTTCCTCACATCTCGAGAATTTGGGCGATGCCCGACAGCGAGAAGTGATGGTATGACCCTGACCAAGGTGGACGTCGTCATCTACGGAGGACGCGGCCAAAAGTATTCGTACATACAGGGGTCGCCAAAGCCGTGCTAGCTCACGCATGAGAAACGTAGTACGTACTGTAGACGATCGCTCCTTTTTAGGTTAGACTAGGGCGATAAGATACGCTATCTTGCTTATATAAGTAGTCTTGACCAATAGATAAGTATAGATACCGCTATCTAGTTTACCGATAACTAGCCGAGCCCACTTCAGATTAGATAAGCTGAGGACTATACTGTGGCAGGGGGGTATGTACGAATACTTTTGGCTGCGTCCTCCGTACCGGGACGCATCCGGACAACCAGGGGACGGAGATGGTCTCTAATCGGCGAAAAGAACGTGTTTTTCTGCGTGTGCGAAATTCGTTTATCTTGTAATACGCAGATTGAGATTCAGATCCTCAGGGGGTGGGGAGCCAGTTGAGATTCCGTCGTCGTTATCGGCATGAAGACGAAGAAGACCAACAACATGCATCAAAAGCAGAGGTGGTCGTGATCTAAGCGCCACAGCAGCTTTCAGATACTCGGTACATTGGCTGGCATCCCGCCACCCCGCTTAAGGACGGGGACGGTTTGTGGAGACAACTGGCAAGGGCCTGGACCGCGCTTACCTAACACAAAGATCTTGAGTCGGAGGTAAGGAGACCCATGCTGTCCCTCAGCGCTAAGTCAGGCAGTGGCACCCCGAGTTCCGCGTCCCAATCATCTGGCGGACATGCACATCTTATCAAGCACGACGACAACGTCATGCAAAGAGGACAACCTTTGGGGCTCTTTTCCTTCCTCTATCAGTACCAATCATCTCGCAGCTTATGCAAGCTCGATCGGAAGTGTGCGGGCCACAGTCCTCTGTTCGTATCCCGGGCTTAATGGGAATGCTTAGGAAGAGCTCGCAGCAGTATCAGGACGAGGGAAAAACTCGCCTACGAGTCAAAGGTGACACAGCATAACGACCCCTCCGATATTTCCTCCAGTACCCTGCTTCCATGGTCGGCGTCAACGGCAACCCCCGCTCGTACAGATAGCTGCGAAGAAAGGCTTCAACGACGTCCTCCTGCAGGGGTCGGGCATCCCCTGTTCCGGCCGAGCTAGACGACCAGGAACCACCCTCAACTCGGAATTCCTCACCCGGCCTTCGACCAACGACCACTAGTTGCCTCCTACACCTGTGCTGCTTGCCAGACAAGGAATATGCCACATCTCGCACGCTATTCCTTTCGTCCCGTCGCCGCATTCTCAGGCGAAAGGCAACGACGTCTAATGGATGCAAGTTAGAGTGGGATGAACTGGTGGCCCAGCCGACTGAGACATTCTCAACTTGTCAACGCTGTTCAGTGGCCAGAATTCGCACCTTTTTAGGACCATCTCCGAGACCTCATCCTGCCCACGCCCTCCACTGGCTAGATCTATCTGACTTTAGGCCATCCATGTTCCCGATTCCACGCCTATTCCGCCCTGCCGCAGGGTCCAGCTCAATCCGTTTACACCCCCCTACTGGATCGCTGATTCCAAATACTCCAGACTTGTTCATCAACGTTTATGTCATTGTTTGTCTCTGACAGAAACCTCCATCTTTCAAGTCAACTGCTCTGCAATTCTACCGGAGGCGCTGTCATCTTTCATTCCCTTCCCTAGGGGGCTGGCAGCCGCCGTCGCCATATCCCAGACGACTTGGCAAGTGATGCTCCGGAAGGGGACCTACCGAAACCTTTAGCCTTCAACCCTCGTCGACTATTTGAAGGCCATAGTGACGGCACATTGTGGAACTGCAGTTGATCTTCTGTGCGGCATGGGTACCATGACCGCCAAAGACCCGAAACAGGCGCGATGCTCAGAGTTGTTGTGGCGCTTCCCGATTTAATTCTCCGACCTCAGCTCATCGCGCTCGGTTGCTCTTTGGCCCCGGGCCAGCGAAACTCATCGGTGTCAGCTCACTCCGTCAAATTAGATTTGGTCTTCCAGAATAGCTCGCCATTAGGTTGCGCAGATATTTCAAGGCGTTTCTGGGTTGCCCCTCCTACTACCCAGCCAGAGATACAAATATAGATGGGACGACCAAAGCCACCTCATCGTTCATCCAAGACAAAAGATCCCTGGTATCCAAGTGCACAGACTAGCGCCACGCTACAAGTCAGAGCGGCCTAGCATCGCGGGAGCGATCTACAGGAACATCAGACGGCCGCTTTGCAGATTCTTCTGCTCAGCTCGACGAAAAGGCTGCCCATCTTGAGGGGCACCTGGATTCTCAGCATCATGGTGGCTGGAAGTGAGCCCAAGGACTCGTCTCCAAGAAAATGACGAATATTTACAGATTCATGACAAACTATCCAGCCTTCTCACAGAGAGACGGGACTAAGTGTCACTCTGTTGAACAAGCCCGCCTTCTCTAGCTTACTCGGAGACTAATGCCAGATAACTGTCGACAAGATGATCTCGGAGGCCTGCTTTGGGACGTCCAACAGCACACCAGGCAATGTTATCGCCACCCCTCTTGTCGGATGGTCGCCCGTCTCCCCGCAAACAACAAGTTCAGCGGTGACAGGGAGACGCTGCCGCATCTGAGAGGCATGCAAGTAGCCGACGAAGGATGCGCCAATCAGGTCTTCAATGTTCTCACTCGAACAAAATGCAAGGCTTGACCGAATTGCCTCACTGGGGCATTCGTCTTGGTGGCAGGGTTTCCAGTTCGTGCTGCTACATGGATTTTTGAAATGGCGGCAACCGGTGAGATCTCGGGGTCCCGAATCTACGCGCTGCATCGTTCCAGTCTGACGGTACCTTCGGGGATCTGCACAATCTGCGTCTAATTCCATGAGGGACGCCTCAGCTTACACCGCATCATAGACTTACTCAAAGTGGAGTACCACCTACGAATATTGCTCATGCAGGAGGCAGCACTAGAAAGACGACAATGTGCGGAAGCACCAAGAAACATGGGCCATGGGGGCGATCACTTATTTCCCTCCAGCATGACGTCCATTGCCATGCATCATGCTGTGCTGGTCTTGAAGAGTCAGTGAAGATAGGAAGCACGAAAACGAGAGCGCTTGATGTTCGTGAGCGTCGTTATGTTGGTCTTTGACAGACCTTCGGAAATATTGAGTCGTTTTATCTCGGTTTCTGGCCACCTCGGCGTGGCCGCGTATCTTCCCCTGGAGGCTCTGCAGCATGAGTTATGCAACTTCTTCGGACAACACAAGCAGTGGGATCGGTCGCCGACACATTATTGGGTCAGGGCGGCCACGCCCCCTACCGAGGTCAAGCGTCTCCGATCACTTGGGGCGCCTTTGTTTGCCATGGACAACAGTGGTCAGGAATAATAATTTGTGTTCAAACGGACGAAGCTGAGAGAAACACGGCCGTTCCCGGAGACTCCACCAATCTCCTAACGTTGTTCTCACGGACCAGCAGCTTAATTATACGTATGACGACAATGCTTTATCAGGTTTGCAGATTCTCATCGTGTGAAATATAGTATGACTAACTCGCATCCTGCAGAGTCTTTTCGACCTGATCAGTCTATCTACATCGCGGAGCTGCATTGCGCATCTGCATGGAAGCTGCAATGGAACATATTGCTGCAACGTTCACTTGGTTGAAATATAGAGCTCCAGCCCCGACTTTGTTTTGTACTGCTAAACGACTCCTACATCTTGTCGGTGTGGTCGCCGTCCGGGGCCACTCACACCTTACAAACTTCGGGTCCGACGCCAGAGGTATCTCCAGCCGCCTCACACGTCGCATATATGTTGAGTCAATGTCGAAATGGGGCGATGCTGTATTGTAGGACGATGACAAGTTGTTTCCCCTGCATCGAGCCAACCTATCGCAACTCTTCGGCCAATTCAGTGGGACAGTCAACAATCCGAAACAGGAGTCGTCACGGACGCCACATTGAAGCTCCTCACAATAGCATATTCTCTCAGAAAACACATCTTTCCACAAGAAAACCCTTCAATGTCGGCGTCTCCAGGATACGTCTCATGTTTGAACCAATATTCGCAACGAGCTGATCGAAACCCCGGACAAGGAAGTCCGATTCTGGCTCAAAGGCGTAGCCGGGCTCATCGAGGGCGATGAGCCAGCTCATTTGGCGAGAGACGCGAGTCGAATGAGTCCAAGGACATAAGAAAAGAACATGTAATGAACCCGAACAAGAAAGACTTATCCGTAAGAATGCACATTGTACCCGTGGCTGGTGGAAGTCTGACATATCGTGGAACAGCCTTGCATCTCACCCACCCGCTCTTGGCATGTCAAATTTCTCCAACGTAACAGGCCTTCGCTACCGCGCCAAGCTGATGCTCGGTAGAGCACAGCACGGGGAGTTCATGTGTCACCAACAAACGGACTCTAGCTCTTCGAGGCTTGAAGTCCTTGTGCCAAAGAACGTGCTGTTGCATATGACGACAAAGCCGTCCACGCTCATGCCGATCATTCCTTCGATCGCATGTCTGGGAAACACGGTCGAACCGCAAATTCATATCCTGGACCTTTGTGGCTTCAATCTCGGACATTTGCTAACATATTGACCCGTTTTCGACGATGTTGAAATGATGAGATCCTTGAACATTACACCATCCATAAGGATCGGTCATGTCGATATGCTGTTCAGATGCCAATTTCGTCAATCGACGATACTCCTGTACTCTGTGAGATTCTCAGAGTGAGCGCCTGAAGACGCCGAAAGAACCCATCGCACAACTTCAGGCCAATGCTCGAGCCGCCGATCGACCACCAAGGGGCGTCACGACGCCATCTGAAGCCGTTTCCAAGATTGGTGGCTCTGGCGTCAACGAGCCGAATAGGCGAGGGAAACGCCAACGATTCGGGGTGGCCCTTTTCCAGTCACAGATCAAGATCTCGCAGGATCCCTGTCACGGGGAAACTCCACGAAAATCGTGGCTCTTGGTGTGACACGAACTCAGGGGGACAATAAGCCACCACGGGACCTGGACGACAGGCCCTGTCTTGTTCCTGTCGTTGATTCTTTCAGTGATGCGAACGCTTCGTCGACCACTTGCTCGGAATGCATGGGCATTTGTATGTCCCGTCAGCCTTACGAGAAGGCACAAGGGTGACGGCAGACTGCCCGATATTACGAGCATGCCCATCCTGGCATGAGCGTTAGTTGAGAACAACCAAATCTGCATTTCGTAAGTTGCTCATTCCAACGTCCGCTTCTCCCTCGAGGATTGACCAACAGTCTGCTTGCAGCAAAGTACAGAGCAGCCCCTTTCTCGCAATGCGCAGTGAGCATTCCTCACGTCCGCCCTTCTGCCTCGTCCTTCGAGCTTCTCCCCAGCAGATCATAATCATATCTTTGAGTGCGCAACCGTCTACATTGCATCCAAGTCTCCGGCTACTCGGGTCCGAATACTTGTATCCACCTAGCAGATGCAGGCAAAGCGCATATTCTAATAGTCACCAGCTAACGAGTCAATCCTCGAAAGAGTTTCTCGACGGAAAGCATTCATTACTCCAATTGATGGGGAGCGTCCGGTATCGGATCGTGGCGTGATATTTGGTGCGTTTGCTGACAACACGCTTCTTAGACTTCTCCCCACAAACGGATAACGGTCATGAACCAGCTCATCTCCATCGGCGCGCCAACTCTAGGCAGACAAGCACGGCCCTAGAAGAATGGAAAGATATGCAACGTTTGGTGCGCACAGGTTGCCCGAAATGTTGATCACTTTTAATTCCGCGCAAAACATCGGGTTCCGCTGTGGATGCATTGGAGCCACTACCCCCAAACAGCAAGACGAGATGACGAGGAAGGTTTTTAAGGCTTTCTCGACCCTGGCAAGCAAGTTTCTTGCGGGGGATCCTCAGATCAGCTTGATTCGCCTGTTCAGCCGTTCCACCTTCAATTGGACAGCTTTGGCGAGTCGACCAGGAGCTGGAGAGAGCCTGCCTTCAGCTGCAAGCCACAATATCCGTTTTAGGCCTAATCCCATGATAGTGTCATTTTTGGGCACCGCTAGACTCCACCACACCGCTAATATGGCAAAACGAACAACACGATATCTGAGTTGTCATCGCCCGAAGGGTGTTGCTCGTTTTGTTGATGGCATGGCCGTGGACATGAGGTTCGAGTGAATTTCTGGATTCGGTTTTGCCTGAACGAAAGTGTTTTTGACGTGCTGCAGCTTCATCTGATGGACTGATATTGAGCTGGAGACGAGCTTGGGACGGCGCAGCTCCCTTGGTTCAACTGAGCTAACATCACGAGTGGGAAAGGTCTCGGAAATAAACGACTTTGGAATGATTGCGTGCCGGTCTGCCTTGCAAGGTTGTGGTTTCCCGCGCTATCGCAGCCGTCTGTTCGTACCCGCAGCTCGCGAGGCGGAGTTTCCACATGGCCCAATCAATATACACCGACCTGGCACGAACAAGCAACCAAAGCTACAGCTGCTGGACCCTTGTTGTGTCTATTCTCTGAGGCTCATTGGCGACAGGAACGCCATGGACATTCGTCTCCCCCGCAGGGCGCGAGCTTCGGCAACTTTTCCCATCCAGCCCCGAGTTGGGCTGCCTGGAGGCTGGTTGTATGCGGGTGTGAGTGGGTGTCTCTGGCTCCCTTTTTCCCGCATGCTCTTCTCGAGGGTCTTTTTTATCTGTTCTTCCGTTCGCACCTCCTTTGGTTCTCTCCTCCTGTCATCTTCTCGTTGACACGCGATCCCAACTTCAGAACCGACGACATGGGCAGATTCATTCGACTAGGAGCTCTTGCTTGCTTGTACTTGGGGGCCGAGTCCAAGGCACTGAGATGGCAAGATGATACCCCGAGTTGGTCTCCTCCCAAGCAGACCATTGCCGCTATGGACATGTTGGAGCTTGGTTTCAGTCCCGCGCCGACAGCGGCCCCTGAGCCGGGTAACGTTGAGCTCAAGCTGGCCAAGCGTGTAAGGGGTGACGACACTTGCGGTTACATTTCTGGAATATCCAGTCAGTCAGATTCAACTCAGTTGTATTCGAAGTATGCACCACTAACCTTGCTGAAGCCGATTCCATTTACTGCGATGTCGGAACATGCGTGATCAACAGCTTCTACTCCGTTGTGGGATGCTGCGGTTCGACCAGCATGTCAGACTGCAAGCTTCCGACGGCCTGTCTCCCGTCAAGTTCATCCAGACTATACAGCAGCGCAGATACTCTTATGCTGTACTGGTAAGCAGTTGCCGATGTTTTACTCTAAGACGCCAAGAGTACTAGTCTGACAACCGCTTGTAACAGCTCTTCAGCAGGTCGGCCAGAGTGCAATACATACGTCTACTCTGATTCCGTCTTTTCCAAGTACACTCTCTTCAACTGCGCCGTCACAGAGGCTCGGATCATCGTCTACGCAAACCCAACGGATACAACCGGCGGCGCCACCACTGAAGCGACCACAGCCCCGACCTCTGATCGCACCACCGATGGATTGTCTCCAGTCACCAGCTCCGCCTCTCCGAGCGCGGCCACGACCTCCGCCGCTCCATCAAGCGGCCACAGCTCCTCCACCCCCATCGGTGCCATTGTCGGCGGCGTCGTCGGAGGTCTGGCAGTAATCGCCCTAGTCGCCGTCGGCATCTTCTTCATCCTCCGCAGCAAGAAGAAGAAGAACAACCAGAACAACACCCAGGCCGCCCCGGGCATGTACAACCCGCAACAGCCCCCGCCAGGTCAACAGCCGCAGATGTACCAGATGGCCCCGACGCAGCAACAGCAGCCTTCTCCCGGCGGCTACGCGCCCGCGCCCACTACGCCCGGCAACTTCCCGTCCGGCTTCACGCCCGTGGATAACAGGCAGAGCATGCTGAAGCAGCCGTACGACGTCAGCGCAGCGAGCTACGATCACAACAATGGCGTCAGTCCTCCCGCCAGCCCACCTCCCATGAGCCCGTCGCCGACATACCAGTCCGGTATCCCGCCGTATACACAGCAGGGAAGCGGACCCAGCCCGACGCAGGGTGGCTATCCCGCGCCACAGCAACAGCCGCAGCAGCAGCCGCCGCAACAGTTTTACAACGCGCCGCCGCCGGCCCAAACGCAGCAGCAGCAACAGCAGCAGACGTCGACTACATCCCAGACCCACTACCACCACAACAGCTTCGCTTCTGAGTTGCCTGCTACGAGGGGGGACAGCGAGTTGCGCGAGTTGGCTTAAGCTTTTGTCGTCAATGAGACGATATGGGGAAGAGCGGATGAGGTTTTCTTTTTGTTTTTGTGGACGCGGATGCGATGGATTCTAATGTTTGGAGTTGCTGGCACGGAACGAGGCTTGACGGACGGGATATGAAATGGGAACCACTATCATTATTATGTGTAAATGTATACCCAAAGTCTCCTAGCGTAGCTTGGATGGGAATTTTACCCTCTCTAATGCAATGCTGGATTGATCAACACACAAGATGCTGGACTATGATTGTGGTGAAACACTCCATTTACAGACGGCTCTGTCTGTCCCTGCGCCAAGGGGTGTTTGGATTGTCCTCTCGACCCGGGACGAATTGGTCCACGGCCAGAGTGTTGAGGAAGCCCGGATGCAATTGGTCCAGGCTCGTGACGCCGCACATTTTCATCGTCGTCTCCAACTCGTCTCGGAGTACTATTCGCCACGTTAGTCAAGATCTTGGAATCAGAGCATGATAAAAGACAACTCACTCTCAACGTATCGCTCTACACCCTCGGCGCCGTAGTTGAGCGCGTACAGCAACCCCCTCCCGACGCCGACGGCCTTGGCCCCGAGGCACAACGCCTTGAAGATGTCGGTGCCGCGCGAGATCCCCCCGTCTACATAGACCTCGAGCTTGTCGAACACGTGCGGGCAGTTCTTCTGCAGCTCGAGCAGGACCATGACGGTCGCGGGCGAGGTGTCGAGGCTGCGGCCGCCGTGGTTCGAGAGCACGATGGCCTCCACCCCGGCGGCGGCCGCGCGCTCGGCGTCCATCCACGTCTGGATCCCCTTGAGCACGATGGGCATGCCGGGCACGGTGCGCCGCAGCCAGGCGATGTCGGACCAGTTGACGGACGCGTCGATGTAGTCGCCCATGATGCGCCCGATGGCGCCGCCCTTGGCGTCGTTGCCGGCCTTGGCGCCCGAGATGGGGGACGAGCCGATGGACGAGTCGGAGCGCACGCGCTCGTCGGCCTCGCGCTTGCCGGGGATGGGGGCGTCGACGGTCAGGAAGAGGGCCTTTGCGCCCTGGGCCTGGGCGGCGCGGATGAGGCGCTCCGAGTTGGCGCGGTTCTTGTCGACGTAGAGCTGGAAGAAGACGGGGACGTCGTAGGGCTTTGGCGGGGAGAAGGCGGCGTGCGCGGCGAGGATCTCGGAGAGGGGGAAGGAAGCGCTGACGGAGACGCCCTGGGGGATGCCGGCGGCCTTGCAGCCGCGGCCGAGCTCCTTCTCGCCGTCCGGGTGGAAGAGGCGGGCCATGGCGGTGGGCGGGCAGAAGATGGGGGAGCGCATGGGGTTGTCGAGCATCGTGGTGGAGGTGTCTACGGCGGAGACGTCGACGAGCACGCGGGGCCGCAGGCCGATGAGGGAGTAGGCGGAGGCGTTGAGGCGTTTGGTGTGCAGGTCTGTCGCGGCAGAGGAGACGAAGGCCCAGGCTTTCGGGGAGAAGGACGTCGAGGCCGCCTGTTCGAAGTCGTGGGCGCTGATGAGGGTGTCCAGTGGTGGTTTTGAGGGTGGTGGCGGCGGGGTTGTTGGTGCTTTTTGCCCGTCTTGCCTCTCATCGTTAGGGGAGGTGATGTTGCCCGGCTTGGCGTGTTGGGTCTGCTTCGGTTTGGGCATGGCTGCGCCCGGGGCGAGGACGCCTTTGAGGTGGGCAGCGGGCAGGGTCGACTTTACGAGGTTGGGCCCGTGGACTTCGGAGTAGACCTCCGTCGCGTCTTTGCCGGCGCACTGTAGGATCACGGCGATACCGCCGGGGTGTTCGCGGACGAAGTCGGAAAAGTCCCACACGTTTCCGTCGATGACGAGCCAGATGTCGTTGAGGGTGTTGTGCTTGGATATGTCGGCTGGTGTCAGCGTTGGCGGCATGGTGAGACGTGTAGTTGTTGACGTGGAGGTAGAAACATTGTAACGGGCGATGATGATTACATATTTGTATGCTCGTCCTCGGGCCGGGACCGCTCAGGCGGCTCGTTCGTCTGAGATGCAACGGCGCCGAGGGGTAGTTGAGGTCTCGGGCGGCATTACGCCGAACGGGGTCGGTGTGGGGGAGGATCCCCCCGGGTATCCGGCATCGGGTAGGTAAGCTGGCAAGGTAGGGGGTAAGGTATCCCGCGGGTTGTGATGGGCGGGTTCCCCAGGGGGCACTCACTCGCTAAACGGCTGCACGGACGGCAGCTGGCTGTCATGAATGTAAATCACCGAGACGGCATTGGACGTTCTTTTTTTCGGCTGCAGGGCCGCCAACAGCACTTTATCTTTATTTTTGATTTCTTTTCCCCCGAGTTCACCCCGCCAAGGCCTTCCCGATCAGGCTCAGCGCCCTCTCGCTGTGGTTCATCTTGAGGGCGATCTGGCGGCCAGGCTCGCTCATCTTGGCCCACGTCTTTTGCAGGATGCCAATGATCTTGGCCTCGTCAATCTCCTCCTTGCTCTCAAAGTCGTCGAACTGGTCGTCGAGGAAGACCAGACAGGCGACGTCCTCGAGGACCTGTGTCTCCTCGTCCTTGCTCAGGTTCTCCTTGCGGATCAGCGCCGCCACGCGGTCGACATCCTCGGCGGGCAGAGGCGGCTGGATCTCCGCGGACGACGACAGCAGCTCGGCCACCTGCGCCGCGGCCTGGGACTTGAGCTTGGCGCGCCAGGTGAGGTAGCCCGGGCGCGTCATCGGGTATGTGTTGCGGGGGATCTCCCATCTCCTGAAATGCTGGGCTCGGCAGGCCAGCTGCAGCACGGGGGGTGCCGTGGGACATCGCACCGCCAGCCAGCGCGTCATTTTGTGGGCATAGTGAAGCTCAAATGTGATATCGGCGGCGGCGGTCGAGGGTCTGGGGTCTTGCTTGTGGGCCTCGTCAATCAGCTCGAGAGCCTTGAGGTAGTTTGGTGGCAGGTCGGGCAGTGCCATCTTGGGTGAGTGAGCAAGATGGTGTGGTTCCTGCAAATTGAGTGTGTTTATTGGGTAGGTGCTGAGAGAGACAGCGATGACGGTTCGTTTCACTCTGAGGTGTGAGAAGTCATGCTCCCTGACAAGGGCAAAAAAAAGGCTTCAAAGCCCGGCGGGTGATTGTCTGCAGTCCCGTCTGCAACCACTAATCGCGCAGCGTCCCAACCAACTGGAACCCACTCCGTCCCACGCTGGATGAGTAAGCTGGTTCCCTGATTGGGCTGCCTACGGCAGTCCGCAGGGACGACTGGCTCAAATCAGTATCTAGCTATATTAGGTCACTACGCTTATGCTTTCTTCAGTATATAACTAAACATCATATTATAATTATGCATATATAAATAAGATCGCACCTACACTTAATTAATCTAACTTTTTTACTGAATTGCATATTTCATCTGACTTACACAACTTAAATCCTAATAAATCGCTTTTTCTTTGAAATGTTTCTGTTTGCGCAATATTACTTATTATAGGGGAGATCAAGTGCCTAAGTAGCAGCTTATGCTACCTCAAAGCCTAACTTCAGCTAGCATCTTTCTGTTCAACATATAATATAAATCTTACATCAATTTTAATCCTAGATATAATCAACCTTATAGATATAAGTTATTAAGTATAAATCTTTTCTTTTTAGTTCTTAACCTTCTTAGACTGATAAAGTCTTACTTGCTTATATTCCTCTAAAGCTAACTTTAAAACCTCCTGCCCTCTTAACCTCTGCAAACCCTACATCTATTTAAACTGCTATAACCTTTTACAGTTATATTATAACTGGGAAGAATAAATATGAAGCTAGTATCTAGGCTATAAAGAAAGCATCAGCATCTTCTCTAATAATTAATATCCTTTTATTGTTGCATATAGTTGTATACTATAAAGTTGATAAGTATGGGTTTAAAGTCCTAACGTACACCTGCATTATCCTCTTCAAACGCTTTATAACTAGGCTATCTTTTGTACTAGGGATAAAATATAAGTTATATGAGGAGATGATCTAAATAATCTTTAGGCGTTTTGTTATAGATAAGCAATATTTTAATCAAACGTGGAAAGTAATTCCTATTAACAACAAAAACCTAACATATATCACCTACTACTTTAATAAAGCATATATAGCTACATCTCTTAGCGAGTTCTTATATAATACTATAATACCTATTAAGAAGAATATTTGCTTTTTATCACTTATATGTTTTAACTGTATTGACCTACTAACATTTGATCAAGTTTCTTCTAAAAAGGTTTAAGCCTATAAGCAAATTAAAGCATCTACTTTAATAATACCTAAAGCAAAACAGCAAGAGACTAAACCAGTAGATAAGGGTATTTAGGAAGATAGAAAATAACTAAAGCAAATAACTTAGTCTAAGCCTCAGAATGAAGTTAAGCTAGCTATCAAAGTTGAGCAACAACTAACTATTTCTACTTAATCTCAAATAGGTATAGCTTAGAAGCTTTTAGCAAAAACATTTACTAGAATATCTTCCTAAGCAGCTATAAGAGAAATATCTTATAAATAGTCTTTTTTAGACTTTAATTGTTCTGATCAATAAGATGCTACTTAAGTTAAACCTTATTTAGAAGAAATAATTGAAGTAAAAAGAGATCAAACTGAGAATAGTTCTAAATAAGAGGAAAGTGGTGTATAAGGAAATAAATAGAATAGTATAGAAGGAAAGACTGAAAATAGAAAAAAATCCCTTTTGTATAGAGATATAATATCTCAAACTTCCCTTTTCACTTCAATCCCCCCCCCTTTTGTTAAGTTCACTCTCTATTTCTTCTAATATTAAATTATTAATATTAATACCTTTTAACAGTAAATGCTCCTTAAGCTATTATATCCTACCACTTAGTATATTAAGAAGTATAAGTTTAAATAAGCTTTTATAGAGATAATATTATTATAACTTCTCTTATAAAAATTAATACTGCTTAAGTTAAAGAAACTTTATTATATTATCTCTTAAATACCTACTATCAGAAAGGTTAGGTGCTATATATAGGATATCCTAATAAAATGTAACTATACTTAGATATAAATAAGCATCTAAATCGATTTAGTTGTAGCCTAAAGCTTCTTAAATAATCTGCAAGCGCTCAGAGTCAATTAGCTGTAAGTAGTCTTATACTGTTTGAAGATCTAGTTAATAGAACAGATATCATAGTTAGCTATTAAATATATAAAAACAACTACATTATTTGCAAATGCAGTAGGAATTCCATATATATATAAAGTTGGCAAAGTCTTAGCAGATAAGTAGCATAAAGGTGAACAGCATTACAATCTGATCAGCAATTAATTCTAAGTGAAATAAGCCATACCCTTATAATAAACTAAAATACTCCTAAATAATATCAATATAATATTTAAAAACAAAAGTAATAAATATATATACTCACTAAAAGATAGATAATGCTTAATATAAGCGTTCCCACCAGCTCTCAATCTTAACATTATAAATACTTTTCCTAAAGATCTAACAATCTTAAAATTCAATAAGAACTTCTTTACTATTTTATATCTTCTTATGCGAAGATGATAAAGACCAATAAGTTCCAGCCATAATTATAATCTCAATACTGCAATTAGAACGAATAATCAAAGGCATACAGCCAAGCTTTAAGATAACCTTAAGATATTAAGCTGTTACATTGCAAGACGTATATACTGAGATCCCAACATAAAACCACATAACAAATTGAAAGTAAGCATTAATACCTATATAGATCTCAAAGCTATATAGGAGTAATTTGTTATATGCATTAAGTAACCAAATGAAATTTAGACCAGGCGTTATCCAGCCTTTCCATCTATATTGCATCTCTTGTAAACAATTAGCAACATCATCTGGAAAGACTTCCTAATATACCTCATAGAGGATATTGCAACTAATGAGATAACCTTATTAGCGCATAAATATGTAGAGATATTCTCGTCCATACCCTCATGCTATGCATGCTTCCTGTGTTGATGATTAGAAGAACGCAATTGCGCATGCTTTTGCAGCTATAAGTTGTTCTGTATTTTGGCGTTAATATATATTATTCTTCCAACATAAGTCTGCTAAGCCAGTTAGAGTTATTAAAAACCCCTCACTTTGAAGAGTATAAAGGATATTTAGGTTAGTAAGATATTATTAAAAGAAGAGCATTTGAACACAGGCAAGCAACTCTAAAGTAAGAATTGTATAGGATTTACAACAAAAGTTCTATTTTTAAAGATGCTGTTTAAAAGTTGCTTTTGAGAGTTAAATGTGATATATTGAGATAAGATGCATAATAATTTCATTATATAGCCAGTTATTTTGTAACTTTTTGGAAATCTCTGATTGGAATTGATTTAGATCAATTCGTTTTCAGGGCATTATAGGCTATTATATATAGATAAATATGCTTATAATTAAGAAAGAAGAGTTATGTATAATGCTGTATTGATATGTATAGGAAGGTAAAGTTGCAATTGCAACTACTAAGCTAAGTACTACCACATAGCAATATATGCATGATTATAGGGTTTAGAACCCTACTAGTATACCTATATACAAGAGCATATAACCCTGCCTAAGCTTTCCCAATACTAAACAACCCTAAATGAAACCTAATAGACCTAAAACCTATTATATATAAGCATATAACAATATACAAGCTTAAAGCTTAGTGAACTTATCTATATAAGAGTAGTTAGCTATATATTTCTATATATAGGAGTGAACACCTTTATACTAATCTTATTGCAGATATCTGCAAGCTCATTAAGCATGCGCGCTATAGTACAGAAAGACTTGGCTGTGAACTGCTTTGCAAGGCTCTATATAGTAACCTCCTTATTGATTTCATCCTTAAGTATATTTATACTATCTTAGGCAGAGGCCTTTAAGCGCTTATAGGAGCTGGCAGGCTCATCTTTAGCTGTATACTTACAACTGCCCTTAGTTGGAGTCAAAGTGGCACTTTTAGACTTAGAATTATCTATATAAGTTAGTATACTATTCGAAATAACTATATAGAGATATATAACTTATGATACTTCTTAGCAAAACAGTTTTTACTATGAGAACTATAGTAGCAGTTAGCATAACAACTAAAGTTGTCAAATGCAACATACTCTTTATATAGATTATTCTGATTGAAGTAGGTGTTATATATATCCTTATCCTCTAGTATATTTCTATAGATAAATATAAAAACTCTATCAGCATATTAGCTATATATAGTGTTAAAGGTAGGGAATAGGTTGTTAGTATGCTCTTTGTTATAGATATAAATAAGATGCTGCAGCTGTATATAGATTAATATAGAAGTAATAAGAAATATAAGTAAATATACACTATTAAGCGCATTTACAACACAGCTGCAGATACTAAGCGAGAGGATTTGCTTTATATCTAAAATATAAATTAATAAGTATATCTATATATAAGTGTGAAGTTGCATACATACTCTCTATAAGCCACTTTGTCATAATCAGGCTGTTATAGTCTTTAGATAGGTTGCAAAGCATATCTATAGGAGCGTTTACAGGCAGCTCCTAGCCATTAATAGCAGATAGGATTATAAGCTTCAGAGGCATCTTATGCAGGTCTGTACAGATATATCAGTATCTATATATAATCATATAAAAACATAAAAAGTAAATAATAAATAAATATAAAAAAAAAAGAAGTATAAAGAGGGAGAGGTGTACACTTATATACAAGGGTGATGCCTGAAAAAAAAAGAAGAAGAAGTTTCTAACTGGGTAGCTGCAGGTGAGGGATATTTATAGGTGGGGTCAGGGCACCACAATCAGTAAATCTCATCCAATCAAAATTATACAATTGCACCCCCTCGCTTACTTATACTACAGCAGGTGCCCATCTAATAAAAAAAATGATTTGAGCCAGTCGTCCCTGCAGACTGCCGTAGCTGCCCCCAGAGCATCGCCCATAGCACCACCATTCTTCAGTGAGAGCCTCAACCCGCGCCCCGGACCTTGTCGTTAACATCAGATTGATATGAGAGTCGGGTTGCGAATGCCAGAGAATTCCCACTCAACATCACACTCCGCACGTCGCACAGTTAACGCCTATTCTGGAGACTGCCAATACAATGTCGGACACAGCCATTTGGTTGACGCCATCGGCACGCTCCAGTCGCCGGTCTCGCCTGCTCTAGACTCTGGCAGACTTTATTGCAGCGAGTGTGTGTTTGGTCCCTTCGTCCCATGTTGTCATGTCTGACGCCAGCTATCGATGTTTGGCCCCTCTCACCCTCTTTTCTCTGCTTCTCCGTCGCCTCGACGGGTTTGACACTTTGGAGGTCTTAGAGGCCGTATTAATAGAATTGAGGGGCCACTTCCTGGTCTTTGTAGTCGCACCCGGCTTCGAGAGGTTTGACGGGTGTCTCCCTCAGAATTCACTGCCACAGACCATTTGTTTTTCCGACACTTGCTCTGGACCACTCGTGCGGGTAGATATTTCTGGAGCTGAATCCGGTTGGGAAGGACCTCGTTTAGGATCCGTCGCAGTCAGAATCCGATTTTGCTGAACTCTCGGCCGCTCCTTCCTCAGCACTTTCGTCCATCTACTAATCAACCACCCCACCACCATCTCTCCACAACGTTCACCTCCACCTCGATAGCTACCACCTCAATCTTCACAACAACAAACAATAGATCGCATATATTGTTTGGTACGACTTAGGATTGATTCCCTTTAGCCGAACCACCCCAATCCCCAAACTGGATAACAAAAATTAACCAGCCGCAAGTTCATCACCACCCGCGCCTTCCGACCTCAACCCACTAACAACATCTCAGGCCTCTTATCCTCCACAAAGCCATCCATCAAAAACATTCAACACTGCTTTCACCACCTCCTCGCTAATCCTTCTCATCTTCTCTTTACAACTCCTTTTCGCCATTATTTCACCATCGCCTTTGCTGCCATAATCACATGTCATTACAATGACGGGCACAAAGGCTGGCGGCTCTCACAGCCATAACCTTACTGTTATCAAGGACAATGATGACGCTTCTTCACTCACAGCGGTAACAATTGAATCAGACTCTGATGCTAGCAGCACCATCACCCTGGTCGATCTGTTTCCCGACCTCGCTATCCTGGACAGCGACGCTGCTGGCGACACCTCTGCTGAGTCCACCGACGCTACGAGCTCTCAGGTCAGCAGCACTGGTGATGAGCAATCCACAGACGCAGACAATCAGACTTGCACCAAGAAGTCAGGCGGTGCCAATTCCAACAAGCAGAAGGGCAAAGCTGTTGAGGCTGAGAGCGAATCCGCAGAGACGTCAGCTGCAGAGAGTACCAGTGGAAATGAATCGACATCTGAAGCGGCTTCATCTGAGGCAGGCACTGGAGAGGTAGCCGCAGCTGAGTCCACAACTTCTGGCGAGGCTTCTTCCAGCGAAGTGGCTTCTACGGATGGAGCATCAGATGCCTCGACCAGCGCAAAGCCATCAAACCCCGGCAACTGGACGGACTCGGAGGATGCCTTAATCATCAGCATGAAGGAGGGCGGCGAGACCTGGGCAGCCATTGGAAATGCAATCAACCGTGGAAAGAATGAGGTCAAGAAGCGCTGGCACGTGGCGAAGGCCAACCAGGCCAATTCGACTGAGTCTGGAGGCGACACTCAGACCGACAAGACTGCAGAGTCAACCGAGGAGAAGGAGCCTCAGCCTAAGGCGGAAGAGACGCAGAAGAGTAAGGGAAAGGAGAAGCAGAACGTCAAATGCAAAAAGCCGAATGCCAAAGATGACACCACGGACTGCAAGAAGAAGGGCAAGGTTGAGTGCGACAAGGGCAAAACCAAGGAGCCCAAACAGAAGAAGAGGAAGAAGAAGAAGCCCGCTACGAAGGAGCCGGTTGCAGAGAAGTCCGAATCTGAAGATGATGACGCAGAGAGCTCGTCCTATCGCGAGCGCATGAATCTACTCCGAGACACCTCGTCTGAGTCCGAGTCGCCCGCTACCAGCGGCGACGACGCAGATGCACCCGGCTACTACGAGCGGGAGGTCGCCCGCCAGGAGCGATACATTCGTCGACACGTCCATCCCCAGCTTTACCCAGTCCCGCCTCTCGCCCGCGCGCCAAGCCCAGCAGACAAGAGGCAGCGCCGGGATGATGCCATCCTCGCGGCTGTGGCTTCAAGACGAGAGGCTACGAAGTGGCTGGAGATGCAGGCCAACTTCTTCAACGTCACTGGCCGTATGGTACCCCTTCACCTGATCAAGGCAAGATGCGAGGCCGAGGAGGATCGAGGCAAGGCGGCTGGCGTCCGCACCTGGGCTTCTTCTGTCGCAGGAAGCCAGGACTTGCTCGACCCTGAGGAACAGCCCGAGGTTCCTGAGGATGCTCTCCTGAGCGATGACGATTGACGACTGAACACACAAACACACCTGCGCGGCTGACACGACATTTCGCTTCCGTCCCTTCTCCTCCACTTATGAGACGATGATTGATGATGAGAGCGTTTTTGATATCCGGTTGAAAGGCAAAGGGAAGTCATTTCCGTTGACGTTGTGGGGTGAAAGTCAGGCCAGAAAAGCGAATTTTTTGAAGATTGCTTGGGAACAGAACGAAGCTGTTGATTGGGCAAGAATGGACGTGGGACGTGGGAACAGATTCACATAGATCTGCTTTTCTTTTTTTTTTTTGCTTTCTCTTCTCTTTTGGGCGTTCTGGCGGGCCCTTTGTGTGTATGGGCAAAGAACAGGGCTTTTGAGAAAGGGATATTGGGTTCTGGGTTAACAGGAGTTACGGATAATCACGCCAAATGGAATACCCCCTTTAGTTTCACTTGCAAGAATACCAACAAAGTGAAGTTGGCATAGGAGGTTGACTGTCAAGTGAGTGATTGTCTCTCTCTCTCTCTGTGTGTGTGTGTTTGTGTAAGAACTGGAACATTTGCTGTGATGTGAACAGTCAACTCTGATGGATGAAAGCTGGGTGGCAGAGGAAAATTGACACAATCAGCATGGCAGGGCCATGTGGGACAAAAGGCGTTGAAGAAATTGGGCAAGTATCCAATTTTCCAGAGAGAAATGTACAATCCACCACCCATCGCGTAGGAACGGGGTATCATGAACCAGATATTACAATAAGACACAAGAACACCGCTGCCGCCATTGCGCGGATAGCGTCTTCAAAAAAACCTCCCCCTTTTCAGCTACTCTTGCCAGAGTCTGTCCAATATCCAACCAAGTATAAGTACAAGTGTAGAGGAGCTTCGAGTGTTACCAAGAGCTCGCAATTTTTATTATTTGCAGCCCCCCCCTATCTCGCTGCCCTCAGCAATCAAATGTCTGGGATGGCTGAAATTAAGGCGATCTGCAACTGGCAATTTGACCCCAACAGTCAGAGATGTTCGGCCCAGTGAGAATCTGCCCTTTGGGACGCTGGAGCCCCGTGTCTCCCGATCCGACGTCATGAGACGCAATGCCCCCTAGCATCGCTGGCTGTCTCGTCTCTTCGTCCTCGGCTTGCCAGAAAGCCTCGTCCAAGTATCGTTGCCAGGGTCGTCAACGTTCGTTTGAACACCGGATGGAGATGCTGTGAGGCCATCACTGCTGATGACCTCTCCGTCATTCAAGAAGAAACTCCGCCATTGGTAGTCTTTCAAATGGGGTTCTCCATGCCGGGGGCCATCGTGGTACCCGGCGGTGCCGGGCTTGGGCTCGGTCCTTTGGTCAACGTGTTGTTGCTCGAACCCAGCCCGCGCTTCATCATCTTGCCCAAGACGGTGACCAGCTCACAGGCATCGGCAAACATATCGTCATCCATGCCCTCCGTCGCTTCGTACACTTCGGAGATGGTGTCCTTGGCCAGCTTGCGGCTTCCGTCATAGTCGTGTACGCAGTCGTAGAGGAACGCAGAGTACTCTGTTTTGGCCGACAGTCGCAGCGAGTGCGAGCCCCAGAGATGCTCATCGGCCAGAGCAATTGCCTCCTTGAAGTACTTGTGGGCCTCAGGGAGGAAGTCTCGTGGCGGCTCGAGGAAGGCGGCAGGTAGATCCGAACCATTGCGAGGAGCGAACCCCGGTGGAGGGTTTACCGGGCCACCCTCGAGAGCATGCGTTGGCTGTATGGAACCTTGCGACGAGTTCCAGTCTTCCCTCGCAACCCCCTTGCCTTTGTCCAGTCTGGGCGGTGTAAGGCCGGCCATTGTGTCGGGAGTCGAGATGCCCATTGTCGAAACAGAGGGCTTGTTGTGAAACAGTACGAAAATGTGATAAAACGATGCTCGCAACTTGAGTGCCAGGACGCGAAGCTCGGTGTGATTACCGACCATGGGGATCACATATTGCTGAAGCATGACTAGACCTTCTCGTGAAAGCCATATTATGTGAAAAATGAGGTCGAGGGATTGAGGCGCGCGGGAAGGGTCAGGGCGACGCTGCTTCTTTGCGACGACGAGCTGCTCTGCGAGGCTGAGTGAGAGGCCGAGGATCTTGTAGAGCATAGACGACAGAAGGGGGTTGTCCGTCTCGACGGCCTTGGCCCACTTGCCGAGGAACTTCTGGTCAACCTCGGAAGAAGCCATTGAGGCTTTTGAGATTGATGAGGCGGTTAGAAGGTGGGTCGCTCCTACCTTGCCTTATCAACGGTGAAGGTTCTCAGATGAGATACTGAAGCGAACACGTCAGGGATAACCAAGGCGGGCTGGCGAGGTCGAATTCGTCTGCGCAAAGCAACGATTCGATTGCGCGATTCAGGAATCGTGTTCGATGAGAGAGCGGATAAAGTCTGAGCGATGGGTGTCGGTTGGTGATGAGAGTAAGTGAGAAGTAAGTTCCGGCTGGAAGTTGGACAATTGAGCTGGTGATTTTCCAAGTATGCGCCGTCGGGTGTAGTCGTGGCACTCTTGATTAAGAAGCTGGATGCGTTAGTTCCCAATCGGCAGCAAAACGGTCTCATCAATTGAGATGCAAGGCAGATACTCACGGGTATGATACATTACAGTGAGCGAGACGGAAGTTGGTAGGTAAAATAAGGCCGATTGGAGGAATGCTCAAGGCGAAAGACGGCTAGCAAGACACTGAGATAGGCTGAGACTCAAACGGCAAAAGGATTACGGAATAGCCTGTTTTCGCAGAGAGCATTGCGATGTTGACCGTAATTTTGTTCAGCTGTCGTTGTCAGGCCTTATTACAAGTAAATGCAAGCTGAAGCTGTCAATTGGCCTGCGAGGACAATCCCTGAAGAAAAAACGAGCGTAGGAAGGGACAAGCCGGTCTGGAAGAAAGCGGTGAGAGGCTGGCGTTGGCGTGGCGGAATTAAGAGCCGGACGTTGTTGGTTTTGACCAAAGAGAAGAGTGAGAGATTTTGGGTTGAATCGGGCGGCCTGGCAGTTGGAATTGTCGAATTGAAGGGGGACGAGGGGCTGTGGTCGAGCGACTGCTATGAGGGCATCTCGAGGGCAGTCGAAATGTATCGATCGACAGGCGGCAGCAAGGCAGACAGGTTTTGAGATGGGTAGAGGCGATGTAATGTAAGGTAATGTAGGTAGCTGCAGGATATATGTGCCCTAAAGGAGAGGTGCAGACACAGACGCAGGAGGACTGGGGCGTGCGGTCGTATTGTGCATGAACGAGTGTGGGCCTGGGCGAGCGAAGTAAGGTAAGGTAGCTGCGGTCTGGCCGTGGAGTCTTGAGAGGTCGAGAGTTGCGAATGGAGGCGCTTTCTGGGCACGAGCGCAGCTACAGGCGACAGGTGACTGCGGCTCGACGTACGTAGGCTGACGGTGCTTGGGTTCGGGTGTTGATGAGATGAGACGAGGTGGGAGGCGACGGCGTTGGTCAGTTGAGGTGGTACGGGAGAGAGAGAGGGCGAATGAAGTCAAAGGTAGACGGTTGGCTGAGGGTGGGAGAGATGCTGCAAGATGAGTTGTCCGACTCTCGGGAGGCTACGTCTGGTAAGGTACCTTCACGCGCGGCGCGCACCGTGTTAATGGGCAGCCAAGCGCTCTGAGCCTGACGTGGGAGGCGAGGTGGGATAAGCGGAAGACGGCGGCAAGGACGTAATGCGCAATGTGCCGTTGGATTGGGAGGAAAACGGAAAAAGCGAAAGAGATGGGAGAGATATGCACGAGGCCAGTTACATGGTCGTGTAAAGGCCAGGGCTGGGAAAGACATTGGAGGGAGATGACCGGAGCGAAGAGGCAAGTACCTTTCCATGAAAAATCGGACCAGGCAGGCAGGCACCTAAGGTACCGCCGTAAGGACGAGGTACCTCGGGCGGGAAAGGCTTGCTCAGAGCTGGAGCTTGGCCGGGCTGGAAGCTGGAGCTGGTGGCCTCCATGAGCTGCCACTTGTTACCTTACTGATGCGATGCAGGAATATTCGTGCCATACCTAAGGTAGGTCCTGTTTCCCATGAACTGGCCGGGGCTACGGGGGTAAGAAAGATGCGCTAAAATGGGACCCTAAGGCCCGCTTCTGGTAGCATCGGATCCAATTGCCCCAGGCCCCCAGCTGGAGGGGGAGTTAGGACCCAAATGACCGCAGACACCACCAAGGTGACACTGGCAGTACTCGTACCGCCCGTCTGTTCGTCGTCTGCATCCACCGCCTGCCTTCATCCTCGGCATTCTCCTTTTCAAGACCGCTGGCCGAGCAAACAGAACTCTGGTTGACATCACCTCATTCATCTATCATCTATCGCACTTGGCCGTCTTCTCTGTCGCGAACTGCCCCTTGCCATCCCAACTCCCCATGTGGCAGGCAAACTGGCTTTTGAGCTTCCTTCGTCCGAACCCTAGCATGTTTCTGCCCAAGGATGCATTTGCGCAAACTGACGCCGAGACATGAAAGCGCGGCGCTTTCGTTTTGACGCGCGGGATCGTGCCCGAGACAAGCCGACTACCGATCACTCACTCGCTCGCACTCTTAAGGGTCCGCGGGGTTCTGACAGTCGCCCAGACCAAACCAGTCAGTCGACGGACCACCGGCTAGAGAATATCTACTCCGGCACATGGTTCTACCAATTCTTGTCGCAACGGCCAAGATGCAGGCGATGCCTATAATACGTGCAAATCAGTTTCAAGAGTGCATGCTTTACCCGCCGTCCATCTCATACCACCTGCGGCTGAGACACGAGAAAGATGCCATCTCGCTTCTCGCACGCACTTCCGCCTCGGCTGCCGACATGACTGTTGCTTTTCTCTCTCCCTCGCTCGCCAGCAGTCTGAAGGAAGGTAGAGACGCACCCACACAGACGCTGCACTTGGCTTTCTTTGCCGCTGATGAAGTGGTCGATTGCAGTTGTGATGCGAATTCAACGGCGGGGTCATCTGGTCTCAGGAGTTCCGAGTGGTACAACGTGGTCGACTGTCGCATTCCGATCCATGATCTATCTGTCCCGTCGACCTCGAACATCAACGGGGGGCCCCGTGCGACTGTCACCCCCATCTGGGGGTTTCAGAGCACCAAGCCCACCTTCCGAAACAAAACGCTGCTCGGGCAGCGTGGTGTATTCACCGACAGGTTGCACAATTCCTCATGTGCGCGGGCAAGACGATGCAAAATGATCCAAGTTGTTCGTCGAGGAATTAATTTGTGCTCCCTCAAAACGGTACGTACGGATACGCCCATTTACCTCACCTGGCTTGATGACCCGCTAACGTTTGGCCGTGGTCCCTGTTTCGTGGCGACCCGGCCGAGCTAATCCTATCCGGCTTTAGTGCCGAGCCTCCTCCATTCTGGCCAACGGGACGCCTCGCGCCTTCTCAAAGCAGGGAACCTCCCTCTGCCCCGAACAAAGTGCATCCCAGCCACCCCATTTTCAGTGTAAGCTGCCTGCTTCAAGAATCTTCCTGATCTCAGCCGCGATCACCGGCCTTCTGCAACGCCTCCTGGAAGACCTAATGGTGCCAGCGCATCATCTGACTGCACGGCCACGGCCACGATCGCTACCACGGTTCTTCTCAGTCCTCTGAATATCATGCCTCCGCGAGGCCTGCTTACTTGCTGAGCCAGCTACTTGTGCATACGGCCCATGGGATGGAAGCCTCGCGGGCCGTCATATCTGCGACCAACCCCATCCCATTCAATCAAGGACCAATGGGTTCTTCGGTGACCCAACCCTCTCGTCGCGGGCTTCCTAGTAATCACGGTTGTTTGAAGCACGACCTGACGTATGCCGGTGCGGGCAGTAGCCACAAACAGGAACCTTGAATTGGCGGTGAAGACCCCGTTATCCGAGACTTACACGACGCTTCATTAAACACTCGAACTCCCAAACCAGCTCTTAACTCTGGCAGGACGCACTTCGTTCGCCTCTGTTGCAAGGGTTTACCGGGTCTAGAGATGCTGCGGCCAAAGGCCCTGGAGAAGCCCAACCCGATTCCAAAGTACCCGCCCGCGACCTCTGGAGTTGATATCGCTACACGTCGACATGACTGCATGAAATGCCACCAATGCAGTCGTCAGGAGTGCAGTACAGATGCGTTCATCGACATGCGTTGTCAGTGTTTTCGAAGGAGGCAAACAGAGGCCGTATCAGCCTGAAAGTCACAATGCGGCGCGCCATCGTACAGCACAGTGCAAAGCCACCTCTTCGTCAATCCATCAAAAGCCGACTTGGGCTCCCTCAATCGTCACACGACAGGTCCCAGATCACGGACTGCAGCCCTATCTGTCACGATCAAGTCTCAAACGGGCTGGTCTTCCCTGAGATGGTTCAGCTGCGGCGTTTTCGCTCTGGTCGGGTCAACTTGCCTTACCATTTGCCCAAGCTCATCCCAAGACATTATGACGCCGTTGGGCACTCGGTGAACTGGCACGTGGACGCAACAAGAAGCCAGTGCAACCCCCCGATTGCCAACTGTCAAATCCGGTGCCTGGACAAACGGCTTCGGAAGCAGCTCCTGTGCTTTCAAGTGAAAACACACTCAAACCGAACCCACGGACTCGATTTGGATTCCCCCCCTGGAACTGTTCCTCGTTCCCAGCCGGAACGGGACGTTGCAGCTCCCGGTCCTGGAAGCTGATTGCTAGATCTCGGAGACCTCGCCGTCTCATTGGGTCTTCTCGTGTCGTCCCTGACATCCGGGCTTGTGTGCCGATGAAGGCTTCCTACAGTTTTGAACGATTGTTTGCTAGTGGCAGCGAAGTTACGCCGACGTTATCAAGTTGATGCCCAACAAACATGAACGAGCAATCCTTCGGTCTCGAAGTGTCTGAGACGATACTACAAATGTGGCGGTCTGACCCGGCATTGCGTCTTGATTGCTAAGTTACAGCGAATGCTCTTTCCAACCAACATATTTATCATCGTTATTTGCCTCGAGCCAGTCACTCACTTTAGCCTTTGGTCATTACTGCTTTACAAGATCAGAGACTGCCACTTTCTTTGATTTGGTCACGCCAATAATATTTCCATTCGATACAAGACAATTCGCAAAAAGTAATCAAGAACTGTATCAGATTTTACATCTTTCTCTCGTCTGTACACTTGAAAGATTTCAGTCTACGCCGACCTTCAAAGTCAATCATCGACAGAATCCAAAAACCACCGAGATGTGCCAATACTACGCTCATGCCTTCACCTGCAAGCATAGCAGCTACACGTTCGCGCGCTTCTGTCAACCCGCAAGCTTGATCCAGAAACCCTGTAGCAAACGCCAGGTATGGCAGACGATTCGTCTCGACGATGCCTGCGAAGAATGTCTGACCTGGTTCCCGGACCGTTACCCTTGCCGCAGGCCCCGGTACCAGTGAACGCGAGCTCGCTCGGCGTGGCCTTTCAGCGCCAGTTTGCGTGCTTGGTATTCAGTCTGTTGGAAAATTCGGCATTCACATGACACATTCTTTCTCAAGCAATAGCTCGTGTCCAAGGGGTTCTCAACATTCCCAAACACCGCGGTTGAATTATTATAGCGTTCATGGACGGACCTTTAGATGGAACGGCTGGCTGGTTCAGCTGGTGGTTACGATGACGATGATGATGGAAGCGCTGATTTTTGGGATCAAGTCTGTTATGTATTAGCTTCGAGACTGGCGCACGTGGAACTGTGGATACACAAAACTTGGGATGTGAGGGACTACGGTACCGAGACTGGCATTCAACAGGACATATCTCGGGAGGACTTTGAAGCTTGTGTCAAAGAGAATTGATTCAAGAGTTCAGGCTGTTTTCGTCAAGCGAGTCTATGGTATTCAGAAAACGGTACGATGGAGTCTGTCTAATCGTTGTCGTGCGTCCTGTATGATGGTCCTGAATCCTCCTTTTGGCAATACACATGGCAGGCCCGCATTGTCTGACGCCTCGATGTTGATATTATTTCCTAGCAATAGAAAAAGCTAGACTGCCTTCGGCAATGTCTTTGGGGTTTCCCTCCTCGTAAGGCGTTTACGCAGCCTATGATCATGAGATCGCCTAATTTTCATGTGTTTGTGCGGCTTTATTTCCTGTGTACTTAACTACTTATGTTATGGACGATAGTGACGATAATGACGACGACGAGGATGTATATAGCCACGTGAAAAGTGATTGCTCTTACACAGGAAAGATAGGCGGTCTCATAATCACTAAGTAGACATAATAACATAGCTGCCCTGTGCGAAGACCTTTTAATGAGCAGTTCATCCAGAGCAGTATACTGAGGTATTAAAGACCAATTGATGCGCTTCCGAGGCAAGAATGCTCTTGCGGTCAAGCAACCTCTCTGACTTCATGATGTGAAGTTGACCACTTTTCAGCCAGTGAAATTTCGCGCATTAACACCGTCGAGGGGGTGGACCCAGCTGGTAGCACTGACACGCCGGCCCGCCAATGGCGTAAGAGCTCCCGCATAGCTCCCCCCCTCTGCTTAGACCCGAAGGAAAGTCCCGGTAGCAAAAAAATTTCGAGTCGAGGAGACCGCCATCAGACGATATCTCAACCTCCCTCCCCGTCCATCCGCGCCGTTGTCGACAACGAGCATCCCATTGTCCATCTCCCCACTCTTCGTTCTTCTGTTGTTCTTCTTTACTATTTAATAAACACAACAGGCATTCAATATGTCTACCGCCTTCAGATCCGTCGCGCCTTTTCTGCGCACGGCGCGCGCCTCGCTGCGCCAGGGCAACGTTAGCCCTCTCCAGGCCGCCCTGAAGAGGAAGAACGTCTCTCCCGTTCTCAACGTCTGCCGCAACTACGCCGTCTTCGAGCGTTCAAAGCCTCACGTCAACATTGGTACGAACAGTCGATATGGGCTGCATCTGGGTGGTTTGGCTGACTGAATCGTCTTCTAGGTACTATTGGCCACGTCGATCACGGAAAGGTACACCTCGAGATATTCACCAGCGCAACGGCGCACCCTGACTGACCATATCTAGACTACTCTGTCCGCTGCCATCACCAAGAGACAGGCCGAGAAGGGCCTTGCCAACTTCCTCGAGTATGGTGCCATCGACAAGGCTCCTGAGGAGCGCAAGCGTGGTATCACCATTTCCACCGCCCACATCGAGTACGCCACCGACACCAGACATTACTCCCACGTCGACTGCCCGGGTCACGCCGATTACATCAAGAACATGATCACTGGTGCCGCCAACATGGACGGTGCCATTATCGTCGTCGCCGCCTCTGATGGTCAGATGCCCCAGACCCGTGAGCACTTGCTGCTCGCCCGTCAGGTCGGTGTCCAGCGTATCGTCGTCTTCGTCAACAAGGTTGATGCCATTGACGACCCCGAGATGTTGGAGCTTGTCGAGATGGAGATGCGTGAGCTTCTCAGCACTTACGGCTTCGAGGGTGACGACACCCCCGTCATCATGGGTTCTGCCCTGTGCGCCCTGAACAACCAGAAGGACGACATTGGTGTCAACAAGATCGATGAGCTCATGAAGGCCGTCGATGAGTGGATCCCGACTCCCCAGCGTGACCTTGAGAAGCCCTTCCTCATGTCTGTTGAGGATGTCTTCTCCATCTCTGGTCGTGGTACCGTCGTCAGTGGACGTGTCGAGCGTGGTATCCTGAAGAAGGATACCGAGGTTGAGATTGTCGGCAAGGGCGATGAGGTCATCAAGTCCAAGGTCACCGATATTGAGACCTTCAAGAAGTCCTGCGAGGAGTCCCGTGCCGGTGACAACTCCGGTCTCCTCCTCCGTGGCATCAAGCGTGAGGACATCCGCCGCGGTATGGTCGTCGCCAAGCCCGGCACCGTCAAGGCTCACAAGTCTTTCCTCGCCTCTCTGTACGTCCTCTCCAAGGAGGAGGGTGGCCGTCACACCGGTTTCCACCAGAACTACAAGCCCCAGATGTACCTCCGCACCGCCGATGAGGCCTGCACCCTCACCTTCCCCGAGGGCACCGAGGACGTCGACAGCAAGATGGTCATGCCTGGTGACAACATCGAGATGGTCGCTACCCTGCACAACCCCTCCGCCATTGAGGTTGGCCAGCGCTTCAACGTCCGTGAGGGTGGCCGCACCGTTGCCACTGGTCTCATCACCCGTATCATTGAGTAATTGATATGAACTAAATCCAAAAAAAAACCCTCGATACCCTGAGTCGGCACTCAGCACACACTCTCTTCCCAGCATACGATATATGATTTGGGACGACCCGAAAAACTGGATGGGAAAATTGGGATTGTACAAAAGGTGTTTGCGTCACGAATTATGTACAATTGACCCCAAGCTTTTTCCGCTTTGAGCCCTCGCGCTCGTGTATATTGTCGGGTCCTGGGCTCAAAGATCTCCACTCTACTTCAACCCCTGTCTTGAATCATGTACTTTTAGAGACGATGGTCAATAGAATAACGTGCTTTGTGCCACATATCACTTTTTCTGGTTTCTTCAAACGTAGTTTCATTCAGCGTGACAGCCATTGGCGAGACTCGAGTCGTCATTACATCCCCAGGCTTGATGATCCCTGGCAGACGAGAACCAGGCGGCGCGCCCTCTGCGGACCGCGTCGCGCTTTACAGCACGTTGAATTGGTGGCCCCGGCATAGTGATGGTGGTAAGGTTCAATGTCGTGGTATTCGTCTATCCTCAATGGATGTCCGACGGAGTGCACTTTATTCTTCCGTTAAGCCAGCCATAAGAACTCCATGCCCTTGGAAGCCTCCCTCTGTCTGAATGCATTTTCCACGGGCCATCATGCCCAACCACCTTCGAGTCCCATCATCGTCTCGTAATCCTGACGTTTAACGGTACTGTGGTGCGAACTCATGTCAGCCATTGCGCGCCTTCATTCGCGGGGGAATGTCGTGTAGATCTCGCCAAGGGTTTCTCGTCGCATACCTTGTTGAAGCCGATGTCCTTGGCCTTCTCACGGAAGCACTGACGGCAGAGGTTGAGGTCGTACTTGCGGATAAGACCGGCCGTGTGCTTGCAGACACGGCTGTAGTAGAAAAATGTCAGCACTTCGGTCCAATATGCGCCTGTTTTTCTTCCCCCTTCCATCGTCCTCCAGGTGTCCCTATCCAAACTTTTCCTCCATCCAGGGGGGTTGGGATTCTTCGTACCAGCTGCGAGAGCCCTTGCCGTAGTTGCGGGGGCGGGAGTTCCAGACAGATTCGTGAGACATTTTGTCGGCGTGAGGGGGGCTTGTCGTCGAGAAGGTGTCGGCGAAAACTCGAGATGGGTTGACTGGGTGGTGGTTTGACGCTTTTCGCAACGGAGCGGAAATTTTGTGTGGGATGCGATTTTTTGGGAAGGGGCGCCATTGGAGGGTCTGGCAGCCCCAGAACTGGCAAGCGAGAGGGAGGTCCGTGCCACGAGCGGTCTTCTCACGTGAGAGAGCGATAAGATAAGGCGGGGTTGCTTCTCGATAAGACTCTGATAAGAGACCTTTTTCTTTTTCTTTTGGGCCGTTCTTGCTCTGGCGTCCAAGGTGGGGCCGGGGAAGCGGTACGCGCCACCTAGGTACCCTGCCTAAGCAGCCAGACAGGGGGCTTAGCTGTTGCTTCTGTGACGTTGGAGGTTGTCCTGCAAAGTGGCTTCTTTATTAACACCTTCAGCAGACCAGCTGATTTCAAATCGTCTCTTGCAACACCACCATCCTTGCTGCTGCATTTTATTTGAGCAGCTACCTATCGCATCCTGTTGGGTAGGAACTACTTTGAATCGTTTTTATTTCCCATTCAGCTGCGTCACCCAAACCACAATGGTTGCTTTCAAGAGCTTCGTGGTCGGCGCTCTGGCAGCTACCGTTGCCGCCAAGTCTGCCGTCCTCGACCTCATCCCCTCCAACTTTGACGATGTCGTCCTGAAGTCTGGCAAGCCCACTCTGGTCGAGTTCTTCGCCCCCTGGTGCGGCCACTGCAAGAACCTCGCCCCCGTCTACGAGGAGCTTGCTTCTTCATTCGAGTCCAACAAGGACGTCCAGATTGCCAAGGTCGATGCCGACGCCGAGCGTGACCTGGGCAAGAGGTTCGGGATTCAGGGATTCCCTACTCTCAAGTGGTTCGATGGCAAGAGCGACAAGCCCACCGACTACAGCGGTGGCCGCGACCTGGAGAGCTTGAGCAACTTCATCACCGAGAAGACCAGTGCCAAGCCCAAGAAGAAGTACACACCGCCTAGCGCTGTGAACATGCTCACCGACGAGTCCTTCAAGACCATTGTTGGCAGCGACAAGGACGTCTTTGTCGCCTTCACTGCCCCCTGGTGTGGACGTAGGTGTTTCCCCCCCTCTTTGTTGCTGGACATTTGCTGACCTGATTCCCCTCAACAGACTGCAAGAACCTCGCCCCCACCTGGGAGACTCTGGCTCAGGACTTCTCTCTTGATGAGGATGTCGTGATCGCCAAGGTCGATGCCGAGAACGAGGCCAGCAAGGGAACTGCCGCCGCCGAGGGCGTCTCCTCCTACCCCACCATCAAGTTCTTCCCCAAGGGCTCCAAGAAGGGCGAGCTCTACAGCGGCGGCCGCAAGGAGGAGGACTTCGTCGCCTTCATCAACGAGAAGACCGGCACTGCCCGCGTTGCCGGTGGTGGCCTGAACGCCGTTGCCGGCACCATTGCTGCCCTTGACGAGATTGTCGCCAAGTACATCAGCGGCACCACCATTGCTGACGCCGCCGCCGAGGCTAAGAAGGAGGCCGAGACCCTGAAGGAGAAGGCCCAGTACAAGTACGCCGAGTACTACGTCCGCGTCTTCGACAAGCTCTCCAAGAACGACGGCTACGTCAAGAAGGAGGTCGCCCGTCTCGACGGCATCCTCAAGAAGGGCGGTCTCGCCCCCGCCAAGCGCGACGAGATCACCAGCAAGACCAACATCCTCCGCAAGTTCCTCGAGCAGGCGAAGGAGAAGGTCTCCGACGCGAAGGAGGAGTTGTAGAGAACTTTTGCTACGCCGTCACGTTACACATGCATCAAGAGCTCACGGTATTGGGGCAGAGGGGGTTTGAGAAGTGAACAACTGAATGGATCAGCTCACATTGAGGACTTTGGTAGCCTAGGATACCGACCAAGAAATAAAATAAAAAGAATAACTCATGTCTGCGTGTAAGACTGGCCGTGATATCAGCTCTATTGGTGCTTTCATGTAAACCCTAAACGCCATTGGCACGAACGTGCTCCTAATACTGAACGTTGAAGAGTTGTCAGGACGACTTTGATGAGCCCTCCTTCTCCTTGTTAGCGAGAAGCGCTGCCTCCAGGTTGTCCAGTCGACGAGACATTTCGTCCACTGAAACAGTCGTCAGCGATGGTGTCCTGGAAAATGGGTGGCAGTTGTGCTCACTCTTCGCGAAGATCTCGCTAGACACCCCGGCAAACTTGTTGGAGATGGTGTTCAGAAGCTCCTCGACGGCAGCGTTGACATCGCTCTTGGCGTCTTCCGAGGCCTGGCGACTGTTAGTATCGGCTATGAATGAGGCCTCTCCATGGGACGACATCCTGAGGCGCTGGACGAGGCGTCGCGAGACTTTGTGGGGTTCATCGCAATGTCTCACTTACGGCAGACTGGTTGCTTGTGTCGGGGTTGTTGGAGGCCATCTTCGCAGTGTGTTGTTGAATTGCGAGCGATGAATTGTTCTAAAGCTGTTTAGAAGTTGGTGGTTCGAATGAGGCTCACGTATGGTTGACCTGCCTCTCTCGATGTTGGCGCGTTGCGGTGAAAGTGGTGGCGGGGTACTGATGGTGGTGCTGTTGTTGGTTCCCAGGACAGAGGGGTGCCGTGCCTCCGGATTAGCACTGTAGCGCCCCCGACTTACAGGTCCGGACTCCTGCGTCAGGGAGCTCCAGCCTGACCAACCGTGTGGCTGTAGTGGGGCCCGCCTTCTAAGGCCAACGGAAGCGTCCCGTCCTCCGGCCCAATGCCGTCATTCCACCTGCATAGCAACACCTCCAACCCACCAACTCAATCTCCCGATCCCATCTTCGAGACGAACACCACACGACCACATCCTTCCGTTTCGCTACCCTGCTCCGCCACAGACCTACGGGAGGATCAGCTCAGCAAAGCCAAAGGATGGCAACGAGATAAACCCGGGGGCAACGGTCGTCCGGCATCATGCCCTATCCACACGAAGACCCGCGCATCGTCGTCATCGGCCTCGCCCTCATCGGCATCCTATGGATCTTCCTGGCGCCCGGGAACGGCGGCGCGTCCCTCTTCTCGGCCTCCGACCTCGCGACGCAGCGGCTGCGGCGGCACCAGCACGCGCTCGAGCTGCTCAACGCCTCGTCGTGGGGCAACTTCTCGGCGCGGCGGAACGGGACGGGCGAGGAGGAGCTGCCGCGCTCGCTCAACATCACGGGCTTCCGCGCCGAGGACGGCTTCGCGTGGGACGATCTGGAGAGGTTCCAGGAGAGGTGTCTCGAGTGGAGCCGGAACGCGATACCGCCCGTCGGAGGGGTGAACCTCTGGGACATTGGCCAGGGCGAGGCGGTTTGGCAGAATGCCACGGGGGCCGTGAAGGGGACGTGGGTGCGGAAGGATGCGTCGGTGAAGAGGCAGTGGGCGAGCTACAACCTGAGTGCGGTCACGCCGAGTTTGCACTGGAGCGGGGCGGAGGCCGATTGGGCGAGGAACATCACGGGTGACGAGGGCAAGATGCTGTTGGACGTGATCGATACCGGCCGGCACACGAAGGAGTTTGAATATGAGAGCATCCTGCACGAAGGTGTCCCGACATCCGGCGGTAGAGTCAGAAGTGCTAAGGCATCGCTGACCGTTGAAGATGTCAAAGGGACCGGGTTCAATTGGGAGATGAGGTTGCATGGAGTTCAGTGGCCGCAGCAAGGGACGATGCTCTTGACCACGACGAGCGAAAAGTTTGACGGCATTTTCGGGTTGCCTCATCTTTCTCCAAGCTCCGACTTCTTCCAGTCGAGTCGATTGCTTCTGAATGCGACTCTGTCCGAGGTACTGCGGAGAAAGGAAAAGGAGGTCTTCAACGACGGCGTTATGCCTTGGACTTCAGACCCGTCGAACCCGCCGGATACTCTGAACCCGTCACCGCACTGTGAGTACATCATGTACGCGCAGGTTCATCCCCCGGACAGAAGCCGGTTGAACATGAAGGGTTTCCAGTCGGGAAGGGAAGGCATGTCGCAAATCATCAGCGACATCGAGCAAGAACTTCGCTTCCCGAACGGCGCCCCTATCCGTGGGGTTCCGGAGCTCAAGCTGTCCGCCATTATCTGGTCTCCCGACTGCGGGTTCTTTCTCGAAACCAAAGGGCCCCCAGACTTTCCACCGGCAGACGGCCAGCACCTGCAGGGCATGAAGACGGAAATCATCTACTACAAAATCCGCGTTTGGATTCTGGCCTTCGCAGGCGTCATCATCGCTCAAGCCCTCCTCTTGAAGCACCAGATGAGGGAATCTGCCACGCCGTCCACTATGGGCCGCATCAGCTATAACACAATCAGTATGATGGTTATGGTCGATGGCAGCATCTTCGCTGCCGCCTCCATGTGGGCTCTAGACGCTAGCATTACGTACCTCGAGTCATTGTCCCTGCTCTTCGCCGCATTTCTCTCCATGTCGATGGGTGGCTTCTTCCTCGCGGAGATCCACAAAGTGCAGGAGCCGGAGAACAGAAGGCGCAGTGAGCGCGAACAGGCCGAGACACCACGTACGCCAGCAACTCCAGCACAGAACCTCGAGGCAGACGCCCTCCCGCGACCGGTCACGGCCGGACCACGCAGACGAGCCCCCACGCCCCCGGTCATCGTCCCCTCAGACCAGGACGTTGATGCCGACATCGATGCCGTAGCAAACGGCGCTGCGGCTGTCCCGAACGCTGGCACGACCACCCGCGCCGGCCCCGAGGTCACCTTCCAAGCCGTCATATTCCGCTTTGCCATGATAGTGTCTCTCCTTCTTCTGGTCTCTATAGCCTCGACGTCCTGGTACCCCCGTGTCCGCAATGGGTTCGTAAACACTCTTTCGATGGTATACTTTTCCTTCTGGGTCCCGCAGATCCACCGCAACATAATCCGCAACTGCCGTAGGGCCTTGACATGGCGTTTCATGATCGGCCAGTCGATCCTCCGTCTCCTCCCGTTCGCTTATTTCTACATTTACGAGGACAACTTTCTCTTCGCAGAGACAGACGTCCGCGCGTTCCTCGTTTTCTGCACATGGCTGTGGATACAGCTTTGGATCCTGGCATTCCAGTTCGTTCTCGGTCCCCGTTTTGGTGTGCCCAAGAGCTGGACCCCCGACGCGTGGGACTACCACCCCGTCCTCCGCGAAGACGGTGTTGAGGCCGGTGGGCTCCCCATTGGCTTGCTCTCTGAGCCCGGCTCCCCGTCTCTCGACAGGGTGAGGACGGGCGAGGAGAAGAAGGGCAGCAACCTGCGGGCTATCGACTGCGCCATCTGTCGCGAGGTGCTCGAAGTGCCCGTCATGAGGGCGGGCGAGGAGGATCCCACCGCTGGCGGGGTCGTCGGCGTGTTTACGAGGAGGAATTACATGGTCACCCCGTGTCGACATATTTTCCACAGCGCTTGTTTAGAGGGATGGATGAGGTTCCGGCTGCAGTGTCCCATATGTAGAGAGGAGTTGCCGCCGTTGTGAGTGTTGATACCAGATAGACATGTACTTTCAAGCGAATGGATTTATATGAATTGCTACGCTGCATTGTGAGTGTTAGTGGGCTACCTTGGTGACTGAGTTCCTGAAAGTTCGGCAATACCCATCTATGGCCCGGCCTCGGACTCTTGCTTGTGATGCCCTGTTATCTCGGCGTATCCGTCACAGGCATCTAGGACCGCGGTTGGCCGCTGTGGCCAACCTTTCATCGGTGGGATATGAGGGTGCGAGTCGGAGGTTAAAAGAAAGACCGCTTGTCCTGACGTTCCTGCCGATGAACTGAGAGTACCTGCACAGGTACCACCGTTTGATTTATAAGTAAGGTAGACTGGATAGCTTACCCCTCAGTTGGAGGTGCAATTTCGAATCCATTATTCAACTTCAAGTCCATCATTCAACTTACATCATTCAACTTGTTGTACTTCATGTAGTCATGTCTGCTTTGCTGCCGGACACCTACCTACCTTGTGCTCATAGTGGAGCTGCCGTGTATCCTACACCTTGTAGGCTCGCTTCCCCAAAGGTGCGCAGGCAGAAATCTTTTCAGATAAATAGGTACGTTTGAACATCAGCAGTCTGAACTTTCCATATTCGTCACATCCAACGCCACCATGAAGCAGGCCGAATCCCTTCCTCTCGACCACAGTAAGCCCACCTCTGCGACTGAAAAACCCAAAAAAAAAAAAAAGAGTTCGAACTGACGCCAAAGACAGGCATCCTGCTGCAAAGACACCGCCGTCTACGCAACATCATCACAACATATCACGAACCCGTAGACGGCGTAGAACTACGCATCTCCCCCTGGAGGAACCTAGCCGGTGTGGTTGCCAAAATCCACCGGCGCAGCAGCTGGCAAAACACCTTTCGCCGCTTCCGGCATCTCCCCGTCGAACTCCAGATTGAGGTCTGGAAATGGACGCTCGTAGAGCCGCAGTTCTACTTCTTCAAGAGTAAAGACCGTCAAAGGCAGCGATTATCATGCCCAAAGCCCCGTCCTGCACTGTTTGTCTGCGTATTGTCAAGACAGATTGCGACAGAAAACCTCTATCGGATGCCGCAAACTATGCGCGGGAGGGACACGCGTAAAGATCATGGCTGGGTCTACGTTAACCCTGCTGCCGACACGTTTTACAATCGCTTCTCCATTGACAGGCAGAGCCCAAACTGCCCAGAGTCTTGGAAGGAAATAGCCAGCGGCACGGGTATAATGAAGAAAACGTACAGTTTTTAATTCACCTGGCTTCATGGTGGCCAGCCGATCAGGATGACCAAGCTCGAGGAGGAGTAGTTCGTGGAGCCGTACCACTGATATACCGTCAGATGTGTATCGACGAGATGCTTGGACAGGTTGGATTGCTCTGAGAAAAGAAGATCAACAGCAAATGCGCACCAACAGTTGTGACAAATCACCAGTATATATACGATTTTCCCCAAAACCTATTTTGTCAAACCCAGGGCTTGATCGACTCAACTGAGAATTGCGACCATAAACTAGACTATCGACGAGCCTGGAATATCTTGCGTACGTTCTGTCCAAACTCGTTGGTTCAAAGAGACTTAAAGATGGCTGCTCAAAGCAAGCTTTGCTCAGAATTAGACCGTTGCTGCGTGTCCCTGTCAAGACATGGATCCTCAATGAGGCCCAACGTTGGTCCACACGAATGCTTGCTGCCGAAGCTAGCCTCTGCACCGATGCGGCACGGTCGAATACAACCTTCCTGAAAGATCAAGTCTCTCGCGCCGCTGACACCCACACAAGACGCCAGAGCCATGTCACGTAGATGTCATCCTTGCTCTAGTGCGTTCGTCGATGCGCAAGCCCGATCTGGTCAACGAATGTTACCCCGAAGGCCCGTTGAACAACAGATGGCAGCGTAAATATCACATAGGAGAATGGGAAGTGAAGCTATCTGAGGCCGTCGTCAGGATCATCCTGACGGTGCCGGCCGGATACACAAAGCCCGGCGTCGGCCTAAGCTTGACGGTCCAGGGCCGAATCCGCGTGGAGACACCGGGTCTCCATTCGGAATCCTAGGCCGGACCTCACACGAGATGCTCAACTTTCGATCGCCGCAGAGAGAAACTTGCGCCGTGATGACTGATCGAGGCAGAGCATGCCGCGATCACCGACATAGGATCAATCGCGGACTCCCAGATCTCCGTCATCCCACACAGAGCCCCGTAAGGCGAATCGAGGCAGTGTCTATAGTGCCGATATCACCATCTCCATAGACTGAGATGTACGTACAAAGATCCACGCGATCACCCGCGTGGAGACCTCCCAAGACGGGGGTTATCAGTCACAGGTTTCGGCATACCCAGAGACTCGGTCGCCATGCTACCGTATGAAGTCATTGTTGGTACTGGATCGACGGCAGCTTTTCGACAGGGGGCTTGAGAAAGGGCGAACGTTCTGTGGAACCAGCACCAACGTGGCAGTCAGCACAGCCTTCCATCCAATGGAACCTTTGCATCGACAGTACCAGCGCCTCCTCGCTACTGTTCTGACATGCAGCAATTGTGCATTAGCACGTCTTGCGGGATTGGCCTGCTGTTTCCCCTAATCTCTCTGCGTGGGGAAGTGAGACAAGGCATTTCGCAAGGCAGGGCGCTGAACGTACCTACGGTCGGAGCTCGCGATGTGATGCCTGGCATGGCGCTCATCTGGCGGCCGTGATTGCTGTGCATCAGACCTTGGAGTAGTCGCAGATGATGGAGGCGGAACGTCAACTCGTTTGCCGTAATTCATACTGGTGGGCAGCAGCGGACATGTCCGATATGATGCAGCAGAATGGATGCCGTTTGGTGATATCCCGGCATTAACCAACTTCACTAAGATACTCCCTCGTGCCTCCGAATCATTATCCGTCCCTGCTGGGCAGCCAAAGATTCCAACCGGAGAGACATTTACGAGCCTAACCAGCCTAGCCCCGGAGCGTTTCGTGCTTGCGCGGTGCCTTTAGCTGATAGCGACAGATAGAGAGCCTGTTAGTTGCTGAGGGCGTCTTCCAGATATCGTTCCAGACTTTACAGTCTCAGTCGACACCGGCCCGCAATAGTCTTTACCGATTAACAAGGGCGGTCTCCGGATTCCCGGGTTTGGCAAGGGGCGTCCTCAGTTTCGGGTTGGTGTCTGGAGTTGACATGCTTCACCGGCGCATCCCTCCCATACCAGCGGAGCGGCCACAGGGTCCGAGACGGGTTGGACGACCGAGAATGATGGAAGAATTGCGCCAATCAATGTCTACCGCAACTGGAAGGGAGAGTGAGACGAACCTCCGCGTCTCGGACCCTTAATGGAGCCTCTAGGGTCATCCCTTGGCGGGGAGGCAGGGCGCAGCTCGAGATGGTGTCGACCGCAATATTGCCGTCAAGCATACCGGGCCCAATAACGTCCGCTGAAGCGTGCGATAGGGCTGAAGAAGATGCAGAGAAGGCGCGAAATGGGTCATGAACCATGCTTGGAAGGCTTCCATGCGTTGATGATGGGGCAAGTGGCTGGGATCGCAGAGCGGAGCGGGTGAAGAAGAGAGCGTGACTGTTGACTGATGGCTGAGCATTGGCGCTAAGGCAGGCGACATGTAGGCATATCCAAGGGTACTGTTGAAGTGCGGTTATTGGACGTGACAAGGAGGCCGCCCTGGACGGTAACTCTAGGGGGCATCGGTGGTCCTTTTTGCCTGGCGGCAGGCAAAGCAGGGCATCAGTGACGCTCTTTGGGGATTGTAGGGCTGAGATGGAGGGTGGAAGGTCGTCTCGAGAGGCCTGGCCGAATGATGAGTGCATCTGAACCCCAGCGGAAGCGGGCCGGAATGGGTTGCATGTGGCGCAGCTGACACGGCCAGCAAGAGCGGTGAGCAGGATGCTGCAAGCTTTCGATTGACAAGAAAACACATTACTTTGACGAATAGAGATGGGAGTGTTGATATTGGGTCGACCGTATAGAAACTTGACGGTACTTGGGCTGAGATGAAGTGTCCCTGCGTCGATGCGACAGCCTTGGTGGTTAGTTGCATGGACGACAGCGATCAGGACACCTTACAGGAGAGAGTAGTAAACCTTCCAATGGCGTCTTGGGTAGGGTCGTGCAAGGATCTCGCATCTGAGACCACAGAGCATCCGGATGTGTGTTTCTCTTCGTGATGCTGTAAGTGGCCAAGATGCGGTTCTGTACGCCTGACGCGCCATGTGCAGCTCGTAGAATGGTAGTAGAGAAGCTTCGGATTGCTGAGGCGTCCACGAGCGCAGACGAAATTATTGGAAATACCAAGTTGATGTATTTTCTCGACCGTCTCCGGGATATCTCCCAAAGACTGGTGTTGTAGTGAAATATGACAGAGGTTATTCTGATGTAAGGTCGGCCGATACTGAGGTAGGTGTTAAGCGTCGGCGGGCGTCCAAGGCGGAGCCGACAGGGACATGAGCATTTGCGGCCATCGCAGGCTAGCGGGAGCTACGGCCTAGGCTCTTCCTTGGTTTTCCTGCTAAATAGTGCTAGACAGGAACGAATTGCCTAGCACGAGCCTGAGGAAACGGGCCGCTCGCATCCATCTGCCAATAAGCCGTGTTAGCCTTGCTCCAGATCAGGAGAAAAATCGTTCCTGCTGTTGGGGACAGGGGGGAAAGAGGCGCACTCCTCGTGCGGTTGCCGTCTTTGCGGTACATCAGCCATGCAAGCCAAGACCGGCCTCTGCCTCTTCTGCAAGTCACTGAGACTGACTCAAGGAGCGGACGTGACCTTGACATTGTTTCCCGCTGACAAAGCCAATTCTTCAAGCGGTATGGCGGCATGGCATGTTGATTCCGAAAGTTGTCATGCGTCTACTTCTTCTGGCCTGTTGGCGGTTGCGAGACAACAGCCATGTCATTACGGGGGTTCCAAGCCAGTGGGGTTGCCTGAAGCGTTCACGATGGTCGAGACCAAGACGCTTGAATCGCCCGGTGACGGGACGGCCCTTGGTCCTGCCAATGCTTGTTTCTTGCTCTTCACGAGGAGACAAGACAAAATTGCATCAAAATCAGACGTCTGAGAGACGCGCCGTTTGCAACTGTTCATCACCAGGAACCTCGCCCGGTCTGGGCGCCTTGCCTCGGGGCTTTCCAACGATATTTCCTCGTGTAAAGCATTGCTTTCAGCGTGTCCAGTCCATCGCCCCACAGACGTCATCTTGGCCTTCATGATTGTGAAGGAAATCGCCGTCAGGTGGATAAGCCGAAAAGAACTCATGAGCAGAGCAGATCGCGTATAAAAACATCGGAATGCAGTCGTTGTAAGGAAAAGAAATATGGAAATTCCCTGAGCCATTGAGCCACCGCCCGGATGTCGCCCTTCAGCGTAATCGCCATCCTCTTGGTGTCCGGCTTTCAGGCCCTCGCCGCCGTCGTACCAAGTGCAGCGCCTGACGGCGTCATCCCCGGACAGTATATCGTCCGTCTGAAGCCCGGCCTTCAACCTGCCGAATTCGAAAGCCACATGGTATGGGCGACGGGGGTACACAAGCGCAGTCCTCGACGGCGGGACACCACCGGCATTGAAAAATCATTCAACATCGGCGCCTTCAACGCTTACACCGGCAGCTTTGACGATGATAGCATTGCTGAGATTGGTGCCGGGGAGGAGGTGCTCTCCGTCGAACCCAACCGCATTGTAGAACTCGACGCCGTTTACACCCAGTGGAACGCACCTTGGGGTCTTACGGCCTTGTCTTCGCCAAATCGCCTGCCAGACTCGAGCGATACCGGCTCGTACGTCTATGACAGGTCGGCGGGGGAGGGCACGTTTGTGTACATGCTTGACACGGGCGTGCAAATCTCGCATCCCAACTTTGGCGGCCGCGCCGTTAGGGGCTACAACGCGCGGCCGGAGGAGGCATTCGATGACCTCGGCGGGCATGGAACCCACACCGCAGGTATCGTGGGGTCTCAGACGTATGGCGTGGTCAAAAAGGCGACAATCGTGGCTGTTAAGGTCCTAGCGGGCGGTGTAAGTGCGAATCCTTGCCGCGTCTGACAACCGCAAGTCTTGATCGGCGCTAACAAAAGCGCCACCACCAGGGCTTGGGCACTGTTGATACTGTCCTTGACGGGTACAACTGGGCTGTCAACAACATCACGCAGACGCCAGGACGTCTGGGAAAGTCTGTCATTAGCATGAGCCTCGGTACCGAAGCCCGTCTCTTTGATTTCTCTCGGCCACATAATTGACATGTTTTCTCAGGCTTCACCGTCAGCTCCCAGACGTCGGCTCTCGATGACGCAGTGAAAGCTGCGTATGAGCTTGGAGTGGTGACTGTAGCTTCCGCCGGTAACTCGAACCAGGATGCAATCGGACGTTCTCCTGCAAGAGCGGAACAAGCATTCACAGTCGGTGCGGCGGACTGGGACCGGACCCGGGCGGCGTTCAGCAATTATGGGTCTTCGGTCAAGATATTTGGGCCCGGAGTCGGCATCAAGTCTCTCGGCCTCAATAACGGGTACGCCACAATGTCTGGCACATCGCAAGCTGCGCCATTCGTCGCGGGCCTCATCGCGTACCTGATGTCCAAGGAGGGTCTCGCCACCCCCAAGGCAGTGTTGGACAGAGTAAAGGAGCTGGCGATCGATGGCGTGGTGCAGGACACCAAAGGCTCTGGGAATTTGCTTGCATACAACGGCCGGCAGGGCGTCATCCAAGGCGTTGCCCGCAGAGCCAAGAAAATTCGGCTGGTGGTGTAAGCCTACAGAGACATTGGTGCGTGTCAAGATTGGTTGGCCGAGGAATGACGCAGATGCGGCATGGGCCGACGATCAGCCGTGTTGAAGAACGTCGAGATGATGTTCGAGAAAGACTTTGAATAGGTCAACGGCGAGCCCGTAGAGTTCGCGTGTCATATCATCAAGAGTTGCTTCGAATCTGACCCAACAACATGGACCAAACCGATTGCCTCGCCAAGGCATAATAAATGGCCCAACGGCACTCGTGAAAGGTATCTGCATTCGCCAGAGTATTGATTCCGTAAGGCATATTATTTAAAGCGGCCGGTTGGTAAGCTCGTAAATCCATGTCGGCCCCAAAGCGGGACGGGATTGATTGTGAGCGGCGGGGACAATGACTGGTCGGAGGAAAAGTACAGTACTGGGCGCGAGTTGGGAGCTATTGGCAGCGGCAGCGGGTGTATTCTCCGTTGGCGGCCGGAGGTTGAGGCGTGCCGTGTTGTAGTTGCAGGCGTGGTCTGTCGAGAAATGCGCACGTGCGGTGCAGTTGCAGGCATGGAGCATCAGTGGTGGTCCATCGGTGGTGGCATCTCGATACCCCCCGGTCGCTCTCCACTTGCCGTTTCTCTCTCCCCTGGTCCATGTGGTCATTTCTGATGAGTCGTCCCCAAATGATCTCTGGAGACACATTTCGTGCAGGGCTTAGCCGCCGAGCAGGAGGAGGACTGCACAAACAAACAGCATAGCCACGAACGCCCAAGCCGTGCATTGTGCTAACTTGCTTCTGGAGTCATTAGTTGAGGAAAAGAAACATGGCCGAAGGCGTCGCCGACGCTATGCAGTAGGCCGAACGGGCGGGAGGGAGACGAGGGCAAATGCGAATTGGGCCGGGACGGCGAACAGGGAGAGATGCACAAAGAGGGCGAGCTCGGCGAGGAGAATAGGTGTGGTAAATGGCGAGGGTGCTTGGCGGCAGTGAGTGCGAGGGCGAAGACACATGGAGGGAAGGAGTGGGGTTCGACGTGAACTGGAGGCGTGGGAGGGAGATCTGGAGACACACTGCCCGAAGGTGCAAGGTGCAAGTGGACCGTGCTCTTTCCTTTTCAGTTTCCCCTTCTTTTTGGAATGGAGCAGTGGACCGGCCGGCCTGGCCCTTCTTCGGATGCTGTTTCTAGAGTACTAACCAGGAAGTCGCTGTCAATCATGTCGCGTCGTGTCGTGTTGTATCGGCACCGCAAAACGCACTTTCCCAAACTCCTCCTCCTCCCTGAGGCCATGTCGAGTCGAGTTATCCGTGCCTTAGGTAGGAAGCTTTCATTCGGCAAGAGGCGACGTCGTCCACGTCTCCTAGCCGCTTTTCTTTTTCCTCTTGGCTCTAGCTGTCTGGCTAAGGGCACCTTAGCTCCCCCCTTCAGCAATGTACCTCGAACGGCGTCTCTGCCATGCAGCACACGCAGCGCAGTGCCGCAGTACCTCTCCCGTCGCACCAGAGGCACGGCGACGAGTGCGGAAAGCGTCAGGTACCGATTGGGGCAAGTTCCCAACCAAAAAACCAATAACCCGCCGAGGTATCCTCTCCCACCCTTGCACCTGGCCAGGCCTGGCACAACGGGCGAGGTACCTCCCGAGGCCGGTCGCCAGAGGGAAAGGTACGGATACCGCAAGGTACCTTGCCCTCTCATGCTCAGACGGGACAGACAGCTGGTGTCTCGTTACACCAAACCACGTACGACTGGCAAACTACTTGTGAGACGTACAGTATCCCCTCGTGCTCGCTGCTCGTTCAGCGATCCTCTTATGCTGGCTGGAGAAGGATGATGATGCATATCCTCATTCATGTCATTTTCATCTGGTTTCTCCCCGTTCAGCACCCCTCAGTTACAGACACAAGAAATGATGCCTTGTCTGCTTCGGGTCTAGGTACGGCATGGTACGCACTACGCAGCACCGCGGCCGGACGCCTTGTCTCGCCTCCCACTGCCCTGGAGGATTTTATTCACTTGCCCACCTACCTTAAGGTAGTAAAAGACAAACATTACTGCCACTTGTAGGAAACAGACGGGCCAGACGCCGGCCAGACAAGACAGTGCTCGTACAGTACTAGACGACGAATACTCGCAATAATTATCGACCCCCCGTCCATGTCCGACCCCGACCCCCGACCCCGTCTCCATCGTTCAAGTTCCAACTGTCCAGTCCTTTTGTGTCCCATCTCTCACTGCTCTTGGCCAAGCTTGGGTGTGTTAGTCCCCGTTGGTTTGGCCTGGTCTCGACAGATTCCTCTCGGCACCTGTTCTTTTCACACAATTGCTTTCTTTTCATTCTTCAACTAGCCATCCATTCCGCGGGTGCCTTTCCTCGCCACTATCGGCCCTCTAGATAAGTCTTTGCGACGACGCGACTTCTGCCGCCTCCTGAATCACGTTTGCAATCCATCATAACCATCACGGATCCCTGATGCCCATCTCCAGCATTTCGATGCTACCTCATCCCGCCAGCCCGCCAAACGGTACGTGCTTGACAACGACGACGACGACCTGGGAAGCAGCTGCATGCATTGCAGTGCAGTGCAGTACAGTAACGTCTCCCTCAAGCCCGGCGTGCTGCTTGTAACTGTCACTGCTCGAGATCTGCCTATAAACTGGCGGCACTTCCCTCCACCATCACCGCCGCACCACACCATAATCGAAGAAACATCCCGGTCCACGTCTGCTGCGTCTGCTGCCCAGTACCAAGCCCCCCTCTAGCTCCTAGCTGCCTACGGCCTCCACATCGCAACTCATCCCATCGCTTGGCTTCCTCTCTCGTGGATCTCGGTCTCCCCCTACCGCTACCACACCACGCATCACGCACTACGCACCACGCACCAACATCCGGACACACCACGACGACAGACAGTACATTCGGCTCCCCCTCACCCCTGGTCCTTGTGGACCGAGCTACTGCGTAGTGCTTGCTGCTCCATCAACCACCAGTGGCCAGTGGCTTGTGTTGTACCTACTGCGAGTGTTGCGCCGCCGCCAGCTACGAGTGCCCAGGTCCACGCTCACACGCCTTCCGCCAGCCCTATATTACTCTATCGTCCGTCGCTCCCGGCCCCCAAACTCCTTCCCGCCGCGAGTCTCTTTCGAGCCCTGTCATCGCGCATAGAACCAGCAAACACACACACACACATACCCTCCGAGGCTTACAAGACAAACGCTCCCCGTGGTTCTCGGCGCTGGGGTTTTCATCATATAATCGATCACCGCTGCTTGGGCCTCGATCTCCATCGCTATCTCGACTTTCTTCTGCCACCCTTACCACAGCCTTAGTCATGTAAGTGTCTAGCGAACGAACCGAGGGATGACCCCGTCTCGTAGCAGATCCCTCCCCGCCGGGCCTGTTCCCCGTTAAGGCCGAACCTACGCTAGGCTTGAGTGCCCTGTCTAACCGCCGAAATCACAGACCACCCGTCATCGCGCCGACCCTTAGCGACCCTCTCCCGCCCGCCCTACCTCGTCCGAAGAGCTCGCGATTTCCCTGCATTCCGTCCAAACTCCTCTTTGCTTCAACTCTACCACCGCAAGCCGTTCCTTGCTGCAATCAGACGAAATACATATTGCGCGGCCCCGAGCCCAAGGCGATGCATGCTAATGCGTATGCGTGATCCCTTCGGCTACAGCTCGCACTCCCCCTAAATTCCCAATAATGTCGTCTCCAAACCAAGCCGATGCCAACTCGGCAAACTCAGTATCTTCGTCCAGTCCGACCTCCGACTCGCAGCAAAAACCCAAGAGGGCGCGTACCAGCAAACCCAAGGTCAAGACAGGATGCAATAACTGCAAGTATGTCGCGAATCGCAGGCATCCCCTTCCTCGGAGAACTGTTTCTAACTTCCATCCGCAGACAACGGCGCATCAAGTGCGACGAGAAGAGGCCTTCTTGTTCCCAATGTGTTCGCTCCAAGAAGATTTGCACTGGCTACCCGCCGCCCAGTCGCAGCGCAAGACCTCACGAAGTTCTCGCCATTGCGCCAAAGCCTCTTCTGGCTGCTGCCCCGAATGGCGGGCCTCCCATCCGCTCATCTATCGAACTACCTCCTAGGAGAGCCCAGAAGTTGCAAGCACGACGAACAACGCCCCCTCAAACACCCGACTCCAGCGTCTCTGTCACACTCTACCGCCCAGCGGGCAATCTCCAGCTTTCTCAACAGGAGGGGCTTTATTTCCAACTCTTCCGCTTACATACAGCGAATGAGCTGTCTGGATACTTTGACTCGGTGTTTTGGACTCAGACCGTTTTGCAAGAGTGTCATTCCGGGAACGCAATTCGCCATGCAGTTGTTGCGCTGGGTGCTCTGTACAAGACCCTTGAACAATCATGCGAGTCCCCGCCGGGATCGCCGTCCGATTCGTTCAGTCCCGCGGACGGGGCATATCGCCACTGGGAAGTGGCAGTCAAGCAGTATTCCGAGGCCATGAACTCTTTAGTCAATCTCAGCCGCGACCAAAAGTCTCACCGCACATTACTTATGGCTAGCGTGCTTCTGGCCTGCTTCGACTCCTTCATTGGCGACCACAAACAGGCAATCAGGCAAATTCAAACAGGCCTTGGCTTGTTGGAAAAGCTCCGAGCTGAACGGAGGAGATCCTTCCTCACCGTCTCCGAGGAGCCGGTCGAGGAGGAGCTCATCACCATGTTTACCAGGCTCGCGATCCAAGCGAAATCATACGACATGGCGTTCCATTTCCCAGAGCCATACGTGATCCGACTGACCCCTCAAAATCCCGAATACCCGCAATCCCCGCCATCGGATGCTGGCAGTTCACCGTCATCCATGAGCTCTAGCTCCATGCCAGAACAATTCTTTACTTTGATGGAGGCGCGCAGTGCCTGGGACAAGCTTCTTGAGAAGATGCTTCGATTCACAGAAACTCTCTTCATCTACCAAAAGTCCACTGGCGCGAACGGGCCAATGGGTATCCTGCCCAAGTCGTTGAAGCAGTATGGAATGAGCTTCAAGGGCCAACTGGACGCTTGGTCTGAGGCTTTTGAATATCTGCTCGAATCTCGCACAGCTCCTGGCGTCAGCCATCATGAGAAGGCGGGCATTGCTGTCCTCAAGATGTTCCAAATCATGAGCCAGATACTGTTTCTTATGACTTACAGCGACAGTGAATCACAGTTCGATCTATTCCAGCCTCAGTTCAAGGCTATTGTCGATCTTGCCTCAGAGGTAGTAGGTGACGAGGAGAGACGAGCAGCGGCCAAGAGATGTCCCGATCCCGCTCTATGCCCTCACCGACACGGCCACTCTCCGGACATCTTCGGCGGCAACGCGTACAGCACATTTCACATCAAGCCCAGCTTTAGTGCCGATCTCGGAATCGTTCCCCCTTTGTTTGTGGTGGCTACCAAATGCCGCCACTCAATCATTCGACGCCAAGCTATCCAGCTTCTAAGCAGCAGCGCTCGCCGGGAAGGCATGTGGGACAGTGAACTGACGGCGCGTATTGGGCAATGGGTTGTGAACATTGAGGAAGAGGAGGACAAGGTGACATCGCCGCCGCCCATGATGGGTCAGTCGAATGGCGGTGCCAGGCAGGGTTCAGTCGACTTTGCCGAGGATGTTCCCCTCGGACCTGGTGGCAATGCTCGTTGGGACGCTCGGAGGGACAGCGTCATTCCGGGCCTCATGAAGTCGAAGCGATCCGTTCCTGAGGATAAGCGTGTCATGGTTCGCGCTGTGGACTTTGATCTGAGATCGAGGTTTGCCAACTTACAGGTTGGCACTCGCGGCATCATTCCTGGGTCACCAGACCTGAGGTCGCGGGTGACCCAGTTGACATGGTGATTGGAAAATGGTTTTGGCTACACTTGTCCAGGCATGGCGTTCTGGTATTGTGCGATCTTATTCTTGATATACCCCGGCGGTTTGCGAAGCACAGAGGTTGATATATCCCCCATCATCTACTCTATCCACCAACCATATCCATGTTCTGATGACTTACGACTGGGGAACGGTTTCCTGGGGAGGGTATAGAGGGTGAAAAGAGATGATTTGGCTGGCTGGCCAATCTGGCTATGAGGCTATACCACCGCCGAAAAAGAGGCGGTAGGCAACTGCTGCATGTGATGGGAGTTTGGGCCAGGAAACGAAGGGTCAAAACTTGGACTGCGCAAGCAATAATAGTCCCGAAATATATTGCCTATTAATATCTATAGCGCAAGTGCCCTTGATGTCGCGAGAATGCCAACCTTAACCTCTCAAGATCATTTGGTATCAGTGATGTTCGTCGCCCAAAGTCAGTTCGATCAAGCCTCTGAGGAGCAGCTGGCTCATCACGGACGATATTCGTAAAGAGAAGCGGATGCTGTCCACACTGAGATGCGACGATTCCATCCATGTCCATTGAGTTTAGGAAGCAACATCATAACCAGTTCCGTCTAGCTTTGTGTTGGTCTCGAGACGTCCTCAGCGCAATAGAGGCAGATATCGACGGGATACGACTCAACCCTATGCGAGGGAAGGGTGATCGAGTTCATGTTTTGCAAGTGTTGGAACAAGCCCGAAAGTGTATACATAGTATCAGGACTTTGTAAATAGGGCAACGCTGGTTCGGACCAGTTTCACCTAGGGCTAAGACCTGCTCAACTCGCCGTACATGGTTCACACGACGCGTCTTCGGCTTCATTTGTTTTGATCAAAGCTGATAGACCATGGAAGGGGAATTGTGGCGTCCGAACAAGGATCGTACCTCTGGTTGAGATCAAGCTTGGTTGGACATGTTACCCTTGTTCCAATTGAGTTTATAGCCTAAGGATGTAAGTCATTCCCGGAACGAAAAACTCTGCGTGATGGGGGAACCAGAAAGCCGGTCCGATACTTGTCGACAAGACACATGTTGTCTGCTTGATGGGGAGAACCAATGGATGTCACTCGTTCACCCCCTAAGTATTCACATGCGTTTCCCGGCAACGCCAACCTGGGATGTTGCTGGTTAGTCGAAGGTAGATGACTCCCACGGCTCTGGCAGTACCTGATGAAAGCCGTTTGAATCTGTCGACATCTGTACGAGCCTTCTCGACGTCCCTGTAGAACATGGTCCAATGTCAAGAATCAGGCTGTACATTACAAGACTTCCATCCCGTGCAGAGTTGATCGGCGTTGTAAACAAAAACTTGTCGCCGGTGACATCCCGTAGGTGAGGGGCGGTATGACCCTCTTACTGCCTACCCACTGACTAAAGTCGAGATTCCGTCCTCCGGCTCGTATTAGTGCCGTGAACGAAGATCTTCAACTGCCATTATCCCAGGAACCGAGATTGACAATATTGTTGGAAAGGTCTTTTCCTTTCTTCGGCTTGCAGGGATACTGCTCCGAGGTTTGTTTACATCCTCAGAGTTGAGCTGCCACCGCCGGAAACGCGAAGGAGCCTTTTACACGGCGTTCCACCTTTCTGCTCTTGCAGTCGTCTGGCCTGCCTGCGACTAGTCACCGATCAGCTCAAACTCGACATACGATTGTCAAGCCCAGCGGCACCAATGTCGAACATCGTGAGAATTTGGCAGAATCTCAGAGAAGCCACGACCAGCTCAAGTCTCAACGCGAGAGGGGGACAACAACAAAAGCAACCCCTCAGTGGACCTCACTTGGTCATGGAGAAAAACAACAAACTGCCAATGGTGGTTAGCCGGAATCCCGCATGACAAAAGTTGGCAGCGGTCTCCCGGTAAGGCCAGGGCGGATACCGGTGCAATTGCCGCTGAGGTGGACGAAAAAGAAGAAAACGTTCTTCGGGGCGCGACCGAATTTTTTCACAAGATTGAGTGTGACTGGCGATCTAGAAGGCACCGGGTGGGAAATTGATGTGGGGGAATCACAGTTGTGGACTTGGTAGATGTGGGTTAATTAGAAGAGAGAAAAAAAAAAGTGAGCGATGTTCCTGTAGCAGCCACAGAGAGGACCCGCCCCAGGGTCTTAAAAGGACCCCTGATTTTCTGCAACGCCTTTCACGAGAGCTTAACAGAGACGAGCCACAGAAGCACCCAAGAAATGGCTTTTCTTCGTAGGTTGTTGTTAGTGAGAAAGGCATCAGTCTGCACTTGCGCAAGAAAACGACATTCCTCATTGGGCCAGGTCTAGACGACATCCATGTCCATCACCAACCAGCTCTGTGGCTGCCCGGCCAAAATTCTCCGTCTCTGATCCAGTCGTTCTGCGCTGGCTGCACCGTTGCGCAACCAAGCAACCTCTCATTAATGGGAAGACTGGACTAGGGTGGCCTCCTCCTCCTCTTCCTCTTCTGAAAACTTCGAGATCAACAGGGACGTGGGACGTACCCAATGACATCAGTCACCGCCTGGGAAAAAAAACCACCGACTAGGGAAGGCAGCGTGCAGGAAGCTTGCACCGAGGGGGAAATTTTTTCTTCTGCTCGTCCTCGAACCCCACGTCAGTCCAGTCGGGCCCCCTCGTCACCCGTCCGTCCCTCCTCATGCTAGGTGATGAATTTTTTTTCACGGCCCATACATAATAAACCAAAAAAAAGTGTTGTAATTCGTGACGATTTGCTAAGCAGACTGCACTTGCGATTCATATTTAAGCGGTGATCCCCAGTGCGAGGCGACCCCCTTCCCAGTTGTTCCTTCTCATCTTGCGCTGCCTGATCTTTCCTGCTACCCCTCCATAATCAATACCCCGCCACGGTGAAATCTCAAAAAACACAATTGAGCTTCACCCTCACCACACACACTCACTCTCTTTTCAATCCTTCACCGAATCTTCAAAACAACCGCCAAAATGGTCGAGATGATTGAGACCGGCGTCACCTACGAGGAGCTCGCCGACATTGAGCGCGAGTTCGAGCAGGTCGAGACTGAGATGCGTAAGTTTTTGCTCCCTCCGTGACACACTCTCGTCGCCTCCTTTCCTTTCGAGCCCTCGAAAAAATCTGTAATCTCACACGCCCTCCCCGCCTTCTAGTCCGCCGCCAGTACGAGCTCTCTCGCCCTCTGTACGAGAAGCGCGCCGCCATCGTCGCCAAGATCCCCAACTTCTGGGCCCTCGTCTTCGAGCAGTCTCCCCCCGAGATTGACGAGTACATCCAGCCCCAGGACGCCGCCCTCCTTCTGGCCTCCCTCAAGAACATCTCCGTCTCCCGCTTCGAGCTCGAGAACGGCCAGAACGGCGACCCCCGCTCCATCGCCATCCGCTTCGAGTTCGGCGACAACGAGCACTTCGAGGACAAGGTCCTCGAGAAGAAGTTCTGGTGGCGCACCTCCGAGAACTACACCGGCCTCGTCTCCGAGCCCGTCAACATCAACTGGAAGGCCGGCAAGGACCTGACCGACGGCCTCCTGGCCGCCGTCCAGAAGGTCTGGGCCCAGGGCGGCCCCGTCCTCTCCGGCAAGGGCAAGCCCGCCCCCACCCCCGAGGCCCAGGCCCTCAAGGCCAAGATCGAGGAGACCGGCATGGGCGGCGTTTCCTTCTTCTGCTGGTTCGGCTACGTCGGCAAGCGCATCTCCGCCGAGGAGAGCGCCGCCTTCGCCGCCAAGGAGGCCGACGAGTTCGCCCGCCGCAAGGCCGGCGAGAAGGTCGAGGAGAAGGCCGACGAGGATGACGACGACGAGGAGGACGAGTTCGAGTACGAGATCTTCCCCGACGGCGACGACATCGCCACCGCCATCGCCCAGGACCTCTGGCCCGACGCGCTCACCTACTTCAGTAAGTTCATCCGCTCGCAGGGCGCCGCCGGTGCCCACGGTGATGGTGACAGAGACTTACTGTCCATGATAGCGCAAGCGCAGGAGGCCGGCGACCTCAGCGACGCCGAGTTCGAGACTGACGAGGACGACGACGATGAGGAGATGGGTGACGCGTAAATGTGCTTGGAAGGCAAGGAGAGGCGCGCGCGGTTGCGGCAATGATGTGATGACGTTTGGAACATTAGATGGTGATACCACATAATCAGTCAGCCCTTGGATGGGGACCAAAATCAAAAGCTTTTTCGTTTGTTATAATTATCACGTCCCATTACAAGTGATTTTGATTATCTTGATTTGCAGAATGTTTCTTATGCCGCCATCTCGTGCCTGACCTGTGGCTCATGTGAGCCAGGAGGCACCCCTTGGTTTGCTGGCAACTCGAGGAGGTTGTAAGAGTCCGCTTCGTGGGTTTCAGTCAGGGTCGGCGCCGTATACGCGGTGCCGACTGAGCCAAACTTCGGCGCTGGAGAAGAGTCTTGCGGTGCCGCCACTACCTGCCGCTTCCTCCGTCTCAGGAAGAACAGCGCCAGACCAGCAACGAGAACCAGTGCTGTGACTCCTCCAACAGCACCACCCACAATAGCACCTATATTAGGGCCTGATGGCTGAGATTCCGTATCACCAGGCGATCCTACTTCGCTTGCTGTAGCGTTCGGAGACCCTTTACCGTTGATGAGCCACCAGTCGCCAACACACAAAGGTCGGTCAGGTCTCACTTACCCTGAGCAAAGAGCGCCTTGAGCTCTGGGGACTCCCAGTTGGCTACGTTACCCTGGCTGTACCAATCTTTCACCACCTTGGGAGAGTCATAAGCTCCCGCATTCGGATCATAACGGTTTGTCCAGCGTAGTTCTGTCATGTCAAAGATACCGAGACCCAGGGGCCATTCATCCCGTTCTGAGAATCCGCTATCAATGAATGTTTTAGGAAGTAAACCGCCAATTGAGAGCAGTTGTCGTCGGCCGATTACCGTACACGCGTGCTCTGCGCGTGCTGTCGAAAGGTTGTTGTTGTCTGCCTTAAAGAAATTGAACCCAGGAAGGCTGAGGACGTGGACCTCGTTGGAGGTAGCGAAGTTTTTTGTCCCCAGACCACCGTAGATGAAGCTGTTCAACGGAGGTTTGTCAAATTATTATCCCTTGAGTGGAAATGCTGCACTTACATTTCGTAGGTGTGGTTGGGGCCAGGAGCACCCGTAGTGCAAAACTTCTCTTTGGGAAACGGGTTGTCACCCGTGGTTTGCTGGTGATACCACTGCTCGCCTTCGACATGGGGATGTCAGTTGAGATACATGATTTCAATTTGGAGATACTCACCATGGGGGTCATAGACCGAGATTTTATCGAATGACGTACTCTCCCAGTTGTCGAAGCGGGTTGCTGACATAGGTGCCTCCCACCCGCCAAAGACGACGAGTAAACCCTCCGGGCCGAACGGCACAAATTGCGAAGAACCACCCTTAAATGTCCCGTATGTTCCAAACTTGCTGGATGATATGTTTCGCATCTCATGGGATCGCATATCAAAGGACACGAGCCCAGGGGCAGGGCGGCCCTGGACATTTTGGTTACCAATGAAGTTTACCAATGAAGTTGGGGTCCGTTACCGTGCCAGTATAGCCGCCAAAGTAGTAACCGACATCCTTGCTCTGGGAAAATGTTCCCTCTCTCGGAGCGATAGTTTCGAGGTAGGGAGCAGTCACCGGTGTCCACAAGCCTCCCCCCTCGCCGTCAGCTGTGAATCGCTCCATCTTGCTCTCGGGAGGCTTCAAGGTTTTCCAGCCGCCCCAGGTGTAGAAGGCGTCCGAGGCTGGATCTTTCCAGATGGCTTGCCCGTTTAACTTGTATGGCATGATTTTGGGGGTTGTTTTCATCGTGACGCTTGAGGGGTCCCACGGCTCACTCAGGCCGATGGAGATGGTCGAGTTGACTACCGCGCAATTCAACGTCATTTCCATCAAAGCTTTGAGAGGGGCATTGTGCGTACCTGGCCATGATCGATAGTTGTAAGTTTTGTTGTATTCGCCCTCGTACTGTGAAACTTCACCTCCGTCTATGTAGACATACTGTCCAATGGCAACGGCTTCGGGGAGTCAGCGGGTCCGTTCATGGGTAGAGAAGCCAGCTGCGATGCAACTTACCTGAACAGTATGCTCTTCGCAGAAAGTTGGATGCAGGCGGGGCATCAACGAGCCCGCGAGGGTCGATAGCGGGATCCCAAGGAGGATCCACACGAAGAGACGAAGCTGCTTGCCAAAGCAAAGGAGCCAGGGTTTGGTAGCGCATTGATCGCGATGTTCATGACAGCCTTTCAGGAAGACGTGGGTAGGAGCCCTCGCTGCTGCATGGGAGAGAACGGCCAGTCCGCTGACAGGGTTGGTAGATATACGTCACGAGACAAGAGGCTGAGATTGCTGAGGCTGCTGAGACATGCTAATACGATTGCGCTTTCCGGCTTTGATGTGATGCGGCCTTAATCTCGTTGTGGGACATTTGATATCGCAGGTAGTTGTACTGCTGACTTCCTCTTTGGGTACCTACCCATGATCATGTTCACAAGCGGGCTTTCTGATGGATCCAGCCAACGGTAGCTTGCAGGAACTGGGTTTGTGGTATCAAGACTTAACGATGTACTGTTGATTATAAAAAAGGCTTCTGCACAGCTAAGCTTGCTTCCCATATCATGAGCAACAAAGGATGGGAGAAATTTACGGTAGTTGGAGCCAGCCCTTGGCAGGTTACTTTCTTCTTTGAGGTTTGATATTTCTGCGAGAGCCAAGACTTGGACCGGCTTGGTACTCCGACTGCGTCTAGCTTTGACAAAGCTTTGAAGCTTCAGTCCCGAGGCACAAGACTTTTCCTGTGTCCTTTTCTCGTGCGCTGAATTTGTGCTGATATAAATATTCTTTGGCTATCTTAAGTCTTGTCTGCGACTCTTTGCCTCATGAGGCTGACTCTCCGCTGGCAACTCGACTGGTGTTGAGCGAGCATGAACCTCAACTGGGCTGGATGAGGCATCCATCTCCAAAGGACTGGAATCTCCATGAAGCTGGTGCTGCCCAAGTGTATTTTGATCTCCATAGGCTGTGGACTGTGAACCATATTTTTGATACATAGAATCGGTAGCTTGAGGATCGTGCGGGGGATGCTGGGGCGTTGCTGTATACGGTCTCTTGCGTTTGATGAAGAAAAAGGCAAGGCCAAAAAGAAGGGCCACCCCGAAAACTCCACCGACCACTGCCCCGGCGATGGTGCCGGCGGGAGGTGAAGATGAGCGGCTTTCATCGCCATCATTAGACGTACCGTTTCCATCAGGTGTTGCAGATGGACTAGTGGATGGTGACTCATCCTGGGACGCTATTGCTTGATAAGTCCAATATCCGTTTTGGGGTTAGATTCACTTACACTTTAAGAAAAGAAGCTTCACGTCTTCGTTTGTCCAGGAGACACTGTTCTGCCCCCCTTCCTTATACCATTGCCTTACTATCTCTGGGGACTCGTACGCCGCATCATCAGCGCTGTACCCATCCTTCCAACGCATCTCTGTCAAGTCGAAGACGCCCAGGCCATAAGGCCATGGATCCGGTTCCGACCATCCTTGGAAAAAATAGGGACTACTAAGACCGCCAATAGATAGCATCTGTCTACGTCCCACTACAACACAGGCTTGATCATACCGCAAGGTCGAATTACCACTGGCTTTGAAGAATCTGAAGCCAGGAATGCTGAGCACGTAAACGTCGCCTAAAACACCGCCAAGACTACCCCAACCTCCATAAATGAAACTTGCCCGGAGAGTCAGCGTTCAGTTGGTCACTGGAGATACTCTCACTTGGAACAACAGTCTACTTACATCTCGAATGTGTTATTTGGACTCGAGACGCCTGTTGTACAGAAGCGCATCCTCGCTGCCGGTCTAGACCCAGTAGTATCTTGGGTATACCATTTTTGGCCTGGGGTAGTGTCAGTGCAGATGCTCAAGCTGAGAGATCATGTATTCACCTTTGATATCGAACAGCGTGACCTGGTTGAAGTCAATATCCTCCTTCCATTCGACATCTCTGGACGTCAAAGGCGCCTCCTGACCGCCGAGAAAGAGAAGAACACCAGCGTCTCCGAAGGGCAGAAACTGCGACGACCCTGCCTTGAAAGTCCCGTATTGGCCAAATTCGCTCGTTGTGTTCTTGATCTCTCCGGATGTCATGTTGTACGACACGAGTCCTGGGGCGGGAATGGATGTATTCCGATTTGAGATGTAATAGTCGCTCCGCCATGTTACGATTCCCCCAAAATAGTATCCGGTATCTTTGCTCTGTGTGAAAGTTCCATATGATGGTCTTAACAGGTCTTGAAACGTGTTGAGGTTCGAAGGCGGCGACTTTGCCCACTTGCCGCCACCGCTACCGTCAGCCGTGAAGCGCCAAATCTCCTTGTCCGGAAGTGTGCCGCTGAACTTTTCACCTGCCCAAGTGTAGAATTCATTTCCGGATGGTCCAAGCCACACGGACTGGACACCCAGCTTTTGGGAATCTTTGGGTATCGAGTTCATCACAACAGACGAGGTGCTCCAGGATGTTTTCAGGCTTATAGAGATCGTCGAGTTTACTGAATCGTAGTTCCCTCTATATTAGCGCCCTTCCGGTGGATTCAGCTACGGATTGATCTGGGGTTTACCTTCACGAATCATCCCGGTCCAGTCAGTGCGACTGACATTTTTCAGAGGTATCTGAGAAATTTGGCCGCCATCTATGTAGACATAATCGCCCACCACAGCAGCTTAACCAGGTCAGTGATTTCATGTATACATGCTGAGAGGTAAAGAGCTCTTACCTGAGCACAAACATCTTCGCAAGAAATCAGACTTCGACGGCAAATCTTGACGCTCCACGAGCTTTGCTCGCCTGAACAGGCCCAGACAATGCGCCCCAACTGCCATCCATGACATGAGGCAAATTGAGAATCGCATCGTGTAAAATTTCTGCACACCGAATGGTTTTCGAGAGGTTCCGAGGTGCCGGGGGCAGCTTTTAAGAAAGGGCGCCCCGAGAACATCAAAGTCAGCCCGAGACTTGCTCACTGGTAAGGCTGGGTATTCAAATGAAAGTTGTTTCAGGCAACCAAGACACAATGACATTGGAGTAATGGGCTATGATACAAGCATTGAAAAAGAGTGGCGAGCTTAATTTAAACACTGTTGAAAGCCACCAAGGCTGCCCAAGTCTGTTCGGCTGATTCTGATGTCTATGTTTCCTACCTTACTCAACAATAGCAAGGTCAGTGCGACTATGTAGCTTTGAGATGTAAGCGAATGTATGGCTTTAAGCCTGCATGCCTCTCTGCCTGTCCGGCTCATGCTTCCCGCCGGAAGGGGAGAATGAAGGTATATCGGAAATTTGACGCAATCAACAGCCAAATCTCGGATGCCAACAGAAGCCTTTTCTGTACCGAAAGCATCGTATTGCCAGTTGAAGAAACCTGGGCATGCTTCATTTTTATGGGTTCCAAAAGGCAGGGTGAAGACGTTGCAGCTGATAGTAAGACTGGATACCTGATCATTTACCTTTAGCAGCTCATAATCCTACTCAAACGGTCCTTGACTCCAACTTAACTCAACCCAAAGATCTATCTATTAGTGTTCTACTGCCTTCTGTTTCCCTCCCTGGAAGCTTTTGTAGTGCCCCAACTTTTGAAGGGATAATCAACTGCGTCAGCCTGCCTGATTAGCCTTGAGGCTTGTGAGACAAGCGCTGGATGACTACTGCCGTTGACGGAATAGATGCCAAGAAGGAGGCCTTCTTGCGGTATGTACTAATCGACAAAGCGAGACTCTTCGAGACTGGCTGTGTTGACTGTCAGCCCTGTATTGATTGGATGACTCAGTGATAAAAGAATAGCTTGCCTAATATTCGGACCAAGGCCGACCATGAAGAGTGTGCAAATTGGCCACGCCTTTTGAGGAATTTATCTTGATCACTTTTTCTTGATGTTGATGTTGCCCAAGTGTGAACTCAAAATATGTCATTATATCTGTCGCTACAAAATCTGCTGTCTTCACACTAGTGAAGATGTATACACCTCATGCCGAAATGTGTCTCCTCGTCTAGAACCCTCCCTAGGACAAATGCCTCGAGTGCTCTCGTCTATCCTAACCACCCACAGCGGCCTCATCCAACTCTATTACAACATCCGATGCTCTCTCGATTCATGACGCACCTTACTACCCTCTACTTATCCTCTCCTTCTCATGCCCTCAGACCCGACACTCCCTGCCCTCCCCAACTCAGCCTCATCCTCAGGCCCCCTCCCCGGGGCCAACACCCCCTCACTCCCACTCCCCCGCCTCCTCGGCTCCTCAAACCTCGTCTCGTCCGAGTCGTCCGCATCCGCCCCATGGATGCCGCCACAGCTCTCCATCGTAAACGGGCTCGCCGTCGGCCCGTCCAAAACCCCTAGCTCCTGCCCCGAAAACCGCCGCGGCAGAAGCCATGCGCGGATCGGGATCAATAGCATGATGAACACAGGGAACCCCACCGCGGCCACGGTCTGCGTGATGGCAAACGTCGCCCCGAAGCCCACCAGCTCGATCGCGACAAACTCCCACACGGCCCGCCGCCGGATCTGGTTCAGCGGGTGGTTCCCCGGCGTCAGGTTCTTGTCCTTGAGTAGGAACAGGATCTTGAGCGTGATCCCGTTGCCCTCGAGCGCCTGCACGCCCATCACGAAGAACAGCCCCGCCAGCACGCCGTGCGGGATGAGATGCAGCACGACCAGCAACGGGCCCGTCATGGTGCCGAGCGTCAGTAGGCCCTGCGCCAGGTTCGACACGCGCTGCTCCACCACGTGCGAGGCCTTTGTGACGTGTTTGCCGGTCAGCTCGCCCTTCTCGTCGACTTCCGCCTCGGACTTGCGCACGGTGAGGGACTCGGTGTGGAAGGGCGCCTGCGGGATGAGGCCGTTGGGGAAGGGCAGGCCCAGAATGCCCGCGACGCCGGTTGTTAGGCCGAGGAGGAAGAGGTCCCAGTGGAAGCCTGCTGGTTTTCGGAGGGGGAACTCGGTGCCTTGGGCGATGAGGGACGAGACTTTTTGGCCAGGTCAGTTGCAATCTTTTTTTGATTCAGGGGCAAGGGAGTTGTTTACCGTTGTGATCAAACCAGAACAAAATGGTGAGCAATATCGCAAACGGAAGTGCGAGGAATACATCGCCGACGGGGATATCCCAAAAGTGGACGAGCCAGCCCCGGTCCGCGGTTGGCATGAAGGCGATGCCCGTCGGCAAGACCTCCAAGTCGATCGGCTTCATTCGGCCAATGTGTACGAACCCGGTGAAGAAGATGAGGGTGAGCGGGGTGCCGTAGTCCTTGAGGAAGATGCGCACGTGGTGGTGGAAAAGGCTGCTGCCACCAAGGCCGGCGCAGACGTACGCGACCATGAAGACGAGCAGCGAGGCGACGATCGACAGGTAGAACGGCTCGGCATCACCTAGACGCTCGAGGACCTGGATGCCTTTTTGAAGGTAGATGAAGGCGACGTAGAAGCCGAAGATGTCGCAGGGGAAGCGGGTCACGTAGCGCAGCCAGTTGCAGGAGTTTGTTATCGCGAGGATCCAGTGGAAGATGAGGGACCATCTGTTGTTGGGTGTCAGTTGGCATTACGGCAAGGGATCGCACATGGATTACGTACATTCCAATCCAGCACATGAAGGCCAGGTAGTTTACACCTGTGGGCTTCATGATGTCGTATACGGTGTAGTTGAAAACGGTAATGGGGCCAGTGACGCCGACGATGACTAGAGGTTGGCACGCAAACACCGCAAAGACGACGGATCCAAGCACCGAAGCTAGCAAGACCTCGTTGACGCCGTATGTTGAGCCGGTGCTGGTGAACATGTCGAGGGAGAAGGCCAGGGCTGGGAGAATGCTGCGCTCATGTTAGTCTTCATCTTCATCGTCCTTGACTCCATCTAACAGCATTACAACCACAGCGGCTATATCGTGACTGTTGTTGTGACAAGTAAGAGGCAACCGCTACGGGACTCGTGGGGCTCGCAACAGACAAAACACGGCCGAATCGGAATACGTACTTTGCAAAATACATGTACACGGTCGCCGGCACGACACGATAATCCCACGCATCGAGCCAATCGCTGACGTAAAAGGGCGCTCGGCGCCGCAGGTCGTTCACCATGCCGCGGAAGAGCTGGACCCTCCACCATCCAGAGGAACGCCCGCGGCGGCTACTGCTGCCATGCTGGCTTGTGGTTGTCGTCGGCCCGGGAAGTGGCTCGACTGTCTTTTCGTCCGTGTTGGGCGCCATTGTAGACTGCCCCAGGCGAGCTTCGCCTTTCCTCCAACGTCTATGGGCGTGAGTAAATGCGCGAACACCAAATTGGAAAATAAGAAGAGCAAAAAGTATCAAGAACGATTAACGATGCGCAAGTCGTACCCAACGGGTAGTCATGTCGAAGAAGGCACAAATCCCGCCTGTTTAGAAAAATAGATGACGACGTTCGAGGTGTAGAACTGAACCTGTGCTTGGCCAAGATGGCCGGCCAGGTGTGGGTGGGTGGTTGTTGTATTTAAGAATTGGTAGGGACTGATGGATCTGCCTAGGACAAGGTAGGCCGAGACAAGCACTTCTGAAGGCACTTCCGTCCGGGGGAGATTTGATGAAGAGGTATCCGTATTTGATTTCAGGGTGGATGCGACTGCGACCTGCCGACATGCAAAGGACCGTAAGAAGCACAACAAAAAGAGAGGACCTGAAGGGGGAAAATCCAGTTGCAAGGGCAAAATCGTTGAGAACCTCGCAGGGAAGTGATGTGAGAGCGGGAATACAGGTTCCAGACTTGAGAGTTCAGAAGAGGCAATAAGCCAGGCACCCCCAATGGAGGAAAGAGTCGGCCCCGCCCGATTGAAACTCTGGCAAGGTATGTTTGTTTTCCTCGTCAAATTTGACTCGTCTAGACCAGCACTGCGGCGACGACCTCGCTGTATCTCCTCGTCAAATCAGTGTTGCGATGAGAGATTCGAATCCAAACCATCATGGATGCTGTAGAACGAAGGTGAGGAAATGATGACGGCGTCGCAAACCCCAGCGGCCGTCGCCGTCACCGCTTCCCACCCCCCCAGAAACACCGAGTCAAGAACCGTCTTAACAAGTTCGCCACGTGCATATGCCGCTGCAGTAATCGTAGATTCCGCACCGCAATGCTCCTCGGGAATGCGACGGCCAAAGGTATCCCATTGGTCAATACACATCATCCCCGCAGAATTCTGCTTGGGCAGAATGTATGTTGACATCCAGCCCCCATTCCGCCCAATCACCTCTCTTGAATGGTAATGTGGAGCTCCACTCGAGACCAAAATGTCTGAGCCGAAGAGAAAGCGAAAGAGAGACTCTTGATAATGAGAACTGCTCATGTTGCGAAGAATCACTAGACGTCTCTGTCATTGTTCGTTTGTCAAGAAGCTGGGTTTAGACTGGCGCAAGAACAAGATTCGGTCTACGGCCGTAACAGAATGGCGCCGGCATCCCACGCGATCGGCAAGATCTCAATCTCTGAGAGAAATTTAATAGCCGTCCTTCGCCATCTCTGAAAAAACTCTGAACCGTGCCCTTCCTTAACCCCGAATGACACCACTCAACGCGACACTAATGCGGTCAGCACGGCCCCAGACCCTCCCATTGACCACTTTAGATCGATGGTAGAGTTTCTAATGTCATCTGGTCTCTATCACCATGTATGTGTTTGTGTCTCGTGGGAGTATCTGGCTCAAAAAGACGTCATTTGGCACGCGGAGGAGTGTGTTCTTCTGGGAATAACATGAGGCTTTCAATGTTGAATCAAACGGCCAAGCCTAGAAGGCCCAACAACTGCCCGCACCGTCTTCGACAGCGAAAACGTATACGCCTTGCACTCGAGAGTACCATCGACCTTCATCATACCCCTCTGCAGGGGACTTGGTATTTTTGAGAGTCAAGCTGGATGTATCTACAATTCCTACTACAAGTACAAGTGTGAAGTGTCCCCCCCTCAATCTACTCCAGCCCGCAATGGTGATGCCTCTACTAGTAACACAGCCGCCGCGAAGGCAGAGTTGAGAGCCCTTTTGTTGTATTCCCTTAGACTAAAGAAATTGAAAACCACGTTTCGAGTCCATCCACTCGCGCTCTCATCATCTCCTCGACCCGTCCTGGCTATCCTCCAAGCTCTTGAACGTGGGCGTGGGGCCGACGGGCGGGTTCTCGGGCGGAGAGTCCGTGTTCTCCGTCTCCTGAGGCGGCGGCGGCGGCGCGCTCTTCTGGCCCTGGCCGCCAAAGTACTTCTCAAACTCCTGGTGGTCGCCGAACGGTCTCGGTCCGAGGATGCGGACGAGATCGTCGCGGGTGAGCATCTCCTTCTTCAGGAGCTCCTCCGCGACGAGGCCGACCTCGTGCTTCTTCTGCGTCAGCAGATCACGGCACTGCTTGTACGCCTCCTCCACGATACGGTGGACCTCGGCGTCGATGGCCTGCGCGGTCGCCTCGGCGAAGGGCTTCTGGAGGGTGTTTGGGTCGTCGTCAAAGTGCAGCGGGCCGACCTTCTCCGACATGCCCCACTGGGTGACCATCTTGCGAGCCATCTGGGTGACCTTGCGGAAGTCATCGCTGGCACCGGTCGTGACGGTTGGGAAGTGCAGCTCCTCGGAGATGCGGCCGCCCAGGGTCATGGCCATACGGTCCATCAGCTGTTGCACTGTCATTAGGTAGGCATCGCCTGAGGGCAGGTACTGGGCGTAACCCAGAGCGCCCTGTCCACGAGGGATGATGGAGACCTTGAGAAGGGGATCGGCGAACTCAAAGTACCAGCCGCAGATGGCGTGGCCGGCCTCGTGGTAGGCGACCGTCCTCTTTTCCTTGGGGTTGAGGACAAGTGACTTGCGCTCGAGACCTCCGATGACACGCTCAATGGCCTGCTCAAAGTGGATCATCTCCACGGACTCGGCGTTGGCACGGGCAGCTGTTGCATGTTAGTGAACTGTGAATACCAGGTTGGGACTGAAGGAAAACATACCAACAAGAGCGGCTTCGTTGACGGCGTTGGCAATGTCAGCGCCAGAGAAGCCGGGGGTGAGAGTCGCCAGACGACCGGTCAAGTGCTCCATCTCCTCCTTGGTAACGATCTTTGCAAGATGCACCTTGAAGATTTCTTGGCGGCCCTTCATTGTCGGGCGGTCAATGTAGATGTGTCTGTCGAAACGGCCAGGACGCATGAGAGCCTTATCAAGGATATCGGCTCTGTTCGTACCGGCAAGAACGACGACCTGCTCCTGAGTGTTGAAACCGTCCATCTCGGTGAGGATCTGATTGAGGGTAGCCTCGCGCTCGTCGTTACTACCGCCCGGGCGGTTGCCGTCCTGTCTCGCGCGACCAATGGCGTCGATTTCGTCAATGAAGATGATGCAGGGCGCGTTCTTACGAGCCGTGGCGAACAGGTCGCGCACTCTGGAAGGACCGACACCGACGAACATCTCGACAAACTCAGAGCCGGAAACGCTGAAGAAGGGAACACCAGACTCGCCTGCCGTGGCCTTGGCAAGAAGCGTCTTACCAGTTCCAGGAGGTCCAGAGAGAATGGCACCGCGGGGAATCTTGGCACCTAACCTCTCAAAGCGCTCAGGGGTCTTCAAGAAGCTGACGAACTCCATAATCTCCGTCTTGGCCTCGTCCATGCCGGCAACATCGTTGAACTTTACCTTGATTGCTGTCTCGTGGTTGAAACGCTTAGCCTTGCTCTTGCCGAATCCAAACATCTGGTTGCCTCCGCGTCCACCCATTTGCTTCGTGGTGTAGTACAGAAGACCAACCAAGAGGAGGGTCGGACCAAAAGCGTAGACCAAAGGCATGATGCCACCCTCGGTGGCATAGCTCACCGGGATGCGCTCTGCAGGCGGGATACCCAGCTCCCGCTGGGCGTCCTCCAGCTGCTTCTCAAACATTTCGACGGAGCCGATGGAGAAGTAGTACTGCACGTTGGGGTTGACGCCCTCGTTGCCGCCGTACACAGACTGGACACCCTCGCGATTCAGCTCAACACGAACACGACCCGATGTCTTGATGACCACGAGCTTGTTGACAAGGCCCTTGTCCAGGAAGTTCCTGCGCAACTCCTGCCAAGTGATCTCCTTCTCGGAACCCCACAGCAGAGACTCGAAGAACGGCAGAATTACCGCCCAGACGATGGCAGCAACGACGAGATCGCCAGTGCTGAACATCCCGAAAAGCCACTTGTTTTTGCCCGATCCTTCGTTGCCGCCCTCGCCCGACTCAGACTTTTGGCCCCGCTCCTCCTTGTGCTTGCCTTCGTGATCCTTCTTCGCATGCTCCTCCCCTCTCATTGCTGCCTTCTGCTCCTCGCGCAGCTCGCTCATCGCTTCGTATTCGGCGAATCTGCTCGCAACTTGCGATGAGACGCGGATGAGCTTGGCGATTTCACGAAAGCTTAGGCTCTTTTTGCTGTCGTGTAGCGAGTGCAGAATCTCCCTCAATTCCTCGGGGGCTCCCAGTAGCCTTATCTCCTCGACGCTCTTCAGGAAGAAGTCCTTCTGGAACCCAGGTAGACTGGGGCTATGGGCCATAGTCTTCAGCATGATAAGCTCCTCCTCCGTCAGGTATACCCAGTTCTTGGGAAGCGGCCATTCTTTCCGTATAAGCTCCTCCTTGGCCAAACGAAGCTTCTCGGGGTCGGTCTCCTCTTCTGACTTCTTTCCCTCCTCGTCCTTCTTCTTAGGTTTGTCTGCCTCTGCCTCTTTCTTAGGTTTCTTTTCGTTTTTCTTCTTGGGGGATTCTGGCGTGTTATTCGTTGAATAGAACTGCGATCGGTATGCGGCGAGGGGGGCCTGCGGGGCAAGTCGTGCTATTCTCGACGGCTGGAAACGCATCCGTGTGATCGGATGCTGCGCAATCCTGACAGCTTGCGCAAGCTGCGCCGACTGGCGCAGGAACCTCGCCATGATTGTGTATGCCTGTAGATACGAGGCGGAACGACCGGGGCCGAGCTGAATATGTATTTCACCGCGTGTAGCGATGTGCTACCTCATTGAGGCAACTTGGTGGGTGCTAGGCGGTTGCCGGTTTGTGTATGGATGTCCGGAAGACTTCAAGATGAAAATAATGACACCAGCCGCAGCGTTTTCGGCGGTGGTCGAAGAATTCAAGGTGGTGGTGTTGGCAATTGGCCCAGGGTTTCCGGGATGACTGCGCGATGGCGAAAAGCTACCACCCACCATTAGTGATGAGTTCATCTCGCTGCGGGTCCCATCGCAGCCCAGTTTTAGCGGCACGTGACTCAAACTCCGTCCCGCCGCCAAATTTGTCGGTTGAGACGGGCTGCTTCCGCCGCAAACTCCGACCCGGACAATGACACTTGCATCCCACCTGGCGCTTTAGGAACCGCAGGCTTCCATTACGACGTAGTCCAGAGTATGGAGTGTAGAAAAGAGTGGAACAACGGACGTCCTATGCAGGGCTCAGATGCAGGCGTCCATACGTTGAGAATCTAACATGCATGACCAAGTCAACGACTGGTTCTTGAAATGAAGGATTTGAGTCTGCTATTGATCTTTCTTGTCAATGCTAGACATTTGTCCGCCCCTCTATAGCAATATACACGCCGCACGATGGCCGCTGTCCAACGAGGGACCCCACATACAACATATTTTCCGCCTCAGCTGGGCTGATTACTAGTACATACGTTCAAAGTGTCGTTATTTCGTCTCACATGCCCATAAATAAACCGGGTTTCAACCAAGGTATTCCATGCTTCGGTCCCGTGTGGGCTTTCTCGTCCGTTTTCCATCCTCGCCAGATCCACTGGCATAGAACCGTTCGTGCATCAGCCGACGTTTCCATTCTCCACCGTTGGGTACGCGCCGCCGCTCATCTCAGCCCAGTCCCAATCCAACGTCATGGGAAGCGAAAATAGATCCTGCGGCAAGAGAGGTTGCTGATACGGTGCGCCCATATCCATCGGTGGTGAACGGGGGTTGTGAATCCCGCCAAATCCTGTCATTTCCGCAAAGTTACCAAACTTTGCCTGATCCGGCATTGGAAACTCCTGTGGCCAGCCTGCCGACGGGAGAGCTGGAGAAGGTTCGCGCATCGAAGTGGTTTGCATAGGACTGAACCCATGCCTGCGACGGTTGGCTTCCCCGTTGAAGTCGGGAGACAACTGCCCATTCGTCGCCGAGTTCGCCGAGGGAGTAACGGTCTGCGGAGTCGGCGTTGTGACTGACACTGGCCGAGGTGTGTGAGAAGATGCAGCCGGGCTTGATGATACTTTCGGCGCCGCCTCGCTCTTGCGCTTCCGCCTTGACGACTGGTCTTTCTCCGCCTTCTCGATGACGAGCTTCGCAATTCTTTCAAACTCGCAACAAACGCCTAGCATCCGGTGAACACCGCCCGTCTCGGCTTCCTGACCAAGCATGGACAAGAAGTTGACGACCAGATTCATCAATCTTGTGTCAGATTTGGCTCTGGGGTCCATTGGGTTCTGGAGAATGTTTCCGAAAAGTGTCATTAGTGCGGATACGGGGAAGTAGAGAATGAGCCTGCAAAGACTGTCAGTTACTGGATCTAAAGCCTGATGTGATGGGCTTAGACTCACCAGACACTCGAAGAGTCTCCCTGAGGCATGTACTTCAGCAAGGAGATGGATGCTCGCGCAGCTGCTGTACACAGCGCTGCGGAAGAAAAGACGCGTGGGTTCAGGGGTTTGGCGTTGAGACCTTGGATGGCGTAGTTGGACAAGCGACTGGTCCAGTACCCGTGGTGAACCGACATGCGATGAATTGTTGTCAGGCAGTTGTAGTACGTTAAGTGAAGCATGACAACGTGGAGGATGAGAGGCGTGTGCGACGCCTGAATCTCGTGCTCTGGCCTGAAGTCGATTGGAATCCTGTCCTTCCACTCCTCGAGCTCCTGATCCAGCTCTCCAATGGTGTTAAGAAGTTCGCCGGGGGATTGTTTCGTTGCCTTGGTCGAGTACAAGCGAGAGTAGACTTTGCTTTCGATCGTCGCAAACTCGCACATGACTCTGAACAAGTTCATCTTGCCCTTGCCTTCAGCCAAAGGAATGTTGCCGATGTTATCCTCCGGATCGGCGTCTGGAAGCTCCACGTTCATGTCGTCATCGTCCTGTGCAGGAGGTCGGCCCGCACGAAGGCACAAGTCCTTGTCGAGCATGTAGGCAATCCAGAAGACTCGCTTGCGCTGCTCAATCTCGATAGGATTCAGGTTAAACCCGGTTCCCTTCTTGTGCAAACCGATACTGTGGGCGAGACGAATCGCCGTCGCGACGAGGACAAAAGTAGGCTGAGGGTTCGGTGTTCCCTGCATGAACAGCGCCATGCCGAGCAATGCTTGCACACTCAGCAAGTCCGTGTTGCGCATCGTCAGCTCAGCAAATGTCCCTAGTGCATTCTTGATATAGCCCCACGCTTTCTCGTCCTCTTCCTGGGGCACAAGGTTGCTCATAACACGCAGGCGATGGGCAAACGCCAGAGCGCAATTCAAGCTCGCCCACCATCCGGTGCCCTCGTAGGGGTCGTCAGAATATTGCCGCTCGACCAGGTGCATGAAGGTGGGTTGATGGAACAGCGGGAACATGCAGTTGAAGTTCTCAAAGTAATCCTTCAGCAGGGACAAAGCCTCGTGCTTCGGAGGTAATGGCCGGAAGATGGGTCGACGGAACAGGTCGCTGAAAACCTCTGGCTTCCAGGCAGTCCACTTGTGGTCGTCAATCGATACCTCGGAAATCATCTGCTGGAATGAATTATCTCCGGTCTTCTCGTGGACCCACTGGATACCCTTGGGAGAGAAAATGGAGAAGCCGGAGGAAGATCCGATGTATCGGGTCTCGCCACTTTGGTTCGTGACTAAGGAGCACATCATCTCAGACAAAGCCTCGACCTCTTCCTCGCTCTTCTCGGGTTCTTCGTGATGCACGGACTTGCGCCTCTCGCCATCTTTAGGTTCCTTGTGAGAGTCTTTCGTCGGCTCAGGAGAGGTAATGGCACTTTGAGGGGTTGATTCATTCTCGTTCTGTCCCGAAGTTGCCTGGGACGGTGAAGTCGGGTTGGAAGCAACCTGGGAAGCTTGTCTCGACTGCTGGTGTTTCTCAGCCAGGCGCTTTTCGAGAGTGCCAAGATCGGTTTCGCCATTATCATCCTCGCCGAGTAGGCCTATACAGCCAGTCAGATAGGGCCGGTCTCGGTGGGAGCGGGATACAAACCTGAAAGCCGCAACAAGTTTTCCATACGGCCTAGACGGTTCTCCAGTCCTTCGATGTACTTGGCTCTGCTGTCGTGTCAGTCGTGCTATCCAAGGACCCTGGACTGTGCGGCTGCACATACCCTTTTGGTGGGTTGCGCTTCTTCTCAACCTGAGTGAAGACGCAGTCTGTCTTGTAGTTTATGCAATGGCTACATGCGGGTAGCTTGCCATCGCACTTGATCTTCTTCTTTCGGCACATATCACAAGCCTGCGGAACGTCACATGAGCACGTCTTCTACGATTGCACATTTTGAATGGCGGGCTGGATAAGGACCACCGTCGGGTGCTTACTCTGGCGATTCTCCTCCTCTTGGCCTCGTTCGCATCGTCAAGTAGTGTAGATGGGTCGCCGAACATGTGCGCCGCTAGGTCAGGCGGCATGTGTTGAACAGGAAGGCCATCAGGAGTGTAAGCTCCAAAGATCTGGGGCGGTTGGTTCATCAATGGGGGCGGGTGCCCCAAGTGAGGCATCTGGAAGCCCATGTGGTCCATGGTGGGCAGATTTGGTGGACAAGCTAGAGTTCGCAATCGGGGCGTCGCAACGGCACGGTCGGGATCGGAAAGACGGTGGTCGTCAAGCTTGACGAAGCTGACGGCAAGCGAGATTGTCGTTGAGAGCGACGGTGGTTAGCCAGTCTCTCGAGCGCAACCAAGCTGGAGGTTGTCAAAGGGCGACGGAGGAGGGGAACAGCGGGACGGAAAATACGAAGGGGCGTAAAAGTTGTGGAACCCGTCTCGGTATTTGCAAGCAGGTAGCGCGAGAGTAGCGTAGCGGCGGGCGAAGCTCTTTGTAATTCGCTCGGTAAGCTGGTGGCTGAGCCGACAGGAAGCTAAGGCCGAGGTGGATAAGAAACCCTGGAATAGAGTAAACCAAGGAGTGAGGATCGCGGCTGGCGGCACGACAAGCGATAGCGGATTGCAGTTGCAATAGAAGTAGCGGTGCGGGATCAGCTAACGAGCGAAACTCCGATGCTGCGTCGCTGAGAATCCCGGTCTAGCCTCCGGTCGGTGGAGAAGGTGTCGTCGGGCAGAAGGTCGTCCACGTAGACGCCAAGGTAGGCAGGTGAATGGTACCTTAGCTAAAACAGAGGCGACAGGCGGGCACGTGGGGTTTGGCACTTGTTGTGTCCGTTTGTTCGTGATGAGTGTTTGTCGTGTGGTTTCGCTTCGTATGGGGAGGCCGTGAAATATCAAGTGGGTGGTTGCTGTCCGTAGGCCTTTGGTGTATGGGAGGGGAGAACAAGCGGCGGGGAGGGAGGGGTATCACGTTCGGACGCCTAGGAAGAAATCGAATCGAAAAATGAAGAGTTAGCAGGACGAAGGGGGAGAGAAGAAGGGGGGAGAAAAAAGGGCAAACGGAGCAGAAAATGATGGGACGGAAGGAGTAAAAAGCGAAGCAGTGTGGAATCGAGCATGGCAGTATCACATACGGCGTAACGACAAGCTGCTCCTCCTGGTGGACAGGTTGGGGGGCGAAAGGCGTTACAGAGTTGCAGAGAGGTCCGTCAGTGTGCTTGCAGTGAGCGTGGAGTGGCATTGGTCAGCGGGGCGAAGCTGACGGGGGGGCGCTTGTCTTGCCTGCGTCTCGCTGCCCTCTCTTGCTGGGCTGGCTGGCTGGCTTGCTCCTGAGTCCTACAGTGCCGCATCGCTGTGGACGTCCATCCAGTGCCCTCCCCAGGAGGGGCTTGGGCACTGAGGTGCTGCCAGCGGAGAACCACAGGCTGCTGGGCTTGGTCCGGCCCGGAGGACTGGAGGGGGGAGGGGAGAGGGGGAGGGGGACTCCACAAGGGGGAACGACAAGGATGCCCGGAAGGGCAGGATGCACTTACGGCAAGGCAGGAAAGACAGGGTACCTTAGGTACGGACACCTTAGGGTAGGTTCCAGACGCGATACGTACCCGGCATTGGAGACTGTCAAACGAGACAGGCAAGAAGACTGATACAACCCATCACCGGTAGCTACTCTACCTTATGTGCCGTACCTATCCAGAGCAATGCCCCTTTCAATGGAACTTCAGAGACTGGCTTCCAAGTCAGGCACCGACGCCTCCATAGGTACCAAGTAGATGATGGGCGACTGGCACGAGATCCAAGGCAGCGGTAACCACGACTCACTGCAGATCCAATGACGGTATCACTTCGCTTCTTCCTGCTCCGTGCGAGTCCTCAGCTGGAGTGACCGAGCCATGACTTCGACACACTCAACATCATTCAGACTCATCGACGAACCAGACAACGGGGACCTGCCGACGTGGATCAGGACGACCACCAATCGCCGCATGTATCCCGCGAGTTACCGTCTTTGCCACGTTTCTCTCTCCCCCTCTGCCAATCCCAACACCCGTCTTCTATTCTGGGTTGCTGCTTCAGCTCAGCTACCGTCGTACTCCAACACGCCGGAACGATGCCACCGCCACACACATACACACAACATTACAATCCAGCAGCTGGATTGGCGTTGTAAGACGACTTGTCCCGCTTGCCACCAGCTACTGCATCTCTCGACGAAAGCTGTCAATAACAGCTTCCCTATCCTACGTCTCCCATCGCCATCTCGTCCCAACTCTAAGCTTGCCTCCCGTTGGTTCAAGCGACCTCACGAATCATGGGGCGGCACTTGGACGACGTCGCAAACCAGCCATGCGAGAGAACCAGACAGTGATATCATGGATCTAGATCCAGTCAGGGGTTGTCCACGACAAGAACCGCATTGTCAAACCCTGATGCTTTCGACCCCTTGGCTTTCTCTGCCCGCTATGCTCCCATGCTTCCGCGGGCTCCCTCCCCCCTCTATCACACCTCCTCCTCCCCAACGGCACTCACTTCTTTACCTCCAGCTCAGAGTTCCAACCCTCTTCATATCGGGGTTTTTTCCCTTCTGTCTCACTTGTCTCCCCTTCAACCTTGTCTTGACCTTGACCCCTCACCCCAGTCACTCTCTCTGTCAGTCTGCGACCCTGGCGCGGCAGGACGTGAGAACAATTGCCCCGCGACGAATCACATCATCCCCGTCAGCCTGACAGCCCCCATCCCCAGCCCGTGCGGCGCTTCCTGCAGACAGTCACTCCCCTTACATGCTGTCTCGCGCGCGCGCGCGAATGGAGATCGTCTTTTTCTCGAGTTTTTAAACCATCGTACTCGACTCGAGAAAACGGGATGGTACCGCGTATCACAGCAAAATCCTCGGCATCATCCAGCCAACCGCGCGGCATGCCACAATGTTCAACAAGCTCCAGCTCCATTTCCTCGTTGGACGAAACTTCGGTGCTCGGGCTTAGCACGCTGAATTCGGGATGACCCAAAGACAAGGGTTGCTTGATGTGACAGGCAGAGCAACGCACGGTGGGAGCAGCGAGTAAGTGGCATAGACCTAAACCGTCTTATGCCTTGCAACAGCTCTTTCCCGGCTCGTGCCTCCTATCTCAAAAGGCTGCTTGGGTTCGCCGCGCCCCATCAATAAGTTTGCCTTTGTCCTACTTGAAGCTATGGTAACAGCTTATTAGCACTTACTTCTTGCTTCATCGCCATGTTTGCATCTCGAGATCGAAAGCGAGGCGAGGCAAATCAGGGTCAACACCTTAATAAGCTGGGGGTTTCATCTTCCTGATCCGAGTCTACCGGCGACTGCTATCTAGGGGTCTCACAAACTCCACTGTCCACATCCCGCCCGTTCCCCCTCCATGAACGAGGGGAAAAGACACGGCTCTTCGAGTGGAGCCTCGCATGTGGTGAAGATACAGCGAGATTTAGTTCCCGACAAGGTCTAATCCCACTAGACAGGTCAGGGCGTAATTCAGAACGACGAAAGATTCAGGTGGTTCTCGCCTTTTCGCTCGTTCGCCCCAACAAGTTCCTCCGTCTGCTGAACTGATTGCACCGAGGTCCGCGACATGCAAAGCTTCTCGAAGGCAATCTGAGCAGGGCTGGCCCCAAGACGGAACAAGACGCCATCGATGCCGTGGTTCAAGCCTCATCGGACGGCCAGTATGGACGTCGCAAAACAGCAAGGTGGGGGCTGGAGGCCCCGACGAGTTCGCAACACACACATGGTATCCGCCCAAGAGGTTCTTGCACTCTGTCCTGTCCGTCATGCTGCCGCCGCCGCTGCTGTTGCTGCTGCGGGTCTCTGTTAAGCTCTGGGCGGATGCACAGACTATGTATGTGAGGCAGCGGGAAGATCTGTCTTTCAAGTCAGGTCTCGTGTACGGTATCAGACTAAGTGCTCCCCGGGACGTCGACCAAGCTTCCCAAATCACGGCGAACGGCGCTCTCAATCTGCTAATCGGCGTCCGGAAACTTCAACGACTACTGCTGTTTGAAGCAGATTCAGTTGTGAGTGAGAAGCAACCTCGGCGCTTCTAGACGAATGTCATTTGATTCAGCTCATCCGTTCACAGTCCACACGCCTCCAGCCAGCCCTGAGAACGAAAAGAAAGATGTTTCATCCCGTGTTCTAGATGGGACGGTAAACACCGATAAACACCTGATAGATGAGACACCCGCCAACACACAACGAGCTCAACGATATCCACAGGGGGGGCCTAATAAGGACGAGGCACCATCGCACTCTCTTTCACAATAACCAGAGCGTCTCCGGTTCAACCTGCGGTAGGTAGCACCAGGCATGGAGAATTTGTCACGCAGGGTCCAAGCACGTCCGGAACCACACATCTTTCTTCACCACCTCTCCATTCTCCCGTTTCACATTTGTCTCAAGAAACCTCACCCTCACCACCCACCTCCAGGAAATTTTCTGGCACGCACTCGAGTTCAACCACCCGCATCCCACCGCCAATGCCGTCCTTCCGCTCCGCCCCTTTGCCCAGAACCCCCGACACGGCCAAGAGATGACTCTTTGGTTACGCCTTCCCAGCGTCCGTCTCCACACCGCACTCAGCAGCAACAGCAGCAGCAACAGTAGCAGAAGAAGAACGGGAAAGATGTCCCGAATGCGCGCATCCCCTGGATCCCCCTCGCTCCCCCCCACGAACTAACGCGTCTTCGCCTCCGCCCGTTGGTGTAGCAGGTTACGAAAATCACGAGTGCAAGCGAGCGATGGTCGCCGCACCCACGTCGTTTCCCGCAAAAGGAGGCAGAGGCAGCCCGCTTACCTCACCAGCAGCAGCAAAGTGTATGACGGCGACATGTTCTCTCTTTCTCTCTTCGTATGCGAGAAACTATTCTGAGGGTATCCACAACCGCTCATCCGCGCTTCCGGCCTCTGCCCCTGTGAACATCATTCCATCCACCCGAACCATATCGGACGGGTCCTCTGGTCCTTGCTATGGGACTTATCAGACCAGCCTAGTCTCTGCTGTCGGACTTACAGGGCCAGCTGGTCTACGTTATGCGGCGATTGGGCACTGCCACACACAAGAGAGACTCGTCGTCACTGACTTTGAAAACACCTGGACTAATTAGCCCGGCAAACGTAGACAAGCTTTCGTCACATGGAACCACGGGAACCAGACAAGTTGGGTTGCGCATGAACCAAGCAGGACGTTATTCGTAGCAGGGTAGATATCAGAAGACTTTTCTTGTCGTCTCCCTCGTCGGGACGAAAAAGGGAGCATGAGGCAACGATCGTCACCTCCCGTATCCCCCCTACCAGACCAACTTTTGTGAGAAAGAATCTACATACAGGCAAAGGAGGCGCTTTGCCCAACCCAAAAGTCCTCAAAGACTCCCACAAACCCCCTGGACCGGACCGCCGCAGATGTTCCATAACTGCAGGCAGTCCAGTCCCGAGAAATAATAAGTCGCGCAAAAAAGAAGTGTGTGAACCTGACCCTCTTTCTCTCTCCCCAGGATCCTTGTTCGCCCCCGGCAAACGCGAGGGGACTCATATCAGGCAGACATGACCGTCTGCCTATCCGCCTGCCTCACCCTCTCCAACACTAGAACGCCAATCCCATATGCTGTCGTAGCCGAAAACAGAATTTTTCGAAGGGATAAAACCAAGACAAGGTAAAGAAAAAAACAAAAGAGGTGACCTCCCTCGACTAGGTACTAAGAATTATCTTTGTATAAAAGATGTGTGAGAATGTACAGTACGCTTCAAAGGTACGTCAAGCCAGCACGAGCCGGCTTCGGTGAAGGGGAACAAGAAGGAAGAAAAGGGTGGTCCGGAGTTCAAACCGGGAGGGACGAGTGCGTTTTCACATGTCCTCCTGGAACCTGGACACGGAGCCCCGAGACCCCCGCGACCCGTCCTGCGAATTCAAGGTCCGGCCAATGGGATCTCGTGGCGGCGAAAGAGTCGAGTCAGGCGGTGCCGGAAACGGAGCCGACTCCGTCACCGGCGTCCGGGCCGGGCCCGGCTGCATGGTGATGACGCCGCTGACGGGTCTCATCGGCGAGCCGAGTGCAAGTCGCGTTTGGCCCGCGCCGCCGGGCTCGAAGAATGCCTGAGAGTCGCGGTAGTAGACGGATTCGTCGTCGTTGGCGGTTGCGCCTCCAGCGGCTTCGCGCGGGTCCGTGTAGCCATCACCTCCGGCCTGGAGGACCGACGGCAGCTTCCTGCCTGCGACCCTTACAAAACCTCTCTCGCCGGTTTCGGAAGGTTCGCTAGCTCTTCTTGAGTGCGGTTTAGCCGCGGCAGCCGCGCCGCCAACTGCGGCCGAGCCGAACGTCACAGCCCTTTGTGTCATTCCGGGACGGCTGCTGCTGTCTGGACCACCCGAGCCGGTGAGGATTCCCCGGGCGGCCTTTGCGCTGACTTCGCTAAGTCGGAGTCGTCCACCGGAGCGCTTCTTCCATCGCAAGGCAAGAAAAGCGAGCAGCACGAGAAACGCCACGCCTGCTACGCTTCCCACCACGCTGCCCACAACGGTGCCGGTTGATGGTGCCGAATTGTCGCCGCTAGAACTGTCAGAGGTGGATGTTGACGTTGGTGATGCCGAACTGCCACCCCCGATGCCGCCTACACCGCCGTCGCTCCCATCTCCTCCAGCTGTCGTTTCGGCGGAACCTGTCGATGTGCTCGTGGCAAAAGTGTTGGTGGTGCTAAGACTGCCGGTGGTGGTAGTCGAACCAGAAGATGAATCGGAAGTCGATGAAATGGATGAAAGCACTGAAGATGTTACGCTCGTCGCACCGGACGAAAACAGGCTTGTTGAACTGGTTGCGGTAAGGACTGACGTAGAAGATGAATTTGTTGACGTAAGGAATGCTACAGGGATCGGTCAGTCGTCGCGGTCACGGCGGAGCGAGGGAGGAAGGCTCACGAATTGTTGAGTTTGACGGGGCACTCAACGATGAATAAGCTGACGGCGCCGCAGACGATGCCGGTGCTGAGGATAAAGGATTGGACGTCAAGGGAATATCCTGACTTGTGGAAGAGCCGGCGGGCGATGGTGTCGTCGAGGAGGTCGTCGCCGGAGGAGTCGACAGGGATGAGTCGCTCGAGGAGGTCGCAGTTTCGGAGGTGATGCCTGTGGAAGTCTCGGTGGTGGAAACAGCTGCGATGGACAGGCCTAGGTCAGCACTGGCGCTGGCACTGGGCGACGTGTCGGCATCCACGGTGGCGGGAGGAGCGTAGTAAGTCTGAACTTCGATGGGGGCGCCGGAGGCATCGACTACTTGAACGATGGAGACGGTCTGGACGACGACTTTGCGAGAGGAAGAGGAGCTGCTGGATGCGGACTCGGGGGTGGGGCTGTTGTCGGCTTCGTCTGTATCAGTCTGGCGGCGGTGGTGCTGGTGAGGAATCGCATTCTCGTGAGAGGCGGCGCGCTTGTTGTGTAAATGGTAATGATTGTGATGGTATGAGCGGGCCTGAGGGAGTGAAGACCCGCGCAGTGATTTAGTCATGTTTGTGGATTTGGGGTGGCGTGGGCAGTAGGCTGAGCTACTGCCCGGTCTGGTTGGCGGAGGTGTCGTTTGTTCCCGAGAGGGAGGCGAATGTCGAGCCTACCTGGCTGGCTAAGCCGAGCGAGCGGAGCGAGAAATATAAAGATAGAACGGGCGGATCAAAAGCCCCGTAACGAATGTGGTGGTTGGTGTTGAGCGAGTGTGGTGTGCGTGTGAGCTGTATGGACGGGACGTGTCGATCTATTCAGATTCCATGCTTGATTTGCTGTTGTTCATGACGGTTGGAGTCGATGTCGATGAATTGCATCGTCTGGTGTGTGTAGCTTGGTGGTGGTGGTGGGTGTCCGTCCTGCAGCGGGCCGCGAGCGAATGAGTGGCCGGTAGCAGAAACGAAACAGAACAGCAACAAGAAGCAAGTCGGAAAACCCCCCCTCTTTCTCAGTCAAAAAATGAAGGACGCCGCCTCGTAGTTCGTTCAGCCGTTTCTCGTTGTCCGCGTGCTCGATGTTGTGTCCTAGGTTGGTCTCCCTTGCATCTGCCAGTTCTCATGGCCGATGTTCAGGTTGATGGCATGGCGGCAGCGCGGTGGCAAGAGGGGAAAAGAGGAAAGGAAAGAAGAGAGCGAGGCGAGGGACTCGGGTGCCTATGGGGGGGACGGTGGAGGTCGAGGCTCAACGATAATAATAAGCATCGGGGGCCGGAAAGTGAAGAGAGGGAAAAATCTGAGAATGAGCGCAGGAAACAAAGCGTGGAAGCAAGCAAGCAATCAAGCGCTTGATTGTGTGTGGTGTGTGCAGTGCCATCCATCTCTCTCTCTGTCCACCCAGTGCTACTGCGTGTCTTCCCAAGACCACTCGGGGGCCACATGCAGTCACTCTCGCAGGAGTGGTAGATTTCGATAATCTCGCTTGATATGGGCGGGTGGCTGCTAGCTGGAGGACACCGCGCCCCATTGGCCAACCAGAGGGTCCCAAAGTTGCAATGAGCAGTTCCACTGTCCACTATCACGGGGAACCAGGACATGGACCAGGGCCAGGGCCAGGGCCAGGACCGGGGGAGAGGGAGAGCCAGAGCCAGAGCCAGAGCGGGTGTGTTGTGCCTGCCTCGCCCGTGCTCACCTGCCAGCCAGCCAGCCAGGGCGGGCGGGCAGGCACCCAGGGCAGGGACGACGACACCACTTTTAGGGACACAGGAACAGGAACAGAGGCGTCGGGTACCTTGCTGAAAACCTGCCTGTGGCTGCAGGTACGGCACGGCACACTGAGGTGAGTGGCACGGCGACCCGACATTCACAAGGGATGAGTGGGATGAGCTTCGTGGGTATGTAAGGTATTCGTTGATCCAACTAATTATTCGCGAGCACAACGACTGGATATCAGAAGAGAACCAACATCGCCTACCAGGGCCGGACCACCTTGTTCTGGGTCATGGCCGATATGGGATGAGATGAGATGGATGGGACGAAAGTCTGATTGATTGCCTCTCAGTGGCCAACCCACGGCAGTGACTGGCCAGCGCGTTGTCGTGTAGCTTGTGTAGCTTTATTTGGCTGCAGGCCCGTGTGCAGACGCTGCCCTTCTCTGCCCGTCAATTGGCGCCGTTGGTTTCGCCCAGGAGATCATGGCGGCACCTGCTTCAAGAATGGACCGCGTGTCCCAGTGACGAACCCTACGAAGTACTGCGGTACACTAAAAAGCCCATGACGGGTCAGGACCCAGCCCAACTGGACACGATCTGGACTCGACCGACGACAACCCGAACCGTCAACGGCTCTGTACGCAGTAGCGCCAATCCTCATCGGGCAGCCCCCTCAAGATTCCACCGCTGCTTCCCTTTGGAAAGTGCAGTGAATTCGTAAGGTAGAGAGCTACTGCCAAAAATACGAGCCAGTGAGACATCCGAAAACACGTTTGGTTTGTCCCTGCCATTCTTTCACAATGTTTTAGCCGCACAGAAAGAAGAAAGCTCAACCATGAAAGCTAAAAATGGTGCCACGAATCTCACCCGTTCCGTCATCTCACTCACCCTCACGGTTCACCACACCACCACCCAAACGAAACCCGGCCCAGGGCCATGGATCACAATCGCCCTCTGCCTCGGCCACACAATCGATTGTACTGACTTTGGCAACTGGACGGACCACCGAGATCCTGTCAACGAAGGACGTCGCGTCACTCAGTCCATATTGTCTCGTCCCGCAGCCCATAAGCCCACAAAGGCTTACTTACGCCTCGTATTCTTCTCCGCCGCTGGGCCCACGACAAGCCTTTTTTCCTACCGACGCCGCACACGCAAATTCAGCCAGCAGGACAATCCAGCGCATTCCTGATGCAGATGTGCGCTTCTGTCGTGGTTCGTCGCCCGCATACGGTGCGCTGTACCTGCATCTGACCCTGGCCCTTTGAGGTTCTTTTGGGGAGGAGTCTCGTGGGGCGCCGTGCCAAGCAGTCCACAGTCCGAGTCCTTGTTTGCTTCTTCTCCCCTTTCAGTCGGAGAACGGCTGGCCGAAACGCACAATATTGAATGCTCTTAAGGCGAGGGGGCTGCACCAGGGCTGTAAAAACGCTGTGCTGAGAAACCGCTGCCGGAGCATATACCCGCACTTTCACGAAATGAGTATTGGCTGTTGTGCATGCGACCTCAGCATCCTCGGGGTGCGAATCTTTACCGCACACCGAGATGCCCAGCGGTCATCTTGACGAAGGATGCAGCACTTTCCATCACCAACGAAACAACCTTGGGATGACACGCCCACATGCCGTCCCGATTCGCTGCTAGTGACGGATCGCGCAACCAGCCCGTTCGCAGAACCAACGGCACTGCTGGATAGAGAAAGGTGAAGCTTGGCGGCTCTGGGATGCATGGGACGAATTTTCGCTCCCGTTGAAACAAACACTGGGGGGCCCCTTTTCGAACCCCTTCCCTCGTCCAAATGACGGAACTGGGGAGCTATCTGGCGATGCCGTCCTTGGGCATCCACTTGGAACCTCGTCACTGCCTCTTTGACAATGGGTCACGGATCCACGATCCGCTCGGCTTCTTCCCCGTCGGAGCCATAGTACACGTATTATGGTCTGTTCAGATACGCCAACGTCTCAGGATAGAACCTCAAAGTCCAAAGTTGACGGTGCTGATTTTTCCGACTGTACATATCAAACTCATTCTCAACCTCGCGCGGTTTTTGACCGGCCGCTGCCCAGGTACCTAGGGTGGCCGTCGATACCGCTCCACAGATGTACGTAATGTTACTACTAAACCCCGAACGGCTTGGGGCCTCGACATGGGACACGGCGCTGTGTGGAGTTTGTGACGGAAGAAAGCTTGGAAAGTTCGATTTGATTTGAACAAAGGCCCGGCAGGCTTGTGCCTAAGAATGCTGTGCAGCTGCCGTGTTCGCCCCACGCCTTGCGGCCGTGGCATATCGAACGGCCCAAACATGCACGAGAACAGTCTAAGCCAAGGGACACCACACCAGGCCCAAAGTGACGGGTTCTAGACGACGGTTGGCCGCGATAACGGCTCGTATTGGACGTCGTGCAAACAGTCGTTGCCGGGAGCTCACTTACACGATGCTGATGCCGCGTCCCAGGCGTCGGTCCGTCCTGTCCCGTCCCGTCGACTCGCCTGAAGATGAGAGAGACTGGCGTCGCAGCCCCGAGTTGGTTTCTTTCCTTGGCGCAATGATGTAGCACCTGGAGAGGAAAAGAGATCGACAAACACACCCCAGGGCAAGACAGGTCCTCTTGAAGTGGGCGACGAGGGTGTTTCCCCCTCCCCGAATCTAATCTCATCTCGCAATTTCCCTCTGGCCCCCTCTCCGAACCGAGCAACATGACCGCGGTGCGTTTGATGGAACGTAATCAGACTGGGTCTGTTGCGAACCTGATTTTTAGAGGGCCGGCATGTTGAATCGAAGTTACGGCCAAGAGTTGACGATATCGTCAACAAGACGAGGCTATATCACAAGCTTACTATCGGTCCTTGTTTGGTTTCAACAAGACGGGCGAGAAAGGCACCGTTTCGGTTCGAGCAACGTCGCACCATTCGTCGGCCTTTTCAACAGAAGGATTCCAGCCCTCTGGGTTTTGTTCTAATGACTCGAAACACGTGGGTTCTCGGGCACTGCCACAGGCAAAGCTCTCATACTGCAATCTCGTTTGGCATGGCTGTGCTCCTTCACCCCGATTCTCGTCATACTGGAACCAAGCGAACGCCAGAGTCAAAAACATTGTAAACTAAACAACCGCCCAGACTCCAGCGACAGGAACTTCGCCAACTGCTGGGAACAATGCACCCAGCCATACCTCGCCGTCCTTACTCATCCCCATTGTCGAGGCTGAGGTTTGTGGCTTGTTACTCGTAAGTCTATGGATGTTTTCCAAACTCAACTCGTCTGTAGAGAAATTATCAACGACACAGCCCGGCGGTCGTGATTGGGCCAGTAGGTCAGACCAGGCAAGCCCTGCCATTTTTTCACGGCAGAGACAGGCTCCATGCCTGCTGCGATCCCACTCACACTGTCAGCGCCCTCTGCCATGTGTCGTTGAACACCATCACCACGAGCCTATGCTTCGGGATGAGCTCAATGCACTTCATGACCACCGACAGTGCCATGGCGCAGAGGATAGCCTCAGCACGCATCGTTAATGGCATTGAAAGATAAATCGACCGGGTCGTCTGCCGCTCCAGGTGTTTCGCGCCCGAGCATGTCGTCATTCCCGTCTGGTCGGCCCATGACCCCAGCCAACCATCTGCTTTCATCTACCTCATCCCCACCAATCAGTGAAGCTCTACGGCATTCCCGTTGGAGAAACTGACGAATCACCCTTCAGCGTAAGGTAGGTACAAGTATCCGTAGGTGCCCTCTGAGGCGCCGCACTGGCCCTGAGCGGGCAGTGAGCTCAGTGGAGAGCAACCGCAAGTGCCCTGTCCTGCTGGAAAAACCGGGCGCAGCGCGCAGCAAGCAGGCAGAGCTACCTAAGGTAAGCAACTCAAGCAGTAACGTAAACCCGCGTTTCGCCATCGCTTTTCCGCGTATATCCTATCAGGGAGCGAGAAATGCAGGTACCTTTGAAGGTAGATGGGCGTTGTGGGAGGCAGGTAAACTGAGAATCGGCAGTGACCTGACCTGACCTGGAGCTGCGCACCACCACGGCACGGCGCCTTGTTGCCGACTACGTACCCAACACGGCAAAATCCCCTTGTCACGCACGTTAGGTTCTGGACCGACCAGCCAAGCCAAGGAAAGAACGGCTCAATGTCAAGAACAACTGATTATCGCTCGTACCTGGAGCTTTAAACAACCGCCTGGCCCTGCTTGCCTACTCGACCTGTACAGCTTGATATCTGTCCTGGTGGCCAACGTATCTGGACCCCAACTTGCCTTGATTGCTCATTCTGGACGATCTTGGATTTCCCCTCATCACACCCCGATCTACCAAATCCTCCCCCGGCGGGCGCTTCGCCCTTCGCCTTTCTAATAATCCCTCCTGGCAAATTACCCCTCGCTCATTTCATCCATCGCTTGAGTGACACGAAGCCTGACGTCATGGACCAGTATCGTTACGACGACGGACCCTCGTCTTCATCGGCACCACCACCGCCCTACTCCATCTCCGCACCGGGCTCCGGTTCCTTTGACGGGTCCGCCTCGTCATCCCTTCACCCACCTGTCCCGACATCAAGCCACAGAGCCTCAGGCGCCACACCGGAGAAGACTTCCCACAACTCTTCTGGCGGCGGCGGCTGCTTCCTCGATTCGAAACGGCGCCTGGCCGATCCTAGATCATCATCGGCCCAATCCCTTGCCCCATCCCTCGAGGACCGTGACAGCGATGCCCGCCGGACCCTGCTCATCATCTACATTCATGGCTTTTACGGCAACGAGTCGTCGTTCAGGTCCTTCCCGGCCCACGTTCACAACTTTCTAAAGGACACACTCGCCGAGAGCCATGTCATTCACTCAAAGATCTACCCCCGATACAAGACTTACAAGGCCATCGATGTTGCTCGTGATAACTTCAGCCAGTGGCTCGAACCGCATGAGTCGGACAGGACTGATGTCATCCTTGTTGGCCACTCCATGGGCGGCATCCTTGCTGGCGAGGTCGCTCTCATGGTACGTTATGATATTCGGACGGCGTTTTCACGTTTACTCACAAGTTCCACAGCCTAATCGGCATCCGTACAGGCGCCAGCCTTTCAAACACCGTATACTCGGCACCATCTCACTCGATTCGCCTTTCCTTGGACTTCATCCAGGCATCGTTGTGGCTGGCATTGCCAGCTTGTTCAGACCAGCCTCGCCGCCGGCAGAAGAGATCGATAACCAGCTAGATGCGTCCAACGCCCACCTCAGTCCAGGTACTTCAGCCATGAATAGTCCCAATCCGTCCATGCCGAGCCTGGAGTCAACCCCTTCCCTCGACGCGCAGCTTTCTCCCCAAGGAAGCAACGCGCCGTCTATCGCCTCTTCTAGTGGTCCACCGCAGAGCTCCGACCCGTGGTTCAACCCTCCCTTCTGGAACGACGCCAAGTTCAAAGACCGTCCTTTCATGAGGCGGATAGGCCACTTTGCCAAGAAGCACAGGGCCGAGGGCGTGTGGGATCCCATCAAGAACCACCTCATGTCCCATCTCGAATATGGGGGTTGTCTGGCAGACTACAAGGGTCTGAACGCGCGATACAACAGGCTCCGCGCTCTAGAGGATGTCGATCCGTTGCAACATCTCAAACAGAGCAACGGCCAGGGTGTGAACGCAAACCAGCTGCCGCCGTCAGCCAGGGTGCGGTTCATAAATTACTACACCCTTAGCTCGGGAAGACCTAAGAAGCCCAAGTCGCCAAAGACGCCAGACTCGCCGAGATCTCCGGATCATGATATCGCAGGACAGATGAGCACCCTTGACGTCAATTCCCAGCTCTCGCCACATGGGTCGTCGACACATAGGATTTCTGTGGATAGCTCTGATGGCGAGCATTTCGAGATTATCAGCTCTATCGAAGCCGTAGACAGGAAACTATCAACGCTTCACGAGGAACAGCAGAAACAGTCAGGGAACCAGACGGATGATAGCACCGTGGAACAGAAAGCCAAATCGAAAGGCAAAGAAAAGGGGGTTCCGGAGGGGCAGGAACCCAAGGGCAAGCAAAAGGAGGAGGAGGAGGAGGCGGATCGAGAAGAAACCGGGAAACCTTCGAAGGTGGAAGAGAACGCGCCGAAATCCGGCGAAGTCACACCGGCGGAATCTGCCCAGCCTGAGATGCCGGCAGACTTTGACCTTCCTCCCATCCCTGACCTCCCTCCACAGCCAACGCCACCAGACCTTGATAAGTACACGGACAAGGACGCCCGCAAGCAAGCCGAAAAGGAGGGCAAGCGCGCGCAGAAGGCCTATGACCAAGCAGTCAAGAGCCGCGAGAAGGCCATCAAGGAGCGCCAGAAGCTCGTCGAGAAGCGCCGTAAGAAGGCGGAAAAGAAGGCCTCAAAAGAGGCCCAGCGGGTCGAAAAGGAGGAGCAGAAGAGGCGGCAGCAAGAGGAGACCGGCCAGGCCAAGTCCCGTGAAGACGCGCTGAGGGCCGTGGAGGCGGCACAGCGACGGGCGGAGGCGGCACAGCGGGAGCTGGAGGCTGCGCAGAGACAGGTGGAAGCGACGCAGAGAGAGACCGATGCCGCGAGGAGACAGCAACCAGCGGCGAAACCCGAAGCCGCGGAACAACAACAGAAGGCGGTTGAGATGTATGACTCGGAGTCCGAGCCGGAGTCGTCCACCGGTTCCCTCACTCAGGTCGACCCAAGGCCGATATCACAAGACGGACCACAGACACCGTTAGCACCTCCGCCGCAACCTCGAGCACCTCCACCGCCTCTGCCCCCTCGGATGCCCTCGTCTTCAAGCACGGCCCAGACAGCCCCGGCATCATCATCGGCATCGCTTGCCCCGACACAGTCTAGGGAATCAGAGGCCTCCTCCCGCGGACCAGCGCCAGCCGGAGGAACCCCCCAGCAACCCAAGAAGCAGCGCAAGTTCTGCATGCTCCCCAGCAAGACCAACGGCCGACGCGACGAGACGTGGGTACCCGTCTACATGGAGGGCATGGACGAGGTCGGCGCCCACTGCGGTCTCTTCGTACCGGGGCCACACTATGACAGGCTCATCGGCGACATGGGCGAGCGCATCTTGGGGTGGGTGCAGGAAGATATGACGGCGAGGGCCATCTTGGAGATGTCCTAGGAGGTAGAAACCAGATGACTGCAGAACGTGTTGGCCCGCAGTTGGTCTGTTCAGAAGAAGGAAGGGCCAAGTTCCTACAGCAGTAATCACAACAAAGAGAGAACATTGCAAATGCGGGCGTAGGATCTGTCAACAATGAGAGGGACCCCTTCTAAAACATCAATACACTCTACGCCGCGAAGATCCATCTTGGACTGATATGTCGGCGTCTCGTGCCGTCTATTGAATTACTTGGATGTTTGTTTGTGTGTGTGTGTGTGATAGTAGTGCTACAACGACCCAGCCTGGCTTTTTTTTGTGTGTCCGGTATGATGTGGAGGTCGTGGTGGTCGAAAGCCCCGTCCCGTTCCTCCCCTTCGTTGCAAACTTTGAAATGATGCCCCATGACCAATGTGTGTGGTATTTTTTTATCCCCTTCCCCTTCCTTCCCCGAATCCATCCCTCTTCAGTCGGTCATGTTTCGTTGTCAACCTTTTGACTGAATGCGTGGGAAAAAAAAAACGACTCAAGTAGTCTCAGAAATAGAAGAAATCGACTGTCCCCCGAACGCCCTGCTGGAAGTGGAAAATTCATCAAAAGTGTGCAGAATACCCGCCCTTGATCTGTGAGCGGCAGTAAACTGAACCGCAAAAGTGTGCCTTCCTTTCACCCCACGATGGTCGTTGCTCATAGATCCTCCGATCCAAACGGTCGTTATCCGTATCACCGGTGTTCCCGTGAGACATTCTGAGCAAAACCCAACACGCTGACGAGTGAAGGGCAGGGAAAGAAAATGCTGCCTACCGCCGCCCCTACAAGGGGACTGCGGAGCGCCGAGCCGTAACCTTGTTCTTTGCGGGGGGTGGCTGCTATGCGCCCACGGCGCTCGAACCGTAGCCTTGCGGACGCATCGTGTTCGGGAACGCCTGCCCGTTACCGCTATCCTGTGACGAGTCAGACACATGTATAGGCGGCCCGGATGAGGCATCACCCACCTTCTTGCGACGCTTCTGGCCTCCCCTGTCATCGCCATCTCCCGTAGAGTAGCCGTCGTCGGGGAAGCCTTCTCCGTAACCCTCAAAGCTGTTGTCGCCATAGCCTCGCTTCTTGGTCCGTTGCGGCCGTACTGCACCTGGAGCTGTCTGCTGCTGCTTGCGCGCGAACGGGTTCGGCGTGGTCGCGGAGGGCGTTCCGGGCGCCGTTGCCTTGCCTGCGAGACCTTGCCTCAGGGCCTCTACGCTGCCTGTTGCGAGATCTCCCAGCACTGAACTGTCCCAATCCTTGACCGGGATGGGACCCTTGGCCATGGTCGTCGCTCTGCCCAGCAGCGATTTCACGGTGCCAGACAGGCCGTTGGTGATCGGATCTTGCCGAGAGTTCCAGAACTCTGCATCCGGGATTTCCAACAATTCCCTAAAGCCGTGGTACGCTTCTCTCTTCTTGTCGCCGTCTTCTCTGGGAGCATCCCATTCCTGAGCGACAGAATCGAAGCGGCCGAGGATCCCCAGTTTCTTGATCTGACCCTTGTAGGTCTTCCGTAGAGCATTCTTCTCACCGTTGGGCTTTTCGCGAGCTACTTCTGCGGCGATGCCAGTCAGGTTGAACATCTCAAAAAGATCTTCGGTAATTCGCGGCAGTCTCTCGTGGTGCGCTATTTAGCTCAGTGTTAACCAAATTTGTTCGGCACATATGACGGTATCAAAACACCGGATACGTCATTAGAAAGGGGATTTGACAAGACAGCCTGTCAAAGTGACAGGGGGCTGCGAAGGGAGCCTTACGAGTTTGGCAAAGTAGGTATTTCTCTCCGACATCCAGGTGGAGTGCCTCGATACCAGTTTTGCTATCCTCGATGTGGACTTTCTTCTGCTCTCGATCGCCAAGATCTTCGAGCAGGCGCTTGCGCTTGTGAGGCGAGTCATCGCCCATGATGATGTCCTGAGACATGTCGGATGGCTGCGATGCGCTTCCGTTGACGCTGTGGGCTGGTGTTGGCAGTGTTGTGGTCGATGACGGGGCCGAGCTGTTTATGCTCGACGCGGGATCGGAGGTGCCAGGAGAAAATTGAGAAGGACTCTGAGGAGTTCGAGGGTGGAACGACATGGTGACGTTGCCGGGTGAGATGAGTTCTCGATCGAATCGTGCCGTCGCCGTTGCCGCTGTGGTGGTGGACGTCGTCGTTGTTCAGGTGAGGAGAAATGGGAAAGGTCGGAATACGAGGGATGGTAGCCGCTATCGGGAGGTGGTCCGGGTGGGAAGGAGCGAAAGAAAAACCCGGCTGCTATTCGGAAAAGGTCGTAAAGAAGGGTTTCGAGCGGAATTCACGATGCGCTCGATGGCTGTGGTCGTCCTGGGCTCGATCAGAGGATGAGGGGGTTGCTGTGGCGAGTCGCGCCAAACCGCCGACGGCTCTCGATCCCCCGATGCAGCGTCATGCACCACAGTCCAATTAACCGTGGATCGCGGCCGACTTTTCTGGGTGGTAAATTTTTTTCCCTGTGCCAAACTCCAACTGGCGTAATGGAAGCGAATAAAATAAATCCGACGGCGATGGGCGGCTGTCGAAGATCGGTCGTCGATTCGCGGTGTTTTGGCGGTCGGTCGTGGTGGAGTTGAAGGAGATGAAGTCTGAACGGCGCTGGGTAGAGTGAAGGGGGCGGACACATGAGCGAGGCAATTTGCTCGCTTAACGGGGGTGGCCGCCTGGGCTGGGCCGTGGGCTGCGCTGGCTGGCACTGGCACTGGCACTGGCTGAGGTAAGGTGAGGTGCGGTGGAAGAAGGGCGGGCGGGAGAGAGTGGACGAGGTAAGTTTAGGAAGGGGGTGTGCGCTGTGTGAGGTTACCTCCAGTTGTGTGCTGTCGGAGGGAGAGCGAAGGGGGGGAGTGGGCCTAGACTTTGCCGCGGGATTGGAGAGAGGTGGAAGTCGAAGGGGAGAGAGGGAAAGAACAGGAGCCTGCCTGCCTGCCTGCCTGCCTGCCTGCCTGCCTGAGGTGGCCTGCCTGCCGTTCTTGGGACCGACCGGAGCAGAAAGCGGCCCAAAGCCCGCGCAGCTGGAGAGTCTAGAGCCTTGAGGGGCCGTCTAAGGTACGCGCTGGAGGCACTCTAAATGGATCTGGGTTAGGTGCTTCATTCCGCCGTAACATGTCTCGCGACACAGGAAGGCACGTCCCCAGCAGCGAATCGTCCAGGAAACCATGGCTAACCGTGCCCGCTCCGACACCCGACACCCGATCACCGGCCCTGGCTGATGGTTGGGAGGAAGAGGGACCCCCCCAGGGACAGGTGTGGCTGGATCAGGCAGCCGGCAGCGACACGACCATGTCCCACATATCCGTACCACGACCACGCTCACCTGCACCCTCACCTCGACACTGTGACGCACGTGACAGACACGGGCCCCACCCCCAGTACGGGCCAGCCTGAATTTTTTTAAACTTCGCGGCCGCGAGCGGCAGGCCTTCTTCTCTTCTTTTCCTCTTCAACAATTCCAGACCACCTATTCAAATCATCGCCAGCCTGCCTCGATTTTACATCGCTTCTACGCAGCTGACGATTCCAAAGGATGTGTCGAGATTGACATAAGTCTTGCTTAAAACAATTGTTGTGAGGGCCCCTCGTGCGGCTTCCATGATGCGATGATCACCTGACGCAAGAGACATGCTCCGCCCATTGGAGGTGTATGCCAAAATCTTTTTGCCCAGTCCTCGTGCGATGACGGGGTTGCATCCATCCGTGACGCAATGCCATTGCGAGCTACAAATTGCAAGTTCATCTCCTCAGTAGGAGCTTGCTGAATAATAAGGTACGCTTCATGGGAGACGGGATGTGGAACTGGCTGTGCAGAGACAGGATGACAATCTTACATCTGGTAAACCGATTGCTCAGCCGCGAGTGCGTCGTGTCGTCTCATTTCGGCCTATGTGCGTTGACCAGGTTGAGCCTGCGGAGAACTGGCGTGTCTGAAATGCTCTGGACTGTGGTCATGGAAATATGCGGAATCTTCTGGATAACGCAGCTAATCTGTCTCGTCTAGTCAGATCCACTTCGAACTCCAGATCTGGACCTCCAAAAAAACTGTTGTTTCCAGCAGAACGTCGTAGCGGTCCGAGTAAACCATGTACCGCGTGCCTCATATTGTCCAGATCCATCCACACCGTTCTCGAGATTTGGATGGATTGTACACCAAGCGGTAGGTCGGCCTAGGCAGATATAACCGGGATTGATCAAATAAAGAGGAACCCTTTACTTAGTTAGGTATTGCAACGAAAGCCTTTCCTTGTCAAACTTTTGAATTTATTCTTGAAGAGAACATACACAGATACAAAGGCTTGGGTTCGATTATCATTCCTTTCATGAGGCATCTTGCCATGTCCGTCAACACCATCCAACAACAATGAAAAATCCCCTGGCATTTATTACAACGAATTTCTGTAGACTTGCGCGCCTCCCTGTCGGAAGGCAATCGTATCCCTCCTTTGCATGATCATCAGTGTCCTGTTGAGTGCTTGCTCAGTGTAGCCCTTCTGCTCGACCATTTCGCGCTTCAGTGTCGACAAGTTGGTGCTCCACCCAACTGCCAGGCGTCGCTTGAGCTCAGCCTCTAGCCTGTTGACCTCGTCGTTGAGCTCCTTGCTTCCTTGGTTACTGCCTTGGTTGACGGCGTCCATGGTGGAGCAGAGGAAAAGTCTGATGGCCTCGTCCACATGCTCCTCGGTAGCAATAGGAGACAGCGTCAACTTCGCCAAAGACTCGGTAATACGAACAATGGCCTCAAGTTGACGAACAGTAATCGGGATGGAAGATCTCGTGTTTGCCTCCATCTCCGCGGCGTGGACCTGCCTTCTGATGGAGACGAAGTGAGACGACAGCTTCTCAGCGGCCTCTGGGCTGAGGCGAGGAGCCATTCTCCTGATAATATTATTAGCATGCCATCTTTAGCTGGTTATGTCTGCTGCGCAACTTACGATTTGCAGTAGCTGATGTATCTCTTCATCTTGTCCACGGGGATCTCTGACTCAACTTGCTCTTCCGCACCACGGCCACCCATATGGATGCCCATAACGTGCTTCGCTATCCTCTCGTCCTTCTCGCGCGTGTGCTCATCCTTGACAATGAAGATCATATCGAAACGAGACAAAATCGTGGTTTGAAAGTCGATGTTCTCGCCAGGTGTCTTCATGTCGTCGTAACGACCGAAGATGGGGTTGGCTGCCGCCAACACTGATGTTCTGGCGTTGAGAATAGTAGTGATACCGGCCTTCGCAATAGAGATTGTTTGTTGTTCCATGGCTTCGTGAATAGCCACTCGGTCCTCGTCACGCATCTTGTCAAACTCATCGATACAAACCACACCACCGTCAGCAAGAACCATGGCACCTCCCTCAAGGTAGAATTCGCGGGTCGATGCGTCGCGCTGGACGGATGCTGTCAGACCGGCAGCTGAAGAACCCTTGCCGGAAGTGTAGATGGAAATCGGTGCGCACTTCTCCACAAACTTAAGCAGTTGCGACTTTGCCGTACCAGGATCACCAAGAAGTAGGACGTTGATGTCTCCACGAAGCTTCATGCCGTCTGGCAAGATCTTCTTGGACCCACCAAGCAACAGACAAAGAATGGCCTTTTTGATGTCGCGGTTTCCGTAAATAGATGGCGCTATGCAGTCGGCCATGATGTTGTAAAGATCGGGCCTTCTGCTCATCTCCAAGAATTCTTGCTCTTCATCATCAGAGAAGAGGGCCTGGCCTCTTGCCGTCTGGTCGATATCTGTCTGGATGCCTACGGCTCTCAGATAAGGAGTGCGAATGGCGACAGCACCGCCGGTGGCCGAGTTCTTGGTGGCCTTGTTTTGATAGATGGAGAAGATGCCCATCACTGTACACCTCGAGCCGGGGACCACGCGGTTGGTCAAGTAGCGGTCTGCGGAGATGAGAACGTGTCTAGGAAGTTCACCAACAGGAACCTGGTCAGGGGCCTCCTGAAGTTTGATAATTTGTTGGTCGACAAATCGTGACTTCTCGTGGAGCACAAAGTACGGGTCGAGAGGGCATTTGGGCGTAGGGTCGTTGGGGATTCTTGACCTGCCGCACTGCCTTGGTAGTGTGACACCAGTGAAGCCGCCCAGCACAGGGATTGTTGACGCGTGCGCGCAGTTGCGGCATTGGATCGCGATTTCTGTCGCCTTTGATGACATGACAGAAGCACCGATCACAATGCCCGGCACCCTAACGAGTCGTGATATCGTCATCGAGTCCAGGTTGCGAATCGAGACATCTTCGGCGTTGGAGTGGAGGAGCAACTGGTGCTCAGGAAGATCGACCTTGGCTTGTTGGGGGAAGACGATTCGGTGGGTGCATTTCTTGAGAGCGGCTTCGAACTGGTTGTAGAACGTCAGATAAGATTGGGGGGCAAGTCGAGATTCAATCTTACCAGTGGAATAATCTCAGCCGGTTCCGTCACAAGCCTATGCGCCAACTCCTCGCTGTAGTTGATCAGGTCGTTAATGTCGACATCGCAGTAGTACTTTTTCAGAAGAGCATTTTCCTTCAATTGATTTCTGTGGATGAGAGGTCAGAAACCGAACGAACGGGCAAAGGGCAGAGCTGTCGCAACCAACCTGTAGGTGTAGTCGTTGTCGTGTCTGAACTGCAGAATGAAGTTCTCCAGCTGAGTCTGAATCTGTGTGCGGTTGTCCTCACTTCGGCCATCACTCGGCTCGAAGACGTGAGTTGAATAGATTGATCTGCTGTCCATCGTTGCGGTTGCGATCTAAGGTTGGCGGGCAGCAGTTGTTTGAGGAGCGGTGTTGAGGATCACAGATTTGGACTGAAAATGTGGATGCTAAGGAGGGGCAGGTTGCGCAGGGGAACTGAACGCGCCCCTTTCTTTCGACGCGCTTTCGCGTAAAGTGGTTACTTTGCTAGCGCGAACCTGACGAGTACGTACCCGCATGCGGCTGGGGAACTGGGTCAGCCTATCTTATCTGCACGTGAGATCTGCGAGCATCACGGCTCTTCTCTGGGACGCAAGCCCCTTGGCGATGAACTGCGAATGTGGCTAAGCTTCAAGCTGCGCAAAGACCAGCTGCATCTTTCGTTCTTTGCTTGTCGCGCTTGACCTGTGTTTCTTGTTGCGAGCCAGTTTTCCCGAAATTTTGAAGCCGATGCGATCTTGCCAGCGATGATACCCCGGTAGTCTGGCTACGTGGCTGTCAGCTAATACGGTTATCGGCTCTCCTGCGACTCAGCGAACCGTCGAGGTCCAGAAGCAGCTCCCACCAGCCCACATCACACCTGGGGCCATTACCTTGCATCATGTATTCCTCTTCGGCTGCCCGCAAGTCGATGGACACAATATCACAACCATCCTCTCCGCCGGCTTCGCGAACCGAATTCCCATTCCATAAGTAAGCTGCCTTCCTTGCCTCCTTGCCGGCCACGTTTGCGCTAACAGCAACCAGACCAGGACATGGCTACCCGCACCACACCGGCCGACGCGGCTCGACGGCGAGCTCGATACATTCTATAGGTGGATCTCTCGATATTTCGTCCAGCAGCTGGGCGAACGCGGTATTGGAATCTGGGCAAAATGGTACAGAATTGATACAATTGAGGTGCTTCGTCTTGTGCTGACAGCGAACCAGCCATCTCGACACTCCTGCAACCACCCATCGTTCGGACCGGCCTACAACCTCACACCTCCGCGCCCGCTTCGAGTGCCCATAAACCCCCCACTTCTCGCGATATCCCTCCTGTAACCCTTACGAACATACCTCATGTCGACCCGTCTGAATTCAAGCCATACCTGTCGCAAGTTGGCGCACTCTGCGAACAGCTTCGCCGCGTTAAAGAACAAGAAGATGAACGTCCAGGATCGGCAGGCCGAAGATCGAGTAAACACGACGATTACGGAGAACTGGATGAGAGTCACTTGAAGCCAGCCGGTCGCCAACCAGCTAGGCGAAAATCTTCGATCGCCTCTATTACATTGATATCTTCTCTCGAGGGCCCTGGTCCGTTGCGCCGAAGCAGCTCGGGACTTAGTCGGAGAGGAGGCCAAGGACTGCCTCCATTGTCAACGATCCCCAATGTCTACTTTGAGGACGATTTTCATCTTGAGAATCCTCGAACGTTCGATGTCGTGAGCGAACGATCGGAAGTTGTTCCTCCAGCACCAGGAAACACCGACACTGGGAGCAATGGAAGTGTTATGGCGCCCCGAAAAGCGCTAGCAACGAATGCGATTCTTCAGGAGAAACTGTCTTGGTACATGGACACCATCGAAGTTCATCTGATCAATAGTATATCAACGGCGTCGACTACCTTCTTTACTGCTCTGGGCTCGCTGCGCGAACTTCATTCAGAGGCGGCAGAGTCCGTGGAAAGAATCAAGACACTTCGAAAGGAGCTTGAAGCCCTCGACGAAGAAATCGCCACGAAGGGCCTCAACATAGTACAGAAGCGCCGCCGGCGAGAAAACGTCCAAGCCCTGAATGACGCCGTACTGCAGCTGCGACATGTTGTAGAAGGAGTTGCTACATGCGAGGCGTTAGTCGACGCTGGTGAAATCGACAAAGCTTTGAGCAACATTGACACTTTGGAGCTACTTATTGCGGGCGAGCACGATGAATCTCCAGAAGCCCAGGCGCCGATATTGCCTGCGTCACGGCTCAGAGATCTAAGGGGCGCAACGGCTCTACAAAGCGTTAATGAGGACTTGCATCAATTGCGGTTCCGCATTGGGCGGGCGTACGAATCCAAGTTCCAGAGCTTGCTGCTTGCTGATCTGCGCCACCACGTCGAATCTGTCAGTTACCGGGACGTTCTCCTGCGATGGAGTAGCTCGTCAGTGCGGGCCAGGGGCGGCGCTCTGCGAGAAGCAGCCTCATTTCCTGCCTACCTTGGTTCAACGCAAGAGCTGCGCAAGGCGGTTATGCCAAATATTCTTGGCCTTCACCGAGCCCAGCACGTCGCCACTGCTATTAGCGCTTATAGGGAAGCTGTTTTACGCGAGGTGCGGAATATCATCCGCAGGCCCATGCCAAGCTCCAATGACGATGATAACGAATCCATGATGTCCGCGTCTACCATGAGTGGCGGTAGGCAGCGAACGAACCAGGAGAAGTCGTCCATATTGGCAAGGAATCTCCGAGCACTGGATCCAAAAGATGCCGAGGAGTTGCTCAAAACTATGTATATTGGCGTCACAGAGATTCTGCGTCGCTTGACGACTCAGGTCAAGGTGCTGCTCGACATCGCAAGCTGTCTGACTGAGGAGGCCACCGCGGCGGGGCTCAAATCCCCACCGATCCGATCGCCTCTTGCAAGCCCAACGCCATTTGACCGAGAGTTCCCCAGGATGGACGTCGCTCCAGGCAGCTTTGAAGTGCAAGAGGAAATACACAAAGCAATGGACGTACCCAATTTGGTTGGGCAAGCAGTCGATATGGCCCAGGACAAGGTCTTGAAAGTTCTGAAGGTCCGGTCAGAACAAAGTACACATCTGACACTGGACTGGTTCCTTCGATACTTCACGTTGAACCTTTACTTTTCCAACGAGTGTGAGGCGATTTCGGGACGAAGCGGCACATCATTGAAGACCCTTGTCAATAGCCACATCAAAGACTTCGTTCAGCAACACGGAGAATCTGAGAAGCAGAAGCTTGCTCAGGGCATGGAGTCGGATCAATGGAGTGCCAAGGACTTTGATGAAAAATTCAAAGTACTACTTGACCAAATCCTTGAGAGCAGCACTAAGGATGCTGCTGCGTGGACCGAAGGCACCAAGATATGGAAAGATCAGCCCGACGAAGAAGCGTCGAATGGAGTTGATACAGCACTCGAGACAAACGGCACTAGCAAAGAAAAGGCGCGAACGGCAGAGATTGAAGGGGAGGCGTTCTTGCTACCAAATGCTGCGATTCTCTGTCTCGAGGGTATATCGCACTTCCTGCACCTCATTGGAAGCATCCCGTCCATGGCCACAGACATTGCAACCTCTCTCATTACTTACTTACAGCTGTTCAACTCTCGCTGTACTCAACTAATTCTTGGCGCGGGTGCTACTCGATCTGCGGGATTGAAGAACATCACGACCAAGCATTTGGCGTTGGCATCGCAAGCACTGTCATTCATTGTCACGCTGATTCCCCATATTCGGGAATTTGTCCGCAGACATGCTGGTTCAGGTGCAGGCGTGTCCAGCTTGATGGGCGAGTTCGACAAGGTTCGCCGCCTATTCCAAGAGCACCAGAACAGCATCTACGACAAGCTCGTGGAGATTATGAGCGGTCGCGCGGCAGCGCACTCCAAGGCCATGAAGGCCGTTGACTGGGACAACGACACTAGCCAATCGACACACCCTTACATGGAGACGCTGGCCAAGGAGACCACGACCTTGCACAGAGTGTTGACCAAACACTTGCCTGAGAACTCGGTGCAGATGATCATGGGTCCCGTCTTTGCAAGCTACAAAGACCAGTTCGGAAGGGTCTTGCAAGCATCAGACCCCAAGACGGACACTGGTCGAAACAGGTACGCTTTTGTCGCTAATCGAATCTCTGCACTTACTAACACACGCGCAGCATGCTCCGAGATGTGGACTTCTTCATCGCAAAGCTCGGCAAGCTTGACGGCTTCCGCGACGCTGGCGACTACCTCAAGGGCATCATCAACTCCAAAGAAATCAAGACGGCCCCGTCGCCTCCCTCGGAGAAACAGGCAGACGGCGGATCGGAAACAACGGTGTCAACCACCACATCAACAGCTGAGCCGGGCAGCCGGCAAAGCGCAGAGGACGGAAAGACGGAATCGCCTTCAGGGGCAGAGGAGGAGCCAAAACCATCGTCGTGATGTTAGCTGTAGGATGACGAGGCAGGGGAAGGGGGGCAGGATTTCAATCGTGTGGGAAGAGCGGACTAGCATGTAACGGCGTCAATTTCACAAGGAAGAAAAGATGTACTTCTTTTGCTACAGGTAATGCCGTACCACACATTCCACTGGGGAGATCTACAACGTACCATACGCGGCCCGTCTTTAGCTGCGTTACCCCCCTTCCTTGCAACTCTTTCCGATGTGCCACCACACAGAGATAGGGACAAGTGCACAATGAGCAGAAGTCGCGACAAATGCAGCCGGGCGTTTCCCCACGGGTAGTTGCATGCGTTTGCCCGTCAGTCAAGGGAAGCCCGCACTCCTGCGTCGTTTCAGACCTGCCTGCCACTCCCTCGTCGGATCCAGCCAGCCGGGTCCTTTGGTAGTAATCGTCAATCGCGCAGGGCAGCAGCTGATGGGGGAGCGATCGGCTTGTCTTTCCCTTTTTGTGTTTTTCAGCTCCCCGCAGCATACGACGCGGGCAATCAGGCAGGACATACCCTTCATTTTCACCCCCCGCCATGGAGGAAGGCGAGAGGATGACGATAGCAGTTTAAGTGGCTGCCGTCGTCGTTGGCTGCTGACGTTGCCCGTGGCCTTACCAAAAAGCGCACCACCCCCCGGGGTTCCGCCTTGTGGCCAATCAGAGGGGGAGGCCCGACGTCCGACTCGGATACCCCTGCGACGCGTGGTCTTTACTTCCCAGCGGCACGGGTCAACGGCAACGTCGTCTTTTTTTCCCTATCTACGACAATTTACGAAAAGTACTCTGTATTGCGCCCTCTTTCGCCCTCCCCACTGAGGAGTGGAGGTGGTGCGACGTTTCTTGCTTTTTGAGGGCTGCAGACGGGCTGTCCTTGTCGTTGCTTTATCCCGGCCGTTGAAACGTCTGTGGGAACCCCTGCCTCTTTTTACTTTTTTCCCCCTTGCTTTCTTCTTTCTGCTGCTGCAAGCTGGCCTGTAAATCCAGGTAGGTGTTGGTTTTAATCTGTGGTAAGCGGGAGTTTGCTGCCTCTGCTTATGCTTGTGGTTGTGTTTCCGAGCTTCGTTCCAACAGACGGGGGCCGGGGTTGGCGAAGTACCACGACGGAGAGTCGGGTGTGGTATTCCTGCCCAGATTGAAGGGGGTTGGTTGGTTACAACGGTGATGATTTTCCTCTTTCCTGGGGGTTTCCTTCCTACCCCCCCTTCTCGTTTGAAAAGGGAGCAACGGCTCAGAAACGTGCGCGCTGGCGGGAGCTAGATTAGCCAGGTTAGTTGGTACCTAGTTTCCTATTTGAGAAAGGCACCTAGTGTAGAGACTTTTTTTTTTTTTGGTGCCGGCTCAGCCATGGCACAGACCGTAACGTCCCCCGGCAACTGAGGTCGGAGGTGAGCGCGGGCCTCCCGTCCTTCATTTTAAACTCATAACAGAAACACACGAGATGAGATGAACACCTCCTCTCCAGGGGTCAATAACAATAAACATCAACAGAAACTGGGATGAAGAAAAAAAAACATCCAAGTCACTTCAGGATCGATGGCACGGTGGACAGAGGGAGAGTATGATGTTTTGAACGCTTTTGATTTTTGATATTGTTTTTTCCCTCCTTTGGTGCAAAGGCTTTCCCTAGTAGGTACACGAAAAGTCTGTATAAACAGAAAAAAGTTTCCCTAAATGGCAATGCGCAAAGGAGCGATAAGAAGTTGTTCGAGATCTCATCTTTATCCCGTGGGATAAAGTCGAAACGCCCAAAGCAAGAAAAAGAGAAGACCAAAGCTTGACGAGAAAAGTCTTCTCCTTGACGGTGAGAGGGGGAGAGGGAAAGCGAAACGCCTGAATTGCTCCAATTGCTCCGATTTTCCCCTCGACAGTCGAACGCCTCCGCCGGTGTTGAAATAAGGTGTAAACACAAAAAGTTGCTCTATATCCCAGAAAGTTTTATCTCTCCTCTCCCCCCTGGCGAAGAAGCCTTTCGCCTTGTTTGAGATTGTTGGGGTATCCGTTTTGATATTTGATGTTGTAAAAGGAACGAAGAACGAGATGAATCGCTGAACTTTTTGAGGGTTCGTTGGCTCATCCGGTCAAAGTGGTCATGAAGTCGTGGCGCTCAGCGCGTGAGAAAAGTGTCCGCAGAAATTGATAAAGGTCAAAGTTTTGAAAAAGCTTCGACGATTTACCACTTGCCGAGGACGAAGTCACGCTTGACGGCGGGGGCCTCCTCGACCTCGGCGTGGACGTCGCGGGACGCGATGGAGGTCAGACCGTTCTTGCCGAGGGTGCAGACGAGGTCGGTCTCGGAGGTGGTCTTGGTCTGGATGTCGTCGGGGAGGTAGTAGGCGTTGTTGCACAGGAAGTTGTCGCAGCCGGAGGTGGGGGTCTGGGCGGAGGCCGGGTACATGAGCTTGACGCCGTCCATGTCGTTGGCGTTGACGATGGCGGAGACGTCGAAGTAGGTCAGGTCGTTCCAGCCGTTGAAGGCGACCTCGCCGAGCATGCCGGTGGTGTTCTCGGAGCCGTCCGAGACGGAGTACCAGTTGCCGATCCAGGCCTGGGGGAAGTTGACGGTGGTGGAGCCCTTGGCGGGGACCTTGACCGAGTCGATGGCGGCGAGGCCGGAGTTGGCGATGAAGTAGATGGTGCGGTCGGTGTCGTCGAGGGACTTGAAGGTGACGGTGTTGGCGGCGACGGCGACGGCAGAGCCGAGGAGGGCGAGAAGGCTGGAGAACTGCATCTTGAAGGATGTGTTTGGGTGTTTGTTGGTGTGTGTATAAGTGCCGATGATTGGGCTTGGTAGGTTTGGTTTTGTGAGAGTGAACTGTAAACGTTGTCTACAACAGTCGTACAGATTCAAAGGCAGTTGTTTGATAGTCACAAAGGTATCAGAGCCGCTGGCTAAAGACCTTGGAATGAAGAGTTGCCCGGGGTTGGGTGGTGTGTGGTTGAGTGAGACTCGAGTTGTTCTGAACGGGACCTAGGCCGTTGCAAGAAACTTGGTTTGTTTAAGCTTTCAAAAGGAGTGAAAAGCTGTAAGTGAATTGAATGAGGCTGTCTGAAGAGACGGAAGTGCCAAATCGAAGGATAGTGATGTGGGATGGAGATTCAAAACCGGGGACAGGAAGGAGAGGCACCAGGGGGATGAGGGAATACTTATACATCACGTCCAAATGAAGGAGCACGAGGGATTAGGGACATGCTCGCTCGTGAAAGACGTGTGGTGGGGAGCTTTGCTGGAGCTTGGAGGCGTCAAGGAAACGTCGACCACGTCTGGTGGAGACGTCAGCCCGAGGGTGTTTCCCAGAGATGCATGGAACATGCCCCCATCGGAGAGTGGGCTTGGATATTGGTCAATATGGCGGTAGAGCTTGTAGCTTTGTATCTTGTACACGGCCGTTGTAACTTGCCAGCCATGATTGGACGTGCCCATGGAATTAATGGCCTCACCAAGCTCAGAGCTCTGGGTCTGGACCTGTTGGGTTTGCCATCCTTCCGGGCCCTACACCACTGGGCATGTTGTCGTAGCATAGGGAGTAACCGTCCAAGACGTCCGGCGTTCAGGCCGGCCTTGGTCCTCCAGACGAATGGCTCTCCTCCATCGTTTGGAGCTGGAACAGGGGGAATCGACGGGACAGACGACATGAGAAACAAATCCAATGATGGCCGTCTGTCGCCCCCATTTCGGATTTCGTCAGGTTATTTCGAGGACTCCGCAGCCTGCACCTATTCTTGGGGGCGTTTTCAGGCTGTGTCTGGGAGTTCCTTTTCGTTTCTAGCGCCAAGGCCGCCCTCTTCGGGGGCTAGAGCACGGCTTCGTTCGCGCAAAGGGGATGGGATGGGGACGCGGCCAGGAGGAGTGGACGGGTACCTGGCGTCAAGGGACGGGCTCGGACTGGGCAGTGCGGGCGCGGGTACGGCACTCCTGCGGATGGTGGAGGGAGTCGGTACTCGTGCCAGTCTGGTGTGGTGCGGACGACCACCACCATGGCGATTGTTGTGAATGTATTTCGAGTAACCCACGGATGAATCTGCATGTATCTTCAGGGCTCTGCAGGTGCGTGTTGGCACTACGCAGTACTCGGCAGGATCATGGACGTCAGCCCTTGGGGCGGCTTTGGTTTTTTCTTAGCTGCAGGACGCATCTGCCTTCGAACGTCTCTTTCGCAGCGTCATTGGTCAACCGCTGGGTGACTGTGCCTGGTACCTGACACTAACAACCAACTCCGCGTGGCGTGCCCTGACAGGCCCGAAAAGAGGAGGAGAACAGCCTGTGCCGTCTTTCTCTCGAGGTACTCGAAAAAAAAGGCGCGATTCGAGGCAGCCCAGCACGCAAATTAGCGCCGCGGTACCGCGGCTCATGATTCGTAGCCGAAGAGGGCTCCATAAAAAGACCCATGCATGGCAGGAGTTCCAGTTCCTTGAGTCCTTGGAAAAGAGGGCCAGGGCTGTTGCCCCTGGCCGAGGCGCCGGGCTGCCACGACGATATGGGAAAGATGTGCCGGCCACTACCGAGAACACACCCCCTGAACCGCTGAGGAAGGCCGGACAGTGCAGCCGGCACGGAAGATGGGAAGGGAGGGCGCGGGAGTGCCGTGCTGGCGTGCTGCGGCCTATGCCACTTGGGTGAAGGCCAAGGCAGTAAGGCAGTGGAAAAACAGGGCCCAAGTTCCCGTCGCGCTGGTTCATCTGGTTTCTTGCGCAGGTCCAGTTGGCCGATCAATGTGACGAAAATGCGGGCGACAGTGCTCTGCTTGGAAGCCGCGGCCACCTGTCCGTAAGGTACACATTGGATGGGATAACAAACAACAGACGACAGCCAGCCAAAATGGCGCCGCTTCCTTGGGTTTGCTGAGGCTGGCTGCTGAACATTGGATGACAGCCTGACTTGCCGTCGACTCAGATAAAGGGGATCACGCACAGAGAGAAAAAGAGACCGGGTCTCTCGTGGCCGGGGAAGGCAAAAAAGAAAGGACAGCAGCGTATCCGTAATGTCGCCAACAAACCGAGTGACCTGGCAGCGAAGGGACATCCATCTCGGTTCGAATCCTCCTGCGACACAGACGATGCCACGAAGCCCGGAAAATGCCTCTCTGTTCCCTGGCAGACTCCATCCCGTCCTCGACAACTCGTCACCGACGAAAGGAAGGGGCACTTGGCAAAAAGGTACCTGCGGAGGAGAAAGAGGGGAAGGGGGAAAGAAACTTCAGCGAGAAAAACCGGAAGAACTGGGGCGCTGACCTCGGTGGGCGAATCGGGGAGGATAGTTCCCAGCTCACGGCCTTGAGACCGCGGTACTTTACCACTTACCCAGACACTGGCCAAACTTTTGGAGGGCTGCTCTAAGGTTGTGTTCCTGGGAACAAGACACGAGGGAAAAGGATGGTGGGAAGGGAACGGGTGGGCTTGTGCCTGTCGATCATATTCCGAGTGTGTGGTGCGGTGAACACTGTAGCCAGGAGGTACAGACACAATGAAAGCTTACCGCCATGATAGACGACCTCACCTCAATCCACCCGGCGCCGTAACATTTTCCAGCAGCGTCGGTGTTGACTGTACTGGGCGGAGTTCCCCGGACACTGCCCGACGTCTGCCATGCCAGGAACAAGTTTTGTGCTTGCATCCAGGCCCGACTTACGGTTTGCCAGTGCCGGCCGCCCAAGCTGTCTGTGCCTGCATATTTCGGCGGCCTGGAACCTCAGGTGTGGATGCCTCGCTGAGTTTTCGAGGGATTTTTGAAAAGGATTTTTTTTCTTTCTTTTTGCCTGAGTCATCCCATGTACCTACTGACTTAAGTAGGTATCTCGACCGAAGGCTGCATATTGAGCGGACGGCCGAGCCACCGTCAGCCCGTCGCTGACCTTGCAGTCAGACGCCTCAGTCTCGCCGAGTGCGCACAATGTGCTAAGTTGGGACGAACACAAATGAATAACCAATATGTTCAGAGGCCTCTCAGAGTTCAATATCCTAAGCCAGTTCGCAAAAAAAGAATGGCCCGGTCTTGCGCCTCACCGGAGCAACGCAATGGGCTTCGCAACCTTGCGAAGTTGCAAGGTTCGTGGTTCAAATCTACAAGCTCAAATCTAAGGTATTTTTTAGAGTGAGAGATGTGCTGTCAATCACCAGCCACCCAGCCCGTCAGCTCGGTCGGTTAGAGCCAGACGAGCAGAAATCCCAGACTGCGTTGTATCAACATGTGCTTCCCTCCTGGGATATTCAACCAAGTTTTTCTGCCCGTCCTCAGGTACAGTGTCACTGCTACCTGTACCCGTACGTCAGGGACGGCAACAAAAAGTTGGCAGTCGGAAGTGGTTGCATGCGCATGTGTTCCTTGGCGGCCCGTCGATGATCATTGGGACGGGGACGGTCGAGACCACAGCCGGGTACCCACTGATCATCACTCACTTTCCGGACGGAACAAGGCCGTTGTGCATGACTTGCGCAGGCACAGGCACAGGCCCAAACCGTCGCCCAGCAAAAAGAAAGGAAAAAAACCAGGAACCAAACGGCCACGGACGGTGCGTATGCCCTCCGGCGCGAAGACTGCTCCAAACGGAAAGACTGTCCGTTCGAGAACGGGGTGGGGGCCTCTGCGGGCCTCCAGGTCCTCTTCTCAGTCAACATCACAAACTCACAAGGGGCGTTCAAGCCGGGGAACACTTCTTGCGCTTCCACTGCGTCCCAGTTTTTCGTCCTCGTCCTCGTCTTCTCGCCTCTTGCCTTTTGCGGCTGCGCTTGCTCGCTTGTCATTGATTCATCAGCAGCTGTTGTCACTGGCTGAGGTGCTGGCTGGAGGAGATGGAATTCCCTCACACCTTCTCAACAGAACCGCTCTTCCTTCTCCACCGGACCGCCGTTGCATTCAGCAGTGGAACGCCGCAACATGGACTTGCCAAACTGGCTTTTGAGTTGGCCCCAGAACCGTCACCAGCGTCACAGAAGGTTGAAAACTGGCACTCTGCGAACGGTTGCGGAGGTTCGTGACAGGTCCTGACCTCATCATATCCGTTGGCACCCCGCCATCCACCGTCATCTCCAACGTGTGCCTCCTCTTTGCAGACGACGTATTCCCACCACGGAAACCAGTGTTCCGCCCAACAAGTTGAGCTTGAGACGATGGCAAGACGAGATACATGTGAAAACCCTTTCACGACCTTGGCCATTTTGCCGGTTGCCCGCCAACGCCACCGTCATCGCAACCTGCGCAGTAAAAGCTTTTCGCCCGAGGTCAGTCCGGAGTCTCTGCCGTCGCTTGCCGGTCGATTCGGATACTTCGCGAGGGGTATGGAGCATTGACGACATATTGATCAACTCTCAGAGAATCAAGATCCGAGAACCTTGAGCATTAACCCAGACCTGAGCAGAAAAGCCCCCGCATATCCATCATTACGTTCCGGCGGGGATTTCCCTGGCCTTTAATGACGGCTGATCGATCGAGCGGGCATTGACATATCTGGGGCTGGACCTCGTGCCGGTGGGCAGTTACAGACCTTGGGCCCGCTGAGACTGAAGACGAGAGCGCTTTTCCCACTCCGGGCTGACAGCTGAGAGGTCTCGTTAGAGGAACCGCCATCGGTCGGAACGTTCGTCCGCTTACCGGTCGTGGGCTGATTCAATCGCATTGCCCAGAAATGGCAAACAACGGCTCGCCGACCTCGGTGAACTGCTCGACTGCGGTAATCGATTGAAGTTGTCAGAGTCACACAAGGCACAAAGATAAGACTATCGATCCTCATTGGGCCGAGATGTCACATGCTAAGCTGCAGTCGTGCTGCAGTGTCAGCAGAGATCGTCTCAATATCACTTCTTGGATATATTGATTGCTAAACGCCAGTTGGACATATGTTGGGGATGAGGTGCATTTGCTCAAGCTTTTTGGGCGCCTGGTCCGCTTCTCCCATAAGCTGTGCTTTCCACTTGCTTCATTCTTCCTTTTCAAGGTGCAGAGAAGTCTCTATCCCGAAATGCTGCTCACCTTGTCGCCGCGGGAGCTTGAGACAGGCTGTGTACTAGAAACACGTTCCGAAAGTACGGAACGATCAAGTCAAGTGTCTTGAACGGCGATTTCCAAATGCCCGAACTTTGTCGACGATGTCCCTTGCAGCGACGCTGCTTATTTCAACACTGGCTGCTGACAGCCTGCTTTTATTCTCTTTCATAAGCAGCGCAGTGGCGCAACCTGTTGGTCACCCCGCACTGCCCGAAGCTCATGGGTCGAAAAGCGCCGAACACGAAGTCTGACCTTCGCCCTTTGCCCAATCTGGCGGTATTCTTGGTCCAAAAGCATTCCTTAAGCGATGGCCTTGGTTTTCTTTGCCAGCTTCCAGTCAAGTGACTCGACGCCGGAGACTTATCGCTTCACGGACACGAGACGCCGTTGAGTAATACTTATACAGTTATACATCGCCCTGCGGAAATCCGCGACGAATTGTTCTATTTTCTACCAGTCGTGACGATTGTCGAGTTCTTGTGGTCGTTTGAAAAAATGCCTCCGGGCCATGGCAACGTTGTGGCCTCAACACGAGCGACCATCTAACCCCTGCCACCGTTCTGTCACTTGCCCAAAGCGAAATCGATAAAGTTGCCGGCCCAATCGAAAGGAGCCTCCAGAATGGCGTCAACTCCAAAATGGAAAACACCAGAACCGTCAGCACCTGTCAGAACGAAGGCCACCTCGTATCTGGCCGTCAACCGCAGAGTCACATCCTCCCGCATCTTGTCTCCATCTGGCACGACTGCATACCGCCTGCAAGGTGCGTACAGTCATCACCACCCTCCGCATCGTTATCGCGGCCTCCTGGGGTAGAATATCACGAATTCGGCATGGAGGGGCAGACCAGGCGCGCCCGACCTAAGCTCTGGGGCGAGGCAAACGACCGGGGGATCTGTAAGCTTCAGTCTGCAAGGGCAGACGAGCTAAACCAGCCTTCGCGATGATTCTCGCCGGCGTCCGTTGTGATACATAAGGCGAGCGAGCTCCCCGGCTTGGCTGGTTCTTGTCTCCAAATCACAACCAGCATCACCGAGCAACTACCAACCAGCAGCTCTAGCTTAAGCGTGCCTTTGGCAACTCACTCTCGTTCAACAGCCACTCGCTTCGTCAACATGAAGTCCATGCAGATACTCGCGCCCGCCGCTGGGCTCTTCGCCGTCGCCAACGCCTGGGGGACTGACGTCCACACTTCCTACACCACGATCGTCACTACGGCCTATGAGACGTACTGCCCTGTGAGTCTCATTCGTCTCTCGCTCATGATGATATGATTCAACTAACAGCGGATAGTCTCCCACAACGTTTGTCCACCACAATGTGACTTACACCGCAACGACCGCAACAACCCTCACGATCACCAGTACGTCGCTCCCATCTGTCCACTCAGGACCTCGACTAACACCCTCCAGACTGCCCCTGCACCATCACAACCCACCAACCACCCCCTTACACGACGACAAAGACCCTCCCCCCTTCCCCTCCTCACGCAAACACGACCACAACCTCCTACCCACCCGACCAAACCACCATCGTAACCAGCACAAAGACCCCCAAGCCCCCTCATCCAACCTACCACAACACCACGGCCATCACGCACACCCCTGAGCCTCCTCACACCCACTCCCCCAAGCCCCCTCACCACAACGGCACCACCTCCACGACCGTCATCGTCGTCACACCTCCCGCGGAGACGACCCTCGCCGGCGTGACCCCCGTCGCGCCGCCCCAGCTCACCACCACGAAGCCAGACTCCCCGCCCACAAACACCCCCGTGGGCCCCACGACTACCCGCCCCGTCACCGTTCCCGGCAGCGGAGCGGAGCATCTCGGCGCGGGCCTCGGCGCGGTCGCCCTCGCGGGTCTCTTCGCTCTGCTCATCTAATGTTCTCTTTACTTAATCTCTGATTCCCCTTCACGGGGGACGCATGTCTTGACATAAAACGCCATCAAGCCTAGTTGAGACTTTTCTTATTCCATTCTACACTTTCCTTCATGGGCCGGCAGATAAAAGTTTTGGAGAGGGCAAACTACCGGGATTTTCAACACTACATGATACCATATGGCATTTTGTTTTCGCGGGATACAATTGTTTTTTTTTAACACGAGGCATCGTTGGAACGGGTTTGATTCATCTGGAGTCAAGCGGAGTGCGGAGTTTCGCCATACGGGACAGTACAGTCCTTACTAAGTACACACACACATACACATACAATAATAGCGGGCAACAAGACTCACGATCACGCTCCTTCACCCAAACCATCTCCAGGGAACAAGAAAAAAGCACTGCCTAGTCTGCGTTTGGCGGTGGCGTCTGATCAAGCAAACAGATCGTCCACACCCGGTTATGCGACCTTATCTAAATCTCACCTGGCCCCCCTTCGCCAAGAATCAATATTTCTCTTCTCTCGCAGCTGACACGCATATATCCCTCGCCCTACCCCCCAAAGCCTGAACGGCGCAAAGGAAAAAAAAAAAGCTTTGCTGTGCCGCCGACCTTCACTAACTAACCGTGACCAACTCAGCCTAAAGGGAAGAGATGCGGTGACGATGCCTGATGCACCTCGTATTCCGCCAACGAACCACAAACCGCCCCCACCTCACAAACACACCATCTTCGATAGACTCGAGGTCCCCTCACACCTTACCTTATCCTGCCCCCAGCTCCGCAAACCAAGGTAGGTAGACTGCTCAGTCTAAGACCCAGCCCTGGGTTGGGTGTGAATCCCCCCCAGCCCCCAGTCCCCCGTCCCCGTCCATTCCAAAGAACGGTAGCCCGGTCTCCAAAAACGGCGTTGGCGTCTCCCACACCCTGCCACGAGCCAAGCACGTGGTTCGCGGGACCTAAAACCGCAGCGCACTTGATTCGCCCAGCAGGGATTGAAATCTAACGAGGGGATGCGCTCGCTCCCTCATCGCCAGAAAGGCGGGAAACAAGGGCCTGCAGAATCTCGTATCTGCGTCACTTGATCGCTTCTCCTCGCCAAGCCCCCGCCGACATTCGCTTGGAGCCTCTCGATTCATCCGTTCGCGTTGTGCGAAGAAGTTCACCACTGCCTGCTTGGCTTTGGCTGTGGGGGGCGGAAACGTTGCATTTCCGCGTCTTCAGACGTCGAGGTGACCAAGTTCATTCCGTCGCTGGGGCCGAATAAGAGAGAGGCAATAGTGGGAAAACAACGTTTCGAGGGATCTCGCGGTGTCGCATGAAGCACACTGCACGCGGATGATGGGTGTCACACCAGGTTGGGTGAAGCCAGGAGAGAATGAAGCCTCGAGGACGTGGTATCTCAGTTGCATTGTACTCGAGCATAAAAACATACATGAGAGCTCATGGCTCCCTTTTCTCTCAGATGCCTCCTTGTCTGACCGTCACTTCGTCTAAACTGCAGACATCTCCGCGGGACTGGATGGGACAGAGGCCTCGCAACCCATCTGATACTCTTTGCCATGTTCAATGACAAGATTATGGGCTGAGACCTAATCCCGCATTCCGTAACCTCGCCTTTGCTTCCCTCACCAAGCCCTTCGCCTCCTCAACCTCGTACCCGTCCTGGGTGAGCTCCGTGGCAAGCCGATTGGCCGTCATAAAGTCATGGCTTGCCATGGCATGCTTTGCCAGCCACATTCGTGCCCTACTCGTCGACGCAGTGACGCCCGTTCCCTCATGCCCGCCGTCTCCGCGGCCCTCTCCGTTGCCTTCGTCGTCAGAAGCGCCGGGAGAGTCGTTATGAATAGCAATCGAATCACCCAGATTGGTCTCTGCCGCGGCCTCACCACCCTCTTGCGCGAGGCACAGCTCCATGTACGCTTTAGCCTCCTCGAGCTCGCCTAGCTGGTCATACATCATCGCAATCTGGTAGAGCACCTCTGGGTCCAGTTGTCCCGTGGCACCCCGGCCGCTGAGTAAGTCTCCTCCACTACCGAAGCTGCTTCCAACATCGTAGTAGGCATCCGCGAGCAGGGCTCTCTTCAGAGCCTTGATGCCGTCTTGGTCACGTCCCATCTTCTGTAGACAAGAGCCGACCGCCATCCACATCTTGCCGTCCCAGGGCCTGAGCCCGGCCGCCTTTTTGTAGTACCATAGACTGTAGGTGTGCATCTCGAGCATCTCGTATGTCTGCCCGAGGCCGTACCAAGCTCGGTAGTCCCGGCGGTTGACGTCGACTGCGCGTCGGTATGATTCAATTGCCGCATGGGTGTTCTTCAGCTCCACATACTCATGGCCCATGAGCGTCCATGCAGACAGGCAAGTCCGGTCGAGTGTGAGAGCTCGACGGAAGTACTGTACTGCTTTCTCGTGCATCGAAAGCAGTGAGTAGTAGTTTCCTACCACTACACAGGACTCTGGTCGGAACTTGTCGATGCTGGAACACAAATGTGCCAGGAATGCAAGCTTCGGTCTCATGTTCATGACGTAGAGGATATTGGAATAGTGATCCAGCGAATCCAGCCTGTGAGGGTGCAGTGATAACAGTCGACTAAAGTGTTGCTCGGCTGCTACAAGATCTTTAGCGTGATATGAAAGGAGGGCATTGCATGTGAGTAGGAATGACGAGGTAGGGAAGATGTTTAGCAGCTGGTCCAAAGAGTTTGCGAGCTCAGGACTTTGCTGGTATAGCTCGAGGGAGGTGTGGAGATGGAAAATGAAGGAGACGATGTTTTGGGGGAGGTGAGCTGATATACGACTCAACTATCACCAGTTAGCATTAAAATCCAAGTCCATGTGCACATCCGGGACCTACGTCGTCGAGCCGTGAAATCAGCGAGGTCATCTCGAGCCAGCAGCCCCAGTTCATGGGATACAGATGGACACTGCGAATGAAGAAGTCCATGGCCTTATCCTCGTTCTTCTCCTTCGCAAGCACCATTCCATACCTACTCCAGTCAGTACTCGTTCGAACCAACACCGCGCTCACACTCACAGGTATTCCAGCCAGCCCTGGCTTCCAAGCACCTCTCCGTCATCCGTCGTCCTCTCGTCGAACCAATTGCTGAGAAACCGGCTGACAGCATTCAGCTGCTTGTTGACCACGTTGCCCAGATCCTGCGGTCCCATTACCATCTCAGAGTCTTCGTCCTTGCGCTTCTCCCCGGACATGACCTTTGCATACAGCGCAAGGAACAAGCTCTTCTGGCTCAACCTCGGGACCTCGCTGCTACTGAACCCCTTGTCTTCTCTTGTCTTTCCCTTTCCTTTGGGCGTCCCCTCAGCCTTGGCGTTCATCATGCCCGATAGCACAGCGTCCGGGAGGAATACCGCAGCGCAGCGGTCAAACTCCCTCGAGTCGAACAGCGCCTTGGCCAGTAGGTATTTGTTAATCTCCCTGGCCTCCAGCAGGGCCTCCTCCGGGTCGGCGTTGGGCGTGAAGACGGTCGGGACGTATTGCCCATCGGCATCGGCGACGTCGGCATCGGTCGAGGTCTCGGGTATGGAATTGAGGAGCTCTGCCGCCCTGGGAACAGGAGCAACGTTAGCTACAAGCTCTTGCAGGGGTCGCCTCGGACGGCAGCAGGGAGATAGCTTGCCATTTCGCAGACGAGTAGAGACACCGCTCGGAGCACTTCACGACGGCATCTTGGAGCGAAGCGCGGAGCTGCGACAGGTCATTCTCGTTGAGCGACATCTCTGGGCATCCTCGGCGGGGGGGGCGCTGTTTCGTTCGTGTGCGTATGCAGCAGTGTCGCGCGCGATGGGCAAGGGTGAAGGCCTCAAAAAAACGCGGCTAAAGATGCCCCAATTGGTCTCGTTATCCGATGTTGCGCTTACGTTTCTAGCAACAGTCTCGACCGCGCATACGAGGAGGAACCGGAGAGTTTCTTGCCGTCGAGGAGGGTTCAAGGACGTTTGGGTTGTCGAAATGTACGGGTTGTGTTTCTTTGACCTGACGTAGTAAGGCTTAACGGCAGAAAAGGCGTTATCCACTTGGCGATGGAAGTCAACATCCACAACGCGCTTGCTGGGCGCGACGACCTTCAGTTCAGTGACACTGACCGCTTCTGCCCCTCCACTTCCAGGGAGCAATAGCCACTGAGCAAGGGACTTGATCAGGACGCCTTGGGCGCCTGTCATCCCGAGTGGCCGCCCCACCACGCCCGGGAACCGTCGCTTTCCATTCCTACTGCAACTTTGCCAGCCGCAGCGACTGCCTCACCGCACACCGCGTTGAAAGTTCCCCTCCACCGCCTGCCCGAATTGGCCCAAATTGAAGATCGGATGAGGGGTCGCAGTGGTGGTGGTGGTGCAAGCTGAGCCGCTGGTACCAATTCACTTGTTTGCCCGCACTTTTACCACATGTAGGTACAACAATTTACACGCCCGGCGCATTAATTTGCGATCAACCGCCCCGCGCAAACAAAATCTCCCCCTGCCTGCTTCACCCGCTCACCCTCACTTTTGCTTACGCCCCGGTCACCCATTGTAAGTCCTCCATGTCCCACCAGGGCCCCCTTTTTTATTTTGCCTATCGTAAGACAGAAAGTCTGCTTCGGCCTTGCACTTCTTAACCCAACCCATCCTCGGATATCTCGCGCGACCGTTGGAAAGCTGACCACGAAAACGCCTCAACAAGCCTCGTCCCGATCCATAGCTCCGCACCATTCCAGAAACCGTCAAGATGGCCAAGAAAACCACCCTCGCCGAGTTCGAGTCCGTCTTCCCCAAGCTCGAGGAGGTTCTCGTCGAGCATGCGCAAAAGTACAAGCTCCCCAAGGAGGAGCTGTTATGGTACAAGAAGGCAAGCTCATACCACTACCACCAACACCACCACCACCACCACCACCGAGACCGGTGATGGCAGTTGGGACAAGACACTGCGCTTGCTTGTAGAATGGAAAAAGTTCAAATCAATTGACAATCGACTCCGTCCCGGAGCTACAGTCCCTCGAAGTCAACACCCTCGGCGGAAAATGCAACCGCGGCATGTCCGTTCCCGACTCCGTCTCCCTCCTGCTCGGCAAGCCTCTCTCTGAGGAGGAATACTTCCAGGCCGCCACCCTCGGCTGGATGACGGAGCTCCTCCAGGCCTTCTTCCTCGTCTCGGACGACATGATGGATGGCTCCATCACCCGCCGCGGCAAGCCCTGCTGGTACCGCCACGAGGGCGTCGGCAACATCGCCATCAACGACTCCTTCATGCTCGAGGCCGCCATCTACACCCTCCTCAAGCGCTTCTTCCGCGAGCACGCCTCGTACGTCGACCTCATCGAGCTCTTCCACGAGGTCACCTTCCAGACCGAGCTCGGCCAGCTCTGCGACCTCCTCACCGCCCCCGAGGAGCAGGTCAACCTCGACAACTTCTCCATGGAGAAGTACCGCTTCATCGTCATCTACAAGACCGCCTACTACTCCTTCTACCTCCCCGTCGCCCTTGCCCTCCACTGCCTCAACATCGCCACCCCCAAGAACCTCAAGCAGGCCGAGGACATCCTCATTCCCCTCGGCGAGTACTTCCAGATCCAGGACGACTACCTCGACAACTTTGGCCTGCCCGAGCACATTGGCAAGATCGGCACCGACATCCAGGACAATAAGTGCAGCTGGCTCGTCAACCAGGCCCTGCAGCTCGCCACCCCCGAGCAGCGCCAGATCCTCGAGGAGAACTACGGCCAGAAGGACAAGGAGAAGGAGGCCGTCATCAAGAAGCTTTACGAGGACATGAAGCTCAAGGAGCGCTTCGAGGAGTTTGAGGAGAAGCGCGCCACCGAGATCAAGGACATGATCAACAACATTGACGAGAGCGAAGGCCTCAAGAAGAGCATCTTCGAGGCCTTCCTGGCCAAGATCTACAAGCGCAGCAAGTAAACTGCGCGCGCACACGCGCATGCGACACGCTAGCGGAACAACGAATCGAACGAGTTGAAGAGAGATAAAAACACCTTAATGTGGCGCGGCATTGGCATTGAAGACAAAAGAAAGATACCTGAGTCCAATTGAACTGATGACGACGATAATAGACCGTTAGATTCATACATGGCCATATTAAGTAAACAAAGAAGATTTCCTGTCCAGATACATCACCAACTTGACATCTGTCCCCCTATTTTTGTGCTGTGTGACGCAAAAGTCAACAACCGGGTATCTTACAAGCTAAATCACCCATACGCCAAATCTTGCGTGCACGGCTTACTCAGGGCCCATTACTCGTCTCTTTTTCCCGAGACCTTCTCTACTGTGACCTCACGGGCCATCATGCAGCTCTTGACCATTTTTTCTTTTCCTTTTCTTTTCAACTTCGGGTTTTGTTCTTTCTTTCTCTTTGGCGTCATTCTCGGTTTGAGACAAGGTTGAGACAAGCCATTGTTATCAAGTGGCAACGGTCAATGTCTGACAGTGCCACTGCGACCAAGGCCTTGTGAAGCGCGGGGTCTCGCGTCGCGACCTCGCTCGCGCTCGACGAAATTAATCAGCGGCACGTCCTCGTCATTTTGTCGCGAAGTCCGTCTCGGCAGCGACGGCATGAGTGGCTGCTCGTTGGACACGACTCGGCGGACGGGGGCGCCACCAGCCGTCGAGCGACTCCTCGGTCTTGAGGCTGCCGACTGCGAAGCCATGCGCTGAGGCGGGTACGCCTTGGTTGTACCCATGCGCGTTACGGTTGGCAGTTGCGGTGCCATTGTGGCATCCGGCGAGTTTTCCCAGCCCGTAGCCATCTGAATCAAAGGCGTGCCTGTCGGCGCCTTGATTCCACGACCGTGACCCTCTCGCCAAGCGGCGGGCAAATCTGGGACCTTGGGCGTTAGGTCGACAAGAGGCTGAGGCATCCCTGGTTTCCTCTGGGACGGTCCGTCCGATGTTGTCGGGCGCGCTGACGTAGTTGGACGAGCGGCGGGAGGGCGGGACCGGCTTCGGGGTTGGGCCATGGGTTCCACGGCTGACCGGGACGTGCGCACCGTACCTCTTCTCGCGGGCATCCCGCTTAGCTGCCCGGACGTCTGCATCTCAGGCTCTGGGTAGTTGGTGAGAAGCCCTCCAGTAAAAGGGCTATCGGGCGAGAGGTCTTCGTGAGCTGCGGCTGCCGCGTTCTTCTCGGCCTGCTGCTTTCGTCCCTCGTATGCACGCCCCAGCAAACCACTGTTTCTGAATTCCTGGTCCCTGGCAAATGGATCAATATGCTTCCTTGGCATCGGAGAAGCAAGGTTCGGTGTTGTCCTTGAACGAGAGACAACCTTTTGCTGCTTCGGAACAGAGAGCTGCTCTGTCGGCCGCATTGAGTGCTTCTCAGGCTCCTTGCCAATGTCGTCAATGGACTTTTCGAGCTTTTCCATGTCCAGAAGCGGGGAAAATGTTCCAATTGTGTATGGAGTCTCGTCTACCGATACTTTGAGTCGGTGCAGGGTCCCGCTTCTGGCGAGACCACTTGAGGGCTTCTCGTTCGGGCTGCGCGATGTCTTCTTTGGCTTGCTCAAATCAACCTTCTTGTTGACCAGGTACCAACTGCGCCAGGAGTGCAGGACCCTCTTAAAGTCCTCGGCGAGTCTGGCGTCATCGGTCGAGAAGAAGTGGATGAAGTTTTCGGTGTTTTGGAACACGCTGGACTTTTGCTGACTCTTCACGGCGAATGTGTTCTTCTTGGGTGCTCTGATTTGCTTCAACATGTCCTTCTCTGTGACTGAGTAAAGGTCAAAATCCGAAAGATGGCACAGTGAAAGCGAATCCTTGTCCGAGACCTTGGCGTCCTTCTTCTTGGCGGAAAACACCTGCCCATCCTCCCTGAGGGTGATGTACCGCTTGTTCCATTTCCCGGGTCGTGAAGAGTGGTACATCAAAAAGTTGATCAGACCGGCCGGGGGGTCGATGGTGCGGGGCACGACCTCGACGTTCAGATCGGGGTTCTTGTCGACGGAGTCTCCGGGGATGATGAGAAGGCAGTGCTGGCTGTCACGGTCCCAGGAGTTCAAGACATCTCTCACCCGCTCATATCGTCTGAGCCGACGCTCCAGGCCAAAGGCGAAGTAGCACTCCATGACCACACTGGTTTGCGGGTTAATGTTCTGGGTCATGAGGTTGGCGGCCGAATACAAAATTTCCATGGGAGTCGTCTCGGGGGTAACGGGCAGGCTGATGGAGGACTGCATGCACCGAATCGTCACTCGCTGGACGAGGTTAGCAGAGGCGCATGGGACAATACGAATGCTTCGTTCAACTCACACGTTCGCCAGCATTGCTAGCTGTGATGGGCGCATCGGTCTGGGGGACGATGCCGCCGCCGCCGGCCTGAATGAAGCGTGAGGGATCCATGACGCTGACTGGCCGGCAATCGAGCGAAAGTGGCTGAAAGTATGTGGGAGGGGACTTTGTGAGAGTAGCAGGGTCGGACTTGCGACTTTTTCTGAGAAAGAAGGCGAACTTGTTGACGATGGGGGATCGTCGGGGCGGGGGGTCGGGAACAGCGGCTAATTGAGCCTGAAGTCTTGCGAGATCCTTCCTCTTCTGTTCTGCCAAGATGCGATCGGTCTCTGCCTCGAGACGGGCGACCTCTTCGGCCCAGCGGGTAGCCTCCTCCTGTTCCTGGTCCTTGCGCCGGCGATCGTCTTCCTCCTCCTGTTCAATCTGCTGTTGGAGCTGCTGTTGCTGCTGGCGGTGCTTCTCCCACTCTGCGTCTCTGAGCTGTTCTCTGCTGGGTACGGGGTGGAGGTTGAGTTTGGTGATGATTTGGGAACGGGCGTGGTCAGCTCGTGCAGAGAGCTTGAGGTCGGCGCATGACGAGGAGTTGGAAACGAGGATCGGGTTGTGCGAGCGAGGCCTCAGCTGGGGTAAAGGAGGCGGCAGAGAGTCGCGTGCTACCCTTGCGGTTACCGGAAGAGGAGGCGGCAGGAAATTCGGAGGAGGAGGAGGTGGTGGTACGGTTGGCGGTGGTGCAGTTGGTGGTGTTGGTGCTGCTGCTGATCCTGCAGGCGACAGTCCTTCTCCTAAAGGCAGAGCGGCACCAGGTACCTGGCCGAGAGCGAGTGCTTGGAGAAGGGGTAGTGGTGCCGCATCAGCAGCTGACGCTGGCAATAATAACGCTGATCCTGCAGATGGGGCAGGCGGACGCTGGGCACTCGTCTGAATGGCCTGGTGGGTGCAGGAAACCCCTGGGGCTGGGGTCCTGGACCCGGAACTGGAGCGCGCTAAGGAAAATAAGGAACCCGGTTCGCTTGGGGTGCTGGGCGAACCCCCCTGCAAGGGGCTCTCGGCCGCATTGGGGGCTGTTTTTGGCCGCCGTCTGTTGGGGTAGCTGAACCGCACAGGAGACTCTGGACATGGCGGCGCTGTGACGCTTGCTTCTGCTGCTTCCGTGCTAGAAGAATACGGGTGGTAGTCATTCAGGTTAGACCTAGACGCATAGTAACAGCTGGTGGTGCCGCGTCCGAGAAAAGAGGAGGATGCCTCATCGTCCTCGTCCTCGTCCTCGTCAAACGCACCAAAACCAACACCAACACCAACGTCGGGCCACTGCCATTGCGACTGTGGGCGCGACAACTGCAGCGGGGTCTGCGGCAGCGGTTGGAGCGTGAGAGCCGGTGCCGTCCGCCGTCTTGCCGCGGAAGAGGGCGTCGTCTGCCCACGCTGCTGCTGCTGCTGCGTAGACCTGGCTGGTGTTTGCACCGCAGTCGTCGCCTGTTGTTGCTGTTCCGTCTGCTGCTGCTCATCGTCGACGGCGATCCCGATGCAAACGCCAATGCTTGTCGCGGTGCCCGTTTCCGTCGTGGCACTCGACACAGTGTCGTCATCCTGAAAAATGTCCACCTCCCAGTCCCTCCAGTCTCGGCCAAAGTCCAGCACGCTCTTGTGCTCCCGCAGGTTCCTGTACCGGGTCAGCCGTCCGGCGGTAACGCTGTGTCCCCGTCGTGGTGGATGCGGAGCTGGCGATTTGGGTGGTCCTGGTCCTGCCGACATGGTCCGACTAATACGCGGATGCAGCCCGCCTCCAGCTTCCATTGCGCTAATTAATTATTAATATCTCTCTGTATTCGTAAGGATTTGTTTCTCGGTCGGAAACGGGGACAAAAAGGATTCGAATGCCTCCCCAAACAATCAAGCGATGACGACCCGACCTGACCTGACCCCTTACTCTCCCGTCTGTCTGAAGAGATCGATCCGATAGACGATAGGGCTACTCTGCTAATCCCCCGGATTTTCTCGTCCGATATGGATGGCGTCGATGGCAGCGGTAGGTAAGGTAGGTTGCGGATAGCGCAAGCGGCAGCGGCCCAGTCCGCTGGGACCTCGGAGCCGGAGCTGGAGATGATCTCCCCAGCCCAGCAGGGAACTGCTGAACCTTATCTTGCGTCTGGATGCAGTCCTCCCCCAGGACCCTGCAGATCATGCAAGTGATTGATAACGATCCAGCAGATTGAGATGACCTTAATTTTCTTTCTTTTCTCTCTTTCCTTTGTGCAGTCCCTTTTTCGGGTATTCGGTCAGACACTCTGACGCCGTCCGGTATCGATTAAGCGTAATTGCCAATTGGTGTAAACATGGAAAAACGAAGCAAGGAGATAATTAAACGTCGTCGTAGTTGTCGCTGCTCTCGCTGCCGCCCACCGGCGTTGAATTGACACAGCACAGGGGGTGATAATTACCTGTAAACTCGGGTCTGAGGAGGAAGCAAAAGAAAGAACAAAATTCACAAAAGGGAAAAAAGGAAAGTGGCGAGACCTTCCTTCCCATATGTCGGGTCCGTCAGGAACCGGGTACTAAGGGAGGCTTTTTTTACGACTCTTGCAATTAAAACTCCACCTCCCGCCGATAGATATGGAGAGACACCCAAGAGACATTTGAGAAAAAAAGGGCCACCTCTTCACAAGACGCGTCCTTCGGCACGCAGCACAATGAGGTGCAACTGCGCCCCGCGAGCCAGATGCCAGTCGCTCATGTCCAATTTGCCTGGTCTATTGTGTCATCACACTTCTCTCCACGGTGCATTCCAAGTACAGCCCTGAGCGCCGTCTTGGACGTGCCGTGTTTACATTTCCGCGAATAGGCGACGCGCGCATGCAGAGACGGATTCGTATTGTGGAATGAGCCCGTTCCTGAGCCCCATCTGAGCGTCCCTGTCTCTGTCCCTTTCTTTCCCCTCTGATGCTTTGACGAAGAATCCTGACTTGCGGACTAGCTCAACAACAGCCATCACCATCACGTGCTGCCTGATGCATCTTACGCTACCTGTTCAGCGCCAAGAGCGATTGCGGAACATTCATCACAACCTGCGAGGAGAACAGTGTCTTCTCCGCAGCTCCGTCGCCCATCTGTCGGTCTACACTTTCCCAGGTGTCGAAGTCGCCGATGCAGTTCGCGCAGGGCGCTGATCCAGACTAATGTCGGAAAGCGTGCACCTCGCGTCTCCACCATCCGATAAAGTCGCTCGTCGATACGTCGATGCCCAGGTCCTTGAGCGCTTTGGTGCTGAGGTGGCAGTCATACGGACGCTGCACGCTGGCATTGGGGTCGTTGCCCTCCGTGTTCGCAATAATGCCGTCCATCGACAGGTCCATGATCTCCGCAAACGTCTGGCAGATCTCGTACTTGGTCATTCTGTCCTCACTGGAGAACTGGAGGATCTTGGGGAACGAGCTACGGTCGTCGGCCTCGAGGTACTTGACAGCAACATCTGATCCACTGTCAACTCTGCTTCTGAGACTTCGAGAGAGTGTGTTTACCATGGCACACGCGACCAACATCTTCAGTGTTGGTGGGGTATCGGATGGCCCAGTGGTCCATCTTCACCTTTGACTGACCGTCCTGCGTCTTCCACAGGGTGTCCAAGAGGATGTTGGTGGCACTCTCGGCAGGCGTTTCTGCCTGACCGTATAGGACCGGTACGCGCAGGACGACACCGAGACCTTCGCGGCCGGCCTGCTTGTACTCCTCTAACATAGCATGCTCTCCGTCCAGCTTGGTCTGGCCGTACAAGTTGGTAGGGCCGGTCTGGGCGTCATTCTCGTAGGGAGCTTCTCCAGGCTTTCCAGAGAAGACGTAGTCGGTGGAAATGTAGATGAGGAAGCTGCCCCGAGCAGCACAGAGGCTGGCGAGTGACTTGGTGGCGGCAACGTTGAGTGCTCTGGCGGCGTCGGGGTCGCTGTCCACCTTGTCGGGATATCGCTGAGCCGCACCTATTTTGAACGACTGATGAGCAACTTGGTACAATGAAGCAAGTTTAGACATGGGTTAACACACAGTGCACCACTACTCGAGGCCTGAGAGAGGTATTAGCCAGCCATCCATAAGTCAAGACCGCAGGCCGACCTACTTGGACTCCTCGAGAAACTTTTCAACTCCAGCAGGGCTTCCCAGATCGACCTTGAACACGGAAACGTTGTCAGCGCGAGAATATCCCGTTCCCTTGACATTCCAGCTTTTACGGTCGAAAGCTCTAGCGACCTGGCGTCCTAGGAGGCCGGTCGCGCCAGTCACAACGACGTCGTTTCCAGCCATTTCGTGTATCAAGGCTCCGATCAGGGTCTCAAAAAAAAAGTCAAAAGAACCGACGCGATTTAAGTTGAAAAGGAAGTGTCAACGCTTCCTTTGTCACGTTATGCTCTTGCTCTGACGATGCTAGAAAGCTCTAGCTGCCCCTCAGCTACCCCGCGGTGGGGGGTTTCCTTCACCTGCGACAACTCAATTGGACGGTGTGCCGGATAATTACATCATCTTCACACAACGCATACAGCAGCGTAACCTGCGACTTCCCTGTTGATCTCGAAGCCAGGAACCCGAAGCTTCACAGGTCAACTCTGCAATATTTTCAGACGAACTGGTCGAAGAAGCGTCCACCGATCCCTCCGAAGGGTTCGACACCGCAATAGCCCGGGCTCACATGGCAAGACCACACCAGACCAGAAGCAACTTCCGAGCTGCCCCAAAGTTGGCAGCATGCCTACGGGCATGTTGCGGCACTCAAGGGCAGAACTTCGATCCTCTGGAATTGAGCCAATTCGACGCCAGCTCACCATGCATCAGAAGCGAAATCTTCAGCGAGCAAGAGAGCACGGCACTCGTTGACCCGCAAACCCTCAACCGGCTGGTTTTGCCCAGGCCCTTGGCTTTTCAGGAATGAAATTATCGAGAATTCTCGAGCAAAAACCTCCCGAGTCATGAACACCCTCACCGACGCTGGACTGCCATGCTTAGGCCGCGCGCCTTTTATCATGGCTTTGACAAGACATCGGCCAATGCTACGCGCTGCCCACCTTCCGGCTCGCCTCAGGAGACGTCAGCAAAATGTTGATCATACCCAAACAGCGGCAAACCCTTTTGACATGCTCATAACCACGTTATTTATCATATAGCCCGGGCACTCAGATAATCAGATAATACCAGATCGTCCGCCAGAGCGCTCCGACGTTGCAGCAGCCGATTCTTGCGCCAACGTGCCCGAGACTAACCCTTCCCACCGGCGCGTCTCAAGACATGGACAGGGAGAGCTGCCCTTACACTAGCAAGTAGACCGATCAACGAGATCATTGTCTCTTCGAGCAAAGCTTGCGCCGCAGAACTCGCCGTTAGCAAATAACGAGACCTTTCGGAAGATGTGAAGCAGAGGGCTCAACGCCGAACTTTCTATTGAGATTCTCGGAGGCAGCAGCCGGCGGCACGCTGTCCGGCGCAGGTAATCCCCCGACCTAATCTCCCCTCCAATGTGAATTCTGATCAAGCCAAATTACACCGAGAGGAGGCACTCTGGAACCGCATCTCGATCTTCCGCCCGGTGCCATGCCATGGCCCGGACGGCATGCGCAATAACGAGAACGCATTCTTCCCATCTCCTCCATCCACCGGCACGGCGTTCTCCGCCAAGAGATAGATCGCGCGTGTCCACCGTTGGCAAATTACCTTGCATCAACGGCCCGGGTCTTCAATGTCCATCTCCCGCCCTGAACCAAAAACCCAAACCGACCCGTGTTTTTTTGCGTATCCAGTGGAAACATTCCGCCTGGTATTCTCTCCCTCACCGACGCCGACTCTCTCATTCCATCAAGTCTTGCACAGACATTGCTTCCCTCGCCCCGTTGCATTTTATTTTTATGCCCCCTTCCAGAACAACCGCAGCCCACTGTGGCGCACCCGCGCTTGGCCCTGCCTTGGACGCTAGAAAGAAAAAGCATCCAAGCCCACCAACCCCCCGGCGAGGTTTCGAGAACGCGTACAGGCCATGTCGCAAGGCCGGAAAGAATAAAAGCGGGTGTGATCTACAGTCCTCCAGGATATTTTTTTCCCTGTAACTACCCCTTAGTAAGGATCTCAATATATCTGCCACAGCCTTATACGTTGCGACGCGCTACCTCACGCTTCTACAGTTTGATACTCTATTTACAGAGGTGTATTGCCTCTTCTAGACAATATAAATAATGCTAATTTTAGCTGCAGAACTGATGATAAATATATTAAGTCTATCCTATAAGACTTTAAGGCTATTATAACTACAATCTGCATAAGCCTATACCTTACTCCTACACCTACTTTTAACTTCTACTTCTTATAGCGTTAGCGCTATATTACTACCTATTTCTCTACTGTGATAGCTTAACGCCTACCTTAAGTTACTCTTACTACTACTGCTGCTAGCTAGCATCTTACTATGCGTTTTACAGCAGGCACTAATAGCTCTATTGCCTAATATACAACCCCTCTGATCTCTTCTTCACACCTGCTTAAAGAGCTTCTGCTAGAGACTTTTACACTAGTAGAGGAGGTTACCTTTATTAGCATTAATATCTACTTTAGCAACTACTTCTAAAGCTTTATTATTATTAACCTAACTAGAGATAGAGCTGAAAATAATATTTTGCTAACTAATTTAGCTCTCTCTTTAAGGTTTATTATATTTCTACTTCTTTAACCTTTTATGCTTAAGCCTCTTTTTAATAATAACTTAGAAGAAAGGTTATTTATATTTAAAGTTGATAAGCAGCCTTACTGCTAAATAATATATAAATAGCAGATTAAAATTTACACTCTATATAAATATAGAGGTCTTATTTACTTTGTTATTACTAAGCGATTTAAAGTAACTATTAACTAAATATAGTATGCTTACCTCTTTAAGCATATTAATAGCTATCAGAAGGCTTATTAGTATAAGCTAAAGCTAGCTATTTATATGCTGTAATATTAATATATTAAAAACTAGCTACTAGAAGACCTTTTTAACTGCTTTATACTATAAATAGATATCTCTAACTTTATCTTAAAGGTTTTCTGCTTTTTAGAGCAAACTATAAATATAGCAATAAAATCCTTTAGATATAATAAAGTCCTCTATTTCTGCTATATCGCTCTACTTTATAATATCTAAAAAAAAAGGCTTAAATTTGCTTTAAAGTTTATTAGATTTCTTAAAAGCTATTAAGATATATAAATATAGTTAGATAAGGTTTAATATAATAGTATTATATATAGCAAGCAGTTTCTCACTATTAGGAGTGATAAAGATGCTGCTAATTATATATTAGCTTAAATTAAAGCCTATAGGTTTATATTTTAAGCTATAATCTCTAGCAGCAAGAAGAGCTACTATCTGATATAAGAGAAAGGCTGAAGCTAAATTAATACTTAGAACTACTGCAAAAAGATAATACTGCTATTCTTTAAGTTCTAATGCTAGCATACTAATAACTTCTAAAGACCTAAAGTGGTCTATATATATAATAATATATTAAGCTATATAGCAAAATATACTAAAGATTAAATATAAGAGCATTTTAATAATAATTCCTTTATTTTATAGCTTTTAAAAAGCTTTAACTTAAATCCTATTAAGTATATATAAGTATTTATAAAAAGATAGATTAAAGAGAACTACTAGCTACACCTAACTAGTAAGAAGCTATATAAAGCAGTACTTATAACATAAGAAGCAATACTAAAAGAATATATCTTTTACTTAATATATTTAATAAAAAGAAAACTTCAGAAGGTAATTAAAAAGAAAAGCAGATAGACTAAATATTAATTAATAATGTTTAGCTATAAATTAACTCACTAAGAGAAGCTGTTTTTACATAAAGTAGCATTTTATCTTAATAAAAACCCCAGCTAGCCTGGAATATCAAAAATCCAGCTCTTTTTGAGGCATAAGTAGCGTCAATATAACGATATACAGAGGTGGCAGCGATGTATCGCTCGAAGTACTGACAGGCAACGAAATATCCTGGAGGACTGTAAATCGCTCCCGATGATGCGGTGAGGGAGTAAGTATCAGGTATATTGCCTATTCCTGTGCTTGGGTGCCATTGGGCCCCCCTCCCCTCGAGCGAGCGTCGTTTCTTAGCGGCAACGGTCAATAACACGGCGTTGTATACATGGGAATCCCTTCCCCGTGGCTCGTGACCGACTTCCACGTCCAGCGCAACCGCAGCATCACCAAGAAGAGGCAGAGAGCGGAAAGAGGGAAAAGATGATTTTGTTTTCGCAGTGCGTGTGCGTGTGAGGTATCTTAAATCTATATTGTACTACAATGCAATCGTCATCATGGCAAAAAAACGAGCGACCCAAGGAAAAGGGGGGGAAACCCGCCCCCATCCTCCCTCGGGCCTTTTTTCAGAAACTCCCTGAGCTGTTGGTCGAGTAGAGCTTCGTATCGTAGTGACTCCTCCCGGGACCTCTGTCCAACGGCGGCGGCGGCCTCGGCGTGGAGTCCCTCTTGTCGTCGTACACAATGTTCACCTCGGTCGTGCGCATGATGCCGTCGTACGTCATGATCTCCTCCTCGCTCGTCGTCGGCGAGTGGCCCCTGATCTCGGAGCGGCCCTTCATGTTCTTGAGCTGGAAGGTGTTGTTGATGCTCTCGCCGCGGCCCGTCGTCCCGCTGCGGCCGCGCGTGTTGGTGGTCACCGTCGCCGTGGTCCGCGACTTCTTGGTAGGGTCGCCGGAGCGGCCGTAGCCGTAGCGGCCGTTGGAGGAGGACTTGAGCGAGGCGAAGAACTTGGGGAACCAGCGGAGGAAGAGGCCGCGGAGGGCCGGGGCCGAGGCGGTGATGATGGCGAGGTTCGTCTCGACGGCGGAGTAGGTGAAGCGGATGTCGTAGGTCGGGTCGGTGGTGTTGATGTGGTAGCCGACTTCGACGAGCCAGAGGAGGCGGAGGATGCTGATTGCGGTGACGCTGGAGGAAGCCTGTGTGAGCCAAATAGTTGAGAGGAGGGGGTCGTGGAAACTTACATTCCACCCAGGGCAAAGACGGCAAGCAGAGCCATCTTGACCCTCGTGGGCATCTTGAGCCCCAGAAAGATCCAAAACGGCATCGCGAGGGCCAGCACGTCGGTGAGGATGGTCAGGGACGCGGTGCTGACGTAGAAGGCGTTCATGTCGATGCACTTCCCCTCCGTGGGCGGGTTCCGGCCCGCCTTCTCCCAGAAGTAGTTGATGGGTTGGCATTGGAAGATGACGGTGACGAAGATGGCGACCATCAGGGTCAGGTTGAAGACGTTGAGGCCGATGAGGGCGAAGCGGATGCGCCGCTTCTGCCCGCTGAGGCGGAGGAGGAACATGAGGACCGAGGTCTTGACGAGGGCGAGGATCGGGTTATAGAGGAGCTGGATGATGTAGTTCCACAGACTGCCGAGGCGATTGTCTGCTACCAAGGGGATGTCGTAGACGTGAATGCCGATGAAGCCGTACCGCATGCCCATATAGGATGCTCCCGTCTCGGCGATAGACTCCGCCTGTGCTGATGTTAGTGAATCCAATTCAAAAGAGATGTTAGAACCTACCATTGCAAAGCATATCAAGCCGTCATCTGGAAGCTACAGTTAGTCACGGGGCCCAGATTTCGCGGGCTTCAACTAGAGAAGCTAGCTTTGATAACCAACTTACCCCATCCGAACTGCTTCGTGCTGACTCGACTATATACCCTCAATCCCACTACAATAAGCGCCAAAGCCGGGAAGAAGAAGAGAATAAAGAAGCCAATCTGCTGGAGGCCCGTCTCCGGGTACGGGTAGTCGTCGCTGACGGGCGGTAATGTCGAAGATGTCGTGGCAGGCGAGGCCACTGCCGTTGTCGTCGCTGTGTCCCGGGCCTCCTGCGCCGCGTAGACTAGAGCCGCGATGGCCTGCGACATGGCCGGCTGTGATTGTCGTCTGTGTTCCTTCGATACACCGCGCGGGTTTACAAGCTCAAAGAAGCCTTGGCTAACTGATATGAATCAGATTCGTAATACGGTGCCGCGGAAATAGGTCCAAGAAAGGTTCGAGAAGGGTGAGGGTTCTATATGTCATAACACCTAGCTTGAAGCCCTCGGAACCACAGAGCAAGGCCAGTCGTTTTGTTTCCTTGCTCTGCTTGCCATGGAACACATAGATTACTTTGGCCACACTACGCGCCTACAACACCTACCTACCATGCTCCTCCTTCGCAAGAGGCACACATATTGGGCCCTAGTGCCAGCTGAAAGGGTCTACCTTTCCTTCTTTCTTCCCTTCCCACTTCTGCAGCGACAGGGTCGGTAAAGCATGAGCCAAACGGAAGGGCGGCAGGCCTTGACCTCTCGGTGACCTATGCCTGGGAAGTCCAGCCCCAAGTGGCGCCGGATTTCTTCCAAAACAGCTTCTGTGCCACTCGTGTGGGTGGGTGTGGCCATGCAAGAACGGGAGACCCCTTGAAGAGAGAGGAAGGAAGAGAGAGAGATCACTTGGGCCTGCGGACGGTGGTAACCCTACACTGCGGACTGCCCATCCACGCACCCCTTGTTTATATCAAGACAAGGATATACGTTCGCCGCAGAGGGAGCCGAGGACGGATGATGGCGAGTGGCTCGGAGAGGAAGAAGAGGCCAGAGAGATTGGAACAGACGGTCCAGCCCTGTGTGGATGGTAGTATGAGGACCGGAAGTTTGGAATTGGTACCTCCCACACCATCCCACCCGTCGATCTGTCTTGAGGCCGTGCCATGGAAGACGCCCAGAAAGATGCTACCTACCTTGCTTTTCCCGTGACAGCACTTGCGACCGTTGAGACTTTCGTGGCGTACCAGCTACGGCCGAGGGGGAACACCCGCTGCCATCCCGCGTGAAAAGCCCCAAGTTCAATCTAGTTGACAGCTGCCAACGGCGTGGAAATGGGCTCATGTCTGAGAGTCTCCGTCGGATTGCTGAAAACTAAGGTTGCTGAAGACGGGGGGTGCGCGAAGACGAGGGCGTCCTCTTCTTCCCGGACCCGTTTAATGGTTATCAAAAAGGAAAGGAAGCCGAAGAAGCATCTGCTCTCTCCACGGCTGCCTGGCCTGGAACTCACTTGAGCATGGAAGAAATTAAAGTGAATGGTTTCTGCAGGCGGGTTGGTGCAGCTGCGGCCTGTAGGATGTTGGCCTGCAGAGCGGGGGCCGAAGTACGTATTTGCGATCGCGGGCTGCATCTCGCCCCAGTGGGAATGTGGAGCTTCCGCGGGCCCTCTCTGTCTCTGTCTCTGTCTCTCTGCCTCTCTGCCTTGGATGGGATATCGAACGATTCCCCATGTTGGCGGTCCAGTTGGTTCGTGGGGCCGAAGAGGAACAAAAAAAAAGGCGCGGGATAGTGGATCAGTTGGCTGGGAGGTTGCTGGTCCTTGGATGAATCGAGAGGGCGCTCGTATTGGTTTCGTACTGGCTGGGTGAACAGGGCCCGACTCCAACGACGTCGAAGTTGTTCAGGCGGGATCCCGGGATGCAGGTACGCCATCACACACCGGGGTTCCGCAGGAGCGTTCGGACCAGGTGAAACCCCTCCCACACCAGAGGGCTTTTTGCTAGTGTGGCTGCTTCAGATGGCGGAGAGGCAATGAAGGGGAAAGATTGAGGATGGGCATTGTGTGACTTTGCCGTGTTTGACACCGATGCACTGCATCGGGATAGGGGGTTTGCCCAAACTTGGCTTCCCTTGACCGAGGGGAAGTTGGGGATGGTTGGGTGTTGCGGGCAGACTTCCTGGATCCAACAGGTATCGGCCGTCTGGCGCCGGGAAATTTGCTGGCAGTTACATGCATGTGAGAGCTGCTGCGCCGCTGAAGAGGTGGGAAAGCCGGGAGAAAACGCGTTGGGTGTGAAGAAATGAGTACTGCATGACAGCCGGGGAATTAGCGAGTGCCGTGCTGTCAGGTTCAACGTGGGTGTGGTTGTTGGTTGATTGTCAGATGCAGTCAGTCGACCAAATCGATGAGAAATCGACGTGTCATTCATAGCAGAACTGGTCTACATCTTAGAATGCGCTCCCCCAAAGCTCGACATTCCCAGTCTCCAGAGTCGTACGTCGGAACCGAAGTTCAACCCAACTAGACAGGCAGGCGATAAGATAGCATCAAGAGCTGGCCTCTGCGCCGCCGCTTGTTGGTGATCACTTGCGGGAAGCGGTGCGGCATCCGATGCTCCGGCAGGATTTGCGAGTCCACCGGGGCAGAAATTGCATGGGAACTTCATATATTTTCGCGCCGGGTGTGGCTGACCCCTGTCCCGCGCGGAGCATGCCTCCTCTTGTACCGAGCAACCACCCCCGAATGGCAAAAGGGCAGATTTCCATCAGGGCAATTCTCGCGCGGCAGACACCAAGGCGAGGAAGCGAGACGGGTTTCGGCCTCGAAGATGATGTTACCCAGCTGAAGCCAAATGGCTTCGGAATGTCTTGCTAGGAACTCGCTCCGAGCCCCGAGAGTTGAGATGAACGCCGCGCAATCCCCCGACAAAGTTGGCTCAGCGCTTAAGTGAACAGCGTCTGTCGTAACAGGCTTAAGCTTGATTGTAAGTAGGTAAAGGGATGACGGATGGTTCCTGAATTTAAATAAGCCGACAAAACGAAACGGCCGGTGGGCGTTCACAGCATGGAGCTTCCCTTCTGCAATGACGGTTCCAAACCCTCCTTGGGGACGTCTCTGAATCGCTAGCGAAATCCTCGCCTGGAACCAGGAGTGACTGTGCCTTGATCAAAAGTGCCTCATTCTTCAGTCTCTTTGCAGGTCGTCTCGAGCGCGAAGGATCGAGGTGTCCAGCAAGACCTTGCTTACGAACAACCCGAATCTGGCAAGTCGCCGGGATACCGTGGGCTGGAGAAACCCACGGCAATCTTTTATACTTGCGCATCTCCCATCGCATCCAACCGCGCACTAAACGCTGGCCCGACTCAAGGTAGTGTTGGCCGTGTGGATCAAGCGGCGAATGGCAAAACCGCCAAGTGGACCTCGTGGAGAAGGATTAGAAGAAAAGATGTGAGTTGAAGAAGCCGGAAGAGAAAGAAACCGGACTGGACTGTTGCCTTGACTCAGTCGGCCGAGCTTGACGTACTGCGCATTGATACCGGTTCGTCCAAACGTAAGCTGATATGTTTTGCTCGCACCTACTGAGAAGAGGAAATCAACTGGTAGCAGGGCAACTTTCCCCAAGGCAGACCTACCTCCGCGAAATGTTGACGCGCAGATACTATGGTCGGTTAGCAGACCGTCCAGCCGACTTGACCGGGCATCTTGCGCCGGTCAGGTCGGCATGCCTCCACACCCCAACGTCGACCAGGACCGAGATGACAACGACATGCATGGCAAGGGGTCGGGGCTACTGTGCCTGGGCGAAGCGTGCGGGGGCCGCCATCTCGGCCAAGGAGCCAGAGCTCCAGACTCCGATTTCCAACGTCCAGCCACTCAACGGCCGCCAATCTGTGCCGGATCCTTGAGATCCTTGACCAGGCCGAGTCCAAGTGGAGATGAAGCTGCACATCGAGGTGGACGACGGGGGTTGAATCACTGTAGCATTCTGCCTTCCTTCTCCGAGCCGTGTTGGTGTAAGACTTTTTGCCGTTCGACACCGTGGCCCTCTGCCCGCTGCCTCTTCCTTGCCTCCTACCCAACTCCATTCGGACTGGCATTGTTCATCTCCCTCAAGGGGTCCTATGCAGGAGATTCTCTGGCTTCTGTAATCAAAGGAGCACTATGACCCAGCGAATGATGCCTGCTGGTCATCCGCCGTCAGTTGCGTCCGGGACCTCACCCGTTGACAGTTACTCTTCTACAGTCCGTTGCGTTGACAGCGTCCGCCCCCCCTTTTTTTTCCCCGCTTATGCAAAAACATGACAAAAAGCCTAATTTTACGCTGTGATGCGCATTTCTCCGCATCGCATGCAAAACGCGTCAAATTCATCACTAATGCCTTAATTGCTGCTAATTGTTATAGTCTCAGTAGTATTTAAACGTATAACTATGCAATAGAGATGTAAGATGTGTATCTAATATCTCTGCAGTAGTTAATTTGCCTATAGAGGTATTGCTAACCTAGCTAGTTATTTTATCTTTATATTAATTGACTAGTAAAAGGTTTATATTGCTATTATTAGAGTTCTTAGCGATATATTGCTAAGGAATAGAAGAAAAGACCTGCTGTATAATATTATATATCTATTCAGTATATAGTTTATATAGCTTTAAGCAATATAAAAGCATACTAGAAGGCTTAATATAGTTCTTTAGAGCAAATAGCTTTAGTAGATAATAAGATTAATAACTCTTTTAAAAGCTTAGCTTATTTATAATATTGAAGAAGAGTTTACTGCTATATAGATTATATTTAGTTACTTATAGTTTACTACTAGTTAGTATATATCTATAGTTTATTATATTAAATATATTAAAAAAGATATTAAGCAATAATAATAATATAATAGCACTCAAAATATTAAATCTACAGCTATTAGCAATTGCAATAATACTGCTATTTAAAGACTAAAAGACCTATAAGCTAGTAAGTATTATTAGCTATACTGAATAAACAATTTAACAATATAGATCATAATATAATATCACTAGCAAGATATAGAGATATAAGAGGTGCTGCTAAAGTTAATAAAAGATAGAAATATAGCATTATATAAAGCTTTTTAAACTGCTATATTACTATAGCAATCTATCTCTTGAAGAGATATAAGATTTCCTACTTAAAGCCTTTAATATCTAAATTAATTATTCTGCAATTAGTTAACAGCTTCACTAAGCTGGCTAAATAAGTAAGAAGTCTATAGTTATTACTGCTTAGCAAAGTAATAACTTATAATATAAGTATTTATACTGCATATAATAATATCACCCTAACTAGCTAGTATTTATTAATAAATCTAGTGTTAATAAGGATACTAAGATATAGAGGACTAGATAGATATTAAAAAGGCTTGCTATATTTCAAACTGCAGAGATTAATTGTTTTCAGAACTCTTATATATAAATACTGCTAGCTTTTATGTTAAGCAGTATTTTATACTTAACTATATATTATAGTATAACTGATAGCAATAGGTTCTTTTGTTAGCTATAAAAATGCCTTATCTTAAAGTATAAGCGTTATTTAAAGCTAAACTTTATTATTATTATAGATAACCTCTCTTATTATTATATACTTAAAATCATTTCGTTATGCATAATATTAAGTGTAAATATTAAGTTTCTACCTCTATATTTACTAGACTTCAACCTTATTGAGGAGTACTTCAGCAATCTAAAGCGATATATTAAGAAGATATATTCAAAGTGAAATAATAATAAGAATAATACTTAGGATTTTATAGAATATCTATATAACTGCATAATAGAGATTAAATATCATCCAGAGGTTGTTTAAAAAATATAATATAAATACATCCCCTCATAAGGTTAAATCTACTAAAGTAAGTATTTTTAAGCAATTAGTATAGCTATTATAAAAAGTAAATATACTATAATTATCTATGAAAAAAGCGCTATTTTTAGCAGTAGGACCCACTTTTATAGCCCTTAGTTTACTATAGTTATTACTGCTTATATAATAAAAGCACTAACATTTTCCTTCTCAAGTTAAATACAATACACTAAAAATACAGACCCACTTTTAAATATATATAAAATAATTTATTTAATAATATTACGTAATAACCTATATAAACCCTGTATTTTTTGCTTTATTATAGCTATATATCTAAAAATAATATTAAAAACTATTAAATTTAATTAAAAATAGATATTTTTATAAAAAATACAAAAATACAATGTATTTTCTGTATTGTATTTTTTCCAACCTCTGATATCATCTACTTCAGATTGAAGGCTATTTTCGCTATTTATTTATTAACTTTGATAGAATAGAGCATATATTTAATAATATCAAACTATAAAAAAGTAGATTTGCTGCTAATATTAAATATCAGTAAGCAATTTAAATCTTTATTATGCGTTTATATGCAATAAATCTTAATTATATTGTTATATAATAGTTAATTATTAAATCTATAATTATAGCTAATAAGATTGCCAGAAGGTTAGCTATAAGCATATTAAAATACAAAAAATATACTATTATCTATTATTTTTATTAGTAGCTATATATATATATCAATTTTGCCTGTATAACAGCTGAAATGCATTGTTAATGCTTATGATAATAATTTATAATAATAATATATTATCATAATTAGAGACTTTAACTACTCTTAAGAAGTATTAAAATAAACTGAATTATATTGTTTGCAAACCTAAAATAACAGTAATTCTATTGCTTTTATATATATAGAGCAGCAGTATTAAATCTGCAGCTATAAATAGACTTTTCTGTAGTTAAATATATTATACAAAAAAATTATATATACAGTTAAATTTTACACTACTCTTGCTGTATCACTCTTCTTTATTATCCTCTTCTGAGTAATATATTTCTATTAATAATATATCACTTAAGATTTCTATCTAATTGTCTTTATTATTTTGCTTAACTTCATCTTATTTAATCTGTAACTATATAGGTAGCATCTATAATGCTGATAGCAGTAGTAATAAAATAAAACTAAAAAGTTCTAAAACACTTATAAAGTTAGCTATATTTAATAATAAACAGCTCTATATATACTTACTATATTAACTAACTTCAACTAGTATATTATAGATCTCTTGCTTAATAGATTGACGTAGTACTAAGGTGTTAATATATTAGAATAACTCTAATTTGCTTAAAACTAATACTGCAGAGTTTTTAACTAATGCTGCTATTATTCCTCTTAGTAATCTAATATATATTCTTATATAAATATCTCTCTCTAACTCTTAATAGTTTAAATAAAGTTTAAAATGAAATACTGCTTTAGAGAGGGTGTTAAACTGCCCTCTATAGTAGGCACTATTATTTATAAAAGATTTAATTAAGTTCTTAATATCTTCAGTAAGATATTAAATAAAACCCTATTTAGTAAACTAAATATCTAGCAACTTGCAAATTGCCTGCAAGCTACTGTCTACTGATTGCAGTTTCTATAGCTTCTTTTTGAACTCTTTATTAATATTATATTGCTTACTGCAGATAGATATAAACTATTTAATAAAGCTAGCTACTTAATTTAGAGCTTTTTAAGGTAAATCTAGTATTATTAGTGAGGATAAATAAAGTAAGAGCGTAATACTTAGTTAATAAATGCTTAGAAGGTTTAATAGCAGAAAAGTTAGCAATAAATACTATAAGATATTTGCATATAGCTAATATGCTAGCAGCAGCAGCAGCACTAGCAGCAGCAGCAGCGCTAGTAGCAGCAGCTGTATATATAAGTTAGAATATTAAAGATGACGATCTAACGCTTCTATATTGCTATAAATATTAATAATAGCGTTGCTGTTAGCATTAGTTAGGCTAGATTTTAACCTTAATAGTAGAAGTATAGCATTTTCAGCTTTTTCTTCTGTTATCACTATTATCTTCTGATTATTATCAACCTTAATAATATTTTTACTCTTTTTGCTTTAGCGTCTTTAATCTTCTATAAACTAGTTGTAAAAGATCTTACTAAGCAGTTCTTTAGGTGGTTTTATATTATTAATGCTAGTCTGTCTAGCTATAAAAGCCTTTGCTTACTTCTCTATATAGTGAGATTTAATCTTATAATGCTTCTAGCTTAGTATATAACACTAGTTGAACTTCTTATTGCTTAAACTATTTTTATATTTTTAGTACTTTAGGCAGATATATATATAGAGAAGTTATCTATATATATCTTCCTTTTGATACTTAATATTTGCAAAATTGTTAAGCTTATAATTAATTGCCTTTTATATACCAGCTGAAACGCCTACTTAACTACTTTTTTGAGGTGTTTATATGCTAGTTACTATACTACTAGAGATTAGTATAGCGTTATATTGCTACTTAATAGTGAGGTAGACTTCACCCCTCTCTTCAGCTTATTTAAGAGAAGTAATAATATCAACTTATAGAATATTTAGCTAAATAACCTCTCTAATAGATAGATATACCTAAGTGAAGATTAGCATTAGTTTAAATATATTAGTAGGCCTCTTCTAAATAATAATAATAGCAATATTAGCCCTCTTTAGATTATATAAGTAAGCTACTTCTGCTTTAAGTTAGATATTGCTATCTACTTTTCAACTTCTACTATTTGCATCTAATATATCAGTAATATTAAATCTGTTATATATAATACTCTTAATAGTTAGATTGAGAATAAGTAAACTGTAACCTTTAAGTGTTAAGCTATAAGTAACTTAGATTTAAAGCAAAGCAGGTTTATTATTATTTATATTTTCCTCCTCTTTAACTATATTAGAGAATAATATAAATATATTATTAGCATTATAGCAGAGGTAGTCAAAAAAATACAAAATATAATACAATACAAAAATACAATACTAAATATAAAAATATAATACAAAATACAATATATATATTTGTATTGTATTTTTATATTATACTAATTATATGTATTTAAAATATAATACAAAATACATGTATTGTATTTTGTATTTTGTATTGTATTTTTGTATTTTATTATATATATATATATATATTAAAGGCTTTTATAGTATAATTATATATAATTATATATTATAAATACTATTTATATCTTAAACTGCTTAAAAATAAAATATAAGAAAATTATATATTATATTAAACTATTCTAAAAGCTTAACTTGAGAGTTTTAGCTAGATTTTTATATATTTATTGTATTTAATATAATAACGGAGCTAATTAATAGATATTTATTCATATCTCCGAGTACTAATACCTATCGGCCCGGCCCACATGCAGGGTAATCTTAAATACTACCACACCTAAAACCAACTTCTTAAAATCTACCAATTATTTCTAAACTCTTTATCAAATTGAATATCTATCGTACGATTTTATACCTAACTGATTTGAAATCAGAAAATTTTAGGGAATCGGATAGAATATCTCCCCGTCTTGATACAGTACGTATCTATTTGGATAGATTATTATAAACTATATAAACCCTCTGTATTTTCTATTAAATACACTTTCAAATACCAGAGGTTGGAAAAAATACAATACAGAAAATACATTGTATTTTTGTATTTTTTATAAAAATATCTATTTTTAATTAAATTTAATAGTTTTTAATATTATTTTTAGATATATAGCTATAATAAAGCAAAAAATACAGGGTTTATATAGGTTATTACGTAATATTATTAAATAAATTATTTTATATATATTTAAAAGTGGGTCTGTATTTTTAGTGTATTGTATTTAACTTGAGAAGGAAAATGTTAGTGCTTTTATTATATAAGCAGTAATAACTATAGTAAACTAAGGGCTATAAAAGTGGGTCCTACTGCTAAAAATAGCGCTTTTTTCATAGATAATTATAGTATATTTACTTTTTATAATAGCTATACTAATTGCTTAAAAATACTTACTTTAGTAGATTTAACCTTATGAGGGGATGTATTTGTATTGTATTTTTTGGACAACCTCTGGCGCTTAGGAGGCATCACGATGCCCTCAGACGATGAGATTCAATAGGAATAGATCAATTGAAGCCATCAGAATAGGTTAATTGCCGTACTACAAATATCTACGTAGCGTTAGGCAAATTTTCATGCATATACAGAGATTATGCGTGCATAATTTCGGCAAAAAGGGGGGGTGGACGCTGTCAACGCAACAGACTGTAAGTCTCTTCGCCCCCGATCCTGACTTCTGCGAGTGGAATGGTTCTAGAAGAGCCCTGCAAATATTGTCTCTTGGCCGTGGATGCGTTGCCCTACGTCAATTCGTATGCGGACAAAGCATACACAATCATAGACTATTGCCATTCAGCCCCCCACAGCCGACAAGTCCTTTCGAAGGCCGCATCATTTGATCTCGTTGGTGGCGTAGCGAAGCCATTTCCGTGTTGGTCTTGCTGTGTCCACCGACTCGGGCTCTCGTCCAACCGTCCGGTCTAGCGTTCCATTGCTCATCTCGGTCTCCACGCGTTCACCCCGCTGCCACTGTTGTCGACCACGGAGTTTTGATATATTTGATGCGCCTCTTCCCGTCTTGGTGGTCATCCCTCACACACCTATTCGTCCGTTAGCAGCCCTTCGCGTCTGAATCCACGTGGTAATCATGTATTCGACGCGCTCTGTTTGGACGGCGGCTCTGCTGTCCGTCATTCAGCTGGTCTCGGCCCAGACGATCAAGGTCGATGGCCAAGAAATTGGTGAGTACTTCTGGGTGTATGTTGTTTCAACCAGGACTATCTCCAACTGACGATCTCTCAGTTGCCGATAACTCCACCGTCGCTCCGGCTGCGGAGGTCGCCAACGTCGCTGTCGCAAGCACATCTGCTGGTCTCAACGACCAAGAGAAGGTTCAGCTGACCGATGCTGTCCTCGCCAACCTGACGACCCTCGAGTTGTCCAACATTTCCCTCTTTGGCTTCGAGGATGCCACCGCGGTCAATAAGAGATCTCTCTTCGGCCGATGCAAGACCTATCCAGGAGACATGCTGTACCCCAACAGCCTGATATGGGGCGTCTTCGACCTCCTTCTTGGTGGTGCTCTCACCAAGACCATCCCGGAAGCCTCCGTGTGCTATGACGACTTTGGCAACTATGATGAGGCAAAATGCGCTTTCCTGACCACAAACTGGGTTAACGGCTCGTATTACCACACCGAAGATCCCACTGCCATCAATGCCGTCCTCTTCGAAGGGTTGAACTGCATGCCTCCGACCCTCAACGTTGGCGAGACGAGCTGCAAAGTTGGTGGTCTGCCTTCGTATGTTGTCAAGGCCACCACGGTGGCTCACGTTCAGCTGGCCATCAACTTCGCCCGCAATCTCAACCTTCGTCTTGTCGTCAAGAATACCGGGCACGACTTCGGTGCCAAGTCCACCGGTGCCGGCTCGCTGTCCATCTGGACCCATAACTTCAACGAGATCAAGTTCTTCGAGAGTTACCAGCAGGACTCCTACAGTGGCCCTGCCTTTAAGCTCGGTGCAGGTGTCCGGGCTTTCGAGGTCTATGAGGCAGCAGACAAGAACGGCGTCACTGCCATAGGTGGCGAAGGTCAGACCGTTGGTGTCATGGGTGGCTACGTCCAGGGAGGTGGCCATAGTCCTTTGTCAGGCCTGTACGGCATGGCTGCCGACAATGTTCTTTCTTTTGAAGTCGTCACCGCCGATGGTCGCTTCGTGACTGCGAGCGAGTCTGAGAACACGGACCTCTTCTGGGCCATCCGCGGTGGTGGTGGCTCAACCTACGGTGTCGTAACATCTGCCGTTGTCAAGGCCTACCCCAAGATGAAGGTCAGCACCGCCACCTTTGCCTTCTCCACCGGCGACAATGTGACCACCGACCAGTTCTGGACGGCACTGCGCTTCTACTTCGATGGCTTCGTCGAGTATGCCGTCGCCAATGCCAACTACGGATACTTCCGTATCCAGAACCTCGGCACCTCTTTCGCCTTCGACATGGGCCCTTGGTGGGCGCCCAACATGACAGAGGCGGAGCTCCGCAACTTGACGGCGCCTCTCCTCACAAAATGGGCTGAGATTGGCCTCAACGTCGAGCCCGTCTATATAGAGTACGAAAACTTTTACGATGCCTGGTCTGTCTCGTTCCCTCTTGAGCCCTGGGGATCCAACGCGATTCGCCAGGCCAGCCGTCTCTTTCCCAAGGCCAACTGGGAGGACGAGACCAAGCTGAACGCCACCTTCGATGCCATCAAGTCTGTTGTCGAGGACGGTGGCTACATTGTCGCCTTCAACATTTTCGCCGCACCTGAGGGATACCCCGACAACGCCGTCAACTCTGCTTGGCGCGAGACTGTGTTGCACTGCATCACGGCCGCCCTTTGGGACCCCACGGCCGACGAGTCTGTCATCAAGAACGCCAGTGACACCCTCACTTTTGACTGGATGCAGCGTTTCCGCGATGTTTCGCCCGGCGCCGGCGCGTACATGTCCGAATCGGACTACATTGAACCCGACTTCACCCAGGCCTTCTGGGGTACCAAGTACGACAAGGCTCTCGAGCTCAAGAAGAGGTTCGACCCCAACGACGTTTTCTACGCCCAGAACGGCGTCGGATCCGAGAACTGGGAGATGTCGGAGATGATCATGGGCAACTTGCCGTCTCAGAACAGCAAGTTGTGCCGCAAAGAGTAGTTGTTGGTGTGCACGATTTTGTATCGTTTTGATGGCATTGTATCCTAATTTCTTTGTAAATATTGTCTCCTTACATAACGAGGCCAAGTCGCGCCACTTGTAGCCTAAAGCAAGATTAGTAGATGATCTCAACGCATGAGAATAGCAACTTTTATACCATGTAAGACGTCAACATAATGATAATCACACCCCTAGAAGACGGGCAGTGCGATTCTTATCGACGGTCGTCATCGTTTTTCTCGTTCATTCTGTCCGACTGGGTATCCCGATCAACGCCTCTCTTGCTGGAGCGCGGGCCGAGTGAGCGAGCTTATTCCCCTGCCGGCCGGAGTGAAGATTTTCCAACTGTCCCAAGTCAGAAAATTATGCCGAGGGAATATCCTGTATTTGTTATAATGAAAAAGAAGTTTTCCGATCCACTTGCAACATGGCGGCGACGTTGTACTTCGTATGCCCAAGTTGGATGAAGCTTGGCAGGAAGGTGCTGGCGCAGTGTCGGAGACGTAGAGTGTACCTGACTGCATGCGCCCCACTTTCAATTTCACGCTAAACCGTACCCGGACAGGCGCATAACCTGCCTCTGAATTTCAAGGTGACATCTCCCCCAAACTCTTCAACCATAGCTTCACGAACCAGCCGTCGTCCATCATGGCTTCCATCGCCGCATCTCTGGCCGCGGCCCTCCCGAAACCAAAGTACACCGGCGAAGATGAAGAGATTCCAGCACGCGCTCAGCAACGCGGCCCGCGTATCGTAGGCGCCGGCCAGCTCGACGAGACCCAGATTGTGCTGAAGAGATCCGGTCCTCCACCGTACGGACAACGCGCAGGATGGCGCCCTCGAGGCCCCGAAGACTTTGGCGATGGCGGCGCGTTCCCCGAGATTCCGGTTGCACAGTACCCGCAAGATATGGGAAAGAAGGGAGCGTCGGCAAGCAACGCGCTCGCGATCCAGGTCGACGCTGAGGGAAAGCTGGACTACGGCGCCATCGCGCGCCAGGGGCACAGCGAGGACAGAATCGTGCACACCTCATTTAAGGACCTTATTCCCCTCCGCCAACGCGCCGACGCGGGCGAGATCGATCTTAGCCGACCAAGCGAAGAAGAAGTCGCTGCGACGGCGGAAAAAACAAAGAATGCTCTGGCAGCGTTGGTCAGCGGCGCGGTGGCGGCTCAGAAGCCCAAGAACGTCAATGTTGGAAACCGCAAGGACCCGACATTCGTGCGATACACGCCGGCAAACCAGATGGGCGACAACTCCAAGAAACAGGATCGCATCATGAAGATCGTGGAGAGGCAACGGGACCCGATGGAGCCCCCGAAGTTCAAGCACAAGAAGATCCCCCGCGGACCACCGAGCCCTCCTCCTCCAGTCCTGAGATCACCGCCACGAAAGCTGACGGCCAAGGACCAGGAGGACTGGCGTATACCCCCGCCAGTGTCGAACTGGAAGAACCCCAAGGGTTTCACAGTGCCCCTAGACAAGAGATTGGCAGCCGACGGCCGAGGTCTCCAGGATGTGGCAATCAACGACAAGTTTGCGCAGTTCTCCGAGGCACTGTACGTTGCCGACAGACACGCTCGCGAAGAAGTCAGACAGCGCGCCGCCATGCAGCAGAGACTTGCGGAGAAGGAGAAGGCGCAAAAGGAGGAGAACCTGAGGATGCTGGCGCAGAAGGCTCGCGAAGAGCGCGCTGGTGCCGGTCGACGCGACTCAAGGTCAAGGTCACGGTCGCGCAGCTACAGCGGGTCTGACTCGGAAGACTCTGACGGCTCAGAGGACTCTGAGGTGCGGGAGAGAGAGAGGGCCAGAAAGGAAAGGATGCGCGAGGAGGAAAGGAAGCTACGTCAGTCACGGATGGGAGCGGAGAGGAGGGTCCAAGTCATGGCCAGGGAGCAAAACCGGGATATCTCTGAAAAGATTGCGCTCGGCCTTGCGAAACCCACACAGTCCAAAGAGACTATGTACGATTCAAGACTCTTCAACCAGACGAGCGGCTTTGACAGCGGCTTCAACGAGGACAACCCTTACGACAAGCCGCTGTTTGCGGCACAAGAAGTCATCAACAATATCTACCGCCCTCGGGCCAACATGGACGACGAAGAGGACGAGGCCGCGGGCGACAAGGAGATGGCCAAGATTCAAAAGTCCAGCCGCTTCGGCGAGGCCTTGGGCAGGGGAACATTCAAGGGCACAGAAGATGTCGAGGTAAGCATGCCAGCTCGCAACGCAGTGAAGACGGAAGCTAACAAGTCTGCTTTACAGGAAAGGGAGGGACCAGTACAGTTCGAAAAGGACGCGGGAGACCCCTTCAATGTTGACAAGTTTCTGTCCGAGGTGGAGCAGAGTTCATCGTCCAAGAGAGGATACGGACTCAATGACGAAGAATCCCGGCAGTCAAAGCGGGCCCGAGTAGAAGAGGACGAAGATTAAAGGGCTGGAGCTAGCACCAGGCAGCAGGCTTGTTCGGCGGGGCGGAAGGCAGACGGCCATCGAGATGGCGACTCGTTGAAGCATGGCGGAAAAAAGAGACGAGTGAAGACAGCGACGATGTTGAGAAATCAGGGCGCAGAGCATAATGCAGAAAAAGAATTTGACGAGCTCCGTACAGAAGTCGGTGCGAGCTAAGACGAAGAACCATTGGACGATTGCGTGGTGTAACCAATGTTCTAGGGCGAAGAGGCAAGGGGTGAAAGCCGACTGGCCAGTCCGCAGCGACGTTGACGGTTTCAAAGCCTCGAGATTCATGCGGGATCGTTTGGCTCAGCAAGCTCAAAGCCGAGAACCGGACGAGGCGGACACAATTTTTTTTTTTTTTTGTCTCTTTTTTGGCATGCTCGCCAGGCGATCCGGGTTCGTGCCAGACAGGCAGGCTTGGTGGTTCGGTAAAACTTGTCAGAGTTGGGTGTGTCGGGCTCAAGTGACAGTCAGGGTCGACGAGGGCGGCGCCGCGGGTGGTCATTGGCTGCGTCAATGTTCGGAAGCAACAGTCAAGACATCAGGCGAGCAGGGGTTGGTTGGGTTTGGGGGGCTTGAAGGGGGGAAAAGTTGAGACGAAGATCAGGCAGGGTGGGAAACGTGGGACATGGAGCATTGGACGTTCCGGCCTATATTTGTTGTCCGTAGCTTGATTGACGGCTTGTTGAAACAGCTGCAGCGGTTCTCTCTCGCTCTCTCTTTGTGATTTTTGTGTTAAGCTCTGGGTTGGAGACTCCAGCAGCGTTGGCCAAGAACCAACCGATGTCGATGATGTGATGATGCTAGTCAAGCACTTTCCAAGTTCCAGCAGCTTGGAATGGAGCAAGAGGGTGAGGGCGAGAGGCAGGGGGGAAGTCAAGAATGGGGAAAGTTGGCAGCTGAAGCATCGCGAGCTTAACAGTCAGAGGAGTGCGCCATTCTGTGGTAAGCTTAATTTCTGGGCAGTTCGGCATCGAGATGCGGCTGTTGGCTGGTTCGAGTCGAGTGTTGAGACTCAGAGTTTTGAGGCTTGCTTCTGATATTTGGCTTTCCCGGCAGCGTTCGCCAGCAGTTCCGATGCAGCCTCAGCCCACCAACTCGCAGAGACCAGGTTTGCGAGAGCTGATCGACTCGGTTCATATGTGAGCGTTCCCCTTCACCCGACCCTTCTTTTGGTCCATTGAGTTCTTGGTTGCACGAGCGGCAGCGGGCAAGTCAAGCCTGATCCGAATGCGGGATTCCAAGCGCAGATCGACACGAGATGTTGGGTTCTGTCAGCGGGCTGATGTCCATTCATGCGGCGGAGCCCTTGCGGATACGTGAGGAGAGGGCAATATGTACCGCAGTATGGAGACAGTTAACAGGTAAGTTTTTGTTATTCCATTTTCCTCCAGAGTTATTTTGTTCTCTTTCCCTGTGCCTGGCGAGCCAAGGACGACGTTGAGACTTTTGTCGGTGGAGGATCTCCTTGAGGCCTGAGACATGGACCTTTTAGCGCCCCCCACAGCTACAAGCCCAGAAAAGGATTAACATGCCAGCCAAGCTACGCTACTAGTCAATATACTTATCTTTTGCAGTGAAATCAATACTTTTTAAGTACCTCTACTTCCACTAAAACCAGCCAACATTTATCCACTTTTTTTAACAGCTATCCCATTAAACACTGGATGTAGCTCAAACTGAAACTGGCCAATTGCATAATTCAATTTATGACTGACTCCACATGAGGTATATAGTTGATAAGGGGGTTCTAACTTAAATTTCGCTCTATATATCCCTTCTAGCAATGCTGACGTTTAGGGCTTAACACTATGCTATTTCACCTAGCAGTCGCCTTGACAGCAGAGGGGTATGTTGCACTGAAGGCAGCCTTAGTGTGTACAGCATGCTAGTGCTATATTCTTATCAGTTTCCCTTAATATAATCTTTTTGAAATGCTTTATATATATCTAACACTTTTATTTTCTTTTATGCTGTTTGAAATTATATAGCTTATTTTTAGTAAGCTGAACAGTTAAAAAAGACTTCTCTCTAAATATAATACCTCTAAATTTAGCTATTAATTACTTATAAAGTTTGTAATAAAATATAGCAGAAGGCTTTTTATAATATAAGTTTAAAGCTTTATAGAATAAATATATATTAGTAAGTATAACCTTTATAGATATATAAAAATTAGCAAATATTACTTTAAAATGCTCTATTAGCAGTTAATATATTTAGTAAAAAATTAAGAGCTATAAGCTGCTAGCTGCTGCAGCAGCTATAATATATAGTAATACTTCTGCAGTTAGCTTTATATTAGTTGCTAATATTAATATTATTTATACTATAGTTATATATATTAATTAGAGTAGGTATAAATAGTTATTTAACAGCAATAGTAATAATAAATAGCTTCTGCTTAGATTAACTAGCAGTATTAATATATAAGCTAGTAAAGCTAATAGTAAAGTTAATTTGAAAGAGTACTTATAATATTCTAGCTGAAGTTAATATAACTAGAAGACACTTATGCTAGCATAAAGTAGCAATCTCCCTGCTGTTAAATATACTGCTGATCAGAAGCATAACAGCATTATCTTTAAATGCAAATTAGCAAGCTTTACTGTTTAAAGTAAGGTATATATATAGGTAGCTTTAGGAGATATAGTCACTCTTTTTGTTATTAGCTTATAGCTGCCTAAATAGCTTAATAACCTTAAAGTTCAGCCTAATAATGCTAATAGCAGTAATAAGTAGCTGCAGTTAATATAAATAATATATAAGGTTAACAGTAGTAAATAAGTTATTAGTAAAAATATAGTAATAAGTAGTAGCAGCCTCTAGCTAGAAGTAGTAAGTAGGTAGGCGTTATAATAGGGTGATAATAACAGCTTAAGTAGATGCTAGTTGCTTAGCTACTAGCAGCTTCTGCAGCATTTTTTTCCCTATAAGAGAAGTAAAACCCTATACTGCCTCTACTGAAGCTTAAACCTAGGCCTCTAGCAGAAAGATAGAATTAATGCTAAGAAGGCTCTTTTTAGCAGCAGCAGCCTCTAAAGTTAATAATAGATTAGTATGCGCATAAGGGATCTATAAGAGGAAGTAGCCCTATTAGGCTACTACTTATAATTTAAACCTAATTTTAATAAGCTTTTTAGGCATTTTAATAATATTATAAAACCTTCCTTAGAAGCAGATTATACACTTATTAACAGCAATAATAGTGCTAAGGTTCTATAGCTATAGAGATACTTCTTATATTTAGGTTAACTATAGCTTAACTTTCTGCTAGATCTCTATAAGGAGGTTAGGCATATTTAAGTTTTATAGGCAGAAGTTAAGATATAAAGTAGCAAAGTAGTTACAAGAGAGCTATTTAGTAATATTATAGATAAGGTGTAAAGGATCAGTTGACTAATAATAATTGAGGTTAAATTTATAGTGAACTGATATATAGATTAGTATAGCGAGAAAGATATAAATTTCTGCTAGTAAAGTCTTAAAGCATAACTCAGTTTGTAATACCTTCTGCTTTAAGCCTTATTGAAAGCTGCTAGTACTAACTTACTGCTGCTAGAAGTATTTATTAGTATAGTTAGCCTATTTAGCAACATTAGCAGCAGTAATAAAGCATAGGAATAGATTGAGAGAAGTCTCACTAGTAAGATTAGCAGCAACTAATATATAGCCTATAGGCTGCAGCTTCTAGAAGAAGTTATAGCAATATAACTCTAGAATACTGCTGTTAAGCTACTCTTTCAGTAAGTACTATATAATTAGCTTAAGCCTGAAAAAAAGGTGTTTTTTAGCGCTATTAAGGGTTAGAAAAGTAGAAAGAGTTAAAATAGCTTATAATAAGGCTTATAATAAGGCTTAAGTAGAAGACAGCTTAGATATAACTATTACTTGCAATAAATCTAGTTTTAAGCTAAAATTAGCTATAGAAATAATAAAAATATCAAAAAAAAGAGCTTACTATTATTTTTATTATTAGAATTAATATCTGTGAAGTTAACAGCATTATTATCAGTATTATTATTAATTAGTAGCAGTAGTAAGTTGAAGAGCAGATTTTCTAATAGTGACGTTAGAAGGCTGAAACAACCTAGCGCTAGCTAGGTCAAAAAATCTATAACTAGCTAAAAGCGCGCTAATCAAAATCCTATATATCTAGTTAGTTAAATTAAGTAAAAATAAAGCAAATCATATTAGCATTATTAATAGTAATCTAAGCATAAAATAACAGTTTTTATCTTCTGCAGGCAATTAAAAATTCAACACAGATCAATAACTAAAATAGAGTTAAAAAAAATAATCTCTATGTTAAGTTATACCTAAATATCTCTTTTTTTTTATTAGCTGCATTATAGTTGATTTATGCGAGAGTTTAAAAAAAATGCTGTTGCATTTTAAGGCTTTAGTAGGGGTCTAATGTCACTTTTCGCGAAAATGGGCAAAGTGGGTTTTGAGCTACATCTGGCGTTTAATAGGATAAGTTAACTTTATTCCTCAACTTAAATCTTTTACCTACTTGCTTATAACACTACTATAATACTTCTACTTACTTTATATCAAATTAACTTTGAAAAATACTTAAAAAATAAATAATATTTATAATAATAATATTATTAAGTTATTTAATAATTATAATAGCGATTTTAATATTGCTAATAACTTTAAAAATTCTAATACCTCTATATAGCGCTATATATCTATCAGCCTCAGCATTATTAATAACTCTCACTAGCTGCCTGCTGTAAGAAACCTTAATAAGATTGAAGTAAGTATATTAATACTGCTATAAATATACTAGTTTTTACCTCTACCTCTAAGCAAGCAAAATCTACTACTAAACCTCTAGCTAGCTGTTCTATATAATAATAATGCAGTATAGCATAACCTTTATAAGCCCTACCTTCTGCTAAGTATTTAGCATAATAAAAAGCTTTTAAACTATATTAATAGCATATTATATTGCAAACTTCTTATTAAGTATTTTAAATATAAGATATATCTACCTCTAGACCTCTTGCTACTATAAATATAGCAAAAGTTTATCCTTAAGTAGATAGCTAAGCAGTAAGTATATTAGACTAATAAGAAGTTAGAGATATATTAATATGCTTGCAATCCTACTGAAGCAATAAAAAACTTTGCCTAGGCATCTGTAAGAGACTGGGCACACAGAGCGGCAATGCTAGGGACAACCTGGCTAATGAAGGCTGAAGGTATAGAGACGCCTGTAGGCCTAGGGCATAGAACCTTCCATAGCGAGAACTTAGCGAGGACTTGCTGAAGGTTAAGAAAAAGGGATTTTAGAAGAAGTAAGCAAAAGTAGCGTAGCAATACTATATCTACTTTTTAGGTGCTTCTCTTATCAGTTTGACTTAACTGTAGCTTATAGCTTCTAAATACCTTTATAATTCTTTTGCTTCTACTTTAATTTAAAAAGATTAGTAATAATAATAGCATTATATATTTAAGTAATATTTATTAATTAGGCTAAAAAATTTATACTTAATATTTGCTAAGTATAGAGTGAAACAGCCTATATAAACCTATATAGAGAAGATAACTTTAGTAAATAATTAAAAGATAATATAAATTAATAAAGAGAAGTGAGAAGCTATGCTTTAAGTGAGGCTAGAAGCCTTAAAGAGGATAGGCTACTTATACTGAACGCTTGCTACTTAGGTGATAAGTATATATAAAAAGATAGAAACTATAAGACCTCCCCCTATAGACTGAACAGACTATAGGGCTAGACATTTATAGCTGCAGCTAACAGGCTAGCTTAAGCTAGAGGGCTAGAAGAAGTAACTAGCTAAGTGCTAATGCAGCAGATAATTGCTATAATAGCTAGCTAGTAAGAGCTAATTGCTGTTATACTAAGTAATTAAGTGCTTACTAAATAATTGCTTAAGGTTTTTAAGAAACTTTTAAATTATAATATAGCTTACCTTACTAGTAAGTTTATAAATATAATAAGGGAAGATTAGCTTATTATAATAGAAGAAGCTTATAAATATCATTTTAGCTGTTCTGATAACTAATATATCTAATAGGCTGTAAGTATAATAGAGTATATCTTATAAATAGAATAGTAAATATATCAGTAAATACTTATAGATATTTTAAAAAGAGAGGTTAACTTAAAATAGAAAGACTTTAGAATCTTTATAAGAGAGCAGCATATTATACTTAAACTCTAAAAATAAAACTACTGTAATATTTTAAAGTAGTGCTGTTAGAAAGATAATAAGAAGCTAATTATATATTAAGCTTAATAGAAGTCTATTAATTAAGCTTTCAGCAAGCTGAATATAAGTAATATAAAGGTGTATGCTTTCTTTTAAGGCTTTATAAGGACCTTAAAAGATAAACTGTTTAAATAAGATATTAACTATACTGATATATATACTATTGCTCTATATATTTAGAGGTTATAAGAGATTATAAAAAGGAGGTATATAGGAAGAACTGCTAGATGTTCTAAGTTATATAAGCAACTGCACTTAAGCTTTTTAAACTGCCCTTATAAGAGCAGTTTGTAGCTTTTTAGGTTGTTAGACTAAAGGAATTACTGTCTAAAGACTCTGTTTTAGAATAACTGCTTAGTAAACATCTGTATAATATCTAGCTCCAGTAGTAAACTTTTTAATTCTTAGAGATCTTAATATTATAACTGCAAGAAGTATAGATATATTTCCTCTAATTATACTAAGAATTAAGTGTAGCTAATAAGCAGCAATTAGAACTTTAACTTAAGATAAAGTAAGATTAATGCAATTTTAGTATTTTATATAACTAATGCTGAAGACTTAAGAAATAAATAGGTATAAAAGCAACTTTAAGGGGTATCATACTAGAAATCACTTTAGTTTTAGTAAGATAAACTGTTAAAAAATAGGCTTTAGCATTCTAAGTAGCTAGTGAAGTTAAACTAGAAGTTAATATAAATATCTGCATAGCAGTAGATATTATATAAAAAGACCTTATTAAGAAACTTTAATTAAAGGAGGCTATAAGCATTGCAGCTTTTAAACTAATAAACTTCTAAAGAAGGCTTATATCTACTAGAAAGGTTTACTAGCTTATATTCTTCTTTATAGATAGTTAAAAATATCTATAAAAGATTTATTAAGCTTTTGTTATAAGCCTCTACCTTAAAAGAGCAAGAGATATTCTCTTGTTTAATAATTTAATAAAATAGGAAGATATTTATATTAATACTTATATATATATCTAGTTATATAAATGCTTCTTATTTGCTGAACTAGAGGTAATTATCTAAGAAATTATAGAAAATAGCTAATAAGCTTATATTATATACCTAATAAGTGCTTTAGCTTTTAATAAGAAGGAAATTAAGACCTTAAATAAATACTTACTAAGTGAAAGCTAGGAAAAAGAAGTCTCTAAGGAATTTTAAAACTTTATTAATATTTTTAATAAAGAAAACATAAAGAAAGTTCTTAAGCTAAAAAGAGCAGTATATTATATTAAACTGAAATCTAGCAAGGAACTCCTATATAAGCTTATATACTTTATATCAGCAGAATAACTTTAAATGCTTACTAAATATATTTAAGAAATAGAGGCAGCAAGCTATATATACTGTTCAACTAGCTCTGCAGAAGCATTTATGCTATTTATACTTAAGAAAGATAAAAGTTTATAATTATATATAGATTATAGAAGATTAAATAAAATTATAGTGAAAAACTATTATTCTCTACTACTGATTAATAAGCTTTTAGACAGGCTTACTAGTATAAAGTTTATTTTAAAGATTAATTTAAGCAAAATATACTATTATATTGCAATTAATAAGGCAGATAGATAGAAAACTGCATTTAGAATAAGATATAAGCATTTTAAATATATAGTAATGCTATTTAGGCTTATTAACACTTCTATAACTTTTTAAGTATATATCTACTAAATGCTTACTAACCTTTTAGATATCTGCTATATTGCATACTTAGATAATATTTTTATCTACTTAGATATAAGAAAGCAGTATACTAAAGACCTCTATATTATCTTATGCTGCCTAAAAGCTGCTAAGTTATTTATAAAACTAAAGAAGTATAACTTTTATTAGATAGAAGTAGACTTCTTAAAGTTTTATATTACCTAAGATAGTATAGAAATAAACTTAAAATAAGTCTAAGTAGTTGCTAAATAGCTAGTACTAAAGTCTTTTAGAGATATATAAGTATTCTTAGGATTTTATAATTTCTATTATAAGTTTATTATAAGATATTTCTATATTGCTGCTTTTATAAATAGTATGCTTAAAGGAAGCTAAAACAGCATAAAGTTAAAAGCTTTTGTCTAAATAGAGGAGATATAGACTGCATTTAAGATGCTTTAGAGAGTATTTGCTGAAGCCTTAATGCTGAGATATTATAACTTAATGCTAGAAATAAAAGTTAAAACTGATATATCTATTTAAGTAGCATTTAGTATGCTTTTGCAGAAGTATAGCATAGTTTGACACCTAATAGCCTTCTAGTTAAAGAAGCTTTCAGATATAAAGAGATGCTAAGCTATAAGGCAGCAAAAGCTTCTAGCAATTATAAAAAGTTTAAATTATTAAGCTTAATATTTATAAAGACTTCTTAAGAAGTTTTTAGTTTTTATAGACTATGCAGCGCTAAAAGGAGTGCTTGCTGCATTTATGTAAGATATTTACAGAAGGCTTGCTTAATAGGTTTATCGTCTGTTTATATTTGATTTTGAAATTTAATATAGGTTAGAGGTTATAAATCTAGCAGATAGATTGTTATAATGTTTTGATTATATAGTAGAAGATGCAAAAGTGGATAATATGCTTTCTACTTTTAGAAAAAAGCTTAGGCTTATCAGCCAGCTTTTAGCAATAAATTGCTAATATATTGCTAAGCTTAAAGAGACTATAGCTACTGTGAAAACTTATATCTAAGCTATCTAGCAAAGCATATAAGAACCTTGCTAGAAGGCTAGCTCTAAAGTTGAAGGATCCTCACCTTCAGATTAGCACCACTTTATAAAAGAAACTAATAATCTACTGCATTAAAGTATATATATTAGTGCTATTATCTATTTAAAATTGCATATAAATGCTATGCTGACTGCTCTATAAGAGATTAGCAATATACTAAAAGACTTAAGAAGAGCTAAAGTTACTATACTAGAACAGTATATCTTATATACTATAATAAGAAAGCTTATTTAGAATAAAACAGCTTATATATTGCAACTAGGTATAGATCTTAAACAGATAGTTAGAGGACTATAAGCTAAAGACTACTTCTGCAGAGATCTTATAGCTAAGGTTTACTAAAATGCTAAAAAACACTAAAGATATTAACTTAATAAGAATAATATCTTTTAGTTTAAAAGAAGACTTATTATCTTAAAAGAAAGATCTTTCTGCTATGAAATCTTAAGAAATTATTATAATATACTTAGATTAAGGTATATAGGGGTAAATAAGACAGCTAAACTGATCTTATAAAAGTTTTATTAGTTATATCTAATAGAGGATATATAGCGATATATTGCTAAATGCTTGTACTGCTAAGAGGTGTGCATACTACAGTATAAACTATATAGACTGCTGTAAATATTAGAACTACTAGCATACTTATTCTAATAGATTTCTTTAAACTTCTTAACTAACTTATTAGAAAGTTGCTAAGATAATAAGATTGTTTATAATGCAATCTTAGTAGTTATATACAGAATAACTAAAGTAGTCTAATTTTTAGTAATAACTAAGCGACTAAATGCTGCAGGCTTAGCAAGGATCTTATACTAAGAGATTAAGTGTTAATATAGCATACTTAAAGCTATTATTAGCAATAGAGATAAACTGATCACTAGTCAGTTCTAGTGAGACTAAACTAAAGCTTAAGATATAGAAAGGTATATCTCTATAGTATAGCATTTATAAATAGATAGTTAGACAGAAAAGATATATTAGACTTTAACTGCATATTTCTTAAAGTTTAGTAAAGGTTTATATAACTAATAGGTAATACAGCTAGTTAAAGCTAAATTCTTATATAATAATAGCAAATATACTATTATTAGTATATTGCTATTTGAGGCTTTTATAGAATACTACCTAAAAATAATTAACTACTACTTACTATATATTAACTTTAAAACCTAAAAGGTTGAAGAAAAACTTAAGAAGCTAATAGAGGTTTGCTAAAAGATAGCTAAGAATTAGCAGCATATAACTGAAGTATAAGCTAAAAATATAGATACTAAAAGAAAAGTATAATTATATAATATTAGAGATATTATAAAACTTTTAACTAAGAACTTTTATTTTATAAAAAGTTAGCAAAAGCTTACTCTATAATTTATTCCTATGCTAGTTATAGAAGTTATAAGCTTTAATACTTATAGAATATAGCTTCTAGAGAAGTATAATTAGGCATATAATATCTTCTCTATTGCACTACTAGAGCTGTAGTATAGCTGAAAGTTTGCTGAAAAACTGCTCTCAAACTTAAAAAAAGACCTTAAAGAATAAGAGGTTAAAGATATTATATTGTGAAGAGAAGCGCTAGAGAGCCCCCTATATCTAGTTAAATAGAAAGGCTAGCTAATAGAATATAATACCTAGAAGCTTAAAGAATACTTAGTGAATACTTTATAAATTCTTATAGAATTTAAAAAGCAGTAGCATAAGTTATATTATAAGTGGGATAATAAGTAGTATAGAGAAAATAAGAAAAGTTAATTAACTGTAAGACAGTTAAAATGCTAGCAAAAACTCCTTAAACCTTTTGCAAAAGCAATATAAAACTATAGATATCTAACTAAAAATATCTTATAGAAATCTATTATGCTTTTGCTGAAGTTTTGCTGATAATATTACTTTTTATCTTCTTCACTATTTTTATTATTATTATCTTTATTTTTATCTTTCTCTTTTTCTTCTTCTTTATCTTTAGCTTTATTCTTATTATCTTTATTCTTACTGTTATTACTATTACTAGTTATATTGCTATTCCTATTCTACAGATTATTGCTAAGCTTATTAAAGTTGCTGTTATTGCTATCCTTCTTACTAGAAGAATTATCTTTATTGTTAGTATTAACTAAGTTCTAACAAACTGCTGCTAAATACTTATTAATATCTTTATAAGAATTAGAGTAAGATATAAAACTACTACTAATAGTTTTAAAGATTATAATTAAAGTATAATAATAGGTATTGCGAAATATATAGGTATTTTAAATCTTTAAAAGATCTTATAAAGGAAGTGTAGCTATATAAAGATTGCTCTTTAAGAGATATATTGCTAAAATGTTAGCAAGCTTATTAAGGAAGTCAGCCTATTTAAAGATATAAGTTTTATTATGCAAATAGAAAAGAAGAGTACTTTCAATCTGCCTTATAATTTTATCTATCTTATTTTAGTCTTTAGCTTAGCAAGCTAATTATAAATATTTATTAGTATAAAGGTGAAAATAAAGTAGACTATAAGATAAAACTTATATTTAAGGATATTTAGAGTTATGCTTATATATAAGCAGTAATGCTCTTTTTAACACTTATAGCTACTAATTGGTTATTATAATTCTTAGTGTCTTATTAAAGGCTAGTAAGGTTTACTAACTACTTATAGAGACTTTAGAGAAGTGTCTAATTTTTTTTGATTGCAGTAAAGATATAGTAAATCTTATGCTGGCAGTGATAACTAGCTTCAATTTAATAGATATAATATTTAACTTAGTTCTAATAGTAGCAAATAGTTAGAATAAAGTAGAAAGAAATCTAGAAGTGAAACAGTTAGCTTATGCTTTCTCTGAATAATTGCTAAACTTACTCTGCAGCATTTAACGCTATGCAACTAGCATAACTTATATATATAATCTCTATTATAGGCATAAATATAAATAACTTTGCTGCTTTTATAAAGCTATAATATATAGCTAATATAAAGCTTGCTGCTATTAGATTGGTTGTATTAATATATGCTATTACTAAGCTTGGAATTATTAGGATTGTACTTAGTAAGGATTTAAGTAATAAAGCTCTCTATACTTATAATATTAGTTATAGAAGTATTATAAAGTGGGGAAGTGTTTGTGAAAGGTCTGTAGAGGCTTAATGAAGCTTGTATAATGTGAAGATGCAGAAGGATATATTGTTGTGAGGAAAAGAAGAACTAAACTGAAGTAGAGAAAAGCTGTCACTTTATAGATAATTATGAGGCTTTATTAAATAGTTATAGAGGCAGATATAATGTTAGATGAAGTAAATAACAGTTATTTACTATAGTAAGCATTACTAAAAGTGAGAAAGCAGATATAGTGAATTAATAATAGCAGTTGCTATCTAACTTAATTAACAGCTTTATGATATATCTGTTTAAAAAGAGGATGATAAAATGAAAAATGAAGCTATTATAAAGAATATTATAAAGATATTATATTAGGAAATCTTACTGAATAAAGGGTGAGTTTGCAAGGAATAAAAGTAATAAAATACCTAGATAACTATATTTACTAAAAAGAAAAATAAATATCACTTTCTTTAAAAATAACTAATAAAAAGATTTAAAACAAAAAGATCTATATATAGCTTAAAAGACCCTAATTAATAATAACTATAATGATGACAGCTTAAATAGACGATAGAGCTTTTGCTGAACATATAACAGCTACCTGCTGTGCTAAACAACAGAGAAAGATAATAAAGGCTGCTCTAAATAACAGAAGAAGATTGCTATAGCTACTTTAAACTAGAGGCTGACTATATAGTAGAGATTATTATAACTAAAAAGGGGATAATTATAAGAAACTAAGCATATAGAGCAGCAATACTAGGGATAACCTAGCTAATAAAAGCTGAAGGTATAAAGATGCCTATAGGCCTAAGGCATAGAACCCTCCACAATAAGAACTTAGCGAGGACTTGCTGAAGGTTGAGAAAAGGAGATCTTAGAAGAAGCAAGCAAAAGTAGTGCAGCAATACTATACCTACTTTTTGGGTGCTTCTCCTATCAGTTTGACCTAACTGTGGCCTGTAGCCTCTAAATACCTTTACAGCATCTCACCAGCCTTAATATATAACTATAGTAGAGATATATATCTTTTTAGGTGTATTTATTTATATAACTATTTATTAAGAAAATGCCTTCTATAACTATTAGATTAAGTATAACTATTACCTTCTCTACCTTATTAATTATTAGCTTTCTTATAACTACTTTAAATAGTTATATTGCAACTTTTCTATTTATAACTTTATTGCTAAGCCTCTCTGTAATATATACTTAACAATATATAAAAAGGTTATCTATTAGAGCAATTAGCTATAGTTAGTATTAATATAGCTATAGTTACTTAACAGCTATATTGCTGTTAATAAGAATATAGTCTGTTATTAAAGCTGCTATTTTAATATTTAATATATATAAAGTAAGTTTATACCTATTAGCTTTAAAGTATAAGTTATAAAGAAAGCTAAATACTTTTTTTAGTAAGCTTAGTATATAAATAAAAGTCTATTAAACTTTTTAATTATATATCTACTAGCAGAGACTAAAGAGCTTACCTTTATAAAAGCAGTTATTATCTATCTTATTTTATTACTGTTAATATTATTAAGCTGACGCTAGCAATATTATCTTTTTATTAATAACTTATTTACTTCTATTAACTTACTTTAATATTTCTAGTGCTGCAATATTATTGCTATAAGCACTATATATAACGCTTAATATAGCAAAATCAGCTTAACTCTCAGTAAGCTTAAAAGCTGTAATAATAAGGCTAAAAAGATGCCTTAAAGCATTATTTATTATAAAATAACTAAAGATAGTATAGTTTGCTAGCTTCTATTTAAAAATAGCTTCCCTATTTTAATAGCAACTATAAGCTTTTATAGCTTTAAATATGCTTTCTTTAAGCTCTAAAAGAGGCTTTATAGTAATATAACCTATACTAATATATTATAAGCCCTTTTTGAAGCTTATAATCTTATTATAAGTAAGGTTATAATTATATATATAAAGATGCTACTCTTCTTTTAGTTTTACTATATATATAATTAATATATAAATACTATTAATATTAGCAATTAATATAAAGCTAACAACTGCTATAAGCATTATATATACTACAGTAGCTACTAAGTATTAAATTTTAACTTTAATCTACTTATTAATATTATTAATATCTATTTAGCTTTCTATAAGACTTAATATAATACTTATATATATTATAGCAATAGTAAATAATATACTTAAATATAAAAGCAATTTTAATAACACCTCTATAAAGAGATTATAGTTATATATAGAGAAGCAGCAATTTTAAACTGCAAATCTACTACTATAAAAAAAAAGCTTTTTACTTAGCTAAATTACAGCTTATTATTATTGCTAGAGAGGAGGTAGTGCATATAGTGTTCTTTAGTATATAAACATAAAGTATTTAGCAAAAGAGATATTAATAACTTATTTAGCAACTATAGAATAACCTCTAGGTGTAAGCAGTGCAGCATAGCACTTCACAAGCAAAAGTGCTAAGATGCTTAGCATACTAAAAAGAAAGCTAAACATAAGTAGCCTAAGTTAGAAAGGATCTGCAGCTGAATATAACACTTCAATTAGACGCCTCTACAGCTATTGCCCACGCCACAAGTGTCTTTTGCTGATGTACTGCGGAGTCTGAGGGCCTCTGAGGGCCTCTGCTGACTGGCTGGATGTGACGGGATCTAAAAGGTCCATGTCTCAGGCCTCAAGGAGATAGAGAGACAGACAAAGACTTGGCTTCAGCGCCCAACTTGGCTCCTGTCGCCAAGCCCTTTAGCGCAGGTGCGCTGTTCGCCCCGTACGCCATGGCAGTGTGGCACCTGCAGGCGGCGCGCTTTGAGGCGCTATGAAGTGTCGATCGAGCCCGGCTGCATCATCCGAGTTCAACGTCAAGCCTTTCTTTTGCTTCTTCGTCTTCCTGCACCAGCAGTTCGGACTCGTTTTCTAGCACTGACCGGGCGCCAGCCAACATAGACTGGCATCAAGCCGAGGGACACCAAGCCGAGGCAGATGTTCTCATCGTTACGTTGCGTTCCATCTCCACGACGAACGGCGAAGCTGAGATCCGGCCGAAGTCAACCTGACCTCCGCCCGCCCAGCTGAAGAAAAGCTTGGTTCCTCCTCGTGGAGTCGTTGCGTGGAGTGAGTGACCTGAATGGAGAGTGGATGAGCAACAACAGAACTCCCGAAGGCCAGGGACGAAGACCCCGGCCGGCAGTCCCCCATTCCATCCCATCTATGTTTCTCTTTCCTCGCTACCTGCCGTGGTCGACCAAGATCCCACTCCAGAGACCAAGACAGGACCCTGTAACGACGTGCTGCACGTCCACTTCAGATGTTCCGTCGCTGTCCTCTTTTGCCCCTTCCTTCATGCCCGAGAGGTGTCTCTGGCCCCAAAGCATGAACAGGAAGCTTCTTCCCAGACACGACACCCCGGACGCACCGGCCAGCCATCAGCGGCCAGCATGACAGACTTGACTTTTGCGATGCACCTCAGGTCTGAGTCCACTACACACCAAAACCCCGGCCTGTCAAGGTTCGTGTAGAGAGTGTCACTGTCCGCCCCGCCTCAATGCTCTGCAGAAGCCTGCGAAGCATGCCGCACCTGCAACTGCAACCCGAGCCAGAGCCAGAGCCAGCTAGCCCTGGTCTAGTCTAGTCTGGTCTGTTCCTGTCTTGTCCGGTCTGGCAGTGTCTGTCGTCTGGCCTCTGCACTACCTTACCGCCCATGACCACCACCACCTGCAAACTAGCTCCCGAAGCTCTCGTGGTCGGCGCCGTCATCCAGTTGCATCCGAGCCCGAACTTGGCGTCCGGCGGCGGTGCCAGTCGTTCTCTTGTTTCCTTATGCCTTGCCCCTGGCATCTGCGAGCACCCAGGGGATCACCCATACCTCGGACGCACTGCTGAAGCTCAATTGCCAAGTTGGCCGTTACTTGTTGGGCACCTTGTATCATGTCTCTGCCCCCCGCGTCGTGGCCTCGGCGGCGAACTTTGTCGTGTCTTTGACGGAGGAGCCCACGACGATGCTTATTTCTTTCCGGTCTGCCCACCTCCGGCTCATCCTTGGTTTCCTCTATTCCCTCATCTCTTCTCATCGTCGTTAACTTTGGTACCTGGCATTTACACTATCTTCCATTTTAATATCTCTCCATAATTTCATTTCATGCCTCTGCGAGGACTGCGCCGCTTTCACACACAGCTACCACACCAAACCCGTCCAAAGTACCCATATCTCCATCTCTGCCCGCGCTCACCGAGCCACGGTTCATCCCCCCGGCATACCACGCCATATTATACTAGCCCGAAAGCTGGCTCGATAATACGAGAATCCCGCGCCTTGGACTCCCAGCTGCGCGCTCTTCAGAACCCCCCCTGATGCGAGACGTATCGGCATCCCCTGCAGACACACTTGGAGTCGGGCAACTGGACTAGTCCCATTGGGCCCAGGTTGTTAGAGCGATCCACCGCCAACAACGTACACGCGTACGTAGTACGTATGATAGGCGTAATCGTCGGACGCTCTGATTTTAAATCGGGGAGCGTATCAGCTTGAAGACGATGGTTCCAAATCTGGGGCCAAACTCATCACTCGGCTACACCCCGTTTGAATACTGGAAGGGCCCGAAACCAGTTATTCCCAGGCCAAAACGCAAATCAAGAGCCGTCGCCCTCGATCTAGAACCGCTGCTTCCCACCCCCACCCCGGGCCCGAGGCCTCGCGCTGCCGCAACATGGCCCGTTCAACATGGCCAGAAGAAACCTCGCCATCCTCCTCCTCCCCCGAGTGCCTTCGTGGCGCAGCCACACTCATTCATCGCATCGCCCAATAAGGCGAAACCTTTTGCGGAGATTCTCGTCGTCCCCCCAAAGGTCCTGGTGCATCCACTTTTTCGAGACGAGATAAAGACCCCAGACTGGCCCAGGGGATTCTCCCCGTACCCGGATTCCATGAACGACTCGACTTACAACATCATGGGCGAATACGGTTTTTCAAACGAGCGCCTCGCCCAGAAGTCCACCACCGCGTGGTGGGATCCCAGGGGGTGGACGAAGCGTATCTGGGCCGGTGTTAGTGCCGCCATCATCATTCTCATCGTTATCATCGTCGCCGTCGCCGTCACCCAGGCCAACGCAAACCGATACCCAGACTACTCAAAGCTGTCGTATACGCTGAGTGACACATGTACGGATCAACCATGCGAGGACTCCTCACCAGAAATCCCCGACTGATGAAAATTGGAAACCCCAACGCAGACTCTGGAGAGGACTTTTTTGACAAGTTCAACTACTTCAACACATATGACCCAAGTGTGTTCCACTCACACTCGACTGCCCGGCGCAGCAGCGTACTAACTGAGCCCGACAGCGGGAGGAATGGTTCACTACGTCGGCTCGGCTGAGGCGGCATCACGGGTACATCCATCATCACTCCTACTTGACGTAAACATCAAACTGAACCCCAGCCAAAAAAGAACCTGACGTACGCCACCTCCGACACGGCGGTACTCCGCGTCGACAGCACCACCGGCAACAGCTCCACCCCGGACGCCTCGACCGGCCGCTTCTCCGTCCGCGTCGAGTCCAAGACGCAGTACGACAAGGGCCTCTTCGTCTTCGACGTCAAGCACACCCCGTACGGGTGCGCCTCCTGGCCGGCCCTGTGGTTCTCGGACCCCAACAACTGGCCCGACTACGGCGAGATCGACGTCATGGAGGCCATCAACCAGGGCACCGACGGCAACCAGATGACGCTGCACACGACCTCGGGCTGCAAGATGGACGTCAAGCGCAAGCAGACGGGCAGCGTCCTCGAGACCGACTGCAAGAACTCGACAAACTCCAACGCCGGCTGCGGCGTCGAGGGCACCACGTCCTCGTACGGCACCGCCTTCAACAAGGGCGGCGGCGGCTACATGGCCATGGAGTGGCGCGACGAGGGCATCCGCGTGTGGCAGTTCGCCCGCTCCAGCGCGCCGTCCGACATCATGAACAGCTCGCCGGACCCGAGCGCCTGGGGCGAGGCCGTCGCTGACTTCCCCAACACCGCCTGCGACATGTCGTCGCACTTCAAGAACCAGTCGCTCATCATCAACATTGACGTCTGCGGCTCGCTCGTCGAGGCCAAGTACGCCGACTCGGGCTGCGGCGGCACGAGCTGCTCCGACTTCCAGGCCAACAACCCCAGCGCCTTCGAGACGGCGTACTGGGAGTTTGGAACCTTCAAGTTCTACTCGGCTTCGTGATGTGTTGGACTACATATTTCAGAAAGGGAATGTTGATACGGAAAAAACACGGTTTGTCTATATAGAACATGAGATGATTGCCACCGACGCAGGTCACCGGTGGCTAAAAATGATCGTAACGGACGGGCGATCAATGACCTTTTGACTTTCAACGAGCGAGCGGGCCTTTCGAACATTTCTTGTGGTATTACACTCGAGAGGCAGGGACATTTTACAAGGCATGACCAAAAAGGGAGGACGCAAACGTCCTACAGCAAAAGTTCATAGTTCCTTCACCATTTCAGAATGGCTGCGGACTTAATGTCTAGAATGGTCTTGTGTGTCTATATATTACAGTTCACTTCCCGCGACCGCAGGAAACCCGTGCCGTCATGTTGACATGATACACACGCCAGAAGTGAGGAGTTTTGGTCCCAACCCGTCATCATACAAGAAATGCTGCCTGCCACAGCCCGGGGAAAGAAAGAAAAAGTCAAAGTGGAGAAGGTCCCTTGAAGTCTATCATCCCTCCCCCCCTCGAGGCCCCCATCCCGAAGAGGCTCCCCTTAAACGCCATGCAATGCAAACAATGTCGAAGCCACCACCACCACCCCCTTTTTCATACACTCCACGCCATGCCACCCGCATCTACTCGTCCTTCGGACTCCTCATGTACGCATCAATCGCCGCGCTGAACGCCGCAAACGCAACACATCCGCCCAGCGCCGCCTGCGGCCCCGCGTTCTTGGCCAGGATCCCGCCCGTCAGGCACCCCGCCGCCACGCCGTTGCCCAGGTCGTTCTTGGCCCGGAGCCCCTCGATCCCGCACTCGATGCCCGCGAACAGCGCGCCCACCTTGCCAAAGTTCTTGGCCATGCTGTACGACCGCGTGCCCATGTCCTTGAACCCCACCCGCAGCTGCTGCCGCAGCGGCAGCTCCGCGATGGGCGTCGTCGTCGGCTTGCCGTCGATCGTCGCCGTGTGGAAGGGTGTGTCGTAGGACATCTGTTACGTTTCGTTAACCCAATGCTCCCGTTCTGGCAAAAGACCTCATGAAGGGGAGACAGAAGAGGGTGGGGAGGGGGAGCTTACGGAGGCCATGAACATGCCAAACAATCCACCCATGCCGAATCCCATCACACCAGACATGACGCTCTTGGTCCAGCAGTTCTCCATGAAATTTTGCATCTGCAACGGCTCGTTAGTGCTTCGCTCCTCTCACAGTCGCTGAAATGTCCACACGTACAGCTGCCATCTGCGGATCCGAGGGACCCATTGCCGCATCGGCTGGCGATCCCGCCTGAGGGCCAACACCGGGGAAACTCATGGTAAACAAGCCGATCGATATGTCGCGATAGGGAGGGACGTTGCTCGAAGCGCGATAATTGAATGCGATCGCGACGCGTGGAGGACGAGGTTCGCGGGAGTTGACGGATCACCAAATTTCTGCCGCAGCAAACCACTCAGCGTTCTCGATGGCAAAAGATAAATTTCTTATCTTATCGGATTTGGGCTCAGTGGCACGTGCTTCTCCGACCGGCCTCCGAGCGGTCCCTCCCGAATTCGGTGGGGTCAGTCCGGGCATTCTCCGTGCGGCGCCCGAATCAGTAAACACAACATCATCACTCGTCCTGGACAACAGCACTCGTTTCAACGTCTTAAAATGAGCTACAAGAAGTCTGCCTCTATCGCGTGGGCACGGAATGAATCGCCCGCAATGACCCCGCTCGGCCTATAATATGAATGCCTATTGGTCAAAGTAAGAGTTGAGACCAATCCTGCCCGTCTTCGGCTCCAACTCCCGTTCAGCCATAACTGGCCGTAGTTTATCGATACCATTCCGAGATGCAGCGTCGGACATGATTCTAATAACTTCAACCTGTTTCATGGGCATCCAATTTTGCAGCAAGAGGAAACGTCTACCGCAAAAACAGGTCGCCAACGCCGTTCCTAAGTGTTCTCGTCCGGTCAACATGGTCCAGGCCGAGGAAGTCGTCGTCATTTGTCGCAATGTCCCAGAGTACGTCATCTGCGAAGTGTCAGAATTGCAAACGCAAACGATGGCGAGCGGCTATCTTACCATCCTGAAGATATTGTAGCTTGGAGAAGTGCGATCTCTTCACCACCGCAAACTTGATCTTCTCGAAGCTCTTGCCCTTGAAGCCAGTCCTCTTCTCGAGACGCTTTTTGGTTTCCGCAAACGGTTCGCTCTGTGCAACGTCAGCGTCAAATTAAACAAACAAATCAGGTGAAACGTACCTCAATGAGCAGGAATTTGAACGGAATACCGTGGACTCTGTTCGGCTCGTTCTGGAAGTGGAACACTTGAATGAAGTTGTTCGCCTCTTCCTCGTTGGCCTCTTCTTCGGGAACTCTCTCGGCGTAGACGTTCGTGTAGTCGTTCATGCTGATAACAGGATAGTCGCGCGGGAGTTCACGATAGAACTTGTGGCTGCTGGTCTCATACACCCGAATGCGGCCTCCTTCAGCTTCCTCCGGGATACCCGCCTTCTTGACCAAGACCTGGATGAGGTCCTCAATGTTGCCGTTCTTGGCAACAAGGAGATCGTATTGATCCTGTTTAGGGTCAGCATCTCGCACAGCACTCTTCGACGATTGCCTCACCTCTTTCGTGATGCCTTCGCTGAGCCACGTAATCTTGATACTCTTCTTGGTGTCCAACTCAGCCAAGCTCATGTCCAGTACTTCGAAGTAGAAAGCATCTGTCCTTTGGCTTGTGCTAAGTTGGTTGTAACCTGAAGGGTTGAGGATGAGTTGTAAGCTCTGATTGACACCGCGCTTAACAGTCGTCTTGGGGTTTCCAGTAGCCGAATTGACGGTCCAGAAGCGAATGTGGGTGGCCGGCACACCTATTCTGTCGGCGACGCGTTCCGAAAGCATGTCGTAAGTGATCTTGGAGTTCAGAACCAGCTCGAAAGGCTGGTACTTTTCGGCGTTGCAACGTGTCGGGTGCGCGTGGAATTTGACAGTCTTCTTGTTGTGCAGGAAGTCGTAGTATTCCCGCGCATCATCAAACCGGTCCGACTTCTTGACTGGCTGCTCTGGTGTCTGCTTGTCCTTGTCGCCCAAACCCAGATGCTTCTCCAAAATGTTCTTATCACTCTTGCGCTCAGTAGTTTTTTGGAAGCAAATGATGTCACCGTCCTGTAGTTCTGCGGCTTTGAGAGACTGCTTAGCCTTCAAAGCCTCGATCATGGTTGGCTTGATCTCCTCCCACAGTGAGATCTTCTCATCGGACGGCAGCTTGTCGCCCCAGCCCATCTTCTTCATAATGATCGGCACCAGCTCCTCGACCTTTTTCTCCTTACTGATGTAGACGTGGCCGATGCCGTTCAATGACTGTTCTTCGACGTCGAAGTGCTTGAGGAAGAGTAGAATCAAATCGTTCTTGACAACAACCCCATTGAGCTGGCTTTGGTAAGTCGGCCAGATTGCTTCGCCTTCAGGTGTCGTCTCCTCGGCGACCTCGGCCCAAACCCTCAAGGATTGGTCCCGATGCGCGGCAGCCCTCTGGAAGGTCTCCTCCACCGTTGGGCGAAGGTCCATGATGGGTTGATCCGGGCGAATTGTCTTGTTCTGGCGGTTAACCATAATCCATAGTCGTATCTTCCGGGGATCTTCGTCAATGTCCTTCGCGATCGTCGCTACCAGCTCTTCCATCGCAGACTGACGAAGCACCCTGTAGGAGCGGGGGGCGGCCTCTGTCTCGGCTTGGTCCGGCTCAAACGAGGCGAGATCCGTGCCGCCATGCTTCTGGAAGCTCTGCTCCGTGATAACCTTCACACCAATGTAAAGATGCTGCTCCTCCTTCTCCTTGCGCTTCGCCTCTCTAAGTGCGGTCTCCTCCTCGAACCTGGTTCGGAGATGGATGGGGATGTCGTCCTTGGTGACAGGGCAAAGAATGTTGTCCAGGCGAGTTTTGCGAATGTACACCAGCATGTATGCGCTGTTCTGGCGCAGAACTGGAGTCTTCTTCTGCATGGGAGCACGGAGGTAGGCGTTGGGGCTGGTCTTGTACTCTCCGCCAAAGTTCTCCTCCAAAACCTCACGCATTGTAGCCTTCGTAACCTTATCGTCGTCGTACTTGTAGAACCATCCATCCTTCTCAGGCTTGAGGAAGGCATAATAGTGGCCAGCGTTGAGGTCACCACTGTGAACAAGCACACCGTGCAGTTGGTACTCCCAAGACTCTGACCTGTCAGCGTCTTCGGACAGGTAAGGGGACGCATCGAAGTGCTCGGGGAACTCGTATCGGTCGTTGATCTTCATCATCGTGTCGCGTTGGATATCGTACTCGAATCGCTTGAGCTGCAGGTGGAGGACGTTGGGGAAGCTCTGGAAGATCACACCCTTGTTGGCATCCTGAAGCTTGAACTCATCGCCGGCAAAGTACTGGTTCTCGCCATCCATCTTCTCCACCTGAACATAATCCTGGAAACTCTCCAACAGGTTCTTGTTTCCGCTCACGTTCAGCTGAATATCCCAAAAGTCCTCGATACGGCTGGACTCGTAGTCGACGTTGATGCACGAGATGTAGGTCTTGATCTTACCGCTGAACATCTGAGGGAGAACATGTTCAGCTGGCGTGCCCTTCATCTTCTCTTCCATGCGTTCCATGAGCTTACGCGACAGCTCTTGAACATCCTGCTGTTCAAAAATGTGTCGCGTTTCCCATCCGAAGGATTTAGTCAGTTCATTGGTTCCGACAGCGGCCTCAGAGGTTTGGAGCTGGTAGAAAAGACGCTGGAGTGTGTATGCACTGTTGGTCATGCTCTCTTCTTCTTGCGTAGGGATTTCGTAAATCGCCTGTGTTTGTTAGCTTGATACCGATGGGGTGGGACATTTGCGACTCTACTTTTCGGAATGCGTTGGTAAAATACAAAGATTGGAGGAGAGAGTTGAGGTAGCACGTGGCACCTTGGTTGCGCAGACCGACATAGCCGGTTTCCTTCTTGGAGTCGTAGTTGTTGAAGTTGTGCCAGAGAACTCCCGTCTCGTCTTCGACAATGCGAACGTATGCCGTGATGTTGGCCGTCTCGTTCTCGCACAATGGTCGGTTGCCTGACTCCCAAGGAACATTGAACATCTTGCGAAGCTCCAGGAATCGAGTAAACCCCCAATCAGACTCCTCTTTGGTGAAGCGATGGTGAGCACAGTGATGGGTATATAGTTTCGGGTCGTTCGGGTTCCATAGCACCAAGGCGAACTGCACGCAGCAGCTCCAGTTCTCGGGTATCTGAGTCGGCTCGAATCCATGCTCGAGGTAGATGGAGCACTGATCAACGTTATTGCCGTGAGGGAAGAGCAAGATACGCCTACGGGGGTGGTTAGCTAGGTTGATGCGAGATGCGACGAGGAGTAGAAGCATACCATGGGTAGCCACCGGCTTCAAAGACGGGGCCATGTTCTTTCTTGGACATTGACCTCCAGGACTCCACGGTCCATGTGTGATGGACATCTTCGAGGATGCGGGGCTCCTCAAGAAGTGGTGGAAAGATGACATCTTTCATGGCCTCATCTGGTCCGAGTTAGCCGGGACAAGGTGTGTTGGGAGAGGGTTGGGTGGTCTCACAGTCGGTAGCTACGGGCAGGTCTTGGAGCTGTTCGACCTCATTGTCAAGATTGTCTGGGTTGATGATGGCGATGGGCTCCTTCTCGGAGTCGGGGCCGCCGACGTATTCGTCGGTGTCCACCACCATCTCGTTCGGCGAGTGTATGTCGTTGTTATAGCTCTGTGTCGGTAGCGATGAGGGTTAGCTCGATTCAGGCTCGGCGGTATGGTAAATTAGGCGACGGGTGGGAGTGGTGTCTGTCTGGTGAGGATGGTCGAGCAGCTTGTGGGCTTGGACTTTGGAGGATGGTGGGGTGAAAAGCAGGTGAAGCACATGGGACGTGCCGAGGGGAGATTGCAGCGACGAGGGCGGACTCAGCAGACGGGAAGCTCAAAGAACGGAGGCGAGACACAATCGGGCAAGGGAAAGAGGGGCTGAATGGCAAGTGAGTGGTTGTCGAGGCTTACTTACCATGGTCTACAACTGTGGTGTGCAAGAGAATGCACAATGTCGCTGCCAGTGCCAGGGCCGGGGCCAAAGCCAGGAAAGTACAGCTAGACAGCGATTTGCGCCAGTGCTGCCTCGATGACGAAGTAGGAGCCGCGAAGGGCAGGCGGGCAGCGGGTGATGGAAGGTAGCCGGCAGGCTGCGTTCAAAGACACGGGCACGGCGGGTGCAAGGAGCAATGGTGTCTTGGTGAGAAGGAATCAGCGTTGGAGTTGGTGTCGGCGAGGCAAGAGTAGTTGCATGAATTGCAGCCACGACCAGGAGGTGGAGGCGGGCGAGGCAAGACCTTGGCCTGCCTGGCTGTTTGGTATGGTAAGGTAGGTGACCTAAGGTACCTTACCTTGCTTGGGTCGGTCTAGGTGTGAGCAGCAAGCAGCGTGTCGACGGTCGGTCTGCGTCGGTCGGTAGAGGCCTGGCAGGTAGGTAGGTACCCTGACGCAAATGGTGGGATCCGGCCGCGGGGGGCAGCAGGCACGAGACAGGTTGACGAGTTCGAGGCGAATACCAGTCAGCCCTCCTTCGTCCGGTGAGGGAGGTGCAGAGTACGTGACTTGATACTGAGCTTGAGCACTGCCTCTGCGGAAATCCAGTCGTCGTGGAGCAGGGAAGGAGAAGAAAAAAAAATAAGTTGGAGAGGGCGCAGCGTGTGGTGCTGCGACAGAGAGCAGCCGGCACAGTTGATTTGCTTGATCCTCCTCCAGTGTCAGTGAAGTGTGAGAGGCAGCTCGATGGAGACGGGACGGGGACTGCGATGGAGACTTGGAGAAAGGTATCGCCTGTTAAGGAAACGGGTGACGATGCGGGTTCAGCCTTGACAAAAGTGGATACCTGAGGAATCGCAGTCGAGGGCATTGCCCCGCTGTCAAGAGATCAGCCCAGCCAGTAGGACCTTTTTCATGCCCGCCTGGCTGGGCTCACCTCTCACTCCACGCTGTCATGGAGCAAGGAAGCCCATCTCTGTGCATTCACTGAGGTGCAGTGCGTACGCAGCAGGTAAGGTACCTAGGTAGGTAGGTACCTTAGCGCAGCAGCACCGTCAATCAGTCGCCAGTTGCTGGGTGCTGTGCGGGCACGCGGGACCACGCCCGGAGCAAAGCTGCCCTGCTGCTCCACTCCCACTCCCCGGGCTCACCTCAGTCACCACACTCACACTACCTCCCGTCCCGTCTGGTGCGGCGTTGAGTGCTCCCACGAAATCAGCAGTTCCCCACCCCTCTCCAATGACGTTGCCGTGACCGCCAACATGGCTGCTTCGTTTTCTTTCATGTCTGCAAGCCACATGTCGTCTCTCCTTGCCTTAGCACGTTACCTCGCTTTACGCAAGGCACGACTTGACACTGGTGATGCCGCCTGTTGCTGGGGCGAGCAGCACGACGCTCTTGATAGCCTTGCATCCAGGCGGATTGGTCTGCAATAGCGTGTAGCTGACAGGGTGAATGCAACACACTTTGCACTTCATTTGAAGCATCGGACACCAAGACAACATGCCTAAGGTAGGTTGGGAAGGCCTGTAAGTGTATTCAGGCTGCTGTTGCTCTTCCGTTTCCGGGTCGAGTTACATGAGCGCGCCAATGTCTCTTTTGTCCCGTCGCACCTATTTCTCCTGTTGTTGTCCCATTCTCACTTCCGTTCGATCTCTTCTTGAGCATCTCAGCATTTCGGTCCTCAACCCGAACGCAGACCTCAGACGATATCTCCAACTCATGACTAAGTGCACAGGCGTTCGATAACCTCACCTTAGCTTAGCTTTCCGAGTGCACAAGAGCTGTCAATGCGAACCCCGACACTTCGGCCGAATTCAATGCTGCCTCTGTCCAAGCAATAGCTTGCCATCTGCCATACCTTGGCCTTCGACTGCGCCTTCCCACAGTGTTGGATGCACGCAAGCTCTTGCACCGAACATCGTCGGAGACGCCATTCGTTCCATCACGGAATCCTGCCAACTTTGGTGGCCATCTCTGCAGCTATCTAAACCTTACCTGATATCTGGGAGACGATGCAGATGAGATCCAAGACGAGATCAGATGCGGCAGCCCTCCTCAAAACTGCCCACCGCGGAACCCCTCCCGTCTGGAGTCTGCTGGTCAGTAACAAATGTCACATCGACGCCATCTGCTTCATGATTGGCAGCACAGCCGAGTAGAGATCCCGAGGCAATGCCTATTACTCCCTCAGAGACCCAACCATCGACTGCTTCCATGCTATCGCTCTTTCGCCCATGGTGTGATCCGGAAAAATAGGCCTCATACAGCTCCAGTGCAACCAGCTCATCAGGCCCGCGGTTAGCAGGCAAGAACTGCGTCTCAGTACGTCTTCGAAACAAGGCAAGGTTGAGCCTTGTCGCAAGGAAACAAACATCTGCCCATAACCATCTTGAACATGTGAAGACCTTTTCTTGCCTGGCTTGACTACCTATCAAGGCATCGATATCATCTCCTCCCGCGCTGGACAAGCGCCCAAGGCCTGAAACGACGCCTCACTCTACCTCTTTCGATCAAGATGTGATTCTTCCCCTTGACCGAGCTGACATGTCTGGAAATCCGGTCTGCCAGGCGGGAGAAACGCACCTCCAAACAGCTCGTGCAGGGGCTCCATCCCGCCCCCTCGGCCCAATCACGAACCGCCGCTACTACGCTAGACCAGGGATGCCCGTTACGGCAGTCCGCAGCGTGGTGCGCCGATTCCGCAGTGTGGGGTACCCGTTCCAGACCCTGCCAGTGCCTGCCTCAGGGTATCATTCAGCGGCCATTTCCTGCTGCGAGAGTCATCCAATCCGTCCACCACTTTTCAGGCCCCGTCCCCGGGAGACCACCAGACCATGAGCTTCAACAGCTGCCCAACCGTCCCTCGAAGATCCTAAAATTCGCTCATATACCCCTTCGCCCGACCCTCCTACAGCTCCAGCTTTCCTACCGCACCTGGAGTCCCGACAGCTCCTACAGCAGCTTCTGCTTGCTCCCTGCGCCGACCACTTTCTCCCAGACATACTCCCCGCGCATGGAATCGACGGCATGGTCTCAATCGCATTGCGGCATGCCAGCCATGCCAGTCGACGATGCGGACTGACAGCAGCCCCGAGGAGGGCATCGCCCGCGGCTAGGAACAAGCTCCTGGATCTCAGCGCCTCGCCATCGCAATGGCGCCCCATGAGCAGCTCAAATTGGAGGCCGGTGTCGGTCCTAGACGAGTGCGCCGCCAAATCCTCCCCTCGTGTACCTGCGTCACATGCTGACCCAACCTCCCCAGATGGGTTGCCAAAGAAGCACGTCCTATCAGTTTGCGCCAACTCATGGTCTTTGGCCGTTCCCTCACGGAATCGCGACTTCTCAGCTCTGCAAACTACGTTCGTACGGAGCTGCCTGCTAGGTACGTCGTCGCCGCCACCGAGTCATACCGCCTCCGCAGAATCTAAAAGACTAATTCGAGCCTTACGACAGAATCGCCCACCGCATAAGAGATCTGGAGCAGCTTCCCTACGTCGTCGTCGAGAACCCCCACATCAAGGAAGTATATGAACTCTACCAAAGAGCCTTCGACACCTTTCGCAAGGTCAAGGAGATCAAGAGCCTTGAGGACAATGAGCGCTTCTGCAAGATCATCAGCGGTATGCTGAAGGCGCATCTGACTGTCATCCCCAAACTGTCGATGGGCATCCTCGAATCTAGAGGCTTGATGGATGCCGAAGACTTGGACAAGTTTATGAACACCATCCTCAGATCTGTAAGTTTCACACCGTTCTGCACGGCCGCGCCGACACCCCACGTTGGCACCCTAACATACCCTGTGTAGAGAATCTCACGTAGAGTCATCGCCGAACAGCACCTCGCCCTGACAGAAACATACCACTCCCCGTGGTTCTCCCCAGGGGCCAAGCTCAACGAGTCAGAGTTCATCGGCGAGATCTTCATAAAGTGCATCGCCCGCGACGTAATCGAGCGCTGTAGCAACGCCGTCGAGGCCCTCGCCCGCTCCACGTACGGCCGTGATGTCGAGGTCCCTGAGATCAAGGTCGTCGGTCACCTGGAGGCAAGCTTCCCGTACATCCTCAGCCACCTGGAATACATCATTGGCGAGCTGCTCCGCAACTCGGTTCAAGCAGTCATCGAGCGCCGTCAGCGTAGTAAGAACCAGAGCGGGCCCCTCCCGCCCATTGAAGTGACCATCTGCGAGGCCCAGCAACACGTCATTATTCGCATCTCAGACCAGGGCGGCGGCATACCCAGAGACGAGCTGCCGTTCCTCTGGTCCTTTAGTAAAGGACCCCAGAGCGAGCGCCGGCTGGAGAACCTGGGACGGGTGCCCAAATTGGCCGCCACCATGCAAGAGCTGCACGTCACCGACGAGCTGGGCCGCGCGGACTTGAAGACGCCAAATTACGGCAGCTCCCTGTCCTCAATGACCACCCGGCCGCCGAACCTGCGTCTCGGCATGGGCCTGCCCCTGAGCAGGGTGTACGCGGAATACTGGGCCGGAAACCTCGAGCTGCACAGTCTCGAGGGCTACGGCGTAGATGCTTTCCTTCAGATATCGAAGCTTGGCAACAAGAACGAGCAACTGACCACCAGAGCATCCATGGATGCTGTGTAGCTTCAGTGTAGAGTAGAAACCATCCTTTCTTTTATTCCATATAGGTCAAGGCTAGGCACATGTAAAGATACCAACACGAATGACGACGACGGTGGAACCGGGACATTGCAGGGACGGCGCAGCGTAGTACCTCATTACGAACACGCATTGAATGTTTAGGATTATAGACGCCTTTCTCATTAATTTTGGTATCATGAAAAGGTGAGCTGGATTACATCGTGACTAAGAAACAGGGGGGTAACTAAACGGGAAGAAAGGGGGTAACAGGTTTTGTAAAGAAGAAAACTCCCGACGCATAGCCCATCTCATACCATGTCCGAGGACGTGGCTTTTGTGCGTTGTTCTTTTGATAAGACTCAGGTCGTAGTCATAAAGTCGATCACGGCGTCCAGTACGAACGACCAGATTTAGTGGCATATCCATAAAGATGCGTCTGGAAAACCGGGGACGATGCGGGCCTTTGGTGTCTTCGATCCCCGGAAGCTAAGAGAAGAACAAATGTCGAGAATCCAGCAAGCACCGACTGCCGAGACATAAACCGCTAAAAACTCTAGGCAAAGCCTCACCCTGGACACGTCTAGCGACGGCCGTGGCTGCGGACGGCGCTTCCTTGCATCTGCTCCAGCTCGGTCTCGAGCTGCTTGATCTGGGCGTGGGTCTGCTCGAGATCCTTGTTGAGGCGGTCGCGCTCGGCGATGAGCTTCTGCTCCCACTGGCGGAAGCGCTGCTCCTCGATCTTGACCTGTTCGGTGAAACGCTTGCGCAGGGCCTCCTCCTCCTCCTTGAACTTGGGGTTGTCCAGCTTCCTGGGGCGGGCCTCGCCGAACTTGCGGGTCTCCATTTGCTGGGCGCGGTAGGCCTCGTAGTGGAGCTCCTCGGTGGTGTGGATGAGGTCGAGCATGTGGGTGCGGATGAGGATAGAGCGGAGCTTCTTGAAGTCGCAGTGGTCCTCGTTCTCGACCTCGGCAACACCCCAGGAGTACTGACGGCCCTTGACGACGCGGCCGTCGGCGGACTTGACGTCCTTCTCGGAGCCGATGACGGCGAAGGGCATAGCGGCCATCAAGCTGCGGGCGTGCTGAGCAGCAGCCTCATCGTCCTCCTCGACGGGGGGCTGGTAGATCTTGATGCTCTGGGCCTCGATAACGGCGCGAATCTGCGGTGGAGCAAGTCAGTACTGGTCAGGAGCGGATGATCACGAACACATACGCGCTGCTTGAACTTGGCCAGGTCCGCAGGGCTAAGAGTATCAGCCTTGGCGATGACCGGAATCAGGTTCACTCTCGAGCAGAGTCTCTTCATAACCTCAATGTCGAGGGGCTTCAAGGTGTGGCCGGTGGGGCGGATGAAGTACAAGCAAGCGTGGACGCGGAGGTCGATCTTGTCCTGGCGGCGGGGCTGCTGCTCCTGAAGCATGTAAGACTCGTGCTGGTCGTCGAGGAATTCGATGATGGGCATCCACGAATCGCGGTTGTTGACGTAGTCGCCGAAGCCGGGGGTATCGATAACGGTCAGGCGGACTATAGCAGGTTAATCGTATGATACAGACTTTAGGCTTTCTGGCAGAACCATACCCTTGAAGAACTTCTCCTCAAGCTCAGCCTTGGTGATCTCGATCTCGACAGTTTTGTCGACCTGCTTCTGGTGACGACGCTTGTGGTCGGCATAGTTCTTGATGGTCGTGGAGAAGAGGGTGTTGATGAAGGTAGTCTTTCCAAGGCCAGACTCGCCCGCAACCTAGAATTCAATCAGTATCCCGTCCAAGATCGTCCAACAAGATGCCTCTCAACAGAATTTTCGTACCATAATAGTAAAGCCAGCTCCTCGCTTGGCGACAATCTTGTGTCGCTGGTTGGGGAGGTTGGCGATACCAATCGGTGAAGCGCTCTCGGCGGCGGCGGGGGCCATTTTGGGCGGTATTTGAAGGTTGACTGCTCAAAACACGATCTTGATGGCTGGTTCGAGCTGTTTGGCCGCGAGTCTCGCAATTGAACACGCGACGGATTTCGTGATGTGGTTGCGGTGTGGGCGTGTTGACAGTTGAGTTGGGGAGGTTTGAGCTTGTGCTTCAGGGGAATCAAAAGGTGCCACCTCCAAATTTCCCTTACGGTCTTCTGGGGTTGTCTGCTGCACATTCATTGGGCACTTGTCCAGGGGACTAATGAAATGGCCCCCCTTTTCCTGCCAATCAGTCCCCTTTTCCCCTGGTCCGTTCACCCAACAGCGCGCCTTACCTTGATGGGGATAGCCTGCGGAAATAAGGATGAATGATTCGCCGACCCCACCAAAAAAAGTCCAGTCCCGGCTCAATCGATAAGAAACTTGGAGAGAATTTCTGTAGCTTCAAGGTGAGGAAATGGGTGCCAATTGACAATGAAGACCGATTTCAAGGTACGGCCCGCGGTCTTTTCCTACAAGCGCATGCGATTCTAACCATTTATAACACTTCTAGTTTTCCAACTTGCTCGGCACGGTTTACTGCCAGGGCAACCTGCTTTTCAGCCCCGATGGCACCCATTTGTTCTCCCCCGTAGGGAACAGGGTCACTGTTTTCGATCTGGTGAAGTAGGTGAAGGCTCGAAAATTGGCGCATAGGACACTGGTTTGCTGATCTTGATCTGCAGCAACAAGTCTCACACTCTGCCTTTTGCGCATCGAAAGAACATCTCGAGAATCGGTCTGACGCCCCGGGGAAACCTGTTGCTGTCCATCGACGAAGATGGCCAAGCCATCCTGACGAACGTCCTTCGCCGAATCGCCATTTACCGATTTTCCTTCAAGTCAGCTCCCACTACGCTGTCCTTCGCCCCCTCGGGACGCCACTTTGCCGTTGGATTGGGTCGCAAGATCGAGGTCTGGCACGTTCCATCCACCCCGGACGCCAACGCCGAAGGAGAACTCGAGTTCGCCCCCTTTGTGAAATACCACACTCACACCGGCCACTTTGACGACGTGCGCCACATCGAATGGTCTAGCGATTCGCGATTCTTCCTAAGCACGTCCAAGGATTTGACGGCCAGGATATGGAGTTTGACTCAAGAGGAGGGATTCGTGCCTACGGTGCTTTCCGGTCACAAGCAAGCTGTGATTGGGGCCTGGTTTTCGGAAGACCAGGAGACAATTTACACGGTCAGCAAAGACGGCGCCGTCTTTGATTGGCAGTATGTCGGGAAGCCGGTCCAGGACGAGGACGAGATGGTGGACGTCGACGAGGACGATATGCGCTGGAGGATAGTAAACCGACACTACTTCATGCAGGGCAGCGCGCATGTGCGCTGCGCAACCTTCCACCCCGAGTCCAATCTCTTGGTGGCCGGCTTCTCCAACGGCACCTTTGGCCTGTACGAGATGCCCGACTTCAACATGATTCACAACCTGAACATCTCCCAAAACGACATCGACTTCGTAACGATCAACAAGAGTGGCGAGTGGTTGGCCTTCGGCGCGTCGAAGCTGGGCCAATTGTTGGTTTGGGAATGGCAGTCCGAGTCGTACATCCTGAAGCAGCAGGGTCACTTCGATTCCATGAACTCGTTGGTCTACTCGCCCGACGGCCAGCGCATCGTCACGATCGCTGACGACGGCAAGATCAAGGTTTGGGATGTTGAGTCAGGATTCTGTATCGTCACCTTCACAGAGCATACGAGTGGCGTGACAGCCTGCGAGTTCTCGAAGAAGGGCAACGTTCTATTCACATCCAGCTTGGACGGCTCAGTAAGAGCATGGGATCTCATCAGATATAGAAACTTCAGGACATTCACGGCGCCCACGAGGTTATCGTGGTCCTGCATGGCCGTCGACCCTAGTGGTGAGGTCGTCGCTGCTGGATCTCTGGACTCTTTCGACATCCACATCTGGTCTGTACAAACGGGTCAGCTCCTGGACCAACTGTCAGGACACGAAGGGCCGGTGTCCGCCTTGGCCTTTACGCCAAACGGAGATTCTCTCATCAGTGGTAGCTGGGACCGCACCGCAAGGGTATGGTCCATCTTCAACCGAACACAAACAAGCGAGCCTCTGCAGCTGCAAGCCGATGTGCTGGACATCGCCGTGCGCCCCGACTCGCTGCAGCTTGCTGTCTCAACGCTGGATGGTCAGCTGTCATTCTGGTCTATCCAGGATGCAGAGCAGGTATCAGGTGTAGACGGCCGCCGCGATGTCTCTGGTGGTCGCAAGATCACCGACCGCAGAACAGCAGCCAACGTGTCAGGCACAAAGAGCTTCAACACGATTCGATACAGCACAGATGGCAGCTGCTTGCTGGCCGGAGGCAACAGCAAGTATATCTGCCTTTACTCGGTCCACACGATGGTGCTTCTCAAGAAGTTCACCGTCAGCGTCAACCTTTCCCTTTCCGGAACGCAAGAGTTCCTCAACAGCAGGCACCTCACCGAAGCCGGCCCCGACGCCATGCTCGACGATCAAGAGGCCTCTGATCGTGAGGACAGAGTGGACAACACCCTCCCAGGTTCTAAACGCGGCGACCCTTCCTCGAGGAAGAAGCAGCCCGAAGTCCGCGTCTCAGGCGTCGCCTTTGCGCCTACAGGCACTGCCTTCTGCGCGGCCTCCACTGAGGGCCTGTTGATCTACAGTCTCGACAACCTCTTGCAGTTCGATCCCTTTGACCTTAACATGGAAATCACACCCGCCTCCACCCTTGCCGTCCTCGAAAACGAGAAGGATTACCTCAAGGCCCTGGTTATGGCCTTCCGCCTCAACGAGGCCGGTCTGATCAAGCGTGTCTTCCTCTCAATACCGCACAGCGATATCGCCCTTGTCGTTGAGGACACGCCTATCGTCTACGTGCCGAGGTTACTTCGCTTCGTGGCCGCGCAGACAGAGGAGACGCCGCACATTGAGTTCTGTCTGCTCTGGGTCAAGGCGCTAGTCGACAAGCACGGCGCCTGGCTCACGCAGCACAGGGGCAAGGTCGATGTCGAGCTGCGTGTTGTTTCGAGAGCTGTCGCACGAATGAGGGACGAGATTAGGAGGCTTGCGGACGACAACGTGTACATGGTGGATTACCTGCTTGGCCAGGCCAGTGAGAAGGAGTCGAGCGGTGTGAAGATGCTGGATCTCGCGGCTTACGACGCACCCAGCAAGACGCTAGCAATTGGAGACGCTGAAGATGGTGAGAGCGAGTCTGATGGTGAGGGTTGGGTTGGTATGGATTAGATAATGGGCTGGGATAGATAAAATTACAATGTATACCCCGTTTTTACAATTTCCTGCGTACCACATCCTCCGTAATGTCTTTCGGATTACCCAGGCCGCCAGCGAATGTCCTGTGCAGTTGCTTCATCGGCAGATCATAGTTCGTTACAACTTTGAGGAATCTCGGGAGGGTACGTCCTAAACAAGTCAGCGACAAAGTCTGAAGATCCCACTTCGACTGCTCACCTTCCATGCCTCATCCAGGCCAGTCGATCGAACCCATTTTGTGCCAGGGTGTTCCGTCCCGTCCAGAACTGAGTAATGCAGCTGGAGCCACTCATCGTCATTCTTAATCCTGATCCATGGCTTGTTGCTATATTTCTGGGACAGCTCCTGACAAATTCCGAGTGCTCGTACCACTTTGATGGTGTGCCCATCATCGGACTGGTGGTGAAATCTGGGGAGAAGATCTGTCTTGATGTAAGCATGCTGTCTCTCATTGACTGGGGCGACTCAACTAACCTGTAGGCTTCGAGACGAGCTGCTTGTTCTGGTCCTTATCTTTTGGCCTGTACGAGTTGATGGCGTCGGCGCGTATCTGCGGACTGCCACGCGCTGCGTACTGAACGAGGTCCATACGGATCTTGTGCTCCAGCATCCGAATCTTGTTCTCGGTAGAGATCCAGGGTTTGGAGTTGAAGCAGAGGAAAATTGGCGATGCGTTGACGTGGTGGCTGTTCAACCGTTAGATATGCTCAACTTCTCAAAGAACCCAGAATACTCACATCAAGAAAAAGTCCCACCTGCTCTCCTTTCCAGGCTTTATCGCTGCAGTCCCAGCAACATAGCAACTCGCGTGGAACATTTCCGCGGTCCTCTCATCGAGCTCCCCAGGCAAGACCTTTACCTTGCTCACGACCTCCATCATCTCACCTGGCGCACGCTTGAGAACCCCGTCAAACACCTTGTTCGAATCCTTCATCTGCACCGAGTTCACCAACTTCTCCCTCCCTCTAATCTCCTCGATCAAATCCATGATCTCTGGCATCGGCGTCTTGGCGTTCTTTGCGTTCTTCTCGGCCTCGGTAAAGAAATCGCCAAGCTGGTTCTTGTGAACGGAAGCCTCCGCCAGGGCCTCGGCGACAATGGCCGGCTGCTCCCACTCCACGCCGTACATGAGCTGGATGATGGGGTGCAGGAACCCCGCAAACATGCGCTGAAACATGTCCTCGGCGCGCGCGTCGCCCTTGAAGAGGTACTCGTTCAGTGTCTCTTCCCATCCCTTCTTCTCGATCTCGCGCTGGAAGAAGAGGAGGAAGTCGGGGTAGTGCTTCTCTCTGCCGAGATACTTTTGTGCCTTGTCCCAGTCGTGTAGCTCGTCTGCGACACCATTGCTGGGGTCTTTGGCTGGGCGTTGGTAGTTTGCATTGTCTTTCCACGCTAGTTGGAGGGCGTCAGAGTCGGCGCCGGTGCCGTAGAGGGCAAGGAGGTGATGAGGTATCTAAGAGGGGGTTGAGAGGGGTTCTGGGGTGGGTGAGAGACGGCTTACGTGGTTGTGGAATCCTTCAGAGTTGAAGAATACATGATGTTTCTATGCAATGGTCATTACAAGCCTGACGAGATGAGATTGTTCGTGAAGGCCTTACCTCGAGGTCCTTTTGCAGAAGCTCAGACACCTTATCCGCGGAGGCACCCTGCTGGTTGAACTTCCACAGCCCAGTATTTTCAATCGGGACCTTGATGTTGTAAGCCGTCGCCATGTTGATTGATCTCGCGAAGTTGAGCAAATACGATCGGTTTCCAGTGATGGCAATGTGCTTTGAGATCCTCTTCGATGCATGGGATAATCGCATCTTAGATAAGGATAAGCATCAAACCCGGGGAGGAGCTTCAGGCCGGAACTGAACCTTAATTAAGTACGCACGGCAGCAGGGGCACCTTCGACATGTAACTTCGCCAGCTTACAAATGAGGCACGTAGGAAGGGGGCGAGCGCGATGGATGACATGCGATTCGGCTGTGTTCCCATAGGATGGTAAGCAGCGGGTAGGTTGGCAGGGGGTCTGTGATGCCCCCTGTTTGAGTTTCCTCCTTGTCAACTACCCCAGATTTTGACGTCACCACCACGCTACGGGGTTGTAAGCGCGAAACCAACCGTCGTTTGAGCTAAGCCGTCTGGAGCCGTTTTGCGACCATTGTTCAATTAGATCTTACGTATTATTCTGAGCTATCAGAGCTCGGGTGATGTATGTCAGCTCCGACGACATATCCGGTCTGATCTGGGTCGATCCGGACATCGGTGCCGCCCGGACAGCGAGGATGTCCGATGCGGAACAGGGTACCGTCGGAAGTCTTTGCGGCGCCGTTTGTAAATCCGACCGATTTACGTATCCGGCTTCGAGGACTGGTGCAAAAACCAAAATAGAATACCATCAGTGCAACGATAGAGAGTGTTGGTTGGTAAGCTCAGGTGGGGAAATCGTGGAGAGGGCTATCTAGACCCAACTCGGCTCTGGGCGTTCAACGCGAAGGCCGACTAGATGCGGAGTACACTTTCTCGAAGTTCGGAAGGGCCCTGGCTTCATATATCCCATGGGTGAGATTGCATGTAATCTATTTTACTTTGTTGAACAATACCAGGATGCAGGCATCACTATCCTGAATAGACATTTGGAAGGACGGGAGAGGGCTACTTTGACTGTGAAAGAAGAGCCTGGGAACTTACAAAACAGCTCCTACCCTCTCAATAGATAATGGAAAGGTTGCGGGTACAAGCCATATTCTCAGTGGTAACGAGGCTGATGGCGATCTTCAGATATCCCTTACAGACTCTGATTGCTGGCCAAGGCTTGGCATTCAAGCCACACGCCTCCCTTAGCCTGCGACCTAAATAAGGCTGCCTCAAGCATCAGGAAAATAAGTCAGATATATCAAAGTTGACCTCTTTCCCGTCTGGCCGCTCGTTGTCCGAATCAAAATAACATCCAATAAAAAAAAATGCTACCACAGTCTAAGTATAAGAATTTACCATCCAAAGTCAAATCCAGCTCCTCACAGCTACAGCCGGTTCACTTGGGCGCATGTGTCCCTCGATTCTGGACGAGAACTCTTACGACTGTCTTATCTGTGGTCTCAGAACATGATCTCATATTATCACCAAAAAGAAAGAAAGCAACGGCCGTCATTGAAAACACCGCTCTAAAAGTTCGGTGTCGCCACGCGAAGCACTGGAAGACACATTTGCGCTTCCCTGTGACTGGCCATCGAAGATAGGTAAATGTCAACAATGTGTCGCTCACCCTCATAAGGCTGATCGGTACCTCCGACAACCTGGTCTTCGCCTTCACTAAGAAATGATGGAGCTTACGGTCTCACGTGGGACTTTAACCCCCTTCCTCTGCGACATTTAGCCTTGGCCTTGGAAGGGATGAGGGGCGAGAGTTGTGAATCAGGCAGCATGCATCAGCTCCTTTATGGGCTGCTTGTCTTCTCCTTTCCCATCAAAATTGGAATTTAACTCATACTGATCACAGAATTCTGCTTCTGTTGCGGCAACCACTTTCGATGCGCTCATCGATTCTCCTCCTTCTGCCGTGGCTGGCAGTCGCGGCTTATGGTCAAATCATGTCGGAGGCGTCAGAACTCGCCCGACGTGATGATGTGCCGCCAGTTTCTGACTTCCTCCGTCGAGCTTTTGCTTCAGGTTTGTTCCATGAATCAAATGCGAAAGCTTGATTGCTAACTCCTTCTTAGCCATCATCATCGGTGATTACCTATACATAGATGGTGGTGAAGTCGCACAGAATTATGACGGCAAGAACATGTCCTCGTATTACACACCGTCATGGCCAGGTTAGTTCAGCTTATCTTTCCAATGCAATACGCTAAGTTATTGACCTACTTCTTGCTTAGTGAACTCGACGTTATCGATTAATTTGAAGCAGTCCTGGAACAGCGCGAATGTTACGATGCTTTCCGCCCCCAAGGGCGAAACACCCAGGATGGATTTTCAGGGTGTCTGGCGCGATACAGAGTCCAAGTCATTCTACGTCTGGGGCGGGCAAGTTCCTTATTGGGCTAAGCCGCCGGAAAACGATATCTGGCGTTTCGAGATTGACGGCAATGGAGGCGGCACCTGGTCGAAGAGAAGTCCGCCCAATCTGGCCGAGCTATACAAGCTTGATCGAGCAACAGAGGGTGCCTTTTGCCAGAGCAAAACCACCGGATACTATTTTGGGGGCTATGCGAACTCGCGAACCGACTTGTCTATTACAGATAAGGACAAGACCCGCAACTTTACGGGACTTGTGTCCTACGACATGACGACAGGCTCGATCAACCATACCACTTTCCAAGGACCTGGAAACTTTACGTTCAAGGGTGGCACCATGGAATATGTGCCCTTCGGGCCGGACGGGTTGCTGCTTGTCCTAGGAGGTTTTCAGGGGGCACCGACAGAGACCGGTTACGGCAAATGGACAGGGGTAGACTTCACTTCCGTCAACTTATATGATATTAAGGGTGAGGGAAAACATCAAAATTAATGAGTCTTGACTAAGCCACTGGTAGCCAACAAGTGGCACTCCCAGAAAACGACTGGATCGAAGAGCAGCATTCCACCACCAACAGAGAAGTTCTGCACAGTTGGTGTCCAAGGGCCGAACAAGACATACGAGATGTAAGTTGGAAATCTTGTCAAAAGGACATGCGACTCACATCAATGTCTAATTCAGCTTCATCTACGGAGGGCGGGTCATCGGAGAATCAATATGGAACGCTACCGACGACGTCTACGTCTTGAGTCTGCCCAGTTTTGTCTTCTTCAAGGCCGACGATCCGCAATCGACCCGGCGCCTGGAACAGGCCTGTGTTGCAACCGGGAGACAGATGATTTCTGTTGGCGGAACGAATGGTCGTGTCTGGCCCTCGTCGTTGACAGACAAAGATCCGTGGCCTCAAGGAATCGGCATCTTCGACATGACAGAGATGCTTTGGAGTGATCAATACAGCGCAAATGCGGATCCATACGAGTCTCCCGAGGTAGTTCAGAACTGGTACAGCCAGGGAAATCAGGTGGACTGGTCAAGCGATGAGGTGGAAGCGCTATTCAAAGAGTGTAGGTCAGCATCGACCCAGCGAAGTGAGACTGTCACTAATGTCAAGAGAAGCTGCACTGCCAGATCCTACGAATACGCCAACATCATCTCCAAACGATGGCGGCTCTAGGAATTCCGGGACGCCGACGGGTGCCATTGTGGGTGCTGTTGTCGGCGGACTAGCAGGACTGGCTCTAATCGCCGGGCTTGCCGCATTCTTTCTCAAGCGCAAGAAACGGCGCCCAGAGACTCCGAATCCCGCGAACTATGCTCCGGTCTCCAAGTTCGGTTCTGATGGCGATGCTTACACAGCGCCCGCTATGGACCAGATCCATGAAGCGAATGCCACCCAGCATTCAATTCCTGTGGAATTACAAGGAAATCACGGCATGTCTGAGGCATACTCTTCAACTCCCACCAGACATGAAATGGCAGCATGAAGAAACTGAGATGCGATCTTTTGGGCCAATTATAGACAGAGTTAAAGGAACATTTGCTTCGTCGCTGGCCTAGATTCGCCAGAACGAGGAGACGATTCCAATGAATTAATATGTGTCAATATGCAGTCGGTATATCAGCAATCAACGAGCCACAAAACTGCAGACTCATGTCTGAATAATGTTTGCGCAACGGCGGCTAAAATTTGCTTGGTATACTGTGGTTTATCAGATTTATGAACCGGAAATCATGGGAGCCTCCTGATCCACGCCACGGACCATCAACTATCAGATCGACAGCACATACATGCCCCAGTCAACGTCTAACCTCAGGATGCCTTCGCTCCCCACACAAGAAGTCTTCTTGCTCCATGTTATCACAACATCAGAGCGAGCTTTCTAATCAAATCAACAGCTACTTGTGTCTTCGGTGTTGCCATAACCGTACTGTCTGGTCAGGGTCGTGCTGAGTTGAACCTAAATGTGACTTCCGCATAACTTCTCAGACCTTGGCTGGTTTCACAAGGCTGAAAATCGATTAACAGAGGCGCACTAACATCTGACAGTAATCAATCCAAGCCGCGCAACGGCCTGGGTTGCTGATCGACGCCACAAAGGCATCTTTCTGCTAGGCATCTAAAGCCTCAAATCCAGCCAGGCCACGTAGCCTCAGCTTAGAATTCGGCAGGTTCCACAGCGTTAAGCAGCTCGGAACATTGCTCGTCGGGCATAAAATAATTCAGCCACTTCTGCGAGTCCTCATGGAGTCACTTTCAACTCCTACGTTCAAGACGAGTGAGAAGACGAGTGAGGACAATGCGGTTATCAGACCGAACAAGACATGGCAGTTTTCTCATAATGAGGATCGATTTAAACCCTTGCCCCACGGTGCCTATGTGCATTCAAGAGCACTTGCGAACATCCCAAGACAACTTGACCGAGGCTGCATGGTCCCGCGACAACTCATTTCAGTAATGGAACGGGCTTTGAACTGAGACGAGATGACTTGGGGTTTGGTGCGAATAGCCAATCATTTCACTCTTTTTCGAATGTTTCCAGGTTGTATGAAATAGGAAATAACCAGTACTCCCTATTATGGTGCCGCATGTGGCACACAAAAGTCTTGTCTACATAATGTGGAGGCGAGAGGGGGGCGAGAGAAGAAGAATGTCTCAGCTGCCTCATAAGACTTTCTCAGTCCTGATGGCATTTCTTCAATACTCACTTGCTTTTTATCATGCACGATCCCTCTTTCCGAGTCACTGAAGCTTCATCTATCATTGCCCTTGCCCTTGGATGATACTTTCACATCAAAACCGATGCGCTACTCATCATTATTCTGGCCTTGTTTGCTGGCAACTTCGGCACAAGGTTTGGCCACGTTCAAAGAGAAAAGAGCCGGGCAGACCAACAGCAATCCATCAAACAAGGGGTTCCTACGGAGATCGCTTTGCTCAGGTTAGATAAGTAAACATCATCTATAGTTCCGTTTAGCTGACTTTGAAAAAGCTGTCGTTGTCGGGAATTACGTATACATAGACGGCGGTGAAATTTCATTCCTGATCAATGAGACAGATGCACTAGCGATCGAGCATCCGTCGTGGCCAGGTGCGTGTGTCGCTTGTCTACATTACGACTACCCTTTACTCACATTAAAGGACTTGCCAACAGTCAATTTTACACTGTCGATTGGACTAGAAGAACCATGGGACACCGAAGACGTCCGCATTAGATCAGCAGAAATGCTCAAGCCAGGAGATATACCGAGGTTGATGGGACAGGCTATATGGAGCGACAACAATAACAACGCAAGAGGTTTCTTCACATGGGGCGGCGAAGCATCTTATAACGACACTGTGGCACCCTCAAAAGTCTGGCGTTTCCAAGCTAACGGCGGCGGCAGAGGATCCTGGGCGAATGCCACGGTAAGCAACCATGAGGACTTTACCAAACTCAAACGACCCATGGGAGGCGCCTTTGCTCAGATCAACAACGTCGGCTACTATCTTGGCGGGTACGCATCGTCAAAGACTGATGTATCCATCGCACAATTGAGAAGTCAACCCCTGGCGCTTCCGGGGCTTGTGACTTACGATGTTTCAAGCGGGAAATTCGACAACGTTTCGTCGGCAGGATTTGGGGATTATGGCACTTTCCGCAGTGGTTCGATGGAGGCTGTGCCTTTCGGGCCTGAGGGACTGCTCCTCGTTCTCGGCGGCCGGCAAGCACTTCCCTCAGTGCGCTACAGCCACGACTGGAAATGGATGAACTTCTCCCAGGTCTCTATTTATGATCCTCAAGGTTCGGGAACGTCTATTCCCTTTTTGTCAGACAGTGCTAACTTGTGACTAGCTGGGAAATGGCATACGCAGCAAACGACTGGAGCATGGCCAACAAGGCGGGAAAAGTTTTGCACAGTGGGGATTGATGGTCCAGACAACACTTATGATATGTGAGCGGGAGTCCACTAAACGTGCTTCCACATGAATTCAACTAACACATTTGTTCGAATAGCTTCATATACGGTGGTAGCAGAGGCGAAAACGATGACGATATTTCTGATGAAGTATACGTTCTGACCCTTCCCGGCTTCAACTTCTTCAAAGCCAATAATGCATCCTCAACTGCTCGCAACAATCATGCCTGTGTTCAGATTGGAAAACGCCACATGCTCTCTGTAGGGGGTACGAGTAGTCGTAATTTCACTACAGCATGGACAGAGAAAGATACTTGGAGTCGTGGCTTAGGAGTATTTGATATGACGCAGATGAGCTGGGTGCATCGGTACAATAACAGTGCAGAACCGTACGACAGCCCTGAGGTTGTGAAGCAGTGGTACAGCGAGGGTGGTAAGAACAACATTTCTTGGTCCAGCGATGAAATGAGGTTGCTATTTGCTCAACGTAAGTGACCAAAAGAACGGGAGTTAGAAGCCCCTGACTAACAAATTATCTCCATTGCTAGATACAAAATCTGATCTGGCGGATAGCGCAAACGACGATACATCCCCTACACCGTCCGTAGGTGCAATCGTAGGCGCAGCTGTTGGGGGGGCTTTCGGCTTGGCTTTGATCATAGGCACTGTCCTATTCTTTTTAAGACGACGAAAACGGCAAGCGAGGACAAATCAAGACACGTCTGGAGACGTGACAGTAAAGCCCCCAGCATACGAAAAGCATGGTTCAGAAGTGCATCAAGCACCTAGCCCAGAGGATATGGCGCTCAGGGGCTTAGCAACGACTCAAGCACACGAGATGCCTGGAGATATGACCACCGCCGAGTTGCCAGGAGACTATGAGCTCTCTGAGAGAAGCCATTTAAGTCCTAGAACCGAAGTGACTGGATGAGGTCTTGAGCAGTACCAGTGCATCTCGGCAATGGGACATAGATGACGAAGTTGGAAGAGGTTTCCTAGGAGTGGCACAGGGCTTGTGTTTTAAGATCAAGGACTGGAATGAAAAGGTTACATGATTGATGCATGATAGGTCGTTAATGTCAGTGCTTTCAATTAATTGACTGTAGTTTGGCTACACAAAAGCGACCGCTAGACATCCAGGAGGACCAGCAGGCACAATGCTGGTCCGCATTGGTGGCGATGGCCCTAGCATGGAGATATCGAACTTGTATCTTGTTGCAGTCAATGCTTGAGCTAGTAGCATAGTTATCGCGCAATTGAAGAGTGTCGTTGGATATCATAAGGGGCTTTAACCTGTCTTGCTCCTTCGGGGGGTTTCCAACTTGGAACTAGAGGCTGTCAAGAAAGTGCCAAAGTTCTCTCGACCTTTCGTCTGGTTAGCGTTGGCAACTCTGATAACCTCTTCTTGCCATGCCCCAACTATGTACAGTCATTCTCATTTGAGTGGAAAGGGTTGAAATGGGAAAGTTGCAAGCAGGACGTTGAAATTAGACACCCCCGATAAATTGCGGCGGGGGTCAGTGCACCACAAAGGCACCCAACAAGCCCTCCTTCCCCTCCCCCACCTCACGGCAACTTCATCTCTCCCCGGATTTTCCTCCCAACCTCCTCAACTTCATTCATCAACCTAGACCTCATCCTCGGGATTTAATGCAATGAGCATGCACTCCACAAATCCATATCGAAAAGAATGCAAGTCGCAGATTGGGTTACGCCTCAAGACCTGTCTCTGGAAAAGCTCTACGCATTGCCCCTCGATTGAGCGTCAACGGTCCGGCGTCATGTCACATTCGGAGCAAAACAAGCATCACGTCTCGGAGAGAATCATCAACAGCCGGACTTTTTCCACGGCACAGAAGAGCCAACTTTGATTGTCAACTGGTACACCCCTGGACAGTCACAGACGGCACCCCTCGCCGACAGCAGCTCGCAATTTCGAACGCGTACCGCGATTGGTCCAGCTTCATCTTGGCTATGCCGGTGGACTAGGGTTGAGGGGCCGCCGATGCTCTCGTCAGGCTCGTCGGCAACATCTCCGCCAGAAAACACCCCTCTAAACCGGTTGACTACGACCCTATTTCTTCAGCCAGGCGTTTTCAAAGAAGCTGTCCCGTTAGCTGACAACAAGGCGCGAATCGGATTGCACATTGGCAACTGCACATTCGCTCACGGTTGTTGAAGCATACCCCGCATGGTGCAGATGGTATTCCTAGCCCATGACAAGGAGGAATAACACGGTTGGCATCCAAGTCCCGACTCCACCTATCACGCTGGCGATCTCTGCCGTCGGCCGTCTCCTTCCGACTACACATCGAGCCAAGCGTAACCCTCGACAATCCTCCCCCGATCTGACGCTTCGGGAACTAAGTGCCTTAGCTCAACAAGCATACGAGCCGTTCCTCTGCCTCAATAATGGTGGTCCCAATGCAATAAGCCATGCCTGGAGCACATCTCTCCCACCACCTCTTCCGTGGCACGTCGGTAACGTTGTCCTCTCCACGAACCTTGATCGACGCTCTGCAGTCACACCACTCCATCGCCGCTGAGAATAACCATATTTTCAGAAGTGCCTCGCGTTAGCTTGCTGATCCAGCCAACCTGCATACATGACAGTCGGCTGGTAGGCCCCCTCTTCAAAGAGAAAATCCGGGGGTTGTAACGCACATGACCATTCGTCCAGGCTTGTTGTGATGGGTAGGACGAGGCTAGAGTTTGGACGTCTTGTCGATGCCGGGCGCGCTTACACTTGACACCATTGTCCCGAACTCTGACCATTTCTCGGGCAGGCGCACAAAAGTCGGGCGGCTTTCAACCGGCCAAGGGTGGGATGTTGCACACTGTCCGGACACCCTTACCATGCAGAGAGTAAGCTTAGGTCTCCTGGTCGTACAAGGACGGATCCGGAGCGATTACTCGGCTACCCGCCATGAGACAGCAGGCACCAGAGGTTTTCGTATATGCCTCTACGCCGTCTTTCTGTTCCCTCACACAAGGTGCCACCATTGCCACCCTCGAAGCCAACTGTGGCTGCCGCAGGATGTCTCTGTCTGACTACTGTGGCGGTTATGACGATCTTGGTCGCGGTGACAAGATGACGGCTTTGGCGATGGGAAGCATCGCGCCAGACTTGGCTCGTCTTGCACTTTTTGTCTCTGTATCACCAGGTCGAGACCCGAGTCAACAGTCTGACAATACGATGGTTTGCGCGATTCACGGACAGACCCATGTAGGCTCGCAGAACGCGGTTCCAAGGCATGCATGTACGGAGTGGACAAGCCGTGGACAAGCGGTCCTACAGCTCACAGCCTCCGAGGTTGCCCAATCCGACTAGAGATTCTGTGTTAGCCGACCTGTCGACCGGCCAGCTGCGGATGCTGTTCGGCAGGTGTCAGACAGTCTGATAGCCGTGCGGATCATAGGTGTCGGATGGGTCGAGCGACGGACTTGTGGAACACCTGGTGCTTCTACTGCAACTCTTCACAGGCATGTCTTAGGCCGACAAGTAGACGCGACTTGGGGAGCAGCACAGGCCGCCGGCATCGTGTTTTGGTTGCTGACTCTGCTGTCGTACCATTGTGGCTTATCGTCCCTGGTTCAAGACTCACAGCTTTTTGCCGCCATCTGGTTTTATCAGAGGGCGAGCTGTTCGCTATCAGCCGACAGGCACAATGCAGCAAGATCAAAGGGGGAGAATGTGAAGGCCCTCCGCTGGGACCGACGGCGGTCGAAGCCCCCCCGGAACCCTCGGCTGAACGGTACCTCAGATGCTACCTTGCAAAGAAACCGCGGCTGATGAGGGGATCAACTCTTGTCACATTGACGAGCAGATGGAACGATTATCGCTGCAATGAGAGCCTAGCTCTTAGACGGAGCTGGCTCCTGGCTCTGTTCGTTGCTTTTTGCCTGTGCAACGCAACCACGGTACCGTCCCGCGCCGTAGTATCGTGGGATAATGAGTCGGATGCGCCAACACAGACAATGGCGTAGCAACCCAGCATTCATCCCACGGCGTGCACCCAGCGACCCCGCGTCTATCAGGCCTAGATGGCAACCACATGGCAGCCACGCATGTCTGCAGCTTCGGGGGCGTTATCGGGGTCCAATCGCAACTAAGCAAGGGCAGCACGTAGTCGCTCTTGGCAAGATCCCTCCTTTCTTTTCCTGGTTTTCAGTCAGCCCTCGCTTGCTCCGTCGTCTGGGCCTTCCCGGCTGGGACCGCCGAGATGATGCCGGCGAGGTGAAGCCGACGGGCTTTCTCAGCCGACCAACCAGGTGGCAGGAGATGGACATTTCGGGCTGGTTCCCCACAATCCGCGGCATCGAAGGACCGGGGGCGGAGAAGGAGGCGAACGAACATGGGCCGCCGCCGCGGCTTGTCTTTTCTTCACAAACCTAGCCAGACAGCGCTTGAGGAGCATGGGTAGGGGTTCCAAGGCATTCGAGACATGGTGACGAGTTTTTCCACGGAGTGAAGTTCCTTGATGCATATGCAATCGGTTCTTGCTAGCTTCGCCACCGAGGCGAGTTATGACGATGGCTAATGTCTCTCGCGGTGCATCTTCTCTGACGGAAAGTGCATAAGCGACTTGACGTACGTACAAAACATGTTGGGCAAAAAACAACGACAGAGTATTTTGTGTGCGTGCCTGCCTAACCGACATGGAGTGTCCGTTTCGGATACTTTCTTTTGCCTCCTCTCCCGCCCTTGGGATTCCACTACAGCCCGCCCCATCCTCATGAACCAACCAGGAGTGAAGTGAGCCACACACGCCAACCTCATAGAATGAGTTCAGAAAAACAGTGTAGATTAGAGGTAGAGAACAGATGCACTGTATAACTCGCTTTGCCTGCACAAGTGGATGAAGGAGGAGACAGATTTGGACATTGGAAGAATGGAAAGGTATGTGTCTGTACTAAAAAAACGTGGTCTCGGAAAGTGCAACGTCATGCTTAAATTTCAGAGTAATGTACAAATCGAACCAACTTGATGACAATATAGACCAGTGAGAAAACAGTCAAAAGATAAATACATGCAAGAACTTTGAGTAAGGTCAAACGACGCGCGGGAAGGGGTATTTCCGAACAAGACAACCACCAAATCAGGGTAAAGAAAACCTTGACGACGACGCCCAAAGATTTGGCTCAAGCGGGAAAGACGCGTTGTTTTGTTGGAAAGCAGGCAAAGTTTGTTTGGAAGCAAGAGATTTGGACAGAAAAATTTGTATGTGCATTTGGGATTGTGGATAAGCCTTTGAACAAGAAAAAGACAGAAAAATTGGTTGGAAAAAAAAAGAACCAAATAAACCGCAGAGAAAACGACAGGTTATGTGACCCGGAGACAAGAAAGCAGCAGCAAAATAACAGTGAAAGAGTTTCGTGTCGTTTGAGCAGCGCGCTCGCCGTTTCTAATAAAGCAGATTTCCCGACCCTTTGCCGCCGCCCTTGCCTTTCCCCCTCCCGTTTGAACCAGAAACAGATAGATGCCTGCCATGTTGTGATGATGATGAAGTGTTGTGTCTCCCTCCCTTGCCTTTCCTTTGGGTATCTTTACCGACCATGATGTCTTTCCAAAATTGTGTTTTTAAGAGTTTTTTTTTCCTTGTGTTCCCCTCTCCCGATGTGCTTAGGCTGTGCTGCCGTAGGCCTGAGGCGGCGGGGGGCCGGCAGAGGCACCGCTGAAGCTGCGTTTCCTCTTGAGTCCAAAGTCCTGGCTGTGCTCTTCCCTTTGCTGGTGGTGCTCGCCTGCGTGAGCAGGCATGGGGCCGCCGGCGCCGCCGAAGGAGTCGCGCATGGGGGTGCGCGAGTTGGAGGTCGTCATGCTGGCGTGGAAGGCCTGGGAGAAGTCGTTGGGGGCGGCGATGGGGGCCGACATCTGAGGCATGGAGTAGTCCTGGACGCCGCCGGGTCGGTGGCCGGGTGTGCGGGGGAGGGAGAAGTCGACGGGGGCGGTAAGGGGTGCCGAGGGGAAGGAGGAGGTGTAGGGGCCTGAAGTGGCGAACTGGGCAGATGTGGCACGCGGGGTGGAAGCGTGTCCTGGGGGAGGGACGGAGTTGACGGAGCGGTACTGGTTGCGGAGGTCGAGGCCGAGGGGGACGGTGCCGGAAGACGCGCGCGCGCGCAGGCGGTTGGGCTGAGACTGGAAGTTTGAGTAGTTCATGCCTGGCGGGGAGTGAACCTGGCTTCCAGAGTACGAGCCGGACTCGTAGGAGAGACCGCTGCTTGATGAGCCGCTCATCTGGTCCGGCTGGTAGACGGTCTGTTGCCTTCCGCTGAGCTGGGGGCTGGGGGTGGCACCGTGGTGGTACGAGTTGTAGTCGATCGAGTCACCCTTCCATGACATGCTGGATCGCAGGGGGGAGTTCAGGTTCTCGGATCTCGACCTGTTCATGGTCTCGCGCAGCTGGAGTGGCTGGAGAGGGCGGGCGGGCTGGCCTCTATGCATCGACATCGAGTTCTCCATGGCGCCCTGACGCGCAAAGGGGTTCGATGTGCGGGGGCCGGGGCCCATGGGGGAGAGGTGGCTGCCGTAGCCATAGCGGTGGTCACCAGTCGAGTTGGGGGTCATGGGGGAGAGGATGTCGGGGCTGCTCATGGCGCCTGGCGGGGTGTAGGACATGCCTCCGAAGCCAGGGCTCATTGACGAGGAGGAGATGTGGTCCTCGCCGCCCTCTGCCCTCCTTACGTCCACCATCAAGGGTCGGATCATGTGGTCGGCGTAGGCTTGGGTGCCGAAGCCCATGGGCGAGGCGAGGGGAGTGCCGAGGCCGTGGACGGCGCCGTAGGGGGAGTGGAGGGCCTGGACGTTGTCAAAGTCGTCAGGGACGGCGCGCATCTTGATCATGCGGTCACGGTCGTCGGCTGTGAGGCGCTTGATCTTGGCACGGCTGGTTTCTAAGTCAGTATGCTGCCATGTTTGGTATGGTGAGCCTGCGAGCAAACTGACCGGTTCTGGAACCAGACCTGGACCTGGCGAGGGCTGAGGCCGGGGATTTCCCTAGACAGGCGTTCTCTGTGGGCGGCATCAGGGTGAGGTTGCTTAGCGAACTCGCTCATAAGGAATCGCGTTTGCTGGTGTGTAAGACTGTTGTTGTTGGTCAGCCACATGAGTCCAAGTCAAGCAGTACCGGCTCACTCACCGGAAGCGCTTCATCTTCCTGCGGGCGGCTGTCCGCTCAGCGGCAGTCTGGGGAGTTCCATCTCCGTCGTCAAGCATATCATCGTCGTCAAGGTCGTCGTCCTCATCCTTGCTGATAGAGCCCTCATCATTTTCGATTTGGACCGTGGGAACATCGCCTGCCGTCGACGAAGGGGCTGAAGCCATCGTTACGCTCTGCGTTTCCGTCGAAGCCATGTTCTCCTGGGGTGCGGCGTCTGCCATCTTCTCTACACTGCTGTGCCGTTGCTCCTGCTTGAGCGTGTGCTGTTGAAGTTCAGGCTCGTCTTCCGGGGTGGGCTGCTTAACCTGTCGAAGGCCGAGGGGGTCCACGGGTACGCGGCTGTCTGTGGTGGACTCTGACTTTGTTGTGATCTCTATTTGAGTGTTTGCGCCGGCCGAAGTGCGAGGTTCTGAGGAGTCATTGCCAGTCTCGTAGGCCTGCGAGAAGACGTTGTTGTTCTCCGGGGTCGGCAGGTACGAGTACTGCTGGCCCTGCCACTCGGGAGGCGTGGGCAACGGGGCTTCGAACTGGTTCGACATGCGTGGAGGTGTGGCGGGCCCGGGCTTGTGAATGGGGTTCTCAAACTTGCTGTAAGACCAGTGGCTCTGCTCAGTGGTATCGACCTGCCTGGTAACGAGCATTGGGACTGTTGGGAGGGTTGGGCTGTTGTGTGTTGGTTGGGGTGTTGACAGACGATCTGAGAAACGTCTGTGGAAGTGCTGGACTTGGGCCGATGTAGGCGAGGTAAGGAGTGTGGGTGTTTTCTCAAGAGAGAGTGGTGTTGTTGAACGAGTGACGAGTTCCAAGGTCGATGTCCAGGTTCAGATGGTGTGATGGCGCATCGAGAACCTTTTCCAAGCGAGTTCTTCTGTTCGTGACTTGAGGATATCAGAGGTGACTGAAGGCACGGCTTCTGATGTTGTCTGTTGTTGATGAACAAGAATAACCGTGGGAGTTGGCAATCTTGTAAAGCTCACACAAAGCTGTGATAGATTGAGGAGCAGAGCAAACCGATGGGTCGGGCAACGGGTAGCTCAAATTGACGTCGTAGGGTCAAGGTGTGTAGGTGTCTGGGTTCTAGATGAAGACCAGAGACGGGGGCCCAGAAGCAATTTAATCAAAAAGAAGAGAGAGTGAATGGATGTGCTGATGCGTCAAGTCAAGTTCGTTTTGGGAAAAGCAAGAGAGGATGATGAAAAAGGGAACGAGGACTTGGCTACCCCAGGTCCCACGAGGTAGGTAGGATCGATCATATATTGTATAAATTTGAGGGTGTGCCAGTTGATAGTATGGCGGGGTCGATCGACTGGGAGGCGTTCCCAGGCCTGGAACTGACAGGCCCCGTTATGTGTGGGCAAGTGCTTGGGATACCCGTGGTTGTAATAAGGCAGTCTGGTAGGGAAGCCCTTGCTCAGTAGTATGACAGAGGTGGAATTAATACCGAAGGGTACTGCCATCCACACGGAGAAATGTCGAGGCTGGATCCGGACAGGAGCAGGGCAAGCACGGGCGGCGGCCACGATGGGATAACGGCTGGTAGGTCTGGTCGAACGACGAGGGTCGACTTGCTTGACGGTACATGCCTACGGTACCTGGTACCTGAGTGAGCAGTGGTGTCCAAGGTTGAATGAGCAGGGGGGGGAGGGGGGGGGAAGAAGGAGGAGGAGCAGGGCAAGGCAAGGCAAGGGAAGGGAACTGAGGACGAGGTACCGTACCGTAGCGTCGCAGTGGGGATGAAGGCCTCGAAAGGGGACCCGATGCACTGTTTTAAGGCTCATGTCGATTCGAGAAAAGCCGCAGCAGCAGCTCATGTGCCATTCCATGCCCATGCCATGCCATGCCATGCTATGCCAGGCGGGTAGGCATGCCATGGGCATCGAACTGAAGGTCGCCCGCCAGGCCCCCAGGCTGGCCCCCCGGGTGTGTTGGACACTCTGGTACGCCGTACGCAGGAAGGTACTTGATTGAATTGAGGGTGAGTGAGGGTGAAGGGGGTGTGGTTTGGTGTGGGTGGCAGCTGGGTGAGGTTGCGATGTTGCTGCTGCTTCTGCTCTTGCTGCTGCTGGTTGCTTTCAGCCGGTCTCCAGTCTTCGGTTGTTCCCAGTCAGTGGGTGGTGACTGTGAGTGACCCAGTCAAGCCAGTCTGGTTCCCATCCCAAGCCCAAGCATCCAGCATCCAGTCAGTCAGTCAGTCCAGTCCACTCCAGCATCTGTGCGTGTAATGTGTATGGGTGTGGATATTTCTGTACACCAGCCGTGGGCCGTCCATGTCGCTGCTCTCTCGGCTCCTCCACTCCACCCTGGGCTGTTCGAGAAAACCTGGGCAGAGCCTGGGGAATTCGCTAAAGGCGAGTGACAGACGGACGGACGATAGTAGCAGCTATATCACCGGCGCCCATGGCCTTAAGATTTTCGCGTCGGCTGAATGGCTAATGCCGTGATGTTCCATGAAGCTCTCTGCCTGCTGCTGGAACCACACAACCGACGACCAGCCCATCCAGCTCAGCCCAGTAATGGCGCGACCTGGTCCGTGTTGCCAGAGATTCGCCAGATTGAGACGACAGATCCTACACACAAGAGCAGCAGCAGCGGTGACCCAGAACGGGCCTGGCTGATGTTGACACCTGAATCAGTGCAGAGCCAGGTGGACGGTTTTGAGAGAATGAGACAGGGTGCGAACGGGGCCCCCTTCTGGTCTGTTTCCTCACCTCAGGCCCTTTCTTGGGGCGGCCGCAGTGTAAAAAAAGTAGGCGGACAGGCACAGGTCGCAGGGCATGGCATGGCATGGGCTCAGGTTCAGGCACAGGCACAGGCACAGGCACAGGCACAGGCACAGGCACAGGCACAGGCACAGGCACAGGCACAGGCATAGGCTCAGGCACAAGGCCTGCTCTCTGCCCTTCGCGCTTGTACGGGATACAGGCATAGGCATCACCGAGGCGGCCGGCCCAAAAATAATTGATGCTAGCTGGGTGGGTAGATAGGTAGGTATGGATCTCGCTCTCTCGCATTGAGGAGAGAGAGTAGGTATCCGTACCAACGCACTCACTATTCAGTACACACACACACACACACATACACACACGCATCGCAAACCCTTGACAAGTTGACACAGCGGCAGAAAGAGGTTCGGGAAAGAAGAAAAATCCAGGAGTGAGAAGGGCATCTCGGCTGGGATATCTGGATGCTGCTCATTGGTCTCCGTGACATTAGCTCAGTGTCGACTCCACGGATGAACGCATGACCGTTGTCGAGAAGCCGGTCGAGGCCACGGCCAATGGGAAAGATCATCGATCAAGGGGAGGTGTGGTGGCTCTCTCGCTCACTCTCTGTCGCTCTCTGTACTCCGTCCCTTCTCTCTCCCAGAGTCTCAAGAGGCTGCTGCGGGGGGGGGGGGGGGGGGGGGGGGGCGCGCGACCGGGATGGGATGGGTTGAGGGTGTGCAGAGGCGCGGGACGGAGTGGAGGGATCAGGTGTGCGCTTAGCGAACTCGACCGGCGAAAAAGAAGGGTCGGGAAATCTGGTGGTGGGTGGGGGAAAAGAAGAGGGAAGGGGAGCAAGGGTCAGGGTCGTCGCGGCACAGGCGTCGTGTCTGGTACCTGGCCTGGCACTCCTTTGGCGAGATACGCCGTTGCAGCAGCAGCAGCAGCGATTGGAACTGGTTCAAGTCGACGGTCAACGACCAACTCGACGACGTGCTTGGCGACCTGGAGACTCGACTGACTGGGCCGCTTGTTGGGCTTCATGGGTTTGGAGAGATGAGAAGGTCCAACGAGGACCAGGCCCGGTATCCGTAGCGGCAGGGGAGGAGACGGTAACGGGGGACGGGCGGACACAGAAGCGATGGGTATGGTATGGTAAAAGTTGTGGGAATTTGGGCCCTCTGCTCTGTTCCGTACGGCGATGGGACTTGTTGCAAAGCAACGAAGACGAGAAGATGGGTAATGGGTAACGACGGGTGACGGATGAGTCCCGACCCCGGCATACCGCTCTGCGGCGACCAGGGGCCGGGGAGGGGGAGATGGGAGAATGAGCAGATCCCCAAAGTAGATCTCCTCTCGCTTGCGAAGACGCACCGTACCGTATCGAAACCGCCCTTCACCTCGGTCTCGAAGCCCTTGAGAAGAAGTGGTGCGCGGTCAGGGTGAAGGAACTTACGCGGCGGCCGTCTTGAGTTTCCCCCCGAAGGCTCCAATAGAGAGAGGGGGCAGGCCGAGGCCGAGGCAGTGGTGAGAAAGGGAGACAACAGGTCTAAGCTAGCTATGGCGGGGACCTTTTCTTGGGTACAGCCATGTTTTGGAAAAGAGGCACAGAGAGGAACAGAAACAGGAACGCGCATGTCTGTTCTGCACGTAGGCACTGTAGCTGTAGCGCCCATACAAGACGCACGACGCAAAGATGGGACGAGAACAAACCCCCCACAAGAAAGTATGTTCGTCCTGGGTAGGCTTGGGTTGGGTTGGGTTGCCAGGGATCGATCGCATTACTCCTGCTCAAAAGCCGCGGTTCCACTACCTGCACGAAGCAGAAAGTAGCAGGAAGAGGAGCAGCAGAGACAACAGAGAGATTCGTCCTCGGCGGCAACAATCAGTTACAACTCAAGCCCATCCATCGGCAGGGAGCTGTCCTGCCAAACCGTCGTCGGTACTCTGTACCTGATCCACCTCCAATCTTGCGTGCACGCATGTCGATACCTTAGCTCATGCCGTGTTGTATGAGATTCTTAGCGTGTGTGGATAACGTCGAACGGACACGGCGGGAACGAAGCTGCTGTTGAATAATCTTCAAGGAACTGGGGGGTTCTTGTTGGTTTCTGTCTTCTAGTCCTGCCGCGCGATATCAGGCGCCAGTTCTCTGTAGTACTTACTCGAGCCTCATGATAAGGTAGAGGTGCTACCGAATTAAAGGTAGCAAGTAGCGCTGGGCCGGTTTCTTAGGTTCTTTAGTTCGCGGCCGGCCGTTTGTTAGTTCGGGGCCGCCAAACCTCGAGCCAACAGGTTTCTGGCCTCGTTGTTTTGGCCCCAGGAACGAGACTAGACGAATCAAACGACAGCCCAGGGGGCGGGAGGCGGTCAGAGTAGATGAGGCCCTCTCTGCTGCTTGCTTGCCCCCAGGGTCCCGGGGCGGACGAAATGGAATTAGTTTCGTGTCGTTCTTCTGGTTTGACAGCACGGCACTTGTAGATTGATTGGAAAAGCGGCAGGGACGAACTGCACGGCGGACCTTGTCCGGAACGTCCGTGGCGTAGGTTCATACCAAATTCTCCACGTGCCCATGATTCGATCGTACGTGCAGGCGAGGGAAAAGGAAAGAGGGTTTAAAAAAAGGCCAGCTGGGGCCCGGCTCAGTTCATCTATGTCAGGCTGGAGAAGCGCCATGCTCGTCAATGCCGTGTGTGGTGCGCGAGTGAGTGACGGTGTACTATGCGGCAGAGAAGACGGGAAGACGAAGAGTGTGGCCAACGGCGTAGGCGTCAGGGTCAAGTCAAGGGCTCCTTGTCCAGCTAGCTAGCCGTTGCTGCAAGAAATGGATACGTATCTCGAGGTCTTGCCAAGTTGCGAAGCACCTGCACTGCATTTGAAGAAAGAAGAAAGCAAGCAAGCATGCAAGCTGGGGACAGCTCAGCAAGCCCCGACTTCCCAAGAAGACAAGACTGATCTGAGGGGAGCTAAGAAAGCTAAGTAGCGTTGCAACAGACGATGCTGGGTAAGGTAGCTAGCCGGAGGAGCAAGTTACTCCTACCTGCCTTGGGTAAGTAAGTAGCTTACAGAGAACTCTGGGTTGGAAAGCTGCCCGAAAGAGCCGTAGGCTGAAGACGACACCGCAGCTTCCTCAAGCCATCCTCGGTGGAGTCAGGTGCAGCTGACCCGGACCTTACCTCTCTCTCTGTCTCTCTCTCAACCTTCACCCTGCCATCACAAAAGTCAATACCACCTATGCTGAGCTGGTAGACCACCTTGACCTGCCTAGCGAGAGAAGCTGTGGACGCCTTTCCGGCCGCCTTACCACACGGTTTCCGAGCTGCCATGGAGTGCTACGCTACCCAAGCTAGCACCGAACAGGAACGAAGCGCCCCCCGTCGCGTTCTCGAAGCTGTCCCCCATGCCGAGCTACGAATCCGACGTATGTTCCATCCCATTCATTCCCCTCAGGAAAAATATCCACGCTGGCCGTGTTTCAGCATTCCAACTACCCAAGATGCTACGTCATTCCGATGCGGTGACGGAATTGGGGGGACCCAAAGACGAGTGCCGAAATTAGACGTCGGTCCTGGCGTGAGGTCATTTTCAAGCTTGCTTGCTCTACGCAGTTTGTTTCCCGAGTCCAAGGTCTGGATGGGTGCAAAAGGAGGAGCCGTCAAGTTATGCATCTTTGACGATTCATGTGTAGCCAGCCGCCTGCCCGCCCGTCCGCCCCAGGCTACTCTTGTCATTGTGGTACAGGCAAAAAGGCTAACTTTGCTAATCTGCTGGCTGCTCCGGAGGGGTCAGCAAAGAGGGACGGAGCTCGGAAGCAAGGAGCGTGGTCGACCGAGCCTAGAAGACGAGAAAGAGGCAATGGAATGGGAGATCTCTCTCTGTCTCCTCAGCAAAATGCACCGCCGACACGACGAACCAGAGACGCTGCTTCGGGGTGGAGGACACACATGACACGCCCCCAGCGCTCATTTTCACTTGCTCGCACACTGCTCGAGGTCCATCACAGGGGGCGTGGCAGTAAACTCGCGCTCTGCACCGCACTGCGCTGCACTGCAATCTGCACGCTGCACAATGCTTCTGCTGCTGCTCCTTCATGAACGGAGCAGCGAGCCAGCAGCACAGCTGCCGCCAAATGTCCGTGCTCAGATTTGGCCGTAGAAGGCTTCCATCTGGCATGCTCCGGGGGACAGGGATGGGCGCCAGAGTTTCATCCTGGGCGGGGGGTTTTGCCGACTGGGTTGGGCGGGAGCAGAAGAGCAAATCGCGAAAGGGTATCTCCTCGTTCGTCATCCAGGGGTAAACGGGCAATCGAGGTGGTAGTGGGTGGCTCCATCAGGCCAGCCGCTGCCACTGGCCGGCCACAGACACCGACACCGCCAGGCCGGCCTTCTTCTTGTTGTTGCCGTTGCTGCTGCTGTCCCCCGGTATGATGAGCAAAGGGAGATGGGCATGGGGCGGTCGCCTCCTCCGCGGACCTTCAAGGGCCAGGGGCGGGCGGGTGATGAACAGATGAGCAGATGAGCAGCAGCGAGCATCAGCGCAAAGACCGTCCATACGTACCGGCAAGGTCGAGACACGACACGGCAGAGGAGAGAGACACCCGCAAGACAACACCAGACGAGACAACCTGTGGTGTGGTGCAGTGCAAGCGAGGGACATACATGGCTGGCGTTGGCGGCCTTGGGAATTTTACCAGTGCCGGAGCCACGGATGGCCTGCGACGGAGTGCCTTACCAACCTTACATACAGCCACCCGGCACTGGGCCGCAGTCTCGTCCATCTATCCCGCACCCAAAATGTAGAATATCTGTAAGGATGGCCCGAAGCAAGACACATCCAAGACACCGCGTGGACGTGGACGCCGCTAGCAACGAGAAGCAGAGGTCGTCGCACATGTCGCCGCACGCGATGATGAGGTGGAAAAAGTACTTTGTTACCGTCCAGAGTTACATCCAGAAAAGCGAGCAAGGGTTGGTGGTGGGTGGTGGTGGGGAGGCTCTCCCGCGGTCTGGCCTGATGGCAGACGGACGGACGACGCAATTGGGGGGGGGGGGGGGGTCGAGAGTCAACGATGCCGTTGTGTTGCTTTTTTGCAAATCTCATGACGATCGGTCCTCTCACGCCCTCCTGATACCCGTGCCTCGCAGACCGCTCACCGGGGGGTGGTCCGGAGCCTGGGATGGGGGGGATGAGGGATGATGGATGATGGATCCCCCTCCTCTCTCGTCATCGGGATGCAAACCGACGGCCTGGCCAAACAGCAAACGTGGGCGCTGTCTGGCCGGCGGTGGATCGTGTCGTGCGGTGGCCGGGTCCTCCAATTTCGCGCTCGCAGAAGAAGGTGGGAAATGCACCTCCGCGACGGCCGGCCGGGGGATACGCAGTACTATGTAGATGGGGTCGGGGGACCCAACGGTTCAACGTCCAGCCAGCCAGCCAGTGACGACGACACGCGCCCGTGGAGAGCGTTGCTGCAGCTGCAGGTCCCGTCAACGTCAAAGCGAGAGAGCCGAAGAGAGAACATAGGACGACAAGACAGATTTGACAGGAGATGGGCGCCTGCGTTTCCAAACTTTGCTCAATTGTTGGATTGCGGGTGCGGGACGAGGCTACGTCTGGTGTGGTGGCCTGGTGCCATGCCTGTGTTGATCCCAAGGGCAAATTCGAGATGAGAGGAACGGGTGATGGGCGTCAGGTATCAGGCGCACATCAATGATCAGGCCCATCCATGAGACACGGGCGCGCGGGTGGGAACCTTTTGGATGATGGAGTACGCAGTGCTGCGTGCAGAGTGGTGGAAGACGGTTCGCGGACGCCACATCCGTCAATGCAAGCAAGCAAGCTTGGTGCTGGTCCGCTTGCTTGACATTGACATTGACATTGACGTTGACATTAGCATGCTTGCTTCTTTGCGTCTTGCTCGAACTCTGCTTGCCTGCCTTCGCCTCGGCTTGCTTGCGGCTGCTGTTTGATGTTGGCATTGTTGCTGTTGCTGCTGCTGTTGCTGCCATCACCTCTAGTCAGTCCGCTCAGCTCGCATCTCGCATACTTACCGAGGAGTACAGCAGAAACAGAGACATACATGGCCGGGAGCCAGGGACGTCAAAGAAAGTCGATCGGGTCACCGTTGATCCCAGATTGTGTCTGCGGGCACATGATGCCCTCTGCAGACGCTGCACTCGCTCCTGCAGCGCGTCCCCATCACAAACCACCACCACCTCCACCAACAACAGCAAGATGCCAAGAAACAACAACCTGGACTCGAGGTACCTCGGCGTCCCGACAGCAGGCAGGTCGGCGAGCGTTGCAAGACCATTCGCGCGGGCTACCCGAAGTCCCGCTACAAAGCCTCAAGGTACCTGAATCGAGGCTCTCTCTTGAGCACTGAGCAGGCACAGGGAAGACGAAAAGAAAAAGGACGTGTGGAGTGAAGAGGAAAACAGCGCCAAATCTGCCGACGGCCCCATCGGGGCTATCAACATGACACACGGGCCTGTCAGGGACATGCCTGTTAGCCTCTTCCCAGAGATCTCTGAATCGCTCTGGCCACAGTCGCGCTAGGGAGGTAAAGGGAGAGAGAGTGAGAGCCACAGAAGGATTCACGAGAAGGACAAGAGTAGGTTCCGACAGCGCGGCAACCGTGGGGCGAGGCGAGGCGAGGAGCAACACACCCAAGACATTTTCTTCGTCCAAACTTGCCCCCCTTCACTTTCACTAGACGAACAACGCCCGCCCGCCTGCAAATCTCGTTGCTCGCTCTCACTCTCCTCGGCAAGGGTTGTAGAAGTCAGGCCCACTCCCCTCGTTACAAGTTGCCCTCTGCAATCAAAAGGAGGGACTGCAGACACCACCCCGGGCTCCACCTGTGCGTCCCCGTCTTGCGTACCTGCGTGATGTTGCTACGACTTAGCAGCCTTGGCAAAGAACCACCTACCTACCATGGTGCACTACCATGATCCGTACGGATACACACAAACTTCAGCCCACCTTTTTCCAGTGAGGCGGAACTTTTGGCGTGTCTCATGTTTTTTTTTTTTTTTTTTTTTTTTTTTTTGCTCTCGTTCGTTCCTTCGTCCTGCTCGTAGCGTTGTATGCCATGGAATTTCCGAAAGGAGGGAGGGATTGCGTTGCCTCGTCACATCACAGGGGAAACCTGATATCCGTAAACCATCCTACGGTTCCTATCCATCATTCGATTGGCGATTCTCTCACTGTGAATTCCTCCCCCAATGCTTCACCGCAAAGGCGTAACGCTATCCGCGGCCATACGACGACACACGCCCAAGGAGGAACCCAAGTGAGTGGATTGCGGCAGTTGGGGGCCCCGGCAACCAAAACAGACGCTTGCAAGGGACGACGACGACCGACGGACGTTTAGTTGAATGACAGGACCGCAGGAACATGGCACACATGAACCGCCAAGAAATCCAGATGCTGTCTGTCCCTGGCGCTGCGTGCGGCAGTTGGGCACTTCGTACGTACGCACGCACGCACGCACGCACGCACGTAACGCACACACACACAGTTGGCCAGCAGCCCGACCAACAGCGGTACCCTCCTCTCTTAGGTTGCTTGTCTGACCTGCAGTGCAGCAGTCTGCAGAAACAGGGAGTTGCGTGTGGCTTGTGTGTGTGTGTGTGTGTGATTGTACGCGGAGGGGAGAGACATATTCGTAGGTAGACACAGAAGAGTAGAGCATGGATGGATGCTGCAGGCCCGGGACGACTTGCTTTTGTTTTTCCCCAGCCCCCTTCCTCACATGGCAATCTTGATTTAGCATTGCAGCTGCTCTCATCTCGTGGTGGTGGTGGTCGCGGCGGCGGCTTAGTACCTTGTGGTGGTGGCCCGCTGGTAGTGTAATTGCGGCGACGTTGAGATGGGAAAGCCATCCCGGACAATGCGGCTGCGGCTACTGCTGCTGCTGCGGCGGCGGCGGAGGGGGAGGAGGGAGGCGGCGGAAGCGGAAGCGGGAACTGAGTCACGACGCCAGACGCCGGCCGCCGCCTGCGCTGAACCCTACCCTACCGCAAGCTGCTGCGGTTGAGAGAGACCAAGGAAGTGGCGGCCTTCTGTCTTCCCTGCCTTGACGCCCGCTTCTCGGGTCCGTCCCCGTACGACAGACAGACAGACACCACATGTCTCTGCGGGCAGCAAGAATCAGATAACATGGGTACGAGAGGTAAGGCATGCACACCACCACCACCATCAACAACGAGCGCATAGTCGCAGCGTGCCTGTTGCTTGCAGCTTCACTCTACTCCATGCGCACAAGAGGGCGGAAAATAGCATCACTCGGTCCACACCAACGCCATCTTCTCGTAGACGGACGGGGGGTTGGGCAAGGGTAGTTGAGTTGATTTGGTAGTTGGTTGGCCTGTGCCAGGTCGATGTATGTTCGACGTTGGGGGGCACGGAGAGCCGCAGCTGGGGTGAGTGTGAGTGGGCGATTGAAGCAGCTAGCCGCGATGGGCTGCGGCTGCGAGAGTCCAGCTGCAGTCTCGGGCAAAGGTAGGTAGGTACTGTCGTGTTGTTTCGAAAGGAAGTTCAATGAAAGGAGCGTCTGCGTCAGCCGCCTGAAGCAGCAACAACGTCGAGGGATGATGGGATCGGGGACGTCTGCCGATGACGATGGCTTACAACCCCTGCTTCGTCGCCGTGGTGCAGTGTTGTATCGCGTCAAAGAACTTGCGGCGCTCCCGCGGCCGTTGCTTTCGGCGGCATGGACGACGGCGGCGGCACACTGGGCATGGGGCAGGAGAGCAGCTCAGGACAGCGACATGAGCATGGATCACGATCCGCAACCGTTGCATTATCCCCAACAGGTGGATAATCTGTGATCTTGCAACGCCAACAACTTCTTCGGCCTCGTCCTTGAGCGTTTTCTTCGTCCGTCCGTGGAAGTGGGTCATCCTTCTCTTTCGGCGGCGGCTATGAATAGGACCATAGGGTTGCAGTGGCATCGGATTCGCCTTTTCATTCCCATTTCGAGGTGAGGAGACCCCGAAGGGCAGCAAGGTACCCAGGGTAGGGTAGGGACCCCCTTCGGTGACGATGGATTCATCGCGTCCTGAGATCAACACTAGGACGAAAGAGAAAACATCGGGCGTCTTGGTCTCCGCATTTGGCAGAGTCAAGACGGTGGAGATGCAGATGCAGACACTCTCGTGACTCTGGCCAGTCGGTGGTGGGAGAGCTGGCTGTGCAAATCTTCTCACGCGAAGCTTCCTCGCCGTGTCTGAAGTTCAGGTCCGCTTCTCGCACGCGTGTGGCTTGGTGGCCTTTCTTAACATGCTCTCCGCCACGTTTGGTGATTGATGCTCGGTCTGGATGATGGCCTTTGGGCCTTAACAACTGCGTGGTTAATAATCTTCTCCAAGTTCTCTCCTGCGAAGAGGGACTGTGCTGTCAGAAACAGGGATCGCCGGGTGGCCTGGGGGATGCACAAAGTTTCCTCGGGCTCTCTTTCGCATCATGCCCTCGAACGTCCCGTCAGGCAGGCCGGCCGCAGCGGCAGCGGCAGCGCTGGCGCTGTCAGGCGGCGGGTGAGGTGTTCTGTCCTGTGTCTGTGTCTGTGTCTGTGTCTGGCCTGGCGTCCCGTCGGCGCTGGCTGGCGGCCGGTCACCGTGTCACACCAGTGACGGGACGAGCAGGTCGGGCGCCGGTTGGTTGGTGCGCCTGCAAGGGCGAACAGGGCTCACCCACGCCAGCCTAAGCCTTTGCGAGTGCCGGCCCTGGAAGTGAAGGGGAAGGAATGGGGTGGTCACCGGTCCAGGTACGGACCTCTGTGGTACCATGTTCGAGTTCGATTCGACGGTGACGGCAATGGCGAATGCTGATTCTCGCCGTTCCGTTCGATGGGATGGCACCGTAGCGTTGCAAAGGGACCCTTCCGGGGTGTTGGAGACCAAGAGAGGAGCAGACGGGGGGAGGCTCCTCGGTGTGATGGATCGTGGATACACTGCAAAATTCCCAGTACCTGGGTGACCGAGCAGAGCCCATGACGGCGGCGCCTATCTGTGCCTATCGCAGAAGTGTCTTCCGTTCCTGGCACCGGTCAGGCTTCAGCGGCACAATAGTGTCAACAGAACCCGGGCGCGGCTCCGTTGCCATCACCATGACAAGACGGAGCGGCACCCATTCAAAAATCCAGCCAGCCAGCAGTCAGCGTTCCTGTGGAGACGCAGGGAGACGGCCGAAGACGAGATGAGAAGAGGACATCAGAAAGGATTTCAAGGGGACCCAAACACCGCTGGTCCATGGCCGCCAAGACTTTTCTGCGCGGGTTTTTGGCAAATGCGGTGTGCGGATAACGCTACGCTGTCGGTGGTCACTGGTCGCCGTCATCGTCGTCGGCCGTCCATTCAAACACACGCGCGCTCATGATTTGATTTTTTTGGTGAAGAAGAGCGACGAGTTCGGACATGGATGCAACCCAGGACGAGGACCACTCGCGCGACTGGAGTGCGGTGGAAAGCAGCCCAAACCAAATGAGGCAATTCGAGAGAAGGCACCCCTGGCGCAGCAATGGTGCGGTGCGGGATGCGGATGCGGATATCTCGCCAGCAGAATCCAGCAGAATCAAGGGGCGGCTCATCCTGGGACCTGGAGAGATCCAGAGACAGAGAAAGAGACATAGCGCATCGGCCAGTGGGCAGCAAAAGTAAAATCCATCTTGAAGCCGAGCCGAGCACCTCGTGCAGAGGAAGGGGGAAAGAAAAGGGGTCCGAATCTTGCGCGGGAAGTTTGCTTTGGCGTGCATCCATCCATCTGCTCACGCATCCTCTGCGCGGTATCGGACGTGACGAGGATGGTTTCGGGAGACTGGCCGGCAAACTTTCTCTCGTCTTCTTCTTGTCCCCCTTGGCCTGAAAATCAAATCCCGGCGGGAGCGGTCTGGACGCCATCGAACGGACACGGCACGGCAGACTGCTCGAAATCAAGGACGTTGGGTCGCGAGGCCCGCCGCAGGCAGAAGAAAAGGACCACTGCCGGTGCTTCACATGGACGGCACCCGGGACATGGTGCGATCTTGATCATTACGGAACCTGCTGGATCGCTATGCCGTACCGTCTTTCTGTTGCACCGGGTTTTCTCGCAGGCTGTCCTCGCAGGAGAGCAAGAGCAGCAGCTTCTCCGCACAAGACAGACATGGTCTTACGTATCCGTCAACCCACCTATCCGTACCGCGCGCCGGAATCGTCCAGAGTGGTATTCGGTCGTCGGCGGTGATGCTCCGTTGCGATGGGCGTGTCCCTTCCCGACCCCGGCTCACCGTTGCAACGCCGCTGCCGGGTCGAGGTTCGCATGCCTGCGTCGAATCCGGCTAGGGGGGGCGTTCTGCGGTTATGCAGATACACAGACATACACATATCCGGGGAGGTGGATTTGTCGGTCCGACATTGCTAAGCCGCCTACAGAGGTAATCCTGTATCCAGCCTCGACCCAGGCAGGCCAGGTAGTGCTGGTGGGCTCATCCCAGCTGGCGCCGATCGGACGACGTGTTGGGCAAGGTGGCATCCGAACGGCCAGCAGGCATTCCCGGCCTTTCCAAGGTTCCAGGACGGCGGCCCATCCGGGAACCTCTTCCAGCTCCTCGGTCACGGAATTACGCATAGCCCCGACAACGAGCATCACCCCAGTACAACGGCAAGCATTCATGGCGGCCACGCTGGGCTACTTTACGCGCTAGCTACGCTGTATCCGTGTCGCGGCAGCGACTATTCTAGCGCCCCAAGTCTGGCTGCTCTGCTCTGCTGCAGCAGGCTCTGCCTTACTCTTATTGTCCATGTTTTGCATAAGGTGCCAACCTGACAACCTGCAAATTGCACTCGACCTTACCCGCTCACTAGACATGTATTTGAAATGAATTGACATCGGCCGGGCCTTTTCTTAGGGGACTTGTTTTTTTTCCAAATTCCCATCGACTAAGTCATCCCGCCCGCCCGCTGCGCCGCGCCAAAGACACCAGAAAACTGTATTTCGACGAGGGGGGGGGGGGGGGGGGGGGGGGGTTGTTGTTCCGAAGAATCAGCCCTTTTAGACTTCACAGCAGAGATTCTAAGGGTCTTCGAGACGCCGATCCCTTTGTGAAACCGAGCACCAGGTTTTGCGCTGTCCCTCCCATCCCCCCCACGTCCGTCTTACCGCGACGTCAAGATCTCGAGGCGAGGCGAGGCGTGCTTGTCAATTATAGGCCGCGCATGTTGCTTTAAGTTACAGTTACGGATGGCCGTGTGCACGCGAACCATACGGACGGGATGACACAAGCGCGAAGCGTCTGGAAGGACTGGACGAGATGAACCGAGCCAAGCTTCCCGCGTCCCAACCAGCCTTGCTTCGCCAAGTCATGCGAGGCTACTTCCAACGTCTGGCCCGTCTCAACCAGGCACCTCTTCACACACTAACATACACTAAGCGCAACGGTCAAGGCGACGCCGTCGGCGAGAGCGAAGGGCTCCAGGCTAGCGCGTGAACTTGTCAACGACGACGACGTCGCGCGCGCGCCCGTCGTTGTCGTTCTCGTCTAACCAAGGGGCCTCTTAAAACACACCCCCCCTAGAGTAGTGCCCACCCTCTCGCGCCACAAGAGGAGGCGCAGACAGGCCGTAGGGGCCGGCACCAGCAGCCTACCTGCTGAGTAATGAACTTTTAGCTGCCAGCCTACTTAAACGATTATTTTGCTGCTAGGAAGGCTTCTAGAGCTTAGTTATTTAGATTCAGCTAATCAGAGGCTAGGGATTAACTTTGCATAACTTTTGCGATTTAGATTTTTATTATAGTAATTAATATAACTTAATAAAGCTGACTTTTTTATAATTTTAATTAAAAAGGTTAATAGAAATAGGAATAACTATTAATTTAAGCTTTCTAAAGCTTTTAGAAGGCTTAATTTAATAATTTAATAATATTAATATTGCTAGCAGCTATTTTTGCTATTACTATAGCTTACTGCTGCTTAACTCTATATAACTTTACTTTATATTATAGCGCTATAAGATATTAGCTATTTTAGTAGTTTTAGTTAGTATTACTATTTTATATTTTAATAGCTTTAATTTTAACTATAAGCTTTTTATTGCTATTAAGCTAGATATCTGCTTTTTTATAAATCTTATTTTTATTTTTAAATATAGCATTATTATATTGCTAGTAAGCTTATAAAGCTTTTATATTAAGTTTATAGAGGTTAGTATTTAGTATTTTGAAGTGTTATAAGTTAAGATCTATAGTTAAAGTAATTAGTAATAGAAGGTTTGCTGTTAGTGCTACTAGTGCAGTTAATACTAGCAGTAAAGCTGTTAGTAAAGCTAGCAGTAATAATAGCAATATCTTAATTATTAGAATAACTATAGGCTTAAGCTTAATATTAGCAGTAGTTTAAGCAGTAGCTTAAGCAGTAGCTAAGCTAATAGCATCTCTGCAATTAATATATTTATTAACTTCTGCTGCTATAAGGATTTAATAAATACTATTAATTTTATAGCTCTTCTTATAGTTAGATATATTATAAAAGCAGCTTTTACTTTTAATAACTTCTAGCTTAAAAAGAAGTAAGTTATTAACTAAAGCTTTAGCTTTAAGGTCTATATAGTATTAAAGCTACTAATAGTAGTAAACTTAAGTAATTTTAAAAGTATTACTACTTTATATTAAGCAGTAGAAGATATACTAGTAAGGCAGACTGTAGGTCTTTTAAATAGCATAAAGTAAGCAAAGTATAATATTAACTAGCAGTAGAAGTAGCTAGCTAACTTATTTATTATAATAGTTAAATATAAGTTTTTAGAAGTTATTAGCTATATATTTAAAGGTAGTTAGTAAAATAAGGCTTTTAATATAGCTAAAAAGTATTGCTTTCTTACTAGTAAAGTTAGGTTATTTATTCTTTTTTACTGCTTACTCTTATAATATCTAAATTATAATATTAGCTTATATATCTTTTAGATTAAAGAAGATCTTATTAAAAAAATAGGTTATCTTTATATAGATATAGCTTAAGGATGCTATTTTAGCTTTCTATAGCAGAAGTAATAATATAACTAAAGTGAGGGTATTAATTAACCTAAAAAGTAATAATTTTTTGCTTTTAAAGTATAATCTAAATATTAACAGTATATGCAGTAAGATAAGTAAGCTAATAACTATCTTAAAAAGTAGTAAGCTTCTTATTAAAAGTTTGCTAAGTTAATAAAGTGTAAAGCTTTTGCAAAGCAGCTATAAAAGCTTTTAGTTAGTTATTAATTTTATATTTATTACTATCTTTAGTTAGGCGAGAGAAGTGCATTTTAGCTTTAAGTTAAACATTCTTAGTAATATGCTATATATAAAGTATATATAGCATTTTACTAAACCAGCTTATGTTGAAGGCTTAAAATAAGATAAGCTTTTAATCAGTAGTGATATAGCTAAGCAATAAAATATCTTATTTAGTAAAAGCTTCTATAAAGCAGTTAAAAGCCTACTAATAATCAGCCTCTTTTTTACTGTTTAAAAAAGTAAAGCTAGTATTAAATATAGAGTTATAAAAAGTAATATTAATAAAATTAAAAAGCAGTATATTAAAACAGTTAGTCTTATATATATAGTTTATAACTAAAAGGTTTAAATAAACATAAAGAAGTTTAATATAAAATTAAAGTTAAATAAAAAAATAAGTAATATACCTTTATAGCTTTTATTTATAGCAGAAGAAGTAGTTAAGCTTCTGCAGTTTGAAGAAAAGCTATTTAAAAAAGGTTTTCTCACTAAAGAAAATAGCATAATAGTAAATTAGAATATTATTAATATTATAGTAAGAGACTGTAAAATTCTTATTGCTATTAGTATACTAAAGGTATAATATAATCTAAGAGAGTTAAATACTTATAGTGTATAGCAAAATAATCTCTTCTTTTATATTTTTAAGTATAATATGCCTAGCAGAAATAAACTTAGTAGTATTAACTTATAAGTAGTTATAAATAGCAGCTGTAAAGTTATTAATTAGTATAGTAATATAAAAGCTATTAAGATTTTTAGTAGTATTAAAGTAGAAAGAGCATTTAGTTAGCTATAAAGAAGTCTTTTAGCAGTAGTCTTTTTAAGCAGTAATATAACTTATATATATATATATATATTTTGCTATACTTAAAAACTATTTTAAAATAGTAAGCAAAAGTCTTATTAAGTTTATAATACTTAACAACTTTTATAGTATAACTGTTAGTATAAATATAAGCATATAGAGCTTTAGAGAGAACTTTAAAGTTATTATATCTAATATTAGAGATAAAAAGAAAGCTGCAGATATAATTAGTAGTAGCAGTAAGATTGATATAATCTATTATAAGTAAGTAGGTAAATAAAAAGCATATTTTTTTATAAAGCTTAAATAGGTTATTAATAAGGCAGCTAGATAAGTGCTGCTGCTGTTGCAGCATATATATCTAATGCGTCGCCTGGTTAGCAGTATTGCGTATGTTGTGAGATACCTCAAAAATTCTCATAATAACTAGTAGTATGCGTTACTGTAGGAATATTAGCTGAGGTAATCACTGATATTAGGTTTCTAGGCTCTTCACAGAGTTTGCGCTACATCTGGGGTGGGCAGTAATCGAGGGGGGGTGTGTTTTAAGAGGCCCCCTAACCAAACATGAACCACCCTCAAGTCCCACTCCCGACTGTTCCCCCGTAAAACATACAACCCGCCCGCCCGCACCGCTCGTGATGCCGTTCCGTGAGATGAGCTTCTCGTCAAGAAAGTGGGCGCGTGGGCGAGCGCGGGCAGAAGAGTTGACTCGCGAGAAGGGCGGGCTGGGGCCGCACTTCGCCATGAGACGGGGAAAAAGGGACAACATGCGAGTGCGGGCCGGGACAACTTTCACCACGCTCGGGGAGGAAAGGAAGGGAAGGGGGTGGTTGGGAATGCGACGATGACGGGCTGTCTCGAGAGAGAGTGAGAAGGTCTGGGCATGCAGACGCACTGGGCAGATTATCGATTTCACCTATCCCAGATACCACAGCTTGGCATCGTGGAGCCTCCCCGTTCCTGACTACTCTCGCGTCGTGACGGGATCGTTGGGTCACTGCGGTGCGGATAGGTATTCCTGTCTTAGCCTTGAAGGTTGGGGACAGTGTCTCGTCAAACGATCCAAACACCATCCATCATTCAACTTCATTTCCCTCCCGCTGGAGTTCCTGGGGCGGGCGAGCTGGATGAGGCATGGGCTCGAACCTTCTCTTGTTCCTGCGCGCCTTCGCATGCGCGGCGACTCAGGTCCTTGTCCGTCCTGACGGGACGCAACGCAGAGACCTCTCGAGTCTTCACACCCGTCTGTCTAGCCCTGTCGGTATGGGTTGACATCCATTGTGCGAAGGTGTGGAAAATGGGGACATTTCTCTCTCTCGATGGCCCACAAGCGGCCTTTTCGCGCTAGGCTCATCGGGTCATCCTCCACAACTGGGTGGGGTGGACGACAGTGGTGTTGAGTCGAGGCTCAGGTAGCAGCGTGGTGGAGGGCGTGGGCCGCTCGCTACTTTGTGCGGATATCGCCAGGGTTACTTGCAGCGAGCGAGCGGATAGCTATTGGGGCCGGGGGCAAGGCTTCTTCTTCCTATGCTATCACCAGAGGATAGCGACGGGGTTGTTGTTGGGGGGTGGTATCCGTTTGACGGCATCCGAGGAGTCCTTCGGTGTGCTGCTTTGGAATTTGATTTTGATACTGCGGTTGCAGGCCAAAGTAAAATACCCCTGCCAGGTATCTGTGGCTCAAGCCGACCAGGCGCGGTACATCGATTGCAGGCGAAAGAGCGTCCATTCAGCAGTTATTCCAGTGCTTCCTGTGGGCCGTCAGTCCCCACGCTACCAGCCCGGGAGGTTTTACTTACCCATAACACCATAGTAATGTTTGAAGATGGGTGATAAGTGATGACAAGACGGTTAGCTGCCTAGCGCCAGATTTCGAGAGCACCGGCCATTTTCCTCCCTCTTGTTGCTTTTTCCTACGGGTATCTCATCGTCGTACCTTAGCTACCTTACCTTAGCTAGCTCTGTCCAGGTTCCAGTTTCCAGATCCCGGACCAACAGAGACTGGCTGCCGGCCGCCGGTATTAACAGACTCCACCAGTCGGGTTTGGCTTCACTGCCGGATCCTTTTTTTTTCTTTTCTTTTTTTTGTGGTTGTGTTGTGTTGTTTTGGCTGTTGCTCCTTGCGTGTACTGTCCCCCGGCGTCATTTACTCTGCTTCTCGGCGAGTCTCGAATGTGTCGACGTGCCGCGTCCGCGGGTTTCCGAATGTCTTCGGATATCAAAGTTTGTTCTTCGGGTTTCCTGACGTGAGAAAGAAAAGCCACCCGGCGCTCCACCCTTGTGTTGTATCGTGTCACCCGTATGCGCCGTCGCCGTTGCTTCTTCGCGTCAAGTGTCTCCTGTGCCGCTCCTTGCAACGACAAGCGAGAATGGACAGTGACAATCCATGCGACGGCGGGATTTCCCACACCGGTTGCATCTCTTACAGATGCGTTTCCAGCTTGTGGTTTTCCTTTTCCTGAAGGAAGGCCCTTGGAAAGAAAGAACGAACCTGGGAAAAGGAAGTCGTGCCGCCCAAAAAAAAAAAAAAAAAAAAAAAAAAAAAAAAAAAAAAAGGTACGATGCCGTCTTGCATTGGCGGGTCGGGTCATACTCCGCCAACGCGCGCAGACTTTCCAGGACCCCAATGGCCCTGCCCAATGTTACCTAGCGTTGTCTGGTCTGCTGCAGCGTGACGGTGCGTGCCTGGTGCCTTGTGCCTGGCCTGTTGTGTTGTTGTGCCTGTGCCTGTGCCTGTGCCTTACACCACCACCACCACCTCGTCGCGGGCGGGCGGGATGGCCAGCAGAAAGAACCTCGACATTATGTGAGGGCGCGCGGTAATAGTTCGCTTAAGGATGAGCTGCGTTAGGGCGTCTTTCTTTTTTAGACTCGTCGGCAGGCCCTTTCTCAGCCCTTTCGCAGAGCGGGTTCTTAGCACATCTTAACACCCCAACTATGCGTCGCAATCGCCAGGCATGCTCCGGCAGAGCCAAGATGGCTGATCGGGCCATCCGCTTAACATGCTCAGTACGGACACTGCATCATTGTGTTGTAGAGGTACTACCTGAGGTACTACCGTAAGTACATCACAGTGTTGCATGCCTTGAAATATGCTTGTTGGGTTTGATGCTCGACAACCTCGCACAATACCAAGCCGCATCTAAGACCGGACCCCAACAACAGCCGCAACAAGCATCACTTGATGCATACCAATGCATTTCTAGACATGACATAAACTGACTACCCTACTGTTGAAATCCCCAAATATGCATCAAGCCCATCCATCACCTGACTGCACCCACCCACCCAACCTTAGTCAGTCAATTCCCAATTCTTTGCTGACAAGGCTGACTTGAGACGACTAACGTCTGAAGACCACAGCCGTTCCTGTTTTACCAGGCCACACAATGGCACGACGGCATTCCCGTTCAGTCCATCTTCAACGCCACGGCCAAGCAGCTCCAAACCTTGAACCCGCCGACCATCGATCGTCCGTCGTCCGTCGTCCGTCCTGTCGTCCCTATCTGCTGCACCGCGAGCTGTCGTTCATCCCCGAACCTGAACCCATGGCCCCTCCATCCACCCATCAATCCATCATCCGTCCCATCCCATCCGATCACATCGTGTGCATCCCCCATGTCCATCACACACCAGCCATGCCCATCCCTCCTCGCCCCCATCCATGATCCCGCAATGCCCGCAACTCGACAACAGCATGCATCCAGCCCATGGCGAGCCCCAGCTTTTCGCCCATCGCCAGCGTTCGAAATAGCATCGCCGGGCTAATTTTACATCCCTCTGGGCCCCCATCTCAGCCCAGTCCAGCAACCCCTCACCTTGGCACGCCCATGTCCCCATCCGTCATATCGGCGATGTCCATGGACCACCACCATCACATCGCCATCACCAACACAACGCGCCCTTCCTTGCCATGCTATACCTGCCACTTGAACGGGAACCACGTGCCTCCCGCCCAAAAAAAGCAAACCACTTCAGACCAGACTCAATTTCACGATGACACCCTCGCGCCTCTTCTCGGAACCAGCCTGGCCTGTCAAGTCAGCGTTTGTTCTCGTCACCCGTCACCCTTCTCGGCTACCTGCCTACTATTACAGCCCCAAGAAAAAAGTGTAATGCCAGACATATCGCCCGGGATGCCCACGCAGAGCAAGTGTCAGAATCCGTGCGGCCCTCTGCCAGTACCAGCGAATACGTCCCCCTCCCCTCCTCAGCCCTTTCAATGCGACCTGACAGATCGCAAAACTCGGGAACGCTGCCAACGCTCTCTCTCACCCGCGCGCGCGCGCGTGCCCGCATCCGCGAGGAGAATGCATCATCCTGACCGAGGTGTACTCGATACCTGCCAGTTAAGGTTGCCCTTCCGGAGGGGAGGTGGCATCTACAGACAGCCGTTGAAGCGGGTGCTTGCATCCAGCCCGTTCATACCTTCACTTCCGGCCAACGCCAAAAGTGCCATTTTATTTCTCGTTGCCGTGTTCTTTGCTTTTTGCGCATTGTTCGGTTCGTCGGGGTTGCAGTCAGCCTCCTTGCCAAATCTCAACGCCTCGCCATCGCCAGGTCACTCACTGCCCGCAACGGGACAACAATTCGTCGCAAGTCGTGCCATGAATGATTCCCCTTCCCGCAGTCGCAAATCTCTGGGGGTCGATCAGGTTCGCGCCCATTAAACGCCTCTCAAACAACCACCGCGTCAACGCCTGGAGAGAGAGAAACCCACCAAACCCGCCGCGTGAAAAACTCCCGCATCGCGTTTGGAACCACGATTCAGAGAGTCCTTGTCCGCTATAGCTGTCCTCTTCTTTCTTCCTTTTTTGTGATGTTGCTACATGCGCGGCTGTGTTGTCTGGTCCTCCCTCCACCTGTTGTAGCAGACATACGCGTCTCGCAGCCAGTCGGTGGTTCCTGCGTGCCTCGCATCGTTCCCATCGCAGCAGAGGCGCCCCGCACGTCGTGTTTCACGCCATGGAAAACCCGAAAGAGGAAAACTTGCAGTGGCAGAGCCGCCCCCTCCCCGTCCCTCGCAGGACTAAGGCCACTGGTTCGGCATTTTTTTGCATGCGAGATGTGCGAGTGGTTCACGATGCGGCGATCACTAGGTAAGGTAGATTACAAACCCGCAAGGTTGATGTGTTGTCATCCGGGGGTGGCAGTACCTCTCTCTCAGATGTGTGAAGCCCATGAAGCTCATGAGACGTACGACCCGTAGCGGGATTGGTGGGCTTTCTTTGCCTCGGTCACGGCTTTTTCTGATGCTGCTGCTGCTTTTGACAGGGTTGGGTATACCATTCCAATCCCGCGTGAGGAACATCTTTACTTGAGATGGCGATGGGGCCGTTTTCGTGGGAATTGTACGTGTGTCGTCGAACTTGACGATCGTCTCGAAACCCAGAACGATTCTCGGCAAGATACCGCGTCTAGAATAGAGAGCCGAGCGGGAAGAGAGAGTCTGGACTTGTTCCACCGCGGCTCTTACAGATCAACAGGCATCGTCCGTCCTCGGGGTGGCTGTACACCAGCTCCAGAAACGCGGCACAGAGACGGCGGCATCCCGGCCTGCGGACCTGCTTTGCATGCCGTTGTTGTTTTTTGCGTGTATGTCTGTCTGCTCCTCCATGTGCCGCGCTCGGTTTCCCGTATCGCTAATGCGAAGCGGGCTCCGGTATTCTGTCGAACGAGTGCTCCCCGGCCGCGGCTGCCTCGTCCGTTTCGTCTTCCCGCCGTCGCGGGTGTCCGATAGATTGGGGGCGTGTATGCCGTAGATACCGACTAGACAGTCTCAGGAGTGACATCGCGAGAGACATGTCCACACCAAACCGTCCGTCATCCTGTCTCCCTGCTCCCGTGTCCGTGGCGCGGAGCTCTTGTGTGTTTTGTGGGAATTGCGTTGCGGGCTGCCGAGGGCGGACTTCCGTGTTTGCCTCCCGGGGGCGGCCCAATTATGGTGTTGCAGTGTTCCCCCTCCGGAGCTAGGAGGCTCGGGTGTTTGGGGGTTTTCCCGCGGGAGAATTGGGATTCGTGCCCGCTATTGATGGCGATGAGGTCATTTCTTGGTGGAAGGAGATGGTGGACGGGAGAAGGGGGAGGGTGAGGGCTTCCGTAAGTGCTTGCGTGAGGGTTGTCGTGGAATGCTACCGTGAGCGGCGCAATACAGGTTCTAGACCGTCGTGTTCGGATGGTTCGCTCTGGGCGGTTGTGAGGATCTCTTTCCTTCCCCTCGTTTGCCCCTTGTTTGGTTGCGTTGTCCAGTAGGATGCTGTTGTTGCCCCCTGTGTATGTGATGGACCATCCGATGTTGAGGGTTGGCGGCGGTTCGTCGTTTCGATGATGGTGTGCTCGAGGTGCAGAGACTAAGATGGTCAAGTTGATCTGGGCGCCTGCTGTTGTTGTCGTCTGCCGAGTCGAGGTGGATGGTTGGAAGTCTCCGTGACAGCCGGTGTTCTGGTTCGAGGCATGCTGGATGTTCGCTGTAGCTGTCTTCTGTGAGACGATATGCACTTGGGGATCAGTAGCAGTCATTTGAATCATCTCTGAGAAATGCAGGAATCGGAAAGTGAGCTTCTGGATCAAATGAAGTACTTCGTTGTTGTCAAATGTGGGATTAGGTTACGTAGCTGAATATATCAAAGTTGTCTTCAATGTTAGGAAGTTGATTCCATGCTCGAATATCATTCATTCCATCTTTTCGTAGCAATAGGATAGCATTTGTGTATGTAAAACGAGACTGCCTAATTTTCCTGTGCTAGAACGACTACTTTTCCTGTAGATTTATATGTACTTATAACTAGTATTATCGTTATCGTCGTTGTAGTTACTATCGTCATCGTCGTCGTTTACTACTATCATCTATTGTCGCCTTTACCTCTAATCCCTTTACTCCTTCTACTATCATAATCAGCTAGAGCAACGCAGTACACAGGAAATATAACTACTCTAACACAGGAAAAATAAGCGGTCTCTATAAAACCATGTTTCCTTATTCTTTTTGTCGATATTTAAGTCTCTTAGTGAGTTCCATGTACGTGATGACCATCATCTACTCCAGCAGAACAGTAATCACAGTTTGCGAGCCCTTAAGAGAAAGGCACTTCCGCGGTCGACATATTATAGTAGAAGTAAATATTTAGAGCCGTTGAAGTTCTGCCTGCCACGCGATTCTGTTGCATACCATGTGTTTCTCCAGATTCGCTGGGACATGATCCTCAGCAACAGCCGACGAGCCCTTCAGATACAAAGGTATAGCAACAAAATTGACATGAATATCACGGGTATACCTGTCTGCGTTCTTTTTATCTCTTTCCTGTTTTGTAGGCCGGCCGACCATTTTGAGCGAAGTTGCTTGTATTATTAATTTGGGATGTTTCGTTTATACGCTCCCATATCTATTTACAATCCCAAGATACGCACTAGCATGTTTTCTCGCGTCGAAAATATGGAAAATATCCGACAGGAAGCTAAGAGCATGCCTGAAAGCTGTGAACAGTAGTTTACTTGCGGCATAGGCCAGTAGTCGATATCAGCGAGGTGTATCGTGACAAGGTCGTCAGGATGCTTGTACTCGCGATAATATTTATGAGGTTGAACTATCGCGCCACAGAAACCTTGAGCATGGTCAAGAAAACTTGTACTTAGAGAAATATCTGTGTTTAGGTTTTAGTCCAATGTGCAGGTGATTTCCTCCTGTCAAGTTTGTGGTTCAAAAAGTCCAACTTCCGCTTCTGGTGCCCAGCCTGCTCCTCCCCGCCCCTGAGACGTCTTTGGACGGCTTCGCCACATGCAGTTCAGATAGATGAGCTTACCCATAGTAACAAGGCTTAGATTGAGAATACACGCTAGGCAAAGTTGAGTTGGGTCGACTGACGATGTATCAATTTGATACCTCTTCGCCAACGTACCCGTCGGCCACCTCGCCTCAATCAAGCTTGCGTTTGACAGGAGCGAGCGACGAATGGCATCCAGAAGCAGCCTCTCTTACCAAATCTCATCGTAAGGATCTGGCTTGTGCCTTCTGGCCTCCTCCATGCGTGGCAGGCAACCATCAGACGGGAGCTTCGCCCCTTTCGGCCCCCATTCTACCAGAAACAACACGTCGAAACACGCACGACAACGGCTCCTCCATGATCCATGGTCTTCGAGCAACCCAGACAAACGTCTAAGCCGCCCTGATGATCTTCAGAGAACTCCCGCAGACGTTTCTGTCAGCCTGGGTCTCCCCCAGCATGTCGCCCCTGAGAGCTGCGTCTGACCATGACCCGGAAAGGGGGGGAGGGGGAAGAGGGGGCCAGAAAACATGGAAAAGAGTTTCCGAATTTGGGACGATGGCAACACGCCCGGCCGGCTTTTGCCACGATGATCTTCAGGGCCGGTACCGTTGACATGTCGCCGGTCTGGGTCGTCCCATTGTGGCCGGCCCCCTGAACGCCGCCACAGGAGGTTGTTGGTTGATAGAAACACGCCAGACGATGAAACTGAAGACGAGGTGCGGTTTGGGCTTGGATATTCGGACGACGGCAAGGGATGTCGAGCTATGTTGCTTGTCACCGGCAGCTTGACACGTCTCTTGTAGAATGGGCTGGGCGTTGAAGCTTACGCCAGAAAGCGTCGCCACTTAGGAGGTCAAAGAAGACTTCGCCTATGGGATGGGCAGTTGTGTTTATTCGATGCAATGGCACGGCATAGTGTTGGGCGAGGGTGTAGAAGAATACTCATCATTGTCTCCTAGAGCTCCTGAAGCCATAACCAACAGCCGCTCGATACTCGTATGTCGACATAGAAAAGCCCCTGAATTGGCAATGAAAGATTTGCAATGCTCTAGTCAACACGTCACACCTCGGACAGCACGAGAAGGCGATGTGAAGGAGTCAATTGAGCTAACAATGAACAAAACAGTCTTGCAGCTTTACTCCACATGAAGCCGACGTACTACAGTTACCAACACCGTAAGAGACCAACTTTTGGTACCCAGTCTAGTAGTCGTAGAAACCCTTTCCACTCTTCTTGCCAAGCCAGCCGGCATCGACCATCTTGCGCAGGAGCACGCTTGGCCGGTACTTGGAGTCGCCAGTCTCCTCGTAAAGCACCTTCATAATAGCAAGGCAGGTGTCCAGACCGATGAAGTCAGCAAGCTGGAGAGGTCCCATCGGCACGTTGGTTCCGTTCTTCATGATGGCGTCGATAGAGTCTCTGTCGCCGACGTTGGTCTCCAAGCAGATGACTGCCTCGTTAATGTAAGGCATCAGAATACGGTTGGCAAGGAAACCCGGCGAGTCGGCAGAGACGGAGGTGACCTTGCCCATGGCCTTGCAGAAAGCGACGGCCTTGTCCAGAGTCTCCTGGCTTGTCTGCAGGCCGCTGATAATCTCGACGCCCTTCTGGATCGGGACGGGGTTCATGAAGTGAGTAGAGACGACGCGGGAGCTGGCGGAGGTGTCCGTGGGGTCCTTTGTCGTCGAAGCGGCGATGCGGGTAATGGAAATAGAAGAGGTGTTGGTAGCCAGAATGGCATGCTTGGGGCAGACCTCAGCCAGCTTGGAGAAGATCTCGAACTTGAGGTTGGGGATCTCCGGAACGGCCTCAATGACAAAGTCTACATCTGAAAGCTGGTCGATTGAAGTGGCCGGAGAGAGCAAAGAGCGCGCCTGGTCAGCTTGCTCCTGGGTGATTCTAGATTTGGACACGTCCTTGGCAAGAAGCTTCTCTGCCGGCCAGTCAGCTAGGTCATGCGACTGGAGATGCTACGGACTCACCGGCAAAGCCCAGACCCTTATCAAGAGCTGCCTTGTTTGCATCTACGAGAGTGACGGGGACTTGAGCTTTTTGTGCGGCCACAAGAGCAATGCCCAGACCCTGAGTGAAGCCAGTTAGCAACTCGATCGTGAGTTTCACATGTCAACTGGGTCTCTCCTACCATCTGCCCAGCACCAATAACACCCAATTTCTTGACTCCGCCTGTAGCAGAAGCAACCCTGGGAGTCGAGCTGAAAGCACGAATCTGGCCAGGCAGCTTGGCTGCGAATCGTACGCGAGCAATTGCAGTCGCCATGGTTATCGAGATGGGGAAGACGTCAGAGGACAGGGATCAGTGGGGTTGAGGAGTCGACAACAGGTCGGCTGAAGACGACTGACGGCCAATTTGGCAGCAAAACTTGATTGTAAGAGTCGACTTGTAGATTGGGTCTTTCAGAAGCCAATGTTTGTTTTGATAATTTAGAAGGAATGGCGATCGGACATCTGAGAGTACGTTGATGATGATCCAAGACGATGAAGCTCAAGGCCCTCGGCTAACCTCGGCCTCGGCCATTGGCGCTAAGGCAAGGTACGCCTCAGCCACGACTATCTTATCTAATCTTATCGCCGGACTAGCCACGATAAACGTGGGGCTAGGTAGTTTGAGTGGTCTACCAAATTGGAACGCGCTTTGTACGCGTCGAGCGCGTCTTGGTGTCGAATCTCTTTAGCTCTACCTACACTCGACCGGGCGTTGCGCATGGGTTCAACATCACAACCACAGTCAATTCAGCCCTCACCGTGAGCTCTCCGATTCCAGCAAGATGGAGATGCCAGACGGGACGACCGATGTCGTCCATCCCGAAGTTCGGGCACACATCAACAGTCTCGTTTCGGCTGTAAGTGGAAAAGCCGTCCAATTCCCTGTTCAGCCACTGACGGTGCGATAGCTTGGTGGAACTGGTTCCTCCGAAGATGGATCATACAGACTCGGTGACGACGCTACCGAAGTCCTTCGCGACCTCAAGAAATGGATTCGATTTTACGACGAGAAGACGAACCGCATGGATGTCGCCCGCTGCATCTCAGAAGCAAACCTCGTCGAGGGCGACCTACTCCCGATTCTCGCGGGGTGGCCTGAGAGTGCCACCGACAACAAATTCAGGGCACGAATCGCACTTGCATGTATCGAGATGCTGGTGCCCATCACCTGGCCCTTGGAAAAAGACCCCGAGCGAATGACCAATAACCACCACCGACACATGCCTGTCCTCGAACTCGCCCAATTGGGCTACAAGCGAGCAATCATCAACTACGACGCAGCCCAGATCCTCCATACCGCAGTCCGCGTTGCTCTCCCAGCAATGGCCACTCCGATTGGCGACCGTACACCCCGCGACCAGGGCATCATCAAGCTTGCCCTTTTCTTTCTGCGCAACATCGCCATGATTGCTCCATCGCCAGGTGTCAAGTTCGACGGCGACGAAACCATGATATCCCGTTCCACGACGATTGACGCATTCTCCTTTCAGGACATCTTCATGGTGCTTCTGATGTTTGCATCGAATATGGGGGAGGACTTCAGGACTGAGGATGTTACTGTGATGGAAATCATCTTCCACTTGGTCAAGCAGGTTGACGTCAAGAAGCTGTTCATGGACGAACAGCAATTGAACAAGACCAAGGCTAAGGAGCTATCGGTAATGATGAGCAAAGAGAACGCCATGCGCAATTCGTACAACAAAAAGGCACCGACACGCCACAATCGGTTTGGCACCATGGTTTGGATGCAGCGCGAAGACGGAAAGGTATCGACGCTCGTTGGCCAAGACGCGCTCGCGGATGCTGCAACTCGGCAGCAGAAACTCGACGAGTCGAAGACATTCCGACCGCCGCGCAGAGCAAAGAAGGAGGAGACCGAATCCAAAGACCTGGGCGCCCCTGTAAAGCTTAATGCGAGAGCCAGCAAGCAGCTTCGGACTTTCGTTGAGGACTTTCTCGATGCAGGCTTCAACCCCCTTTTCGAGCATGTCCGTAAGTCTCTGGAACGAGAGGCGTCACACGTCCTCGAATACCACCGAAGACAGTTCTTTTACCTCGTCGCGTGGTTCTTGGAGGCCGAACGGGCTCGCAGGAAATCAAAACGTGACGCAAAGAAGCCGAATGCCCCTGATGAGGTTAGCAGTTTCAACCTTGTCGCCGGAGTGCTGCACCAAGAAATGTTCATCATCCTCATCAAGACCATGCACGACTCCTGGGAACACAAGGAATGGCCGACGTTGACGGCCGCCTTCCGATGCTTCACCCAGATTCTTCTCACTGTTCAGAAAATGTCCGAATCTGGAAATGAAGATGACGAGGAGATTGCCGAGAACATTCTTAGCCGTCTCTTCTACGAAGACTCTACACATGACTTGATTGCCAACGTCGTCAGGCAGTACAAGGACCAGGGCTTCGAATATCTCGACTCTGCCACAGAACTCACACATCACTTCTTGCGCATCCTAGAGGCGTACTCGAAGCAGAATGTGGACATGCAGGTCCGATCTCGTAAGCGTACACGGAAGAAGAAGAAGGCGGCTGAGGATGCTGCCGGTGTGGAAAATGCCGTCGATGAGGGTGACGAATCAGCCAATGACGAAGTCAATGCGGAGCGTGAGTCCAAAGAGCGCAAGTTCGACTTCCATCGATTCACTTCAAGATTCACGCCTCAGGGAGTCGTCGATACATTCGTTGCCTTCACCAAGTACTACAGAGATCTCGATGATGCTCAGCTAAAGCGTGCTCATCGCTATTTCTATCGTCTTGCGTTCAAACAAGAGATGAGCGTCATGTTGTTCCGCGTTGACATCATCCATCTCTTCCATGGCATGATCAAGGGCCCGGAACCTCTCAACAAGAGCTCTGGAATGTACAAGGAGTGGGAAGAACTCTCTAGACAGATCATCCGAAAGTGCATCAAGAAGATCGACGAGCGGCCAGAGCTCATCATTGAGATGCTCTTCTCCAAGATCAACAGCACGGCCCACTACCTCGAGTTCGGCTATGAGAAGCAGACGATCTCCCTGTCGCACGCAAAACCTGCCGCAGAACTCGAATTCAAGTACACGGAGGACAGGGAACAGCAGATTGCTATCGTCGTTGGCGTCCTGCTTGACAAGAACCAAGCTGATCACATCGCTTGGGTCAAGAAAACGCTCGAGACAGTCGAAAGCGAACGCCGTGCCTGGGCAGCAGCAAATGAGATCATACATTCAGTTGAAGGCACTGACGTGCTGCCGGAGGGGGGAGTACCCAACGACCAGGCCCTGCCTGATGTCTTCAGTAAGTTAAATGTCTTCCCGCGCCGTGCATGAGCTTGCTGACGTTCTTTAGCTGTACGTCCGGACGACGACGCCCGCAAGACGGCAATGTTCAAGAACTCCCACTTGCGTCTTCTCATGAAGCTCGTTGGCATGGAAAGGCTCGCTCCAATGATTGACGAGACATCACAGTCTCTTTGGGTTCTCCCTCCTCATGTAACTGCGGACCACTTACGTGAGAGCCTCGACTTCATCAACAAGGCTGAATTCAGCCCGCCAACCTTTGACGATGGTCGTTCCGCCGAAGATCAGCTGCGGCGCAAGAAGGCGCCACGAAAACGCGTGGAGTATGATGACGATGACGATGACGACATGTTCGATGATGGCCCGTTGTTCGAGCCCCTTGGCCCGACGGTTCACAAAGCGATCGACGCGCCCGCCAAGAAGACGAAGAAGAGACGTCGTAGAAAGGCAAGTAAGGACGAGGAGGCGCCAAATGACTCGGAACTCGAAGAAAAGGCCAGGAAACGCCGGGACCGTGAGAGGGAGAAGATGAGGAAGATCAAGAGTGAAGCGTATGTGCACGCTAGCGATGACGAGACAGACGAGGAGTATGATCGCGAGTTCTTTTTACGTGAAGAGGCTCAGCGGTCGCGCGTAGCCAAGGTTGCGGAAAAGGTGGTCGCAGAGGTTTCCCAGACCACGAAGCGGGCAGCTGCGATACAGCTAGACGACAGTGATGACAACGATGACGACGTCCTAGCCGTCACAAGAGGCACGCCACAGTCAACTAGGCCCAGCGCTGACGTAGACATGGACGATGGAAGCGGAGAGGAAGATAACCACACTCCGCTGACGTCGAGTCCGGGTTCGTCGCAAAATAAAAATGGAAGGAAACGGAGAAAGCTGTCTCCAGAGGCTTCTGCAACGACAGAGGCTGACAAGGAAAAGGGGGCGGACGCTGATACTGAAGATGATGATGTTCCGGCGGCTGCGGCGAGGTCGAGGAAACGTACTAGGGGCGGTTTTGTAATGGATAGCAGTGACGAGGAGTAACCTGGCTAGATTTGGGCGTTTGGGTTGTCGGTCTTTGAATTCGGAAGACCCAGATGCATAGCGTAGGCGGTATAATGTTCATCCCACGATTTACGGTTTAACTGATATTGTATTTGACTGCGGAATTGTGTAGATAGCGGCCCTTCAGTGTGATGTAGGCATCGAAAATCGAGAATGCCATACGGGGCTGCCACGATATATCACGCCGTGTAGCGCAAGCCTTCTTCTCCATCGTCTTCGCGATTCTGCGCCTGACAGATAAGCCCCAAAAGCAGAGGAACATAGAGTGTGTCACATCAACGCTGGTCTAGGACATAGTATGGTCAGGTTGATTGAAATGCCTTGTGTATTGTGCCTTAAGATTAGGCGAGCCTGACTGCAAAGCCCAGTGATGCTTTACATAGCGCTAATCCTCCGCAAAACACAAACCATCTCGTCCCATGCAACAAATTGTCATGGTACTTGACGCGTTTATAGTTGTTTCACGTGGTGTCAAGAATGGTCTCGGGTGGTCGTCGATGCGTGAGAGTCGTTGGAATTGCCACGTTCATCGGTATGGGAAGGACGGCTTCCTGATGAGGCTGGAGATTCGGGTTTTGCTCGTTCTGGTGAGCTGCCCAAGATGAAAGACCTGCGGCGACTCTTTTCCTCCGGAGGAGCTCTAGACGATTGTAACGAAGTCCTGATTAGCTGTCTTTGGCATCAGAGACTGCACGGCGGCGATTGTTTTTACTCACTGAGGTTTGTTTCCAAAGGGAAGACACATTTCGTCGGTCTGTTAGCCCCTGGGTTGCTTTCGGCGGTGGCTGCGTTTCTCGTAGCGGCAATTTGACAGGTCTCCCGCCAAACTCGTGCTTCCACACAAAAAAGAGCGACACGGTTGAGAATATGGCGAGCGGGCAGATTTAGGTCAATCAGTGCCTTTATTTATTACATCCACGAAAAGCCGTGTTTTCCGTGCGCGAGCCCTAAACCAGCAGGGGATTTCTGATAAAAGTAAGGCTGCAAGAGCCATCATCCCATCCCTCACGCTCGGCAGCCGTTTTGCACAGCAATTCCAGCGCGCCGAGGCGGCTCTGCCATGGTATGGCAGATACTCATGGGCCGGGGTCCTGGTTGAGCAGCGGCAGTGAGCGTATCCCAGAACGTCTTCGTGCAGGTCCTTTGCAAGGTAGCGACTGGGTACGGGCCGTCGAGGGCTCGTGGGAAGTATGCACCTCTGCAGGCCAACATGGAAATTCCGCCCGGTATTAGAGATGGGAGGCTGACCGGGACATCGAGTCCCTGAATCCCCGGGAGGGGTTGGAGCCAGGGGACCCAGTGGCGAGTGAACTGTCCGCGCTCTCGATTGCGGGAGTCACGTCAAGATCATCGCGTCTTGTCTGCCTTGCAAGTCACTGATGAAACAACCTCTCGCTTCGGCGCGTCAGGGGAGAACGGAAGCGGACCGCACGCGGTACGTGTTGGGACCGGGGGAAGCGATCCTTGATAAGGTCGACGGTTCTCCCTGACCTTGCCGTCGGTAAGCCATGCTTATTTCATCCTGTCAGACCGCTCACCGTACCGGTGATTTGAGTATCGAGTCTCGCTCTTGCGGCCTCCATCGCTGTCAGTGCAGCGGGCCAAAGGCAGCACCTCCTAGTGCTATCATTCGGCCGAATGCTGCCTTTACCTGAGCGAATGTACCGGTCCAGGCACTCTGTGAGCCGCTGATCGCGGAGCAACGCTGCCAGCGCAGCAGAGTGCTGGGGTGGCTTGACCCCTGTCAACCTATGCGACCACCAAATTAGCATCTTCGTCCACCAACGCTTTTTTGTCTCTGGAATGGCAATCTCCTTTGCTACTCACCGAGACAGTCGAAGAATTCTAGCAAGGTTTCTGGGGACTCGAAGTCGAGTCTTTTGTCTGAATTTCGTGGTCGTAAAGAGCCGGCCGAATGAGCCTGAAGGGCCTGCCTGATCCATGGGCGCCTTGGTGCTGCAGAACCAACAGCCTGCCCTTGGACCTCGGTAACCTCGAAAACTTCGAAAATCACCGAAACCAGGTAATGATGTAACCATACGCGCGGTGCTTCTCGATCCATCATTTTTCCAAGATAATTGTTGCGCTTGCAGACATTGCTCCTTTTGCCTGTCATTTTATACTTCTCGAGCGTTGTGGACACTTGTCAAGCGACACTCTAGGCAAAGACAGGCCATCATGGATGACATCGAATGGCATCGCTTTGCTTCCCACCGACTGGGTGAAACAGCAACAGGCCAATCGCAAATGGTTCTGAATGGAAGCGGTTTTCGAATCAAGCAGTTATAGTCAAGCCAAGTGGCTTCGCAGACTGGTCAAAGATTGAAGGAGGAAAGGAGAATTCGATCAATGGTCGACCCAAAATGGCTCGAAGTCAGCCTTTTGACCGGCTGTTGTTGAAATTCGCGGGACGACGTTGTCTTATGAGCCGGCGAAGACCGGCATGTAAGACCGGGCTTGTGTGGAAAACAGGGGCGAAGGACTGGGGTTGTCAAATCAAACTAAAAACGGCTCGGGACGCGAGGACCGAAGATTTCCATCGGGGGCGCCGGTTACAGGGGGCCACTGCGTCTGAAGAATATGGCCCTTGAAGATTGGTCTTGCGTAAGACACCGTCACCACCTGCCTGACTGGAACTGTGTAACGTTCCTGTTGGGCATGAAGTTGTGTGATGGCTTCTGGGTGTCATTGGCAGGTGACTGCAAGGGGATGGATACCCGTGCCCCTTCCCCCTCCTTTTGACCTGGACTCCATTCTTTTTCCTGCCGTCTTCACGGACTTTATACCGCATTCATGTCAACTATTGAGCTGCCACTTGCCCCCTTGTGTGATCTCAGGACCAACAGATGCTACCTCTCACATCATGCGTGACGATTCGCTGGATGGAACGAAAATCCGGTGGTTTTCCCATCGTTCTTATCGTCGATATTCCCGAACACTCTTCCCTTCGTCCCTGAGAAGTTTATCCATCTTTCCCTTCCTCACTCATAAGGTTAGGCCGAGCATGTTGAAAGCAGCGTCAATATTTGCATAGTCAAGTGGCCCCTTTCGGCTGAACACGACAACTGGTTTCAACTGCATGGGAGCAGACCATGGGGGACCTCACTCTACCAACAAGCAAGTAAGGCCCGCTGAGGATTGGGTCTTTCCCCCCGCGAAAGGATGTCTTACAGATGGCGCCTAAGACAGCCTTGAAGAGACCGGTGTGTTGGACGCGCTTCACACAAGCGCCGGCCTTGAACCGGTGAGAATGCTGCCCTATGCGCTGGAGATCCCGTGCATGATGGGCACCACGAAGCCTGCAGGTGGACTGCGGACAGAGCAGCGGCGCCTGCAAGATGACTTGCAGCCTCCAGTGCCCTACGATCCTTACCGCCATTCTTCCAAGTTTTTAGCTTTGCCTACATCACCATGTCTACCTGTTCTGAGCCGTAGGTCCCTTTCGTTTCGGCATTCATCGAAGTCTCTCCCGAAAGACTCTCGGTATCTACTGGGAATCCTCATTCAGTAAGGTCCACCCCTCGCGCTGCCAGTAATTGAATCGAGGCATCGCCGGTCTTCTGAAGAGCACCCTTATGGGGAACGCGACAGTGGGAACCAGGCAGCCAGTCAGGAGAAGAAGCTATCACACCATTACAGTCCACCGCTGTCCATTTCTATTCTCGAGTTGTCAGTGGACTGCTTTAAGTTCAGAGTTGAGCGGCGCAAGATACTTGGTCATCCGCTTACATTTCTTCGCCCTACACCCTCGTATGTTTTCTTTGGGGTCCAAAGACCAACATTTCTGTCTCTCTTGACGAGAGCCTCGTCATGTCAATAGTCCGAATACATCTTGGTCGGCTTTGCAGCACCAAGGCCGTTTCCTACAATATAGAGCCCGTTTCACACCTCTCCTTAGATCTGCAGCACCGGTTCCTTCCATGATATCTCCTTTTCTGCGTTGACAATGTCGAGCTCACGTTCAATCAACCTTGAAGCTGGGTTGAGCAACCACAGCGAGCCATCATCGGCAACGCCTCCCAGCGGACCGAATAGGGGCGGCTCGGGTGTAATTGGCAGTAATTTACCCGGTTCTCTTAACTTCCAGAGACACTCCCCATCTGTTCCTCGTACGAATCCTAGGTGCTACTCACTCGTCCGCGAAATCCTGACCATTCCAGATCCAAATCAGCAGACCTCCAGCGGTGTACCCGCCAAAATCTACCGTCACAATGGTAAGTCAGTCCGTTACAGAGTCACATGATCTCGCCATCGGTCGCGTTAACTTGTCGAAAGTCGAGCGCTACCCAGAGGGCTGGGCGCGCCTCGCCGCCGAACAGGATGAATCAGTCAATATAGCGATCCACCGCAAATTCAGCTACCTCGGAAATCGTTGTCTCCTGTACTATGAGCAGAAGATCACTCGCATGGAGGACCAGCTTCTCGAGCTGGATTGGCAAATAGCCAACGGAGAGGGTGTACAGGGGCAGCCGAACCGACCTCCTGTGCAGTCGGATGAAGAGCCTGACCCTCGGAACCAGAAGATAGAAGCAATATTCGAGAATCTTGCCCGCTACCGTAAGTGTACTCTGTCCAACTTCTCCAATTGTATTGCTTTCGCTGACAAAAGTAGAACAGGCATTGCTCAACGAGAAGGCTATAGCAGCGCTCTACGAGGTCGGCGACGCGGAACACAAGTTAAGGTACGACAAAGTTCGGAACGATGGCTATCTTGGTCAAGATGAAATGAAATACCTCTGCTATGTAAACGACTTCATCAGCACACGACCAGATAAGCTGCGGCTCGCATTCGAGAGCCTGTTTTACAAGTTCCCGGACTCTTCCTTCACCGTCAGTAATCTCCCCCCACTGCTTTAATTCCATGCGGCGGGTAAACTGCAATTCTAGGTTCCTTGGTCTGACTGGGTACAGAACATGCTGCAAGATAAGAGTGCAAGGAAAGAAAAGAACGCCAAGAGTCTCTATTACGCTGCCGTGGTATTCCTCTTCCGCGCTGTTCTCATCTGGATTTGCGCGATTCTCTTGCTGCTTCCAGTGGCGCTGCTAGGCTTCCTTCCCAACCTGAGTATCCAAACTGCGGCCGGCATAGTCCTTGCATTTTCCGGTCTCGTTGCCATTGTGTTGGTGTGGTTGGAGAATATCCAGACTGAGACAATCCTGCTTGGTCTTTCGGCCTACCTGGCCGTTCTCGTTGCATTCTTGACTAGTAAGGCGAGCACTTGATATTAGGGATCGAACACCCCTATTGGATGTTACGTCGCGAGTTTGTGACTGTTCTAGGTTCCACAGTCTAATATTGGCGATTTTGTAGCAAAGAAATCCTAGATCATGATTTAAGGGTTCACAACTTACTTCTGGATCCATCTTCACTATGATAGCGAGGCACACATCATGATATTGTTAAACGAAGTGTATATCAAGCCAGGGCCCTCTCGAGTTCGCGGAAGAGTCATTCTACTCCCGAAACAATTGAATTTATTTTATTTCATTTATTTCCCCCCTTTTCTTTTGCGCGTATTACTTAAAAACAACAAATGAGATACTAGAACGAAAATGTATCAAGACACAACCCAGCAATTTCGTTTCTGATCTCAATCGAAATCAGAAGCACCCTTCGAGCGTACATCCAGCCCATCGCCTCCGCTAAAGCTACCGAGTTCCGCCCTGGCACCTGAATCAATAGACAGCTTCGTTCTGCTAACCAAGTACGGTCGCAAAATTGTAGCACAGTACTATTGGCTCGCTCAGTCAAGCATGCTACCTGGATCTGCAGGAGCCAAATCTCAACTGGAATCCAGCTTCAGGTCTCGCCTTGGTTCCAACCCAGTCCTGCCCCAGCTCACCTCCCCTGGAGGCTGGACAAAACCGCGAAGAGAACGGCAACGTAGGTACAGGCCCCTACAAATATGACCGGCCGTGTGGTCCCTTGGGTACCAGCCATCATAGCTATGAACAGGACGGTAGAACCAGCCACGAGGCACGCAGCACCTAGCCTGCCCATGCCTGGAAAGACGTAGAGGACTAGAATCGGCAGCAATAGAACAATTGCGTAAGTCAGTGAGAGAATGCCTTTGGTGAACATCTTCATCCGCCCCGTCACCACAGCAGACGCAAACTTCTGCTCCTCCGTTCCGGGATCCTTGAAGAGGAACTTCGAACGCACGGGAAAAGTCAGCAAAACTTCTGTTGATAAACTCTGCTGTCCATGAAAGCTTACCAGCAGAAGCCACTTCGGCAGGATGTGCATCCACCCCGCGATCGTCGGCCACAGCGGATCCGTTGCTGTGCTGATAAAATCTTCAGGGTAACGAAGATACTCCATCTCTTCCTCGTTCAGGTACCCGTCATCTTCAATCTTGTAGTATCGGTTCCAGAACTCGGGCTCTTGCACTTCGTGGAGTGACCTTAGGGCCTTCTCGTTCGACAACATCTGGTCTGTGGTCCCGTCAGTCAAAACTACGCTGGAAAGTGTGCGGCTATGATGCTTCTTACAGTAGCTGCTCAGAAGAGGCCAAATCTCCTGCAAGACTTGTGATATCTTCTGCGGTAGCCTGTCGTCTTGAATATCGCTGCTAAGTAAGGCTTCGTTGTCGAGGACTTCCTCAGTGTCTGTTCTGTCTTCAATGTCTCTGGCGTTCGCTGGAGCCTCTGCGGGGCCGCCTAGTGCTCTGGTAGCAGCCATTTGGAGGTCCAACTCAAGAAGCTTCTTTGCCAAGGCCGAGAGCCTGCATTGGTAGTCTAGGAGACAGCGTTGCAGGAGAAGACCGAACTTTCGGTGGATCGCGGTGCCCTCGAATGCCTCTTGCTCGGCGGCTTGGCGTGGCAGACCTTCGGGGTACCGGTCGACTTGATGCGTGTTAGAATGATATGAACCGAGACTCTTCTAATACCTTTACTCACTCTGGCGAAGATATACAGGCTCTAGGGATGGGCCATTCGTAGGATTTTCCGGGTCCGTCGCTTGCTGTGTCATTTAGGTATCCCAGTATCAGGGGTAATGGGATACGCACGTTGCGAAGTGTTAGCGGACTTTGGATACAACCCCCATTTGTGAAGGATAGACCTGATGTTCAGGTTCTTGGGAGGTGCGGGAGTCGTTGCGGGTATGCTGTTCTCGCCGTGTGCGGCTTCGGGATCAGTAGAAGGAGTAATCATCATGGCAGAAAGAGAGTGGACGTGTCTTGTTTTTCGTCTGAGCCCTCATAGAAGATAGATGACTGAGGTCTTCGTTTTATAGAAGTCGACTGAACGTGTCGACATCAGCATGACCATATAAAGCGTGGGCAAAGACCGGATGCTGCAGCCTTGCCAACATTGCCAGCAAGATGGCGATGTTGGTCGATTGCCCCTCTTTTTGGACCCCATATGATAAGATGGTGTAGGGAGAGAGGATATAACGGGTGAAGGTAGACCTTAGGCGCCTTGAGATGATGAGCTGTCTGCCTTCTCTTGGAATACTTGGATGAAGATGTTCTGTTGCGGTGAGCGATGGTGTGCTGATCTGGTGACCGATTCGTCGCCTTCTCGATGCTTTCGGGCGTAAAGAAGACGCAAGAGAAGCATCACATGTTCACATGATGTTGGCGAAGGTTTGAATGTGCTGTTTTGGTGATGGCAGAGTTCAAACGATGGAGAAGCACGCTCACGGGTTGAATACGTCGAGAAGGGCAGTGGGTGTGCACGAAGTCGTACCGAGCATGTAGCCAGCAGCGGCGACGACGATCTTCAAGAAGAGACAGTCAGTGGATCGCAGACTCTCACCGCTCTATTCGCTCTGCAGTCACCAATCTTCTCAGCCTCTATCGGGCCGCAAGAAGGTGGGACGATGCCCTATCAGCTCGGGTGGCTTGGAAGCAGCAACCCATGAAGGATCGGCCCGGGATCCTGGGGAAGAAGTGAAGAACAACTAGTCCGAGGCAGACTGAGTACAGCCATTAACATTGGCGAGATTGGTTGGGTCGACATGACCCAAAGGATAGGGAGGCACTTGGGGGAGGGGGTACTGCCAGTTTGTAACTTTGCCGGTACCGTGGGGGGAAGTGCCACACTTCACTGTGATGGCAAAGCAGCGACCACGAGCTTTCCAGGATCTGAGACGGGCCGTTTCGGATGATTTGAATGTTGAGAGTCCGCGGTTTTTGCAAGAAATGGAACTGAAAAGGGGGATTGAGAAGAATATATTGTTGGAAGAACCAGTCGGGACCGGTTCATCGAGCCGGCCCCACGATTAGATACATCGCACATGGTCCGAATCTTCGCCGTATCCCCTACTTACGGGACCTTCGAGGAATAACAGCCACGAGGGGTTAGTCTTTGTCCATGCTGTACAACCAACACTCGATTCAGGGGATCTGCCACCCTAGGACGTGCCGAAATGTCCCAAAGAGATGCTCACAAATGCAAAACTTGATATCCTTGGAAGATGGATACTTAGTACTGCTGATTCGGACCAAAGGGATGTTTTCGGCCTGCCTCTCATTCAATTTGGCAAGTTTCTACCCATTCTCGGCATGACGCGGCCGTCCATCGCACTCTGGACCCCCAGGGGGATGAGGTGTGGGCACTGCAAGTGGTGAAGACCCATGCCATGCCAGACGCTCTCTAATACGTGCGGCTGGGGCGCGAGCCAACAAAAAAGGCTCATGTTCCGAGTAAGAATGCAACCAACACAGTGAAAAAAACGGGGACACCGACTCGACGTGAGCGAACACGTGCGTGCCTACGGTCGGAAAATGCTGAAGGAAGATCAATCTAAGTACCGGAAAAGCATGTGCAACGTTGGGCGTTCCTACTTATGGCTTAGCCGCCCATGGATTTGGCACTGGTTGGTCCGTTCTGCTCTTGTCTCTGGGGCTCGCGCATCCTTGGATCTGTTGCCCCTGAAGATGCGTGACGGCCTGCGATCCGTCCCTTGATGGCACACATCATCAGCCTTATGAGCGGTCACCTGATGGCAACGACATATGCCTTTCCTCTGTGTAGATTGCTTTTTCATTGTTTCCCTTCCAAATGTTGCAGGCATATCCACTGACGTGTGTAATAGTCGTTTCTGTCCGGTCAATGGCATCCCCGTTGTACACCTTTCTACCCGACATTCTCGAATATCTACCACAGCTATGCCAAATGCTATTTTGTGCCGCTTGACCAGCCTGTGTAAGGAATGAAACTATTGCGGACCATCACCTAGGTGTGGCGAGTGAATTGTCAAAGTTCTGCACCGAGATAGGCGGGGTGGCGCGGTTTACTTGGCAGGATTTGTCGCGATCGTCTGTCCGCAGCCACCGCACCGTTCGTCCTCGCTTCGTCCAAGGTCGTTGTTTTGCTAGTGCAAAATCTGACGGACGAGTGATAGAATCAATCGTTGAGCCAGTTTCGGGACCCAAAAACCACACAGATGGCGCGGACTTGCCCGCCGACCTGTAAGTCCGAATGGAAAATTGGTAGCAGGGAAGGGGCCTTTGACGAGGGCAGAAGCCATGCAGATCTACCATCTGTTCAGCCACAGGTGAGGGGTCCTCTTCTTCCCCTGTCAACGGTTTCGTTGGTGCCGAGCACACCGGGCCTGATTCGCTAGGGGGCTCACCTTGACCGAACCGGGACAAAACACCCCAGCCTGTCACCTACGGTGAACGTCCAGGATGTTTAAGATTCCGGCAGTCAGTCGCGCGCTGTATGGTCAAGCTGGGTGTCTCCGATCGGATGCCGGAGCGCGTGTCGAGCAGGCCAACGCGTCAACGAAATCGGGTGACAGTTGCAGAGGAACAGGGCCGATCTCTCCAGCGAGAGAGCTTTACTGGAGGGAACCCCTGTTTGACACCACAATCGTTGTCGTCGCTGAGTGTCCCGCCAACACACTGCAGACGTGTATGTTGTAATTGCAAGTTACAAGGTCTGGAGCGCCACCGCAAGCCCCCCCTCCCCTGCTGGAGACGAAGCTCATCATTCACAGCGCCTGAAGATCGTCTCGCCCTGGCAATACAAACGCTGGAAAGCACTCGAACCCCCAAGGCCCCCTTGAGCGCATATGCGAACTTATCGCTCTGCTCCAAGGTGTGGTATTCATGGGTGAGAAAAGTACAGGGATCGGTAACGCGCGAGGCCTTCTTCTCCCGCTCGCTGCGAGCCAACCGCGATGCCCGGCTTCGTACTTCCGGTAGTGTTTTGCACATTCGACGCACCCCTACTGCTGTAGACTGAGTTATCACGCGGCGCAGTGCTTGGGAGATGCAGCATCGTGCCCTCGACGGCACCTGGCTGCGTCGATGGCCGCATGGTTACAAGGAGAAGCGAGGACCAGCTAGCCTCGTGTGTGAACTTCGTCAACTGTCGGATCCTCTGGCAGACTTGGCCAAGCAGGCCATGCAGAGAGGCGTTGCTTGCTTCTTCTAGGGCACACAACTGAAGAATGTAGCGACGATGGCAACAATATTGTCCCTTCGTTTCCTATAAATAAGCCCCTTTCCAGCCTCAGCCTCTCCAGCATCGTGAGCTCGACAACAACGCACTTTTCTGTTCCTAAAACACCCTCTAGTTGCAACCATCAACCTATCCGAATCACTGACTCTAACGCACCTTGTCCGCTGCATCGCCAATCTTACCACGGAGACAATGTCTTTTACCACGAAGTATGAGGGACAACTGTGAGCACGAATGATTGCTTCCGTGACCGCGCGACCCTCTCCGGGGCTGACTGACGGCAACGGCAGGGAAACCCAGGGCTGTCTCCTTTCGAAACCTGCCTTGGTCTACACCGGGACCAAATCGATACCCCCTAAACCTAAGACGAAGTCCTCCGATCAACCACACACCAAGCCATCGAGCGAGGATGGCCAGCACAAGTGAAATCTTGCGGCAGAAAACATTCGCAAGACAACGGGAACTCGGATGATTGTCACACTCTGACATGTATCTCTACGCTGGTGACTGCTTGCCACTGGGCTATGGCAACAGTCATTGTAGACTAGAAGCAAATACACTCAGTTTCGCATAAGACCATAGACTTGAGAGGACCGTGAAGACTCTTGACGCCGCCCATAGCCTCTAAAGCTCACGGTGTAATCGTGTGGGCAGAACCCGGACCTTCCAACAGCTGCGTAGCACATCCCTCACGCGCGGTACATGTCCGTCGAACCCGGGCAAGCCGAAGCGAGAAGTTTCGTCAGACACACAGACTGGACGCGGCGATCGTGATGGCGACTCTTACAACTGATAGCGCGGGTAGGCCACCTGGGGATTGTGGCTAGCCCCCTCCGCCCCCTTGCCCCTTGCCCTTGCCCCTACCCATCCCTTCCCGGGGAACCAGGAACTGAGCTCCCGTCGAGCGTCGCCGCTCCAATGCCGGGCGAAGCAGCAATGTCAGGAGCTGCAGAAGACAGATGTGCAGCTCTCCACGGCCTCCCAACGCGCCCTCTGCGGCCGTCCATTCGTTACTTTGACGAGAATCTGCATGCAGACGTTCTTGGACGTGTCCACTGCAGCCACTCGACCGGGACTCTGCCCACAACTATCCCCATGTCGTGGCAGAGCCTCCTCCTCGGTGTGCTAGGGTACGGGTGTGCGTTCCGTTGGAAGTCACGTCACGGTCACCGCGTCTGCCCTGCCCTCCGGATGAAACCTCTCGCTTCTACGCGCCAGGGTTTGGCGGAGGCGGAACGCGTGCGCTGCAATTGTAACGAGTGGTCTATTTAGCGTTAGTTGGTGGAGATCACCTGGGCAGAGGTAGCTGCGTTTCGTTGCCCCGGCCGGTACTCGGCTCCGGGCCGGTAGGTCCCACACAGGTAGGTCAGGCGGACTTGTACAGGTATACCCCCTGTACCAAGTAAACTTGATAAGCGTGCCAGGAGGGGGATGGATTCATGAGGGGCGGAAGTGGTGAAGCATAGTTGCGCTGGATTGAGACCTTTAGAATACCAGATTGAGTAAAAAACATTGTTTGTAAAGAGCTCTATTTCGGTGACAAGTCGGGGGTATTCCCCGTTTTCTGCTATGCCACTTCGGTTCTTCACTTGAGTCGGCGGTGGCACTCAGGTTCGCCCCCTGCAGTGCGATCAGCCCACAGGCCAGGGCTATGCCCAGGCGCGTTGTAAAGGGTCTGAGGCTTCAGTGTTGCGCGCATGCTCTCCCTCGTCAACGCAAACGACTATCAGTTTCTGGGCGTCTGCGACGTTTCTGTGGGAGGTTGCTCTACTGGAACGACTTGCTCCGAAGTTGAGGCGCGTTCTCGGGAAATCATTATGGGCCTTGGGAGAGGTCTCCTGGGGAGGCTGCTGCTGATAGATTGGGATGGTCTTAGTCTTGTGAACCACGACTTTAGCGTACCGGCCAACTCAAGAGTTCGCACCTGGGTTTTCCGTGCTTCTTGCTTTTCTTCGGCATAATCGAGATGATGTATGCACGCCCAAGACGCGCACAGGGTTGCTCTTCTTGGTGGTGGATGATCTGGGTTGAAACTCCGACCGCTCGCTGTACCGGCGTGGGAGTGTCGAACGGCTGAACGGTAAAGTTGTAGGACGACACAGGCTGTGAAGTATTGCAGACAGAGAGCAGATATATGAGAAGACGATCCGTCAATTTTGACACTCTTTGCTTCGGAACTCGCAAGTGTGCGCCCTAAGGTATAGGCAAGGGTGTTCTGCACGGTACGAATCCAACGAAGGCCTCATATGTGACCAAGCCGCAACATGAAGCGCTCTAGCCTTCGCTTCTGCTTAACCCCATGCGGTGCCAAGTGCATGAGAACACAGCATCCAGCGTTGTCCCGTGGTTGCAGTTGGTGAGGCTGATCACCGCAACACAGGGGCACGGCCAATATCTGGATGGCTGGCTCTGCATACTGTGGGGTATCGCGTGTTGCTGGCCATGTTGTTTCGCGGCTGTGTGGCTGCCAAATTTCGAGGAAGTCTCTGTGCCAATGGTTCGGAGGACACGGCAGAGCCCCGTCACGCGCTGTGAACTCGTTCTTCTGATCTCGCCAGACGGACCATCGGCGGGGGAGGGGCCTGTCGGTGGCGTTTTCACCCTGTTGCGCCCTCTTCACCCTGTTCATTACGGCCCTGGCCGGTGTATCTGGAAAGGGCTGTGAGAAACGGTCTCTTCGACCTGTGAGTCAGGCTGCCCGTTCTTGCTCTCACGCATACTTCGAGACCGTGGAGACAATTGAAAGCCGCAGGATTTGTCCAACATTCCATCCCGCCGAAAGTCGACGGCACCCAGCAGTGTCCAAAGATGGATCTTGTCCGACCGCTTGGCGACATTGTAAGTCGATTCGACAAGTCTTATGGCTGTCGCAGGGGATAGGCGGCCGCGCTGTGTGCAGCGAATGGCGCCCTCTGTCGGTAAGGCATCCGCGCAGAGGAGACCCTGTCCGCCATTAAAACAGGTGACACACCCTGCCCTGGCGTTCAGCTTCGCTGGCCGCCCAGTCCTTCATTTGAGGTAATGCTGGATCTGGTCGCGCCCCGACACTCCCTGCAATTTTTCCACCATTGACTTTTCTCCATCTTCTGCTTCGGTTCTTGACTTCAAGAGTGACCTTCTCAGTCGGCAGGGTGGAAAAGGAAAAAGGAAAAAAAAAAAAAAACAGAGAGACAAGAAGATCGCATGCTCGAGTAGTGGGGACCGTAGCTTCTCGCGCCCGTAACCCTGTCAACGTCGCAGACGCACAGGTTTAGCGATGACCGCGACAGCATCAATTCGAGTCCTCGAACGCCAAGTAAGTGTGAAATCTTTTCGTGAATCGTTCTAACCTTGCCGCAGGCTTTCTGACACTTGTCATGAGCGTAGACAGACGACCGAGGCGATAGACGGGGAAATTTCCAGATTGACGACCCTGGGTTCGATTTCAGTTCGGACGGCTTGGAGCCATACCGTCTGCCGCAACCTGCAATCGTTTAGAGATGAACGACGAAAAAAAGAGGGAGTGAAAGGGACATGTACAAACATCAAGAGCAACATACGTCGTCAAAATCGTCCCGTGTTGTTGAGCCTCAGCCGGGCTTAAGTAGGGTCGGGCCGTCGACGCCCCTCGTTAGCCATGGCGCCACCCGCAAGACCGTTATGTTGTGCAGCGAAGGGGACAGGGAGGTTGACCAATCTAACCTCGGTTGCTAAGACACAGCTGACAATGCTAGATACGCGGCCGGTTGGTTGCATATGTAGATGCGACTTGGAGAGGCCATCTACTCCTCCTCACTGTATGCACGTTCAGGGGGCTATGTGATTTGGGGTTTGATTCCTGCAGACCTGGTGGTCTGGCACGAGAACATTTCTGATTACTGTCAATGGTTGGATAATGCTTGGGCAGAATCGTGGAACGCGTGGACCCTAGCCGAGGCATCCAGTATTCAGGCTTTGATTGCTATTCGTAGGTAGGTTTGCGGAATTGCGGACCAGCGAGGCCTAAAAAAGGATAGGGGTCACCTTCCCTTTTCATCTTCATTCTTGCCCAACGACGGCTTTCCCCCAGACTTCTTCTATCAGCCAGATCACTTGAATTGAAGATTTCTCTCAGGTCGATCATGAAACTGTTCTTTCATCGAATTATTCCGGTTGAAAATATGAAGGTAATTCCCCCCTGTGTAGCACGCAGGGCGGTACTGCTACGCACCATGTCTTCGGCATGACGAGCAGCGAACTGAGACGCAGGCCGCCTACGAGGTCCAGATTATCCGGCTTCCCATTTCCTTTGCCAGCTTGAAAGCGCGATTCATTCACAGAAGGCTACGGCGGAAGTCTTGCTCGGACTTTGCTCCTCGCTTGCCAAGCACCCTGTAGCTCAGGGGTAGCTTTCTTCCGACTCAGGCTGATATTCGATCGACTATGCAGCCATGTACCGCGGTCTTTCGCAACCTCCATTTCGACTAGAAGAGCAATTGTCGAAACCTACTATTCCTCTTCGTGGCCAACGATCGATGCTTCGCCATTGACAGATTCGATGATGCCCACCCGGTGCTCTCTGACTGAAGACAGTCGATTCGACCTCGTAGGGTAGCAACCGCTGTGGTCGGGGCCCAATGCAGCCATGAGTCTAACCCACATCAAAAGCCATGATTCTAAGCTGTTTTCCCACTCTATCGAGTCAAGTGGTGAATCTATTTTCGTTTTGTAGCCCCCAAGTATTCACCATCCGTGGCCGGAGGCTTCACATTCGTCGACCTCACCAGCAGACGCCATCCTATTTGACGGGTCTCCATCCCAAGGCCTTGCTCGAAGTGCCAAAAGACCTATTTCAGGGTCCATCATCGCCATTTCGGCTACTCCAGCCGCTGATCTATCATTTGAGTTTCTCGACCGTTGGAAGCCATCGAGAAGGCTACGAATAGGCAAACAGCCCATCACACCATGGCTCACCGCAACAATCCGCCTTGGAGCAGCAAGTCCGCAGGAGGGTAGACAGCTCAGCATCTCGAGGCGCCTACGGTGAGACCTTGCCCATCATATCCTGTCCCCCTACACCACTTCCTCAAGATGGGGTCCAAAACGCCAACGACCAACATCGCCCACTTTTCTCGTTCTTGCGAGGCTCGCACATCTCGGTGCTCAAATCAAGTTATCTGTCTCGACTTGATCGATCCATCAACCAATGCGCTATATATCTGGCTCTATCATCCGTTTCCTTGCGCCATTTTGCTCACGATGGCCGAAACTCCCTTTCTGGGTCCCCCTTTTCCGTGCGTAATCGAGCAATGTCGACTCTGCCGATGGCCAATATCGAGGCTGGCCGTGTCCGCAATGACACCTCGCCACCATCTCCTCCCCCCAATGGCCGCTTGAAACTACCTACTTGGTCCTTCGGTGAATGGCTATCGCGACATGCAGATCACCCCTCTCCAGGTCCGCCTCTGCCAACAACCGCGCGCGTGAGAGCTCAGCTAACCGGCACTAAAGGCGGTTCAAGCAAGAAAGCCGCTGGAGATTATTTCTATCGCGATGAAAGTGAGTTCAATGACATCATTGGCCGGTTGCCTCTCGTTGACAAGCCACTGCTCAAGCTGAGAGATACCGCGAGGGCTTGCCTCGCCTCGCAGCCCAACAGGAACACTATGAAAACTTCGCAATATACCGCAGGTTTGGGTACCTGTCCAAACGATGCCTAATTGAGAACCAAATCAGGTTGGCTGCACTGGAAGGGCATCTTTTCGAGCTGGAACATCAGCCACCGAGGAACGAAACGCCAGCCCGCGATGCTCAAGTTGCGTCGTCTAGTGGGGGAGGATACAACCGGTTCCCCTTGACTGTATCTGATACTATTCAGGAGATTGGTTCCTTGCTACCAAACTACCGTATGTCCAACTCCATATTGCCTCTATAGAAGATGCAGAAGTTGACTGTGTAAAGACCAGATGTTGATGAACGACCATGCGCTAAAGTCCCTGCACGAGGTTCGGTACGACGAATACTGCAATATAGCCAGAAAGATCAAAGCAGACGGGTACTTAAGCAATGAGGAAATGGTTTACCTTAACCACCCTTCTGACTTTGTTAATACGGGAACGGATCCATTATGGCTGGCTTTCGAAGCATGGCTCTACAAGCTCCCGAGCTTCCTCCTGGTGGTAAGCGTAATTGCAGCCCCCTTTCCTTCCCAGAGGCGGCATGCTGATCATTTCTCTTCTGTGCAGCCTATACTCGGGGACAGAAGAACGAGAAAAGAGACAAATGCCTTCTTCTTGTCCACCGCGACCGTGCGCCTTCTGTTCAAGACTTTCTTCATATGGTTCTACGCGTTCTTATTGCTGATACCGGTGATCTTGTTCTCTCTTGTCCAAGACTTGAGCAGAGCAGCTACAGTCGGGCTACTTGCTTCATTCACGATCCTATTCACGGCATCTATGGCTCTCCACCAGAGCAAGGCCGACAACATGCTTCTTGGTGTCTGCGCCTATGCGGCTGTACTCGTTGCATTCCTGGCCAATGTCTGAGCAAGATCAATAATGAGTGAAGAATCGCCAAACTGAGCCACATTTCTGTGCTCATGATGAAACCATGGCGAGGAAAGATATGTTGCGATATAGTTTTTGTGAATTAAGTAAACATATTAAATATGCTCCTCAGTAAATCCTTTCGTAACCGTGCCTGCCTCTATCGTGTTCATCGTCTTCATGCCCGCAGAGCGTGTATCTTGGTATCATCAAACAAAGCAAAAGTATCAACGCATAGCCGTATGTAACCACCTTAATTGCCTGGAGGGGTGGCCACGATGGTATCAGGACTAGCCTGATCAAAGTCGGCCTCCGCCCCTCCGCCGTCCTTCTGCGACTTGTTGGGCGTCTCCGAAGCCTCGCGGATCCTCTCAAGCCGCCACGAGGCCTCGGCCTGCGGCGTCGACGGCACATTATCGCCTGCTCCCGGCGTCTTCCCCAGCTGTTGCGCCCCTTGTGAGCCACTGGCCTGGATACTTACGCCCTGCATCGGTGCGGTGGTCTGGTCGGAGCGTTTCAGCGTATTGTCGATGGCCAGGAGTTCTTTCGTCAGGCCGCGGACCCCTTCAAGGATGTGCTCTGGGGCATCCCAAGCGACCAAGCCCGGTGTTCCCGATGCCCGGCGCGTGTGCAGGAGATTGTACGAGACCTTGGCCCACGCCGGACATGCGTATGAGACTGACGCCGGACGGGGCGCGACGGCTTGCGCCTCGACATCACTCGGCCCAGTGGCCGCCTCGCCGGTGAACACCGTCATTGCAATCTTGGGCTTCACAGCCAACTTCGGCGGCGCCTCCTCCTCGTGGGCAAGACAGTGAGCCCAGAAGCGGAGCGCGGCCTCGGGGCCGGGGAGCCACGCCGTCTGCGTGAGAGTGACGATCTCCGTTGGCGAGAACTGCTTCTGCGCTCCCAAGACGCGGAGGACCTTGAGCACGAGCGCGAGGAGCCCGACTGGCGAGTCGCAGAGGGCGAAGGATGGCGTGTTTGGCTCCAGCATATCTGGCGGAGGGGTTGCCGGCGACTTAGAGACCCTGTCCAAGGAAGCGAAGTCCTCGCGCTGGTATCCCAGTACTGGGGCGTGGAAGAACTTTGCGATAGACCACTTCACCCACTCCAGAGGCGCTGCCTGCGCAGTTGGTGCCTTGATGGACGGGTTGATGAAGTGGGCGCCTACGCAGCTGTTGGGGTAGTGAGTTGCCAGGTAGCTTGCGATTTTCCAGTCGATCTCTGCGGGACTTGAGGTGGCCGAAGCTGTGTTTGTCGCGACATACGTTGAGTACGAAAGTCTTGTCATGACGGTGTTGAGAACCTCCGCCGTCGCCGAGATGACGGACGTGTTACTTGAGAGCGCATCGCTGAAGCCAATACCAGGCAGAGAGGGAATCACCACATGGAAAGGCTGCTTATTCTCCGGGTCCTCCGGCTCCGTGAGAGGCTGAATGAGATGCTGAATGAGATGCTGAAGGGAGAGATTGGTGAAGGGGAATGGAGGAATCAAGAGCAGAGGAACTGCATTGCTGTGAGACGACCTGACGTGGATGAAGTGAGACCGCACGGAAGCCTCGGTGCCTGGGATGAGGACTGCTGTACAGAATTGGGGAAGCTGCGCGTTGAAGAGCCTCTCCTGCTCTCGCCAGTCGTACTTTTCAAGCCTGTTTGCGTGCTACTGTCAACAACGCGTCTCTTCTTCAAAGCAGAGAAGAGACAACTCACCAGTAGTCGACGAGAGGCTCGATCCGGGGTTTCGGCTCCCACCAGTCTTGCGACTTGGGTTCTGAAGTCTCATGAGGCAGCCTGGTAAGTTCCAGCTTTTGCTTCGTGAGATCGAGGTATTTGCTTGAAACCTATCGTACACTGAGTCAGTCACCAAGTCCCCTCACCTTGCTCAGATTCTCTCACATGGATGCGGTAAGGCCTAATCTCATCACCTGCCAAGACAGCGCTGTTCTCAAGAGGAGTCACCATGGTGAGTGGGCATAGCCTTTGAAGACCAAACTCTAATCCTTCTTTTCGTTTTCCAGAAGCAAGCAAGATAAACAAAGTCTCCAAGGAGACGGTGAGCAGAGCGAAGAAATGCCAGTGGAAAACAATCAAGGACGGGGCGTATTGAATAAGGGCATCAAACACGTAAGCAACCCAAAGTAATAAGTGTTACCAAACTGGGAACCAACGCCCTGCAAAGTCTCATTGATATCGCCGGGGACTTTAATAAGGTCCGGACCTTCCTCTTCCCCAAGCGAGCGCTTCCATGTTCAATGTCCGTTGTGCCGTCGTCCTGGCCGAGTTGAGGCATTGTGGCTGCACTCCTCCCTACGTGTTGGAAGGCCTCTGAGTGGTCGCCCAGGTGGGATAGCAAGTCTAGAACGGGTGCACACCGATAGACATGTGGCGGTGCACACGAATCCCCGTCAATATTCGGAAATGATCACCGCTTTTTGCTGGCTTTGCCAGGTACAGAGTTGCATCAACCAAGCTAAATCTTGGACGGAATTTTGGAGCTAGTGCATCCATTGGCTATGCTTCATCTAAACCCCTGTTCACTTGGGATGGTAAACTTGCCACATCAGCCACACCCTTTGAGTTTCCCATCATTTTCAGATTCCCATCTGGGTGGTTCGCGCCTGGTGTCTGTCAGTCGCAGCCGCGGAGAATTGTGTGATAGAGGCAGTTCAGTGTATGCATTTCTCAGCAGCTTGCTCATGCCTAGGTGTGATTGTCAAACACGCGTCCTTTGCCACATCTGATCCTCCCAACGCCAATTGTAACCTGATCGCAAGTCCAGTACCACCCCGGCGCTCTTCCGGGCGTCTCCAGAATCCCTTCTTTCGTCGCGTTGAGTCTCGCTGCAGATCATGCACCACCCTTCTCCTTGAAGACTCGAAGACGAAGAGCTCAAGTTTTCGCACATTCGGTGGCTGTCGTCCCCTCAAGTATCTCTTGTTCTTCATTACCTCCACAAATCCAATCATCTGATGTGACATGCCTTCTGTTCCATTCGCCGCGACCATAATTCGTGTGGGTTTGGATCTGTCGGAATCGATAGACGACATGCCTTAAAATGAAGATTCCGGCCTCAAGAAGGGCGTTGCGGAGCACCTGGTGCGGCACCTCCCGGAGCACCGCGAAGGTTCATGGCACCGATACGGGACACGATGTTGCTTCCCACGGCGTCTACTGCTCCTCTGGGTGAAGTCAAGCTGGGACCCTGTGGAGCCGTCTCTTGGACACGGAACAGTTTTATAGCTGTGCCGTTCCAGATTCCAACCGTACCCTTAGATACCTGGATCTCGCTGGTGAAGACGAAACCCCAGAGGAGTGATTCGTACCAGCCCAAAGACAACTGAGACCACTCGAACGAATGGACACGGGGCGGTGTTGGGTCTACACCTACCAGCCTAATTTCCTGTATCTTGTGCAGCGTCTCTCGGTTCGCGGATTCGCCAGCAAGTGCTTGACGGGGTAGCAGAGCTGACACTTGCTGTATCACAGTGAGCATGGTATGGAGCGGGAGCTCTGGGAGCCAGCTCTCGATCCACTGCGCACTTGGTTCAAAGATGCCGGTCTGTGATTGCCCACTAGTAGAATAGCCGCCGAGACTTGTGGTGCTATTCTGTCTGGAGAAATTGGGTATGCCAGCCGGCATCTTTCCCCTGGCTTTCTCTGACATTCCGCGGAGTTGCGTGGGAACTGCATCCTCCGCAAATTCAGCTTGGGATGATGTGACGGACGGGTTCTCACTCGTAGTAGACTGCGCTGGCGTAGGGCGATGATCATCTTCGTCGTCATCATCGTCGTCGCTGTCGTCGTCGTCGTCCCCGATCGCGAACGTTCCATCCTCTTCAGGCACATCGCTGAGGGTGGGTGGCCGAGCTTGCGAAGTCGTCGGGCTGCGGATGCTTTCAACGGAGCTTCTGACCGAACTTGGTTCCAATCCATCGCCGCTGGCCACAGCCTCCTTGCGGCGACGGTTGCGTCTCTCAATCTCCTCCTGGCCACTCTCAAGTGTAAAAGTACGCAGTGCTTCAATGCGCTTCTTGTTGCGCAGAATCGCGAAGATCAACTCTGGATTCTCTGCTCGGTCGTTAGATAGGTATGGTTTTGAGGGTGCGGGTACAGAGCTGCACCCTTCATCTGCGATGTGACAAACTCACTTTGGTACTGATGCTCGACGACTGAGTTGATAGACTCCATTAGCGACCTCAGGAGGTCGTGATTGCTATCGTTTGCAAGAAGAAACGAGGGGGAAGACATGGAAGAGAACAGCTGCATCAACTTCGATGCAGATGCCGGACTGAGTCCTTCGAGGTAAGGGGCGATATTGTTGATCACGGCCAACAATGCTGGGTAGATAGCGTTCAGTCTGCCTTGACTCGTCGTGATGAGATTGTAAATCGACTAGCCACAGTTAGCAGGACTTCATTTCAAGCGCAACGGCATTGCTCACGTGGATCAAGAAGTCGGCGTATGTTCCGCTGAATCCTGGTATTCTGATGGTCAGAGGGAGACTTTCTTGTCGCCCAAAAGTGCGGTTGAGGTTGGTGCCAAAGTTCTTTTCCACACTCAGGGTCTGGAGCAAGAAGGCACACATCCGCACTACCCCTTGCTTGGACGCATCATTCTTGTACTCCAGAGCGTAGAAAAGGGTCAGGACGAGAAAATCTGTCAGTCGCTCTGTGTCGATTATGAATGAACGGAATCGTTTGTTGCACTGCGTAATTTCCCAGAAAAGCATGATGATTTCTGGAGCAAACTTGGCCCCCGTCTGTCCGCTGGGAATATACGAGCTCTTCTCCTGGAGCGGCTGGTTGAGAATGCGCGTCATACCGTCGACGATGAACTGAAAATCCTGGGGGCGGTGAAGTCTCCCAAGGAAATGACGATAAAAGTTCTTGGGCGTCGTGCCATCCTGCTCGGGTATTGGGTACAGCAAGAACACCAGCAGCAGTTGCAGTGTGTAAGTCACCAAAATCTGCTTCTCGTCTTTAAAGACGAGCGTGTTGTAAGGCACACGCCATGTGGCTGGATTATACTTTAGGGTCTGTTCCTGTTAGCGATAGTTCCGTTTACTGGGCCCCCAACATGCATGCACGTACAGTGTTCAGCAGCGAGCAGAGAACCGACAACACGACCTGCTTGTCGGGGCATGTACAGATATGGGTCAAGGCCCGGACACCCTTTTGTGGAAGAGCGTTAGGTGACATATACATGCTCTGACTTGTCATGGTCATGAGCAGACGGAGAATCTCGCTGCGGTTGCTTTCGAATTCCTTGGTGGTCGTTACTGCGGTATTGCAGCCAACGCCACTCTGCCAGATGGCGTACGTGACTTTCGAGCGCCCATTGGGTTGTTTGGGTAAGGTGAGATCGGAAAAGAACAACAAGTCTACGAGAGTGTCGATAAGCTCCTCGGCGAGTGGCTTGGCGTCTTCGAAGTCTTCAGGGTCGTTCCTCGGCTTGGGCGATCGCGGGCCATCCTGGGCTCCGTCGAACAGCACTTCGTTGGCAATGGCGGATTGCCTCGTCCTCTTCCGCCTAGCCCCCCAAAAGAACGTCTCTTCCCATTGTTGAAGGTTATCAGCCTCGTAGATGAAGGGCAGAATGCGCGTCAGGACCCGGATGCAGTTCAGAGCGTCTCGTTCGGGTGCGATCTCAGGGTCGGGGAACGAGGGATGATGGCGCAATATGAACAGTCGAGATGTGATTGCAAGTATCAGCGTTTCTAGGTTTTCGAGGGCTTTATCTCTGGTGCGACGAATGTCGGCGGGGGCGAAGAGGCTGAAGATGTCCTCTGAGGATTCGGGGAGCTCCCAAAACTGTCGAAATGTGGTCAGTAGACGCTGCCTTGGGAAGAAGACACGATGCAGGACTACCTACAGAAGTCCAGTAAGGGTCATCTGCCGGGATGTGACGCTCCTCAGACAGCCTGAAGATGCCCTTCTTGAAGACGAGCTTCGAGTCGCTGGCACCCATGTTGTCACAGAGCGTTCATATCTATCAGAACGTTTCTGACGGAAGAAGCTTGGGAAGGCGACGGTTAATGGTTCCAAAGGGCACCCGAGTGCTACGTAATGCCAAAAAGGCGGGTCGCAGCTGCAATCCGGCCAATAGACGTTGGAAAGCGGGGTAGGTGTTCCCGTATCTTGAGGTCGCATCCTTCCCTTTCCTGATGCCGAGGTACGTACCTGCGCAACTGACACACGCCCAGATTCCAGGCGTTGAATGAAGGCCCAACTATAGCAGCATTATCCAACCTCAACTACGGTAGAATCGGTGAGGGAAACCCAAATATAGCCAAGACGTCCTTTTCCCATCACCTCTTCAAGTAGATACGCTTCTTGCATCGATTGTGGAGTGATTGGTCCAAGCTATGCACGTGTGTTCTGATGTAGAGATTCTCGAATTCGTAGTCCCATTTATGACCCGCAGGTTCTGTAGATTGACGTCTATGTACAACCCTTGCTCCTCATGCGCGTCATCTTGAGAATCCGCTTGGTGGTATAGTAATCCCATTAACAGAGCTAGGCATCTCCCGAAAAGACCCTTTGAGAGGTCCCGTAACGCCGTTCTCCAAGCTGGCAGAGAAACCACAGTCTAAAGTCCCAAACACTTCGAATGCATTACTCCATCGTTTGCGAAGAACCGTAATCATGCTTAGTGCATCCAGCTGCCTCCCGAAGATCTCCTGCCTCTTTCATAAAGCCATTTGTTGTTCAAGCCAACACTAGTGCGCTTGCCCGTCGAGGGGCTTGGTGTTCCGGGGTCAGGAAACAGAGAAGAGGCGGTACTGGCGCCCAGGTTGCTGTTGGTGCTCGCACCGAAATTGGTGGACGAACTGAAAGAGGACCTCCGGTTGCTATTCAGACTAGCCGAGAACTTAAAGGGGCTGCCGTTCAGAGGGGAGGGCGAGTATGATTGTCCATTGAACGAGGACCCGAGCGCCGGGCTGCCCCGTCCAGACAGTGGGGAGCCAGAGAAGCTTCTGTTGCTCGCGGGTGAGCCAGCCAGAGACGGCGTGCGGGAGTATCTCGGCGGCGTGCTGTAGACAGCATCAGGAGTGGCTGCGGTTGCGCTGGGCGGCAGTCCAAGAAGCTTGCGCTGGGCAGGCGTGAGAGGGATGTCGGCGAGATCGTCGGCAGGACGGAACAACGGAAGCATAGCCATGCCAATGTTTACGAGAGGAAAGAGCTGGATCGCGTAGTACGCCCAGCCAAGGTACGATCGCAAGGAAGCATTGAGCCTGTTGACTGTTAGAGAAGGGCGAGACATTCAGGGCAAAGAGTCAAACATACCAAGAAGTAGGGATATAGGATCGTGCGACAACTTGAGAAAGCCACAGACCAAGGAGAAAGACAATGTTGTACGCGATCTTCCTCACGTTCTTCTCGGAGAAGGTGGTCGCATTGCGCCGTCTCGTGATCTCGTTCAGACGAGGATGTCTCCAGGTACCCGGGCTGTCAACGATAGCCGCGGTCTTCTGTGGTGTCGACCTGACGGGCGTGGTCACGGCAGCCCTGCTCACTGAGTATGACATTGTGGGTGCTGTGTTGGGTATCGAGGATATCGAAGTTGAAGTCACAAAGTCGAGGTCGATGTACGGCGTCAGGGTCAAGGCCTGTTCTGAACCACGTCAGCCATGCTTGAATTTGCGCACCCGCCCGAGTGGAGACAAGCTTACCGATTTGATTCTTTTGTAAAGCTGTGGTGTGTTAGTAAGTTGTCGTTTCCGACGCTGCGCTGTCGCCAAGCGCGAGCGTGGTTCAGTGCGCCGCTTCTGTGGTCGAGTTGAAGATGTTGACGGATATGGCAGATGTAGGCCGCAGTGTGTCTCGCCAGAAATGGCTGGCAGAAAAACAATGCACCAGCCACACGGGCCACAGCAACCGGCAGAAAGCGGTCAGTCGCACTCTGGCTAAAGTGGGTACCTGCCTTCAGCTGCGAGCTTCCCGACGTGGGGCGGGTGGCGCTCAGATTCCACAGGTGCCGGCACGGAGCTGTTGAAGGAACCCGCAGCGTGGACACTTTAGACCAGGTACGTACCTGTTTTAGCTGCGGAAAGGCGTGGAAGTTCCCCCAAACCCCGGGAATTTGCAGGCCGCGGATTGCGTAGGTAGCAACACCACAGGCAAGCAGAGCGCCTCACGGTCCCTGAAGTACCTACCCGACCTTACCTTGGGGCCCTGGGGGTCCTTCCCGTGCAGCTCACCCAGGAACCTCTGTGGAAAGTCAGCCCAGCACAGCCGGGGGGGGTATGTCAGGATCCCCGCCGAGAACTGCCAGCGCAGCCCACCTCACACGACGAAACCTCCGAGCTCGAGCTCCGGCACTGCCTCATGCTTTTTCCTCTTCTTAAACCCTCCGAGCTTTCCATGCCGGCCACGTAAAGCAATCGGTCAACTTGCTCCCTCTTCCGAACCCATCCGTTCCGCACTACCGACACCGGCGACTCGAGTCTGACTTCACGATCCCGCCGCCCACCATGGGGTTCTTTGACAACGTCATGCTCCAGATGGACGAGGGCGTTTCCGGTTTCTTCGGACAATGGAACAACTACACCACCGCCATTGTCACCCTGCTCGTTGTCATCGTTTCCTATCGAATTGCATCCAGCCAAGACCCCGATACCCATCCTATGCTCCTCGCCCGTCAGGCCCAGGGCTCACCAGTTCGACAAAAAGGAGAATCGCCCGTCTATCGATCCCACTCTTCCCCTCATGGCATGCCCCTGAACAGCGGGCTCAACGTCAAAGACCCCGGTGCTTCCAAATGGTCGAGAGGACGCGACGGAGACCTCAGGGATATATGGAGAAAGGTTGTGGCAGGCGCAACTGGCGATGATGGCAAGGGTGTCATGGGAAAGGGCAGGCTACTGACAGTCTTGGGCTCCGAGAACGTTATTGATCACAAGTTGGGTGAGTTTGGATGGTCTTCATACCCGCTGTTGGTTCTGACAATAAGCAGAGGACATCACTCGACAGATCAACCTGATCGGACAGCATATCCACGAGCAAGGTGGCATCCGCGTTGCCATTTACTTGCCAAACTCCATCGAGATCCTGGTCGCCCTGTTTGCCTGCAGCTTCTATCCTAATCTCACGGCCATTCTGATTCCGTTCGACGTGTCCACTGAAGAGCTCACCATGATGCTCCGTCGATCTGCCGCAGACACTGTTGTTACGGCTCCCGGCGCATTCCCTTTCGAACCTGTCGTCAAGGCGTATCCCTCCCTCCGCCAGCTGATCTGGGTTGTTGACGAGGGAAGCAGCCACATGGACTGGAACGAGGTGCCCGAGGGTACCGGCGGCAGTGTCAATGTCGCAACTTGGCAAGATATCATTCGCGACGCTCCTGCCGAAGCTGGCATAGAATTGCCTGCTCCGAGTAAGGAGGATGAACCCAAGGACGTCATTACCTTTTGGCAGACGAAGCCCGGCACTATGGAAGAGATGGTTCGCTTCACTCAGGCCAACTTGGTTTCTGGAGTTGCTGGTCAGCTTGCTGCTGTTCCTTCAACCCAGCGCCTCAGCCCTTCTGACCTTTTCCTTGCGGCTGACTCTCTGACAAACACTCACACCCTCATCTTGACACTCGCGGCTTTGTACTGCAACTCCTCTGTTGCCTTCAACTCGGTTGCTGGGCGCTCACCTGACTTGGTTCTTGCCACCCAAGGAGTGGCCCCCACAGTGCTTGTTGCTACGCCAGAGACTCTCTTGAGGACACACCAGGAGGCTACTAACCGCTTGACATCTGCCATCGCCAAGGTCGCTCACTGGGCCCAATCCCGCACTCTGACAGAAAACGGAGTTATGCCCGTTGCATCTGCGGCCTCCCGATTCAACAGCTCATCGCGGCCGGCAATCGGCAACACCCCGGGCAAGCTGCGTCTCGTTTACGTTGCTGACAGAGCTGGCGCTGATTCTCCGCCTTTGTCTTCTCGGATCCTCTCCGACCTTCGCGTGTTCTTGGGTGCCAGGATTATTTACGCTCTTGCGGCCCCAAAGGTTGCTGGGGCCGTCGCGCAGACTGGCTACTACGACTACAGAGTTCATGACGATGAGCGGTCGCACTTTGGTGCGCCTGTCACGAGTACGGAGATTCTGTTGAGGGACACGGAGAAGCACAAGAATGCGGACTCGGATTATAAGGGAGAGGTGAGCAACCCATTGTATTGACGCTGCTGGATATAGCTAACAACTGTCGCAGATCATAGTTAGAGGCCCTTGCGTTGCAGGCAATGAGGCTTCCATCAAGATTGCGGGCCAGATTCGGGATGATAACACCTTGGCGTACGCCTGAGGTCTGTATCTATGTTACTCGGCTGAGCCATGAGGGATGGATTAGAGGCAACGGCTGGCTCCTTCCCCAATTGTAGTTTCAGATGACCTGCTCCACTAGAATAGTCTTGCAAATTTGTATGTCATAGTGTTGTGCCACTTCCAGTGCAAGGCTGTCTCATTCCAGCAGCGCCCTTCGAATTTGTTTGATACGCCGGCGGGCTGTCGCCCGAGACTTACACACATGTGTCCGGTTCATCAAGCATGGTTGCCCACAGCCTTTAGGCGGCGACACTGATACGTCCAGTCCAACTGAAAATGTAGATCACATATTCAACAAAAGTCAAGACGTGCAGACTCGATGATTAGCATGTGTTGATTGTTCAAAGCTAATGGATCCAACTGGCGATGAGGCTTTCTTTTCTATCTCCCAACCCCGCGTAACTCTAGTTTGCAGCTCTCTCAATTTTATGACACAACAGGACTTTTTTTTTCGTCGCCTCCACAATTGCAAAGCCTATAAGGATGTCCCCACAAGCGCCTTCTCAACGTCTCTCCAAGGTCGAGTGGAGGACATACTGCCGCATCAAGGAAATGCAGACGAGAGCCACAAGTGACATGCCCAGCATCGTGTACCAGACGCTCTGGAAGGCCTCCATGAAGGAGTCGGTGACGCCGGGCTGCCAGCCAGGGGGCAGGTGCTTCAGCTCGTCGAGGTCGTCCCTGATGCGTCCGATGATCTCGGCGGCGTTGGGGTAGTCGCCGAAGCGTTCCCAAAGGCGGCTCTTGAGCACGTTTTGGTAGACGGCGGAGCCGATGGTGATGCCGACGGTGCCCCCGAGACTGCGGGCCAGGTCTGAGATTTGTTAGCATTGAGAGCTACTGAAATACCCTGTCATGGACTTACATGTCGCCGAGGTGATGACGGCCTGCTGGGAGTGATCGACTGCGGAGATGCATCCGAGCAGCGTGATGGTCAGCATGGCGCCGTAGCCGCCGCCCGCGAAGAAGAAGACGAGGTAGTTGACCCAGGCGGGCGTGTTCTCGTCGAACTGCGTGAGGATGACGATGCCAGTGTTGAAGATGACCAGGGCGCAGATGCCCGGGACGACGTACTTGCCGGTCTTCTTCATGATGTAGCCCGCGCCGATGGACATGATGGACACGCCGAGCGGGGACGTCAGGATGCGCAGGCCGGCGTCCGTGGCTGAGAGCCCGGTGACCTGCAGGTACAGCGGCACGTAGAAGAGGGCCATCATCATGACCATGGTGCAGAGCAGGTTGGTCAGGCACGCGGAGAGGATGGTGCGATTGGCAAGCAGGCGGACGGGGATGATGGGCTGCTTGACCTTGGTCTCCCAGAAGAGGAACGCGCCGAAGGCCAGGAAGGAGAGCGGGATGGTGGTGAGGGGGAGGGGGTGCACCCAGGGCACGAGGTTTCCGCCCGCGTTCAGGCCGAGGAGGAGCAGCACGAGGAAGGATATCGTGAGGAAGACGCCGCCAAAGTCGATCCTCGCAAGGTAGGACTTGTCCGAGGCCTTGGGGGGCACCTTGACCAGAACCGCCACGAGCACGGCCGACACCAGGACCGGCGGGACCTGGACCAGGAAGGCGAGCCGCCAGCCCCAGGCGGTGTGGTCGTTGATGAGGCCGCCAAAGACGCCGCCGAGCATGGCGCCCGAGCCGTAGGCGATGTTGCCGATGCCCTGGAAGATGCCTCGCCTCCTCAGCGGGATGAGGTCGGAGCCGAGGAAGGTCGAGATGGACATGAGCCCGCCGCCGCCGATGCCGGCCACGACGCGGCCGAAGATGATGGCGGACTGCGTCTGCGCGAGGCCGCAGATGAGGTTCCCGGCGGCGAAGAAGATGTTGCTGAAGACCAGGCCCGGGCCGCGGCCGAAGATGTCGGTCAGGCGGCCGGAGATGGGCTGGCAGGCGGCATTGGAGATGAGGTAGGCCGTCGCGAGCCAGCTGAGGAGGCTCAGGGACTTGAACTCGCTTGAGACGGGCCCGGAGAGGGTTGCGATGATCTACGGGGATGGCTTTGTCAGACTGGCCGCTGCTGCAGAACCCACAATGTGGAAGTGTGAACGACTCACGGTGCTATCAATGGCGCCAAGGAACACGCCAAAGTACGAGGTTCCCAAGATGAGAGCCAGACGGCCGTTGGAGACGGTCTCGGCGATGACGGTGGTCTCTTCATCGTTGGCGGCGGCTGCAGCAGGCGTAGCACTGCCATTAAGGCCGTTATCACCATTGAGCAGAGGCGTCGTCTCCGAAGACTGCGCGCCGTTGGCCGCTCGCCGCGGCTGTTCCTCGTCCACCGACATGTTTACGGCTCCAGCTACAGTCTCACTCACAAAAACTTCCTTTTGGCGAATGAGTGAAACGGAGGAGGAAAGTTTGTCGGCCGGGGTTGTTGATGACGCCTTTCGGCTGATCTACGGGGCCCCGGGCACTAACAGAGACGGACGGACGCTTAAGGTAAAACGTTATGTCAGACTCCAGTTCCCCAAGTTTCCCGTCGGAAAACGGAATGTCGTCGATTGAAGGTCGTTCGCATTCGGATGCGCCGCGCGCCGGCCCGGTTGCGATACTGACTAATTACTGCAAGGCCAATGGGTAAGAGAACTGCCGCCTGGCCCTGTTGATAGATCATTGAAGCACCCGTGGACAGCTATTCTGCGGTGAGGATTGCTGTTGCTGCTGGCTCTGCCGAAGCTCGGCAACCCCCCCAGCTTCTGCGCCCCGGCCATCTTGCCCGCAACGGGTAATGGCCTCGCTGGTTGCCCATGAGGCAATCTTGCGCCGCGCGCACCCATCACGGCTTGCTCAAGCAGAGAATTTCCCCGGAAGGAAGTTTGCAAGATAAGCGCGCCGTTTGGCATGTCTTCAGCGGGTGCCGGCCTTCAGGAAAGGGAAAGACGGCCGCGAGCTTATTGGAAACTAATCCCCGGGTGTTGCGTATGCCTTCTTATCTTACCCACCAGCGACGGAACCTCGCAATCACGTCACTGCCGATGTCGGTGTCGTTAGCGGCCTCCTTCACTGACTTATCTACCGCGCGGACCTGTCTTGGGGCTTTTGAGCATTGTGCATTTTGAGGGATGCATTTCTCGGATTTCGGTCAGACTGAGAAAGACATGATGAGAAAGGCGACGACAGATCGAAGAAAGACGCAAAGCGATTGATCGGGAAGTGGGAGGAGGATGAGCATACCGGACGGGATCGATACGTACGCGAGCGACACGACGACTACGACTGAACGTTTGCCGAATCAGCACCAGGTATGAGGTATTGTTCATTCAACGTCTTTCAATCTCTCATAGCGTCTCGCTCTCGACGTCATGTATCCATCAGAATCCAGAAGAACGTCGGCTAGAAATGTACTTTTCCATTTTCCCTTTGCAAACTGAGGACAAAAAGGTGCATTGCACTGTGAGATTCCACTGAGGCCAAAATGGCCTGGGACGTTGCCTGAGGACGCAGGCGGCGCAGCAAGCACCAACAAAGCCATGCAGGTGGGAAACCTCCAACGAGGCCAAAATGTTTGGAGCCCATGTTACTCAGACCGAAACTTCATCCGGCAAGCGACAATGGCCTCATTCACTTATGGAAGGAGCGGCCTACGGGCTTATAAGAGCTTCATGAGATGGCCATCTCTTCCCTCAAACAGATCTCACAGGAGCATCAGCACCACCGTCTCATTCAGACAGCGGCAGTCTTCACCAATTCCCAAGTCCTCATCAACCAAGATGGCTTCCTCCGATGTCCTGTCGCAGACCCTCTTCACCATCACGAACGTGAAGCTCGACCAGCTCCACAAGCAAAAGCGAGCCTACGAACAGTCCAAGCAGGCTCTCTTGGACGATGCGGCCCTCGAGACGGACCATCGCAAGCGGGCAAAGCTGCTCATCGAAAGGGCAGAGAGCCTCCCCTTCATGTCACAGATCGCCGACAGCCGCCTGATATCCGTCGCCAACCTCAAGCGCTTCGTCGACCAGGCCGAGTTCGACCCTTGCATATCGGCGGACTTCGTCCGCGGGTACGAGAACGCCGTGCGGCAGAGCCTGGACGTGGAATCGACAAAGTATCGCTTCGCGGAGCTGTACGGCAAGCTGGTGAACGAGTGGGTGTCTGCCGGCAAGGGCGATGACCAGGGCTCGGAGGCGAGCTTCGTCCCGGTCGGGCGGGAGGAGATGCACCAGCAGCGGGCGACGTGGGAGGACTACGTTTTCAAGGCGAAGGAGACGGACGAGGCCGCCATCACCGCGTACCTGGAGCAGCTGTTCTCCGAGTCATCAAAGGACGTCCGTCGCGCGTTTCTTCACTTGAAGGAGGACGTCCAGAAGTTCCAAGAGTCCTGGGACGAGAAGACGACGCACTTTGATGAGGACTCGCTGGGTAACACCATCCGCGGGCTCCTCCGGACTGACACCCTCACCGATCAAAAGAGGACGATCCTGACTGACTTCCTCAACAACAAGGTCGTCCTGCGCGAGATTGCAGACGTCCTCAACATGCGGATGCAGACCCGGCGAGAGTGGGCGTGGGACGGCGACAGCGTCATCGACCAGCGACGACAGCTCAACGGACGGTACCGGTTCTTCCCCGACGAGGACCTCCTGCAGTCCATCTTCATCCACCACGTTGGGATGCAGTGGGCCGTCAGGATGCGCGCCCTCCTCGTCCGGTTTATGGGAGAGAACGGCGTCGAGAAGGCCGGGGCCAGGCGCATGAGCAAGGAGGAAATCCGTCGGCGGCGGTACTTCCTCAGGACGACGCACGTCAGCGACGGCGGGTCCGTGGAGAAGAAGCTCGCGGGCCACTTCCACGACGAGATCTTCCTCGACCAGCTGCCGGCTTCCGCGGAGGAGAAGAGAGGAGGCTACAGCTCCAGCAACGACCGCCTCGAGGAGGAGGACGACACCCGGAAGTCGCACACGACCGTGGTCCAGAACCTCCTGCACCTCATCCAGTCCGAGATCATCATCCACCAGCGCCTCGGCAGCGACATCACCGTCATCCGGTCCGACCTGAAATGGTTCGGCCCCAGCGTGCCGCACTCGTCCATCTTCGCCATCCTGCGGTTCTTCGGCGTCCGTGATGACTGGATCTCCCTCTTCCAGCGCATCCTCGAGTGCCCCCTCCGCTTCGCGCAAGATCCCCCCGGCACCCCGGCGCAGATCCGCATGAGAGGCACGCCCCTGAGCACGCCCCTGGCGGACTTCATCGCCGAGACGATGCTCTTCTGCATGGACTTCGCCGTCAACCAGAACGGCGACGGCTGCCGGCTCTACCGCCTCCACGACGACATGTGGCTCTGGGGCGGCCAGGAGACGTGCGCGCGCGCGTGGAGGACGATGAGCGAGTTCGTGGAGATGATGGGGCTGGAGTTCAACGAGGACAAGACGGGCAGCGTGCACATTAGGGCGGCGGAAGCGACGGCGGCAGCCAAGAACGATCACGTAAAGGGGCTTCCCAAGGGGGACGTCGTGTGGGGATTCCTCCAGCTCGACCCGGCGTCCGGGCGCTTCGTCATCGACCAGCGCAAGATCGACGCGCACATTGACGAGCTCCGCCTGCAGCTGGAGGCGTGCGGCAGCGTCTTCGACTGGATCCAGGCGTGGAACATTTACGGCGCGCGCTTCTTCGGGACCAACTGCGGCCAGCTCGCCAACTGCTACTCTCGCGCGCACGTGGACAGCATGCTCGCGACGTTCCACCGCATACAACGCCGGCTGTTTGGCGAGGACAACGGCAGCGGCGACGACGGCGACGAGAACCAGGTCGGCGGGGGCAGCGCCGGGGCGAGGCTCAAGCGGATGTTAGGCGAGAGGTTTGGCATTACGGACATCCCTGACGGGTATCTGCATTTCCCCGTCTCGCTTGGTGGTCTGGGCTTGAAGAACCCCTTCGTGCCCCTCTACCTCATCCGCGAGGCCGTGGCGGAGGACCCTAACGAGATCATGGACAAGTTCCTCGAGGAGGAGGAGGCGGAGTACCGCGCGCACAAGGCGCGGTACGAGGACATGGACGTGGTGGATAGGGGCTCGTGGTGGCCCAACGACGACTTCAAAGACCTCAGGGACGAGCCGTTCATGAGCTTCGAGGAGTTCACGCGACACCGGCGGCGCACGTCGGCGGGCCTGGGCCGGGTGCTGGACACGCTGCGGCAGCTGCCGGAGGCCAAGGGCATCGAGCTGGCGGGCGACGTGGAGGCGGCGCTGGGGTCGACGCCGGCGGGCTGGTACGGGCTTGACGGGTACGAGCAGTGGATCTGCGGGCTCTACGCGAAGGACATGATCGCGAGGTTCGGGAGTCTCGTGATTGTGGACAAGGGGCTGCTGCCCACGGGGCTGTTGGACATGTTGAGGCAGAGCCGGTTCAAGTGGCGCGGCTGAAGGGAAGACGACAATGTTGCGGAATTCAGGCGCGAGGGGCATGTCCTTGCCGGTGGATGAGGGAGTTCATGGACCAGCAGAGGACGTTTGAAGCATCGAGGTCCCTGTCGGAGTGTACAACAGCTTAATTTAGGGTTTGGGTAGGGGACCTCCATGCTCGGTGTGTATCCGTACACCGCTGTATCATCAATAAAGAAAAGTCGCTACTCAAGCCTGCCCAATCTCCCCTGATTACCCTGACTCTGTTGATGGCTGTGAAGTTGATTGCAAAGAGGCGAAGAAACGTCGAGCCTCGATCCCCGTCCTCCGATCCCTGAGCACGCGGGACTTGACAACTCCCAATACCCCGCCAAGGAGAACCCAGGGTCCTCGGCTCGCGTTGCCTTTACACCGACGAACCCGATCGTGTGCCCTTATCCATTAGCTTCATGGTCTTCAATTCTTCCGTTGGCGATGGTGGAGATGTGCGTGCTTTTTTGTTTCTGCTCGCTCCGGCAGGCTAACTGGCACATACCTTAAACCAGGTCCTGGCCCCTAGATGGCTGCAACAAGCCAAGTATCACAGAAATGTTGGGCGTGTGCGTTTCTTTCCAGGCCCCGGGCGGCCGACGCAGACCAAGATGGGAACTCGGCAAGGTGCAGCGGCTACGTCAGGTTGGTTTACGTGTATCTGGGATGCGCCACCATCTCTCGAGTGAGAGATATTCGCTTCCTCACCGGCTGTCGTCATAACTGCCGGGGAGAGGAGCGAAGGCAGAGTAGAGTGTTGATCGAAATCATCACCACCTTTGAATTTCGATTCTCAAATCCGTGATGACCTCAGAGGGGGAGAGGGAGTGTATGTGATCACCCTTGATGACCACATCACCGCCGCCCATCGCGGAGATGAAGGAACCAAACAACGACGAACAACAACTCAAATCCCCGAGAGGAAGCCCGTCAGACTCGCCGTGTGACCCCCACGCGCCGTCATCTCACTGTCTCGCCATGATCCGTGGTCCATGGTCCTTCTCTCTCTCGTCGCCGACTAATTTGCGCCAGTCAAACAACTCCCGCAGCTGGAGTTCCCCGAGCCCGCTATCTCGACAAGCTGCTGCTGCACGGTAAAGTGGCATGCACCAAGCAGGACACTCACGACGTCGTTCCGTCCGCCTTACTCCGTCGTTCTCCGGGCCGTCGCACAGACAAAACAGCCACGGAAATGGGGGAGGGGGAGCAGAGGATGCTACGCTGCCTACCAGATGCACACACACACACACACGCCCACCCCGGTCGACAACGGCGACAAGAACAGACACCGGCATGATTAGAGTAGTCCGCAGTAGGTACGGGACCCCAGCCCAGGGGAGGGAAGGGGAGAGCCAGCCATGCCATATGCGCGTCTAGGTTATTAGTTCGCAGGCGGGAATGATGGATCTCGCCACCGCCTCGACTTCCCCTGCTCTGTCTTTGCCTGTCTGTCTGTCTGTCTGTGTCTGTTCTGTCAACCCATCATGCCCCCTGTCCCCTGTCCTGTCCTCGCTTTAACCTCCCATCGGCATCCTCCACTCTTTAGCAAACCCCCTGTATCCCTACCGCAGCCGTACCCATCGCCTCTCCGTCCCATGTCCTGCCTGCCCTTCCTCTATCCTTTTTTATTTTTTTCCCTTCTCCCTCCTCCTCCAATTCTCGTGCTGTTGTCCACTCTCCTCTGCCACCACATAGAGCCCCTGCCAACCCATGCTTCGCCAGATCGAAGACCACAAACGCCCGTCCAGTCCCGCGTCCGGCTCTCTAATCACATCTCCCCCTCCCGCAACCACCCCTGGCTTCTTGGCCCGAACATTCCCTTATCACCCCCACATGGGAACTTTTTTGGCTCGAGTGGGCTCTTCAAGGCATCCCCTGTCCTGCCCTTCTTCCCCAGCCCGTATGAGCCCCTGATCCCTGCCCCTGCCCTGCTCTGCTCTGCTTTGTACCTCTGGTACTTGGTCCTGTCGTTGTGGTGTTGCTCGCCAGCCGGTCTGGATACCTTACCCCGTGCGCATCGCATCGATGCGTCAAACTCCTCGATCCGTCCATCCCCGGGCGCCCTGTGTCTTGCTGTTCATCCGGCTGTTCACTACTCTGTCTCTTCTGCTCGACATCTCCAGACTTGCAGCGGTACTTCCGCCCGCCTGGCCCCTCTCCGAGATACGTCGTACCAGCGGATGTCTGTCTGCGCTGTCCCCTCCAAACCCAGCTCCAGTTCCAGACCCGGGACCCTTTCAACATCGATCAACACCGCGCCGCGCTCCTAGCGTTGCAAATCATATACGCAAAAACTCAAAAACGTTTAAAGGGAAATGCCCATCTCTTCCTCCTCGCCTCGGTCTGTTGCAACCGAGCCCGGTGCAAGGATCACATAAGGCAAGGAACCGAGAGAGAAATAACAGGGTCCATCCAGCTTATTTTTGCATGAGAGCGCAAGCAACCAGGCAGGCAGGCAAGCTAGCAATACGGGAAACCACCACTCTATTCATATCCCATTATCTCGCCGCGATATATCCAGCGTATAGTACCCGTATATCCACATCGCATATCCGAAAGCTCGTGCCTCCGGATGGGCAAACCAAGTTTCCTACCGCGCACTATACATCACGTCACATCAAACACACGGAACTCCATCAATATTCTCGGGCGCTCTCCCCCTTCCTCGCCAAGAATAAGATATGTCTCCTTCCGGCGGCGCCGTACGTACAGAGCGTATGTAATCAACGAGATACAAAGATAGCTAGGCCACCGTCCTAGGTAGACACCAGACCAAACCAGACCCCTGTCCGCAGACACATGGGCGATGGATCGCGCCCACATGCGCCTCCCGCTCCCACAAACGGCGCTTGGAGCGATTGCGACTGGACAAGACCGCCTGTGGAGTCGAGCCGGGGTGAGGGGCGGCGGCGGCGGCGCACTGCGAAGAGCGGGAGGCAAATCAGCCACCGAACCCTCTTTCCACCGTCCCTCCTCTGACTGACTGCTGACTTGTGGTGGTGGTTGTGGTTGTGGTTGCTGGGCGGTGCACTTTCACGCAACTCACCTGTGATTTCCCTCCCCCCTCCCCCTCATGCCCTCTGCTTCACCCCTCACCCCTCACCTCACTCACCACACCCTCTTCCTCCTCCTCCTCCTCCTCTACGATGTATCCTCCATCCTCCTCCACTCACACACCCCCAGGAAAAGCGAGCCTCGCAGCTTGCTTAGCCTAGCTCAAACGCGATGAGACGCTGTACGAGAGGGAAAGGCCCAGAGTTCCGGCAAGTTGCGACTGGACTGCACTTCGCTGAAGGCAGTGGAGAGAGAGGGACTCCTTGAAAGCTCCCTGACTTGAAAGGCTAATGCTGATCCGCTCTACCCTTCCGCCGCTGCCCGCTGTTCGGTAGACGAAGCAACCGCCGCAACGCAGGTACCGTTCATCACGACTCGGCACAAGACGAGCACGCCATCACAACTTGCTTGTGTCCAAGCTTGATCGGACATTGTCCAGACGGAAATCAATTGTCCAGATGAAAAAGCCTTGCTCATTAATTTATACTCGTTCTAGCCTGAACTCTCTCCTGAGCCTTGTTTCCCTGACCACGAAGCCCGGGCCGAGGCTTCTTTTTCGCATCGTTAATGAACGCAGAAAGTATGATATAAGCTTACACTAGCGGATATTGTGCAATCAAGATCGCGTGTCGGTCCAGGGTTGTGTGCAGTGTGTGTGCTGTGCGGCCTTTCATCGTGCTTTGTATTTTTTTGCGCTGAGGCTATCCTCCTCCTCCTCCCTTAATCCCTCCAACCCAGAATTACGCCTGATCGTAAATATGCATAATGTTTAGTAGTTACTATTGTACAGTTACAGGTAGATTTCCACCCAAGCCCCCCTCTTTCTCATCATGTCGTGACCAGCCCAGCTTGTCGCCGAGTAAACCAAGTGTGTAAAACCAAACATCGCGCGCTCTCCGGACCGCCTCAACCGCGCGCTTGACTCGCGTGACTACCCAGGAGTCCCAGTAAAACCAAAAAATACCCTTCCCCTGTTTTCCTTTTTTTCCTTATTGCATGGCGTCCCCTTGTTCCCTACTCGCACAAGCCACGCTCAAAACATGATCCACTCCACTTCCACGCCGGGTCCCCCGATGCACCTCGTCCAGTTGAACGGACCTCGGCGCATCGCTTCGAGCTTGACCGCCGCGGGGCTGCGCGGCTCGTTCTTCTCCCACTCGCCGGCCCAGAGCTTCTCGAGCACGTCCAGCGCCGCCAGGTTGTTCATGTAGCCCGAGCGGGCCATGATGTCGCGGCACTTGCTCCGGACAATGTTCTGCTGCAGCTCGTTGACGCACTCGCTGCCCGCGACGAACAGGGGCCAGAGGAGGAACTTCTCGGCCTGGCTGCCGGCCTCGAGGCTCGTCGCGTAGTAGACCACTTGAGAGACGAGGTTCTGGAAGTTGCTGTGCGTCGAGGGGACGTTGGGCGAGGCCAGACGCTCTGTGTAGAGAAGGGCAGCGTAGCGGAACGCCTCGGACAGATGGCCGAGGTCGCGAACCTGTGCAGAGGTTGCGGGGCCGGGGAGCGAAGCGTGAACGCGAGCCGAGTCAAACTCCCAGCTTTGGAGGGCAAGGCGGGCCTCCTTCCATTCCCGCCAGAAGTTGTTGCGGTGGTCGTCGTAAGTGACGGGGGAGCAGATGAATTCATCGTCATCCAGGGTTGAGCCGAAACCATTGCCGTCGAAACGGTGGCTAGGCATGTTGTACATGTCTCCCAGTTGATGGTGCTGGAGACTGTTGAGGCTGCCCTTGTAGGCGTGGCCCAGGGGCGAGCCAAGCGGCGACTGAGACCGCGATGGCACATTGTGAGAGAGTGTGCTCTGCACCGCGCGGTGCTGGGAAAGCAGGTTCAGCCTGCCAAGCCTGCTGATGGTCTTGAAGAGCTCGCGGTCGCAGCCGACCATGTTCTCAGCGCCAGGGGGGAGAAGCTGGGCGTCAGGCATGACACCGTAGAAAGTTGTGTTGAGCTGAGCCTCGCGGTCGTTGATGCTCGCCGAGATGGCGTCAAAGTAGGTGAAGATGGCCTCCATCCATGCCGAGTCGCGAGATGGAGCCAGGTTCTGCGAACGCCTCATGGAGAGAATCTTCTTGACGCCGGCGAACTGGGTATGGAACTTGGCAATACCAGACTCCACCATGCGGTAGTGGCAGAGCAATAGGATAGTTGCCAAAACCGAGTCATGACTCGACTTGGCCGGGTCGTTCAGCTGCTGGTTGAGCAAATGAACGGCCAGGTTCCGGTGCTGGTACTCTTCTGACAGAGACTGGTCATCAGGCTGAGCATCCGCCATCGAATCAGCAGCGGATTTCTCTGCCATGAGCTTCTCGGAAAGCTCCCGAGTGTCCTGGCCGAGGCTGAGCCTGCGCTTCATCCGCAAGTTGCATGCAGACAGGGCGCAGATGGCGTGTTGTAAGCTTTGGCTGTTCGAGGCGAGTTGCAGAATGTGCTCGCGGTAAGGGTTGCCGGGGCCGTCAATGAACACCATTGATGGGCACATGATGTTCTTGTAGTAGTCCATGAAGAATGGCATCTTGGAGATGAGATCCGAGTTGACGTGGACGGCTTGGGGCTCAAACATGGTGGGCCATTGAGCCGACGCCTGGTGGTCTGAATGGCGCGGCGACATCTCTTCGGGAGGAGGCGAGGTCCACACATTGCTGTTCGAGTTGCAGCTTGTGCTGTACGCATCCATCTCGGGAACGCCTAAAGCCGTCACGTCAGCGAGCTTGATCCTATAGCAGAGCCGGACAGGCCGTCTCACTTAGAGTGTCACACTCCCGCATCAGTTTCTGACTCAACTGGCTCTCGAAGTTGTCCATGTGCGACGTGAGGCTCGAACTCGGTTCGGACGGTGCGTACACAAGGCTTGGGCAAGACGTGGGGGCTCGCTGATCAATGAGAATGGCGGAGATGGGGCTCTGCGGAACTGGCGAGCCATGTGTGCTGTAGCCGTCGTACATAACAGTAGGGCTGTGAAGAAAGGGAATGTCGTCTCTCGGATATGAGTGGCTGATGGGTGACATGTAGTCCGCGTCGCTCACGGACTCCAGTGAAGAAGACAGAGCGCTCGAGATGGGAATCGGGCCCAGATGAGCGCCCAGCTTGCGGTAGTTGGGTCCATCAGTTGGTATACTGCTGGAGTATGAAAGGTTGCCCCAATGACTTGCTGCAATAGACGAAGATTGCTCGGGATGCGACATGGAGAGGAAGTCGTAACTGTGAGGGTAGGGAGTGGTTGGGGTGGTGACGATATGCTCTGGTGAGAAGCCGCCGTTGTCGCGTGAATTCCTTCGAGACATGTTGTCGACATCAGCCCAGCCAGCGGAGGTGGCGGTTGAGTTAGCACGGGCGCGGACTGGGGACTTCTTTGCGACTCCGGCCACGGGTGGCGCTTTCGCGATGGGAAGAGACAAGCCGCGGAGCTTGCCTCTGCTGGCGACACCAACGCCCCATGTCAGTTGAGTCTTGTAGCCGGAGCACTCGTTGCCAATCTCGAGACATTGTGAGCAGTAGGGCCGTCTGCGATCACACTTCACGTTCCTCTTGGAGCATGTGAAGCAGTCGTCAGCGGCACCTCCAGCGGGAGCGCGTCTTCTCCTCTTGCGAACGGAGGCGACGGCAGCAGCAGCTTCCTTGGCTTGTGCCGTTGATTGCTGAGTTATGGGAGCGGTCATCTTGTCAGGTTTTGTAACGAGTGAACTGTCAAAGATGCTGGTGGCGCATATGCGAGGTCGAGTGTCGGTCAAGGTGGAAGTGGAAGCGGGCAGATCCGAACGTCCAAGACTCCGTGTGGTTTGGGTGAATTGGATCTAATACAGAAAGATGAGTTCTACTTCAGACACGAGTAGAAGGTAAAGGTAGGTGGACTGATGAAGTCGAGAGACACGGCGATACTTCGAGAAAGGTATGGCTTGGGGAAGAGGAGTGTATAAATGTATCGAGCTGTGTTGAGCGTGCTTGCTGGCAGCCACCGATTACATGGATGAGAGATTGGCTAGAGATATACAGGCGGCGAACATGGATCATAAACCTCACCAAGCAACTCGTCCGGGGGAGGGATGTAGGAATTGTACAAGCAGTATGAAAGTACATCATGTGCGTAGACGGGGGGCCAGGAGGCAACTTGAGAGCAGTGACGGGGGTGGGGGGAAGGCAGAGGGGGAGACCGGGGGCGGCGACGTCGACCGAAGGAGAGAAACCTACGTGAAGGCGAGCCGGGTTGGGTGGGTGTGTGAGAAATGTAGCTTCTCGGGGTGTGTGTGCCTCGCCTCTGGGTTCCTGGCCGTTCTCTCGATCTTAGTGGACGGGGGAATAGAGAGCTCGAGAGACACAACTGAGAGTGGTAGGCAAGGCTAGAGATGAACAGAGAGTTGAGGGAGCGAGTGAGAAGAGAGAGTGGGAGGGTGAAGACAAGCAGATCAGCGGGTCCGTTGCCAGATGCCTGAGGGACAGGGAATCCCTGACAAGACGGAGTCCCCATCTCATTGCAGGTACAAAGTCCAGGGTTCCAGGTACCTTACTTTGCCTGGCTTGCCCGCGATTTTAGGTTGTTCTGGTCAAGATGTGGCCAGTCGATGCGACCGGGGCCCTGGTCATCGAGTCTTCGGAGGGGGTTGCATGCCTCTTCCATTTCCCTTACTCCAAGATTTAGTTGTAAGGTGCGCTGCTGCTCGACGACGTTGGAGAAGAGGAGGGCAAATGCGGAGAAGTTGGCTAGAAGACGACTCCGGATCTGAAAGTATTAGCAAAGACGAGACTGCCTTTCAAGACGACCAGGCAATAGACTACGAGGAGCCTAGTTCTCGGCTCGATGCACGTCCGACTCAGTGCGGTCATACAATATCCGGTCTCCGCCGCTGGGATATATAAAAAAAATCATGACTGATGACATGCGATGAACGGAGATTCAACCCGGTCGCCGCAACGGGATCCGTAGCACGGGAAGCCAGCGAGATAAGACGTGATAGAGGATTGCGGGGGGGAAGAGGAGACGAGACGGAGAATGATCAATGCACCCGCCAGTAGAGACGAGGATAATACGTCCATTTGGCGGCGCTTGCGATCCCTGTCACAACGAACTCGTATTCACGGTACCTGAGAATGCTCCCAACCCGCTTTGCCAGCCCGGATATCTGACAGAATACCAAGCGAACAGACCAAAGGCTGGCAGTAGATCCGGTGGGACTACTGATCGCGGATCGTTGCGGAAATTCAAGATGTGACGATTCCGAGTAATAAGCGTCGATGGTCTTCGAGTCCCAGCTAATAAACCGCGCTCGTGGCCAGTGTCGGTCGAAGAAGAGGAATAGCCAAAAACGTCTCGAGACATGGACCCGATACTCAGGCCAGTTTCTGTGGGCTGTAGGAAAACACAGCGTTGCACATCCGTTGTCAGTCTCCGAGAGGGTTTCTGAACAGACTGAGCTCCAGGCCATGCTGGTTGCTGCTCCTTTAGCGTCTAGCCTCAACCTAGCTCAGGTCCTTTTGCAAACCCACCAAAAACCCACCCTCCTGCTCCTTGCCCACCCCTGCTAGCGATGCGATGCGATGCAATGCTGCTGCATCTGCCGCGCTACAGGGCATGGCAGGACAGGGTTGGGCATGTAGGGACAATGACAACGGCGGCGGCGGCGGCGGAGGAGGCGGCCAGGGCAACAATTGATTGGCAGCTGAGCAGCTAGCTTGCGTGCTTCTTCTGCATCGAGAATCTCAAGAGGCGCCTGTGAAGAACCCCAAGCCTGTGCAACTAACTTTGGGCTTGCTGCGGGCAAGGAACCAGGCGCCGCGAGCTAAAAAAGACGCGGACAATTCTCGTCGACGGGGGTGAGGCTGGAACGGTACTTGAGCTTGGATGGGTGGATGAGGTAAAGCGAGGTGAAGTCTTCTTTGACCAGCGTTAGTTACAAACTAACGACGGGAGACATTGATTGGACGCAATGTTTGGACGAACTGGCGGCTGGCACAAGCCTTCGCCGTTGATCCAAGCCAGGCCAACCTGGCCAATGGCACATCTAAACCAGGACTGCCAGCGGAAGCCACATCTCGGTAACTGGGCAATCCCGTCCGGGTTTTATGTCCAACATGACAGGACGAACCAGTCAAAAGGCGAGTTGTCGCGTGGGGTTGAGAGCGTGTCTGAGATGACTCTCGAAAGATTGCGGTGCCAGTGGGCAAAGAGAAAGGCCCACGAACAACGAGACGCAGCTGCGGTAAGGCGAGAAAAGGAGCGAAATGCATGTGACAGCTGGAGATATCGCTGGTTCTGGTGCTGGCATAGAGATGTGAGCCAGAGACTGAACTGAAGTGAGCGGACGCTCTCACACAAGGCGTGCTGAGTCCGAGGCGGACGAATACCGCCGAGTACTTTTCCGCCACTGTCTGAGGTACCGGGTGACTGCGGGGGATCCCGCGTCACGACACAGGTATCTGACGGCGTCTGTGTTGTATCGCCATCTCCCTGTTTCCCTCGGCACCCTTTGCCTCGAACCGAGCTGACAGGGATGATGACGGGGTGGTTCATCGGCCGCCCTTCAGCCCACCCGCTGAGCGCAGGGCAGATGGAGGAAAAGAGTCGGTGGTCTGCGGCCCTGTGCCTTGTGGTGCTGCTGTGCAACGACAACGGTTGAACCCCCGCGCCCCGCGGCGGAGCAATTCTTGTCCTTGTCATTCCCGGCCTTTTTCCTGTTCCTGTTCGGCTTCCAAGTTAACTGGCACAGCGCTGGTGCCCATATGGTGCCAATGCTCAGTGCCACAGTCAGGAACCGCGGCAGACACAAGTCAGAGGGTGTCAATGGGCCATATTGGGCAAATTTGGTCCTTGTTCTGTCGTGGCAACTGGCTGAAAGATGGAGCTCGCAGTGGAGAGGGCAATACAGTTCGCGTGCGTTTAATATCCGTGGGATGGACATTCAGCGCAGAGAGAATGCGTATCCATTCTCGATATCAGCAGTCGAGTGCTGGAGAGGCCCGTTATCTTTTTTGTCTGGGGACCCTGTCTTTCCTGCACCTGCTCCGAGCAAAAGGGCCTTGGGCTCTGGAGCCAGCTGCGCTGCCAGCGCTGAAGCGGTCTAGCGGTGAAATTGGCAGCCGGTTTGACGGAACCTGATGCGAGGAGGCATTTGGTCGCGGTTTCGCTTTGCTCGAGGGCCCCCGGAGACAGGCAATGCTGGATATCATTTGCCGCATTTTGCTGTCGACATGAGAAAGAGGCCAAGGTCGACGTCCCGTCTGCCCAAGTTGCCTGGAGACGCAGTTGCCGGTGATCATGGGAGACGCCGTCGTCTTGGGAGAGACAGGATGCCCTGCCCACCGGCAAAGGCTTGTCTTGTTGTCTGTCGGCTCGGTCGCGTGTGGAATATGATTCAAGGTGCAGCAGCAGTGCGGTGGGGGAGAAAGTCTTGGCCTGCGCCGGATGCTGGATGGATGTCGGAGAGGAAAAGAAACTGGCTGGCTGGACGGGTGCAAAAGTGCAGGTGTGGAGAGAATTGCAGACGAGTCCCGGCTGCGCTGGCGATTGCGAGCGCAGGTGCAGGCGCAACTGCCACCCGTGCAACGGCACTGGCACAGGCACTGGAACTGACGCCGACACCTGGCAGCCACCGGATGAGGAGGGGCTGCGCCGGTACTCGAGGAGCTCCGAGCAGGAGGAGCAAGGCAAGCTTCCCTGGATGCTTCAGAGAGCCAACCTACCTAAGGTGAAGCAGGGGCTGAAGCGCAGTCAAAAGTGCCAAAGATGCCCTGTTCTCAACTGTCACGTCAGGTTTCATTCGCTATTCCCCATTCCTAGCGCGGGCAGGCTGCCATCCCGCTCCAAGCACCATCAACACCCATCGTCACATCACATCGGATCGTGTGTGTCTTTAGGTGCGGATAGGTAAAAGTGGTTTACACCTTCCACACATCGGCCAGTGCCTTCTCTCCCCGTCGCCCGTACAGGAAAGGCCAAATCAACAGACATGATAAGGTAAGGTACGGGCATCCGTACCTTACGAGATGCTTTATCTGTTCACCTCGGCCAAGGATCCTCCACCGAGCATGCGACCCTCCAAACCTGATGGAAGCGCTGGAATACTACAGAAGAACACGAAGAGCCAGGCTACAGCGGCCTTTGGGGTCTTGGCTTGCCTGCCTGCCTGCTCCTACTTGTATGCCAGGTTACTAAGGTTCGTGTAGTGTGCGCCGAGGCGTTCCACTGCGCCTAGCAGCAGCGAGCAGAGCGCGTTAGGTGCCATTGCAGCGCGGTGCAGGCCATTTGGCAGGGTGTTGCAACCTCTACAAAGTGGCACAGAGCGGGCGGCGCTTTGGTTGACCTTCGGTGCAGACTTCGACGCGCCTTCTGCCGTCACCCAGAGCCTTTCTCAGGCCAATCAGCCAGGACACGCCTCTCATCTCGTTGGACAGGAGTGACTTGCAGCGAGATACCTTGGTTGCAGCAACAGGCCAAGCTACCTAGGCACCTAAGGTAAGGTAGACAACCTGCACCTGCACTGCAGAAGAAAGAAGGGCGAAGGAGGGAGGCATCACCCACACTTCGTGCCTTCTGCTGCCTTCTGGCTTGGCTTCCATCCCTCCTTCCATCGTGCCCTCCTTCTCTCTCTGCCCCAGCCAAGCCCAACCTCCAAGAAGGTGGCTTACATGGCCCGTACCTGCCTTCACTCTATCTACCTTACTAGGTATCTAGGCAGCGGCTTCCTTTGGTCACATCAGGAAAGGGAAGGAAGGAGGAAGGAAGGAAGACCTTCTGGAATGTCTGACCTGCACCTCCTCGTCGTGATTTCCGTGCCTCCCGCTCCCGGATGTCTCTTTCCTACTCCCGTCCCTAACCCGAACGGACTGAGAAGCCAAGCCATATTGGTCCCAGAGGAAGAAGGAACGCCATCTGTCTTATCTTATCGCGCCTGCCACTTACCTACCTACCTACTTGCCCATTTCCCTCCCTCATTGGTTCCTCTACGGCCTCACGCGCCTGTTGCCAAGCTCGACATCAGGCCGCTTTGCCTTTGACATCGGATCGGTGACGCCCATACACTGGGAAACCGACAACAGCATCCGTCGTCGGGCAGTTCCTGAGCTGAGACATGTTGCTTCGTGAACCTACGTCGCGAATCGGAGCGGCAAAAGAGCCACGGGGTGCTCAGACCTCGTCGTTGGTTTCTCGGCATCTCGATAGTACCACCCAACCACCGCGCCGGAGCAATCTATTTACCAGACGACATAATTTCCATCTCTTTTTCCATTCGACGTCGACCCCGGCCGTCTCGGACGACAAGGACCAGCCGTCACTTAATTACCAACAGGTGACTGTGCAGCCCTTGAACCTACCTACCTACCTACCTACCAGATGCCTGGACTTGTCGTCGGAGCACTCGCGCACGCACTGCAAAGGGCGACACAACAACCCTGCTTAACTCTGACCTTAATCCCCAACATCCCCTGTTCCGGTTCGCCATTTTCGAAATTTCCATCTGCACCGCTGATGACATTCTATTGATTGAGGCACATCAGGAAAGGCGGCGGTGGCGGCACGGGCAGCAACATCCAGCCGCACCATATTATCACGGTTGTGTGGCCCCAACCAGACCATTAGTCCGTCCTGGTATTGCTCTGCCTCACATCCCGCAACACCCGTCATCTGACACAATGTCTCGAGCCCGCCGAGCCCTGCGAGCTCCTCCCCAGCCTAGCAGTCCTCATCCATACTTGGCTATCTCAACGCCGTCAAAAAGTACCGATGCGAAACGGACTAGCAGGTACACCTACCGGACCTCTCACAGGAGACCAAGACACTAGCAAGACGATGCCGGTTGACGTTGCGCTCAACCAACAAGAGTCAACAGTTCGTGCTGGCACTTTGAGCCTGCACTGGCCCTGTCGCGTTAGCTCGCCTCGCCAATGCAATGTGCCAGTCCGTCGTCTGTCAAAATCCTACTTCATCAAACCAGCAACCTGGCCCTCAGAGATAAAGTGCTGTTGGTTTACATCAGCCTGGCTGTGACAAGGCACGGCAGAGCGACGGGATCGTCATCGTGGGGCTCGCCGGAGCTTGCCCCAACTCTCCTCCCATTGTCGGCCGTCTCCTGTCATCACATGCTTTCCCCTTTTGGCGGCATCGGGTGCCCCCTTCTCCATTTCTGCTATTTTGATACCCTCAAATCTCTCCTCCGAGGCACTCCACGTCGGACCCGACCGACTGCATTTCAGGTTCCACGACCCCTTGCCGCCGACCTGATCAGCGATCTGGGCTTTCTGCACGAAACCACCAGGTCCCCAGAACCTCCGGAGACTGCCCTGCAGTTGCAGTGATAGGGCTTCGCCTGGCCAGGGGCTTGAAATCCTTTCTCTTCGGGGCCGGGAAAAACAGAAAAATCGGCGTCCGCGATGCTTCTTCACAAACACGGCCCTTGTCAGGAAAGCCTCAATTGCCTCTTTGAGTTGATTCACGGTTTCGACGGCCAAGGGTCTCGGACAATATCCACAACCGCGACCCTGCCAAAGCTCACGGTTGGGCACGCGACTCATGACGATGCTGCTCGACCCTAGACTGCGAGCCTCGGCGTGCTCAGGTTGCCACGAAACATATTGTCTCGACAGCCCAATCCTTCTAAATACAGCAAGAACCAATCTTCTCCTGAAAGCTGAGAACGGAGAACTAGCCCCTTACGATCTGACAATGCCGGCTTCTTCAACTACCGCAAGGCTGGGCGATTTCGGGAAGGACAAATCACCGGAAGACCCGACTCCAGCTGCAATGCGGGACATGCGCAGCTGCCGGATCTGCACAGAAGACATATCAGCAGCCCGAGATCGACAAAAATCGACCAAAATGGCAGCTCTGAAGCCAATATCGTCACAATTGGGTTCGTGTCTTGATGAGCCCCGGTCTATTTTGCGCTGCTGCGGTGAACCCCCAAGATAGCGACGTCGTCAAAAGACCAGATTACAAGCCGCTAGCAGCATACTTATCGCAGGTTGTTGGGCACATCCAGGAGCAATACAACTCTTGCCTAGCGCGATGAGAGCAATTCGGGGCGCTAGAACGGCCGAGGAAGCATGCATGGAAGTCCTCCAAACGCCATTTCACGGCAAGGGGGGTCTAAGCCTCACTCGATGCAAAAAGTCCTCAACCGTTAGCGCGCTCACCGGCCCATTCCCGTTGACGAGTTAAAGTCGACTTTGCCGTGACCAAGTGCCCGCCTCCCGCCATCCGTCAACCGTCACCTAACGCGCGAACTGCTCCGGCCAGAACAGCCAACCAGTCAAAGGGGGTCAAATGAGGTTGATTCGATGTTGTCATCTGCTCCCATCTACTCCGACCCAGCAATCTTTCCACGACCTTCAATAGTTAGCATATCTGTTTGTCCGCCCTAGACCTCAGAGACGGCTATCCGCAGACCACAACCAGACGCCCCCAACACCCCCCTCCCACCGCAAGACACGGCACCCCTGGTGCCATTTGAACCCCATCACACTTCGATGGCCTGATTGGAGGCGGCGGATAGTTATGATTGTCAACACCATCTTCCGTCGCGGCCTCTCACACGATGCTCCGAGAGCCTTCACCAAGTGTCTCTGAGAACATGTCTCTGGGGAGACTACGTAGCCTGACGGATGACTTACGACGCCCGTTGTATTCCTGCCAATCACTGAAGGACATACATCATGGAACAGAACCAAACATGGTCTGTCTTGTGTGAGCCCACCGCCACTTCACAATCCCAGAACCTGCCCCTCGATCCAGCGCTAAATGCCTGGTGAGGTGAGCGGAGGTGACCCCCAATTGTCCCCGCTTAGCCTAGCCCTTCACACAGCGTTCACCACCACAAGGATGGCAGCAATCCACGCAGGACAGCGACATGCAGAACTAGAGTGCGAAACCATGGTTCCTCTCTCAGGCTACCTCACGCCAGGTCATGGTGCACATTAGACCCCCCCTTGTTCAGGTGGCCGCAAAGCGCCACGACCGTCATCGAACACATCGACAACACCTTCAACAAACTGCTGATGATGACCTGTGCCATCCCATCATCCCGCGCGCCGCTGGGAGGCCTGTTGACAGCACGCTTTGGCCGGGATTCCTGGCCTAATATCAATCCCTGCCCACGAGCTCGTCAGGCACTTGGACGTCAATGTTTACAGCCTTTTTCACCGACTGGTTCTGCCCGAGGTCAGAATACCTGCCGTTGTCCCTGCTCGGAAATTTGCTGCCGCCCTGACACTGGTGGTTCGCTGGCAAGCTCGCTTCGACGTTAGGTGCGGGCACGGCCCCATCGCCTGTTTGCATCCTTGACATCAAGGGACTTCATCCCCCGGGGATGGGTAATGGAGATCGTAAAGAGAATCACGGCTTTCGTCACAGACAAGCCCTTCTCCCATCAACCAGTCCAAAGCTGTGATCGTCGCTCGGTTGGCTTTATTTATCACATCGTAACGAATCGTCTCGCCTCAGGACTCGGTTCAAGTCAGATTTGCCGCTATCTCATTGGCGTTGCAACGTTGCAATCACGATCTTAACACAGACAAGCGTACTCTGGACCTAACGAATGACAGGCGCCTATGATCGTGTCCAATGGGGTCGCGTTGAGAATGCAAGGTGGAGTAGACTTCATAAAGGGTCCTCCACACCTTTGAGTGCGGTGGCCTGGAGTATTAGCTCTGATCGACTCCAGTTCTAGACCGGTAGCCCGCCTTCATTCCCGATCTCCCTGGTGGCGCTACTCGGACCTGTTCCGTCTGACCATTCGCTCGGATACACCCATCTATCCGACTTCCTGCGGCACCAGAAAGTCCACACCGAGCCGGACAATATCTATTGCTGCTCTGAAGACTGTGAGCTGTTGTTAAGGAAACAACCACCAGAAATGTCAGCTCTGACAATTAGATTCGTTCTGGTTCGTTCTGCTGATAGAGCTTACATCAGTCTAGTACATCCCAGAGACGCACAGCCTGATTGGCCCTTCGTATTCCAACTCAGAGACTTACACCTACTCTAACACAGGTGGCCGACAGGATCTGGTTCGCTAAGTGCGTCTCTTCGCCTTTCATTCACAGCAAGGTTATCCAGTTTTCATGCATCTGCATCTCTCTGATGACAGGCTCAACTAGCGAGACGCCACTTTGGCCTAGCCAACGGTTACTGTTCAGTCGTCGCGTGCCTTTTATCGACTCTCACCTTTCCCCGCAAACTCGGGTGCGTCCCGTGGCCACAGCTTCATCCCCAGCTTTAACCTTGCCTACGATACCGACAGAAGGGAATTTGACAAGACGCCATGACTAAAGATGAACCTCTAATTTGCTAATGCCAATGTCACGAGCTTCTTTCTCCGCAGGCGCTCACTGTCGATTGGCGGCACATTCACATAACTGTGATTCCACATGGGACTCGGCCTCGATGATGAAGGGGTCGGACAAGTCCTCATGCGGTTCCATAATCGTTTCCCCGCATTCACTTTCCAACCTCCGTTGCGCACAACCCTTCCCCAAGCAGTCTCTCATCTTGGACATGAGGCTAGCCGGCACGCTATCTCGAATCCCTTTCTTGGCGAGTTGCCGCCTCGGCTTCGTTCAGATTAGGGGTTCAACTGGCCGTTGATTTCCAATCCGATGCCCCTTGACGCTCTGCGAGTACTGCCCCTCACCGTGGCGTTTCAACCGTCCTGAAATGAAGATCGTGGCTGGGATAATTCATCTATGAGGGAAATATCCCCGAGAATGAGTGTTTCCTCTCGCTAGGAACCTTTGACGCCAGAGACAGAGCCTGTTTGACGGTGCAGTTTCCGTCCCACGCCTAGCAACAAAAGCTCGGGTACGTCAGGCACAGGATGCCAGGTCCAGCATCCACTGCTCGAGCTCTTTGCCCGATTCGGCGTTGGACTGGGCTTGCGGGGGTGTTCTTGAGTGAGGCCTGACCCCCGCTTGGCTTCCACAAAAGTTCCCAGCCGGCTGCCGCAGGCCCGCATCGGCACAGGGGGGGCAAGCAGAAGCAGGGGACGCACATCATGTACCTGCTCGGACACGGATGGAACACTTTGTTGAGCGGTTCGTCAAGAGCCACAGGACCTCCTGACGTGAATGGGCTCTCGCGTTCCTTCCGGTGAAGCAAGCAAGCAAGCAATGGATTTTGCTCTTCATCCATTGCGCATCACTCATTCACCATCTTGCTTGGCTGCCTTGCAGAACCGAATTCAACGCTGTCAGGAGGATGTATGTAACCCTACTCGGCGCGTGTGGACCAGCGACCCAATGAACGATATCGAAGGGTCCTGATCCTTCCCTCTGTGGACGTTGACCGTCGAGATCTACTACTCCAGCAGTGCTCAACACGGCGAGATTCTCGACTTGTGACGCGGTCGAGGCCCATCGTATGAGGTCTGCGGTATCGCTGATCTGCGACATCGGACGACTTTGAACGATTGCAAGAGGCCATCGCCACACCTTCTTCCCATTATCCTCCTCTTCTAAGTGGAAGACTCACTACTTGGCCAACATCTCGACGTCTAGACCTGCAAAGCCACTTTTCCCGGCGCTCGCCGTGGGGCGGTGCGTCACACTGCGACGCAGGATCGCATTTCCTCTTCTTCATGCTCATGAACGGGGTGGGCACGGTCGTAAATGAAGCGAGCGGCATCTGCGGTCGCTGCCGTGCAAGGCAAGCAGGTCTTGGCTGGCCCCGTCAGTTCTCATGAGGACTGCATGCTTGAAGAGAAATGAAGAAGGAAAAACAAAAAAGCACGGTTGCGGGCCAAGCCCCTTCTGCGCGAGAAGGCCCGCCGTCTGGTGGTGACCCCCATCTCTATGGAAGCCAAGTCGGCGGCAATGACCAGCTGTGGGTTCTCTTCAGACTTTTTTTCTTTGCAAGATATCGCGAGGGAAAATACGAGAGAGAAATTGCGTCTTCGCCATTATCTTTTTCTATGGCGTTATACAAACTAGCAGGCCCTCTCGTTTATCTGAATGCCCTCCCTGCTCTGCAAAAGTTCTGCTGGGGGGTGCGTCCGTGAGGCTTTTCGACCCTCGTTGCCTCGAAGACGCAGGCCGAGAGGTAAAAAAAAGCTTGGGTCGAGGTGGTACAGAGTACCGGCCACCTTGGTTTCCATTACTTGATCGCTCCAGGGCTTCGGTACTTGCCTGCTCTAGCGAAAGTCTTGAGTTGCAAGTGGGTTTTTCTGATGTGTTCACGCCGTTGCTACACGCCATGAGGGTGAGACACTTTGATGCCTGGTGGAGAGAGACAGAGAGAGAGAGGCGTCTTTTCTTGACGTGCTGAGATGAGATGAGATGCGGCGGCAGCGGCGCTGTGTCACGGCGGGCGGACGCCGTGGGGGCGGCGATTCTCACACCGGAGTCACATGGCGGCGTCTCACATCACTCTTTCGGTCCGTATCGTTCTGTGGGTTTGGTGGTGTCTTTTTTCCTTTCGTGTGACGGTCTCGGTGGTTCTGTCATACCCTCTGGGTGGGAGCTGTGCCAGTCGTTGGCGTTGGTCGTATATAGATGTTGTCTCGTGATGCTGCGTGCTGGTGGACCGCGAGTGCGGCTCCTTTTTCTTGTTGCCATGTCTCGGTCTGTTGGTGCTGAGCATGCGGGTAATATCGTGCCTCGTCTTGGCCCATGTGGTGGTACTGCGTTAGACCTGGACGCCGGTAGTTTGTTGGCTAGTTGGAGGCTAACTGTTGGTTGGAAGCTTGGAATTGTAATGTGGGAGAATAAGAGAATGTACATTTGATTTATGAAAATGTTGCGTAAGTATGGCCGAGCTATGGAAATGACAAGAGATGAATCTTCGCGAGCGGTGCTTTAGCTGTCACAACACCTCGTATCCCTCTGGTAATCCTTCAGCCTTTTCTGACATGAATGCTTCACCATTTCTACCCCTGAGCTGAATGAGGCTTTGATCAACTTTTTGTTCCAAGCTCTCGTGAGATTCTAACCACTCCCACTTGCTGATCGCCACGGAACTCTCTACCATGCGTCGTCCTTCTAAATATAGACCTGGTAGTGAAAGCGTAGGAACCTTACAGTCTCTAGGGTTTGGGGTGAGCTTCTATTGTCGCAACAAAGACTGGAAGGGGATGGGATATAAACAGGAGCTCTCTTGCGTAATCAGGTATTCCGCAATGATTCTTGTAGAGCTTGTGTTTGTTGTCCTGGCGCGAATAAAACAACCGAATCTCGTCTGCCAGCGCCTCGGGTAGGTTGTCGTCGTGATCGGTATGCCGCTTGGGCGAGCGGTATCCTCATCATCTTGGAGCGTCGTCACTTCCTGTGTAGTACTCCCAATACTTGCTATCCAATGAAGGTCTTTAGCAAGGCTGCTCACGGCAGAATCCCACGTCATAGTTCAGTTATAAATCAAAAATGACTCCAAGAGCTATGAGGTTGCAAGTTCTCGTCATCGAAAAGGGCGACTATTGCTTTGCCCGGTGTCTCTGAACCTAAGATGGCTCCTTATATACTGTATTTGTCTCACATCGAGAGCTTGTTCATGCCTTGCGGGCTGCCTAATAAGTTTTTCGTGGAGGCTCACTGGGCGTATATAAACTAAAACAGTTCAACATTCACCGGCTCTCTCAGGCAATTCTCCATTAAATCCCCCCTAGTCGATTATCTGCCGATCTATGAAGCCTTCAGAGCCGGGCATAAGGGTACGGTCTGCCTGTTAGCACCCGTGACAGACGCTCAGCAGCATGTCTCTGGTGGTCACTATTTCTGGACGTCATGCGAGTGTCTCAAGATGTATAACAAGACGCCGAATAAGCCACACCAACGACAGGGAGAATGTTTTCGAGTAGATACGTAGGCCTTATGTTTTCGTCGGTAATGGTTTGCTTCTTCCTTAGGCACACAGATTCTTGTTACAACCGACGTCGACAAGCGCATTTCCGTTATTGTGAAGCTTGTACAGCTGGAGATGTACACCAGATAATTTATAGTGCTCAGCATCATGAGATGTGCCAGCCGTGATGTGGGGATGTTGGCAAGATGCCGGCTTAAGATGAAGCGCTTGCAGAAGTTTATGATGAAATCGCACAGGAGGCAAGCAAGACGATATATGCAGCGTTCATCGTAAGTTTTTATTGGAATGTACGATAGTAAACCAAGGGGATAAATGACTCTACAGAGTTCTCAACCTGGGAAACAGCTGGAAACAGACACAGCAAATCGGTCAATGCCGTTGCTACCACTCTTCCAGCCTCGAGTGCGCGCTGATGTGAGCGATATTGTGCTTGTGTTTTCAACCAGATCAACAAGGTTATGGTTCAGATCATGTACACAAAGAACACAATACGCGCAAGACGAGAAAGATATTAAACAGAGAGGAGTAAAGAAGCTTTGTATTAACCCATCAAGCCTGTGAATTGAGACGACAACGCGGTGACTACACTGTGTATACTCTATTAAGAGAGAAAACGGCGACTCTCTGCCTTCATTCTGGGTTGCTTATAACCGAAGCAAGTTGCTAGTCTTTTATCAACTCCAGCTCGTCATCTTTATCACCATCTCTACATTAAACACACAAATTTCGGCACAAAATCAAAAGGAGTTCAAGCAAAGATGCAATTGTCGCCTAGGAGGTAAATTTAATGGCAGGTCAAATATACTGAGAAGGGCGTGGTCAGCTCAGCGCTGAGCTTACTATGTTCAACATTACGACTTTGACCGTATCATTCTATACGGGCCGAATACTGAGGCACAGAGAAGAGTGGTGGACATCAAATTAATGCATCAAGTGTGCTTTAATATCCTGTCAGCTGACAGAAGCTCCTGTGGCATCTTTTTGAGTAAAGACTATTTATCAATGATGCAAACTGTGAGCTAGACTCTGGAGTAGCGTATATTGTCTGCTGGGCATATTGTTTATTCTATGTCTGTCCTTTAAGTATCATCAACTATAGCGACTGAGTCTACAGCTCAAGCATGTGCAAACTTCTTAATGATAGGAGTGTCATTCGCAATGGAGCGTGTCTTCTCTGTTATCCGAGGCAAGGCTTGTAATAGCTTCACTCCGAAGTATTTAACCCTTGGTCCGCCGTCGGTTCCTTTGCTTCCAGCAAATGTCCTCAGAGTCGGATCCTTTGCCTCCAGCAAATGTCTTCAGAGTCGGATCGTGCGGCCCTCACCAGAAAGCAGGCTCCATGGTATTGCACCTGAACCACTGTGGTAAAACATCGTGTGCTATAAGCTTCCACCGTTGATACTTCATCGTAGAATACGTGACGGACGACGGAGACCTAATTCTCATGAGTAAATCGGAAAAGACGTCGTTGGTGACGCTTCGCATATCATTCGAGACCATGGCTTCCAACAGTGCCCTCACTGCAATGGATAGTTGTGAGGAAAACATTCCTTCGCTGATTTTCTTAGAGCATCGAGCCTAATATAGGAGGTTCTTTATTACTTTTCGTACACAGGGCCTGGCCTGAAGTTTCGGGCGGCCGACATGCGCGAGTACTGAATCTCGCGAAGCCTTAATACCCGGAATCTAAACTGCGGATGAGTTTCTCATGCTTTATATAAGACATCATTCTGGACGACCAGGTCTTGAATCATTGGAATCATAAGTGAGGACCGCCTGGATTTGGCTTTGACAAGAATACATGTCGGCCATTTAGTCTGGGTAGCAAAGCAATTTGGCGCAGTCATGTGGTTCTGCAGGCAGCTCGTGTTGTCTAGCGTTTCTTCTGCTTTTGAGGTATTGCTGTAGTATACAGAAACAGCTCTAGCGTTGTGGAACATACATTTGCCCGCGATTTCCATATAGACTGCCATGCGTGGGGTTTGTTGCTCTCTCGCTGAACGAATTTGAAATCGGTTTCAGGAACAGTTTGATTTGATCTACTTCATAGAATGCCATCCTTCTGTTTCCTTTTTAATGAAACTGCTGATGAAGTGAGAACTCGACCAAAATGTTTGTCGATCAATGAGTGCTTCCCATAAGCATAATTGTTTATTGGCTGAACATAATTAAAATTCCATTTTCGCACACTTACGCTGAACGAACCTAGGCACATATGGGTGCAACTATCTAAGCCCAGACAAAAGAGTAAGGATCAACCGAGAAGGACACAACTTATTTTGCTCTGTTTGATATCTCTACTAGGATAACAGTATTACCGAGATGAATACCTTCAAAGGAAACACGGAGGCCACTTGAACATTGCGAGGTAAGTATCAAGCAGTACAACAAAGCTCAATCCATGGAATTGAGTCTTGAATGAAACACCATGTATGGATCGTCGCCCCCAAGTTGCTGTATTCTTCGTTCTGCCAGGAGCAGACGAGTTTATTCTTATCATCACCGCCAGGGGTACTCTCGTTTGCAACGAGTATCACACTGACAAGCTGCAAGATGTCACAAAGCATAATACGAATAACGTCCCCGTGTGTGATTTTTCGTCCGTGAGATGGTACTGGTTGATACCGCCGCTTTCTCAAGACGAAGATAGAACATGACCGTGAAGGGCGTGGTTCAGAATCATGTATATGGAGAAAAGGCAATTGCGGGGGTTCGATCAAGTATACAGTCGAATGAGCAAAGAACAAAGTTGAAGGTTGATGAACAGGCAAATCAGTATACAGTATCGATGCTGTCGAGACGGGACCAAATGATGTGATCTTATGTGGATGGACTTGCACAATACTTGCCGAAAGATCCAGAGAATCACCTCCCCTACGTCATTTGTTCTGTTAAATTTCGCAGTGATTAGAGGAGAGCACAGCTTTATATCGACATTTCGTGTCAATGACGACGCAGACCTACCTTCATAGCTGCGACTGGTCTCAATGAGAACCATTAGACGCAGACACCTTGATGTATTGTCTCCATATACGTTTTGCAGAAGAAGATAAAAGGCTACAAGGGAGCAGAAATTAATGCCTGCCATAACCAAATACTATCAGACGTTGCTGCTGCAGAACGCGGTACAACCTGGAAGAGGGGGCTGAACGGGGTTGTGGCCTGAGTCCGAAGATCTCGAAATCCGCAAAACACGTTCTCATATTTAAAGTATCTTTGTTCGGAGTCGTCGAAAGAGTATTCGCCAACTTCGCTGCTGTGTATTCCCTGATTCACGTCATCAGAGTACGTCGGAACGCAGTCAGCCGGCGCACTTGAACGGCTGAACTGACTCCAATTGCAGCTAAGCTTCCGTGCCCTACAGCCCAAAGACTTCCCAAAGTACGATTGGCGTTGTAGCATAAGCGTAATCCCCCCTCTCTGGGTTATTTATCCCAACCTGGTTTATGGAGTTGCCGCAGATGCCTGCGGCGCGTCGCTGCCATGGTTCCCACGTGTGAGCTAAGTGGTAACATGGGAAGCTTCATTTGTTTGTAGCCTCAGGAAATCCCATTTGAGTTGTCATTCCCTTCAAATTCATACGGGCACTCTACGCAGTTGTTCAGTTGAGAAGGGCAAGAAAAAAGCACGCTTACTATAAAAGCTTCCAAGACATCGTTCGTAGATGCTACCGGGCATTTCGAAGATTACACAAATTATAACATCAGCAGAAGTCTAAAGAGCATGCAGAGCACGTCCCCAGGACCCTGAAGAGTCAGTTCCAGGCACAACAGACACAGCGACGGGAACAAGTTTCATCAAGAACGTGCCAGCCATGTCGTCAGCGTCACATGTTTGACTGAGCTTGTCATCATTCGCGACTTCAGAGATGTCATCGTGGGCAGCGCGTTGCATAGTAACCCGCAAGACGGAGGGGACTCGACATCACGTCGCCAGCGCAATTGAGCAATAATTCTATTGATTCATTCATCAGGTTCTCAGAGCAAGCTATCACGCCGCATCATTACAGCTCGTCTTCTCACACACAAGGTATCAATTTGGTCACTCCCTCACGCTCGCACTTATTTCTTCTCCAGCTCCTCGAGGATGGGCTTCTCGAGGCTCTCGGGCTTGGTGGTGCTCGCCCAGCGGCCCTTGACCTGGCCGTCGCGGCCGATGAGGAACTTCTCAAAGTTCCACTTGATGCGCTTGAGGCCCATGATGCCGGGCTTCTCCTCCTTGAGCCACTGGAAGAGGGGGTTCGCGTTGTCGCCGTTGACGTCGGTCTTCTGCATGATGGGGAAGGAGACGCCGTAGTTGACCTGGCAGAAGTTCTGGATGTCGTCGTCGGAGCCGGGCTCCTGGCCGCCGAACTGGTTGCAGGGGAAGCCAAGGATGACGAAGTCGTCGCCGTGCTTCTCCTTGATGTCCTTCCACAGCTTCTCGAGGCCGGCGTACTGCGGGGTGAAGCCGCACTTGGAGGCCGTGTTGACGACGAGGACGACCTTGCCCTTGTAATCGGCGAGGGGGACCTCCTGGCCGCGCTCTGTTGGGGTGGGAGAGGTGGTCAGCAATGCATGATTGGGGCGGGATGCAGGTACGCGGCACACTGTCAGAGGGAGCGCGCGTGGGAGAGGTTAGGTGACGTACTATCAAGCGGCTTGAAGTCGTAGAACTTGGTCGCGGAGGCCATCGTCGCGAATGTTTTGATGCTGTGGTTGTGTTGTTTTTTCGCAAGGGAGAAATTACCCCGCTATCGGAATGTCGTCAGTATGCACACAGCGCAGCCGGTTCCGCAGTGGATTGCGGGAGGGTGGGAAAACACACGTGTGGTAGAGAGGTTGGGATTAGTTTGTTTGCGAGGATGGAAGAAGGCGGAAGGTTAGGCTGCGGAGGAAAAGCGTGTTTAAGGGAGAGAGGAGTCGGGAACGTATGTGTAGTAATGCGACGAAACATGCCACGCGTGACGATGAAATGCATCGGTAGGTGAGCAACGGTAGTACTTGTACACATTTGTGTTGGATGTTCGTCCTGCCGGGACGAAGTTTCAATCCGGTTTCCAATGGGGCCCGGACGCACGGGGCGTGCACGCCTTGCACTGCCGCCGTCTCTGTGATGGAACCCTGGACTTCTATTTGCATTCCATCGCCTTCAGCGTTCGTTGGCCGCTAAACTGTTTACACAGTTGGAGGGGCCCAACGAGTACACAACTGGCCAGGGCTGCTGTCGGCTGTGACGGGGTCTCGGTCAGGAGTGGGGCCCCGCCGTTGCGATTGAGGCGGGAGGGTCCTGTCGCTCTTCATCGACCTCGGTACGGGACCCCTGACCCGAGCTTCTTGTTCGCTCCAGCCAGCCCCGGACATCGACAGTACGGATACGTCGCAGCTTTGGTTTCTGGCTGTTCCGGATTACTAATTGCAGCAAGTGATGACTTCGGGATACCATTCATTACTCACTCTTGCGATGTCGCACCACATCCTCAATAGACATGGCGCGATATCATTGAATCAACAAGCTTCAATTCCAAAGACCTCACACGCCGGCGAAGCTGTCATGTGAGAGTGGACCCAATCGGCCAAATGCGTTGTCCCGGTCGCCGAGTCCGTTGTGATCAGTCTGGATCTGGACCGGGTCCTCGATGCTCTTCAATTCCTCTCTTCGGCGTAGTCACGAAAAGAACCTCTCAGCTCCGGGTCTTCCGTCCCGGCCGATGACTCCAACTAGAGGCAAACAGACCGAAGGTGCACGGCATCCCGCTCCATTGGATCGCCGCCCACATCCCATTGGACTAAGCTCAATCCTCCTCGGCGCCGACCTTCTCATTGGACGTAGAGCTGCGGATCAATGAAGCACCTGCCCCGACATGACTTGCGCCTGACAAACTCCCGCCGAGGTGATTTCCAGATCTGGACAGCCAAACCACCCAGCTTGCTTCCCCATCTTGCAGTCGCCTCAGCCAATGGTCTCGGGCCAATTACTGACCCGAGGACGAGCATCGCTCTCAATCCCGCAGCTTGTTCCCGTCTCGAACCACTCGAGTCGAACTGGTAATTGTTAATTCCGCGCTGGCCAACAGCTGCACCCCGCTGCCGCTTTATCGATAACGGAACCTGGAAATCTACCCCGCCTGAGCACAGCACCACACCACCGAGCCCGCAGCTCACCCGGCCCCGCGGTGACGACACCGAAATGCCATCCCCCGTCAAGAAGCCTCCGCCAACGGCAAAATCCAAATCAAAGACGTCCGCCCTGCAGCAACGCGCCAAACTCCTGCAAGAGGCATTGAACCTCCCCCAACCTCCAACAATGGACCCCCAAGCAAAGCGCAACATAGTCATCGTCGGTACGTCTCCCACCAGCCCATCCCTCCCTTCCCTCATGCGCCCCTGAAGCTAAGCACCGTCCACAGGTGGCGGCATCATCGGTTCCACAACAGCCTACTTCCTCACCCGCCACCCGAAATACAACCCCGCCCTCCACCGCATCACCATCCTCGAGGCGTCCTCCGTCGCCGCCGGCGCCTCGGGCAAGGCAGGCGGCCTGCTCGCCCTCTGGGCCTACCCCTCCTGCCTCGTGCCGCTGTCCTACCGCCTCCACAAGGAGCTCGCCGAGGAGCACGGCGGCGAGAAGAGATGGGGCTACCGGCGCGTGCAGTGCGGCAGCTTCGAGGCGCGCATATCCAAGACGAAGCTCGAGAAGATCAGACAGGCGACCGCTGCCCTCAAGCCGGGGGTGCTCGCGCCCGGCGCGAATGACGAAGCGCAGGAGAAGGACTGGGAGAAGCTGCCCAAGCAGGACGAGAAGGCCGAGGCGCTGCTCGAGGAGTCGGTGCTGCCCCGCGACCTGGACTGGATCGACCGCGGGGCCGTGACGTCGTACGCGGAGATGGGCTCCCCCGGCGCCACGGAGACGGCGCAGGTGCACCCGTTCCACTTCACAACCGCCATCGCGGCGCTGGCCCAGGAAAAGGGCGTCGAGGTGCGGACCATGGCGCAGATGAAGAAGATCCACTCCCCGAGCGACGGCGGGGGGTTGCACAGCGTGGAGTACCTCGACCGCGAGTCCGGCGAGACGAAGACGATTGAGGACGTCACGGACGTGGTTGTCTCCGCCGGGCCGTGGACGGGACGGTTGGTCCCCGGGTGCAAGGTCACAGGCTTGAGAGCGCACAGCGTAGTATACAACGCCGAGGTCAGCCCGTACGCCGTGTTCACGAGCATCGAGCTCCCCGCGGATTTCGTGCCGGAGCACCGGGCGAGCAAGGGCCAGAAAAGGAGGCACAAGAGGGTTGTCGACCCGGAGATTTACGCGCGACCATTTGGTGAGGTTTACGCCTGTGGTAAGTTCCTTCTCGTCTCCCCATCATGCATCTGGACGAACAACTGACGGAGGAGTGAAACAGGCGAACCGGACAAGAACGTCCCGCTCCCAGACACCGCGGACAAGGTCCAGGTCGACGAGGCCAACTGCGACGACATCATATCCTACATCGCCACCTTCAGCCCCGCGCTGGGCGCCGCCCCGATCAAGGCCAAGCAGGCGTGCTACCTGCCTCAAGTCGATTATGGACCGCTTGTAGGCCCGACGTCGGTCCCCGGGATATGGGTCGCGTCTGGACACACCTGCTGGGGAATACAGAACGGGCCTGCGACGGGCAAGCTGATGTCGGAGTATATACTGGATGGCAAGGCGACCAGCTCCGACATCTCGACGCTGGACCCCAGGAAATACAAGTGTTAGACGGGCATTATCACGAGGCCTTGAGTGGCATCCGTGGTAGGGACGGAATACGGCTGGGCGAGGTTAATAGACACTAGACAGCATGCAATGAATGAATGATTGATGACGTTGAAACTTTCTGTGGATGTTGGGACTCCAGACCAGCTTCATTAGACAGAGCTTCCTCTTAGGATTGTCACGTACCCTCGACCGAATCTTGATCATGAACACAGCCGAAGCACTTTGACTTCGAAGTCACTATTCGGCTCAGAGACCTTAAAATCATGATTTCATAAATCTATTAACGAGCTCTTTGGATGCTAGTCATCAGGTGCACCGCTGACCTACGCAGGCCCGGTGAATGCAAAACCCATCATCCCAATCGTAAATATCCCAGCGTAACTCCCTGTTCGAACTATCGACAAAATGCCAACCCGGATGGTTTATTTTTTTGAGCGAACTCTGGTTCGGGGCTACCACGACCTCGGGGTATCATCGTCCCGGGTATTGTCCCGAGATCGCTGCCCGGACCCCCACGGCCGTGATCGGTGGTCAATATGCCCCACCAACCTGCCATGCCGGAACTGGTCACCCGCACATGGTTTTTTGGTGTAAATTATCATGAGAATATTGAGAAAGTCCATCGTCTAAAGAGACTTCTCAATCTCCATGACCTCACGGATGCCCTCCTCAATGGAGGTAGTCCTGGCCTGCTCGAGGCGTCTGAGAGGACGTCTGGGGTATCCTCCGTAGCCAAAGTAGCTCTGGATGGCGCCCTTGGTGCCGGCAATGGCAGCCTTGGTCAGGAACCAATCGCCGCGGGAGAGCTTCTTCTGAAGCTCAATGGCCTCGTCACGCTTGCCCTCGGCGTACAGGTTCCACACCTTGACGCAGACCTTGGGCATGACGTTGGCACCGCCGGCAATGATGCCGCTGCCGCCGCTGGCAAGGGTCTGGGCAGTGAAGTCGCACATGCCACCAAAGGCCATGTAGCCAGAGCCCTCAGACCAGGGAGTCTTGGCGTCGGTAGCAAGTGCCACACGGGTGAGCTTGCCAGTGTTACCGCACGTGAACTTGGTGCCGATGATGTTGGGGTGCTGGGCGAGCTTGATGAGGAGATCGCTGTCCATGTCGATGCCGGAGACGGCGCCGGGGTAGTTGTAGAGGACGAGGGGAATGGGGCTCTGGTCGGCGACGGCGACGAAGTAGTCGTAGATGGTGGTCTCGTCCACCTGGGCGCGGTAGTATGAAGGGGGTAGGATGAGGGAGGCTTCAGCACCAGCCTCGGCACAGGCCTTGGAGAGCTCAATGGTGCCGCGGACACTGCTCTCGGTGGCACCGATCAGGACGGGGACGTTCTGGAAGCCGGCGGCGTCGAGAGCCTCGCGGGTGGCCTTTGTGACGGCGACCTTCTCCTCTCGTGTGCAGTGGACAGCCTCGCCGTTGGAGCCCATAACAACCAGACCGGCGAGACCGGCCTTGGCCAGACGCTCAGCGTGTTTCTTGATGGTAGGGATATCGATATCTTCTGTCTCGGGGTTGAAGAAGGTCATGGTGGGGGCGTAGATGCCGACGGGGAGGCCGCGGCGGGCGGCGTTTCCATTGGAAGCAGTCATGATGGGCTGAGAATGTGTGTGAAGAGAGGAGAGGTGGTGAGAGACTGGCCGGGACTGAAAGGCAGACAAGACGAGCTTGGAGGGGTAATGAGGGGTGAAGGGACGGGAGCAGCAATGGAAGGAGGCGGAAGGTATATTTATACGAGAGGAGAAAAAGAGGCGGCGAGGAAGGTTTGTCATGAGCTAATAGGCTTGCAGGCGTCTGCCTGCGTGGGGTGGGATAAGTCTGGAAATAAATATTTGACGTGTCGCGAGGGACTGCTCGTGTGGACATTGGCCCGAACTATCGAACATCGTGTTGAGTCGAGGCCAAGACCGGAGGAGCTAACAGCATGTACTACGGGGCCGGCCATCCTGGGATGGGTGCTCCCTTGCACCCCGGTTGTGGGAGGGGGGGACGTGGATCGGAAACTTGAGGAGCAGGACGCTAAGAAAGATGGAGATTGGGGGTGGAGGGGCAGTCTGGAAATCCATCGCCGAAGCCTTGATGTTCCCGAATTGTGATGTTGAACATTGGGATTGTAGTCAGCCTCTAAGCGACCCAAAGGGCTTCGGACAACGCAGATGTACCCCGGCCTTGGGTGTAACATGGCAGATTGTCGAGACGGAAACCGGCAGACTCGATGCTAGCTTTCAAAGTGCCCTCGCTTTCGCGACTGCACAAAGCCAATGGCACTGGCCAACACTCGACGCTGTGACATCCGGGGAATTCCCTAGGGATGGTGTAAATCGCGGGGGCTTCTTGGTCTTGGAGGAAAGCCGTCACAAGACGAGCAGCACCCGAGACAACAAGGGACTTCCCTCGATCCCCTCAAATGCCCCGGGCTGGCCCAAGCTAAGGTCAGATACCCACGTCCACGGTCCGTGGGCCCCGGTAATAGACGGTAGCGACGATGCATCTAGCTGTATCTGTGGCCCTGTGTTGGCCTTGGGATCTGCTGGAAGAGAGAGATTCAGATTCTGCACCGCGCATCGATGTGTTTTGCGCCAATAGAGACAAATGTTTCCCGGCCGGTGCGGCGAGATCTGCGCTGAGGCAGCCCATCGCAAGTCCGGGCTGGTGGCACACTCAAAAATGCTGCGTTGGAAGCGAAGGGAAACGGTAAATGAAGACGAGGTTGCCATTGGAAGAGAGGCCGTATTGCGATGCATCGCGAGGCTTGTCGGGCCCGGCCTGGACATTAGCGTGGAGTGGGACATGCAGGCTGCAAGACGGAGGTGCCTGGCCATCTCCCGGCCATTGGCTGCCGCGTCTCGGTGTTGCTCGCCTGAGGTGCATGACTGGAAATTTTTGTTCGTCACAGGTCTTGATCTGTTAATGAAAAACCACCCACGAGTTGGTTGACGCGAAACCCGACTTCGCTGCGGTGAGTTGCAGGGCTGCCGAGCCACCAAAGCAAGAGATACAGTTGATCAATACACTTCTGCGGTCAGCAACACATATGTTAAGCTGATAATGGACAGACAAATCAGCAGAGCGAGTCCCTTTGATCCATGTTTCTGTGCCGCAACTGACCGGGCCGGGTTGCAGACCGGCTCAGTGACGCTGATGGCTGGTAGCCGGTGGGCAACGTCAGAATGAGCTATATCTGTTGAGCAACTAGAATTGACTGCGGCGCATGGCCAGAGGAGTGCTTGAGATTGTGGTTGAGTGCAGCTCCGCTGGAAAGGTGTCGAAGTCGGACGGAATCGCGGTGGTGAGTGGTCTGCTGTTGGAGGAGAGGTCGGACGTGATGGAAGATGGAGATGCCGCTATTGGACGGAGGAATTGCGAGTAAGATATTCCGCCAATAAGAGCAACGCTTGATATTCTGGCAAGGCAAGTGGGGTCTGGCGCATTAGTCCGGGGGTTGGAGAGCAGGAATGGAGGGGCACGAGGGGCACCAAGCCAGCCATGACAAGCCTGGACCTGTCCTGGCGGGAAGATATCCGCAGGCGACATTTGCACCAGGTATTCTCTCAGCGACTTGAAGGTACGTGTAATAGCTTACCGGAACACCAAATTTCATAGGTACTTTGACCTTCTGTACTGGTTCTTGACGCTCATGGCACCTAAGGTACTATGTATGTAAGGCCCTGAGGGTTCTCCGTGTGAAGCCGCCTCCAGGTACTGAAACACAATCTCACGCATGGAAACCTGCGGGTAGTCGCTTTTAGCCGAAAAGACGTTATTAAGTGCAACGAAAAAGCATGGGATATTTCTTTTTACTGAATGATAGGTATAGAAGACCAGTGTGGAAGAAACGTTGGCTCGCAAACACTCGAGACAGTTGATGCAACAACTTTGCAGCGGTCAGTGGCAGAAAGACGGCTTCAACTGACTCTGCCGTCTTGAACCGTCCTGAGCCCGATGCCCTGTTTACTAGGTGCCTGGCCTACGCATACTTCCAGTGGAAGACACATATCCTTGGGCGACTTCGCTTTTTAGTGCACTCCGGAAGACGTTCGAGGGACACTCACCGTTCCACGACAGCGGGTATCCATGTCACGAGGCATTGCGGGGCAAATGGGGTGGAGGCTGTACGTGGGGGCGGGGAATTGGCCATAGCAACCGTGACCGCTGCAACATTTGGGCTCCGAATGAGCTACCTTTTTCTCTGGATACGGGCTTCGCTTTTCCCATCTGCTGACTTGTATCGATTGCCAATTGGTGTAACTTCAAATGAGGGCTTTACTCTGCATTATTCCAGGTATTTACTTGATGTTGCTGCGATTACAAGTATACCTGTTCGGCCATTGAGGGACTCTGCGTTGATGTTCTGAAGGCTTCACCTTAAAGCAAACATCGCTGAGGGCATTACCGGCGTGAATTGCTCCAACAGGACACAGTTCTTTCTCTCACTCGCCTCAATGAGTAAAACCGGCATAATTCTCCATTGGTTCCAGCCACTGCGAAGCTTGACAGCAGGGAATTCGAGCCCCATTTCTGCCCCACCGCAAAGTTGGAGAAGCCCCTCCCCCTCCTCCTTCCCCTCACCCCTCCTTCTCTTCTGCCCCTCCAAGCCTCATCATCTCCAGCGCCTCGCCGCAAAGACACGCGCTGCAGACCTCTGTAGGATGCCATTTCCAAGGGTGCCAGTGACATACAAGAAAAGATCTTCGCGGTCACAGTTTCAGAATATTCCGAGCCATGCCACGGGTTGGCGAGCAGGGCGTGGGCTTGGCGTTAACCTCCAAGCGCCAGCTATTGGGGACTCCGCGAACCGGCGCCTAGGTACGATGCGACGACTTCGGGCGTGCTCGGTATTGACCAGAGCGGCACCAAGTCCCCAGTTATTAGCTACAATGCGTTTACCAGCTAACATCGAATACATCCACTGGTTCAGCGTTCCGCCTGGTCGTATCCCTGACTTTTTCGTCACTGGTGATGTAGAATGAATGCAACGCCCTTGCATCCTTCAGTGCTTCACATACTGCGGTATTGCTATGTGTCTTCCAGGCCACATCTGCGCAACTGCGCAGCGCCGAGACAGACGCCAATTAGGCAAAATCGTCCAACAATACGCACCTACGGATACTCTACGGAAATCTCACGGAAAGGTATCAGAGCAGTCGTCAGGGACTGGGAAGCTGGCGCACGGCGGCGTGCGGGGCAGATAAATCCCTCCAATTGTCTTTTCCCCTCCTGCCCCTCAATTTTTCCGGGTCCTTGACGTGGAGGAGCTACCTCGTCCCTACCAGACGGGAGCTACCCTTGAAGACGGCTGGAGACTGGAGACTTTGGGGCGAGCTTCATCCAAAACATCCCTGGCCCGCTTGCCGCTGCCCATTGTCACGTCTGTCGCGTACTTTTTCCTTCGTGGATCGCCCGAGCTCGCTCTGTGCTTGGCCTGGGAAATCGTTCCCTTAAATAGACCGCAGCCCACGCGCTTGCTCTCCAGCTTTAGGATCTCGTCCTCCCCATCCCCAAACTTCCCTCCCCTCCTCACACAAAGCTTCTAGCCATTGAACCCTCAAAATCGACCATAATGGAGCCGCTCAACGTCTTGATGGTACGTGCTGTGCTTCCGGCCATGCACATCACCAAAAGCTGACGTTTCGCAGGTTGGTACCGGCGAGTACACCACCGGCTTTGTCGGCGGTGGTGCCTCGGGCTCAGACAAGAAGGTTGGTGTTGTCGGTCTCACCCTCTTCGACCTGAGGAGGCGAGGCAAGGTCAACCAGCTGGGCATGGTTGGCGTCAACGGAACCAAGTTCCCTGCCATCAGTACGTCAAATCCGCAGAGAACACGGCTGTCAGTTATTGACCAGACGCAGGGGAGCATCTCAACAAGAACATCACCCAGGTTTACAACGGCCTCGACACCTCCTTCGACTCATTCCCTGCCAACGACAAGAAGGACCCCGACTCCTACAAGACCGCCATTGATGCCCTGAAGCCCGGTGACGCCATCACCATCTTTACACCCGATACTACTCACTACCCTATCGCCCTCTACGCCATTGAGCGCGGCATCCACGTCCTGCTCACCAAGCCCGCTGTCAAGGAGCTCGAGCACCACCAGGCTCTCATTGAGGCCGCCGAGAAGAAGGGCGTTTATGTCTTCATCGAGCACCACAAGCGTTTCGACCCCGCTTACTCCGACGCCCGCTTCAAGGCCCAGAAGCTCGGCGACTTCAACTACTTTTACTCTTACATGTCTCAGCCCAAGTCTCAGCTTGAGACTTTCAAGGCCTGGGCCGGAGTTGACTCCGACATCTCGTACTACCTCAACAGTCACCACGTCGACATTTGTGAGTCCATGGTAACCCAGCAAGGCTTCATTCCCGTCAAGGTCTCCGCCTCTGGCTCCAAGGGCATTGCCACCGATCTCGGCTGCGACCCTGCCACCGAGGACACCATCTCCGTTCTCGTTCACTGGGAAAAGAAGGGAGACCCCAGCAAGAAGGCCACCGGTGTCTACACCGCCAGCTGGACCGCACCGCAGCGCGCCGGTGTCCACTCTAACCAGTACTTCCACTACCTCGCCGCGAACGGCGAGATTCGTGTCGACCAGGCCAAGAGAGGCTACGATGTTGCTGAGGATTCCGCTGGCCAGCTGATGTGGTACAACCCCTTCTACATGCGCTATGCCCCCGACGAGGATGGCAACTTCAACGGCCAGACCGGTTACGGATACATCTCCCTCGAGAAGTTCGTCGACGGCTGCAGGCAAGTCAACTCTGGCCAGCTGAAGCCCAAGGACCTGGACGCCAAGGGCTTGCCCACTCTGAAGAACACCATCGCTACCACTGCCATTCTGCACGCCGGCAGGAAGAGCATAGACGAGAACCGTGATATCAAGATTGAGATCAATGACGGCGTGTGGAAGCTGGTGTAAGTGGGTCTTATGATGAGTGATGATTTGCGGATATGTGCATAGGGATTTATATACCATCTGCTTTGCGGTTCAATAAAATTTAAATGATGATCAAGAGGACGAACGTGCTTCTCTCCGCCAACCTCAAATTAGAGTGCAAAGTCGCTGGGTTGCACATGCCTACTGATCCACAAACAGAACTACTAACACTCATTTCGAAGGCCAAGCATACTATCTGGTATACCTTGGTGGTGTTATCGTTGAGGAACCAATACAATCCTGGCACTCAGAGCATGTAAGTGCCCTCACGTGATCGTCTACGGCCGCCAGTCTTACACATAATCTCGGCATAGGCATCCGCGGAGCAAGCTGCATGCTAACCTAAAGTCTACCTCGCAAACGGCCTCGGGGAGGTCACCCGCCCGAGGTACCTCGGGTCCTCGATAGAATACCCTCAAACCCATTCTCAACATCTGGTGTTTAGATATCGTGGTTAGATTACAATCTCCCCCTACACACCAGCTAACTCGACCATGACGCGACGGCTAACATGGATCTAGACCAAGAGATCGACAAACAGCAAGATGGATGTCGAATTTCCCAGAAACCGGACAGACGGGTTTCTTGCTCGCCCTGTACGGGAGCTCTTCCAGTCGAACATCCGTTTCCCTGATTGAGGGGTTACATTACCCCAAAAGCCGCCCGTCTCAACGTTCAATTGACTTCCTATCTCCTCATTGAGCCTAGCGGACCAGCAGATACGAAAGGAAGTTGCCCAGCCTGCGAGCAAATCTCACTCGTGTGGCTTGGCCCCTGGGCCATCCCCAATCGACGAACAAGCCAGTGATCAAGGCTACTTGCAACAGGTACCGTTCACGGCTCTAGGAAGGATTCTTGCCAGTGACGACGGTGGCTTGCCTGTCGCACTGTACCTGTCAACCTCACATATCCTAGGCAGGACACAGAAGCAGTCATCCACTATGCACTTGGTCCATCGACAAGCGCCGTAAGGCTGCCTGACACCATGCCCTGTCCAACAAGCCCAAAGCATCGGTTCCGATTTACAGTTCCCTCGAGGTGGAGGCTGCGCAATCATCCCATCTACACATGCTGAAGATTTGACCGCGACCCCCGCCAGCATCGTTTCGACACCGAACCATCCGTGCCGAACCCCCAAAGTTTCGACGGCCGGCCCAAGCAAAATAAAGCTTCACCTGCAGTCTGGTCTTTAACATTCGACCCCGGCGTCTGCATCCAAATGAAGACAGGGAGAGCCCTCCCAGGGAACAGTCCGGGCGGGGCGACAACGTTTCCCGATGGGCATGTTTATTGTTTGATTTTGGGACTCGGCGTTCTCGTCCAATCACGACGCCGACGAATGTCAATGTCGAACCCTGGGGTCCCTTTGACAACGCTCCCCTATCTGTAAACCGCCATCGTGCTTCCTGGGTCGCAGGGCGCGCGTAGATCTCTGAGGGCGACCGCAGCAAGGTTTCAAACTTATCTTCTCACGCTTGGGCGAGAGCTACGGCGTAGAGAACTCTGGTTGGTTCCTTGCTGGCGGCCGGCGTGCGGCATGGGAGGGTATTTGACATCCCGTGCTGAGTGGCGTACGGCAGAGACATGGGATGCCTCGTTTGCAACCGAGTCTTCACCTACCCCCGGGAACATATCTCGATAGTACACCATATACATGTGGGATACGATATGGAGGGCTGCATAAGTTGTGTTGCTGGCAGGCCTGCAGAGAGCTAGCAAGCACACATGGCTTACACCCCACCGTTCCAAACATCTGACGGGGTTGATGCAGCATCATACCTAGATTGATGATCCTGAACTGGGCTTAGAGCCGGTAGGGTATTCGAGGTACCCCTGACGTCGAGTGGTGAGATAGAGGGACATGCTTTGAGCTTGTTTGTGCCTCAAAGCTATCTATATAGCTTACCCCCAGCTGCTTGCTCCCCAGCAAGCATATGTCAGCCTACAGAGAACAGCAGCATTCTTAGACCACTGTTTTAGTCTTATTGTTATCAGAGCGTAGATAATATCATCACTTAGTCCAGCATAATGGGAAGCCTTCAGATCCCTTCATACGACACGGCGTACTGCACGGTAAGCATCATGCCTCACTCGCATATGTGCTACAACTAACACACCAAAGCTGGTAACAAACGATGGCTACGTCGTCGGTACGCTCCTCCCAACTCTCCTCCCATCGTCCCCAGACTAACCACCACAAGCCGCCGCCGTCCTCGCCGAGTCCCTCCGAAAAACATCAACCGCCCTCCCCCTCTGCGTCCTCGTTACCCCCTCCACAATGTCCACCAAAGCAATCTCCCAGCTCCAGTCCGTCTTCGACCTCGTCATCCCCGTCACCACCGTCACGGCCCTCACAAAGGACAACCTCTCCCTCATCGGCCGGCCCGACCTGCACGCCACCATGACCAAGGTCCAGCTCTGGTCCCTGACGCAGTTCACCCGCGTGCTCTACCTCGACGCCGACACCCTCGTCATGTCCAACCTCGACCACCTCTTCTCCCTGCCGGCCGACATCCCCTTCGCCGCCGCCCCGGAGATCGGGTTCCCCGACTGCTTCAACAGCGGCGTCATGCTCCTCCGCCCGGACATGGCCACCTTCGCCGAGCTCACGGCCTTCGCGACGCACGTCGACTCCTTCGACGGCGGCGACCAGGGCCTGCTCAACGTCTTCTTCGGCGACGGCACGCGGAACCACCCGTCGACGCTGCTGCTGAAGAAGTCCGGGCGCGGGGCCGGGAAGGAAGTGAAGGATGGCGGCGGCGCGGGGGAGGAGAGGAACTGGTACCGCCTGAGCTTCACGTACAACATGGAGATGCACAAGGTGTACCGCTTCTACATCCCCGCGGCGCTGCGGTACCGCGACGAGCACAAGATCCTGCACTTCATCGGCAAGGACAAGCCGTGGCACTTTGACGAGGGGAGGGTTGAGATGGAGGAGGACGCGGGGCCGTACCAGCACTTTTACGCGGACATGGTCGGGAAGTGGTGGGATACGAGGAGGTCCATCCAAGCAGCTATCTGATGTCGTTCATAGACTGTCGATAATTCAGACGCTTTTATTACATCCCCCTCTGGATTTATCGTATCTGAGATTTATAGTATCTGACTTAGAAGTTTCACCTATATGCAGTGAATGCATACACTTCTAAATCAGATACGTAGATATAGGGAGGGAAAAGTCCACTGAAGTCTTGGGGACTGTAACGGAGCACGTTGTATGAGATCCGTTGTATAAGCGGTTTGGCGACGTTCGGTTCTGAAATCGGCACCGTGGAAGAGTAGCGTCATGTGCAAAATGAAATAAACTTTTAGAACATGCTACCATGCCTCGAAGAGAAGACACTTTGGCATGAAAGATGGTTCATTACGATGCTCATGCCTGCTCCAAATGTTTTAGAAGAGCCGGACGCTGGAGCTGTAAGTTGCTCACCGACCCTCCTCGGTCAACCTCGGTGTGCTACAGCAGGCTAGTCCACAACAGGACTAGCGAATCAACGATAAGATAAGAACCTCAAAAAATTCAAGGTCAACTCCCGAGCCAAAACCTCAATGCCAATCGCCATCGCCTCCAACCCATACACCCATCACCACACCGCACCCGTCGCACAACCTCCAACAAAATGGGCCGAGACCTCCAGAAGAAGAAGCGCCGCGCCGGCCAAAAGACCAGGCAGCCCAACAGGCCCAAGCGCCTCCTCAACCCCCTCGGCAACGACATCATCGCGAAGAACTGGTTCGTCCCCCCTCCCCCGTTCTCCTTCTCCTGGCGCATGCACGCATAGCTAACAAGCACTCCCTCCCCTCCAGGAACAAGAAGGAAACCCTCACGCAAAACTACCGCCGCCTAGGCCTCACAGCCCGCCTGCGCAACCCGACAGGCGGCGTCGAGAAGACGCTCTCCGAGGTCGAGCGCCTCAAGTCCGCCAAGCCCGCGCCGAGCCCCTTCGACATCGCCCCGATGGAACAGGCCGTCGTCGACGAGGCGCGCGTCGAGCGCGACGAGACGGGCAAGATCGTCAGGATACACTACTCCAAGTCCACCCGCGCGAACCCGCTCAACGACCCGCTGAACGACATCGAGGCGGACTCGGACGAGGAGGAGGAGGAGGAAACTGAAGAGTGGGGCGGCATCGACGACGAGAGCCGCCCTGAGGTCATTCGTCTGCTGGAGAAGGAGGCGTCGAGGGGAGAGCTGAAGAAGCCGAGGCACATGAGCCAGCAGGAGAAGGAGTGGCTGGAGAGGCTGATTGCGAAGCACGGCGACAATGCGGAGGCCATGGCGAGGGACCGGAAGCTGAACCCGATGCAGCAGACCTCGGCGGACATTGCTCGCAGGCTGAGGAGATTTCACGGAAAGGCTTAATTGAGGAAAAAAAAATGCGTCTAAAGGGGTTGTAGCATGGCGGGGAAGCCTGGAAGATATTCCCTGGAGTTACGGCGTTTTCACCAAAACAAAAACCTGCAAATATCACTTTCACTAGGTACACGAAAAGCAGCATATCTAAATGTATCGTCATGCCATCAAATTGATGTCTACCTAGTTCATGCCTGGTATCTTCTGTGCGAATACCGTTACAATGGGACGCCAACAACACCCCCTAAGCCGAAGCCAAAAGAAAACCCAAGCTGTCTATGTGAACACGGGACTCGGTCCCCGAACAAGTTGGCAGGCCGTGGCCCTGCCGCTGTGTCTCAACTCAACTCAACTGATCTCCCGCTGGGGAGACGTTTACCTCAGGGTGCGGTCGTAGTTACCAGCAGGGAACTGAGCGGGCCTGTCGTCATCGTAGGCGGGCGCGGCAGTGTAGGGCTGGATAGTAGACGAGGAATAGGGGTCATTCGCGGGCGAGGCGGTAGGGTGCGGGTGGGGTTGCTGGGAGTGGTACTCTGTCTCGCTGTCGAACATGGCGGCGTTCTGGCGCGAGGGGAGAGATCCGTAGCGGTTCGGGTCGTCGTCCTCGGGGCCGTAGTTGACACCTCCGTAGGCGGAGTTGCTTCCGTAGCGGTCACCGTAGCTGCCAAAGTTGCTACCGGCGCCGGTGGTGGGGTGGTCGTCGGCGTGGTCGTCCATGTTGACGGGGGCGTAAGCCTCCTCGTCGTGTGGCGCCATAGAGAAAGCAGCCTTGTCGGGATCGATGTTGTCGCCGGCGATCTTCTGCTTGTCGTAGCCCGGAAGACTACCGTGGAACTGGTAGTGCTTGAGGGTGTAGAGACTGACGAAAGTGCTGACGCCGAACAAGAGGCTGGGATTACTGTTAGCAACGGGACCGGGAAGCTTGCGTCGCAGAAACTTACGTCACGAAAACGCCAAGACCGACAATGGCCTTGCTGAGGTTGCAAGCATCACCGCACTGGTTGGCGGTGTTGTAGGCAGCCTGACTGGCGAAAGCGGACAGCCAGATGATGGTGAAGACGGCATCAACGATGACCATGGCGTAGGGGTTCGCAAGCTTTCGGGTTCTCGGCCAACGAGGCGCCATAATTAGGTATATCCACGCAGGAATAGAGAGGAAGCACTGAGTCGCAAAACTGTCAGCATGCACGCTTCGAGATGTAGCCCGTCGCATCATCGGGGGGATTACTGACCACTCCAAAAGTCCAGCCATTGTTGCCTACGATCTTTGCATTGTCGGCTCTGAAAACAGCAATCTCCAAGCCCCAGATAACGAAGGACAGGATGAACTGGAAGATGTGCAGGCCCAGCTTGACGCCGGGGACGTACTCGGGGTCGAAGTCGAGGTTTCCAAACATTGTCGTCGTTCGGTCGGTCGGTTCGGTATAGGTGTTTGGTTGATCTCGCAGGTGCTGAACAACCTGCGTTTGGTGATCGATTCGTTGAAAGGGGGAGCCTGGAGGTGGTGGGTTGGGGGAGGTTGTGAGCAGCTATCGGGCTTCAGCTCCCCTGCTGTTTTTTTAATACTAAATAAAGATCAAACTCAATCCGGCTCGGCAACGGGTTTGGCGAGACGACCCAAGTTTGCAGGACCAGGTGGGGTGGCCAATCAGGTGGGAGATGAGGACCGTTTTAATGATACAGTGGCCGCTCTCAAATGAGTGAATCTGGGACCAAAGAGGGTGACGATGCTGTCGGCGACGATGATGATGTTGAACGGGAGAGAAAGTTCAGACGCAGGCGAAGGAGGGGGGACACGGTGGAAGAGGGAAAAGTCGATCAGGCGCAGCAGCAGCTTTTGGGACTGTGGTCGTCGGGGACGCGTCTGCCTTTTTCTCTTGTTCAAAACGAAACAGCCCCGGCTGGGCTGGGCGTTGAATTGCGGCAGTGACGAGACGTGGATTTCAGTGGGCAACGACTCGTTACCTCTCGCAGTGTTAGTGGAGTGCACTGGGTGCAGTGTGGCCGCCGGCAGTGGGGTGGGCCCATGGAGCTCCTCCCACCCAGTGAGTGTCCAGCATGCGTTGCAGCGTCCCGTCATCATGAGTTGAGTCTTTCTTGTTGATTCCAGGGAGGCTCTCTTTCACTACCTAGTAGAGATGCAGCCCAGCGCAGCCCAGCACGCGGAATTATGGGACGGCTGCCACGGGATCGGGGCGCTGTCCACGCAGCAGAGCGCAGCGCAGCGCAGACGGCAACGCGGACAGGCTGCGACTTCGGTTGAACCAAGCCACTGAAGCGCTGGGTTTCACTGCGCCACTGCTGCATAGGCAGCGAATCCCAGCCCTCGAGCCGCGAGCAGCTGAGCAACAGACCCCTGCAAGCCACGCCTCCCGAGCAGATAGTTCAGTCGAGGGACGGGGCAGTTCAACTTCTCTTTCGTCCTATTTTTTGCCTTTGGCCCTACGGCGGCGGGAACAGGTACCGTCGGTCAGACGCTCGAGGTTGAAAGGATTTGATGAACAAGAGTACTAAGGTACTTTGGTACGGATATACCTTAGGCCAACCACTATTGCGGCCGCCGTTTCTCGCCCGTAGCAACCGTCGCCGCCGTTTCCAAGCCTTGATTACCTGATTTTCCTGCTGTGCCTTGCCGCACTGTCGAGGCTTTCCTTTCTGGTTTCTGGGGTGATGCGCGGAGGCGAGGCAAGGGGGAAGATCGTCAATGATGACAACCTGCAGCGGCGGGGGGCCACAATGGAACCTCCGTTTTTCTTGGATGGCCGCGGCAGAGCCAGTCAGTCACCTCGACGGGACCAGTCGTCGGTCGACCAACAGCGACAGCGTCAGCAAATGGACCGGGCGTCGTCCGCTGGCGCCCGGCTGGCAGATACGACGTCGACCTCACTCCCCCGCAAACTGGAAACACCCAGTCTCGCGTTGCCTGGACACAAACGCTGTTGTCGTTGTCTCGTACGAGGGACCTGAGGGAGAAGAGACGGCCAGAAGAAAGAAAGACAGCCCCCGAAACGGGCATCTCACTTCAGTTCTTCTCCATCGGTTGACCTACGAATAGGTCTACTCACGGACCCCAGGGTGCATCCATCGCGGCAAGCCTTTTGCACATTGGCATTCGGTTGACACCAACGACAGCAGTCATTGGGTGCGCACTGAGTTCCCTGCGCAGAAATAGAGTCGCCGGTGGATACAATGGCGTAAGTCTTGCCGCCCAACGTCCCTCTCGCTGCTGCGATAAAAGACGACTGCCTGCGAACGTCGTCCCGCTGCTTGGCTTCCGCGACATAGCCACCGTGATTGCGCGTTGCCAATATGTGCTGCCGGGTTGAGCCTTATGATATGCTTTTCGACTGCCCGGCATTCCCGATTATGTCCGTCTACGGGTACATGTCAGCTCCGGCGCGTTCGTTCGGAATCTTTTTGAACGACAGACATCTGATGCATGCCAGCAATATGCCCTAGCTTGCGGCTGAATACGCCGGAATTTTTGCACAGACCAGAAGGCTTCTTGGATGTCTTAGACGATATCGCACCTGTTTCTCACCCCTGACCATCATCCCTCACTGAGATTCCATGCTATGTCTTTTTTCCAATTCACTATGGAGTTAAATTGGGAATCACTCGCAACTCTGGCTTAACAGTACTGATGGCACTGTACTCAAGATAGAAAACCCACATTAACACAGTGCACCCAAATCGCGACACTGCCACACATGAAATTTCCGTGAAGCTTCAACACCAAAGGTCCCCTCGCCACGCACAACATCCCTCACCTACAGCCATCACAAACCCCTGCAACCTGCACGCAGCCATGGCCCAGACTACGTCACCGGCCCTGTCGGACATCATCTTCCCGACGACCGCCAACCACAACTTCTCGCACATCCTCACGGACCTCAAGCGGTCCAACCTGTCCATCGCGAACCGCCTGCGCTCCTGCAAGCAAGATGCGGAGTTCGTGAAGGAGGTCGCGACGTGCTACAACCGCCCTCTCGTCGCCAATGAACGATGCGGGAGCTGGTACGTCCGGCCCGAGGAGAAGGCGGCGAGCGCCTACTTCAAGAGTACCGACGGCCACACCAACGCCTGGAAGTTTAGCACGCGGAGGTTGAATCTGCACTTGCTTGAAGTTATAGGAAAACATGACGGGTGAGGCTTTGCGTTGCACTTATACGATACACGAGTGCGAGAACTAACAACACCAGCTGCATCATCGTAGACTCAACCCGCCGCGGTAAAAGTAAGATTCCATTCTCATCTGCTCACTCTCTCACTAACAACCCTAGGAATGCCCGACGCTCTCAGCAAAACCATCCCGGTATGGTGCACCGTCCTCAACATGGCCCTCTTCCCGGACCATCCCAAATCATCCCTCCTCCACACCCCTCCCAATGTCGTCTCGGCCTCGGAGCACTCCCAAATCGCCGCCCTCCTCCCCTCCTTCCTCGCCTCCCTCAAAGCCCTCAACCTCGACCTCTCCGCCGCCAGAGCCCACGTCTGCAAGCCTCTCCGTCCCTTCTGGATCACCCAGGAGACGTCCCTCTCGGAGACGTCAACCGTCTTCGACGACCACCACCCCGTCATCTGCCTCACCTCCTCCCGCCGCGTCGCCGGCACGGAGCTCTCCGAGGCGGGCTACATCCAGGGCGCCGGCGACGACACGGAGAACTGGGCCCTCGGACTCACCGCGGACGTCTTCTGGTCCAACGCGGAAACGCTCCTCTCGGCGCCCGAGGCGGACCTGCCGGCTGTCGTCACGGACCTCGTCGCCAGAAGCAAGCAGACCGCCAGGTCCACAGCCCCCAAACAGGTGGCACCGAAAATCTCCGTGTGCCCCCTCCCCCTGGACGATGATTCTGATTCACCCGAGGAAGCAGCGGCAGTGTGCAGAGTCGCACTCACACAAGACGTGACACAGCGCGAGACGTGGGTGAAATCCCCGAGGCACATGCAGGTCGGCCTCGGGAAGCACAAGGTCGCCAGCCGGAACCTGCGCCAGGCGCTCCCCGACATCTGCGCCTTCGTATCGCGATTCTTTGGCGAGAACCGGGACGGCAATGTCGTGTTCGCGTGCGAGACGGGCAAGGACCTGGCGATCGGTGCTGCGTTGGCTGTCTATTGCTGGTGTTTCGATCAGGAGGGCAACTACCGCGCGGCAGACTCCAAGACGTTCTTCAACAAGGACATGATCCGCGTAAGGCTGGGAACAATCATGACGGCATATCCCGAAGCCAACGCCAATAGGGCCACTCTGCAAAGCGTGAACAGCTTTCTCATGGATAGGAGATGAATTCGTCTAAAGCGAAATTCTACCTCTATGTAGGTGTAGGTGCAGGAGCCTCACCGAGACCCTCCGGCCACAATGCCGCCGGAGCAACTACAAAGGAAAGGGCCCTCTCACAGAGAAGCCTTCTCACCGCCGGCTAGTCAAACACTCCCACTCTCGATCTTGGCCAGGACATCAGGGAACTCGCTCCACTCCTGCATGATGACCACCGCCCCAGCATCCCGCAGCACCTTCTCCATCTCGGCCTTCCTGTCCTCCGGGTACGGCCCGACATACCCAATAACCTTGATGCCGGCGCGGGTGCCGCTGAGCGTGCCGCTCTTGGAGTCCTCAATCGCGACGCACTCCTCGGGCTTCTTGCCCAGCTTCTCCATGGCCCACAGGTAGATGGCCGGGTCGGGCTTGCTCGTCGGCTTCGGCAGCGACGTCGCCGCGCTGAAGGTCTCCTCCTCGGAAAAGTACTTGTCCTGCCCGACCTTGACCACGGACGCCCACACCCTGCGCTTCGCCGACGACGAGACGACGCTGACCTTGTACTTGCCCGCCTTCTGCAGCTGCTCCAGCTGCTCGTCGACGCCGGGGCACGGGCGCAGCGACGCCTTGAGCTTGGCGATGACGGCGTCCTCCTCGCGGCGGACGTACGTCTCGAGCTCGTCGTCGGTCATCTCGAAGCCGTAGCGCTTCTGCAGGCCGAGCATCATGCCGCGGAAGTTCTGGCCGACGAACTCGACGATGAGCGACTCCCCAGTGAAGCGCTGCTCGATGTTGCGGCTGCTGCAGATCTCGTTGATGAGGTCCGCGCACGCCTCGAAGGCGAGCTCCTCCGAGAGGACGAGCGTGTTGTCGCAGTCGAAGAGGAGGGTCGTGATCTGCAGGGCATGAGATTCCCACTTTTGCCCGTCGAGGAAAGGGGAAGAGATATTCTGCTTACCTGAGGCATGTTGGGCGGTATTTACGGGTCTTGTCTGGTTAGATCTGCTGTCAGTCGATGAGAGCGGGGTTCGAGAGCTGCGGTTTCTACCAAAGCTTACCTTGCAAGGTCTAGGATCAATGCTCGATGGAAAGCAATGTCAAAGGGGCGGCGACGCTGAGTCGGGGAATAAAAGATGGGATTCTAGAACTACTAGGTAGGCACACTAGGAAGATGATGGGGAACGAGGGAATAATAAATAAAAAGCCAACGCGGACAATTCTCCCGGGAAACCCAAGCCCGGATTGGAATTAGGCCATGCCATGCTGCTCCCCAATCGAATTCCAGCACCACACAAGCCGCAACACCACCACGCCTTTCTTCTCTTCGCGGAGGCCCTTCCCGAGTCTGGGCTTGTCAAAGAACCACAGGCACCCGCCCCACCCCAATTACCCCTCCCCACGGGCAAGTAGAGTCGCCAAACTACCCCTCCATCCGCCAAAACACCCCAGGCCCATGTGAAGTGTCGTCATAGCCAACCGCGGGGCCGTCCTCCTCCGGCCTCTCGTCGGCTCACCCAACTCATGCCATGTGGCTCTGCACGGCAACGGACGCCCTCGAGCCGTCGGCTGCTGTACCTACACTATCTCATGCAAGTCACTCATAACCAGAAAGAATTAAATCCCTCTTCCACGTCGACATGAAAAATGCGACGGCATCAGCCTCGGGGCACAGGAACCAATCCCGATAACCCCTCCCCTGGTAGGTAGTGCGGCGCCGCACCCGCAACCCGCACCCGCCCGCAAACCTTCACCCCGAGCACCAGGTGCAGCCCTCCCTTCCCCACGTCCCAAGCAAAAAGGCCAGTAAGCACAAAGTTAAGCCGAAAAAGTGACGGGCAAACCGGTTAGAACAGCACAGCGTGCATAGCGGGCGAAGAAGACGAAGGAAAAACGTGCTTAGACGGCGTGTTTGTACTCGCTGCCAACTTCCGTTCTTCAGCGTCCCAATCATGTGTTCCGGCTTCTCCAGCGGGGATGTCGTCTTTTTCCGTCAACATACAGGACGGCACACCCGACTAAGCCATCCGTGACAGGACGTTGGTAGCAAGCTTCATGACTCCATTGATATACATACATAGCGCGATGTATGGGAAGGTTCGGTCCCACTTGGACCTCAGTGACACTCCGTCGGCCGAGATGGAGGGGACATCCCAGGACCGGCTCTCTGATGGCACTTGGTAGACTGGGGTAGCTTTCCATGCAGCAGGACACTTCGCTCCGGAGGTTTGCTGATTAAGAGAGGCCGGATGGTGATGCGCTCGCTGAGTTGCGACTCGTCGGTTCGGACTCAGTCGCGATGCTGCTTTACAGCATATGAAAAACATTCACTTTGTATCCAGAGGCAACGGCACAGGAGTGATGATGGTGCAAATCGCCCGGAACAAGCAGCACAACGTGAATGCATATAATTCTTTTTCAATCTCAGAATTACCTAGTATCTATGTACTCATTCGTAGGCATTCGTTGTGACAAAAGACCAAACCGCAATAGCCTACGCGAAATGCTCAAAGAGGCCCACCGTGCCGAAGCTCAATACGCCCAAAACTCCAGGTCATGATAAACATCCCGTCATCCCCAAATCGTCCCCTCATCGCGGCGCCAAGCTGCTCATTCAAGCCCGCTTCACATCTATCCATGCCGTGACAAACGCTTACAAAATCTCCCTCAATTTCTGCTTCTGTTGGGGCGTAAGGCTCGTGGGAAACTTGACATTGTACTTGGTAATGAAGTCGCCCCTCGCGCCGGGCTTCTTAGAGATGGGCATGCCAAGGCCGGGGTACCGGTCGGAGCTGCCAGGCTGTGTTGGGCCGTTCTTGTCGATGTTGAGCTGCTTGCCGTCGATGGTCGTGACGGTACGCTTCCAGCCCGTCAGCGCCTCCTTGAGATCCAGCTCAACGGTGTGCACCAGGTCGTTATCCTCGCGGACGAAGAGCGGGTGAGCTTTCTGTTTGCTTGTGAGTTTCTGCGTTCTTCTCACCTCGTCATGGGCATGTGCGACTTACCTCCTCCAAGATGAAGTGCAAGTCCTGCTGACCGCCCTCTTCTTGGTCACCGACACCCTTAAACTTGATCTTGCTGCCCTTCTTCAGACCAGGCTTGATGGGCACCTCAAGCACCTGATCCGTGGTCGTCCTCTTGCCCTGGTCATCGAATGTCTTACGCTTGATCTTCATCTTCTTCGTTACGCCGCGGAAAAGCTCCTCGAGCGTGAGCGGCAAAGGCCTCTCAACAGTCGTTACCTCGGGGGTAGCTTCCCTCGGCCTGGGTGCATCGAAGCCGCCGCCAGTGCTCCTCATGCGCGTAGACCTTCCGCCGGAGGACCTCGGCATGCCTCCGCCGCCAAATGCCGTAAAAATGTCGGCGAAATCATCCATGTTTCCGGCACCGCCGCCAGCGCCGCCAGTGTTAGACCGCATGAAATCCGCAAAGATATCATCTGCATTGCTGAAGCGGAATCCACTGCTGCCGCCGTCGCCTGTGCTGAAGTGGAATGAGCGAGCGCCGCCGCCGCCGCCCTGGGGCATGCCTCCAAAGTTGAATCCGCCGGGCATGCCACCAGCACCGGCGAAGGGGTTCGCGCCACCGGCATCTGGAGGCGGGGCACCGCCGCCACGGAGGAGGAACTCGAGACCGTAGTCGTCGTAGGTTTTGCGCTTCTCGGGGTCGGAGAGAATCTCGTATGCTTGGGAGCACTCTTTGAACTTCTCGGCAGCTTCCGGGTTGTCCTTGTTCTTGTCAGGGTGCCACTTCAAAGCGGCTTTGCTGTTGCACGTGAGGTGGTTAGCTTCTCTTGTTCGTGAGGTTGGGCTTAGGTTGGGCGGTGATGGGGAAAAAGTGGGAGAAGGTGAGGGGCAAAAGTCACTTACCGATAACCCTTCTTGATTTCATCTTGAGTTGCGGTGGGCTTAACGCCCAGTTGATCGTAGAGCTTGGTTTCTTTCACCATGGTGAAGACGAGGCTGTGTGTCTCGCGATCGACCAGTCAATTCGAAGGTAGGTTGTGGATATATGTAGCTGCGATAAAAAAAAAAGTATCGGCTCGAAGCGATCGATTGATCGAACGATTACTTGCTTGTGTAGCAAGTCTGGCTTTATGTTTGTGTGAACCCTTCGTGGGGTTGTTGTCTGCAGTTGACGTATGCAAGAAAAGCAAACGTTTGAGAAAAGTAGTGGTAAAGAGGAGGAATCGAAAAGAATGGTTGGATGCTGGCGCAGAGCAGGTCTGGGAAACTGCGTGATATGTATGTATGCAGGCTCAGGAATACTACGGCAAGGTCACTACGTAGGTCCTTACTCTGTAAGGTCAAGAAGACTGGGGCGAGAGGAGCCCAACTGGCCGAAGAGGCCCCCGGCCGTTCTTAATGGAAGAAACAAGGCGTGGTTGTGGAAGGTTCGGTCTCCTTCAGAAGCCCAGGGAGCCATGGCCACCGTCCCCGTGCGACTAAAACCTGGCGGGGCGTCGAATCGGGTGATCTCACTGGGCTGATTTGATGGAAGTGCACAGAAGGCTGGCGGGGCATTTCTGCATTTTGCGTCCAAGTTGCCGTTTGCGCCTATCACTTTTCATTTGCACTCGCTGATTAACTGATGCCTAGGGTTTCAACTCTACTTCAATCCTTTTGATGCCAGTTCCACGCCGGGTCGACTCGTTCGCAGAGCTGTCAAGCTGCCGACAATGAAGAGCATTCAACTGTCAGGCAGGGAACAAGTTGGCAGACAACATACAATGACGAATGGCGGGGTGTTTGCCGGGCGGGAATAGCGGAGTCAAGCCGTGGCTCGTGCGCCGCCCTAAGGCAGGTAGACAGACCCCAGTCCTGGCGGATACAGGGATACCTGATAGCTGCATATAGAACCTTCGAGAACCTTCTACGACGATATGCGTCAAAGGCCAGGCGTGTGGTTGAACCATCGCCTACACAGCCTCTGGGTCATGCACTCATTGGGGTATCAAACAATTGGTATTGCACTGCCGCAAGTATCATGTACAATGGATCAAGTTGTTGCGCTTTTGGCGACCCGCCATGATGCGAATGCCATGTCGCTATGTCCCTGTTCCTATCCAAAGTCGTGTTCCTCTGATGCTCTAGTCTTTCGCTACTGATGCTCATCAGGCATTTCCATATCCATAATCTTAATCGTCTTTTGCTCATCTCTGGGGTCGTAGGGCGGTGGTGACCCAAAGTGTATCGAACGCCTTGCCATAAAAGGTGATCCGCCCCCGTTGCTGCTTCGCTCCTGCATCTCAGGTCCCTTGGGCTGATCCTCGAAATCCGGCGTGACTGTGCGACTAACATCCACGTCACCGCTTGCTGAAGCCTCATTTGAGCTTTCCGTAAGCTGTGGTACCGATAGTGTGTCTGGGATTCCTGCTGCTGGCTGGGCTCCGCCTGAGTACATGACCTCTGCAAGGCTCTTGCTGTTGTCCATAATCTGGCTGTGTGAAAGGTCCGGCATGGCGATGTCTCCTGCGCCATCCCCGGCGCCGAAAACATCATGTTCCAACTCGAAGTCTCCATCTCTGGAATTTGTGTCGCTGCCTCCCAAGGAAGCACGGTTAGTATCCATCGAGTCCACGCTACCAGACCGATACTGTCTCTTGGCAGGCGACACTCGAGATGTGTTTGCGTTTGCGTCCCTCGCTTCTGCAACCCCGTCTGTTGCCTCTCGGCTCAGCTCTTGGCGGAAGTTCTTGTTCTCCGCACGAACGAAGCGCTGGAGGGCGTCTGAGAGAGGCACGGGAGTTTGGTTGATTGCGTCTTCCGTGGCGTACACAAACATTGGCTTGCGTGTTTCTTGGAACATTTGTCGCATCACCAACTCATAAGACACTCTCTGTTAAAGGTCAGAAAATGTGTTGATACATGATAGATCTGAGCCTCACCTCTGCTTTTGCAGGCTGAGCGTCGCCGGTAGTATAGGACAGCCGCCACCACTGGTCTACTGGACCAGAATGTTCATCGAGCTCAATGAGGCTTGGCTCCTCCCTCTTGCAAACATATGTAACATCTTTGCCAGTGGACACACCTCTAAGGAGATACTTCTTGCCAATGAACGGTTTTGATAGCCCCGGGTGGTTAGGGTCTGTGAGTAGCTTGCCCAAAGCTCGTTGTCTCTCCGTGAGCCGCTCTCGCTCCCACTTGAGCTCTTGGGCGAGGTTAGCATTCATTCATCCATGTCAACGAAACTTGACTTACTGGCGAGCTTCGCCTCTTGTTCGGAAAGAAGTTGGCGGCACCTCTTGACCATTTGTTCTGCGGTATTCGACAGTTGTTCTTCTTCCGCCGTCTTGACGCAGGGAACATCCTCCGGCCGGACGTATTGCTTCTCGTCATCGGCAAGCTTTTGCAGCTCTCGGAAACGTCCAAGTCCGTCAAGATACTGAACCTGCCCCTCGTACTCCTTGATAGTCTTCACCAGCATCTCCTTGACATCGTACACCTTGTAAGTGTCATTGTCCACCCAGTTTGTGGCCTCATACTCCATCGAGCCTGCCTTGTAAAGCCGGTTGAAGACCCACGCGATGTGCTCCTGAATCGCCTTCGCCTCCTCTTTCCGTCCGGCAAGGTAACGTTCGGGGTACCAGATTTCGGGGATGTCCATTGACTCGGGAGGCTCAACTCCGTCGATGGCCATGATCATTACTTCGCCAACGTCGTCGAGATAGACCATTTTAGTCTCTGGTGTGATTTCGGTCCACGTGCAAGCGTCGTTCCATACGACCCAATCCAAAGCTTCGTACAAAGTCTTGGTCTTCTCATATTGATCTTTTTGAAGCTCAAAACTAAGGTAGGAGAACCTTGAAGGCTCTTGGTAGTTCTCGAGCGTCATCGTGTAGATTGTGTGGGCCGAATGGGTTAGTGGCTTTATGACCTCAGGATCCGTGTGATCGTGCAGGCTGTCAAAAAACTGCCTCTCAAGAGGAAAGGAAGATGCGGGCACGAGGGAGGCCATCGCCTCGACGGATCCGTAGCTTCTCTCCGTTTGATCCAAGAAGGCCATGAGGCGATGGATCTCCTCATGGAAGTCCGGTTTTGCTTCGTCACCCCACTGGAGTTCGCCCCTTTCCATAGCGGCCAGTACATGGGGTTTGTATATAGGTTGACCTTTCCACCACTCGCTATTGTAGCCATATGACGTTGCCTGCTCGCCAGCTGATAGAAGAGCATTGCGAACTAGAGGAATCTCGTGAAGAATCGTCAGAATGGAGCCCAACCGGTGCTGTTCGTTAGGGGGGCGCGGCTGCTGCACAAGAAAGGCGGGGGCACCCTGTTCTCTCTTCCTTAGTGAAGGCGCGGAATCGTCGTTACTCTTCGATTCCGACGAATCTACACCGGTAGTGACCATGGCCCAGCTGTTAGAGTCATAGTCAGCACGGTTAGCAGGTCCGAAATATGCTGCATTGGCGCCGGTGTTGGTTACGCCGGCTTCCTGCGGCGTGAGGCCTGACTCGATGGCGGAATTTCTAATGGCTGTCTGGAGGTCCTCATCGTATTGACTCGCGCTCGTCGGCGCGCCTGTACGCACGTCAGCTCTGGCTCCCCACGGCACGGAGGGAAGTACCGGAAGCATCCCCGGCCGTCCAGTCTATCATCCTACCAAGCGGCGATCGATTGTTTGTTCTCGATGGCGGTCGTGAGGGTGCCCCAGCAGATTGGCCGTAAAAGTTGTCGGGAGCTGGCGCAACGCCTTGTATCACGGCACTGTCGGGCGCCTCGATGTTGAAGGCTAAGCTACAAAGTCAGCCACATGCCCATCTGAGAGGGAGGTATTCAACATGCCTATGCCAGTGTTATTGGCAGCACCATCTCGGTCGGCACCGAATGCAGTCTCATCCCACGTGTACTTCTTACGAAACTATGCCCTTGTTAGCTTGGATGTTGCCTCGCTGGTCAGAAACATATACCGCGTCGTCATTCTCGTAATACTCCCCAACAAGCTCCTCCACACTTTTGCCGGACTATGTGATATGTCAGTGGACCCGAAGCCACAGAAACAGGTTTGGCAACGCACCTTTAAGGCCACCGTCGCCATAGCACGATCATGGTCGAAAATTATGCCCGTTTGTTCAGCTGCTAAGCCTGTCCACTCGCAGAATTTGGCAATATCTACTTCTGATGGTTGCCCCGCCATCTTGTCGGCTCGTCCCGCAGAAAAGTTATAACTATCGTGTCGAATTGAGCGACTCCGTCGATTAGAGTCGTTGGTCTAGGTATGTTCGAGACATGCGCATGTCGTCGGGAGGTGGAACGGCTGGAGCTACGAGAAGCCTGGCGGGCGAAGCTATGAGTTCGGAGCGGCTACTGGAGTGTGGTCAAACGGGCAAGAAACACCTGCAGCAGTAATGCACCGACGGGCAGGTTCGAGCTGTCTGGGTTCCGTTTGACGAAGATGCGGGGGCTACGAAGAGAACAAATAGTAAAAGGAAGACAGCTGTGATAGCTGGAGGGTTCTGTCGTCCCGTCCCGTGTCGTCTTTTCGGGACACCCTGAGCTGTGTTTGGTGGAAGCTGCACCAAGATTCGACTGGGAAGGCTTGGTGAGCTTCCACTCGTTGCGGCGGCTCACAGTGCGGTTCCAGATACGTATCCACTATTAGCCCCCCACTTGACGACGTCCCGTCTTCAGTGAAGAAGCAACTAATTACGAGGTACCTCACTGTTCATGACCCGGATCACCGAACATATGCGATTCACGGACAGGTCGGATCTGAAGTTGAGAAATTCTACAGTAGCATGCTACAGGCCAGGGTGCATAGCTTACCTGGCCTCTATTTCTATTTCAAGACCATGCTCAGTTGGTCTGGAATCTGGCAAGACAGACGACCACGAGTGAACGGTGTTAGCGGGGCAGGTGCCCGTACCACCATGCCCTTCTGGTGCTCTGATTGTCCACCTTGTCGGAGGGCAAGCGCGGGTTTCCGTCCCTGTCGGCCCCCTCCATTGCTGCTGGCGCTCACAACCCTGCGGGGATGCACTGGCCGCGGAAGCGTGGCACCGGCAGTCACAAGCAAGCGTAAACCCGACATTGCGTCACTCGCGCGACCCAGACGCTTGTGAGGGTATCCGTAAGCCCCTCCAAACGCCCGACAAACTCTTCAGGCCTTACGAACAGCACTCAAGATCAAGAATTTTCAGCCCCAGGCTTTGTCGGAGCATGCGGCAAACAATGCTTGATTCATTGGTTTATATGATACCTTTTTTTTGGTGCCTCCGCCAACGACCGCTGCCAAAATCTAGTCGCTATTCCCTCGCCGTAGAGCCAAATGTGAAATCCCATCCCTGCTGCGAAACACCCTCCCCAGTAAAATCCAATGATGCCAGAACCCAGGAAACGAGACTCCGTTCTGATCACCTAAACAGGCCGGGCAAGACAGCCGGCAAAACGCCTGGGGCCGTCGCTATGTATCATCCATCATGCGTAAAAGGTTGTGAGAGGGAAAAGAGAACAGAGTAAAGTAGAGAGAGCCAACCCAGTGCGCAACTCCGCTATGCGTAAAGAGGACGTCGAGTCGGTGAGGTGAAGTCATATGAGTAGTGATTTTCAGCTGTGGGCTTGGCTTGGCTCAAGGCTTTTGAGGCTTCTCGTCCTCGTCGTCATCCTCGTCATCGTCGTTGAAGTCATCCATATCCATGTCACTGTCGCTGCCTCCCAAGTCGAAGTCGCCCTCGTCGTCTGTCTCGTTCCAGAATGCGTCATCGTCCAACGGCTTCTGAGGGACAGGCTCCAAGTCCGCTGTGGTAGGAAACTTCACGCCTGCCGGGATATCCTTCTTGGACTTTTCGACGGTCTCGCGGGCTCTTTTCTGGTACTCCTCGCGCCTGTCACGGTACATGACGCCAGCATCGACGTTGGCAGGCGAGTTGATCTCGGGATCGTCCAGCAGTAACAGTACTGAACGCAGCACAGACTCAACACCTTGCAGAGGGGTCCATCTCTCGCAGGCGAGCTCGCCAGACTGTTCGTCCTCGCCGGGCGTATGCAGAATGGAGATGCACAGCTTGCCGTCGGGGTAGATGTTGGGATGGCAGATCCAGCGGGTGAGGAAGCGGAAGGTCGGCGGCTGGATCGGGTAGTCGCGTGGGAAGGTCATCTCCGCCTGCACTCAGCGTTTAGTCGATATTGCCTTGTTAGCAGGCATGTTAGAAGTCGACTCACTCTAAGATAGGCCCCATTAAAGGCACTGTCGGGGTTAACGACCATGAGGCCGATCTTCCACATCAAGACATTGCGGTCGTCGACGTCAATGTGCACCCATTTCTCCTTCTGCAGTGTTTGCAGCTCGCTCATCAGTCGCTTCTGCGCCATGGTGGACTGGGGGTTGTGGACGAGGCGGGGTCTGTTGGACAAGAATGGAGGGCAGCCGAGTGTTTCGTCGTGAGCGGCGGTGACTACAAGTGGCAGAAGTCGTCGCGGTGGCAGTGAAGCACTCTTGGGAAGATGACGGTGGTCAAGTCGGCCGTTGATTCTCGCAAGAGGCGTGATCGAAGTGCAGAGACTCTCTCGTCGAGGAGGGACGGAGGCGGGAGGGATGACTCGTCTTGTATGGACTGACTCGGCGTGAAGGAGATAAGATAAGGCGAGGGACCGTGGAGGCGGTAAGTGGCGGTTGGGAGCAGACCGTGGAAGGAGGAAGGGTTGAAGTCGGAGGAGGAAGAGAGGAAGGTGGGAGGCGGGAGAGATCTGCTTGTAGATGAAATAAAATCCGAGTTGCAGTCAGAACGGGTAAGAACGGGGAAGATCAGGGTAGGAACGAGAGAGAAAAGAGGTGACGGGAGATTGTCGCGGTTTATCAAGGTTCCAGGTGCATCCAGCAGCGAAGATCCACGGGTGCCGTCGACCGGAAAGAAAACGAGGACAATGGGGAGTGGGGCACCAGTCTCCCGCCTAAGGTAAGTCCCTCCTGTCCACAATGGCAGGACCCAATGCGGCCGCCAAACCGCCAACGATGTGAAGGGGGTGGTCACGCAGTGTCTCGGATCCGTGGCCAGCGCAGGGCGCCGCCTGTCCTTGCTGTCGCTGTCTCCGATCGAGGTTGGTTGGAAGTCACCTCACCCTCGGGCCAATCCACACTGCAACATGGCATGCCAGGCTTGCGAGGGTCAGCCGTCCAGCACATCTTCTGGGGTCAGGCTTGCTAATACGAAAAGCAGCACTCACTTATTAGTCAACAGGCGCCGCCACCAATACTATGCAGTACTTTTCAAGTCTGCCATCAAGCCATCCTCACGGCTTGCTTACATAACCCCTTCTAAGGAAGGAGGAACAGCGCTAGTTTAAACTAAGAAGGTCCACACCTAAGAAGGGGTGCTTTAAAGCCTAGCATTCTGGGCCGGGATCGATCAAATGAATAACATAGAAGCCGGAGTTTCCTCTTAGCCTAGCAAGGCCTTGCCTTTATTACAGATCGAATTCAACTTCTCTCTGGAGGCTGTTTGAATTGAGTATTTATAGCTAATCGCAAAAAATTGAGAATGATCCCAACGGCAAAAAATCTCCGGCATGTCCGATGCTGCTGGAGAGCCTAAGAAATGAACGTATGATGACTATATTCTAGTGCCCGTATTGACATGAACTGCCTTGACCTGCAAGTATGATTCAAGGCCAGCTTCTCCGAGCTCCCTCCCAATTCCACTTTGCTTGACACCCCCAAAAGGAACACGGAAGTCCGAGTCCGTGGAAGAATTCACCCAGACCATTCCAGCCTCTAGCCTGGCGGATACCCGGTGTGCAAGTTCAATGTTTTGTGTGAACAACGACGCTGCCAAACCAAACTCGGTCTCGTTGGCCATGGCGATAGCCTGCTCCTCGGTAGAAAAGGACGAAATGGCCACGACCGGACCAAAAATCTCTTCCTTGTAGATTTTCATGTGTGGAAGCACGTTTGAGAAGATAGTCGGCTGAATGAAGTATCCTTTCCCTCCGCAAGGAACACCACCTGCCACCAACTTTGCTCCCTCATCTTGACCATGGCCAATGTAAGAGAGGATCCTCTCATAGTGTTCTTTTGTGATCTGCGGACCTTGAAAAGTGTCGGAATCAAAGGGGCTACCCACTTTGAAAGATTTCACCACTTCCGCGAATTCGGCGATAAACTCTTCGTAGATCTTTTCGTGGACAAGCAGTCGCGAGTTTGCAGTGCAGATCTGGCCTTGATTGCCCATGATGCCAATATGGGCCCATTTGGCGGCCTGTTTGATGTCGGCATCGTCGAAAACTAATAATGCGGACTTGCCACCTGTTTCCAGCGTAATATTTTTGAGATTAATGCTCGCCGCCTTTTGAACGAGTCGGCCAGTGGTAGTCGACCCCGTAAAAGCGACTTTGTCCACGCCTAGGTGACTAGCCAGCGCGTGCCCGACGTCTTTGCCATATCCATTCAGGACGTTCAGGACTCCAGGTGGAAAGCCAGCCTCTCTGACCAGATCGGCAACATATAATGCAGAAAGGGGAGTCTGCTCGGCTGGTTTGAGAATGATAGTATTGCCTGTGGCCAATGCTGGGCCCAGCTTCCAAGCCATCATGAGCAGAGGATAATTCCACGGAATAATCTGCGCGCAGACACCAATTGGCTGGCGCAAGGTGTAGGCAAATTTCTTCGAATGCGTGGGAATGGTCTGGCCATGTATTTTATCTGCCCAGCCCGCATAGTATCGGATGCATCCAACCACTACTGGAAGCTCCAGGCGGGAAACTGCTTGAAAGGGCTTGCCGCTATCCCAGGCTTCGAGAGTGAGGAGCTTTGTAGCGTATTGTTCAATCAGATCGGCCAGCCGGTTCATAAGTTGCCCGCGATCGGAGCCAGAGAGATCTCGCCAGGACTCGTGATTCAACGCGGCGCGAGCGGCGGCGACTGCCTTGTCGACATCTTGGATAGACGCAGCTTCCACCGCGCAGATCGCAGACTCCGTGCTGGGTATTCTTAGTCGCGATATCGCTATCAACGGATCACATCACTCACGCTGGATCCATACTTGTAATCTGCCCATTCTTCTCAGATACAACCCACTCATTATTGATGAAGAGGCCCGTGTGCAGTTCGATTGTTTCGCCGTTCGGCGCGGTAACTGTCTGGATATCCTTCGGGGAAGACATTCTTGCCAAAGGAACTGAGCTTGGAATGGAAGAGATCCGTCATTGAAGCAGTCGAGGCAATGATACCCGACCAAATGTCTTATCCTCTGGAGGTAGGCTAGTAGCACACTGCGAAATGGTGGCCAAGCACGATAAGAAATGTTAACCAACTCATTACAGCAAGATTGATGTCAAATAAGCACCGGTCATTTAGATATGTGGTAGTGGATAATTGTCTATCTTGACCGGTCAGAGCGATAGTTGGAGTACCGAGGCCGGTATTATCCCGGCGGCAAATACTAGATAAAGAGTACGCGGGGAAATGTACCACTGGCCAAAGCAACCAATCATCCAAAGTGGGCCATAGGCGGTGCTCTGCGTTTAAAAGCAGCCAGATAGTTTACATTCATGGATGCAAACATATCTACTGACAAGCGACAAAACCCGTTGGAAGAAGAATCATCTTACCACAACACTCTCATCATGGCATCCTCGGGCAACATACTCGACACTGACCCTGGGCTGCCAGTACCAAATCCAACAAGTTCTTTTTGGCAGGCACCCCTGCATTCTCTTGCTCAGACTGCTTCAGCAGAACTGCCCAAACTTACTGATGTCGTCATTATTGGATCTGGTATAACCGCGTGCAGTGCTGCGAAAGGGATACTAGAAGGAGATGAGCACCTCAAGGTCACGGTGCTTGAAGCTCGTGGACTAGCCAGTGGCGCCTCATCACGTAACGGTGGCCACATTGTGTCACCAGCGTTCCAATACTTTCCAGATCTCATCAAAGAGTATGGAGCAAAGGTCGCTGCCGAAGTTGCCGAATTCACTTTTCAGAATATCGAACGCACCTTTGAGGCCGTCGACCAGTTTCCCGAGACGAGTCTGAAGAAAGACTCCGAGATCCGGAAGACAACGAAAGTGCTCATTTTCAAGGATCAGGAAACAGTCAAGCAAAATGAAGAGATTCTACAAATATGGCAAAGAGAGATGCCTGGTAAGTAGCCAATGTTCTTGAAAACACCCAGGATATTAATTTCGTTCCAGAGCACAGACGAGATGAGGTGAAGATGATTACGGCTAAGCAAGCCGAGGAGGTAAAGCGACCTGTTCTTTCAATCTAGTCCAATCTGAGTGTGTATTGATGCTGACTTTGAGAAGGAGTATGGCCTTCGAAACGTGGCAGGAGCTGCCATCCATGATGCTGCGGCTGTATGGCCGTATCGCCTGTGGACTGGTCTATGGGAGGTGCTTTCCAACAAATATCCGCAACGTCTTTGCATTGAAACCTTCACGCCCACACTTGCTGTGGAGACACTTGAGGAAGATAATGTGCCTGCCAGATACCTGGTGAAGACACCAAAAGGCGATATTCAGGCTGCTCACGTTGTGTACTGCACAAACGGCTTCACTTCTCATCTTCTCCCGAATTTACGCGGTAAAGTCTTTCCGATGCGGGGGACCATGAGTACGCAAGATCTAGGCCCGTCTTTCCCGAATCACGGTGCCTCTCGTTCTTGGTCTATATTTGAACAGAGCAAGCTCGACCCGGAAACAGGAACAGCGAATGCTGGACTTTATTATCTGACTCAAAACCCCGTCTCCGGCTACATGTTTCTTGGTGGTGAGAACGACAAGGTCTCAAACTTGATCACGGGCGATGACAGCCAACTCAACAACACATCTGCAAAGAAGCTTCCGGAGGTTCTGCCTGCGATCTTCTCGGGGGTCGACGAAGCACCGCAAGTAAAGAGCATTTGGTCGGGTATCATGGGATTCACAAGGGACGGTCTGCCACTCGTGGGGCGCTTGCCAGAATCCATGACTGGTAGGTCAGGACTTGGAGAATGGATCTGTGCTGGGTTCAATGGCTATGGAACTGGATATTGCTTTTCTTGCGGTCTTGCTGTAGCGCATATGATCGTTGGCAAGGATGTCACGTCATGGCTTCCAGATGTCTTTCTTCCCACTGACGATCGGCTGAAGTCGTCCTTGAGTAACAGCAAGATGTGGGATAAACTTCTCTCGCTATAGATGACACGATGATAAATCAAAGAGAATGGCTTACGATTTCCCACCTTTGCCCCTTACAGATAGAATGTTTCATCCTCCCTCGGATTCTGTAACAAGTATTGGCGTGCGATTCGTCGGTGTACACTTCGGTGTACACTTCGGTGTACTTTTCGGTGTACGCTTCGGTGTACTTTTCGGTGGGCCTTCGGTCTGTTTAGAGTATTGTTGAGGTCGTTCTAGACCAATCTGATCCATAATGATCGTTATCTTATCATCACGTGAGTTGTGCATAGTTCTCCCGTTCCATAAGGAGAAGTAGTGTTCCTGTTTCACCTGCATACGGTGTGCCATAGCCGCCGTAGCCTAGCGAGCCGGCCTTCAGACTTGGTCATACATGTTGGGTCGTAACACTTTGTCGAATGAACCTAGCAACTATTATCCCATTAAGGGCGGAAAATGGCTCAAGCAGGGCTTTGAAGTAGCTGCAGGGGTAGTTGACTAATTGCATAATTCGACTTATAACTGACTTTAAATAAGGTATATTGCTGATAGGGGTGGCTATATCCTTCTGCTGCATAAAAAATCCAGCAAGTAATGCTGACGTTTAGGCGTTCTCATTATGCTATTTTGCCCAGCAGTTATCTATACAGCAGAAGGGTAGGTTGCACTTAATACAGCTTTAGCATATATAATGCTATTTCTAGCTACTATTTCTGTCAACCTGCTTTAATATAATCTTTTTAAAATGCTTTATATATATCTAGCAGTATTATTCTTTTTTATATTATTTATAGTTATATAAGATTACCTCTATAATTTAAATACTTTTAAAATATTACTTTTTGATAGCTATAGATTTAAATTTAGCTATAAGTTATTTATAAAGCTTTTATTAGAAAGCTGTAGAAAGCTTTTTATATTTAAAGTTTGAAGTTTTATAGAGTAAATAAGTATTAATAAGTATAACTTTTATAAGTATGAAATAATTAGTAGATATAATGCTAGAAGTGTTCTATAGACTTCTATTAACTTAGCAGGTAATTAAAAGCTATAGGCTGCTAGCTGTTATAATAGCAGTATTATTTAGTAATACTAATGCAGTTAGCTTTATATTAGTTATTAATATTAATACTGTTTATATTATAGTTATAGTTATTAATAATTTCTAATACTAGCAGATGCTAATAAGGCATTATAGCTAGCTTATAATTTTTTTTTAGATAACTATAAACTTTAAAAATCCTCTATATTAATAAGTATAAAAAGAATCTTAAAGAGAATATATGCTGTTTTTACTGAAGTTAATATAATATTAAGTTATTTATATATTTATAGAGTAGTGATTTTCTTGTTATTAAATATACTGCTGATTAGAAGTATAACTATATTATCTTTAAATGCAAATTAATAGGTAAAGTTATTTAGCATTAAGTAGGCAAAAAGCTAGCCTTATAGCATAAAGTTGCTTTTTTTATTATTAGTTTATAGCTACTTAAGTAGCTTAATAATTTTAGAATTTAGCTAAGTAGTATTAATAGTAGCAATAAGTAGTTGCAGTTAATATAAATAATATATAAAGTTAATAGTAGTAAATAAGTTATTAATAAAAATATAATAATAAGCAGTAATATTTTCTAGCTAGAAGAAGGTAGATATAAATAAGTGCTATATAAAAGTGATAATAACAGCTTAAGTAGATGCTAACTGCTTAAGTATATAGAGCTTCTGAAGTATTAGCTTATTAGTAAGGTATATAAAGCTTTATACTGCTTCTACTGTAGCTTAAACTAGCAGAAAGTATAAAGGTAGGATGTTGACGCTAAGGGTTTTTTTTTTAGCAGTAACAATCTTAGAGGTTCATAAGGGATTAATATATATATAAGGTATTTAAGCTAGAAAGTAGCTTTATTAAGCAGCTACTTACAGCTTAAACTTAATTTTAATAAGCTTTTTTAATATCTTAATAATATTATAAGAACGTCTTTAGAAGTATATTATATACTTATTAACAGCAATAATAGAGCTAGAGTTTTAAAGTGAGAGAGATATCTATTAGATTCTATCTAACTATAGCTAAATTTTATTCTAGATGCTAATAAGAGATATAAGCATGTTAAGATCTTATAGGCAAAAGTTATAATAGAAACTAATAAAATAGTCTTTTAAGATATAGTTAGTGAGATTATAATATAGCATCTATAGCGCTATTAACTAGTAATAATCCTACTGAGCAGTAGGGTGTATTAATAAGTAAATTAAGTAGATAAAAAAGATATAAACCTTAGTAAGACTAGTAATAAACAACTTATTAAGGTATAACACCTTCCTTTTAAGCCTTTAGTGAGGGCTGCTAATGCTAACTTAATGCTAGAAATACTGCTGATTAGTTTATTTTGTTTAGTTAGTAATAAAGTTAGCAGGCATAAAGTATAGGAAAATATTGAAGGCTAACTTATTATTAAAATATATAGAGATTACAGTATAGTTAGTAAGATATAACTTATAAAAAGAGGGGTAATAATATGCTTTTAGTATGCTGCTATTAAGCTATACCTTTAGCTGCTACTATAGCATTAATTTAAGGCTAAAGTTATTCTTATATAATAGCAGAGGTTGGAAAAAATACAATACAGATCAAATACAATACATGTATTTAAAAATACATGTATTTAAGGGGGTAAATACAATACATGTATTGTATTATGTATTTAAAGAGATTTTATTACAATACAAATACAATACATGTATTGTATTTATGTATTTTGTATTGTATTTATGTATTTATTTATATATATTTAATTAAAGGGTTTTTATAGTAATTAATAGCCTTACTAACTAAATATATTATTTATAACTAATAATAAGATTACTACCTTCAGAGATACTTAAAAGAAGCTTTTAACTTAGAAGAATCTAACTTTATTAATTTCTTATATAATATATATTTAATTCTATATAAATAGTAAAAGAAATATAAAAATATATATAATTATCTATAAAATTTACTTATTAAACTTAATATCCTCTTGTTCAATATCCTCTTCATCCTCACTACTATAATCTATATCTATCTCAGAATTACTATTATTAGTATCTTCTACTATAAAATCTAATTCTGATTCAGATAAAGAAAGTAAAGAACTATCAAATAAATCACTATAAACTTTAGGGCTAAAGTTATAGGATTTTTCTTTATTTAAATCTTTATCTCAACTTTTAAGTAGCATTAATTGCTTTCTTTTAAAATGTGTTAAACTAGTTCTTTTTTTAGTAATAATATTACTACCCTAATTAAAAGTTCCTTCTATAGCAGCAGAAGTAGGGTTAATAGCTAAATATTTCCTAGCTAATATGCTAAGTATAGGGAATCTTTCTTCATTTTCTTTCCACTATATAAGTAGATTAACCTATTAATCTAATTAGTAAATATTTAAATATATTTAATTTATTAACTTTAAATGAATATTAATTACTAATAAAAATTAAAATACTTACTTTATCTCCTTGAATACCTAGTTTAAAATAGCTTTCTAATTCTGCTCTCTGAAATCTTTTATTTTGTTCATTACTTTTAACTGGGAAAAGCTGACTAATTATTTCCTCTTTAGGCTTAGGTCAAGGGTTTTTATACTCTTTAGGCTTAGGTTTTTCTTTATTTAAATCTATAGTAAAATTTGTTCTTAAAATATCTGCTCTAGATTTTCTTTTATTAATAGAACTAGTATAGTTTTCTTCTTTACTACTACTATTATCTATATTAATAAAGCTATTAGAAGCCTCTAAATATAACTGAGATTTGCCTAAAGCATTTAACTCAGCTATAATATTAGATTTTAACCTATATATTTATATATTAGTATTAATTATATTATAATAAGTTATAAACTAATAAATATATATATAAAATATATTTAGTTAAATTATATTACTTACGATTTATATTCTTCAGTTAAGTCCTTTTTAGCTCATTTAATATAAGCTTGCCTAATAAGCTTATCTATATTAGGTATATTCGTTAAACTATTAATATTTAACCTAAGATCTAAAATAAACCTAAATAGGTAAGGTTTATATATATTATAATCCTTTTCAGTAACTATAGGGCTAGGAAAATAGCTCTCTAGTTTATCTAATCCTACTTTAATTGCTGAAACAAAGTATTGAGAATAAGGATATAAGGATTTCTCAGACTAAGTAATATAAGTTAGTAAATATTATATAATAAAATATTAAATTATAATATAATATATATAAAATAATATATATATATATTTAAAAACTTACTTCATCAGTAGAATTAAAAAAATCAGTATATATTTCTAATTCATCTTTTAAACTATTATAAATATTAGCTAGTAAAAGTATACTAGTACTAATAGTTTGATAACTTTGAGATTGTAAAGTTATAGTAGGGTTATAAAAATGCTTTAATATATCCCTTAAATATTTTAATTGTAACTACTGATTAAAACTAGGATATACTGCTTTAAATATATCTGATTTAGTTAGTTGATTTAATTTATCTAAAGCAGGTTGTAGCTCTAAAGCTATATCTATCATCATATAAACTGAATTCCATCTAGTTTCATTACCTATATAATATATTTAATTAGTATTAAAATATAATATATATATATATTATTAATATATATTACTTACAGAGTGGAATTTTAGTTTTATATATATTAGCTTTAAAAGAGCGGTCCTCTTTTGCTATATTAATAGCATACTTAAACTCTTTTTGTATAGTAGTATTATTACGAAGAAGGATTACTACTCATTTAAGTAACCCTATAATACCTAAACCCTATAAGTTAATATTATATTATAATTTAGAATTAATAATATATTTAAATAATAAACTTACTAAAGTTTTTCTTTAAAAACCTTTCTTTTTCTTTTTCAGATAGCTTTTTTAAAGCCCCACTATAATCATCATAAATAGCTATATCTTTAAAGTCTACTATATCTAAATCTTTAATAGTAGTATTACTAAACTTATTTATAATATCTTTAGCAGCTAAATTAAATATATATGCTAAGCATTTAATATTATAAATAGGAAAAGTTATATTTTCTTTATTATAGCTAGTAATAAAGTTCTTAAAAAAGGTATTATTATTAGAGCTATTATCTCTAGTAATATTATAATAATACTATATTAGTTATAATCTTATTATATAGTATTTAAGTTAAATATATAATATAACTTAAATAAGTAATACTTACTTAGTTACTGCAGATTTAGGTATATTATAAGCTTTTAAAATATTTTGAGTAAATATATCTTTAATATAAATACCAGTATGCGCTTTAGTTAGATATTTAAACCCTAAGATAAGTTAGTATTAATATATAATACTATAAACTAATATAATTTATATATACCTAATAGTTTATACTTAATATTATATTTACTATTAATAAAAGAGGCTATAACTCCTAAATAAGGCTTATAGTCTATAGAGGTCTAAATATCTAGCTGAAAGGATAAAAAGCCATTATTATTAATATGTTGATGTAATTCGCTAATAATATTAACTCTAAAAGAGTCATATTTTTGACTAATATAACTATTTAAAGATTTAGGCTGAATTGTAGGCGTATTACTAATATATATATTAATATTATATATTTATTAAGGTTATAATATATATATATATTATTTTAATAAAAGATATATATTTAATTACTTACCTATTAAAGTAGTATAGCATATCATTAAAATCCTTTAAAGTAATAGTACTAAAAGGTAAATTATACCTAATAAGTAGATTTATAACATAATTATAGGCTTCTTCTTCTATAATCTCTATATTACCTCCTATTATAATACTAGTTCTAGGTCTCTTAAAACTAGATCTAGTAGAAGGGCTAGACATAAAGCTATTAATATCAGTCTGAGTAATATTACGATTATTATTTGTAGTAATATAATCTGAAACTATAAAAATAAATAAGTTAGTATTTACTTAATATAATATAATATAATATAATATAATATAATATAATATAATATAATATAATATAATATAATATAATATAATATAATATAATATAATATAATATAATATAATATAATATAATATAATATAATATAATATAATATAATATAATATAATATAATATAATATAATATAATATAATATAATTATAACTTACGCTTCATTTTTCCAGGTTGTTCTTCTTCTTTAGTAGAAGTAGCTATAAGTTTATAATGAGTTTTATAGTGGGTAACTCCATTACTAGCTTGAAATCTTATAGCTTTAGTATTAAAAGACCAGTTACAGTTAGGATAGTTACAGATTAAATCGATTTTTCAAGGTTCTAATAAATTTATAAGCCTTAATTTAGCTATAAATAAATTATTTTATAATATATAAGCTGTAGAAGGTCTCTAAGTATAATTAAGTTGATTTTCTTTATCATCTTTATATTTAAATTCTCTAGTATTAGTAATACTAATCTGAGAAGAGCTAGCATTAAGTTGAGAGCTAATATTATTAGTATTACTAATATTAGAGCTAGAACTTATAGAAGAGGTCTCAATAGGAGAATAATCGTTATTAGGATCAGAAGGCATTTTTTTAATATATATTAATATATATATTATAAATATATATAATAAGTATAATTTTTAAAAATATAATAAGTTAAAGTAGTTTAAAGTATAAGATATATTAATAGTTAGCTTAAAGTATTTAGCTTTTAGTATATATCTTATAGTAATATAGAGAAAATAATATTTCTTAAGTTAAAGAAATTATATACTTTATTTATACTTATAGATATTAGATATAATATTTATATTAGTTATTATTATTATTATTAGTTATTATTATTAGTTATTATTATTAGTTATTATTATTAGTTATTATTATTAGTTATTATTATTAGTTATTATTATTAGTTATTACTATTAGTTATTATTATTAGTTATTATTATTAGTTATTATTACTAATTAATAAGTTAAGTTATATATTATAACTACTTTTAAAGAAGTAATAACACTTTAACGCTTACTTTAGCACTTTAAAAAAAGTTTTTTTCAAAAAAAAGAGTGCCTATAACGGGATTCGAACCCAGGCCCTAACAAAAACAATAACGCCAATATAGGAAATTTAATAAGCAAATTAACGCCCAAACCGCTAGGTCAAAGCGCCTGCCCCGAAGGACACTTAGCGAGGTGGGGTTTATCCTATAAGTAGTTAATATCATAAATTATTTTAATAATATTAATTAATTAGAGGGATTTCCTAGTAAAATCCTAGTAATAAATAAGCTTAAGATATAGCTATTTAGAAGTACTTAAAAGTTTATAGCCTTTTTAATTATAATATTATTAATTAATTAATTAATTAATAATAATACTATAATTATTAATTAATATATTAAATATATTTTAAGTAGTAATTATAGTTTAATATAAAATAAATCACTTAGTATTTTCTTAAAATAACTTATATCACTATAAACTTTTATTTATTTTATTAATAAGAAACTAAAAATATTATATATTAATAAATAAACAATATATAACTAAAATATATTTAATATTAAATAGAACTATCTTTTTCTATCTCTATAAACCTATTAAGTATAAACTTAAATATATTAAAGCTAAAAGTTTCTTTCTAAAACTATAATAATATCTCCTTATCATTATTAATATATATATCCCATTCTTTATCAGTATAATTATTTATATCCTATTTATTTCTTTTTATATAATAATTATTTATCTTATATAATACTCTTATAGCTAGTTTATTACTTATAGGATATATTAAAGCAGTCTATAATAAAATTTAAATATTAGTTATTATATATATAATATTTCTACTTAACTACTTACTAAATATTCCTCTAAAGTAAAGTAATTATATCTTATACTAATATATTCTTTTATAATAATATAAAGAAAATCTTTAGTATTCTTTTCTTCTTCTAAATAGCCAGCTAATATAGTAAAAGGATCAAATCTTTCAAAATTATCCTCTATATATAGCCTTAAGCCATCTATATTAAAATCTTCATCTCTTTTTTCAGCTTCTTCTTCTCTTAAAGCTATATTTTTATTTTGAATATAAGTTATAAGCATATCTATAAGTAAAGATATTTTTTTAATAATAGTAATATTACTTAATAATATTAAGTTATTTTCTATTTCTATTATTATATTAATTATTAATAACTATAAAGATATTACTTTAATATAGTAATAATAATAATATTTAATACTTACTTTAATATTATACTATATAAATATAATTAATAAGATATAATATAATTAATATTTTAAGTTAAGCTTTATTAAGTTTAAAACTAATATAAAGTTACTTATAAAGTATATAATATATAGATATTATAACTAAAATAATAAAAGTATTATTTATTTAAAATTATATAATATTATTACTAAAAACTAATAACTAATAACTAATAACTAATAATTAATAACTAATAATATTAATTAATTAAGTTATATATAATATATATATAATACTAAATTACTAGTAGATTATACTATTATTATACTATTAACTTTAATTAATAATAGAATATTATTATATATTTATTTATATTAAAATGACTATTATATCTAAACAGCTATTAGAAGATTTTAATAATCTTAATAACTTTGCTGAAATTATAGAAAGTAATAAATATTAAGATAATATCTATATAATATAATATACTAATACTTACTTTTATTTTAGATAATACTACTACTTTTAATACTAGTTTAGAACTAGATATTTCTACTTTAGTATTATATAAAACTATAGATCTTATTAATAAGATATATAGTGAAATATATCATAAAATTCACCTATATTATATATCTAATAATATTAATATTAATAATATTAATATTAAAGAGAATATAATACTTTATGAAAAAGGATACTTTAATAGTATTATAAGTAATACTAAAAGCAATACTATATATAATATTATTATATATTATAATAATAATCGTCACTTATTAAACTTAAGTTCTAATAATTTAGTAGGTTTATATTATACTTATTACTATTATAGTATATAAACTATATTATATACTAATAACTTTATTAATATAGATAAACTTTTATAGTTTAATTATTATATCTACAATTAATTTAATTAATAAAGATATAGAAACTTTAGATATATATAATAAGAATAATAATAATTATTTATATTTAAATAATATTATATCTTTTTAGAAAGAATACCTTAATTATTATTCTTTATACTGGGACTTATTAAACGAATAATATATATTTATATTGTTTTGTAATTATAAAATATATTTAAGATTAATTTATAGTTTTACACCTTTTTTTTATTATTTATTATTTTAATACCCTAACTAAACTACTAAAATAAAGGAAATAAATTCACTTAAAAGCATATATACTAAAGAAAAGCTACTATATACTAGCCTATTTAGGCTTACAGACCCCCCCTCTTCTACTTCTCTAACTATAATGCCTCCCTAAGTTCAAATATCTCTTACTACAATATTTATATTTCTTTTTAGATACCTATATATATATATATTAATATATATTTAAATAAACAAATACTTAAATAATTAAATAACTTACAGAAGATTTCTCAGAGCTAGAAGGAGTTATAGAAGGGCCTATTATAGGGCTTTAGGGTGGAGAGGCTGGAGGAGGGCTACTATAAGGCTCTATAAACCCTAAGTTTAAAAGAGTAACTTCAGGGTTAATAGCATCACTTATAGTAGAAAAAAAGGCCAAATCGGGTAATTCCTTAATAGGTTTAGAGGAATATTCAGTTGTCTGTGCAGGGGGGGGGGCCTCTATAGCCTCAGAAAGAAGAAGAAGGTTCTCAAGCTTTTTTTCAGCTTCTAAATCAACAAAATCGCTATAAAAGCCAGAATTTTCAACAAAATCTCCTAATTGGGAAGTAAATATGGGGTCAAGTGGGTCCTAGGGAGGGTCTAAGCCAATAAGAGGGTTGGAAAAGGCTTGTATTTTAGCCTGGCAGGACTGAATAAATAAATAAAAAGCATTAATTAACCCTATAGCCTCAGTAGAATAGGTAGGGTTAGGATTAACAAAAGTAGTAGTGTTATACTCCATTTTTTTCAAAGAATCTGATGTGAAAGTTTGTTGTTTTTTGGTTGTGTATTTGAAAGTGTATTTAATAGAAAATACAGAGGGTTTATATAGTTTATAATAATCTATCCAAATAGATACATACTGTATCAAGACGGGGAGATATTCTATCCGATTTCCTAAAATTTTCTGATTTCAAATCAGTTAGGTATAAAATCGTACGATAGATATTCAATTTGATAAAGAGTTTAGAAATAATTAGTGGATTTTAGGAGGTTGGTTTTAGGTGTAGTAGTATTTAAGATTACCCTGCATGCAGGCCAAGCCAATAGGTATTAGTACTTGGAGATATAAGTAAATATCTATTAATTAGCTCCGTTATTATATTAAATATAATAAATATATAAAAATCTAGCTAAAACTCTCAGGTTAAGCTTTTAGAATAGTTTAATATAATATATAATTTTCTTATATTTTATTTTTAAGCAGTTTAAGATATAAATAGTATTTATAATATATAATTATATATAGTTATACTATAAAAGCCTTTAATATATATATATATATATAATAAAATACAAAAATATAATACAAAATACAAAATACAATACATGTATTTTGTATTGTATTTTAAATACATGTAATTAGTATAATACAAAAATACAATACAAATACATGTATTGTATTTTGTATTGTATTTTTGTATTTAGTATTGTATTTTTGTATTGTATTGTATTTTGTATTTTTTTGACTACCTCTGTATAATAGTACTAACTTTAAAAAAGGCTGTAAAGCTAGCTATAAAGCTAGCTGCAATAGAAGCTGTAATGCTAGTATTAACTGCAAAAAATCTTAATTTAAGCAAAAATTAGCTATAGAAATAATAGAAGCACTAAAAAAAAGCGCTTACTATTATCTTTATTATTAGAAACCTTTTTTTATAAGGTTTAGTTTATTATTAGAGGCTTTATTATTATTATTATAGCTAAGCAGAGGAGGTAAGTTGAGGAAGGTGTTATTTAAAATAGGTAGAAGATAAGGGCTAAAGTAGCTGAAGTTAGGTTATAAAGAAGAACTTATTGCAATTAATTAATATGCTAGCTAAAATCTAATGCATTTAATTAGCTAGAAAGTTATTAAGTAGGGTGAAAAAGACTAGTATAGTTAATCAAAGAGATTATAGCTTAAGCTGTGAAATGCTTTCTTTTTGCTTCTATAGTTAATTAAAAATTTAATTATAATTAGTAAATAAAAAAGAAGAGCAGAAAAATAATTGCTATGTTAATCTATATATAAATATTGCTTTTTTTTTATTAGACGATTTATAGCTGATTATTATGAGAGTTTCAAAAAATTCTAGAATCACTCTAACCCCCTGCAAGTGGCCAAAAGTTACAAAAAAAGGTACATTTAAGCCATTTTCCGCCCTTAATGGGATAATTCTAGCAGCGTTCACTATTTGACTAGTCCTATTTAGGTTTCCAAGTCAAGCCGTACCACTCGCCGGGTGTTAGCGATTGTGGGGGCTATCAAGATACTATGGTGTTATGGGTAAGTAAAACCTCCCGGGCTGGTAGCGTGGGGACTGACGGCCCACAGGAAGCACTGGAATAACTGCTGAATGGACGCTCTTTCGCCTGCAATCGATGTACCGCGCCTGGTCGGCTTGAGCCACAGATACCTGGCAGGGGTATTTTACTTTGGCCTGCAACCGCAGTAAGCCGGGGCTTTGACCGGCGCATTATGATCAATAGCGCCTGCTAATGGGTAATACCCACAGCAGAAGGATTGCCTGCAAAGTTATGAGTGAATGTACTTTCGAGTCCATGACGACAATCTCTACGAGCGCTGATCTATGGCATATCTATTCAAGGCCGGTTGAAGCCCTGCACGATACAGCCTAATACTGTTTTGGTCAACGACCGATCGACAATGACACTGAGTGAAGCTGTGTTAGATATAATCCTGACCACAGTACTTAAGGAGCTGGATGTCGGAATGCATATGCGCGTGACACTCGCTCCCGTCAAAGTTTCGAGCTCGTGTGTTCGACACTGATAGTTCGACTTTGCCTTATACTGGTGATACTCAATTTCATCATGAGCGCTCCTGAAGTCTTGGGGGGCTTTTTGCCCGGAACCATGCGGTTGACTGACTGTAAAACGCGTCTTCCCCAAATACTGAATGTTGCTGACTCGGATTAGTTACCACAAAGTCAGTCGTGCTTCAACCGACACCCTCTGATGACCCTCGAGATTCATTGGTAAGTTACTCTTGCAGCCGAGGCTTTGCTCCCGGATCAAAGAAGCTATGACATGCACTGACATTGCGATTCATTTGGCAGAACTGGTCTCGTATACGAAAGGCAGTTAACTTCAGCCTCGTTCTATTCTACGTGCTGATGACATTTGTACTTCTTGATATCTTCAACGTGGGATACGACGCGTACGTTGAGGCTTTTGAAATGACTTTCGACGACTACAATGCTATAGTTGCCTCGAATTACGCTGGGCTAGCCGTGGGATGTGTACTCTTCATTCCGCTCGTTTACAAGTACGGCCGTCGACCATTATATCTCGCCAGCCTCCTCATTCAGTTTGCGACTGCGATCTGGGCGGCAAAAGTTCACAAACTCGTCGAATGGATTCCTCTCATGGTGATACAAGGGCTCGGCGGTGCCATCAGCGAGACAATCGTGCAAATGACTATCGCGGACTTATTCTTCGTTCACCAGTATGCCACGATGAACGGTATGTTTCTTCTCTTCCAGTCGACGGGCGCGTTTCTTGGCCCAGTTGCTGCCGGGTACGTGGTCGTAGGCCAAGGATGGGAATGGCAATGGTGGTGGTGTGCCATTTTCCTGGGCGTCAGCTTAGTCCTCGTGTTCTTCTTCTTCGAAGAGACAGCATACACTCCGGTTTTACAAGGCCAGCCAGCAGTAACTCCTGGACATGAAGACCTGGAAACCGGCGCCATGGACAAAGGCGCTACCGAGGGAAAGCTGGAACTGGCCAAAGCGACGACGTCACCAGATGCCCCGTGTGTTCCTACTGATAGCACATGGTCTGAGCGGCTACGACTCTTTACAACAACGCCAGACAGTGTCGGACATCACGTATGGCAGCCCTTTATCCTCCTCGTACGCATCCCGGCCGTGGTGTATGCGGCATTCACCTATGGACTATTGCTATCAAACTTTGCGGCAATTGGCTCCGTTTCCTCTGGTTGGCTATTCTACCCCCCGTACAACTTTACCGCTGCCGGGGTTGGTCTGTTCAACATTGCGCCTTTTATAGGGTCACTTATCGCCACTGTGGTAGTGGCGCCGCTCAGCGATAAACTCGCTGTCAAGCTTGCCACTAGGAACGGCGGCATCTATGAGGCAGAAATGCGATTGTGGCCAGCTATCCCTGCGTCGTTGATTGCCTGTGCAGGTGTTTTGATATTCGGCATCGGGATTGACAAGGTGACTACCAACAGTAACTTAACTCGTGAGAGCGCAAACACTGACATTGTGTAGGGGCAATCGTGGGTCTTGCTCGCATTTGGATCGGCACTGTTTGGCTTTGGGTTTATCAGCTGTGCTGATATTGCTTTGTCCTATCTGACTGACACATGCCAGATTGTAGGTTGCCCACAAATGTAGCGTTGAACACTACTAACTATGTCTAGCTGATCGGTGATGCTGTTGTTGGAGTCATCTTCGTACGCAATGTGATATCCGTCATTATCCTCTTTACTCTCACACCATGGATCAACGCCATAGGTCTCCAGAGCATGTTCATAAATTTGGCTTTCATCACCCTTGCTATAACTCTAGGATTTCCATCGGCACTCTTGGCTCTTGGGAAAAGATTCCGCCGCAGTACTGCAGCATTGGCGGGAAAGTATGCCTCTCAGCAGCACTCTTCTCGGCGTATCTGAGTATGTTACGGTGATGGACGTACCGTAAAGGGGGAACAGCTAGCAATGGATTGGGCGTCTAGAAAGTTTAGAGATTACGTGCGATCGAATAATATACATGCTGTCTATCAATGTAATTCTTGTGCATCTCGTCAAGCATTTTATGTGTTGAGTGAAAAGCGATGAGCCAATCTAAGATTCAATTTTGTTGTATACTGTGTAATCACGAGAACACCATCAAGTTGGTCTCTGGAACCAATGAGCCTGGTATGTCACGGATCCGTATCCACTACTTTGTTCTGGACCAGACTTCCACCACCCCAGGGCCGGGGAACCATTCCGGCGGGATAGTACCGGTTCAGGAAATTACGTCAACTTAGATCTAGCTAGCTGGTCCTAGCTCTAGCCGGTATATTTCCGGCCGTCCTCCCTTAGCTCATTATTGTAGCTCTGCTTCTATATAACTACGATTTAAGCTGCGACATGTATTCATCGTCCTCATTAATTCCCATACCACTCATCCATCCACACTGATAATACCAACACTTGCCGCAAACATGAACTGGGAGACCAAAGCTGCCGCAAAGCGCTCTCAAGCGTTCGACTGTATCCCCGAGCAATGGAGGCTCTCGCAAGACGTTTTCTCTCGGCTGCGATTGCCACTCGAGACCTCACCAAACAATCTATTTGAATTGGATGTGGTCAGGTCCTCGGGAATCCTCACCCAGAAGGAACTCGAAATCACAGAGAATTATACTGTCTCGGAACTCCTTCATGCGCTAGCGACCAGCTCTTTGTCATCTGTTGAGGTGACCACAGCGTTTTCGAAAAGAGCTGCTATTGCGCAACAATTGGTAGGGAGCTTCCCAGACGTGGCAACTTGTTTCTTGACGTGCTAATAAGAGTACTTAGACAGGGTGTCTAACCGAGACTCTGTTCGACCAAGCGCTAGAAAGGGCTCGATACCTGGATGAGCTCAGGAGCCAGAACAAAGTTGCTGGGCCACTCCATGGACTTCCAATCAGTGTCAAAGACGGATTTCAGATCATTGGTACACAGGCCACAATTGGACTGGTGGCGTATCTTGACTATGTTTCCGATACAAATTCGCCGCTAGTCGACATACTCTTGGGCTTAGGCGCGGTTCTCTACGTGAAGACAAATGTCCCTCAGACACTGATGGTATGATCGCAGCTACTCTGATCTTCCAGATAAGGTGCTGACAGGTGGATCTGCAGACAGCTGATTCGCACAACAATGTCTTTGGTCGGGTCTTGAACCCCTGGAACACAGCCCTTACTTCAGGAGGGTCCAGCGGCGGAGAGGGCGCGTTGGTCGCGTTCCGAGGCTCCCCCTTGGGCATTGGCACCGATGTAGGAGGTTTGTCACAGCTCGGAAAGGGTTGATATCCTTTCGCTAAATATCAATAGGCTCGATCCGCATTCCCTCATTGTGCTGCGGAACTTACGGGTTCAAACCCAGCACAGCTCGTATACCCTATGGAGGGCAGAAAAGTTGTGCGAACCCTGGATTACGAACTGTTGTCCCCTGCGCTGGTCCGCTAGCGAACGATTTTGAGGCTTTGAGGATTCTCGTCAAGGCGGTCATTGATACGAGACCGGCCTTGCTAGATGCCTCAGCCATCGACGTCCCATGGAGGAATGTCCAGGTGTCCGCTGACCGCAAACTACGCTTGGGGCTGATGTCGGAAGACCCCCTCTTTCCTCTGCACCCGCCGGTGCGCCGTGCTTTAGACCGCGCGACAGCCGCTCTGGAACGAAAAGGTCATCAGATCGTTCGTTTGAGCCCCGAGTCTGGCCATGTAGCTGATGCGGCAGACGTGGCTTGGAAACTATGGACTTTGGATGATTCAGCGGACCGCGTTGTAAAATCAGCTGGTGAACCGGCTGTACCATCGAGGCTACGTATCTCCAGCGAGGCCGATGGCATGGACTGGGACTTTGTGCCGGAACTGAGCGGCCTGGATAAGCTCCAAAAGCTCTCCACGCTCAATATCAAGCGAGACGAGATTAGGGCAGACTGGAATCGAGTCTGGGAGGCTCAGAAGCTCGATGCTGTCATCGGCCCAGCAGCTGGACATACAGCTGTTGAGCATGACATGTATGGTCTGCCAGTCTACACCAGCCTGCAAAATCTTCTGGACGTGAGTTCCTCCAAAATCGAATCGCATACATTATGACTGACACATGGTTCTCTATGCAGTATCCGGCCTGTGTAATTCCATTCGGCCATGTCACAAGTGATGAGACCTCAGAAACCGTTGAGATCAAAGCGGGCCAAGGAGGAGCACCTTGTGAGTGACCAACTCTGAACAACCAACCACTTTGAACCAATTGCTAATGGGGTGTAGATCGCCCGGAAACTCTTAGCGGTGCGCCCTGTTCCATCCAAGTCTTCACAAGTCGAATGCGAGACGAGGAATGTCTCGGCGTTGCAAGTATCATTGATGCAGCTCTGAAGGCTGAGGCGAATTCTGTCAAGAGTAGAGCAGAGTAGACTAGAGTAGACTGGGCGGTTCCGTGTTTGCCAGCAAGCGCTCTTACGGTGGCTACCTTATTTTGGCATGCAGACCCGAAGCTTCGGAGGCCAGTGGCGCTTATGGTGCAATTGGATGTGTGCCAGGAGCCAAAAACCAGGGTTTTTCGATGATGTAAGCATGTATAATTTCCCTAATTATCAGCTTTTTGGGGCATTTTGCTGAATCTGATGATGCCTCCCTTATGCTGGCACCAGCTTAGCTTTATGAAAAGTCACTCTGTGAAACTTTAGATGAGACAGTATGCTTTAGGAATAGCTAGTATACTTTTAAGAGATTCTGCTATTTAGTCTAATATATTAAAAAATAAGGCTAGCATTAGGATTTAAATGCTAGAGTAGACTTTATATATTCTTATTTTATATTAGTTATATTTTAAGTATTAAAATAAATATTTTTTAATAACTTACTGTTATTATTAATATTATTGCTGCAGCTATAGCTATAGCTATTATAGCTTTAATTAATAATATTATTAATAAGCTTAGCTTTTAAGTAATTTAATACTTTAGTAATATAAAATAAGCATTTAAATATACTGCTTTACTGCTATATAGTAATTATAATAACTTCTATTAGATATTTTATATCTTAAAGAAAAACTTTATAAATATTATAGTTTAGCTATAATATTATAACTTTATTAAAAATACTTAGTATTAAAGCTTTAAGTATAAGCTAATAATTAGCTTATATATATTAAGCTAAAAGGTATATTAGTATATAACTTTAAATAAATTTTAAGTAGTATAAAATACTATTTTAGAGATATATTAATAAATACTTACTAGCTTTATTGCCTTCTATAATAAGGTTGTTAAGCAGTTAGACGCCTTATATATATCACTTTAGATTAAGCTGAAAGATAAGTATAGCTGCTTTATAAGCTATATTAAAGCAATAAATAAAACTTTTTTACTTATCTATATACTTATATAAATAAAAAAGAGGTTTATTAGTTATAAAGGCTAGCTATAGCAAAATATACTTTATGCAATCTAATTTAATAAAATATTTATATATATACTAGCAAGCGCAGAAAGATCTATAAACAACATAGCATTAATATAGCAAGCATATAGTTAATTGTTTAATCTGCTAGCAGGTTAGTACTACTTCAGAGATGTTAGATTTGCCTATAAGAAGGGTATTTTAACGCCTTTCTTCAGCAAGAAGTGTTAGCACAGGTATAAGAGTATTCAGGGGCGTAGTATATGCGCCTATATAGTATAGGGTTATAGATAGAGATATGTTATGATAAAATGTGATAATCCTCAGCATTTATGGGCATTTATTTGTATAGATAATTGATAGAGAAGGAATGTATTATGATGATTCTAGTTGATATTGTTGGCAGGTTGCATCCTAAGGTAGGGAAAAAGGAGGGGAAAGATAACCTGAAACATAAGCTGTAAAGCTCTTAATTACATAAGTAGGATTACATAATATAAGGGATTATGTAAGCATTTATAAAGTTATAGGTTATAATAAACTAAACACTTTTATATAAGGTTGTATATATAAAAGTCTATTTGTTTATTTTATATAGAATATTTAAGTAAGTAAAATATTATTATATTGTTATTATTATTATTATTATAATAAGACGTTATATGTTAACATCCCCCCTTAAGGTATATACAGTTGATTTAAAGGTATATAGCTTACTTACTTAACATATATATACGTTATAGGTATAAAAACTTAAAAACCTAGTGGGAAAAATAAGAAAAATATTCCTATATTGTATAATATGTTTATAACTAGTTAAAAAACTCTTATAAAATAACCTTATAGGTAAAAGTTTTAAGAGAAAAACTAGTATATTATTTCAGTAATAATATTATTATTATTATTATTATTGTTATTATTGTTATTATTATTATATTTATTATTATTACTATAAATAATATATAATAATGTGAAAAATATAACTTTGCCCAAAGGCTTAGTTAAAATATCAGCAATATTAGATTTAGTATTAATGTGAAATAACATTATATCTTTATTTAATAAAGAGTCTCTAGCAAAATGATATCTTATATCAATATGCTTAGATTTTTTATGAAATTCAGGATTTTCAGCTAGTTTTTTAGCTGCAATGTTATCTATAAATATTTTAGGCTTATTTATTAATTTAAATCCTAGATTTTTAAGATTAAAATTATAGGTATTATATAGATAAATAGCTTCTTTAACAGATTCAGTTAAAGCTATATATTCAGCTTCACAAGTAGATAAAGCTACTGTTTTTTGCTTTATAGAGCTATAAGATATAATATTATATAAGCCCCAGCAAAATATATAAGCTGATGTAGATTTTCTATTATCTAGGTCTCCAGCCCAATTAGAGTCTGAATAACCTATTAAATCCTAAATTATATTATTATTGCAGTTATAATAAATCCCTTTATTAGGATATTTATTTAAATAACCCTATAAATAATCTAAAGCAGAAAAATGCTCTTTAGAAGGGTTTGTAGTATATCTTGATAAGATATTAACTGCAAGAGCTATATCAAATCTAGTTTTTAAAGCTAGATATAGCAAAGCTCTAATTTGCTGTTGAAATTGTAATATTTCTTCCTTAGTTGCATAACTTTTGTTTATATGCATTTTTATATTATCTTTTATAGGTGTTATTGATAGGTTTATATTAGTTTTATTATATTTATTCAATATCTTTTGTATATATTTCGTTTGATATATAAAAATAGACTTATTTTGCCTATTTATATCAAACTTATAACTTAAAAATATATTAGGCTCCCCTAATAGTTGAATTTTTATATATTGCCTTAAATTATTATATATATAATCACTAATAGCAGTATTATTAGCTGCTAGTAATATATCATCCACATGGCAACATATTATAGCTTTATATTTATTTTTATATAATATATATACTGCTTCATCATAAAGTGAAACAATAAATCCCAATTTTAATAATATTCCTTTTAAATAGTTATACCATAGTCTAAGACTTTATTTTAAACCATATAAAGCTTTAATAAGCTTACAGCAATATTTATTATTTTTTGATTTATAGTTATAATTAGGATTAAATTCTAATTTACCAGTAGTTTTATTATAAATAAAACCAGCAGGTATAGCAGTATAAATATCTATATCTATATCTGCGTGAATAAAAGCTGTAGTTACATCATATTGTAATAAAATCCAGCTTTCTTTTATAGCAAAAATTACTATAAATCTATAGCTCTCAGGTCTACAAGTAGTAGAAAAAGTTTCTAAATAATCAATACCAATATATTGATTAAAACCTTGAGCTACCTATCTTGCTTTATATTTATAGGTATTATTTATTTTATCTTTTAATTTCATAGTATATACCCATCTACCGCCTAATAGATGAATATTATCAGGTATTTGTATAATTTTCCAAGTATTAATATCTTCTATTTGACTTATCTCTAATTGCATAGCCTGAATCCAATTATCTTTATAAGGAGAATTTAAGGCTTGCTTAATATTAGAGGGCTCGTCTAATGTAATAACTGATAGTATATAAGAAGCTTTTTCTATAGAACTGGTTCCAGCAGTTCTATTATTATCAGTTATAACGTTATTATTTATTTTATATATACTAAAAGCAGGGCAGTCCTAAATAGTAAATAATAGTGCACTTTCAGTATTATTAACCGTATTATTAACCTATTGGTAGTCTTTTTTAGCTTCTTCTGATAGAGAGGGGATCTCTATTAATAACTTAGATTTTTCTTTATTTATTTCTCCATTATTAATACTAGTAGTTTTCTTACTATCATTATGTGAAATACTCATACTAGTATTAGTACTATAACTATCATTATAGGATATAGTACTATAATTGTTATTGCTAGTATTAATATTATTATTATTATTATTATTTATATTTTTATTAATATTAATACTAGTCTCATCACTTAGATTCTTAAGAGCAGAATCTTTAGTAATATTATTGCTATTTATAGCAATATTTTTATTACTATAAGAGATAGATTGACTAGATATATCTCTTTGTGGATTATATTAGGCAGTACTCTGTCTATCGTTATTAGGCATAGTACTACTATTAGTATCCTTAAAGCAGGTATTTATGCTTATAGGAAGCTTTTTATGATGAGAAATAAAGGTATTCTCTAGGACTTCAACGTCACGAGACTATAAAGCTCTCTTTAGTTGCATATCCCAGACTTTATACCTATTAGATCTATAATTAATTATAAAACCTTAACATGCTCTTACGTCTAGTTTCTTAATTTTAGGATCTTTATTCTTATAGTAGCATATGCTACCCCACACCTTAATATTATTTATATTAGGTTTTGTTTTATTTTTTATTTCATAAGGCGTTATATAATTAATAGAGGAATGTGGAGTCCTATTATGCATATATAGAGTAGCATAAAAGGCTTCACCCTATAAGTAGTGTGGTAAACCTGAGTTATATAGTATTATTCTTATTTTATTAACTATAGTGCGTATAGTACGCTCTATAAGTCCGTTAGGTTTATGCATATAAGGAGGTCTTATATTGTGGATAATCCCACTACTTGCATATATAGGTTTAATGCGTTTATTATTAAATTCTCTACCTCCATCAGTAGATATTTCTTTTATTCTTTTATTATTATTATTATTATTTACTTCTGCTTAAAATTTAAGAAAAGCATTACTTATAGTTTCTTCAGTTTTATCTTTAAGTAGTTTTCCCCAGACGAATCGGGTATATTTATCTATAAAGATAATAAATAAATTATATTTATCATAAGTAGTAGGCGTTATAGGCCCACATAAATCTGAAGCTATATAATCTAGATAATCTAGATTTTTATTATGAACCTGTGATTTACTAACCTTAGTTATAAATTTGCCTTCAAAACAGGCTTTGCAAGGTAGTAATTTATTATTATTATTTATATTTATATCTGAAATTGTATTATCTTTTATTTTTAAAAGACTTTGTATATGAATATGGCCAAGGCGTTGGTGCCAAAGTTGGAGGCTATTATTATTATTATTATTTATATTATTATTAATTATAGTATTATATATATAATTATTGTTATTATTGGTAGGAAATTGGAAGAAATATAAATTATTTCGTTTTGCCCCCATAGCAATAATACAATCTTTATTAATATTATATAAAATAGGTTGTTTCTATATAATAGAAGCAATACCTAATAAATCTAACTTAGATTGACTAAGTAGATTAATACCTAGTTCAGGTATATAATAAACATCTTTTAATATAATTTTATTATTATTAGGATATATAATTAAATCACCTTTTAGTAAAGAAGTAATTTCTTTTGCTTCTCCCCATTTAATGGGTTTATTTATTTTTATTTTATTTACTAAAAGAGTGTGGTTTTTGACTACATGTATAGTAGCCGCAGTATCAATATAAAAATCAACCGTTTTTTCAATTTGGTTATAACTTCTTGCTTTTCCTTTTTCCTTAATAATAGACTGGTTAATTAAATAACCTAAGGAAGGATTATTAGTATTTTTATTTATATAATAAGGAGGAGTAGTAGTATAACCTACATTTTCAAAAATAATATCTTCTTCTTCTTTTTCAGAAGATAAATCCATTAATTCTATAGAATCAGGATTATTTAAAGATATATAAGGGGTAATATTGCTAGCAGTAGTTATATTAACTACTTCTTTCTTTTTTTCCTTTATTGCACTATTAGTGGGTTTTTTCCACCAACTAGGTGCTTTTTCAGGATGTAAGAAAGCGCAATTTTCTTCAGAATGGTTTGTTTTCTTGCAATCTTTGCAGTAGAAACCTTTCTGTTTTTTCCAGGGTTTTTTAGATATTTTATTATTATCCTTCTTTTTATTATTTTTATTATTTTTATTATTTTCCTGGTTTTTATTTTGCTTTTTATTATACTTATTACCCTTAGTAGTAGTATTATTAACTACTTCTTTGCCTCCTTTTCTTTTATACTCGTCTAAAAGACTAGCATATAAAGAGTCAAAGGTATAGGCAGAAGGGTTAGTCCTAAGAGACTGAGTTATAGAGGTTATAAAAGCCTCAAAAGTCTCATTTAGACTATTAAGTATATAAGCTATAACTACTTGATCAGATAGTCTTAGCTGGTTATAGGATAAGTTATCTATAAGTTCTTTTATTTTATTTATATAGTCTTCCATAGAATCAAAGTCATCTAAGGAAGTATTAAAGAACTCTTTACAAGTTAAAAACTCATTTATAAAACCTATAGGCTCATATAGCTTTTTAAGGTGATCCCAAGCTTTAAAAGCACTATTATCATCCTTAATTACTCTTAAAAGGCCATCTTTACAGAGTAATTATATATAGCTTAAAGCCTTATTACCTTTATCTGCATTAATATCAGATTCAGGTTTAATTAAATCTATAGTTATATCTTTACTTATAAAGAAAGCTTTAATATATATAGCCTATACCTTATAATTCTTAGAGCCTATAAGCTTAAGCATATCAACCTTTAAGTTAGCTATTATTACCTTATAGGATGTAATATGTAGTTGCAAGCCTTATGAGGGTTAAACAACAGTAAGGTTATATAACTACAGAAGCTATTAGATATATAGTATAGTGGTTTATATAGTTATATTATAATACAGCTATAAACCTAGAGGTCTAAAGTTCAACTGTAAAAAAAGAAGAGTTTTTCTTTATAACCTTCTCTTTAATTAAGATCTTCTTCAGTTAGACTGTAGTCTGACTGAAGAGATAAGTATCCTATATAGTAAATCGGTTAAGAAGAAGTCTGTCAGGCCGTAAATATAGGTCTAAACCAGATTGGTAGTAGACTAGAGGATAGTTTGAATAGATAATCTGAGGGATATAGATCGAATAAAGCAGTAGTAAGAGACTGTCTGCTTAGAGAAGGATTGATAGAGGTATAGTTGATTTATATAGGATTAGTTATATAGATTTGAAGAAGGTATATCTCATAGAACCAAACTACTAGTCCAGCTAGTATATCTGATTTTGCAAAGGTAGTATAGATAGAAAATCGTTTGAAGGAGTGTTTTTCGGTATATATAGCCTTTATATATAGATAAGGCTTAATAGGGAGGTAAGGTAAAAGTAAAGAAGTAGTAGGAACTGAAGTAATCTCTGAGCTGGGCTCATAACCTGTTAGCATAGGTATAAGAGTATTTAGGGGTGTAGTATATGTGCCTATATAGTATAGGGTTATAGATAGAGATATGTTATGATAAAATGTGATAATCCTTAGTATTTATGGGCATTTATTTGTATAGATAATTGATAGAGAAGGAATGTATTATGATGATTCTGGTTGATGTTGTTGGCAGGTTGCATCCTAAGGTAGGGAAAAAGGAGGGGAAAGATAACCTGAAATATAAGCTGTAAAGCTCTTAATTATATAAGTAGGATTACATAATATAAGGGATTATGTAAGCATTTATAAAGTTATAGGTTATAATAAACTAAACACTTTTATATAAGGTTGTATATATAAAAGTCTATTTGTTTATTTTATATAGAATATTTAAGTAAGTAAAATATTATTATATTGTTATTATTATTATTATTATAATAAGACGTTATATGTTAACAAGAAGTATTATTAGGCTGAAATAAAGGCATATATTAATATAATATTAGCAAAAGAGATATATAATATACTTCACACTAGCAGAAGAGTAAGGATTAAAAACCTCTTTAGCAATATAAAAAAGCAGTAGTTTCTGCTTAAGAACTGCCTAGCAGAATACTCCTATAAAAATTAAATCAGAATAATATATATAGTAACTGCAGTTCACAACTTTATTGCTTTCAAACAGCAGAATAATATACCTCTTAACCTTATATAAGATTAAGCATTAGAGATAGCAAGAAGATAAGCAAATAAAGTGGTTAGTATAAAGGCTAGCAAAATAGTACAGTATAATATAGCGATCTAAGTATAAAAAGCTTTCAAGGTGAAGCAGACTTAAAAGAGAGATAATAATAATAGCAGATATAGCAATAATAATAATATAATTAAAATAGTTATATAATATAAAGTTAGCTAGCAAGGTAGGTTATTAATATTAATATTAACTTTAATATTAAAGTTAACACTAGAAGTAGAGAAAAAAAAAGCTCTTTTTTTAATATAGTTAATTTAGCAAAAAAAGCTAATAATTATAAAAAAAAATCATATATTATTTAACAACTAGTAAACACTAGCAAACAAATTAATAATTAGTTATTAAGTATAATATTAAGCCTATTTAACTGCAATTTAACTAAAAAAGCCTCTTTCTTATTAATTAACTTAATACTTAACTAAGCAACTACTTCTAATATATAAGCTTTAAAGTATTAAATAATATGCAATACTATGCCAGCCCTAACGCAATACTTAAATAACGCTTAAAAATCACAGCTTGCTATGTTAACGTCGCTTAACCTTACCTTATAAAGAGCAGAGATCACCTCTCTAAGTTGATTAATCTCCTACTTAATATACCTACTAAATTTATTAAACTAATAACTTCTCTCTTTATTCTACTTTATTAAGCAGCATCAAACTAGCTCTACTAATAAAGCTATAATAGGTATAGCAGCATTTACTATAAGATTATCTCTAAAGTTATTAAAGTTTAACTGCTTCTTCTTTTAATATTAAAAAGGCTTGCTAAAGGCTACTCTAACCTCTTTTGCTTCATCCTTATTATCAGAAGTAATCTTAATAGCATTAGCACTGCTTACTTTAATAATAAACTAGCTTATTAACATCTAATTAAGCTATAAAACTCTACACTTATTAATAAATAGAAAGCCTTTTTTTTTAATAGCCTGCAGGTAAAGGTTCTTAGTGATAAAGTTCTACTAGCAATCTTCTGATATATATATTATATCAAACTTATTATTATACTTAACGTTTAAGCAGAAGAAGCTTTTAACTTTATGCTATTTATATAATAACAACTTAAACTTATTAATAAAGGTCTTTTAGATATATTTTAGCAGCTCTAAAAACTCTATTTATATCTACAGCAAAATATTACTTATTATATAGTTAATATATAAGCTTTAATTATTAAGTAAGTTCTTTTTATTAACTTATTCTTAAATTAAAATAAAAAATAGCTATAAAGCTTTATAAGACTAAATAACTCTTACTATTAATAAAAAGCAGAAAGTATAATATTAATATAATAGCAGCAAAAGCATCTCTATATCTTCTCTAGTATTAGAGATCTTTATATTATTTTAAATATTATTACCTTCTTTATTATTAAAAAGAATGCTTAGAATTATTATTATAGTAGCTATTATTACTATTATTATCTAACTGCAAAAGAAGATATAAGAGTTAATAAACCTCTTATCTCTCACTTTCTTCTGCAAAGAATTTAATACTAATAAAAACCTCATACTAGTAATCTGTTTGCAGCAAAACGACGCATTAAAAAGGCAGTGAATTAACGCCTCGATCGCTGGTTACAGCAGTACGACGAGGCCTCTGAGACAGTGGCGGCGGGGGTTAAAAGTCCTGGTTTTTGGCTCCTGGCACACATCCGATTGCACCATTAAGGTAAGTAGGGGATGCGGGGAACCCTGGAACCCAGAAAGATAAGATACTCGATCTAGTCCTCTCTTGGGCTAGGCTCTACGCTATATATAAGGGTGAACATATTCCCCCGACAACCTCAGCCGAGGTCGTGATGTGCCTTGAATTCGCTTCCCCTATTGCAATCGTACATAACGACAGTAGTCCTGAGCCTCGCCATTGGATTTCTGTAGCTACGGCTAACCCTCCTGCCTTTGCGATTATCTCGCTGTTATCAAAATGAGTGTGCAAAGATCGTGTGACCGCTGTCACGCCATCAAGGAACGGTGCGAATGGAGCCGCGGCTCATCCACAGTAAGCCACTTCTGTGTTCAGTTCTACTCCTTCAGGTGATGATCAGAGCTGCAAGTGTGTCTACACTTGAGATTTCCTATAGGCGGCTCTTCTGGCTCTATGAACTTCATCGAGGCAATGGTTGACCCTAAATGTTGTAGTGCCGTCGATGCACACGCCTGCGACACGAGTGCAAGAGTGTGCGTCCACTGAAACCACCAGGACGTCGACCTCAAGTCTATACCCACACTTATGCAGAGGCTGCGCCGCCCGTCAAACCTCTCTCATTCCAAGACATCATAACAAGCAATATGACAATGGATGAGCTCCGCGTGATCGACCGCATGATGTCCTCCAATGCCGGCGTCGAGATTTTCCTGATGGGTCCGACATTCACCGAGAACCATCGTCAGCTTCTCATGTCACAGATTGTTGCGTCAACTTTGAAACTCAAGGATGCTCTCATCGCCTCGTCGATGGCCTGGGCGAATGACGAGGCCGACGCAAGCGAGAGCTACCGCAAGGCATCTGCTGCAATTCAATGCCTTTCCATGTTTGAGATCCACGACGTCGCGGACGTGTCTACGTGCACCACACTGGGCGGCATGCTGCATACGTTTGCTCTCAAGCTCAGGGCTGACGATGTGTTTGTCATATGTACTCATACTCTGGAACGAATCAAGCCGATATACGAATCAAAGCAACATATTGAGCCCTCCAAGCTCTTCCTGCTGACTTGCCTGGTCCTCGGCGAGATATTCGAATGCCTACTGCGATGTCGAGTACCTCCTTTGAGATACAGGCCGCCTGACGACCTAGAATATGTCGATCGGTTCGTGGGGCTCTGTGGAACTCTCCTACCGCTTCTTCATGATGTCTGCGAGCTGAGCCATGCTCTATCCTTTGCAGACGAGAGTGACTGGGACGCCATCATGAGTGCTCTGTCTGACGTGGAACGCATGGTGAGGGATTGGACACCGTCTGCGCCTAAGGACTTCATGATGTCGTTCACAGCCATTGAGGTGGCACATTTACTCTGTCAAGCCCAGACGATGCAGACAGCAGCTCTTTTAATCATCCATCGACTGCGATATCCATCGGGTGTCGCGGATGAGGAGGCAGTGGCCATGGCTTCAACTGTCCTGCGCCAGTTAGAGATGACGCGGCAAACAACCGGTAAAAAAGTCAACTGCGTCGATCTGGCTATACTGGTGGCAAGTTTCGAGTTCCAAGGCAACGATAGATCAATCTGGGAGGAGAAGTTTCCGGCTCTCATGGGATACTCCCCTCAACACCAAAGTCGCCTTCACGGAATAATCAAATCATTTTGGGCAGCAAGAGACAGCGGCCAGCTTCTCTATTGGTACAACCTTGCTACGGCTGTCACATACTGAAGGTTTTTTTTTTCCCACGCTAGGGGTCTTTGAATGAGCAAACTTATGTGGCTATTCCTGTAAGATTTTAACAAGTATGGATCTTCGAGTTTGATAGTTCAAAACTTGCTGGCGAAACCTGCAGCCGAGACCTCGACTGACATTTTGTCGAACCTCTCGTCTTCACACAAATAAGCACTTGGGAATCCTTGAGGAATCTCGCCATGAAGCGCCATCTTCGCGATGGCCTCGCCACTCAACCAAGCTTTATCCATGCCATGACCATTGTACCCCCCTGCAATCCACTCGTCATTCCCTGATCGACCAGTCATATGCGGCGTCAGCCTTCCAACAACTGGCAAGCCATCTGAGGTGAAGCCCATGATTCCCGACCACACTTGGCGCTGGCCAACAGGTTCTGTCTCGCGGAGGAGTCTTGGCAAAATTGACAGGAGGTTGTTTTGGGCATCAACTGCGACTTTCGAGTCATCGTTTGAGAAACAGTCTTCAACCTTCTGCACTTCACCCCCAATCCAGATGTCGCCAGTATGCGCATTCTGCTGGGCATAGTACAGTCCCGTCGATAGCTCTTCGGTCTCTGCATTGTACGTGCTTTTGGTTACATGCGACCACGAAACGTCTTGTCCCATCCTGGGAAATGATGGTCCTGGTGCTTGTCTGGACATCGTGGCTCTCAATGGCCATAACTTTCCGACCAAAGATGGCAACAAATATGCAGAGTATCCGTTAGTGCAATGGATGACCTTCTTGGCGCGGATGACTCCTCTCGGAGTTTCCAGGCTGTATGGGTACGAATCAGCAGTGTTATGGCAGATACCAGTTACGGGGGTATTCGTTTCGAGAAGAAATCGTCCCGGAAACTTCTCAAGAAGCGAGCTGAAGATTGCAGTGAACAGGCGATAAGGCCATAAGGCTGCTGCTCGCAATTGTATCGCTCCCCCATCAACTTCTTTGAAAAAGTATTTCTGAGCGAGAATGAGCTTATGCGCCAGAGCTGGGGACGCGGCAATACTCACAGTCATGATCTCTTCCTTGGAGATGAACTTAGACCCCATAGTTCTCGCCCCAACCACATCCTTGATCATCGTCTGGTTGAGCTTGAACCATTCCAGCGTGTCCTGGTCGAGTCCCGCGACAGCCTCCACGGTGCGGAGCTCTACCGCTTCGCGATCAGCCGGGTCGAAAGCTGCAACGACTGCTTCCAAGCGGGTAATGTTTGCCTCTGCAAAACGCAGGATCTCTGCCGCCCGATCTTTGCCAAGCGTCTCAGCGTGGAATGCGAACATGGAATCCGCCTCTGAGATCAAATGACCGCCATTGCGGCCTGTAGCGCCGCTCACCGCATTGCGTGCCTCGATCACGGTAACGCGCAGGCCAGCCGCTTCAGCTGAGCTGTCGTGGAGCAATGCATGTGCAACACCGCATCCCGTAACACCAGATCCGACCACGGCGATGTCCGTTTCTTGTGGAAGCTCAGGGGATTGAATCGTTGCCACTGTTGGATGAGGCGGCTCCTGCCACGCAGATACTGTTGGGTGCGGGACTGGAAGCCCTACTGGAAGAACCAGTCTTTCTAGAGCCTGCTCCTTGAGGTCTGTGACGCGTGAGAAATTGCATCAAGTAAAAGTGAGGTGACGACTTCACTCACGGTCTCTATGAGCCATTGCCGCTGTCTTCTTCGGAGACCATTTACTGTATACTACAAGGAGGAGATTCTTCAGTTGGAAAAGATGTTTTGTAAATTGCCTTGTGTAATGACCGCACTTATACGAATAGCACCGGTGGAAACTCTCTTGCCACGTAAACCGAATGTCGACGGCCATACATAACAATACGCAAATTGGCTGGAAGCAACATGCAGTCACGTAGCACGTGGATACTGGAAACTAGACTCCAGGCGCCGGTAAATTGCCGGTCTAGCAATGTCCCGGGTCTCACCGGCCCTTGGGGTAGTGGGTGGACTTATCGAAAGCCTCTACCTACCTTAGTATGCCGCGTGAGTTGGGGCCGCTGCATGCTAATCGTGCCTAGCCCCTACTATTTAAGATTCCAAGCACGTTACTGACCTAAGTAGGTGCTTATTAGCTAAATAAACAAAGTACTTATATGAGTAATTAAAACCTATAAATCTACTTTAACTTATTTTAAAATTATTTTTATTATACTACTATTTATATTATTATATATATTATATAAGCATATTACTCGCCCGCAACTCAACTGCCTTGTCCCAAGGCAACAAGCTCCCGCAGAAACTCCTATGGCTGCCGCCTCTGCCGCTACTAAGATCTGACACTGCGGCTGCCATTCTGGGGTTTCGGTGCCTGCGCCTGGGGAGTTTGCTTTATGCATGTAAAATCCAGCCTCCAACAACAAAGCGTCTGAGCAAACAACGCCCTCGAGCCAGAAGGAGCCAAAAGACTCGATCCAACGAGGCTTCCGTTCTAGTGCCTGCCGCTTCACCCATGCAGCCAACAGAGGCTGGCTTCAAACCCCCCTGCGTTTGTTCTGCAGGTGCGTCGCCGCAAACTCACGATACTGCTGCCCTGCTGTATGACATGACGCACTTGAAGCATTCACTTTGCCAACAATCCTGCGACAACGCCAAATACTGGTTTTCATTTCGTATCGACTGCGACATTTATCCTCCTCATCCAAGTCGACGGACGATAGCCCTAAAACCTCTGATTAAGCCCCAAGGTCATAGTAGATGCAGTTCCCCGTCCTGAAGTTGTAGATGAACGAATGCCGGCTGGCATTCCTCATCTCCCACGCCGCCTTCGACTTGACCATCTCGGCGTGGATCTCCCGCACGTACTTCTTCTCCGCCGTCGTCACGCTGTGCTCCAGCTTCCTCCAGCTCTCCGCATCCGACAGGCACGTGTCCCTAATCATGTCCATGACCTGATCCGTCGTCTCCACGGCCAAGATGGGCCCGTCTAGGAACGAGTCGACCAGGCTCGCCGCGCTGAACTGCGCCTGCTCCACCACCGTCCGCCGGTTGAACTTCTTGCTCCGCGTCCCCGCCACCATCACCCGCACATCCTGCTCGTGCTCGATGACCGGCGTCGATTCGGACTGCTGCGCGCCGCGCATCTTGGTCACCGCCTTGGAGTCGCGTTCGCGCATCTCGCCCCGCAGCCACGACAACAGCTGCGCGATCGGCAGGTCGACGTCCGGCGTGTCCTTCTTGTCCATCGTCTTGACCTTGACGATGGCGTCCTGCTTGATGATGACGATCCAGCAGTAGCCCTCGTCGCGGTTGCGGGCCAGCAGGTCTTCCGGTGATCGCGCGTCTTTGGCGAGCTCCGCGCTGATGCCGTTCGCCCAGAGCGTCTGCAGGATTTCTATTCCCATGGATCGCAGGATCGCAGCGTCGAAACTGGCGACAAGCGCATCGCACTGAGAACATGTTAGCAACCTGATGAGAAGAATGCTCGTTGTCTTGGCCTACTCTTCGAGTGTTGTGGAAGATATTATTGGTATCTTCCTCCGTCTTCTTGAGGAACGCTTTCCCGCTCATCTTGGGTGCCCTAGATAGCTTCTCCCAGTTGAGATTGAAGCCCACGGCGTGCCGTTCTTCGTAATGGCTACCGATTCTGGGTCGTTTCTCTCTGATCAAGCTGTCATACCGGCCACCGGCTGCAAAAACGTCTTTGACTTTCTTGTCGTAGACGCAGGAAAACATGATTCCTCCCGTGTAGAAACTCTCCTTGAGACTGTTAAGGGGGGTGACGTAAATCTTGCTTGCGACTCCGAGTCGTTTGGCATATTCCGAGACTTCTTTCAGATGAGCCAGAGTTGATGACGCTCTTCGATACATGTCTGTCCCCTCGAAGATTGACTTCAACTTGGAGAACGCCTTTGAGGGGGTGTCTAACTGAATTAGCTTGGCTCATCCGTGTTCTAGGCAGGATTGACATACCTCTGAAGTCGAAACGTTGCAACTCATCCACGCTCGTAGCCGATAAGCCAACGATAGGAGATCGTAATTGTACCCTGATCTTCTGCCAAGTCTGGCTGTGGATGTTCAGGTTGCTGAGAATGTCAGCGGCAGCTCTTCGCGACACAGGATCTACACGACAGTGGTCAAAGATCAGCTGCAAAAGATCCGAATGGCCTAGATGGAAGCACATCTGGCTTGATGACAAAGATGGAAAGACGCCGATGATCTCGTCAAGAACTTTGAGAACCTCCGCTTCTTTGAGGGCCAGGTCTAAGGTATCGGTCGTGACGATGTCAAAGTCAACCTCGCCAAACATCAGAGGCTGGCCCGTGTCGTTTCTATCGCGGAAGACGTTGCCAAAAGTGAAGATCCGCTGGACGCTCGCGCTTCCGCTAGCTTTTGCCAACATTCGCGCATGGCCCATGGTAAGATCGAATGGCAGCTGAAGCACCATCCCGTTCGCATCCAGCAGCCTGACGGCGTTCGAGTCGTTGTAATGCGAAGAGCGAGGGTACAGGCAGTTCCTTTGGCACTCCAGTGCGCCGTGCCGGCGGAAGATGTCTATCAGCGTTGCCTTGACGGTACTCAGGTTCACCAAATCCGTCTCGCTGGGGCTCGTCTCGTTCATGTCCCACGCATAGTCTTTCGCCTGCTCCACTGGTCGCGCAAACAAGGTCGACAGCATCTTCTTGTAGTAAGGCGAACTAGGATCCGCAAGACCCGCGAGAGTGCGCCTGATGGTTTCGCTTTCCATCTGGACGGGCAGTTTTCCACTCTGCAGCAGCTCAGCGCTGGAAGGACGTTCCTTTGGATTGTGTGTTAGTAGAGAAGTGACAATCTCGGTCTGTATCTTGTCGGCTGGTTTGAAGTCTGATGGGAGCACCGGGGGTGGTTGACGAAGCTGCTCAATCACCATGGCTCTTTGCATGCCTAACATAGGTGTATAGCACATTTCGAAGAAGATGATTCCAAGTGAATACATCTATGCACTGATTAGTATCCCAGGTTGAATTCTGGACAAGGGCTCTTACATCGACCTTGGAACTGTACATTCCTTGTGAGCCAGATCGCACCTCCGGGGCCGCATACGATGTTGTACCGATGCTTCTGGTGATGTCGTCCGATTCCATGGCATTTGGCAGGCTTCTGTCAACAGCGAATTGGCCGCTCGTGGCCAGACCAAAGTCTCCAATCTTAACATTATCCGTCCCGTCGCTGCTGTGGGCGATGAAGACATTTTCCGGTTTCAGATCTCGATGAACAATGCTGAGACCATGAATATGAGCAAGGCCTTCGAGTATTTGTCGGAATAAGCGCCATATCTCAGGGGTGTTTTGATACAGCTTTCGGGTGATCAAATCGCGAAGTGTCTAACCACGGTTAGTAGATAACAGGTTAGACGTGAAGACAGAACTCACTCGTTTCTCACAATATTCCATAGAAATGTAGAGGATGGTTCTGAAGGGCCGCTGAGATCTGGCTCTAGCATGCGCTCGAACATGCCCGACAGCCCGGTTGCTGTCCTCTTCCTCGGATTCGCTGTCTTCCTCTGAGTCGTCTTCATCTTCCTCTGAGTCGTCGTCTTCTTCCTCTTCAGAATCATCGTAGCCGAACTCAATCTGTGGGTGACTCGACGACATGAAGTCCAGTCCTCCAGTGCTCGTAGCAAAGTGGATCGCTGGGCTCTGGGAAATGGTGTCTTTGGAGTCCTCCGTCATGTCCTCTGTGGAGGTGTCACCCTCGGTATCCGACTGGTCCGCAATCTCCTCGACCCAAGTATTGTAGTAACGAACCACGGCTGGGTGACTCAGCTGGGATAGAAGTCGGACTTCCTTCAAAATTTCTGTGAGACTGGCCTGCGACCGCTGGCTGACTTTTTTGATAGCATAGATCTGTCCGTCGAGCTTTTTCCGGGCCTTGACAACCTCTCCGAAGCCTCCCTTTCCTAGACGGCCTTCCTCATCAAAGTCCTCCCGGTAACGTGACGAGGTGGCTCCCCTGTTCATTAAGATTCCTCTGTTTGTTGATTCGCGCCTGAGCCTCGGCGGCATGGGCGACAAAGAGCCTAGGGAATGGTAGCTCGACATGATGGCAGTATTGTCTTCCACCACTACCGGCGCGTCTGTGGCAAGAAACTCGCTTGAGCCGAGCTCGAAAGCGCGAGGTCTCTTCTTGGGGTCCATCTTGAAGAACTTCGTGACCAACTCGTGCAATGGTTTCGAAAGAGATATGGAATCGAAGACATCAGTCGGCGACCGATACTTCTGGGGGACGTCAAGCCCAAAGATCATCTGCAAAAAGACGAGGCCAAAATCCCAGATGTCCGTCTTCGCTGTATAATGCGGCTTCGATGAGGCTGCAGTCTCGGGTGGCAGCCAATAGGCAGACTTGGCAGAGCTAAGGCCAGGTGGTGCCTGGCCTTTCGTAGAGATGTTGTGCAGTTCTCTCTGGTAGCTCACATCAGACAACTTTGGCACCACCTCCCCAGTTTGCTCTCTGAAAAGCAGGATATTCCCCGGATGAATATCTTGATGAACAAGCGACTTGTTATGGAGGAAGTTCAAGGCATCCAAGAGGTCTCTCGTCCAAGCGCGCACCTTGCTGGTGTCTAGACGATCAGCAAGGTCCAGCAACTCAGCTAGGGAACCTTTTTCGGCGCTGGGGGTAAGGATGCTGACGGTCCAGAGATGCAACGACGACTTCTCTGCTTTGTTCTTCTCCTGCTCCACCCTGAAGTCCAGAACCTCAAGCAAGTTTCGATGGCGGACCTTTTTCAGCGTCTCAAGCTGGTTCTCTAGGGACTGGACTTGCTTCTTGAAAACAGCAATGTCCTTTGTGGCAGGGCGCAAAGCCGTCTCCTTCAGGGCCAAGTTGGGGCATTCTTGGCCACTGGGAACGATGGGCCAGACAGAATAGACGGAAGAAAGGGGACCTTTTGCGACTTCAGACTTTCCGAACACAGCCTGGAATGAGATGATATTTCCAGTCTTGTCTGTGGTCTGACAGGGACGATCGAAGACGATGCGCCCGCTCTCGGTACCGTTTACCCCACCCATGGTGCTAAGCGGCGACATCCCGTTGGGGTTTTTCTTCTTGCGCGACTCCTTGGCCTTCTCTTTCTGGCGCTTAAGTTCAACCTGCAGCAAGCCGCCGAGTACTCTCTCTTCCTCCTTGTTCTCTTCCTCTTTCTTACGCTCCTCCTCTTCTCTCTGTTCCTGCGCCAGTTTGGCAAGGAATGCTTCGTGGGTGGCCCTCTCTTCTTCCAGTGACGGCAACTCACGACCTTTCGCCTTGGCTTGCGCGGCGTCTTCCAAGATGTCTCTCAGTCCTTCCACAATACGATCTACCATCTCCTGCTCCTCAGTGGCGAAGACCCTCGGCTGTATCTCGAGATACTTCTGAAGTTTGAACAGCACGACCTCACGTAGGTCGCCCGTATCTTTCAAAGTCAATAGAGGTGGGCTCTTAGGATACGTAGCTGTCATTACGACGCTCAACGTGACGGCGAAGTCTTCATCAGAAGAAGCCTTGATGCGAACGTCAAACGCAGGTTCTGATTTCTGGTCAGGTATCAGCACTGCTTTTGCGCCGGTGAGTCGCTATCGATGATGACGTCTTTACCTTCCAAGCACTCTGCGTCTCCGCATGCCTCACGAAATCCTCCCCATACATGGATTCCAGAACGATGAGTTCGTTCTGCTGGAGCTCCTCATATTCGGTTTTTCTGGCTCTCTCGGGGCTCCTGGGTTTGAGTCCCGGGAAGCTTGAGTCATCTTTTTTCTTAGTCGGTAGGTTGACGGGCTTGTTCCACACCCCGGATGATTTCGACGCCATATCGTAACGACGAGAAAAGGCTTGACAAATCACCACAGCACAAGCCGTGATAATCCGTTAAGGGTAAGCCATGTTGTTGTGCAATATCGTGGTAATCTGGTTCAAAAGTAGGTGTTGATGATGGTCTAAAAAGGGAAAAAGGCAAACGAATTTCAGCTGACCGGGTTAAAGCGCCACCAGGCATCGACCGCTATTCGCCTTGCTTGATGCGCTGTCACAGTACGGCTGTTTAGGCGTACGTCAAGTGGGGGTTGACAGCGACAGCTGGTGCCCCTCACTGATGACGCCCATTGCCTCAGGGGTCCTTTCAGTGGGGATTGGGAGCCAGAGTTCTGGACAGAAAAGCTAGCGAGGGGCAAAGAGCGCTAGGCGCCGTGTAGGCACTGTACGCGAACTGTATGGGGCAAGCGGAGGAAGCGACGAACCACGGACGCGCCATCCACATGCGGTAACAAAGTAAACAACCAAATTCGACATGGGACCACACCCGTTCGCCGCGGTCAGATCACCAACTACAAACTAATTAAAAACCCTCCAACACGCCAGCGCAGGTAATGCGATCGCTTTGGGCGAGCATTGCGGACTTGCTACACGCCACGGCCAGCAAGTGAACCAGTTCCTCCGCGCTTTCACCCTTCATTGCGGACATCATTCATTCCCCACGAAAGCAAGGATGCTGGGCTGGGTACTTAGGCGAGGATTGGAGGGCGCGTCTGGAGGGAACAGAGCACCAGCAGGCGGAGGAGGTATAGATCACCAACACCAACACCAGACACACGATATGCCAGGTCCGACTAACATCGCAGCAGATGACACCACCCAGATCGAGCAACCAGATACTCCAGCGCCCGTCTTCGCCGCCCGAGCATTGAAAAGCGCAATCTTTGGCACTCCTGCCCGTGACGACGATCGCGACCACCGTGCAGCCGGCATGGCGCGTCACAGGAACGCAGACGACTCCGAAACCGAGTCGCGTACACCGGTGAAGCAGCCACAGGGCATTTTGCTCACTCCCGGCACCGGTACCTCTCGACGAAAACGCGTCTCGTTCGGACACGATGTTTTGGACAAAGGCGGCCCCAAGAAAGGCAAGGGGAAAGATACGGACGACAAGCCTGGAAAGTTTCCCAGCAGCTTCGACAGCGCAGGCGACTCGGCAAGCAAGCGGACGAAGCTGACAGAGGCAATGGAGAACTCCCGCAAAGGGAAGGCGCTCAGCAGCTCGCGGGAGACGCAGCAAACCCAGCAGACGCAGCAACCCCAGCAGACGCGTCTCCAATCCCAACCAGCCAGGAATGACGATGCAGAGGACGAATGGGAGGAAGCCGACGAGGACCAATGCACGCATGACATGACGATTGATCTTAATGAGCCTCATTCGCGGTCGGGAAAGTACTGGAAGTCGGAATTCGAGCAGTATCACCAGGACGCTAAAGCCGAGATGGAGAAACTGCTCAAATACAAGCAGCTGGCCAAATCCTACGCCAAGCTGAAAGACGCCGAGGCTATCGACCTGAATGTGAAACTTAAAGAAGAGCAGGACAGGGTAGCTCAGATGGAGCAGAAAATTGCCGAAATGGCGGCGCAGATAGCTGCGAAGCGCGTTAGCGGCGAAGAAAGAGACAACCCTCAGCTCATGAAGGACCTGGCGAAGCAGACTGCTGTCGCTGTCGAGTACAGGACCCAGGTCAAGGAGTTAGCGGCTCTGCTGGAGGGCCGCGATGATGACGGAGATCCCCATACGCGCAGACGACAGACAGCCTCTCCGCGGACGCAGAGGACCCTCATGGAGACGCAGCGTGAGCTGAGTAAAGCCAGGTCTCAGGTTAAGGAAAACAACCAGATGAAGGAGGAAATCGAGAAACTCAAGTCCGACCTGCTGTTCGCCGAGCAGCGAGCAAACAAGTTGGCCGAGGAGAACAAGCGTTTGGCCGAGCAACAGCCACTCCCGGACAAGACTAAGACAGCTTCATCTGCCGAGTTGGAAGAGCTGGAAGAGTTGCGGGAAGAATCACGCCAGAAAGACGAAGAGCTGCGCCGGATCAAAGCGGACTTTGATGCGTACAGAAAGGACGCCGAGGCTGCGCAAGAGGATACGAGACGCATCCTTGAGAAAGCCACCGACAAGATCAACGACCTGAAGAAGGAAGTCAAGACGCTCAAGGCGGCGGGGACTGTCGATGGCCACAGGCCCAAGACGTCCGTCAGCTCCTTGCCTGAGCGAGAGACTGTCGAAAAGGAGAGAGGGCATCGCAACCATGACAAAAACCGTTTCGATGTTGCTCCTGTGCCGATTCGTCGCACGTCGAATGACACGAGCTCCAAGCGACGGAGCCTCGAAATTGTGGAATCCCTAGGCAGAAAACTCAATCAGTCCAAGTCTCACAATCTTCGGGACAAGTACCATGAGGATGCCGGCTCTTACTCATCGGGAGAGGAAGACCTTGTCAAGGAGCGTCCCAAATCTGAAATACTCTCCGGCAAGGTCACATTGGACAAGCCTAGATGGCGGCCATTCATTCCCAGATCTCCTCGCAACAGAGCATACCTCGGATCCGAAATCAACGAGCGAATCGTCAGCTCCAGCGAAGTCCCCTCAGGCACCACACCCGCGCCCCGACATAGGTTTGCAACCAAAGAGAACGACCCGCCCATCGATCTGCTCCAAGACCGATTTGCTCGACTTGGCATGCCTGAAGCCGATGCTAGCACCATGGCGGCAAATACGTCAAAGAGCACCCTGCCACCAGAGCGGCGAGCCGCGGCCATTGCACGAATTGAACAAAGAAAGGCTGAGAAGAGGCGCGCCTTGGCAGGCCTGAATAAGGAGAACATGAGACCCTGAGTATAGAATGACGGATAACTGCACAGAGGCGGCAATGTCCTCGCCCGTTTTGTTTGGAGTTTTGGTGTGTGTGGGAACAGAATTCAGGCATTGTACATTTTGTACTGTTAATTTGTATACTGGGTAGCATGGTGTTCCGGGGTATCATACCAAGTCAGAGTATCTCTAATAAATCCGACAACATTTTCACCGCATTGCCCATTTTTACTTTTAGTCTTTTTACTTATTTTTGACGTCACCCGCGTTTATGCGCTCAGAGTTCCCTTGGTGCTAGGAACCTCACCCTCCTTACCAGCAACACGGCTCGTCGCCATCTTGACGGCCACGGCCAGGGCCTTGAAGGCGCTCTCGGCACGGTGGTGGTCGTTCTCTCCGTGCAGGCAGTGGACGTGCAGGGTGACTCTGGCGCCCTGGGCGAAGCTCTGCAGGCAGTGGGGAATCATCTCGCAGCTGAGGTCACCAATCTTTTCCCTCTTCAATCCGAGGTCGACGACGCTGTAGGGACGGTTCGAGAGGTCGATGACGGCGCGGGAGAGGGCCTCGTCGAGGGGAGCGTAGGCGAAGCCGAAGCGGGCGAGGCCGGTCGCACTGCCAAGGGCGTTGGCGAAGGCGTATCCTAGGGCTATGCAGACGTCTTCGGCGGTGTGATGGTCGTCGACTGTTTTGCGCATAGTGCCATGTAAGCGAGGGGAGGTTCACGATGGTGGGCGAGGAAATGGAGAGGGAGGGGACGGACTGTGCAGGTCGCCCTTGCAGATCAGGGCCAGACTCCAGCCAGCGTGCTTGGAGAGGGCATGGAGCATGTGGTCGAGGAATCCGATGCCCGTGTTGACGCTGATGGTCTGGGACTTGCTGGACTGGGAGGCGTGGCCGTCACCGAGGGCCGCGGTGAGTCTCGAGTCGGTGTCGGGTGGGAATGCCCCGCCATCCAGGTTGATGGCAAGCTGGATCTTGGTCTCGTTCGTGTCGCGGGCGAGGGCGGCCCATCTGGGAGGGTGGGAGGTCGACGACATTTTGCAAGGTGTTTTTGGGGAATACTCTCAGACTGGTTCGCGGAGAGGAGATGTCCTTGGAGTTGTCGTGGATTTTCCAGGAATATTTCAGCACTTTTTTCCTGAGTCACTAATCTTCAGACGCCGCCGTCGGAGCTCTCTCAGTAATGGTGGCGGGCGACGTGGGGGAGCATTGACCAATTGCAGCGCGGTAACTGTCAGCGACCTTCATCACCCGACGTTCACAGCACCAGTGTCCCGGCGCGCGTCGCCCACCATTCAGGGCGGTTTTCACCGCTTGGGTGTGCCCCACCAATGAGCCCCAGCGGCAGAAAAACGAGTTGAAAAGCCCGAGGCTGAGGGCGCTTCTTTGTCTTTCCAGCTTAATAAATCCTTTCTCCAGAGGACACGGGTTCACAAACGATGAACCAACACATCAGCGCCGCAGCCTGGTGTCTCTGATTGGTCCTCTCCACACCACCTGCAGATAGAAGAAAAAGAGGGTTCCTCTTACTTCTGCACTGCCTGCCATCTGCAACCTTGCTATCCCGCAACTCATCGAAACCTCACTTTCCTGCTTACTACCATTCGCATTGGAAAAACACACAACAGCCCTTTATTTTTGGGGTCGTGTACTGAGACAAGATGTCGGAGATGCTGGATGCCTACTGGCAGGCGCCGCCCATCGCAAGGTAAGCTTTTCTCTTCATCCTCACCTCATCTCACCACCACCTCTCACCTTCACGATGCTGACTTGAGCCCCCTCAGAACCCTTGCGACGGCCGCCTTCGTCACGTCTGTCTCCGTCGTCCTAGGCTTCGTGAGCCCGTACTGGTTCATCTTCATGCCGGACTACCTGTTCAAGATCCCGCCGCAGATCTGGCGCCTGGGCACCAACTTCCTGCTCACGGGTCCCCAGCTCGGCCTGCTGTTTGACACGTACTTCCTCTACACCTACCTGACCGCCCTCGAGGTCGGCAACCCCCGCTTCCCCAGGCGCGAGGATGTCGTCTGGTACCTCATGTTTGTATGCACTGTCATCACGGTAAGTCACTTGTCGTCACTGCCTTGCTGCCATAGCAGCCCGTTCTTGCCCAACACGTCCATCATTGTGTGGAAAGTTCCTCCCATGTATTACGTCCGCGAAAGAAGCACTCGCGAAGAGAAGAAGAATCTTCTACACCTCTTATATCTGCCCGCACAGTGGATTCCCACAGCTGTAGCGGTTCCTGGAACAGAGGGAGATTACCCTCACGGCGCGGTACAGTCCACCTCAATTCGCTTTAGGACTGTACTCGTGGCGTGGGCATGGTGGGATGTCTTATGGATGGCTCGGGTAGCGTTCAATGCTGCTCGAGTGGTTTTCTTAGCGCCCTACATTTTACCACCCAAGACCCTGGGTTTTTGTTTTCATCTGTCGCTCCGTTCATCATGACACCTTGTCTATCATCAAATGAAGATGAAGAAATCGCTCGCCGTAGAAAACAAGCGCTAATATCGCACACAGGCGCTCTGCACCTACCTCATGGGCGGAGGAGCCTTCCTGCCGGCTTTGATTCTCGCCATGTGCCGCACCGTCACGCAGGACCAGCGCGGGATGAAGGCGAACTTCTACTTCGTCACCATCCCCGCCCAGCTGACGCCCTTTTGCATGATGCTCGTCTCCCTCCTCTTCCCCGGCGGCTACTACAACTTCATGCTCCAGCTCATGGGCTTCCTGGCCGCCCACCTGTACGACTTCCTCTCCCGCATCTGGCCCGAGTTCAGCGGCGGCCGCAACCTGATTCCCGCACCCGCGTTTCTGTCGAGGCTGGTCACCACGCCGCGCTTCTACCGCCGCGACTATGGCACCGCCGTGAACAACAGCCGCGCCCCCGCTGGAGGCCAGTCCTCGGGCAGCAGCACCGGCGCCTCTCTGGGCAACGGACCCCTTCCCGACTCGTGGAGGACGAGAGGCCCTGGACGCCGTCTGGGTGATTAAGAGGCGGTAAACAGCGCGCTGTACGATAGATGTGTCAGATACCACCTTTTTTTTGCATCCATTGCAGAGCATTCCTCGGAGTTTGCATTACGAATAATATTGTATTCGTCCTTGAGTTTCTTATCACTCGTTGACAGTTTAGTTCCTCTAACGCCGTGAACCCAATTCGCTCAGTAAAATACAGAAAGCCGACCTTTGAGTACTCCGAACCTCGGTCATGACATTCATCGTCGTGACGTTACTTTTCTCATCCGTACAGCGTGCTCTTGCCACTGCGGATGGGCATGTCGCCCTCATACGTCTCGGGGTCCTCCCTCGCCGGCGCGACGTGGGATATGACTGTGCGTCCAGCTAACGGTCTGTCCTGGAACCTGTCTTCGTGGGTCGTGAGTGGTTGCGAGATTTGCATGTCGCTCGTCTCGCCCTTGTCCGCCACCGGCGTCGCGTCTTGGACGGTGATCTGCGGGGGCGAGTACTTCTTCGGCACGCGGATGCGCGGCACCGACGGGAGCACGAGGGACGGTATCCTCGACGACGCCTTCCTGGCCGGCGGGGGTCCCGGTGGTGGCGGCGGCGGGTTGAGTCGCGTCTGGGCGGACCCGCGTGATTCATGGGAGTGCGCCGGGGATGGTGTTCGCGAGACCGCTGCTGCTGGCGGCGGCCGGATGGCGGTGAGGCCCTCTTCGTTGACGGCGTTCAGGTATGTTTGCAGGGCGTACGAGTCTGGGGTGTTTGTTCTTCGGGAGCTGGGCGGGTGTGTCTCGGTCTGACGGGACGACTGCCTGCTCATGGCTCGGGGGATGTAGGCCGGGTGTGTCCGCAGGGCGTTGTCGAGGCCGTGGTTGTTAGATCGGGGGTCGAAGTTGTAGTGTGCCATCTCCCGTCCGGCTTGGATGTCGGACTCCATCTTGTCGTAGTAGTCGGCGTTGTTGGAGAAGGTCTGCTTCTCTTGGAGCTCGTAGTTGTATGAGTTGATGGATGACGATTTCTTATGGTCTCCGATAGGGACGTAGGGACCGTTGGTCATTGTTGCAACGGAGCCCGAATGGCTCCTGGGCGGGTGGGAATCATGGAAAGACGGCTCCTGTTCCGCGCGTTGTTTCCTTTGCCTGCGGCAGTGGATGACGAAGAGACAGATGGCGCCGATGAAGACCAGACCGCCGCCGACGGCGATGCCGACGATGGTGCCGGTGGTCATGGTCGTCGCGGATGCCCCACCATCGCCTGGCAGGGTCGTGTTCGTCGCTGGTGCGGTGATGTTGACCGCGTTGGATGAGAAGAGCTCGCCGGTCAGGCCGACAAGGCTTCCGTTGGCGGGCTTCTGTTCGCAGCCGGCCTTCAGAGCAATCAAGACTATGGTTCCGGTCAGTGTGCTGCGAAGGAAGGGCGTGTTTGCGTGACACTTACAGTTGGAGAGATAGCTCTGGCTGTCACTGGACTGCAAACACTTGACACAAGGCCACCAGCTGCTCGAGAACTTGTCACCGTCGGCTGTGCAGAAGTCGTATGAGGTGGCGGCGTTTGGTGTGTCGAGACCTGATGCCAAGGCGGTCTTGAGAGGTTTGCAGGCACTGGCGATGATGCACGGGGAGTTGATGTCTGGGAAGTTGAAGAGGCAAGTGTCGACTGCATATCGGATGTTATCTATCATCAACAGTCAGCGGGCCGGCTTCGAGTATGCTCCTCACAGGCCATCGGCTTACACAAGAAGGAAGCAGTGTCCGTCTCGACCCCCTTGGTGGCTTGACTATCCTGCAAGCAAGATACACAGTTCTTGAACTTGATGCCCTTGCCGGTCGTGTGGTACTGGCTGTCCTCGCAAACGATGTCGGACGAGTTGGTGCCAGATACTGCGGTATCGACGGTCGTCTCGTTCGTTCCACCCAAGCACAATGCAGCACAGTCCGAGCCGGGTGTGACCTCGAGTGAGAGGATGGGTACAATAAGCGAGAACACGGCAACGAGATGCCTCAGAGATAGAGCGGCCATGATGATTGAATGCCTCGGGGCGAGGAAGGCCGTGATGGGGACGCGGATGGAGGAGAGGGTGGCTGGATGAGGAGGAAGCCAGGTAACCTCGTCAGCATGGCATATCACCCTTGGCGTAGAATCCCAATGTCAAGTACAGACAAGACTCTATCCAGACGGTACACGGGTAGAAGAGCTTTCGTAAAGGAAGCCAAAGCTCATCTTGAAAGAGATCCAGATGTGCCTCTGCGGGACTCATTGCACATATACTCCCGGCTTTGCAAAAGGTAGCACCGCGGCACGGGCGATCCCCATGCAAGACAGGCAGGCGGCTCTGCAGTAACAGGCATAGTGAACGTAGACATTCGATCTATTTTTGATGGATGGGTGTATTCGCGTTGGCTCTAGACAACGGCCCCAATCTTTCCTACATGATGAACTTGCCAAAGACGGCAAGGGTCCCTTCGTCCTCCCCCTCCCAGACGTGCGTCGTTCTCCAGATCGCCTGGCGGGGGATTTTTCCGCAGAGCTGAGAATAGCAGCCAAGAAAGCAGAGCGGGTATATGTGAGTCCAATAAGATCGCGCGTAAGTCTGAACCCTTGGCCGGTGTAATCGCGCCCAGGCTGGAACCTGGCGAATGGGAGCGAGAACGACGAGATTCCTCAGCGCCAAACAAATGTACGTCGAGCTGGGATGTGAGGAAACGAGCAATGTGAGTGGTTGAAGTTGACAGCCACGGGAAGTTGAAACGGGGAGGACTGGATTGAGTGGTTTTGCAGGCGCCGGCTGGCCATGCGGCCTCCTCTCCCGAACCCCTGTCCACCAAGAGCGAAAACTCCAATCAGCCATTTAGCGGCCGTCTTCCCGCGCCAAGGGGCCCGCCTGCCTGCCTTATTGACAGCTTGATTGAGTTAAAGGCGGACGGGGGGCGGGGAAATCAGACCACTTCTTTTTTTCTACCTTAAGTTGTGGCCGAGATTGCCACGCGACTAGATCTTGGACCGGAGCGCTGAGCTTCCTCCGTCTTCTCCGGTCTCTGTCTTGGGTGACCAGGTCGGGCCTGGGCAAAGAGATGCGTGGTCGACGTGAGGGGGCCCCGAAGGATCATCACCAGGTCTCTTACCGGGCTTCATGCGATAATGTCATCTCATCCTCAAGTAATCCCAGATTGTGTCGTTTTTTCTCTTGAGCATAAAATACAAGAATATGGGGCTCATAAGCCGGCCGCGTCTATCAGCCAACGACAGACCAAGCCAACACTCACAAATACTCTTCTTACTGCATCGTTGACACTGGTATGAAAACTTTGGTTGTGCGCGTTCATCCTGGCGGATCAAGGCAACCACACTTTTCTGCTCATGCCATAGCACTGCACAAGAATGCTGCCTTCGTGGCCATCAGATGTGGCACCCCGTCGTGGGTGCCGTGCGCTGGCTGGCTGTCACCTGCAGGCAAATTTCCCTGAATAGAAGCGCGTGTGATGGTGGCTGCATTAGCCAACCACCTCGATGCTCCCCTCACGCTCGCTGAGGGGTAACTTTCCGTTGTTTGCGCGAACACCTCCATACCGAAAACCCGAGCCACGATGATATTTTGGGACGTTCTTGAGGGTGATGGTGATATCCCGGCATCGCAGGCTTGCGCTGGTTTCCTGCAGGAGACATCACTCTCTGGAAGAAGAGACAATAAAGTATGTGGGTTCGTGTGATTGATTTGTATAAAGAGGGGCTGTCCTCGCACCTCTTTTGATCTGAGGTTCCCTCTACGATGGCTGGGCGATTATGTTTTACATATGAGCCTTTTTCATTGTAACCTGAAGACTGTTTCTTTGAAAAGTCTCTTTCCTCCAACAGCATATAACTGCTGTACGTTATCTACCTTCATATCCCCTTTTCTTATCACAGACACCACCGAGCACACCTCGCCTATCCACAACAATTTGTCTTCGATGCATCGAGTTCTTCCAAGTATTTGCCTGCGCTTTTGTGCGATTCTCTTTGACAACAATCTTACCGCTATTTGTTTGCAACTTTAACCTCGCCGGGTCCTCGCATTCATGGTTGCACATGGCAGTTGCTGACAACCGGACACGAGGTTTGTTGCCGTTCTCATCTTGTCCATTCTGCCGACCCGTCGTGCTATTTTCTACTGTCACCCGGTGGCTCGGAAAACATCTTTTATTGTTGTGCCAAGACATATGATGGGTTGCATATGCTCCTCATCATCATGTTGTTCTTGTTTCGCACTCCTTTGACTGTGTCCACCAAAGCGCAATGATTGTTGCCAACTGCATTGTTTGGCCTCGGAGGACCAAGTTTGCCGGTTGTCTCGCAGGACTCGTCGTCCATTCGCCACAAAACGTCTGATGTAAGCTTTGTGGTGAAGCCTGTGCCAGCAATCATCGAAATTACGGATCAACGTAGGTTACCTGTGGCGCAAGTCTTGACCAGCAACAGTGGTAACCTCAAGTCTTTCGATGGCCCTGGCTCTGATACCAAGAGTCTCATGTAAACACCAAGTCCCCGTATCTGGATTCGCGATCCTTAATCTGGACCATGCGACGCCGTTTGGGTAACTCGGGAGGGCTGGAACGGGCCCAACTGAGCACGGGGCCCACGGAAAGAACGGGACTGCTTCGGTCAGTTGGATGTGTGTTACGCTTGGATAGGGGGCGGTTTGGGTTGTACGTCAGCTTCCAGCTATCACGATTGCGGTCTCACGGATAGCAAATGCTTGAATCTCATGATATTTTTCGCGGACGGTAGTGACCCTGACCGTGGCTCCCAGCTTCTTTCGCAAGCAAGCGCTGTCATGGATATCTTGAACCTATTTAAGCGGCAGTGTTAGCCCTCCTGATGATAGGGATAGCAACCAACGAGACACCATCAAGACAGAACAACAAGAAATATCCAAAGTCATGATTCTCAACACTCTCTTTTTCGCTGCCGCACTCGCCTCTAAGGCGCTTGCCTATCCCACTGCCCCTGTCGAGCCGGTTCGGGACTTGAATGCCCCAGACTGGAGCATGCTGCACTTCCGCCGCGCATGTGCCGAGGATCAGAGCAGCTGCAACTACAGCTTCGCGATACCCGAGTTCGCTTCCAAGGAGCCCAAGCACTGCAGCTTCACGATCAAGGCTGATGGTCGTCCTGCCTACCAGACCGGCTTTTCCCTTGCCAAATGCCCTGAGGCAGCGGAGTATAGCATCAACGGTGGCTGGAACGATCTTGGATTCGTGACTTTGTCTGTCATCAACATCGAAAAGAGCCTGATTTCATGGTTCTCGTACAAGGACGAGATCCTCACGAATGGCCTCGAAGCCGGGCCGCAGCAGTCTAAGGTGTACTTCCACCCCATTGCAGTCCCCACTGAAGGCGAGGTTGTGACGAGGGATAACAACGACAACCTTGCCGATGCTTCGGAATGGCAGCTTGTCAATGTTGTGAGATGTAAGTCAAGATTTCCTACATGCTCATCTTGCCATGCTAATTTGATGGCAAGACCTGGTCAAATCCGGAACCCCTCAGGAAACGGCGGTTCTTTCTTTCTCGATCGAAGGAGGGGACGCGCCAAGCGAGTACTGTCTCCTCATGATTCCGGTCGTTCAGCAAGATGGCACTTCCACCAAGAGCTTCTACGGTCGGGAGTGCCAGGAGGGTGCCAAGGGCTGGACTGTCTCTTGGGGACAGAACGAGGAAACCGATGAAGTCGTGATGACACTCGTCAAGTGAGTAGAAGCATTTTGCCTCAACCATACATATCCAAGCTAACCAGAATACAGCCAAGAACAGCACAAGCATGCCTTCTTCGGCTTCAACAACGTCAGCAAAGGAGTCTTGCTTGGATACAACGGGCCCAGCCCCACGAAGGACTTGCCGCGATTCGTTTGAGCCCTCAACGTCATGCTCGTCCACGGTGTCGGGACTGTGTTGGCGGCTCGTCTGACAAGCCAAGGGAATTAGACAACACAGTTGAAGAAGCGGTGTTCGAAGCCACGAGCACAATTGGTCGTTTTTGCGGTTGCTTTAGCGCGCGTCATGTTAGTGGGCGGCCTTGTATCGTTATAGTCGGTGTAAAAATTCGAAACAAAGTTTCATAGACGATATGTGTGTTGGTCCAGGAGAATGCAACGTGGATGCGCAAACGTCATTGATTTCAGCGTCTGCCTTTACTCGGAAGCCCCGTCATCGGCAAAGCAAACTGGTCAGTCGGTCCGGGGTGGTCTGGGAAAACCGCCTGAATGGCACACACTGCTGTTCGGAAGAAAGCCGTTGGATGTCTTCCGCCAGTGATCCCTTACAGGGCGGAAGCGAGGGTGGTCCATTGGTGTGATTACGCGCCGGTGGACTCGATGAAGGACAGGATGGCTTGATGCTGCGCTGCTACGACTGGACAGACAGAGAATCCATGCGGCCATTCTGGCGAATAAGGCTCAGGTTCTCCACCAAACCCGTAGAGTCGGGACACTGTGAAGAGGCTGGTCGTCCAACGGGGCGCGTTGCAGGTATCGATCGGCATGGGAAGCCATTCAAGTGACATGCGCCTGGAGGGCAGCCAACAGTGCGATGTGCCGGTAAGCGTGGTAAGCAGCCAAAACCGCGCGAGGTGCGTGACCAAGTTCCTGTGCAGATACCCTGGCTGCCTGGTCGTGCTGCAGCGCAACAGGCCATTCTCGTGCATTCGCAATCACCGCCTGCAGATCATTCACACGCCGGCTGCTGCTCCGCGGCTCGCTCGCCCATCCCGGTTCTCGTCAGTCCGCAAGTTACGGTGAGGATAATTGTACCTGTATGAGCCCTCAAACGTGGTTGTGCGACGCTTTGCCTGCTGTTCCGACAGTCAGCCTGAATGTCGTGCAAATCCCGAGAGATTGGGTAAGACAAGCTGAAGCCGCAGTGCTCCCCCGCCAAGTTCAATTACTGCCATTAAATCTTGAGATGCCTTGGATTGAGATAGAAGCAACCGGTCATAGCCCAACCTCCACGATGGTGAGATGTGTGATGAAAAGAGACGGTGCCCTGAGTGCGTAGGTTATCGAGTTGGGCTATGCGCCAGGGCGCCCGACGCCCGCCCAAAAGGACTGGACATGGTCGTATCGTCTCCCTGCCAGCCAGGAACGCTGGCAAAGGGTACTGCATCCTTCTCATGCAGTTGGCTCATAGTACAATCGTCAAAAGGGGCCGTCAACATCCGAGAAAGTCCTCATTCGTCCGACGACTGGGGATGGGCACCGCTGCGCAACTAGCGACAGACTTGGCAACTTCTGTGCCAGGTGGTCATGAAAAGCGTCCCGGGGGGTCATGGAGAAGTCGAATCGTGGCTGTCCTTAACGTGTTTAACGGGCTGAACCTCTGAGGTTGGTTGTGCTGGATGTTTGTTGGTGGTGGGGTGCAAGACCCGACGCTCAGGTGCGTCGTGTGGTCTAAACTGTGAACCCCCTTGCTTTTTCGCACCCAGTGGAGCAATCGACGCGCATATGGCCCGTGCTTCTTGCGGGCGACCGGTTGGAAGTGACGAGTGGCTGCAGCTACCTGACTGGCTCCTTCGAAAACATCCCTGCCATGCGAGCTGACAGCGGCAAACGTCGCAATCCTGTTGGCTGTCCCCCATCACCACCAACACGCTCTGGCAATTGGCCAGCGACAAGCAACAAGAAGGCAGGGCATACACTCCTGAGCCTCCCCAAAGAAGTCACTACCAACAGTCGCAAAGTCCCAGTGATCTCGGTGCCCATACCCGGTTGTTAGGTCCATTGCGACTTACCCGACCTGATCTCTCTCCCTGCCCACTTCTTCTCCCCCGCCTTTTCCATATAGCGACATCTCCCACCATCTTTCCTAGATTAGCACGCGCTAGCCCTCCTCTTTTTGCCCCCGTCTCACAGTCGTCCATCTCGTCTGGCATTGTGAAGTTGTCGCATACTTGAATGTCTTCGCCATCGCGAAAACACCTTCTACCTTCCTTTGCGGCGAGACGAGCGACTGGTCGAGGGGTAATCAGAGCCGGAGTTTTGGGTTCCTTCGCGGTCTCGTTTTCAACATTCGTTCAACATGAGGATAGGCTGTCTTCAGTTCGCTCCCCAGGTGGGCGATGTCGACAATAACCTCAACCGCGCCGATTCGGTTCTGAGCAAGGCGGATACGGACGATCTTGATATTCTTGTACTGCCTGAGCTGGCTTTCTCAGGTAAGTAATGCGATTTGGGATATCTCACTGCGGTCGGAAGAGTCAACCAAAGCACCTTTGCTCTTCGGCCGACCTCTGAGATGTATGCTGACCCATCGTAGGGTACAATTTCAAGTCTTTGCAGCAAATATCCCCTTACTTGGAACCATCGGGCTCTGGCATTACTTCATTGTGGGCTCGGACAACTGCTCTCAAGTACAACTGCAATGTGGTCGTTGGCTACCCGGAGAAGGTCGATGTCTCGAGTCAGTGGCCGACTGGCCCAGAGTATTACAACTCTGCAATCGTAGTCAACGGCGATGGAGAAACTATTGCGAACTACCGGAAAAGTTTCCTCTATTACACAGATGAGACGTGGGCATTAGAGGGAGACAAGGGGTTCTATGAAGGCTGGATTCCTGGACTTGGGAATACGTCCATCGGCATTTGTGAGTTTACCTAGGCATCTTCTTTGGCAAAGTCACTGACTTATTTGCAGGCATGGATTTGAAGTTAGTCTTGCACTTTTTTGTTGTGCTGTTGAGAGATGATTACTGACAATGTCCAGCCCCTACAAGTTCCAAGCGCCCTGGCATGCTTTTGAGTTTGCTTTCCACATTCTCGAGTATGAATCCAACTTGGTCATTGTATCCATGGCATGGATGACGCGCGAAGATGGTCGCATGTTCAGTAGAATGCCCAACGAGCCCGACATGGACACACTGACCTACTGGGTCACCCGCCTGGAGCCTCTTATTCGGGCTGAGAACGAGGATGAGATTATCGTCGTATTTTGCAACCGAACTGGTACGGAAGATGAAGTCGTCTACGCTGGCACCAGCGCCGTCGTGGGAGTTCAGGATGGCGAGGTCAAGATCTACGGCCTGCTCGGCCGAGGTGAAAAGGAACTTCTCGTCGTCGATACCACGAATCCTCCGTATGCGAAGCTTGTGTACCGCCCGGAGCCCGAGAGGCCATCGGCTGTTCATTCTGAGCTGCAACAGACGGGATCTTCCCCATCGTCTACAGACGCATCAGGGCACGGCCCTTCATCTCTGAGTGGGAGATCAAGACAAGGCTTCTCCTCTCACACGCCGACGCAGCCGACATCTCCTCCGAACAATTCGTCTTCAGCTTCAGTCTCTTCTCACAGATCCCAAACATCACAGGCCTCTTCAAAGTCTCAGAGGTCGCAAAAGTCCCACAAATCGCAGAAGACGCAAACATCCACGAAGCACTCCACCAGACAAAGTAAGGCTCCGCCAAACATCCAGATACCCCCAGTCAACTCTTCATCCGGATCTTTGTCCCGAAACGATTCTGCGAATTCCCCAGGTGCAGAGAGTATCAATCTACCAACACCGACGGCCCCGAGTCCAACTCCTCTAGCAATTCGACCCAAGCTCATTATCCCGCAATCCCCACCGCTTGCACCATGGCAGACATCAAGTCCCATCCCCCAGAGCAGCCAGTCTATCCGTTCAATCCAATCTCACCATTCTGTTCAGTCGGAGCAATCCGTGCGGTCCAACAGCACCATCACCTCAAACCCGCGGCCGCCAGAAGACAGCACACCTTACCCTCACAGCGGTGCCCCGTTGAGCGGATATCCCACCAGAAACTCCGATAAGAGGATCTACGGGGGAACGGTTTCCATCAGCCAGATGCCATTCACCCCAATCACTCCATTTGATGATGCGTCGCCAATAGAAGCCCGCTACTTCTGGCGACCTTCAGACAGTCTTCTGAAGACGCCCATGGATTCGCAGCCCCGGAGTGCCCAACCTCTCAGTGCTCAGCCAAGGAGTGCTGTAGCCGAGCCCGATGATACGCGAACGATGAGCTTCCACTTCCCGCTCTTCCACGACGCAGCCCCTCGCACGCACTCTTCGAATTCAAACCGCACTGCGGCACCGGCAACTACTGCCAGAAAAGATGGCGAAAAGATCTCGAGAGACAGAAAACCCACACCGGCTCAGGGCAAAAAGGCACGGACAGCAAGCAAAACTAGGTCTGGGGATGTACTCACTTCGAGGGGTCCAACCCCTGCCCAAGATCCCTTTCCGGCTCGTCCTTCATCCCCCAAATCTCGGAACGCCAGCAGATCTCGCACTCATGAGCGCTCCGACTCCGCTCTGGGGAACCGTGAACACGCCAATGCCGTTTCACAGCACCTAGAGTCCATTTCGCAGCGAGCAGAGTCTGTGAACAGAAACAGGGGCCAACCTGAGGCAGCTCCAACGCCTCAGCCTGACAGACCTTCTTCTCCGAAGTCCCGCAATTGTAGCAGAAGTCGCCCCAATGAGCACCTGTCGTCAATATTGATCGGTGCTAGCCCAAGTATTCTCAGTGATGAGCAGCCGCGACAATCTCTTCCTGCGACTTCCGGGGTTCAAACGTCCCCGCCTCAGCGATCGATGTCGCGCATGAGCTTCCGCGCAAGAGCTGGGTCAGCCGCCGATGTTCGCCCAGGTTCCAGGAGCTCAATGAACGGAGAACACGGTGGTTTCCGTCCTATGTCTCGAGCTGCCAGTCGAGGGAGGCAACCTGGCCCGGTCTTCTCCCCACCGAAGATGTCCCCTCAAGATCCGTCTTTGCCTGCGGAGCAGCCGGCGGACGAGATCGTTCGTATTGAGCGAGACAGGAAGCATTCGATCGGATCAAAACCGCCGATTGATTCGCCTGCTTCTGAACCAAACTTCGAAAGAGTTGAGTCAGTCTTGTGTCCTACGTGTCCTGTCCACGGAAGACATTCTACCGGTTCGGCTCCAGCATCTCATTCTGCGGACTTGGGACCCAGGGTGTCTCCAGACCTACAAGCTGGCAGATCCATGTCCTCCCCAGCTGCGGCGAACACCACTGGAAGCATTGATTCCATGTCGAGCAATCTTGTTGGAGACGATCCCAAATTCTCAACGACAGAAACCAGCAAACCTAGCGATACCAGTTCTCTTACAGAGACACTTGAGACCATCTCAACCACCAGCCGGTCGCCTTCCACTCCCTTCTTCGAGCCCAAGACCCCGAAGGCAATGGTTATCGTCCGCGACTCAGACGTCGACAGCAATGGCGGATCGCTTATCCCGGAATTACCTTCTAATCTTCCCGACCTGACTTGTGTGGATAGAACCGTTGGTCAAGCCCCAGATGGGCCGCGGGCCATAGCGACATAGACGCGTGGGACCACATCCTAGTTGATACCTTCTTTGATGATTTTGTTTTTTTAGTTTAGCAGGGAGTATGGTCCTCATGCAAGGGGAATATGGTTATTTGTGTGAAAATGAGAATACCACAGCATATAATGAATGAACGGACGGATGAAGGGATCATCAAGATATGATGCAACAGATGGGAAAGGATGTCTTGGTCAAGGCTACAGGTAACTGGCGACAGTGGTACGGTTTCCCCCTGTATTTATGAACTACTTTACAAAAGGCTTCTTGGCCTCTTTCACTTGATGGCTTCTCATACCCGGGTATCACATGCTTGCCTTCAATTTCTAATGTGCCACGGTGAACCAGGATTCCACTAATGCATAAGCCGGGTGTGTGGCAGACTGATGCAGTATCCCCGAGCGATCCAGGAGGCACGAACATGAGTTGTACAACAGAGTACGAACAGAAGACATCTGCATTTTCTCTCTTGATGAAGTAGCTCGGAACATTGAAACTCGGCTCTGACTAACGATTCGAGTCCCAGCCAATGCTCGTAGCCTTAAGCAAAGAAACAGAATGAAACGCAGACAGCATTATGAGACTACCGACAGTCTCGGATAGTTTTGTACGCATCTTCGAGCTTCTTCTTCTCTTTAACAAGCCTTTCCATGTCTCTGAAAGATGCCTCCTCTTCTTTGACGAGCCTTTTGATGGCATTCAGGTCAAGGTCATCAGGAATCAGCTTGTGAATATTTCGAAGAAAATGCCTCTCCTCCACTTGCACAATGACGTTGGAGACGAAGACATCTCGAGCGATCTTCATAAAAGGCAGCTGGTCAGTCACGCAAAGACAAACAAAGTCAGCAACGCCAGGGATACTTACAACATAGTGCGACTGCGCCGCATGAAGATAGTCTTCTGCTTTGTAATCTCGATAATGCTCTGGACGGGACATTTTCCTCTGCTCTGCAAGTACGCTGGGGTTCATCTCATGGTCGCTTGTTCCGTTGACTCTAGTACCATTTTGCTGGCTGCGCATCGCATCGATAGCAGAAGGAAAGGGGGCCTTCTGGCGATGCATCTTCTGGTCGATGAGAAATCGTACGTCAAGGTTCTTCTGCCAGTCCTGTCGGTCCTCCTCAAGAAGCCACAGTTCCTTTTCGGCTGCTTTCTTTGCTTTCTCCAGTTTTGGGATGACGTATTCTTCCACATAGCGCTTTGCCACGATGTCGGAGATGGACTTGCTAAAACCATCCCACTCTTCGTCGCGGCGAATGCTTGCTTCAGTTCTGGAGAACTCGATCTTAGAGATGACCTCGAAGTACTGTTTGCAGCAGTCAAAAACGTCTTCTACATGTGATTCGGCAATCTCGAGCCATTTTGTAGATAGCTCCCAAATGACTTTGCTGATGCGGTCTGGGGAGTAGAATCCCTCCAACTCGGTACCACCAGTCATACTGAGCATATCAGAGATCCTTTTTCTCTCTTTCTCTCTGTTGGCGGGCTCAGGCTCTGCGATTGATGACATCTTCCAAGATCTCGTATCTGGCAAACGACCACAAGACAACTCGTGGTACTTATCCAACGGTTGCATATGGGCATAAGAGTTCCATGTATGACCTTTTTCAACGATGGTGTTGCGAAATCGACGATCGCACTCGCGGATACGTGACCTGAGATTATGAGCTCCATCGTTTCCTAAAAGATTTGTGCTGTATGCGTATGTGCCTTTCGCATGATCGTGGGCCGCTGTCTTGAGGCGATCCGTGACCGCCTTGAACGTTTTGGTGAGGGCATCGTCAGACATTCGGCTGGCCAAGATGTCGAATTTCTTGTGGAGCAAGCGCTTCTTGATGTCTTCTTCGAACTGCGGGAGTCCTTTCTTGGCTGCTGTAAAGTATCTTCTCCGTAGTTGAGCTTGAAGCTGGACGATGCCGAGTTTCTCTTCGGGAATCTGGTTCCAAGGCTCTTTGCCAAAGAGTTCTTGCTCCACTCGATGTTGCGCACCAGGCGATGTGTCTGATGTAGTACCTTCACTGTAGGTGTTTCTAAGGATGTGCCAATCAAGTCTGTTGTAGTGATCCTCTTCGTGCCGGTTGTTTGCGGCTGCGATGATCTTGTCCTTTTGAACTCCCGAGGCAAGGTCGGGCTTTGTAACAATACAAAGTGTTCGTTCGAGCGCGTAATCTATGCACCAGTTGATGATAGTCCCGGTCTGTAGGTCGTTTTTACCGTCAATCACGGCAAGAATTGTCGAGTTTACCGATTTTACGTATCTAAGGACCAATTTCTCAATCCTTTCGGGGGCGGTTTTATCGTTGGAATTCCCAATGAGACCTGGCAGGTCTACCAGCTCCAGTGCTCGTCGATCGGGCCCGGTAATCTCCATCGATAGAACATCATCGGTGATGCACTTGGGGCCCTTGTTTCGAAATATCTCCTCGTCGGCTACGTTCAAGCAATCTTTCAGGTTCGTTGGCGAGGTAAGGCTGGGGGTCCCTGCCCACTTGAATTTCTTCAACCTGCTCACATCATCCTCATTCCGGCTCGGTCCAGGCATAATTTTGGCGTTCATGGAGTCTTCCTTGCCATAGGCCAGTGTAACCTTGATCACGTATCGAGTGCACGTTTCGCCTGCGGAAGGAAATAGTATCCCTGCAATGGCCCCCAAGACGGAACTCTTTCCAGCGGACTGGGCACCACACACAACAAGTTGTGGGGGTTCAACACCCGGTATGCGCAGGTCTCGGATTGAGTCCATAGCCTTGATGATCTGGTGGTGTTCGTTGTCATCCTGAGAGTTTAGAAACGAGCCAGACTGATGGGAGTGGTCAATGCCTGACGAAACACCGCTTCCTGACATGCCGGATCGTGCGTTCAAGATGTAGAAACGAATGATGAGAGTTGTAGCCGTGGTTTGATTGCTCAGTGTTGCGATTCAAGGTAACGATCAGTGTTGATGTGGTTTAAGTGTGGTGAAGATGGCGACTTTTGTCTGAAATTCCATTCTTAGAAGTGTATGTTTGACCTCCATGCCATTTTAACCATGCCAGAGACGGACGTGATTGCCTGAAACAATTACTGAGCTAACACAGTTTCAAGGGATCGTGAGTCTAAGGCGGATCAAGAGTGCCCAGTCCGCCGGAAAGGCCCGAAGAACACACGCTGGTTGAGGCTGGAAGTGACAGCAATCATCCGTCCCTGTAGCATCGAGGAAATTGAAGAAATGGCGCAAGCTGTTTGTTCAGATCACAACGCCACCAGCTGGGGGATGACTGGATGCAACGAAGTGGCTGTCAGCCGCATGCTAGTCTCTAAGGCGTCTGAGACAACGGCGCCTTGCGATGATCTACTGAATATCATTCACTGTTAAGAGGGAACCGGTGTGCTAATGGGTATGAGAGAAGTCCCCTCAAAGATTGCAGCAAACCGCCGTTCAACTAGACACACTGCTCTTTCAAAGATGTTCAACACAGTTCTCTGCCGAAAACTACAATCTTACCCCAGACTTAGTGTCAGAACGCTCTCACGATGGAACCTTTAACAATGGCCGTGACCATCATTGGTGCGATATGCTCTCTTGTCGATGCTTTCGGAAAGCTCAATAATATCTACGATAGCCATTGCAGGAGGAAAAAAGAACGACATCAATCTCAGAAAGATGAGTGCCACCCAGGGCTCCAGCCCGCTGTAGAACTGTCCCAGGCATTCAACCAGCTTTCGCAGTATCTATGCGGAGATATTGCGAGGGACAGTAAGTGCCACGACATTCCGTTGACACGTAATCATGAATCACAAGATTAACTCAATTTCTCAGAGAAACTCCTGGACGATCTCATTGCCCACCAAAGCGATATCCGTGCCCTCCGGGACCACCTCGACGAGCTGGATCTACCGATCTCGAATAAGTCGGAAGGGATTCAGGAGGTTGATTTCGAATCTTGGCAAACGGAAGCAATAAGATTGCACAAAAGCTTTCGAACAGCTTTGAGTGATTATAGAAAAGAAAGTGCTATACCGGAGTTTAACAACAACCTGGATGCAGCAAACAGTATAGCAGGCAATACTGGCAACCGATACTTTTGTCATGGTGCGATACTTTGCCAACATGGCCAAGCAGGCGCAGAGGATCTCGCCAAGAAATCCGACAAGAACGTCGATGAGGGAGTCCAAGAAGAAATCAAAACCATTCCGTGGACATTCATATGCCAGTACTGTAGTCTGGAGGTTGACAACTACAAGTCTCTCAGACTCCAAAGTACTGGAGATCCTCTGGACATAACGGGTTTACTCGCATCATGCCACCTTATGGCATGTAACTTGACAGATTTGCGGGCATTCTACCGTTGCCTGCCATGTCATCTTGATCAAAGGCTTGTGGACTTCGCCACTGCAGCAGAGCTCGAGAGGCATATGAACAACCACACAGACTTTACCTTTCTTCCAGGGCGGCTGTTGTCTGCCGGAAGCGAGGCTGCGAAGCAAGACATGGAACAGTATTTCGGCAACGCACAGCCTACGGCCACAGACCCAGATACAAGTCCACGAGATGTAGAGGGCGAAGTGTCATCTCAGAGCACACAATCAAACGAAGCCGCTTCCGATGATGTCTCCTCTGCTGACGAGTCTAGTGAGGCTGAAGCTATCCTACAGAGCCCTCTATTTGAACAGGATCAAGATCAAAATTCGGGCGACTCTACGCCTGGTTCAATTCAGGGTGGGAGAAGGAATGAGGTACATTCTGGGAAAGCTCAAGAACTGGATTGCCATGAAGTCCAAGCAGTCCACGAAGTCCAGGCTAGCCAGGGATCACCGGGGGACTCACCGTATTCGTTCTATGAGCTTCCTGTCGAAGAAGAGCCTTCAGAAATGCCAGGGAGCTTCCAAATCTGATTGCCAAGCACACGCGTTGTTCTTCCCGATGTCAAGAGCATACCGGCGGCTAGGAGATCAGTACGGGGCTGCATATTGAGAGAGCTGGAGGAATTGTGCTTTTGCAATCACGGCACAATGGAAATTGCGAACATGCTCATCTGGCAGCTTCGTCCTTCCTGTCTGCTAGTTGAATTTGTGCGGTCACGAACAAGTGTTACAAAATGTTTCAATTCTTGTTTGCCAGGTAATTTAGCGCTCTGCGGCGTTGCAGAACGCCTCGTTACTTGTACTTGATGTTCGATCGGTATCGGAAACATTAGTATGAAGTGCATCGTTAACCGCCGCATGATCGCATACTAGAGCGAAAGACTTTCCCTTGGCTTGAAAATGATCCCATCGAGTCTTGACGCAACACAATATAACATGGTCCAAACTAGTGAGCACCAGAGAAGAAAATCATTCATCGTCCCTTCTGGATTATCCGCGGCAGCCGAATAGACGCCCAGTCAAACGAGCTTGCGCCAAAATGCGCGAGCAGAAGCCGATGACCTCGATTGGCGCGTCAATAATGCGAGGACGGGGGCATCTACCTTTCTGGAAGGTAATGAGACGATGATCATGTCAAAATGACCAGAAGCGCCCGGCGGGGCATGATGTTTGTTGGTCCAACATGCATAATTCGCGATGTCGCGTTATCAATCTCCTTAGATGGTCTTCGAAGGAGGTCTCCGGGGGCCAGATGTTGATGCGAAGGAGGGAGGGGCTATTGAATTTCGGATGGCATGCTGACCAGTGCGGGAAACCAGGAACGCCATGCTTCTCCTCCTCTCAGGGCGCTAGGCCGTCCAACGGGCCTCTTGCGTGAGAATTCAAGCTCATGAGATGTCCAATCAACAATCGGAGATGCTTGCCCGCACCGGATGAGGTTGCTGAAGTGTGAATCCTGACAGGGATTCTTGCAGCTCTAGCTCGGTCGCCTGCCGGGATCATTGCATGCTAAGTGGCTGGGGGCTGCCAACTACACTGCACGCCACCTTCCACCAGGGGACTTCAGGGCGCTACGAGAGCCAGCGGCGAGAGCAGATCTCACCCTCCCAATGCGAATGTTTGCCAGCCAAGCCCACAGCGGTGTGGGATCGCAGACCTGGGTCAACGGCCAAAGGGCTTCTCCAGCCCGTCCAGCTCACCAGTTTCCCAGGCAGATGCATCTGCTCACCAGGCCCCATTCGTATTATGTATCTGTTGGAACGGCCCGGACTTGTGGTCGTGTGGACCGACCTCCTCACCTCGGAGTGAGGAGAGCAGCGGATGGGAGGGCGGGAAGTGCACACAGTTCGCCGTGCCACCCCAATTCTTCTGGACCCCAATCACACGCTCCGGAAGAACCAACGAGGTGATGGAGATGCAGATGGCTGCGTCTCTCGTCACAATCACAGCGTGCCCATCTTCTTTCTCGCAAACACCGAAACACATATGAAGCGTCGTCTCGCATTGTCCGTGGTCAACATCGCGAGTCGTCACATCGTGATATCCTCCTGACGGCGTCAATTTGCGACTCATCCCCTTCATCGCTTGGCACCGCCGTCCATAAGCCCTTGCGCAACGATTCGGACTCCCCATCGCACTCCCGCAGGCATGTAACACTGGGGACTTTGCCCCTCAGCGATTGAATCGACTGCAAACCGGTATTTCCGTGCGCGGCCGTCCAGTACATAATTCGAACGATTTCCGATTGCGATTTTGCCGGTCGGGAGTAGTATTTGACGCCCCGCCGCACTTTTCTACTACTCACAATTCTCCACGATGAGGTTTGCGACGGGCGCTGCGGCGATCAGCCTCTGGTTGCGCCATGCGACGGCTCTCCACGTGGCCAAGGGTTCACCTTGCCAGACACTCTGCGGCAACGTGCTGGATGCGACCACGAAGGATGACGTTGTCTGCAAAGAGTCGGATTACTCTGTCAGCGCTGCCGGTTCTGTATACCAGCAGTGTGTTTCCTGCGAGTTGACGAGTGACTACTCCACCGCATCTCAGACTGACGTACAATGGCTTCTTTGTATGTTGAACACCTCGGTCCTTACTGGCTAAACCATGACTAACATTATCAGACAACCTCCGATACGCTGTCTCATACTGCATTTTCGGGTATCCAGAAAACCCCAACGTCGGGTCCAGCCCATGTCTCACGAGGTATGTCAGCGTGCGATGGCGTTGTTCGTCCTACCTAGTAACTCTTCAAACAGAACCGCTTGCGAGCCTTTCCAAGATGCCATTAGATACAATGACCTTGCCTCTAACGGCACCGAGTTTGACTACTGTGACACCTGGGATCACAACCAACTCGCTGGCTGCACAGCCTGTCTCCGCGCCGGCGACAACCATTACTTGACTAATTGTATGTCTTGATTCCCAGAACAACACAGTTGCTTGGCTAATCCTGTCTAGTCATGACTATCCTGGATGCCGGATGTCAGCAGAAGCCTGACCCTGGGCAGACCGTCTCTGTAGAGGGTTCTCCCTTCTCGAAGACTTCAGTGAATGCCACTGACCCGACGCCAACAAACACATATGTTCCAAACTACAACAGCGGCCCCATCCCCTTGGGCGGCAAGGTCGGCATCGCGATCGGGGGTGTTGTCCTCATTCTCGCTTTGACCGGTTTCTGCATTGTTTGGAATGGCAAGAGGAGGAGAAGGGCTTTCTTGAAGAAGCTCGAAATGAAGCAGAAGGGTCCCGCCAACGGCTGGCCGTCACCACTCTCACCACTCAACGTCGCCGGACTCAATGGCACACCGCTCAGCCAACGTCCTCTGCGAAGCTGGGACGACACGCCGAGCACCACGAGACCGCATCGCTACTGGGACGAGTCCCCACTCAGCCCACAAGGAGAGAAGAACTTCCCAAGATATTTTTCACCTTATTCTTCGCAGTACAACAGCCCGGTCAGCGGGACTGAGGCGCCGAACATGCAGTGGCCAGCACACGAGGCGCAACCTCAGGGCCAACAGCAGGAAATCGGCATTGCTCTCGGTGGCGGTGATGGTTCGCAGCAAGATTGGGATGATTCTCACAAGGGAAAGGGACGATCTGAGTCGTATGAGTTGAGAGAGGTTGACAACCACTGGGACGCGCGACAGAGACATCCCAGCCCGCCTGTGCTTCAGCACCCGGCGCACCCTATGTATGCGGAGCACAACCCGGCTGCGTATCATGGCATGACAGAGGATGACCTCAGGCGAGGATACATCTAAGTGGTTGCGGTTCTTGCGAAGAATAATGAGAAGCTGTAAATAGTTGACTTGGGGCCTTTGCCTCTTGGTGGATCTGGGTGTTATTAGCGGGAGTTTGGAGTTGCACGATACCGAATGAGTCCCATGAGTCTTCAGTACTGCTCATGAGATGCAGAGACGAGGCGGAGACAATGTGAACATGAATACAAAGTACATCGAAAGAGTATCGTGTCGCGCTTTGTGACCGCAAGGGTTCCATTGTCCCAAGATACGGACCGTTGTTAGTTCCGCATGACGATGTTTTCTTTCGAGTTTGAGAAGTCCATGCTCAAAAGGCGGGACGGAATCGAGTCGCGTCTTGGGTCCTGTGGCTAGTCGAGGAGGCTAGCCAATGAAACCCACTCAATGGCTGTCCGACGCCACAAAGTGGAGCGGAATGGATTTTTTGGCAGCTCGCACCCCACAGCAGGAAAAAAAATTTGGACTGGGAAGCTTCAAGCCAGTCCTCCTAACACCACGAGACCTTCCTCTTGGACGTTCGCGACTTCCTTCCCACCGCAAACGCCCAGCACCCGACCGACACTTTCCCTCCCCATTGGAACCTCCTGTCGTTTCGGGATATAGTCGGACAAAATGGCCATGGAAATCGTTAAGGCCTCCGAGGAGGAGGAGTTCGCCATCAAGCCTCAGGCTGCTGTCCCCCAGTTGGACACCAGCAGCTGGCCTCTGCTGCTCAAGAACTACGACCAGCGCAAGTTTCCTTTCCCTTTGGATACGGAGCGTATGCCTCGTATAGAACGAACACACGGCTGACCGGTCCTGCAGTTCTCGTCCGGACGGGTCACTTCACTCCCATTCCGGCAGGATGCAGCCCTCTGAAGAGAGACATCAAGTCGTACATCTCCTCCGGTGTCATCAACCTCGACAAGCCCTCTAACGTATGTTGCCACTGCTGATGATCGAATTGATGACCATGTGTGCTGATTTGCGCGTAGCCCTCCTCTCACGAGGTCGTCGCTTGGGTCAAGCGTATGCTCCGGTATGCAATCCCATTCTATTCTCTAGCTCGCACCATCGCGATGCATCGTATGCGATTCGCTCCCCGAAATCGAAGACGAATCGACGGCAATGGCATCCTCTTAAGCGGGTCGCGGTGGCTATACGGGCAGAAGTTCACGACGTGTCGCGCACGTGTCCGGCCAGGCTTTTGCGAAACACAGACAAGGATTGGTACAACGTGGAACACAATTCCAACGTCACGACATGTCTGTTCAGGCTGCTTCATCGCGAGGCTGTGAGGACAAGGCACAGCGTCATTTTCGATTTGCATGCCGACTTGAGAAGTTTTCGCGGAAGGCTGTGCTGGGAACCTACCATCATGGATTGCCCTGGGAAGTGTCGTCACAATTCGCGGGAACTGCCACTGCCGTCAGCTTGTCAACGAGAGGAACGATCGAACGATTTCGGGGAGCCGCATGCTTGGCTTTTGCCAAACTTTTGGTTGGGATGAAGAAGGCATTGCTAATTCATTTTTGCGCAGCGTTGAGAAGACCGGTCACAGCGGTACCCTTGATCCCAAGGTTACTGGTGAGTAGCTACTCGTCCCACATTGACGTCTCGAACGTGTTTTGCTAACTTTCTCAGGTTGTTTGATTGTTTGGTTAGTAGCAACCTTCCAGTTCCGACGAACCGCATCCTTGAGGAATCCCGACTGACGAAATTTTCTCTCTGCAGCGTCGACCGCGCCACCAGACTCGTCAAGTCCCAGCAGGGCGCCGGTAAGGAGTACGTTGCCGTCATCCGCCTCCACGACAAGCTGCCCGGCGGTCAGGCCCAGTTTGCTCGCGCTCTCGAGAGTATGTTCAATCCAACCTCACCGCAACTGCCGACATCATTGTCTGACTCGTGATCTAGCTTTGACTGGTGCCCTCTTCCAGCGCCCTCCCTTGATTTCTGCCGTCAAGCGTCAGCTGCGTATCCGTACCATCTACGAGACCAAGCTGATCGAGTTCGACAATGTGAGTAGATCCACTCCTGTCTTAGAAATATTGCTGACCGCGATTTTAGGATCGTCACCTCGGTGTCTTCTGGGTTTCCTGCGAGGCCGGTACTTACATCCGTACCCTCTGTGTCCACCTTGTACGTAACGTAAAGAAGATCATTCAGCCTTGTTCTGATTGCTTACATGAAATAGGGACTTCTGTTGGGTGTTGGTGGCCACATGCAGGAGCTCCGCAGAGTGCGCAGTGGTGCCATGGACGAGTCCAAGGGCATGGTCACTCTGCACGACGTGCTTGACGCTCAGTGGATGATGGACAACACCAGGGATGAGTCTTACCTGCGTAAGGTCATCTCTCCCCTGGAGACTCTCCTCACTGGCTACAAGCGTATTGTTGTCAAGGACAGTGCTGTAAGTTATTCCCGTTCATTGCAACCCAACTGCCCCTCACGGCCGATGCGACTTTGTGGATTATGTCTTAGACCGATTGGCGCACGAAAACAGCTGCATCCGATACTGACGTACCTCCAGGTCAACGCTGTCTGCTACGGTGCTAAGCTTATGCTTCCCGGTTTGTTGCGATACGGTGAGTTAAGCTTCATAACAACGTTACCAGGATACAGTGACATACTGACACCCTGCACAGAGTCCGCCATTGAGGTCCACGATGAGGTCGTCCTCATGACCACCAAGGGTGAGGCTATTGCCATCGGCATTGCCCAGATGTCCACCGTCGAGATGTCAACATGCGGTTTGTCCTCCGTCACTGTACATTGACGATCCATAACTGACCCGATAGCAGATCACGGCGTTGTCGCCAAGGTCAAGCGATGCATCATGGAGCGTGACCTTTACCCCAGAAGATGGGGACTTGGCCCTCTTGCATCGGAGAAGAAGAAGATGAAGGCGGACGGCAAACTGGACAAGTTCGGACGCCCGAACGAGGCCACCCCCGCCAAGTGGGTGTCTGAGTACAAGGACTTCAGCGCTCCTGCCGGTGATGCGGCGGCGGCTGCATCGGCTGCGCCGGCCACTCCCCAGAAGGTGGTCGAGACCGTCTCTACCAGCACTGTCGTCACCCCTGCCAACAACGAAGAGGACGGCAAGAAGCGCAAGAAGCACGAGGGTGAAACTCCCGACGAGCGTGCCGAGCGCAAGCGCAGAAAGGCTGAGAAGAAGGCAGCCAAGGCCGCGAAGAAGGCTGCCAAGTCAGGCGAAGCTGACGACGATGACGACAGCGAGTAAGCTCTTGTTGTACTGCATCTTACCTCGATTGGCTCGATACCAAGTGTTTGTTGAACAATGGTCGGCGGTTGGCTGTTGTACCATAAAATTGGCTTTGGCAAGTGGCGTTTGGTTTCTCATTTTCTCTCTCCCGTTGAACATAGTACGGACTGGCTGGATAGGAGTAGATAGGTCCTATATGAAAAAAAAAGTGGCGACTACAGCTGCTTGATCAGTTCAAACCAAGAAAAGTTCTCGACCGGTCGAGAATGAGACGAGAAGCACATGGCAGCAAGAAATGTCACGAATCGATGTTTTAGGCGGTTGAAACGGAAACACGGAAACCCTTGTCGGCGGACTTACGTACTCCCAGCAGGATCCCGGCGGGTTTTCAGACAGCAGCTCAGTCGGGTCCGAGCCAGCGTGGATCTCATCCGAACGATTTCTGTTTGGGAATCTCAGTCATAAACAGCGACAATATACGTGTTCCGTCCATCGTCCGAAGGCGCTTTCCCTGAGAGGACACTAAAGACAGGGAAGCATTGTCACCAAGCATGTCTCAGGCCACATGCGCTGGCCAGTCACGGAAACAAGGACAACTGCCACCCGCCCTCCTTGATGCCTCATGGAATTGGGATAATGCAACCAAGAACCACGCCGTGACTGGGTATAATTACTTTAGCGGATCCTCAATGCCCACCCCTGAGATGGCAGCACGTCACCCCGCCTTTCTCTTCTCTCCTAGTGATGCGTGTCTCTGGCGTCGTTGCCACGTTGGGAGGGGCACCGGGGAGGTGAGTGAGTGACCTTGAGGCCTTGGGACCTTGGGTTGCGCTTTCACAGCCCCTCTCCAGGATCACGGATTTGCCAGTCGCGCCTCAATCCCTCGTGCCCTGTTGCCCTGCTTCGCCCATGCCCGATCAGCGGGGCCGACACCGCCAGTTGGCGATCCCCCGTAGACCCCCGTCACCACCGACATCCCGGTTCCAGACCAACCCAAGAGCCTCCATGACGACCAACTTTTCTCTCCGACCCCCTTCCCCCCTAAGATAGCCCACATGGCAGGCCAGCACATAGGGCCTAGCAGCCGACTGCCGGATGCGTGTAATCCTTCCGAGGGGCTTTTTTTTCTCTTGTCCGTCTGTCTGTCTTGCTGCTATTGATCTGCTAAAGCTAGCAGCTGCAGTTTTATGGGCTGAAGCCTAAAGAGGATTTGCTATCTGACCACACATCTGACGCGCGCCCAGCCCTAGGAAGAGCAATTTTAAGCAGCATAACCTGGGCGGAAATGCAAGGCGACTTTTGGCCTTGGAAGATGCGGGAAGCAAGTTCGGAAGCAAGGCGAGAAGAGAAGCAGCTGTAAGGTGGGAGCAGCAGCACCGGAGAGGCTCTAGCTTCTTTTTTTTTTTTTTTTTCTCTTTCTTGGTTCGTGCAGTTCCCGTCGGGTATCCGGTCGAGCAAGACGCTGCCACGCACTCACTCACACTTCTCACCCCCGGCCCACCTGTTTCAAGCATCTGCTTTGACGTGAATGGAACAAACCCACCTAGGGCCAGCTCCCAAGTCTCTGGGCAATGCGGATCGGGAATGTGAGATTACCACTGCAAATGCGGGTGGAGGTGTGTGTGTGTGGCTGTCGGTTCTTGCTTGTCGTCGTAGTAAGGTGTGGTGTAGGTACTTGGAGCGTGTACCTTGTAGGTGTGTGAGTGAATGTAGTAAGGTCTAAGGAGGCATGTCATTCCTGCTCTCAATACCGTTCTCGTCTCGGGATGTAGCTGGAGCTGGCGCAGCTCTGCTTTCTCTCCCACATCTCGTCCTTTTCGTTCGAGTACAAGTAGGACCTCGCTCGCACGCACCTCGAGACCGGACAGCTCTTGTTTTTTTTTTCTGCTTCTCGAATACAGTTCGCTATGACATTCATGACGGCAGCACTTGCTTCGAAGTAATGTGTACTCGGTGTTGGCCAAGCTAAGTAATAGACCACCGTCCAATTCCTTGAGAGAAAGACAGAACGAAAGCGAATACCCAAAAGAGACCCAAGACCACCCACGACACAGACACTCCTCCTCTCATCACATATACATCAGCATCCCAAGGTCTTTTTTCTGCTCAGACTGCAACTTTGTTTAGCTCCACGAGCGCATCACCTGGCTGTTGCTATTCTTTTTTTGTTTACACTTTGTCACTTTTTTTGAGAGAGATACCTTATATAATTGTATCGTTTCTTTGTTTATTATATATACCCTCAGACCGAGAGAACAATGCTTTCAACATCATCACTATTGGCCGCCGGCCTGTGGTGCTTGGCCGGCTTGCAACCGGCCCTGAGCGCACCCTCAAAGATCGACGCTCTCTACATCGTCGGCAGACAAGACAAGGTCATTGAGCCCAGACTCAACCGTGACTTCCCGGACCCGGCGCTGATCCAGGCCGGGGACGGCAACTGGTACTCCTTCGCGACCAGCAACAACGACAAGCAGATCCAGGTCGCCAAGGCCGCCGAGATCTCGGGGTCCTGGGAGTGGCTCGACATCGAGGCTCTCCCGGACGGCGGGTGGACGACGGGCAAGAACACCTGGGCGCCGGACGTCAGGCGGCTCGACAACGGGTCGTACATCATGTACTACTCGGGCGAGGTCGTGGACGGCGGCGGCAGGCACTGCATCGGCGTGGGCATCTCAGACGCCATCACGGGGCCGTACCGCCCGACCAAGGAGCCGTGGGTGTGCCCGTTCGACCAGGGCGGCGCCATCGACGCGGCGGGCTTCTACGACGAGTCGACCAAGAAGCGGTACGTGGTGTACAAGGTGGACGGCAACAACGTGGGCAACGGCGGCGACTGCAACAACGGCGTGGAGCCGCTCGTCGGAACGCCCATCATGCTGCAGGAGGTCGAGGCGGACGGGTACAGCAAGGTGGGCGACCCGGTGCAGATCCTCGACCGGACGGCGGCGGACGGCCCGCTGGTGGAGGCGCCCGACCTGGTGCGCACCGACGACGGGCTGTACATCCTCTTCTTCAGCAGCTTCTGCTTCAACTCGGACAACTACAACGTCAACTACGCCACGAGCCGCGACATCAAGGGCCCCTACGTGCGGCCGAGCCGGATGCTGCTCAAGACGGGCGACTTCAACCTGACGGCCCCGGGAGGCGCGACGAGCGTCGACGGAGGGGGCCAGATGGTCTTCCACGGCGACTGCGCGCAGGGGAGGTGTCTCTACCAGACGCAGTACTCCGTGACCGGCAGAGATGTAATCATCAGCTGAGAGGGAGAAAGGTAAAAAAAGAAAACGAAACGAAACGAAACGAAAAGACGAAAGAGGAAATAATTTCTGTAATCATATTTTTTTTTGTGTTACACACTCACAGCATCATCTCAGTTGTGTATCCTTACTTATTTCTCTTCTTGGGGGAGGAAGGATCTCAGCGAGCACCCAGCGTTTTGGACACACATATTTGTGCGGGTTTTACAAAGGAAAGTCTAAAAGAGACTTCATACATGATTCGGGGGCATACAGGACATTCGTTTTTTTACATTTCTTGTGCGGGCGTTTTGAGGACTCTGCATCATATAGGCGATGAAGGCCCAACCGGTCGTTTTCACGAGACAAATGACAAAGAACAAATCATACATACACAATCCGGAACCAGCCGCAGACCGTGAACACACACCATTTGGTAAGCGACCGTTGCGCGAACCGGACGGCAATTGGATGCCTTGACTGTAGAGTTTGCGGTCGGTGCAGCGAATGGGACGGACGTCTCTCAGCAAACACACCGTCAGCTCCGACCCGGCGGCGAAACAAAGTGAGAACAAGCTTTGAGTTGCGAAAAAGAAAAGGTTCGACGCAGCTCAGTAACTGGCCCCCATGCCAGCCTGCCGAAAGGGGACAGCTTCTCTGGTTCGCATCGAACTTTGTAATGAGAGGCAGGGAACCCTGGGGTTGGCGGTTGGCGACATGGTCCCACCCCCTAATAGCTAAAGTCAAGTAAAAGGGTGAAGAGAAGGGGGGGAAGGGGATAAGACAGGCCCGGGCTGTGATGCCGAACGACTTCGCATTGACGGTTCGATGTTTTGGGGGCGCTTGAACGACAGGCAGTGTTCAGTTAAGGAAAAGAAGGTACGGCGGGAAATCGGGAAGAAAAGGGAGGGAGCATTGACTGAGTGATCGTCGCGACTGTGCTGCGGACGACTATGCCCCCACTTGGGGCCCGCAGTGGACCGAATGAACCAACACCACACTGAACATCGAACACACTCAGAAGAAGCCGCTCCAGTGATCAGAGAGAGGTTGAGTGTGAAGTTGAACCGAGCTCGCGGCTTTAAGTGGGGTGCTTTAAAGGGCAGAGCACCGACATCCATCATGGATGGGGCCCAAAGACACTGACTGGAACTCGTCAGGACTCAGACTCAGGAGAAATGTTCCGAGGATCAGCGGTGTTCCATTCAGAATTCTCCTGTGATCGGTAAGCGCCCGGGCTAGATCGAAAAGGGCTGACTGTCACCTGCGTCCAACCACAGTCATCTCCAAACGCTCGTCTGCAATTGGTCACCACCGGGGGAGAGAGACGCAGGACCCGTCACCTCATCGCAGTCGTGCGCATCTCGCAGCCGCCGGCGACCGTGATCACTCACACACACACTGCCCAGCATTCTTGCGCCAGGCACAGGCACGCAGCCCGCGAGAGGCGCTGCAGAGGAAGAACACTATCGAATGCCGCGCTACCCCATCTGGCGCCTGCGGGAGAGCTAGTTGGTCGACGGTTGGCAAGTGTCCGCTGCTAGTCGTGCCTGAGAGGTTGCAACGGCGCACGCCGTTGGCTCGTCCTGCAAGTGCCAGGAACGGTGCCGCTGGCGCTTGTGTTGGTGATGTGCGCCGTTCGTCAGGCGAGCTTCCCGCAAACATCGTCGGCTCTCTCTGGCGAGCGGCGTTTGCTGTGCTGCTTGAGGACCCAAGTCCGGGGTCATTACCACTTTCCTTTCCTTTGGGACCTTGATCCGCAGGCTCATTGGCTCCTTCTCGACGACATCACCACACCCTCTGTCGATGAACTGAATACTAACCCACTCCAGGTCTCGCAGCCGGGCGGCAGGACCATGGCCCAGTCCCGACAATGCTCATCTCAAGCAGGCCTGCGTCGATGAAGCCATCCGCCTCCCCATACATTCGGAATCTTGCCCATTGGCTCCGTCCGGCTGCGTCCTGCGGGCGACTCCAGACCGTCACCTTACCATCCACACGTTCCTGCAGCTGCCCATGTCTGATCAACACGGCCGGTAAGAACTTATATCACCGTTCCCAGGTCCCAAAGCCTCATCGCAACCTCTCGCTGAAGCTTCCCTCTCTCGTGATTCTCTCCTCTGAGCTTATTCCATTTTCGCGCGTGTCTTTGTTTTGCGGGCGTACAGGCAGGATCGTTACCTAAATGTCACATTGAGATACCCTCTTCCCTTTTCGCCTCACCTTATTCAATCGTAATACGTGCAAGACGCTGGAAGTCTTGTATCCCACGTCCTCTTCACCGACACTCGTTTCGTTCCGATTCCGGAAAACGCACATCAACAATGGCCGTCCGCACCACCACTCTCGTCCTCCTCACATCCCTCCTCCCGCGCTACGTCGCAGGCCTGCAGGTCACGCCCGACTCGCCCTGCGCCTCCTTCTGTCTCGACTCCAACGACCTGGACTACTCGGACCCCAACTCGTCAAACACCAGGAACAAGGACATCACCTGCGACGACAGCAAATACCAGACTGAGAACGCGGGCCGCAAGTTCCAGCAGTGCGTGAGCTGTCTGCAGGACAGCAACTATGTCAAGGGGGGCGAGAATGACCAGGCTTGGTTCTTGTGTAAGTCGACGGGCGTTGTTCCCATAAAATGCCGTGGTGCTAACTCTTAAAAAGACAATATGAGATACTCATTTGACTACTGCGTGTTCGGGTACCCAAACGCCACCGACACCGGCGGTGGTCCCTGCATGACCTCCACGGCCTGCGGTGCTCTCGAGGCCGCTCTCACAGACGGCGATCTGGACCCGTCGTCCGGACAGTACGCATACTGCGACGCGGACGGCGGCGCTATCCTCGGCTCCGCCTACGACAAATGTCTCTCCTGCGTCAGGGCAGGTGGTGAGCACTACTACCTGGCGAACTGTAATCCAACCCCCTCTCCCACATCTTCATATTCATTCTCTAATATCCTCTAGATCTAGTAGCCCTCGGCGCAGGCTGCCAACAGAGACCAGACCCGGGGACGCTCATCGGCCTCAACCAGACCGTCTTCACAAAAGGCGTCATCACCGTCGTCGACCCCAAAGATGCAGCCTCTGCCGACAAGAAAGACGGCGCGAGCATCCCCATGACAACAATCATCGGCATCGTCGTGGGCGCCGTCGTGTTGCTCCTCCTCATCGCGGGATGCGTCTTCATCCAGTACCGCAAACGCAGGGCCCGCAGGGGGATCAACCCCGAGCTGTCCCGCAGAGCAAAGGGTCACCGCCCCGTCTCGTCCCTCTCCTTCCGGTGCCAGACACACCTAACCCCCAAGACACCAAACTTCTTTCCCGTCGAGGAGGAAGAGATGCAAAGCGAGAAAGGCCGCATGCAGCTGCAACAACAGCAGCAGCAAGCCTACTCGCCCCATACCACACCGCAGGACCCCTGGGCCCCAAGTACCATGTTCTCCCACCGCTCTCCAAGCCCGACAAACCTCACCGACAAGAAACACAAAGACGCCCTTCCCCTCACAACAATCAAGACCTCCCTCCCCATCATGCCCCTGAAATCCCACTCCCCGCGCCACAACGCCTCGCCGGAAGACTACACCCCGACCTCAACAACCTCCACAGCGCCTCTCATCCCCCTGCGCCCCTACGTCCCTTCAGAACACGGCTTCACCTCCCCGTCGACAGGCTACGCCGCGACCTTCGCCCCGCAGTCGCAGACGACGTACTCCTCCCCGACGTCAGGGAACACCGCCAGCCCGCTGTTGAGCCAGGGCGGCTGGCCCGCGCCGCAGAGACACCACCAGATTCCGACGATAGACTCCCTCCCCGCCACGGAGCCCGCGAGGACCATCGGGATCGTCGTCAAGGACAAGGCGAGGCCGATGCCCAAGAGGGTCACCTCGCTCGGGGGCAGCCCGGTCGAGAGCCAGAAGATTCAGACTTCTTTTCCGCCGCCGCCGGGGGCCAAGAAGAGGTAGCAGCTCTCTATGTACATTTTGAAGGGTTCCCTTTTTTTTCGTGGTGAGCGAGGAACATTGGAAAATGGGGGGTTCTAGGGCGTGGGAAGGGGGGACTTAATTGGCTGTCACATCCGCACATATAGTCAATCACATAGACAAACACGTAATGCATGAGAACATGAACTGAAGGACGATCCAAACCAGTCTCTTCTAAGGGTATTATATGCCCGTGATTTTTACCTGGAAAACAAGAAAAAGGAAACAGTTATGGGAACCCAATCATTTACATTCACACACGCACTCCGTTCCCGGGAAGAGAAAAGCCGCTTAACGCCTTTGCTTATGCAATCCCTGCCCTCCCTGCTCATCAGTTCCGCCCCTTGTGCCACGGCGTGCTAGCCCTGCTCTGTTCCTCCGCCTGCATCATGTCGTTCTGTTCCCTGAACCATTCCGTCCCTTCGTCGAGATCCACCCTCGAACTCCTCAGCGATTCAAGGTTCTCCCTCGCCTCCCGGATGATCCTCTCCACGTCGGCGTTGCTAGACGGGCGCTTCTTGGCGCGGGCGTCATGTGATGGCGAAGCCGCGCTGTCGTCGGTGGGCCTCTTCCTCTTACTAAGCTGGGAGTTCCCGTTGCTTTGCTCAGCGGCGGCGCTGCTGCCGTTGAGAGACTGCGAGAAGCGCCGACGAGCCTCGGCCGCTTTGTCAAGGTCCGCCGACACGCTCCTCCTCCGCTCGGCGGTGTCTCTGTCCAGACCAAAGGAGCCCAGGCCACTGTAGCGTTTGCCGTTGTACCGCATCTCGTCAGCGATTGCTTCCGGGAGAGCAGACCCGTTGGGCATCGTCACGAGGCCCATAGCCTTCAGCCGCCAACGATCAGACACCTTGCTGACGCGTTTCGGTGATGCTTCGGACGGTGTATACCGTGACGACGCTGAATGAGCCGACATTGGAGGCAGAGACCTGCGGAAGTCTACGCTGCTGCCGAATTCCGCACGCAGAGCCTGTGTCTTTGCGCCGCCCGGCCTGGCCGAGACCGACTTGGAGAGACTGTTTGTCGATGTGGTTCTGGCCGGTGGCGGTGGTGTCTTGAATGTGTTGTTGATTGAAGGTGCTTGGATGACTTCGGCAATTGCAGCACGCTCATCTGTAACGCCAGAGAAGATACCGGTTGCGAAAAGGGCCTCTGCTTCGGCCTGAAGGTCTTCTGGCGGGTCGTCTTTCTTAAGTTGCAGGATCTCTCTGAGTTCCTCGACTGGGTCAACGCCATGCTGCTCCACCAATTTCCTCCGCGCTTCAGCGACACGGGCGGCCTTCTTCTTTTTCTTGATATCCTCCTCTCGCATTTCCTTCTGTATCCTCCTCATCTCCTCTCGCTCCTGCCTACGAATCTTGCTCAGACGAAGATTTCGGGCAATCTTCTTCCACTGGTAAAAGTATCTGACCGAGAGGGTGTGAACCCGGAACTCTCGAGCCTCCGCGAGCGCCGTCTCCTCCTCTTCCTTTCGTATCCTCTCCTCTTCCTCGCGATGGTACCTTTCAAAGGCATCTGAAACAATTTGCTCGACCATGAATTTTTCGAATTCATGGATCAAGCCATTGTCGCCTTTCACGAACCATTTTGCAAAGTCTCCCATAACATCTTGCTTCGGCAACGCTGCAGCCGCTGGTGGTTTGGGAAGAGGTGCAGGGGTGAAAGCTGGGGCCGGGGTGGAAGTCGTGGCCGGGGCCGCTGAGAAAGGGCCTGATTGAGGCGCCGATGCTGGTTGAGGAACTGGCGGCGTATTACTTGGCTGGAAGTTGAATGTCGGCAATGGAGACTGACCCGATGGCGGCGCGGGAGAGGGAAGTTTGGGTAGCTGTGGTGTTGCAGATGTGAGGCCGCTGAACGGGCTTTGCGCGGGGGTTGGCTTCGGCTGATCAATCGGAGGCTGTGTAGGAGCTGGCGCGCTTTGAGCAGGCAATGGGGGTTGTATCGATTCCGCTGGTTTCGCAGGCGGTTGGAATGAGATGCCAGAGAAGGGAGATGCTGCAGATGGTGCTCCAGCTGCGGCTCCAGCAAAAGAACTCGGAGGCTTTGAGCCACCGGACGCACCTCCCAGAGGAAAGTGTGGTGTAGGTGGCGTCACAGTAATTGCTGGCGAAGAAGTATCTGCTGATGGTGCCGTTGGCTTCGGTAAGGCGGTCTGGCCGGCTTCCTGCGTCTTTTGCTGGGCGCTTGGCCCAAATCCAGGAGATGCAAACGAAGGGAAAGCGGGTGCAGAAGGTTTGGAGGTCCCATTCGGTTGCGCTGGTGGCGCGAACGGACTGCCGCTGAAGGGAGAAGTTCCAGGTGCTGGACTGGGCTGGGCAAACGGACTCGACTTCGCAGCGAAAGGATTCGGAGCAGGCGCTTCTGTTGGTGGTGCTGGTGAGTTCTGCGCAGAGAATGGGTTGAATAGGTTTGATGGCGCGTCGTTCCCTTGGAAGCCGTTGGTTGCTGTGAAACTTGAAGTTAGCTTATGTTCCTCTCGTTGATGGGTATGCCCCCGCTTGTCTCGAACGCGACGATCTGGAGGTTTCGGCGGCCCAAAACGCCTGGGTTGGCGTGGGTTGGTCGATGTGCGCATGATATTAAAGTTACTAGGCCAGTATTTTGGCTTCTAAGATTCCATGATGATGTTGGACTGTCCACAGAATACAAGTCGTTCGAGGTTTTGACGAAGTCGATTTGTGAAGAGTAAAGCGGGGGCGATTTCGAAAAGGGCATTAAATGACACATAGTGATGAAGGTTGAAGTGATGGTAAGAGTGTTCTTTACCTTTGTCGAATGTTGCCGCTCCTGCTGGATTGGTCGGGGTGGCTCCTGACATAGCTGAAAAGGGAGACTTGAATGCCCCGTTGCCGTTGGCCACGGTTTGGACGGGTTTCGGAGCAGGTTTGGATGCATCGCTGACAAACAGACCATTATCGTTCGAGGCAAAAGGTATTTGTTCTGCGGGCGATGATTCGTCTGGTATAGTGCTGTGTATGACTTCTGGAAGGCTGCGTGATCCTCGCTTTCGTTCTACCAGGTTTCGGGAAAAGCTGTGCTGGATTCTTGGCCAGGTCAGGCGGCTTGAGGTGTCTAGGTACTGGACCAGCTCGCCAGAAGGAGATTCCCCATCCACAAAGGTCAATCCGTGTTGTTCGGCGAACTCGACAGCCTGGGCCTCCGTGTCAAAGTTGAGGAATCGATTAAGTGTTGAAGGCGTGATGTCTTTGGCTCCGTGCCTAGGCCGGGTGTACGCCTTCTTCAAAGATCGAAGTGCCGAACGACGTAATTGGCCCAGATGAATTTCTGCGAAACATGCCATCGTGTAGGATACTTGGCGGCTCTCGACAATTTTGAAATAGGTCCGGTGCGCACCCGATACTGCCATAGACGGTGCAGAGCCAAGAGGCCCATGAAAGTCTGCAGAACTCTGCAAGCTTTCCACAAGAGACACAGCTGTCCTGATCTCGTCCGAATCTGCCCAAAACCGCGAGTCACCCCATTCCTTCTGAACGTCATCCAGAATGTTTGGCTTGTTCGCGCTGAAAAGCAAGTGATAAGCCCTGAACTCGGGTTCGTTTTCGCAAACCACGCCGTGCGGTTTGCAGTCGTCGTATGCGAACATCAACGAGAGCAAAGCCTTGCCCAGTTGTTCGATTTCCTGTTGTTCTGAAAAGTCTTCGGGCCTGAAGCCTTCCTGGGAGAGCAAGTGAAGTGATGTGACGTGGAATCTGGCAATCGTCTCGAGGCAGTAAACTTGGTCCTTCATTTCTGCCGGAGCCATGGTGGAGTGGAAGATGAAGTCGCGCCGAATGGCACGCGTCCTGTCCCAGAGAAAACCATGCAACACAGGAAGATTGTCGTCTGTTTCTAGTAGGTCGTCGATCAAGTAGTCCAGGGTTTTCCTCAGTGCCGCTGTAGATCTGACGTCCATCGGTAGTGGAGCTTCCTGTCCAGCCGCGGATCGAGCAAGCTTTTTCACCATCTTCGAGGTGACAGCAAACGTTGTAGCTGAGTTCTTCTCGGGGAATTGCACGTCAAACTCGGTTATGCGCGTGATTTTCTCGAAGTCGGGGCACATGGCGTCGCAGATGCCTTTGAAGTCGATCGCGTCTTCTAACCGCTTGGGTTTGTCGGGATCGTCAATCAAGCCCGCGCGCATCAACGATGTCCTAGCACGATCGCGGTAGGTTTTGTAGTCTTCCCTGAACTTGGCCATCGCGGCCTTTTGCTTCGTGTTTCCCGGATCGGCAGGCCATTTCGGCGGCGCGATCCCATCCTTCTTCAGCTGAGCAAAGATCCGCTCGGAGTACGGCGTGCCATCGCCGCTAGTGTCGCCGTTCGCATCGTCGGTCTCGTAATCGGTAGAGTCCGCACCTTTGCGGGAGTCAGTATTTTGAGAGCCGAAGCCACCACGCGACTGTGATGTACCAAAGCCTTTCGCGCCTCTCGTCGCGCCATTCGACCTCGCGCCTGCCGCCTGCGCGGTCTTCTTCTTCCAATCGCCGGGTGTGCTCGTCTTTGTGTTTTTTCGCCTGCGATTGTCGTCTGAGCTCGCGCCGTCGCCGAAGGGATTGACGCCCTTTCGCTTCGTTGAGAGGGTCGTCATTTCGACGGGTTGAGTTTTGTGGTTGCGTTTCGACCGCTTCCCACCGCCGGCGCCAGCCCCATCGAGGCCGGAACCGTAATGATGCTCAGAAGGCTTTCCTCCAAAGCCTCCTGATGATGATGCTCCGAACGGCGATGAAGTTCTGTCGGGTCTGCTTGGAGGAAAGGAGACCGACGTCATGTCGAAGTCGCGGCTGGGCTTCAAAATGGAAGCAGCGAAGCAGCTGGCGTGAGGGTGGAGAACTGGGATGGAGCTGGCCAGCGTTTGCCGCGTGTTTGGCGCGCTTAGCCAATTGGCGTTTATCCAGACCCACAAATATTTGAGGTGGGGGTGTGCTTAATGCTTAAACACACGCCCGTTCAGGAAGGTACTTTGGAATTTGCGATGGTGAATAAACGATCCAAGTCACTACTCAAGCGACTTTCAAGGTTAAGTTGAAGTCGAGAAAGTTAACGGCAGTCACATATTTCTACGGAAGGCTCAGCAGGTACAATGAGTCGAGGTGATCGAAAGAGAAATCTATTTTGGTGTCGTTTGCTCATTACAGAAACATCTCATGCAGATTATTCTGACACGAAATGAAGGGTATCTCGGTTTCAGCATCTAAATGGCGCTGAATGCCTCAGATATTCAGACTTCAGCCTCGTCCGCTAACGTGTGCCTTTCCACGCAGGCGAGCTGGGCCAAGGCCCCTTCTAATCTCATCCAGCTGCTCGAGTCCACTCTGTGCCTTGTTCTTCTTGTTTGTCCTCTTTCCAGGCTTGGTGTAGGCGCCAAGGAAATCATCCATGATGCTATCAAAGTCACCTCTGGTGGGACCCGTGACACTGGACGCCGTTGACATTTCCGAGACTGAAGCCATATCGTCGCCGCCCATCTCACTTGTGTACTCCTCCTCGATCCTGTCGAACCTAGCATCCAGAAGTGTGAGCTGTTCTGTCCTGACCATCGATGACGAGGTCATGGAGTAGGTGGAAGGGTTAGTGAGAGCACCCTTTCTCTTCTTCTTACGACCGCCCATCGTTGTCGTCGTCCAGATGGAGGACTGCAACTCAGATGGAGCAGCCTTGGCTTGGGGCTTGCCCTCCTTTTGATCCTTCTTGAACTTCTTGAAGTCTTCAAGCCAGTCTTCATTCTGATGCTCTGGCAGCGCCTCTCCCTCGACTGCAGCAACAGGAACGAGCTCAGGCACGCCGTCTTGCTTATACTCCTTGTTTGGCTTCGCCGTCGCATCTGATTCCCAGCCGTCGTCGTCATCATAGTCGTTTTGCTCTTCAAACTCATATTCGTCAATCTCCTCATTGTCCCTGGCCAGTTGCTGGAAAATGTCGTCATCCTCATCGTCCACGAACGCCTCGTCCTCCAGTGCCTCCAGAACTTCGCGCAACCGAGGATCCATATCAGGTTGGAATCCGGCAATCGCATCGGGTATGTTTTGCTGAGATTGGTAGTTCATGCGCGAGAGGTTCTTTGACGGAAGAACGGACTCATCGAGGATAGCCTCGCTCCTGTGCTCGAGATCCATCTGGCGCAAAGCGTCCTCGAGAGATTGCGGTTGCTTTCCCTTGCCCTTGTTCGCTGTGGCCGAGCCCTCAACCCAGACGGCCTCGCCGCCACCCTGGTTGAGGTCACGCATGTGCTGCATGTAGTCATACTCGGTGTCGTCGTAGTAGATTCCATACTCTGCGGCCTCGCCCTCGTTGTCTCGAATGCTAGCGGCATCAGAACCAAGGTCGGATGCAAGATCGCTCAGGTGTTTGCCCTTGTCACCACCGCGCTGAGCGACAGGGTTGAGAACCATGGACGGTGCATTTTCGTCGTGGATGAGAGGGTCATTTTGGGGACGGTGGACGAGGGTGAAGTGCTGCGCACTCTTCTTGTCGCTAGGGAGGAGAAAGTCAGTCTGAGGCGCACATCTTCGGGAAACACAACGACTCACATCCACTTTCCCTTCGCCATATTTTCTGAGGTTGATACTTTGAGGCAAACAACAAGCTGGTGGTTTCGGGCTTCCGGGCTCAAAGGTTGAATCTGTGGGACGAACGGATGTACCCCTCGATCGCATGCGCACTCTGGTCGGGCCTCGAAAAAAAAAGGTCCCTTGGTGGGATGGTTTTTTTTTCTGCGCTTATCGCATCTTATCGTTCTATCGATAAGAGTCCAAGCGGCCGAAAAGGGTTTTTACTTGCAGCGGGGGACTTTTTGCCCCGCGACCTACGCCATTAATCAGCGGGGCATTGCATTCTCTTCTGACCGGTTGCGACGGGCTCCCACTTTCTACTATTACTCATATTCAACTCGCTCTCTTGAGCAAATCCTATTTTTCGTTGGACTATTATTATAGACTGAGACACAAGAAACACCGCAATAATGGTGCTCGCCAAGTCGAAGAAGACGTCCGGTTTGGGCAATGCCCTTATGAACGACCGCTTCGGCAAGGGTCGTGGCACGGACAGAAAGAAGGGCTCATCCATCACGCGAGTGAACCATGCCACCGGAGAAGAGGTAAAATGACAGCCCGAAACTATCGCGCATTTATGGCAGTGTTGACAGTGTAATAGTACCTCACGAACGAGCGACAGGAGGCAGCATGGGTCAAGATGCGATCGGTCACGGAGCAGGGCGCTCTCGACGAATTCCTTGCGACAGCAGAGTTGGCTGGAACGGACTTCACCGCCGAGAAGATGAACAACATCAAGATCATACACACCGACCAGAAGAACCCCTACTTGCTTTCTGGAGCCGAGGAGAGGGGTGTGATTGCCAAGCAGAAGGCTCACAAAGGCCGACTGACCGTACCGAGAAGACCGAAGTGGGATGCGTCCACTACACCTGAAGAGCTGGACAGAGCAGAGAGAGACAGTTTCTTGAACTGGCGCAGAGGTCTTGCGGAGCTGCAGGAAAATAACGATCTGCTGATGACACCGTTCGAGCGAAACCTCGAGGTTTGGAGGCAGCTTTGGCGTGTTATTGAGCGTTCGGATCTTGTGGTTCAGATTGTCGATGCGCGAAACCCACTGATGTTCAGATCCGAGGACTTGGAACAATATGTGAAGGAGATCGACACGAAGAAGGAGAACCTCCTTCTCATCAACAAGGCGGATATGTTGACGCTCACCCAACGAAAGACGTGGGCCAAGTACCTGAAGGAGAATGGTATTGCTTACAGATTCTTCTCTGCATTCCTGGCAAAGGAACTTCAGGAGTCGATGGAAAGCGACGAAGAGGAGGAGGATGAGCCTGAAGCCGGCAGCAGCTTTCAAGCCAAAGCTGCGGCGAAGGAGGCTGAAGTTGAAGCTGAAGCTGACGAGGAAGAGTCAGAGAGCGATGACGGAGAGGAGGGTGGTGCTGAGACAAGTGCTGAGACAAGTGCTGAGACCAGTGCTGAGACTACACAAGAACAAGTCGAGCTTGAGGATGAGGACACAAGGATCTTGACGGTCGAGGAGCTGGAAGATATCTTCCTGAGCCATGCCCCTGAGAATGCTGGTATGTTTATCCAAGTGCCTCCAATATCAACAGAGAAGCTGATTGCCAAAATCTAGACCCTGGCCACAAGATGCAGATTGGTCTCGTCGGTTACCCCAACGTCGGAAAGTCTTCCACTATCAACGCCCTGATTGGCGCCAAGAAGGTGTCCGTCTCCTCAACACCAGGAAAGACAAAGCACTTTCAGACCATACACCTCAGTGACAACGTTGTTTTGTGCGATTGCCCCGGTCTTGTTTTCCCCAACTTCGCAAGCACCAAGGCCGACCTCGTCTGCAACGGTGTCCTGCCTATTGATCAACTGCGCGAGTTCACCGGCCCCGCAGGCCTCGTCACCAGGAGAATTCCCAAGCCATTCCTCGAGGCTGTTTACGGAATCACCATCAAGACCCGCGCAATTGAGGAGGGTGGCACTGGAATCCCCACTGCACAGGAGCTGCTTGCTTCCTACGCTAAGGCCAGAGGTTTCCAAACATCAGGTCTGGGTCAGCCTGATGAGTCAAGAGCTTCCAGATATATCCTCAAGGATTACGTCAACGGTAAGCTGTTGTACTGCGAGCCACCGCCGAATACCGTCGACGGCCCAGAGTTCAACAACGAGCTCTACGACGCAGCCCATCTGCCAGAGAAGCGCCGTGCGGCGCTGGCAGCGTCTCTCGACACCATGTCGCTCGTCGGCGACGATATCTCGATAGCGCCCTCTGATCTGGCAGTGCTCCCCGCCGGCCCCAAGTCCAAGCAGATTGACAAGGGTTTCTTCGGAGCTGGCGGCAGCGGTGCTGGCCACCTCAAGATGCCATTCAGCCACAAGTACACCGAGCAGGGCCAGAAGCACCTGAGTGGTAGGAAAGCCCGTGCTATGATTGCTCTGGAAAACGGTGTTGACCCCAAGGACGTGCGCTTGTCTTCTGGCAAGAAGCACTTCAAGGGCGGAGCGAAAAGCAGGAAGGGCAAGAAGAAGGCCGATGAGGATGATGATTAGATACCAATAGAAACGCGGTCATGATTTTGCGTCAAGAAACATTGCCTTCGTCCCTTCCCGTTGAACATCATAGACGAGATAAAATAAATGATTGCTTGAAATGTTGAGAAATGGAGAAGTGATGAGGAAAGGCTTCGGGAAAAGACGATACTAAAGGTACCTTACCGTGTACTTTTTTGTGGAGCCTGACAAGCTTAGCGCGGGTCCCGACGCGTCTTTTCCCAGAGCATCGCGTAAAGTGCTTCTGCCACCACCAGCACAACCCCAAGCTCCTCCAATTGCGGACCTTCACGACAACCATCGGGCCAAACAACCATGCCTGCACAAAAGACGATCACTAAGCCCGAGGAGGTCGGCGAGTCCTCAACTTCTGCGGCCAAGAAGGCTCTGACCGCAGCGTCAAACGGCGCCCCCAACTATGAGCTTCCTTGGTAAGATTCCTTTGTGATGGCAAACAGCCAACATGCTGATGCATTTCTCAGGGTCGAGAAGTACCGTCCCGTCTTCCTCGACGATGTTGTCGGCAATACCGAGACGATCGACCGCCTCAAGATCATTGCGAAGGAAGGAAACATGCCGCATGTCATCATCTCGGGTATGCCTGGTATTGGAAAGACGACAAGCGTGCTCTGTCTGGCGAGACAGTTGCTGGGAGACTCATACAAGGAGGCGGTCCTGGAGCTGAACGCTTCTGATGAAAGAGGTAAGATTGGTTTGGTGCTTCATAGATGCGAGCGCTGACATGTTTCCGCAGGTATCGACGTTGTCCGTAACCGCATCAAGGGTTTCGCCCAAAAGAAGGTTACTCTCCCCCAAGGCCGCCACAAGCTTGTTATCCTCGACGAAGCCGACAGCATGACATCGGGCGCGCAGCAAGCCCTTCGCCGCACGATGGAGATCTATTCCAACACAACCCGCTTCGCGTTCGCGTGTAACCAGTCCAACAAAATCATCGAACCTCTCCAGTCCCGTTGCGCAATCTTGCGCTACGCCCGTCTCACCGACGAGCAGGTGGTCGAGCGTTTGCTGCAAATCATCGAGGCTGAAAAGGTCGAGTACAGCGATGACGGCCTCGCTGCGCTCGTCTTCAGTGCCGAGGGCGACATGCGACAGGCCATCAACAACCTGCAATCAACTTTTGCCGGTTTTGGCTTCGTGTCTGGTGACAACGTGTTTAAGGTCGTGGACTCGCCGCACCCGATCAAGGTGCAGGCCATGCTAAAGGCGTGCTACGAGGGCAATGTCGACTCGGCGTTGGACAGTCTGAGGGAGCTTTGGGACCTGGGATACTCGAGCCACGACATCATCAGCACCATGTTCAAGGTCACCAAGACTATCCCCACGCTGAGCGAGCACTCGAAGCTGGAATTCATCAAGGAGATCGGATTTACGCATATGAAGATCTTGGAAGGAGTGCAGACGCTGCTGCAGCTGAGCGGCTGCGTGGCGAGGCTGTGCAAGATCAACATGGACCCCAAGAAGTTTGAGGCGCCGTCAAAATGAAACGGATAATCAGCAAACCTGCGCAGGCAGGAACTAATGACTTGCATGATTTGGCGTTTGGGGATCTATGTCCGCGGTACTTTGACAGTAAAAAGCCATGGCAATATCCGGTGTTATACAGTAAAATGAAAGCATCTAAGAACATCTCTTGATACCCACAGACGGCCTGGGCCATTGATGATGAGGCCGCTTACTTCTTCTCCTCGGGGTTCTCGAGAAACTCCTGCTCAAACCTCTCCCACTTGGCCCTGTCCCTCATCAGACGCCTCTGCATTCTGATCCTGGCCTCATACTCTCGTAACCTGTGATCGGCTTCCAGCATACTTCCTAACACCATGGCGGACATTTGTATGTAGCTGCCACCCAGGTTAGTCCGTTTCCGAGTAGTATCAGCAGTGTCGCGTGACGCATTACCATTTGAACTGGATAGTGAGACCTTTATACAATGGCGAGAACTTCCATGCAGCTGCACCCAACACCGCAGCGCCAATGCCCCATCTTGCGGCGCCGACGACGGCACCCCGGGTAGCTTCCCACGCGGCATCATTGGCCTCGGCGCTCTTCATCTGGTCGTGCGACTTCATCTTGTGCGCATGGCGGCCGGGGCGGGCTGCGGAGAGGAGAGGGTGATGACGTCGGTGATGAGCTCCTCTAATCCGATAATGAGCCGGTGAATCTCGTGTGAAACGAGGTGCGCGCAAGTCGATGGCACTTAGCCCTGAGGAAGAACCGCGAATCGTCAAGGTGGAAAGAAGTGAGATTCCCAAAAATATGATTGGTGAGAATCGTACGATAGCTCTCACCGGAAGGCTCACAATGTCGAAAGGCCTTTTTTACTCCATCAGTCCCCGAAGGTAGGCAAGTTGAACGGCGAAGTGGGACGAGAGCAGACGCCGAAGCGCAACCCCTGCAACGTCCATCAGCGCGTCCCGATCTCCTGAGGCGGGTTCCATTCAGTGGGGGTTGCGTTCACTGAGAGACCCCGCCGATGCCGCTGACCCCAAGTCTGCAGGGGCCCTCGGCGCTATCAAAAGCTTATCAACTCCAACATTGCCATGCCACCTCCTGAGTGTTCTCCAATGGCGCAAGACGAATCTATTGCCGATGCTGAGAAGGAGGTGTTGGAGTTGGAAGCGCGTCTGGCCGCGGCGAGGGGGAAGTTGAAGAGTCTCGGTGGACAGAATGAAGGACACTCAATACCTTCGAGAAGTCTCCCAAAACCATCAAGTCAGCCACCCATCTCACGACATCTCAGAAGTTCTCACAACTAACACACTCAAGCCTCACTCACATCATCAAGCCACTATCACCTCCTCCTCTCAGACTCGGCCCTTCCACTAGGCTCATTCGCCTTCAGCAGCGGTCTCGAGTCCTACCTGGCCCACACCCGAGGCCGCTCCTCCTTCAACGTTTTCCTCCCAGAATCCATCTCCGCCTACGCCTCGACGACGCTCCCCTTCGTCCTCGCAGCGCACCGCGATCCGTCTGCGGTGGCAGAGTTGGACGACTTTCTCGACGCAGCAATCATCTGCACCGTCGGCCGACGCGCCTCCATAGCGCAAGGCCGCGCGCTGCTGTCCATCTGGGAACGCTCCTTCGCCTCGTCTCTGCCCCGCGATGTTGTCGAGACACTACAGCCGTACGCGGCAATGTTAAAGTCTGCGTCGTCCAGACCAAGCGCCGATGAGTCTGCCGACCCGCCGTTGGTGTTTGCGCATCTGGCGCCCCTTTTCGGGGCCATCTGCAACTTGGTAGGGCTCACCCTGCATCAGACGGCGTACGTCTTCATGATGGGCCACATCAAGGCTCTGGTATCGGCGGCGGTGAGAGCGAGCATGTTTGGGCCATACCAGGCGCAGAAGGTCCTCGCCAGTGGACAGGTGCAGCAAATCATCACTGCCGCTATCGAGAGGGAGTGGGAGACACCAATAGAGCGAGCCGGGCAGACGATGCCGGTCATGGACTTATGGATAGGCAGACACGAAGTTCTGTATTCACGAATATTCAACAGTTGAATTCTTCCAGGTCGCAAGCCTGTGTCCCTCGATGTTCCATTATCAACGGGTATCATGATCGCTTTTGTCAATTATTGTACAATGCCCCTGGTCCTCGCCATGCTCACTCATCGTCGTCGCTGTCGTACGCGACTAACGGCCCCGCAGACGCGGCGGGTTTCGGCTTCGATGCCACTGCTACCTTGGCGGTGTTCAAGGCTGCCAAAGTGCTGCTAGAGAAGATGCCACCAGACAGAATGGGCTGCTCCTGCGGCGCAGGCAGGGCTTGGTACTGTGTCTGGTTCGCCGCGCCCCCATTCTCAAGCATAGGCCGCTCCTGGTATTCTACCTCAAAGCCCTCCCGCCCGACGGGGTTCACAGCATTTGCGCCACGCGCGAAGTGAACCTCGTCCGGCGCCTCGTAGCCCTCGAGCCCGTAGCTGCTCTCAATCTTTCTCCTTTTCCTGGCTTCCGGGTCTTTGCCCTCGATCTCTGCGACGAACTCTGCTGGCAGTGCCCTGCGGATGGCCTCGGCGGCTTGCTCCTCGATTCGTCTCGCCTCGCGCGCCTGGGCCATAGGGTTCGGGTCGGCTGTCGCCCAGCGGACGTTGAGAACCTCTTCGTGGTCCAACGACTGGTGCGCCATTGCCTCCTTTGCAAATTGCGCATTCGCCTCGTTGGTGTATGTGATGAAAGCGACACCGCGTGTGTTGAGCACACGAACTATATAGGTGTTAGCAATGGTCCAAAATTGAAAAGGGGTTGGTTGATAAACTTACTTCGCTCAATTTGCCCCCATTCTGCGAAATGACGCGCCACGATTTCTTCGATATCATCCGTAACATGTATCCTTCCCACGTAGATGGTTCGGTTCTGCCTCATGAAGCTACCAACACCACCCATGTCATCTCTGTAGTCGGAATGCTTGTCTCGTCCAAAACAGTCCACATTGGGGTTGAACAGGTCATGAATGCCCGGCAGCCGATGCAGGTATTCGCAATCCTGACCCTTGGGACAAATTCCTCTTGCGAAGAAGAGACAAAAGTAGCTCCCCGTGACCTTGTCGGCCCTCGTGTATCCGCTGTCTTTCGCGACATTGCAGCGTCCCTTTGCGTGCGTCTTGGACAGGTACTTGTCCTCGCGGTCACCGCCGGACCACTTGTTGTACCAGATGTTGAAGATCGTTCCGGTCTGCGGCGGGGGCTCGGAGGTGATGAAGGACGGGTCGACCTGCGGACGCGCCGGGCGCTTCTTCTTGCGGATGATCTTCTTGACTTTCCTCTCTGCCGGCGCGGCGACTTCGGTGTTGGTCGTCGTCAGCGCCGTTTCTTCTGCCTCAGGCGCATCGACATCTTGGGTTCTGGCGACGGCAACTTCTTCGTCTGACATGTCTGCGGTTGCGTATACTCGTACTCGTGGAATCGCGGGTTGTGATGAACGAAACGTTCAGAGAATGTTGTCGCAAGATGAATTTCTAGGTTCGCCGCGCGACGCATTAGGTAAGCCTCACCGCGTTCTTCAATGTGTGGCGCAGTGGCTGTGGTTGAGGGCGGTGTGTAGGACCCATGCCGGTGGAAGCAGCCCCGCGGTAAATTCTGCCACGGCCATCGTCTTCCTACGCCTTGGAGTGTGGCTGCCCCACCTCGGAGTCTGTGAAGCCTTCATCGAGTCGACGTAGACGCTCTCATCGTGCCATCTTTGAATCATTCTAGACGGGGTTTTCGGAGTCGTTAGACTCTGAACAGATAAGCCGCCAAGATGGTCAACATTACGGAAAAGATCAAGGAGTATGGACCCCACTCTGAATCAGTATGAGCAGGAAAATTGACGATGAGGGATCAGGATTGAGGATGAGATGAGGAAGACGCAGAGTAAGCGCGCTCTCGCCAAATAATGGGATTTTCTTTTCGGCAAGTTTTCATCTTCATCCGGGCAACCTATGATCGAGCAGTGTCTTTCGAGGCTCTACCTGAAGCGGTAGCGCATAGGGATGGTTCTCGGATGGGTTGAAAGTGCCGAAAAGACGAACCAGGCATTGTGAATTATGCATCCAAGATATTTACTGACGTTTTCTAGAGAACAAGGCCACTGGTATGTTTGTGATGAACGTCGCATTGTCTGAAAACTGTTAACCGACCCCTTTCAGAATATCATCTGGGTCTTCTCAAGGGGTAAGTTGTCTCTTAACCTTTCGAAACTACGCCACTAACAGTAGACAGTAAACTCGCGCGTCTAAGAGCACAGCTTCTGGAACCCGGTCCAGGTTCAGGCGGTGGTGGCGGCGCCGGCTTCGACGTCAGCAAAAGTGGTGATGCAAGAATAGCCCTCGTCGGCTTCCCCTCCGTCGGAAAATCCACATTCTTATCCAAGGTCACCAAGACGAGGTCGGAAGTCGCGTCTTATGCCTTCACAACACTCACAGCCATCCCCGGTGTCCTCGAGTACGGCGGCGCCGAGATCCAGCTGCTCGATCTGCCCGGTATCATCGAGGGTGCTGCCGAGGGCAAGGGTAGAGGAAGACAGGTCATCTCCGCGGCCAAGACCAGCGACATGATTCTCATGGTCCTGGACGCGACCAAGAAGGCGGAGCAAAGGGCCCTGCTCGAGGCCGAACTGGAAGCCGTCGGCATCCGTCTGAACAGAGAACCTCCGTAAGAGTTGCCTCCTTCACACACTTGCTCCAAGCTAACCTGCCGTAGCAACATCTACCTCAAAGCAAAGAAGGCCGGCGGCATGAAAATCACCTTCCAATCCCCTCCAAAGGCCATGGACGAGAAGATGATCTTCAACATCCTGCGCGATTACAAGATCCTCAACTGCGAGGTCCTCGTGCGCGACGAGAACGCCACCGTCGACGACCTCATCGACGTCATCATGAAGGACCACCGCAAGTACATCAAGTGCCTGTACGTCTACAACAAGATCGACAGCGTCTCGCTCGACTTCCTCGACAAGCTCGCGCGCGAGCCCCACACGGTCGTCATGAGTTGCGAGCTCGACCTCGGCATCCAGGACGTCGTCGACCGCTGCTGGCGGGAGCTCAAGCTCATCCGCATCTACACGAAGCGCAAGGGCATCGAGCCCGACTTCGGCGAGGCGCTGATTGTGCGCAGCAACAGCACCATCGAGGATGTGTGCGACCGCATCCACCGGACGCTCAAGGAAACCTTCAAGTATGCGCTCGTCTGGGGCGCGAGTGCGAGACACGTGCCGCAGAGGGTAGGTTTGGGACATGCCGTGGCGGACGAGGATGTGGTTTATATTGTGAGCGCTTGGAAGGCGTAGACAACATGACACGAGGGCATACGAATGAGACGAAGTGGTTAAGTGCGTGAGGAGTTGTATTTCCTGCCCAGGCGAAGCTGCATATGGCCAGCCGATGAATACAGTCCCTCCCAGAATCCTAGCCATTAAAAAGAACTAGAGGAGAGACAGAGAAAGAAAGAAAAAGCTGATATCGTTTCGTGTCATGTCATGGTACAGTCCCTTTATCCTAAAGCAAGACAGTGGTACCCCCGTTGAACGCCGATGCCCCATGCCCCTCTGAGAAACATCAAGAGGAGGCTGCAGGTTCAATAACCTGCCAGAAAGAACCGTGAAAACAACCCGAGAGAACCCATCCCATCATCAAAAGCTTTTGTACTTTGGTAAAGAAGATGCGACGAGTCGACTTCACAAGGCGTTCTGCTTGGGTGAGGCGGTCTTGGAGCTGAAGAGGTTGCTGCCACCAGCCTTCTTGGCGGACGCCTGGGCGAAGAGAGACTTGGGCTTGACCCTGTGATGAAGCGATTAGCATCGTTGCTGGATCAGATGCTCGGTGGAGAAGAAGAGCGACTTACTTGCCAACCTGCTTGTTGCGGAGGGCGTTGAGCTTGGCGGTGCAGGGGCTCATGATGTTGTCAGAAGGGGAGATGTAGTCCTTGGAGCTGTTGTCGCAGCGGTCAGCACTGCAGTCTGGTGTTGTCGAGGTTGAGGGCCGTCCTACTTCTCCTGGGCCATCTTGTCCTGCAGGACCTGACGGTGGTACTCCATGCTCTTAACCTCCTTGGTGGCCGAGTCGGTCTTAGCGACAACGGGCGTGTTGGTGGACTTCTCGGTAAGAACGTTGGGAGACATGGTTGCTGATAGACTGTCTGTTGATTTCCTACAAGTTTGATGTATGCGCGGTGCAGCAAGGTGCAGAGTTGCAGATTGTATTGGCGATGCGATGCGATTGAGGTGCGTGTGGCAGGTAGAGCTTGGAAGAGGCGCAAGACCGTATGTAGGGAGATGTGGATTTGCTTGGGGTGTGGATGGGAAATCGGGGCCAACGCAGAATGGGAAGAAAGGCTTTGTATTTGAATGCGAGTGGTTATGCGCTGCGCACCAGGTCTGCCGTGGAGTGTTTATGACGTTCGTGAATGGATGTGAAAAAGATGCACGCCTGGCCCGTGGAGTAGTTGCTGGGCTGTAAAAGTAAACGAATTTTCGGACAGTTGACGGGGCAACCAGGGAAACGAAACGGTCGCGCTGGTGTGTCGCCGGTCGTGGTGGACAGGGGTTCAGGGGGTTAAAGTGGAAGGAGTTTTGCTAGGTGGGCACCTACGGAATGCGGGTCTCACTGGCCTTGCCGGGAAGGGGGAGGGAAGTTCTTAGCGTTGTCAGGCCTTCTACGAAGGATGCCCAAAGTCAGTTGTCCGTGTGATGGTGCGCTGTCAGGTTTTTCGCCGGTTCTAGCGGGCTTCCCAGGTAACCCCGTCACCCCCCTGGGCCCTCCCGGCGCGCGTTGCTATCCGGATCCGACTCGACTTGTTCTCGAGCACAGCCTGAGGTGTTCGTTCGGTGATGTGTTGTGCATTGCATCTCGTCCCTCTGTGGAGTTTGCTTGGCCCCTCCTCCATCTCCTGCTAGTGGGGATGGGAAAAGAGTCAAGCATCCCGGGAAGGGTTGCATCTGTGTGTACATCGCAACCAGTCAGTGCTCCTGGCATGCGCTGGTCTCGAACTGTTGGGAGGACATCTCCAAGGTGACCGGCCTCGGAGCTTAATGCCGCATGGTTCATGATAAGCATCCCCAGAGTACGCATGGCCAGACAATGGGATCGACTGCAAGTGACTCACAGGAACGGCGGGCCAACGGCCAAAGGATCTACACGCGTTGCATTTCCAGTGGTACCCGTTTGTTGTACACAATATGCGATTCAAACTACATAGTAAAAGCAGGGGCTAGCAACCTATATTACAACTTGGAGCGGCTGATGTTGGCTCCGGGCTGGAACCTCTGGGTCTTGTATTGCGCCAGCAATTGGTCAGACTTCTGCTTCTGCCACTGGATCTTTTCCGTGACCTCCTTGCCCCGCTTGTTCTCGTTGCGGCCCATCTGCTGCAGATGCACCTCGTCGGGACCGTCAGCGAGACGGAGCGTCCTGATGTTGGCCCAGGAGCTGGCGAGGGGGGTGTCCTGGCAGACGCCGGCCGCACCGAAGGCCTGGATGGCACGGTCGATGACCGTCAATGCTGTCTGCGGGACGAGGACCTTGGCTTCGGCAATTTCCTTGAGGGCCTTCTTCGGGCCGTGGTCGTCCATCTTAATGGCTGCGTTGAGGACAACCAAACGCGCGGCGTCGATTTCGATGCGCGACTTCGCTACCCACTCCAGAATGACGCCGTGTTCCCTGAGCTGCTTGCCGAAGGGGGTCTTGGTCGGGTCGTTGATGCGCATCAGCATCCATTCGAGAGCGCGCTCGGCCTAGGAGGATGTGTCAGTTAACGATTACAGGTGCAGCTTTCTGCTGAACTTACAGCTCCAATGGTGCGCATGGCATGGTGAATACGGCCGGGTCCAAGTCTGCCCTGGATGATCTCAAAGCCGCGACCCTCGCCGAGGACGAGGTTGCTAGCAGGCACCCGAACATCCTTGAAGCTGATGTGACCATGGCCGTGAGGCGCGTCATCGTAGCCGTAGACGTTGAGCATTCGGTGGATGGTGATGCCCTTGGTGTTCGCGGGAACCAAAATGACGGACTGCTGCTTGTAGGTGTCCTTGTTGTTGGGATCGCTCTTGCCCATGACGATGTAGATTGAGCATCTAGGGTCGCCGGCACCGCTAGACCACCATTTCTACCATTGTCAGCACTCAACCCCTCCGCTTCCGTGCACCTCTGAAGCTTACCGAGCCGTTGAGAACATATTCGTTGCCCTCCTTACGCATGCTAAGCTGGATGTTGGTGGCGTCCGACGACGCGACATCAGGCTCCGTCATCAAGAACGCAGAGCGAATCTCGCCGTCCATCAGGGGCTTCAGCCACGTCTTCTTCTGTTCCTCGTTGCCGTACTTGGCTAGCACCTCCATGTTACCGGTATCGGGCGCCGCGCAGTTGACAGCCTCGGAGGCGACCCTCGACTTGCCCAGCCACTCAGCCATCAGACCGTACTCGAGGTTTGTGAAGCCGGGAGACTCCTTGTAGTGGCCCTTGGGCAGGAACATGTTCCACAGGCCGAGCTTCTTGGCCTTGACCTTGAGGTCGTCGACGATGGGCGGGTGGTGTTCCCATCTCGCGTCGCCCTGGCCGATCTGAGCTTCCAGTACGGGGTCGGCACTGTGTTCGCCGGCGTGTCAGCATCGTGGTGGATAGGCCTGAGCTGCAATGGAGGTGCAGTTGTGCTTACGGAATGCATTCCTCCTCGACAAACTTCGCGACGGCGTCGAGCGCCTCCTTGGCGCGATCGCTGAGGCGATCCAGGACCTGGTGGCGAGCTGGTTAGCTAGCGAGACGGAGCTCTCTCCCCGCAGCAAGCACCTACAATGGCTGGAACTCTGGACGTCATCTTTGCGACACTGGGAGACAGATAAACCTATGTGAATAGAATGAAGCTTTCTCAGGGTGGTTTATCGGATTGATTGTGGAAGCCAGAAGTCCGGAGAATTGCTACGGGAAAGTGATGGGCGTAACCTCCCTTTTGAACGGGAAACGTTTAGTATGCATCGTACGGTAGATGGATGTTAGGACGACCCGGAGCCGAGGTTGATTCTGGAGCTACAGGGACTCCAAAATGTGGGGATCCTGGGGTAACTGTCTTGACCTCCGCCTCCGCGTCTGAGAGTGGCCCCTCAGCGGTGGATGCCGCCAGATCTGTCTGCAATTGCCTGCGTCTTGGCTATCATTCAATTTGTCAACTCATGTTTGTGTGTCCGTTCGTCAAAGTAACACATGTTGACTTATGCTAGCAGTAAGAGTTTCATCTTCATTCTTGATCAGTGAGCAGACCGCAGCTACCCTCTATCATGCTCAATCCCGTCTCAAAGTCTAAGATTACTGACGAACGCCGTGGCTCGGCGCCCGGTTACCTCTAAACTCTCAGAGCCGCTGTGGCACCACTCTGGCGCATCAACCATGCGGGGAGACGCCGGCTGTGCCGCGTCTCCAATAGGAGCCTCCATAGTCCACTCCGGTGCCTCGGTGCGGCTTTTGGCACCATTGGGTTTCCGGTGGGACAGTCTTTCGGATTTCAATCCCGAACCAACGTCCCGAACCAATATCCACCGGATGAACTCGTGCTTGTTGATGTTGATAGGTACTTCATGAAATTGAAACGCCGCTGTATTCTTCTAAATCAACACAAACCATCATACCGCATGATTTGATCTAACTTTTTGATGGCGCATGGATTCTACCATCTATCTATCGCCCGGTTTACGTATATAACACCTTTCTATGTGCGGTAGTCGCCGTTGATAGTAATGTACTCGTGGCTGTAGTCGCAAGTCCAGTACGTAGCCTCCTTATCACCAGTGCCAAGTCTGACAAGGATCTCCAAGTCCTCGAGCTCCAGAATCTCAGAAGCTCTGGCCTCATCAACCATCTCAGGCTCGCCGTTGACCAGCAGCTTCAGCTCAGCGCTGCCATCGGTGGGAATGAAAGAGACGTTGGTCTTCTCAGGGACGACCTCGGGGACATCAATGACAGCCTGGCCAGGCTCGGAAACCAAGGAGTAACCAGTCGCGCACAGAATGCGGCCCCAGTTGGCGTCACGGCCGTAAAGAGCAGTCTTGACGAGGGGGGATCTGGCGATGGTGCTGGCAATCTTCCTGGCAGCCTCCTCACTGGCAGACTCGACGACGCGGATGGTGACGAACTTGGTAGCGCCCTCACCGTCACGAACGATGAGCTTGGCCAGGTCGATGGAGAAATCGGTCAGAACCTCCTTGAAGGCGGCGTAGTCGGGGGACTCCTGAGAGGTGATCTCCTTGCCGCCGGCAGCGCCGTTGGCGAGAAGGGCCATAGTGTCGTTGGTCGAGGTGTCTCCATCAATGGTGATGCTGTTGAAGGAGCGGTCGACGGCGTGCTTGAGGACGGAAGGCATGACGGCAGGAGAGATGGGAGCGTCCGTGGCGATGACACCCAGGAGGGTAGCCATGTTAGGGTGGATCATACCAGCGCCCTTGGTGGTTCCAGCAATACGGTACTCGACGCCTGGCGAAGAGGGCAGAGTGAAGGTCTTGGACATGAGTTTCGGGAAGGTGTCGGTAGTGCAGATGGCGGTAGCAAAGCTGAGCCAGTGCTTGTGTGAAGAGCCCAGAGCTCCCTGGGCAGTCGGGACGTTGTCGACAATCTTTGCGATGGGCAACCTCTGTCCGATAACGCCAGTGCTCATGACAATGGTTGACGAGGCATCGCCAGCACCACGAACGGCCTTGTCAGCGGCGTGGGCCATGAGGGAGGCATCCTCAAGACCTCCCTTGCCAGTGACGGCGTTGGCGCATCCTGAGTTGATGAGAACACTTCGGATGCCCTTGTTGGCCTTCTTCTTCAACAGGTCCCTGCTGAAGGTAACCGGGGCGGCCTGGAACTTGTTCTTGGTGAAGACAGCCGCGGCAGCACAGGGACGGTCTGAGCTCAGAAGAGCGAGGTCAGGCTTCGTCTTGTTTGAAGGCTTGACTCCAACCAAGATACCAGAAGCCTGGAAGCCCTGGGGATATGTGCCCTCCGTCGGGATGTACTTCTTCTTTGCGGCGGGGATGCTCTCAGCGGAGACCGAGTAGCACCGCACAAACTGAGCCAAGTGGCCGGGAAACCTCTTGACGGGCTGCGACATCTTGTCAATTGGGAGCGCCCAAGTGATGCGACCAAGCAGAGGATATGTGCAGGTTAAGCTCGAGAGCCAATGGCTCAGGAATCGGGCTGTAGAGGTACTGGTCCCGTGTGAGATGTTCGTCGAAAGAGAGAGTTGTTAGTCACGGAAGAGATGAGAGATTTGGGTGAGTGCGATAACGGCAGCGACCTAAAAATTTCGGCAGGGGTGTCACAGCGCTGTTACGCAAAAGGCGCATTGGGTCCCAGGACTGAGTCCTGATCCTGGCCATGGACCCTGAAGCTGTGGTCCAAGTCGGAGGGCCGAGTCAATATGACCGAAGCTTCTGTTAAATCTCATATGCGGCTTTTCATTCAATTCCCGTTTTCATGTGCAAGGAAATAGAAGTGAGATAGTTCCTTCTCAATAACACAGGAATTTGAAGCTCTCAGAAAGATGTCGACGGGAGTCTTGCACATGGCTCATGCAGGCGCGCTGCGCTGGACTTGAAGCGCTGAAGTCGGATGGCGGGGAGTGGACCCACTCAAGCTTATCGCACCCGTCGCGGTGAGCTTATCGCTCTGCGCAGACAGAAAAAATTCTAGAATCTTGCATCTCGGTCCCTCCAGCTTCTCGTGTCGCGCGACCAGTTCAATTCAACACCCGCCCACGCCGAACCAGTCCCTGCTTCGCCCACAAACCCGTCACAATGCCGCCAAACAAGACGAAAACTATCAAGAACAAGCACGCCCAGAGGGGTTCCGGTATCAAAAATTCCAAGGAAGCCTCCAGGAGCGGCCCTCCCGATGGCATCGTTAGGAAATCGAAGGATACTCCCAAGGGGACGAAGCCGCTGAAGGGTACCAAGAAGTCTGGCCTCGAGGCCCTCCTGAAGAAGCGCAAGAAGAAGGTCTACACTGAGAAGGAGCTCGACATTCCCAAGCTCAACACGATTGTCCCCGCGGGCGTGCAGAAGCCGAAGGGCAAGAAGAAGGGCAAGGTCTTTGTCGATGACAGGGTAAGGCACCTTGTGGCGCGGTGACATTCTTATACAGCAATCGCTAACAAAAGGTGAACAGGAGAGCATGAACACTATCCTTGCCATGGTCCAGGCCGAGAAGGAGGGTCAGATCGAGTCCAAGATGATGAAGGCGAGACAGATGGAGGAGATCCGCGAAGCCCGCAGGGTAGAGGCCGAGAAGAAGGAGGCGGAAAAGAAGTCGAAGCTGGAGGACACCAAGGAGTCCCTGCGCAAGAAGCGCAAGCGCAACGCCAACACCGAGAACGACAGCAACATCAACGACATCGCCGTCGCCGGGTCCAAGGCCATCAAGCCCAAGAAGAAGAAGAGTGTGTCGTTCGCATAAATGCATCCGTCGGACATCTTGCCTCTACGTTAGTATCGGTATTATTTTGCAGCATGGGTGGCGTTCAGGAGTGCCGAAAACAAAAAGAACAGACTGGGCTGGGATGTGCGGCGGGGGACTTTCAACCCTTTTGCGAGTGTTTGGTGGCGTTCAGAGCAGATACCACGGCGGATCTTGCCCTTCCGCATCAGCTTAATGCATTACCTAGGGCATTCTTCATCACGTCGGGTGGCCAGCTGGTGATGTACATCTATATTTGTGGCGACTCCATCTATTTGTCTTATTCCCTGTCTATAGCTCTGTATAATCTCCAGACATGTCTAAATGAAAGGGAAATGGCTAAATCTATACACTGTTTTGACGTTCTATTCAGCCCTTCACCTGCTACTCCCGGGCCTTGATCTCTATTCTGTGTTTTGTCGCGTCAAAGTGGTACTCTGCGCTGCCATTGGTGACGGGCATTCCGTTCGTCTTGGGAGGCAATGCGTTATGATCCACGTTGAAAGCCATGTGGTTGAAGAAGTTTGTGACCGGCTTGGCGTGCCATCTTCCACCACCCGGCTCAAACCAGCAAAGGTGGCCGCCGAGAGAGGTCGTGCACAGAACCGTGTAAGGGTTCTTTCTGAACTCTTCGTACGGAATGGCCTCTTCTACTGCAATCTGTCGGGTCTGTTAGCCTGAGGTCAGCTTTCGGTGCACGGCGAAAATACTTACCGGGTCGTCCTTTGCGTGGAGAGCAAGGAAGGGAACCCTGATGGCCAAGACGGCATCACAAGACGAGGCGTCTCTATAGTACGCCGACTCCGTTGGGTAACCCCAGCTGATGCACCTGCGGCAGTCAGTAAAGAGTTGGCTTTTCTCAAAGGTTTGACACATACTGGACTTCTCTGTCAAATTCATCGAGGTATGTGACGTTGTTAAGACGCTCGAGGTCTAGCTTGGTGTACTTCTCCATCGCCTCTCTGTGGCCGTTGATGAGTTGCTTCATGCTCTCTGCATTCAGGTGTTAGTTGGATGATGAGTTGGTTAAACAAATATATGAAGGACTTACGGCCCATGACTCTCTGGTAAACCTCCCTTCCAATAAGGGTTCTCTTCAGTGCCTTATTGGCGACCTCCAAGTTGAAGGGGTTGGAGCAAACGATAGCAGCCGTCAATAGACAGTTGGTGCCCTCCTCGCCGCAGTACTATCGAAGTCAGTATGAGATAGACACGAACCGGTATCATTCAACAGCTCCCGCTTACATTTGTCAACATATTTGCGCCGAGGGAAAAGCCTAGACCAAAGAGAGGCCGGTTGGGAAACTTTTCTCTCAACCACTTGACCGTCTGGTTTCAACATCGTGTTAGTCACTTCTCACTCGAAAATTCTGACGAGTGGCTGACCTGTCTGAAATCCCAAGTCGCCCTTGCGTTGTACAGCGTGCCGCTGGTGAACTTGCTCTTAGCGCAGCCTCGTGAGTTGACAACGCAGATGTCCCATTTCCCAGACTCGACAAGCGGTGCAATCGCATGTCGCAGGTAGATCTCATGAGACCCGCCGGAAAGACCGTGAAGCACGACAAGCTGCGGCCTCTCGTCATCTGAAGGTAGCGCCGCGAACTCATCGTCCTTGAAGTAGACCGTTCGGGGCGGGAGAGTCTCGTCCGTCTCCTCGAAAGGCTTCGTGACGAAATCAACCGCAAATGTACCCTCAACAGCCTTGGAGTCGGCGTCGAACACATGGCGCTTGTAGTAGATTGGGGGGCCGTGTTGCTTGGTCGCCGTCCACATCGTCTGCACGTGGCCATTGAACAGAAGCGGGTTCATCTGGCATGGCGGTATGACCTTTTCGCAGACCTTGAGAATATCGGTCTTGGAGCCGTCCTTCTCCTTCAGCGACAGAGGTGCCGGCGAATGCGTGAAGTTGATCCTGGCTCGACCTAGCCACTCCATGTTTCGGAGATTTCGGGAGAGTGACGCTCGAGACAGACTGGCTTGAGAAGGAACGGCGAGTGGCGGGAGTGGCGCCTCTAGGTTGTTTTTTGAAGAAGTAGGGCCAGGTAACACAAGCGCTTACAAAGTCACAGAGATCAAAATGCAATCTTTCGTCGGAAAACAGGCCGAAGTTGAGAGTTATCACGTTAAATTATATATGGCCATGTGAAAACGGAGGACAGAGACACAAGTCATGACGGTGGAGCCCCCAAGGGGGCCCCCAAATGCCCCGTAGCTCGTTTGCTACCGCAGGGACAAACACCAACAGCGGCAGAAAGGCAACCGGACGACCTGTCTTCTTTCGGTGCAGCACCGAGGCTCGTTCCAATGAGGTAGATCGGCACCGGGTTCACCGATCGCCCGTCCTGCAGCAGAGAAGGGATTCGGTCCTATGCGAGCATATGTACGAGTCCCGAGAGCGTGGACAGAAAAAACTAGCGGTTGAGCAGCCCAAATACACAGAGGCAGCTTGAGTTGAGCCGAGGCACAGGCTGACCACCCAATTAGAGTGGGCTGTCGAGTCTGACATTTAACTCATTCTTGGCCGATTACGTAGCTTTCTGGAGGCAAACACTTCTGGTGTTCTCTTCTCAGCCACTCGAGGCGGTGATTTGTAAGACCTTCAGTCTCAGTTAGGGGCTTCTTGCCCGCTTCCATGAAAATGACAAGCATCGCATGAAAAGAAGACAGCTGGGTTCTGGCAACAATGTGTTCCAGCCAGGCGAGACCAACCCAAAGCCGCCTCGAATGTCATGGGTCCCGTGCACCGTGCACCGTGCACCGGTCGATGACCCGGCTAGTCTCGTCTCAGTGGATCCTATTATCCCATGCACGTGTAATTATGTAAGGCGTGCAGGGGCTCTTGGGCATCTCCCGGTTCCTGACGTGAGCCTCGCGACCTGCAGGTGCGGCTATTGGACAGCAACCGCGTCGCAACAATCAGCCCAGTTCCTGTCGCAGTCGATTCAACAAGGCGGCCATCGAGACGATTTGTAGCGACGTCTGCGCCTGCGCTCCCTATGCAGTCCCAAAGATGACCTACCGGGGCTCCTTGCCTTCGGGGCAAGCCTTCAATGGCCAGCAGCACCTACCTCAGACGTACCACGATCCATACGGCAACGGCAACCCTAACGGCCAGAACCAAACCTTCCAGAATGCCTCTTATAGCAATCTCGGACAGGCGCAACCTTCCCATGGCAACTTCCATCAATCGCCTGTTCCTTCTCCCATCGTACCTCCCGCGCCCGCGCCGATGAACATGCAGCCAAACGGCTACGGCCAGTATCCTCCTGCCTACGGCGGCAACTTCCCGCAGCAGCAACCGCACCAGCCGCAGCCGCCGCCGCAGCACTATCCCCAACATCAAAGCCAACAGTCCTTTGCCCACAGCAATTTGATGAACTCTCCCTTTGTGTCTCCTCACGTACCTCACGCTGCTTTCCCTCCCCAGAATGCTCAAGCAGTGCGATCGCCCGCCCTCGTTACAGCATCCGTGCCAACCCCAACAGCGCCGACCTTCGCCGAGTACCAGCCGCAGACGCCTCAGCAGCCGCAGCATCAACCCCAATACCAGCAACATTTTCAACAGCCAGTCCAGCAGCAGCCTCGTCATCAGGTCCCGCAACAGCCGCAGCACGTACAACCACAGGCGACGCAGTATGCCCAGTTCTCTCCGCCACCAATGGGTCACAACCAGAGCGTCCCCGTTCTAAACCAAGCCTTCGCGGAACCCTCGCAAGTACAACCGAGCCCAGAGCCCAACCACGCGAACTCTCCCGTCGTCCAACCTGCCAGGTCTCCCAGTCTGGCGAGGAAGTCGCCTGCGATATCGTCTATGAATTCTCCGGCGGTGTCATCGCGGGGTTCCCCAGCCCTGTCCACAAAAGCGAGATCCTACGATACCACCGCGATCCTCATACATGTGGCCGAAGAATGTTTCGAGAAAGCTCACCGCGGCGTCCAACGGGTCGCTGCGTCGTTAGCGGAGGAGCAGGTGCGCGAATACCAAAAGCTGATCACTACCGGACTTGCCTGCCTTGAGGCGGCTTTCCAGAGCAACCGTCTATCGCCGAGACAAGAGGCCCGGGCACGGTTGCGATACGCCTCCATCCTCTGTGAGGAGACTGAGAATCTTCAAGAGGCCGAGACGGCGCTCAGCAAGGGTATCACTATCTGCGAGAAGGTTGGTCCAATAGAGCCCCGCCATACTGATCACCGTACTGACATCCCCCTAGCATAGATACGCTGACCTGAAGTACTGCATGCAATACCTGCTGCTGAAGGTACTTTTTCAACGAAATCAAAAGGCGGCCTTCATTGCCATTGACAGAAACATATCCGACTGTCAGACGTGCGTCGCTCCTGCCAGAGGGAAAACATGGACATGCTGACTCATGGAATAGTTTCAAGCACCATCATTGGGTCTATGCCTTCCGCTTGCTGAAGGCTACATTTCATGTGCATGCTGGTGCCCCTCCTGATACCCCGGTGATCGAAAATCTTCGCTGTCTTGCGATATTGGCAATTGAGCGTCATGACAGCGCAATGGTAGTGTTTGCCTCTCTCCTAGAAGGTCTCGCACTGCTCCGGGTGATTCGGTTTGATACGATTGAGCGTGTGCAAACCTGCCTTGCTCAGGTATCCAAGTATCAATTTGACCCGATTGTTCGAATCCCGCAGCTAGAAATCTTGACTCTGCTTCTCGACCTAGCCTGCAGCATGCACCAAAAGACGCCGGACATTTTGATACACAAGCTGAAGTCTCTTCAAGCGAAGTTGGATGATAACATGGGTTCCTCGACATGGAGCGACCTGAATCCTGAAATCCTGATCCCAATCAACAAACATTCGGCACCATCCGCCATCCTGAGTGACGACACGAGCGCCATTCTCAGAGCAGGGTCATCGAGACACGATTACGTGGTGATGACTTTCATGAACAGACTTGAGATTGTCGTTCTGACGTAAGTTCTCCAGAGCTGTTTGCGTAGGTGCAGTGCTAATGTCATGCAGTTATACCTTCAGTGGCCTTGCCGGCATGTACAGACCTGGTCCAGAGTCTAGGAGAAGTCACGAGTTCTGGAAGGAGGGTTTTGAAGTATTGGCGAAGTGTAAGTCTAGTTGTAGTTCAAATTGGACTGTATGCTAACTTGATCAAAGGGAACAAAGAAGTGGTGCCAAAGTTGTCTGGCTCATCCCTGCAGGGGTCTATCGAGCAGGCCAAGTGGAGGACTGAGATGTTCTGCTACCTGCAAGCTTTGACCGGGCTATACTTTGCGACTCATAGCCAATGGTCTAAAGTCGAGCAGTGTGTGGCTCAGCTCCAGCAAGCGATTACGCCAGCTGTCAACGACATTTTCAATATTTTCTCGCTGTACCTTTCAGGAGTTTACCACCAAGGCACGGGCGATCTAGAGACCGCTCTCATTCTATTTGAGGATGAACGGTTGGACCTATTGGCTGGTTTTGGTGGTCCTAGCGGCAAAAAGCCAGCATATATGGAGCTGTGCATTCTTGCCGGTCTGAACCGTCTTTGGATTCTCCAAGATCCTGCATATCGCGATTCAATGACTTCAACCGAACTCTTGGACAAGCTGAGGGGACACTGTATCGAGCACCAAGACCCAGACATCCGGACCGCTTTCAATCTCGTTCAAGCAACAGCTCAGACCAATCCTCCTCCGTCAATGCATCAGATCAAGACGAGCATCACGAACTCTCTGAATGGCTCAAAGGTTACGGGGAACACACATTGTTTGGCGATAGCCCTGAGCATCATGCGATACAGGCTATTCGATAATGTGGTGGGAGAACAGGCCCTCAAGAGCGCGAGAGCAGCTTCCACGCAGGCCAAGCGGAGTGGAAATTTGCTGTGGATGAGTGTCGCAGATGGCATGTTAGCCGACTCTTTCGAGGTACAGGCAATGTTTGCAGATGCCGAGGCAGCACGTCAGACGGCGACAGAGTATGCATCTTACGCGTTGACAGGCAAGGAATAAGCTCCGGTTGAGCTTCGTTTGTAGAGGGCATAGGATCTGGCGTCTGGAACGGTATTTGGTTTGACGTGAGTTGGTGGTTGTTTGGGAACGCATAATACCCCCCACATGTATCGCTTCCGAGCGAAACGGGCGGCTACTGGGCTGATATCACCCATTTGATCCCGTCGCAAAAAATTGTTGTTAATCGAATTACGAGTAAAAATATCCCGTCCAGTGTTGTTTGCAAGCGACAGAGGTAAGGCCGTTTCGGACGGATCATGGATACGTACAGGGATCAGCATGGCAGTTAAGGTCGTCCCGGCAGGTGGACCCGGTCGCGTCAATCATTGCGCGCCATTGAACTCCCAAAAAAAAAAAAAAAAAAATTCAAGACCAGCTACAAGCCCACCTTCTTGCACAGTTCCCCAATGCGCCCCAGGGAATTCGTCGACAACCCACGCAATGTTCCGTGCGAACCGTCTGCGTATTCAAAGCCTCAGGGCATCGCATGTTTGCGTGTCCTGCAAACCATCTACAGCATCGCCATGTAGAGTTCGACCTCCCTTCCTCACGAACGCCACCCTTGCCGGTGGCCGAGCGTACTCAGACGATGCCCAGACACCAGCTGCTCCCGAAGCCGCAACGGCCGACCCGACCGACAAGAAACCGGAGAAGCCAATGAAGAAATCCAAGGGACCTCGCCGGCCAGCAACTCCCCGCCGAGTCGCTGCAACGAAGAAGACAGGTACCTCGGATCAAACCCCGCAAGTCTTCACGGGCGAGCCGACTCCCCAAGTTATCATGAATGTCTACGAATCTTTGATGAGCCTCGAAAGAAGCTATCGCTCGATCAGCCAGAAGATGGCTGGCCTGCAAAAAGAGGCGAAAGAGTCCCCCGAGGACTCTGACACGGCTGGGAGGAAGGGGGAGAAGCCTATTCTCTATGATGCGTCGCTAGTGCGACAGACGAAAAAGCTAGAGGCCAAGATTGCCACAGTCAAGGGCACTCTGAACGTTCTGAAAGATGTCCTGGGCAACCAGCAGATCCCTCTCGAGAGCTTGACGAAACGACCGAGCGACTCGCAAAAGGTTGGAGAATCAGATGCGCCAACGAAACCACGAAAAGCCTCAAAGGCACCGAAGGGTTCGACCAAATCGCAGGGTGCGTCGGAGCAAAAGGCAGCTGGTGAGAAAAAGCCTAGGCTTTTGACATCACTGGCCGGTCGCTTTGCTCTTGCTCAAAACAACTCGTCTACAGTAGCAGCCGCTCTTGCGGCAGCCGATGCCTCAGCATCTGGCGCTGAAGCCTCTAGTTCTCCAACATCGAAGGCACCCGACGGCGAAGATACTGAGTCGGCCAAAACTTCAAGCAGAAAGAAATCCAAGCGACCCTTGAATGTCGCAAGAGTCCATGCAAACAAGCTGGCCCTGCAACCGGTGGAGCAGGACATGCCTGAAGTACCTAAGTTATCATATGGTCTTGATAGAGCCCTGTTCAATCCCGGGGTTTACCAGTTGCAAGATCCGCACTCTCGCGTGTACAATTTCGACCCCTACCTGGCAAACATCATGCCGATCAACGAATTTGACTTCAATGCGCTGAAAAAATATGTCACCTCTTCAAAAGACCAGACTCTGTTTGGACTTGCGTCGAAGCTGGAGAAGAGGTACTGCGGATCCACCTCGAGCATGACAGCGATGCTATCACACTTTCACTTCCTGCTTTCTGCGTGGCGGCCGATAAATCCATCGACCTTGAGCAAGACCTTGAAAACCGATAATTTCAACTTTACCCAAATTATGCGATCACCAGCCGCTACATTCCTGCATCTCCGTGACGGGGTCTACTCCATCGACGCGGACAAGGAATTCGATTTTGCTAGCATCCTGAGTATGCTAGGAAAGTCTATGGAGAAACTTTTAACGCTGCCGCGAGAAGAGTTTGAGAGGTATAGAAAGAAGAACTCGGATCAGATTACGGAGGAGGAGCGGAATGCTGAAGAAGCCTTTCACTTCACCACTTTCGAAGACTTTCTCATGCGCTCACAGCTGGACGCTTATGATCCACGCTTGCCTGGCACCGGCATGTTCGACTTGAAGACTAGATCTGTGGTCTCCATTCGGATGGATGCTACGGGATACCAGAAGGGTCTGGGTTACGAACTTCGGAATCGATTCGGCAACTGGGAATCCTTTGAACGCGAATACTACGACATGATTAGGTCAACAATGCTCAAATACTCTCTGCAAGTGCGGATGGGCCGAATGGACGGTATCTTTGTAGCATTCCACAACACTCAGCGCATCTTCGGTTTCCAGTACATCAGCTTAGAGGAGATGGACTTGGCTCTCCACGGTACAGACGACAGACAACTCGGAGACCTGGAGTTCAAGCTTAGTCTTCACCTGCTCAATAAGGTGCTAGACCGTGCCACCAAGCGTTTCCCTGGACGTTCAATCCGCCTTCACATCGAAACTCGGCCGACCAACCCTCCACTCATGTACATCTTCGCAAAGCCTGTTACGCCTGAACAAATTGAAAAGATCCAGTCAACTCAACAAACGGCAATTGCCGAGTACGAGAAGGAGATCCTCGGACTCGTCCAAGAGGGAGAGCGTGAGCAAATGGAAGCTGAAGACGCAGAGCCAGAATTGGAACAGGCGGCTGAGGAAGAGGTCGAGACTGTCGTGGACGGAACCAGGAATCAGCAGCTGCAGACCCAGGCATTCTGGGAAGAAATGCAGGAGAAGGTGGATGCAGCTATCGAGGATGATGCCCTGGGTGTTGACCACGTGCGCGAAGCCATCCGCGAAGCTCTTCAGCAGAGCGGGTTGCTAGAGGCAAGATCCGCCCAGGAAGCGGATACCTACGTCGACGCCTTGCTCGGAGTTCTGGTCCGCAGCGCCAAAGATGGTCGGCAAACCAAATCCACGAACGTCGAGAGCGGGTCATTGGCAGTCGAAGTCGATGCGGCAGGCGAAATGAGTGTTTCAGACAAGGCGAGCCCAACCGATGAGCTTACGGAGACTGCGCAGGCAAATGCGCAGGCAGCTGAGACGGAGCTGCTGCAAGAGGTTGAGTCCGCTGCCGCCGTCGAGGAGCAGGATTTAGCCGCACGCCGGTCTCGCGACACAAGTCTTAAGGAGCTCATTCTCCGCCTCGCTCTAAGCGTAGATGAGAAGCCTGAGTACGACGATATTCAAGAAGCCGACGAAGATTCAGTCTCAGACGACTCTAAGCTTTCAAACTTTGGACTGATACTCGCGGAGCTCGTAGCCAAATCAAAGGCCAAAGACAGCGTTCTAACTACAAGAGCGGATGAGAACGACGCTCCAAGCGACCCATTAGTAAGCCCAGAACATCCAAGCCTGGAAACTGTCGAGCGCGGGCCTGAAGAACAGGAGGATGAGGGCGAGGAGCTTTTGGGTATGCACTTGACAGTGCGGAACACCGTCAACGGAAAAGAGGTGGAACGTCCGCTCTCCAAGCCCGGGAGGATAGATTGGCAACTAGAGTACTCCCTCGATGAAATCGACGAGGGACAGGCCCAGAGGCTTTACAGGCGCCTGAAAGACAGGCGAAGAAAGGCTCTGGAAAAGGGAGACGAGCACCGGGACACTGAATGGTACAAGATGTTCAAAGGGAATCTGAAGAAGTTCAGTGATGAGGGTCGTAAATATCGCCAGAAGAAGGACAACATTGAGAAGGATTTGCCGGTCCATGTCTTCGGCAAGGATGGTGTCATGACGTACGACGAGGCGTTTGGATATTTGAAGGAGTGGAAGAGGCATCCGCACGAGGACCTGAATGGAAGCGAGTCTATGGAAAGGGAGGTTCTGGATCTTGAGGACGTTGACGCGGAGGAAAACAAAACGGAGAGTGACGAGAAGCAATCCTCGTCATAGCAAATGTACGACAAAGAAAACTTGTAAACTCATTGTATATAATCACCTGTACAATAGAAGCCTGGGACAGTGACGATGTACCCTGGTTATTCATCTCTGACCATCACGCACTTGATCTGGCGTCCACACGTCTTTACGGGAGGTTTGTCTTCAGAGTGTTGCTGCGGCTACCACGGTCTTGAGGTTGGTTGACTCTCAGACATGCAAAGATGGTGGGTGCTCTTCTTGATAGCAACCGTCATTGAGAGAGGGCTGTCTACATATATCGGGCCGCAATGCAGAATTATCGCACTACTATCGAGAAGCATGACTTTGTTTGTACTTAGCATGAATTTCAAACTCACTGGAGCTCGTAGTTGCGTCTTACTCGTTTGCAAACAGCAGGCCGCGTAGTGGCGAGCTCGGCGACGGGTGATTGGGTGACGCCGTTGCTTCACGCACGATGCTGACGCTGAATTCTGGCTCAGCCTGCTTGCCGCCTGATCCGATCGTCAGAATCTTTCTCCTGTATGCGTTCTTGTGCATCATACAGTCACTGCGGTGTGCCATCGGCTGTTCCTTGCCGAATGGATCATGGCTTCTACGGAGGAGTCCTCAGACGATGAGCTCCAAGTAATCTCCTACCTTACTTGGGACACATCTGCTGTCAAATTAATAATACATGCCGTGTTTCACAGGCTTCCAGTTCAAGATCGAGCGGTTCTCGCGTCTCTTATGGGCGAGACCTCCTACCAGATTACTCTTTGTGGCAAACCTTCGACCACAAGAATTTTCTCAGAAAATGGCAGCGGCTTTCTTGCATCCCCATTCCAACCCGTAAACCTGACGAAGTCGTTTCTCACCTCTGCGGGCGCTGCCGCGAATTTGAGGAGAGGCTTCTGCGGCCACAGATTCCATCTACCAGTGTACACGACCGTGAACTGGCTGGGTTCAAATACGAGCACCACGGATGGGGAGAGCTCATTAGGTCAGCTAGACGTGACTGTGGGCTTTGCCAGATTTTTCAAGCCGCCTATGAGACTCACTTTCAGGAAACTCTCTCAATCCACCTGGAAGAGCCAACCTTTCTTAGTGCTTGTGTTGCCAAGAGAGCCTTTAGCAAAACTTCGGTGGTTTCGTTGGATAGAGAGATAATCTGCCGACGTACTCCTGGGATTGCAATTTAATATACTTTGGTTCACTCATCTTTGCGAAGAAATCTGGCTTCCTCATCGGCGGCGAAAAAGGCGAGTTTGCCATTTCTCCCCATAAGCGGACTCGTGAACACGCCACCGAGGATGCCAGTATCTAATATCAATACAGAACTTATGCCAAGCTCGTTGAAAGGAGGTTTCATGGCTAGGGACAAGTCCAGACTTGGTGCTTGCTAAGGAGTGGATTTCGCATTGTGACCAGGAAGACCACACGTGTAGGGAGAGATATACACCTGACCTACCAGATCAATCGAAAATTCCACCCGTCTTCTGAAGATAGACAAAGATGCTTTGGAGTCCGGTTGGTTCAAACGAATCAGGGTGAAAGTACGAGTACGTCACATTAAGCCATTGATGGGGTCTGACGAAACCCATTTCAACCCAGAAGAGCAACTTGCACAGCCACATACACAAGGGAATCAAGACATCGACGCTTCCAGCAACATTCAGAGACGCAGTCATAGCCACACATAGGCTCGGGTACCACTACTTGTGGATCGACTCGTTGTGTATCGTACAGGATGATACGAGAGACTGGAAATTGGAGTGTCCTCGAATGGCATCTATATATTACGGCTCCGTCTTGACCATAGCCGGAACAGCGGCAAAAGACTCTCACTCTGGTCTGTTGAGAGAACGCGAGTTTCTTGGCAATCTTTCGTATCAAACGAAACTGCAATATCACGATGAATACGGCAATGCTCAGAGTTTTCTGACTCTGTACTATCCCGGCCGACCATTCACCCGCGAAGGTTTCCACGACGCCTTCTCTGCGTCTCCTGAAGGCCACGGCCAGAACTAAGTGCTGCAGAGCCTCGGGTCCTAAGACACCGTTCCTGAATACCCCGAAGTCCCAGACCGGGACTCTGTACTCCAAGGCCGCGGATGGATTTTCCAAGAGAACCTCCTATCGCGCCGCACTCTCTATTTCGCTCCGGGGCAGATGTACATGGTATGTCATCAGGGCGCGCGATATGAGACGAGCCTTTATCGGGGAGCCTTCCCTCATCCTGACTCAAAAGTGAATCCCACATATCCCCCCATGAACACAACAAGGTGGGAGACGGCTTTCGGATACTCCCGTTGATGTAGGGGAACGGTTGCAAAATACTCGTCATGCGAGTTTACCACAATCATGGATCGCTTACCAGCGCTATCGGGGATCGCAAACTGCTTCAAGCCTCCCGAGCCGGATCAATACCTTGCTGGTATATGGAGACACGATATCCTCAGATCTCTGCCTTGGAGGCGGAAAGGGAAGCCGCATAGCGACGCGCCCACTGAATATCTTGGTCCCAGTTGGTCTTGGGTATCTGCGTCAGCCGGAATCGAGTTTATACATGTTGAAGAAGGCAATGCCTCAATATCTTGTGCAAGTTTGGTGTCTGCTGCTACAGTGCCAAAGGGAGCCGATCCCTACGGAAGGGTTGCTAGTGGAACGATAACGGTCCGAGGCAAGGTATCCAAAATAGCCTTTGAAGAAGCTATACGGACGGAGGGGCGGTTTTTGAAGCCACAGTTCGTCATTTCCAGACCTGGTTGGTACGAGCCTCCAGAGTGCTATGTTAACGACCCCGGGTGGACACTCCTGTATCTGAATCTGCAGACGTCAATGATGCTCTTGGCGACAGAACACACTTAGGTTCTTCAAGACTTTTCCTACTGCTGATCAGTATTGTGCGGTTTATTGGTGGCACGGCACACCTATTGGCATTAGAGCGAGTGTCTGGAAAGGAGCTCGGGTCGGCGTTGTCGTCAGGAACCAGACGCGAGTCAACGTCAATGAATTCTACAATCATAGATTGACTGGCTACTGAAGCTCGTGCTGCAATCCTGTGTTGTGTCCGAGATGCAAAGTTTCATTCGGAAGGCTGCTTATGAATGCGAGTCGTCTAAAATACAGTGCCATCACTCTTGATGATGATGGGACTCGACTTCGTATTCGGCCTCCGCTGCGCCGCGACCTCACGCCCGGACTTCCACGTACCAGCCTCCAGTAGTTGCGCCATGCTCAGCTGAACACCATCACCCATGCGGGGCTGGATCTTGCCGTACAGCTTGTCTATCAGGACGAGCGTCATGGCTCTCCACTCCACAATAACATCGTCTCCCGCATCGAACATGGGCAGCTCTTCACCCGATGCCTTCAGTCCGCGGTCGAGCGTGTCCTTCTTCAAGACAAGCACGCCGAGATCGACGAAAAGACCGCCGTTGCGGTATTCTGGTAGAGCGGTCAGAGAGTCGGCGTTGGTCCACTCCAAACCCAGGACCCTCTGGAACGGAACCATCAGGGAGTAAGTAAGCCATTGGGTGAGCTTGTGGAAGGGCTGGACGCCGTCTGCAGGGTCGGAGCTGCCGGATGTGTTCTTGAGGGTGCTCAAAGGCCATGCGTCGCCAATCGGTGTGCCGTTGACTGTTGTGCGATCCTTGGGCCAGCAGGGGATGAGAAGAGCTTGGAGGGTATCCCAGAGGAACAGAACGTCGAGCTTAGCAGAGTCGCCGGCTGACTTGATCAAGCAGTCTGGAATTCCATTAGTAAGGACTCATACTCAAGTTATGAAAATACGAGACTTACCAACCAGGTTACCTGGACGGCCTTCAGCTCCGAATACATCTGGGTGAGCGAGCAAGGACCCTCCCAAGCTCCTCAGAAGCGCCGCACGAGAATCAACTCCCAACATAGGGTTGCTGTCAGACACTTGGAAGCCTTTTGCAAGCTCACTAGTCTCAAGCTTCTCCAGCCCCTTGCCTGTAAAGAATACGTGAGCTTTCTCTACATGAAAAATTCAGTATCGCAGTGCTTACCATCGACTATCGGAATGGATCCTGAGGTGTAAGACAAGGACTTGAACATATGCAGACTCGCTACAGCGATTCCCTCACTACGCTCATAGACCTGATCGGTTCCGGGCTCTGTGTATCTCCAGTGGTCGCCTGCACCAGCATCCAAAAGCACAGAGACAAAGAAGAGGTCGATGAGGCGGCGGGTCACTTCAGTCTTGTCACACCCCTCCTTTTTCCACTCCTCCATGATGTTGGCGACGCGGGGCACATTTCCGACCTCAAAATGTTGCCAGCGCCCGTGGGGAGGGATGGTGTCAAACTTGTCTGGGCCATAGTCACGCTTCGAGATGGCATGTTAGTTGGAGACAAGATTGAGAGAATCATGTGCCCCTTACCTTGATCACAGACGCAACGAAGTCAACAACCTCATCCAGCTTATCTTCCCGAACCTCAAAGTAGCTCAGCTTGCCGGACTTGGCCGCCTCTCCCACAATCTTGGACCGATCGCGGACTGCCTTGAGGGAAAGCAAATACTTGACTTGAGAATCCATGGTGAGCATTGATGAATGGTTAAAGGAGATAAGTTTGATGAGATCAAAGAGGGTGTGAAGGTGGTGGTTCAGCCGCTGCAGCAGTGGTAAGCCGGGGAACCCCGCACTCATATAGCACTCGTGACAGGCCTGGTTTAAGCCACTTAGGCGGGGGATGTGCCTAGCAATAGTGCGCTAGTGGCCTGGAAACGCTGATGCATGCAAGGGATATCGGGAGGCTCCGACGAGCTTATCTCGATTACAAGAGGCGGTAGCCCCCGGGGCAGAGAGGGGAATGGTCCATGACTCCATCAAAGGACTACATCAACGTCGTGATTTGACTGGAATTGCATTGCTTTTAGTCAGATCCCTTTCCAACAGCCTAGAAAACAGTGTGGTTTATACTAGTTACAGACCTGGCAATGCGGGGTAGTGACGTCTCGTGGGCCAAGATGCATTACCATCACGCGCCGCTGAGCCCCGAAACGCGACGGACATGCATGCATGCCCATGCAGACAAACATAGCTGTCTTCATTAAATAGTTGGTCACTGTGTAAAGTTTGACAAAGGTGAACTTCTCAGTCAAGCGTACTCAATAGCCAAGACAGCGAAAAACCCGTTCCCGGTCGCTGATGCACTATCGACATCAGTTGTTTACTTCAATGCGTGATAATATTTACGATGGCCCCAGAGGTATCTATACAACTGTTAGCAATGGCGACCCCGTCCATTTGAAGTGACGACAGACCATTGCGATGATCTCGACCTGTTTTTGACCAACTCCCTGTTGTTCCTATCCTTAACGCCTGCTTTGCATTACTGTGATGTCCCATTGAGGGCAACTCGATACCGGTAAAAGCGATCAACATCCCTGAGCCATTCATCGCCTTGGGAAACCGGGAGGGTTGAAGCCCGGAGGCGGCATAAAACCCGCAGGAGCGGGAGGAGTTCCAGTCTGGCCCGGAGGAGGGACGGGAAAGTTGGGCGGAGGCGCAGCGAACCCTTGAGGTGGAGGACCGCCGCTGGGAGGACGGAACCCGGGGGCGCCGGGGTGGAAGTCGGCGGGGTTGGTGTAACCGCCCTGGCCTTGGGGCGGACGTGCCGGCAAACCGGACGGAGGAGGTGGGAGGACGTGACCACGACCGGCCCCGGGTCCTCCCATATTGTGCGGCGGCGGCACCGCATTGTACTGCGCAGGTCCTCGGGGAGGAGCGAATCCGGCAGGGGCTCCAGGATTAGGTACGGGAACTGGTAGACCGTTCGAGGGGTCGAAACCCGCGGGCGCAACAGGCACCGCGCCTGCTGGGGGGCCATTTCCATTCATCAAGAAAGCTGGCGGTACTGCCTGAATCTCGGGCACGATGTTCCTCTTCTTCGCCTGCGCAGCCAGCTCACGCTCCGCTGCATCACCATGCCTCTCGCCCTTTCCGTCCTTCTTGAATGCATATTGAACGGAGACTTCCTTGCTGGCAATGTATTGTCCGTGCAAGTTCGATATAGCTGCATCGGAGCTCTCGAAGTCGGCGTACGAAATGAAACCGAAGCCCTTGGAGTTGCCACTGTCTTCTCTGGCGACCTTCGGTAGGCTGACTAGCGGTCCAAAGCGCGAGAACGTGTCGTACAGAATCTTTTCGTCGACCATAGGATCCAAATTACCGACGAAAAGCTCGGCGCCAACTTCTGCCTGCTTTTGCTTATCGGCACTGGCTTTGTTGACGCGCAGCGACTTGCCATATAACTTGATGCCGTTCATCACGTTCGCGGCGTACTCTGCGTCTCCGGGGGTGCGAAACTCGACGAAACCGAAGCCTTGATGATTCTGGGTGACGCGGTCGCGGGGCATGTGGATGTTGTGGATGGGGCCCATTTGAAGCATTATCTCGTAAACCATCGCCGGGCTCGCGCGCTCGTCAATGTTTCCGATGTAGATGGTCGCATCTTTGTCCTGTTCCCTACACAACCGGATGGTTAGCTTACTTCCCATGCGCTGGGATCAAGACGCACCAATGCCTATTCTGCGCCATCTTGGTTTTCTAGCACTCCTAGTGCGATCAAGAACACAGAGGTAAGGGAGATGAAATGTGTAGGTAGAGGTGTGTTTGGGCGAAATGATAGCGATTCGCCAACCTCTAGCCTGGAAATTTTGGCCTCGACATGAACGCGGTCGAGCTGCGAAAAGGTACGTACCTTATCGAGCTGCAAGGTCCGATAAGGAAGCTTGCGTGGTTGTTCCGGCCCCACTTGAGTCGTGAATTTTCCGGCGAGGCAGCTGAGAAAAAGTTAGGTCCAGCGTCCAGCGCATCCACCATCGCCCGTCCGAACGCACGACGACGAGACCCCGCGAATAAAGGCGAATACCACCGTCGAGCACGAGACTTGACCGGATAGACCAAAACTTCACACGTCAAAGTCTGATACCCCCGTCAAGATGTTCGCCCTCTCCGAAGAGTCCAAGGTACTACAGCGCCCCGCAGCTCGCATGTTGTCGCATCAAACAGAGACTCACCATCAATTCTACAGGAGCGCATTGGCAAGATCATTGAGATCTCCCGCGTCGCCATTCACTAGTACGTTTCCATCATATTTCCATGAAATCTGGTAAATATTCTAACAGAACTGTAGTGGCTACCTTCCCTTGATCCTCTACCTCGGTACGAACGACATGTCGAACTCTAGACAACCATCGACTTGAAACTGACCTTCCAACCACAGGCTACACTCGCAGCGAGCCCCGCCCGCCTTTCATCCGGTATGATGGAGTTTCACGATATTTGTCGTTGAGTTGCAAGCTAACCTTTGGCAGCCTCCTGTCCCCCCTCTCTTAGATGACATGCGGCTCGACGTCGACTTTATGTACTATACAAGGCTTTCGGAAAATACCTTTAGGCAAGCCGGTATTTCAGGGATGAAATCATGAATACCAGACTTGGAAGGCTAGGGAGGCAAAGGCCACGGCCTCGACGAACTGTACAACTAGATATGTAATCGAATGAAACCTCTCTGACGACTGAAACGTTTTCCGGTGCCATGGATTCGTTCTAATGCAACGGAAGTGAGCTTTCGAAGAGAAATCTGGTTTTGGGCCCTGTCCATCGACTCTAAGTCGACGACCCAGAAGGTTTAATCTAGCGGTCGACTGCGCTTCATTCCAAGAGAGCAAAGATGTAGATGGGCAGGCTCAAATGCAGCTCAACGTGAAGAAGATCAGATCAGCTGGGCAGAAGAGGAACGCTTCGTAAATGCGCTAACCTGCATATATCTTCAACGCTGAAAATGCTACATTGGGCAATGCGCGATTGATGTTCGATGTGCGCCTGTAATGTCTTTAGCCTTCCGAATGTGAGAGATCGGCCCAAACTGTAAATTGCATCCATCAACATAGCCGTGACAGCCAGAGTCATTGACGTCTGCTACTCTCGTCACGATGAGCCGTTGAAGGAGTCGGTTGTGGCTAGAGCTCCAATTATCGTGGCGGAGCCGCAATTTTGCAAGCTAAAAATGACGTAGCAATTTTTTGTAAGCTGCCATCAGCCACACTAAAGCTTCGAGCTCTCATCAACTTCCACCTCGAAAGCCGACGTTGACAGTGTACAAGGCAAGTTTACGTCTGAATTTTGAAATGTGACGGACGGTCTCGTTTCTATGTCAGACAGTAAACATGCGGGCCTCTCACCCGCCCTCGTCGAGTCCATCGCCGGGCTCTCGGCCGGCTCGGTCGCGACGCTGACGGTTCATCCGCTTGATATCGTCAAGACTCGGATGCAAAGTAAGTAAATCCCCTTTTTGGGAAGTTGAAATCACAGAAAACTGACTGAATTCGCAGTCCACAGAAGCACTGCCGCAACCTCGACCAGCCTGACCACGATTTCCCTCATCCGCAGTCTCACCCAGAACCCGCGCCCCATCGCATCGCTTTATCGCGGACTGACGCCTAATCTCATCGGCAACGCCTCAAGCTGGTCAGCGTTCTTCTTCTTCAAGAACCGCGTTGAGCGTGCCATTGCGTACTGGAAGGCCGGGCCGCTCGCGACCTCGCACGGCTCAGGCGCAGACTCGCGAAGTCTGACGAAAGAGGTGCTCTCGACGCAGGACTTCTTTCTCTCATCCGCCCTCGCCGGCGCCCTCACTCAAGTCTTGACAAACCCTGTATGGGTGCTCAAGACGCGCATGGTCTCATCTGATCGCACCGCCGTGGGTGCGTACTCAAACATGTGGTCTGGAGCGCGCCAACTGTACATGACTGAAGGGTGGAGGGGGTTCTACCGCGGACTCGGAGTGAGCTTGATCGGTGTATCGCATGGCGCGGTACAATTTGCTGTGTACGAGCCAGCGAAGAGAATGTACTTTGCCGGCCGGAGGCAGAAGGGTGACAACGGGGGCCGGCTGAGCAACGAGGCGACCGTCGTCATCTCGACAGTGTCGAAGCTTGTGGCTGGTGCGGTCACGTACCCCTACCAAGTCTTGCGTAGTAGACTGCAGAATTACGATGCCGATGAGCGGTTCGGACGCGGAATCAGAGGCGTCGTGAGGAGGATATGGCAGGAGGAGGGATTCAGGGGCTTCTATAGAGGCCTGATGCCCGGTGTTGTTAGGGTGATGCCAGCTACTTGGGTCACGTTCCTTGTGTATGAGAACGTCAAGTTCTACTTGCCTCACTGGGCAGAGTAATTGTAATGATGGCGATGAATCAAAGGCAATCCACTCAAGGTCTGAAACTGGTCTTGATGATATTGACTAGTACACCAAAGACCGGCTGTGGGCACCGACACCGTTCTCGATCACGCATAAGGCTTCCAGTGCTTCAATATACGATTCATATCGCGACTTGAAAGGTTTTAATTATTATTTTGAGCGTTGACATGTTGCCAGCATGAATTCAAGAGACGTTGTTCACAGTACAGGGAGGGCACTGACGCGAATGTTAAATCAAAGATGTACAATTGCTCACAAGAGCGTCTGAGGAGAGCTGGTGTATGTTGAGCTCGCATATCACTCCAACGCAGGCTCAGCCAAATGATGAGTTTGCTGATGGTAAGATGGCCAAGTACCGTGGCCTGCTACATGGTCTAGAAAAGATGGCGTGCTGATGCGGGCTTCCAACACACTAGGTTTCGAAGGTCTCTGTCGTAACTAGAGGTGAGGCAATCGCCATGTCTATATAAGCAGTATCAGTCAATGTCTAGCTACAGGACATGCTTTGCTCACACTAGCTTTAGGCTGGTGGACTTAATCACATGACTGGAACCCAACATTGCTTGCCCATCAGATTGTCAGGCGTTGCTATCATAACAAAACTCACTGAAACTCGTAGGCAATGGATTCTGCACCCAAATAGCAAGTCCTTGAGCTTTGAGTAATGGGAAACAGAGTAAAAGAGAGTTTAGATGCAGTCTGAAACCAGAGCTGATACCATTCTTGCGCCGATGAGCTGAGGCCATGAGAAACATTTCAATCATGGACGAGAAGAACGAACGAGTGAAGATCAGATCAACCATGTCCAGTTTCGTGGTGAGCTTTCGACCATAGCGGAGATATCTTTCATGACGAAGTTCATTGTAACAATATAGATCAAAGTGGTCCAGTATCGCGGACAGACCTCCCGGTCGAGCTTCATCGCCCAGCAACCTAACGCTGCTACCGTTGATTGTCAAGCACAGACTTTCACAGCATGCCAGGTTCTTCAACAAGTTCTCAAAGCTCGCTAAGAACTACGTTGATGCGATGTGGGTGACACATCTCACTGAAGCTTCACTTCCTTGGTGAAATAGAGGCCCCCTGAAGCCTCGATGAAGTGAGGCTGACACAAGGCAAGATGAAGCGAAGAACCTTACCAAAGTTTCATTTTCTTCCTTACTAGTTCGAGGAACACAGAAAGTGCGTAAATTGATGCAATGTTCCCCATTTTACTGACGCAAGCCAGTAATATAAACAGCGGCAACACCCGTTCGCAACTCATTCAGGCGGGAAGGATCTCTCCCAAGCGACGACCAAGAACCCCAAGAAACAACGGAGAAACACGGCCGAGTCCTTAATATAATCCAAATCCCCCGAGCGTCTCCCGTTTCATATCCTTCTATTCTTCGATCCAGAGGACCCTTGGGTATCTCCTCGGCCCTCTTGACGAAACATGACTGACACCCTCGACGATGAGTAGCATGTAGCAGCATGGCCACCGCCACAGAATGCAGAGAAATAGCAGCCGAGGCTTGAGAAGCACTTTCCAACTTTCGGCCCTTCTATCACGCTTCATTTGGACCGCAATCTATCCCGGAAGTCGCGGTATATCCCGTCAGCTCGCCAGCTGTCAACACGCACAACCTCGAAATCAGGGGGTGTGAGGAGGAAGCTCACATCGAATCACGATGAACCCTTTCTCCCAACTCCACTACCACAAAAACAACTCACCAGTCAAAATTCAGAGCTCATCCACGAAGAAAAGAAGACCACTGTAAAACCCAATGACACAGACCTGCCCATCCAGCACATCCCACGCTCACAGCTCAGCAGCGGGCGTACCCTTTTCAGTGTCCACTCCGAGACAAGAGATTCAACAGAAAGACACACACGCACACACAAGCCCGCACACCCCTCGAAGCCCCCCGTGCGAAACATAGCCCTCTCCTCACAGCTGGAACATCACCTCGGCCGCCGAGACCGACGGATATCATGATCCGTCTGAGATACACCCAACCAGCCAAGCCCACGTCCACGTAGGCCACACACAGAAAACCTAATCTGCTATATCGCCCAATGCCGTGCAAAATCACCCCATCTTACTTGTCACTCAGACAGGAGCACACCCTCTCACCGCGTCCCCTCCCGGCCTCTCCCCGGCGCCCACGATGTCCCCGTGAGTGATCAGAGTGGTGTGAAGGATACGAGACTCAGAGGAAGACACTGGACACCTCCACCCCCAACGGTGGTCCCTCCCATCGGACGGGAAACCGCATCGGCGCAACCCTCCCCAAACCTCCCACCGCGGAAAGCCGCATTACATGACCGTCCGGGAATGCATCAACGCACCTCCCGCCTTCCTCATCTCAATGCGCAAATGCATCGTCCTCGAAGGGCCGCCTTTCCTTCGAATCGGAAGCTTCCAGAGATGCGGACCCAGCGAGAGTCCAGACACACTATGGCTCCCCCCTAAAAGGCAGGCAGGGTCCCTCCCCTCTTGGTTACACAAACAAGGCGGAAAAGAAGAAAAGGGGGCAGGCAATCACGATCCTGTTGCTCTTCTCGGCATCTTCCTGCAGTGATGCGTTGAAAGGAGGAGTAAGTGCAGGATCTCACGAAAACTGTCAAAGTCACGCCGCGTCAGGAGCAAGCAGCAGGAGCCGGCAGAATCTGTCACATTTCACAAGATCTGGGGGGGCTGGCTGGCTGGCTGGCTGGCTGGCTGGCTGGGGGCCACGGTTGGTCGTGATTCTCCCGGGTCGGGGTGTCGTCCGACTCGAGACTGACCACGTCGGGGCCTGTAAACCTCGTCATTGTGAGCGGTAGAAACGACTTCTTCATCGTCATGTTTCGCGAAGCGAGGCTGTTGGACCAGTAGCGATGGAGAAAAGGTAGAGAGAAGGGGAGAGAGAGGGGAGGGGAGTGTGGTGCAGACACAACGTGTGTCCAAACTGTAGCTCGGCGCGCGATATCAATCGCCAGCCAGCCGTAGGAATCCCCAAAGTCCGATTTGCTACCCAGACATTCCTCTCCCGATCTCAGACACACGCAACCACGCAGTCAAAGCTACACAAGCCCTCATTTCCTCCATTCTCGTTCCAGTTATCCCCGCGACTTGTGTCCCCGTTAGGCCTTTCTGTCCGTGTGGCCGCCTCTCGAGACATGGCAAGAGAGACATGTTCAGCAGTAAAGACATGTACCCAGTAGAGAGACACATTCAAGAAAGAAGGAACGGCCAAAGAACCTGCAACATGGTCTCTGAGGAAGAGAGAAAAAAAAGAAGAAGGGCGCGGGGTACCAACATCTGTTGGCATGTTCAACGGCGCGGATCCGAAGCTCCGCGGGGGCGCCACCTACGAAGAGACTTGGACGAGGCTTTGCTTTGCTTTGCGCAAAAAAAGGTGAGATGTGAGGGGCGAGACCATCCTAACCCAAGGTAGACAGGCAAAGACAACATGTGCGCAGCTATCCCCAACGTCCTTACCTTGACCACCTGACTCCGAGACTCCTCACTTTCTGGATCCTCCTCCTCGTGTACTTCTTGCTCCGCGTGCGTGTGTCCAAGCTTGGGGGGACGGCAGCAGGAATGCTCGAGCAACGGCATCGCAGGACGGCCTAGTGGGAGCTTCAATCTTGCCAGCCAGCCATTCACGATACAATGACGGTTGCGCAGATCGCTGAGCTCCCTTCTCCCTTGCCCACCACGCTCGGCTCCAGAACAAATCACGCAAAGCCGTCATAAGGGTCCAGCCTCTAGCGTGGCAAAACTGCCGCTTTGCTCCGTAGGGGGCAACTCAATGTGGCTCCACGCCGGACGTTCGACGTCGACCTGGGCGGCGCCGAACAAGCATCACCCCTACTCCGAGTCCCCATTCCGTATCCCGACTACTGATCAACGGCGCACTTGATAGTTGCCATTTAGCAGCGCAATCCAGTAGAGATTCAGCAGTCATCCTCATGGGCTGCGCCGCCGTTGGGGGGTTTCCATAGTTGGAGGCCCATCGACGCAGAACAACGTGAGTCATCTGATATGGTTGATCCAGGGCTGTAGCCAATGGCTTGCAACGGCGACAACTCCGAGCCCCGAGTCCCGGCGTCCCACATCGCAGCCTGTCCCAGAAGACACAAAGGGGAAAAAAAAGAATTGTCCGCCGCATTCGTTGGCATTGCCACGAGGACGGGAAAGCGGGCGGCGGGCTGGCTCCCAGCGAAAACGACAACGTCGCTACCTAGCGGATCGTCTAACTCCACCCTCGCACTCGCCCCCCGCGCGCGCGACAGAAAATGTGATTGTGCGACAGAAGCTTTTGCGGGAGGGAACCCGAATGTCGCGACGAACGAGTCTCTAACGGCCCTCTTCCAGATGATCAGGAGTCATGTTCCCCCTTCCTGGCCCTGTCTGTGTCTGTTCCCATGTTACACAGACCGCCTGGAGAGGGGATAGAAGAAAAAACAACAACGAACGGACCCAAGACGTTGTCAGGATAACGTACTGCGGTGCTCGTTTATGACAGAGTTTAGGCGCTCGGCCGGGGTTCAATTCGAGGGAAAGAAAAGAGACTCGCCAAAGAAGCCTGTCAATTAGCGGGACCGTTCGCGATGACATCGTCAAAAAGGGTAGCGTGAGGGAAAAAATGAAAGAGGCTTCCTAGTTTCCTCGCTTTGGCCTGCCTAGCTGGAGCTTTCTGCAGCGTCTCGGGCGCATCAGATTGTCGCATTGTCATTCCTCATCTGCATATGGGCTGCGTTACAATCGCGATCTCCCTCTGATGACGGAGGGTCGAGCGGTGGGGAACCGAGGACGTGGGTGATGAGATGACTGATGGGCAAGATGTGATCGGAGGCGAGTGATCGGACGCGATGATCCAGTATGGAGGTGCCGTTACCATGGGTTGACGACGCAGGACGCGAAGCCTATTGCGAGCAAATTCTGACTTGTCAGTGTCCGAGAGCGTACTGCGTGTGGCCGTCGGCCCAAGTCGACGATTCGAGACTATCGAGAAAGAAGTCCGTTTGGCGTCGCAAAGATTGTTGCCAATCGGCCCCGTGGTCGGCCGCCGGATGCGCTGTGGTTTGGGAACTCCTCCGCCCCTGGGCCATATTTGCTCCTTGGCCTGGCTATAGCCAGAGGGGGGAAAGCCGCTCTCTCCACCTCCGGGCGGGTTTCGGAGTCAGAAGGACGTGAGATGTGCCTCCGAAGGACCTCACGACATGATCGACTGTCCATGCCGGTTGATCGCGTTTCCGTGACCTGTCAGATTTCGATATTGCACGGGATGCGTCCGTGGGCTTTGTGGCCCCGAAATCCCATAAATCGAGTGGCTCGGAGGAGGATAGTTGTTTTGGGAAATTGGGCCGCGATCAAAATGGAAGAGCTTGCGAAAAATGCTGCATATGTTGGTAAGGGCAGATCTCAGCCTTCTCGTCACATATCACATTCTCTCCTGCACACAAAGCGAGGAAAGAAATAAAAAACAAAGACCAAAGTCATAAAAGACCCGGCCCGGCTCCACTGCAGCATGCCACAGGCGCCATCCTTGTGGGCTGGAGCATCAGAGTCGAGATCTGAGGTGGGACGTTCGCTCTCACTGGCCATTGGGACGTCCAGAGATGACCGGGGTGCCTGGACGCTCTGCCTGGGATTTCGGAATTGGCCCTGGTACTTGCAGCGTTCAATCCATGCTGCGCAGCTGGTCCAGCGATCCAGCTTGGTCTCGGTTAGGATAAGTGCGCAGATCACACTGCCTGCCGGGCGGGGTGCGACGTGCGAGAAGAGGCGGGTTGAGATATCCCATCGTTGTGCTTGGGAATGAAACATTCCCATCTGCGCGACTGGGCGAGGCTGGTCCACCTCCCCAAGGACCTGACCACCGCAGATGTCGTCCAAGGTCCGTCCATGTCGTCAATTTGATCCGGGGGACCACTGGATACAAGGTCATCCCTTCGTTATCGGGCAATCGACAGCGGCTAACACATCGGACGAGACCTCCGAACCTCCCACTGACTTGCGCTCAGCTTTCAGCTCTCATATATCAGATGCCTTGGTGGATGCTCAGACACCGCTCGATACTCTGTCAGGGATACCCTCACCTCCGTGTCTCACGCCCTCTCTCAACAAAACTACACATCACTTCTCAGCCACGGCGTCGTGAAAATGAACATGAGTCGGGCGTTTTGTCCACTCGCGGATGGCCGGCCGCAAGACGGCGACGACGACGCCTGGGAGAGGTGATAATGCCCGTGGACGATATCGTGATCATACCTGGCATTCGACTGAAGTAAATGTCGTCCGGACGAAGGCTGCGCGGCTTTCGCGGCGACATCAAGCGCAACACCATAAACCGATTAAGACGTCGATCAGATCTAGTAATGTGGAAGCTCCGACAAGGTCCAGTCCTGTTCCCATTGGGTGCATCTGGCAACCCGGCCGCTTCGAAGCCTCAATTCAGATCCTCGGTGCCACGATCTCACCAAGTAGAGAAGAAAGGAGCCGGCGTGGGTTGCCGCTCCCCTGGGACTCGCAACCTCGAAGCAGTTGACCACAAGTGGGCGAGGAAAGCCGCCACAGGACTGGGTGTTTTGACGAGAGCAAGCCTCTTCCGTATCCTTTATGGTTTAGGCCTCAAGTCAAGGCACTTGAGTCGAGACTCCCGTGATCTGCCTCAGCCCCTCCCTGCCCACCAAGACTGCTACCATCGATCTGCGGAGAGGTTGGAAGAAGAAAGGATGGCATCGTCTACGAATGACTGAGTGGCCAAGTCAAGCCCTAATGCGCCCCTTGCAGTCGTGGCTAAGGAATGGGCGAGTCTCGGTACGTGCGGATGCACCCAGACCAGGTCAGCCCAGTGCCCACAGAGGCCCGTCTCAAGCCCCTGGACCCTGAGCAAGTCCCAGTCGATGCCCAGCGCGCTGCCTCTTTACCTCAATTGGTAGTCGCGCCTTCTCCAGCTTGCTAGTCCAGCTGTCACTCATCGGGACATTTGCTGGGGACGTTCTTGTAAATGTCAGCAAATCCAATGCTGGGCGTCAACAAACGGATAATGCCGGCTATCCCAACGGCCGAGAAGGTCTGGCCGGGAGGCAGTGCCCGGTATTGCCATGTTTCAAGCAGCCTGAAATAGACGGATGTCATGAGATGCAGGCGCCATGGGAAATGGCTCGTTGAGGTGATTTGCCCATCTCGATCGGTCGACAACTCCAGTCTCCTCATTATCAGATCCGCTCGCCAGTAATCGCATGGGCTCGGAGAAGTTCATTGCTGGAGGGTGTTTCTGGGTGGGTTCGATATCGTCTAGAGCTCAGGCCGGCAAGTGATAAGTGACGACAGACCAGGCAAAGTTGTACTTGCGAAAGTAAGGAGGCCCTCGCCAGCTAGGAGCCTTGGAAGTGTCAACTGAAGAAGAAGAGGCTTGGTCTAGGTCAGTAATGACGCGCCTCCTGGCTGTTTACTGAACTTACCAGCAGGTCACGCTGACTCTCTTGCAGTGAGGACAACCACGTTGCCTGCGAGAGCCGAAGGGGCCATGTCCTAGTTAGCGGGTCGACCACCCTGCTTCCCCGGTGCCTAACAAGCCCATTCTGTCACCCTTGCGACGTGACCGCGCTTCCCCCAACCAAGTTAGGTAGTCACCTTGGGAAATACATAATGCTCCAAAAAGTTGAGATGTGATTGCAAAGGTTGAAAATTTGCAGTGATTCCACAGAGACGCAGAGGCATCCACAGTGATCTTAGAAGCGCACAAAGGGGCCAGCGCGATTGCCGATGAGAGAATGGGCGGTGGCCGTGGGCGATCGGAAAGCGGGCGAACATTTGGATTGGGGCCTCTTCAGCTCTGTCGTGTCCGTGGAACCAAGTTGCCGCGCGGCAACCGGGGGAAAATGCCCCATTTCGAGTATTCCCATCGCAATCCAATGTGACGTATTTGAGTATCACGAACCGTGGCAGGGTCCCAGGTGACCGTCGTCACTGTGAGGCTGGTAAGATTGCCGGTCGGTTGTCGCTTGGACAGTGGACGTCCGGGTATGACGGTCGCGACTCAATCGTTGTAAGGCTGAATAAAGGATACGTACGGATAAGGTGCACCGTTTCGTTCCAGTTGGGAAAGTTCCCGTTCGTGGTTGTTTTACCTGGACTGATTTCTGAAATCACCATTGTTCAGTGGCCCCAGATTTACCCGTCAGACAGAACATGGAAGCGCTGCTGGCCGGAAAGGGCCCCGCGATAAAGGCCATTGGAATGAATCCAGGCCCAGTGGAGTGGATTAGGATCCATCATCCATGTGCCTTGGAATGATGAAATAATTCTGGAGAAGATGGACGATTGTGGTCATAGCCGCGAGTACGAGCTTGAAGTCAAGCGGTTAGAAAAGTTACGCCCGTAGGCTCCTCCGTCAGTCTTGCGAGACTGCCCCTGTCCTGTACTTGCAGCAGGAGGATGTGTGACAGCCGAAAAAAAAGATTTTCTTCGGCTGGGAGATGACAGGACTGATTGCAGACATTGACAGCGCATGGAAGCCGGTTTGATAAGCTTTTCGAATGCATGGAATCATTCCATTTGGCACAACTGGCCAGGTACGGGACTTCCACGTTTGGCTTCGGCGTCGGCCTTGGTTCCTCGTTAGACGTGTATCGTCGCTGAGGTTGTCGCCATTCCTTTCGGGACGGCTCGTTGTTAGGGCCATGATGCTTTTCTACCGATGGCATTCTCAGATTAGCAGTGATGCGAACCAGAAGTTTAAACACTTGGTCGAAGTTTAATTCTTCTGCAGTTCCAATGACCCGTTCGATTCCCAGTAGCAATACCGCTAAGCTGAGCCACTATCCGGCGTCCTCGTTTTGAGAGCTTGTGCCGCACCAAGCCCGTAATCGCATCGCGCTCGTGGGACCCGACTGAGGTGGGTTCATAGAAAAGGGGTTCATGTTTGTGGATATGAGCTATTCACAAGAGCTGTTGGTGATTGGTTTGCCCTAGCACCATCATTGGTAGTGGTAGCCGTCATTTGCCGATTGTGCATCGTGCCCTGGTTTTTGATGGTCACCAATAAGTGAATGAGAAATGACGACGTCCCATTGACATCAAAACCCTCTTCTCCTCAGGGGTAAAGCGCCTGCTTAAGTTTCCAGCCAGGCAGCAGAAGCGAAGAAAGACTGAAGCCGACATTGAAACACCATAGACCCGACTGCAGGATCAAATTTGCGCTGTCATTGGCGGAAGCCTGTCTCGGCCACTCTGAGCACCATCTTGGCTTGCAAAAATTGCTGGTCCCCAATTCCTTGTCGTCGTTTTAGCTCTTCAATTAGACGTGCCGTCCGCTAGTTGGACCGAAATGGCGCCTCAGCAGCGACATTTTGACGTGGTTCTCCTTGTCCGTGTACTCGACCGGGCCGGTGGTGGAATACAACCGCTTAGTGCGGGATGACGCTCCCGCCTTTAGTGTCAACGGATTCCCGCCTCCCGTCGCTCAATGGCCAATAACTATCGGTAAGCTGGAAACGACCTGCCTTGGCGAGGGTGAGCTTGGTGGTGGTGGTGACGGCGTTCTTGCAGTATGCGCTCGAATGAAATCTGTTCAAAGTCTGTCATTCTGACCTCGCCCGCGGGTTGGTTCCAAGTTGTAACCTCCGGCGGTCCCTTGCTGGCTGCCACACTGCTTTCCTCCCTCTCGGAGACGGTGCCTGATTCCGTTTGGCATGGAGCGGCACCCAATAGCATAAATAAATTCAACCCGGGGGATCGCCCTTCAACCGCAGTTCTGGGACGTGTGCACGGATCACGGGAGTGCACGCCTGCAGCCTGGCTAAACCAGTTCTGGCTGGCGTGCTGTCTGGGCCACTTCAGCTCGTCGTGATGCTTGTTAGCTTGCGCTGTTGACGCTCCTGCCGTGGCCCAGATTGACCAGCGCCCCTTTCCCGACAGCATGGATCGCGATGAGCTCGTCCGGGGTCTCGCAGCCACTAAGTTGGAATGTAGCCACGGGCACGTTGGATTTGGGGTCGAGGCGTGAGGCAGCCTCCAGTCTGTCATCAAAGGCCGCTGGTTCGATGGAACCTGTAGCCCCGGCCTGCTGCTTTGACCCCAAACAGAAGCGATGGCTGTCATCTAATCCACCTCCTTGGAGAAAGCCTGACCGACTTGAAGCCCAACTCCTGGGCAGACTGGCCAGGTTTGGCTTCGTTCGGGACCCGATCGAAATTCGCAGGATGGTGTCTACCCTTCGTAGTCTGTCACTTTCTTCAGGCTGGCGTAGATGACATACGAGCCATTCAATCCATAGCGTCCTGCAGTGCTGTTCAGTAATCCGTGGGTCCCTGAAGTTAGTGGAGAACTAATCCCTCGTCAACAAGACGTGAGGTCCGTGGTACCCTGATGCTGAGCATGTCGAAACCTTGCCGACTGGCGGACTGTTACGGATGAGAGTAGGCTGCCAGCATTATGTGCCAAATGTATCCTTCGTAAATTTCGAACCCGACATGCCTTAGGGACTGGATTTCCCTGCTCTTGATCTGCCACCTCCAGCCCAAGTTGCCGGGTTCCCGGTTTGATGCGGCAGAGGCGACGTTGTTGCTTGTCATAGGCCGAATAAGCGATTAAGAAGCTTGCTAACACCAGTAGGAGTCATTTGGAATCGTGCGCTCCAACCAGATAAATTGATTTAGTCGTTTTCCAGCCACCAACTGGGAGGCGCATTGGCCGTGGCTGAACCCGTTCTGGCCGTTCAGTGGTCTTCCCGCACCAAAAGAAGACTGGACGTTTGAATGGACAACGCCGTCTAGAGCGTTCCATCCGTATGCGTTTCGTAAGACGCAGCAGTCATGGTGGGCCAATCTGAGTATCAATTCGTGCGGCGAATGATTGTAACATGGCGTACGTGGGTAGTTCCCAGGGAGATGGAGCGTTTGAGATTGAGGACTGGGTATAGAGGTTGTAGTGCAGCAAAAATGTGCCCGCCAAGACCGCGGAAGTCTTCCCAAGGTCGATTGGACTGTGGTCAATCTGATATGTGATCAAAATGCATGTGAGTGATGATACGCGGGCATTTTCAGCAGAGCATTCTGCGACGGGTAGCGCTCGCTGACTATGCAGGCCAGTGATGGAAACCAGATGGCCCAGTCCAGTAGCGTTGCTCGTGATCGATACCTCCCGATGTGGAAATGCCGAAAGGTAGCGGGTGTCCTGTTAGGGACAAAGATTAAAAGCTTTGGAACAGTTGAGGGCAACATAATGAGGAGCAACGAGTACAGCAAGCATACTTGAACTCGACGTCGAATGAGAGCGCGAAGCTTCGAGTCGGCAAGAGATATGCGGCTCTGTAACTCAAAAGTTTGAACGTCCGCAAGTCGATAGCGGTTTAGTCATGGCAAATTGGTGGTGCTCGTGAATGCCATGTCTTTGCGTTGCTTGCTTTTGCTGGCTGTGGTACCGCCAACGGGTGTGGAATCATTCCTGAGGGTAGCCGCGAACCAGTGTGATTAGTATCGCCGATCCCACCCTGAGCGTATTTGCATAGGCTGCATAACCCGTCATATCTGTTCAAGTTATTATGCAGCCCCTGTAACGAGCTGTTCTCATGTACTGGTCTGTGTTGTTACGAGCTGAGTCCTGATCCATTGACGATATGGTTACGTTGCCAACAACCAGACAACTTGGAGCTGTACTTGCTTGACTTGTCGCAGATCGGAGTTCTGGTAAAAGGAAATGATCATCGCGGATAGTTGCAGACACAGGAGGCCAGTAAGCGAGCTTGATTTGTCTGCAACTCAATAGCAGTCAGGCCGAAGGGTGGAACACGCAATGGCGCGGCAGATAGCTGGCCATCCGGCGATGGGTCTCTGCCATGTAAACGAGACCCCTTGCGTGCACATTAATCCATTCCGGCCATAGTGTCTGTGAATAATAACCACGCACAATACATATGCCAAAACCAACCGCGAATGAAGGCGTTGACACTCATACACTGTCACCGTTTGAAACATTGGCGAAGTGCGCCTCGGAATATCGCCGAGGCGAGAATAATATGAAAAAGAGGACGATTGGGACGTTGATTTCGCCTGCATTTGCCCACCTTGATGACGGTGGGACGACGTCCCATGGCATTCATAGACCCAATGTCGAGAAATTTTTCGACGATAAACCCGATGTGCGGCGCCAGATTGCAGTGTTATCGTCGTGCAGGTATGGGCTGGATCAGACCGCGTATATTTGCAGTCTGTAGGAAACTGTTGTTCCGTCTTTGCAGCGTTAGGCAGCCAAAGCTGCGATTCTTATGGAGCTCAACAACAGAGGCAATCTGAGATCCATGGTCGAACAGAGGCCCAGACAGATCGCAAGGCCAGGTGGAGGAGAGGGGCCACCGGGGACCACCGGAGACGGCACACCCCTGGATTCCGATTACGACGTGAGTTGCGAAAGCGCTGCAGGCTGCACTCTGCCTTCTTTTCCCCCTGCTTTTGCAGCAGCTCGGAGGTTTTGATGCAGAAGGACTTTTCCAAGGTGCCATCAGTCGACTCCGGCCGCCGTTCCCACCCGCCGTGGATCCCGTGTAGCGCAAGGTGAATCCAGCCTTGGACGGCCAACACCGTAACTGAAAGCGATCCATTGGTCCGTCCGGCCAAGAAACATTGACTTTGCAGTGCTAATTGGTGCTGGTAAACGTAGGTGCAGCCGGGCATTCACAAGACGGAAACCCATATGGCGTCCCCAACTCTGGCTGCGATGTATTCCAAGAACCGTTCGGGTCAATCGAGGTTGTTGAAAGGCGAAGAAATGGGCATGGAATCATTCGCCCTCGATGCCCTTCTCTGCCGAGCTGTTGCCGGGGTTTACGGACGGACGACAGGAAGGGACCCCGGGTCGGTGGCCGGCTCTGGGGTGATGCCAAGTAGGAGGGTGGTATAGTGACAGTTCGGTTGAGGAGGCAGAGGTCGAGACTCCGAAACGGACAGGCAAAAAGGGTATTGTTGCGAGCTGTCAAACACCAATGGCACCGGGGTGAGTGCGAGGGTGAGGTGACAGTGACAGACGGGCTTGACGGGCACGGTTGACGGGCAGTGGGGAATACGCCACGCAGCCTCGTGGTGGTGGACGGGAGTTGGGAAATGAGGCGGGAGGCGGGAGGCGGGCGTGATACGAGGCGCTTAACAGGAGTAGGCAGCGTATACCCCTGACCTGGACGGCCGACGGCTTCCGTTGGAGGCGGCTCGAGGTGGACGAAAGTACCGATGGCCAGTCAAGATGGTGCCTTAACTCGGTCCCGAACTGAGGCTTTCGGTTTCGAGGCGGCGAGGCAGTGGCGGAGAGCAGGGCTGGTGAGCCTTAACAGTCAGTCGAGCCTACCTTAGGTGTTAGGGCGACGATCGCCCAGCGAGTGTAGCTCCTTGCACCTGGCTGGCCTCTCCAGGAGGGCCCAAAGGTGACAAACACACGAGAAGCGTGTTTGTCATTTGGCAGGCAAACAGCGGTAGAAGCCAGATTGGGAAGTGCGGCTTGTGTATTCTGCGGGTGGTGCAATTTCTTCAGGACGAAAATAAGTGCTGACGGTTTGAAGTTCCGACTTCATCCTTGAACGGGCCAACGAGCAAACGGAAGGTTGGAGATTGTCCAAGGGACCTGGGGACCCAGCCCGAGGAACTGGCACTGCAGCAATGCAGAAAGAGACGACGGGATGTGTCTGGCTGCTGCCGGCTGCTGCTGGTATTGCTTCTGCTGCTGGCAACGCCTGAACTTGAGAACTGGTGGTCAAGGTTGCGAGAGAATTCCTGGGTGTGGCTTTCGACATGGCCATTGCTGCATATTATCACATAGGTAGGTCGGCAGGTGTGGAGGTGTGTAGGTGTGAGGATAAGGTAAGGTAGGCAAGGTAGTTGGAGACGTTCGCCAGGCAAGTCCAGCGCAATGAAAGCTGGATGGGAAGTACCGTAGGTCCGTCCGTAGGGGACCTGGAGCTGGGCGGGAGCTTGGGGCAGAACTTGACCCGGCACCGGCACCTCAGGGGCGTGGGACGACACCCGCGTGCCTTCCCTTCCTTGCGCACCTCAGTGCCTGAGGACGGTACGTATCTAGATTCGACCTCGTCTACCAGGTGGAGCACGTACCCAGAAATCTTCCCATTCCCCACTCACAGCAGCTGCAGGCGGGTATCCACTGCATCTGGGTGCACCTCACACTCTGGGCAAACAGGTACGTACCGCTGCGTCTGCGTCTGCGCCTGTCTGCGCCTGCGGTGCCTTGCACCTCGCACCTCGCACCTCGCAGTCGACCACTTCCCACCCCATCACCATCATCTTCAACTCCATCGACATTTACCTGCCACACCCCTCCCCTTACTCTCTTGGGTGCCAATGGGATTTCCAGTCCCTCCCTGCCGTGAGTCCCGCCCGCCTGCACCAAAAATTAAGAACCCAGCGGTCAGGGAGCCCCTGCCGTGATATCCTGGTCTTCTGCTTCTCAGTCGTCCATGTCTGACTTTGCTAGACATTTTTTACTGCGCACACAAGAGACACTCTGAAAACCCATGTTCATGCCTTCAACTTGGCTGGCCTGCTGTTGCGTTAGGTTGTTAGACTCTGCTGCCGAGTCCTCACCTCGGCGCTGCCCTGGCTTTCTCCACGGACCTTACCTCATGGAGACTCCTGCTTGCTATCCGACCAGCATCTTTGCAGCTCGTCCTGCTGGCTGACCAACACAGCCTTCTGCTGGATTGCCATGGGCATCAACACCGTCATCGCCATCACCGATCGACCGTCCGTCTGTGACCTAACCTCCGCCCTACGTACGAAGACACGCCTTGTCAACCATCTTATCTCCGCCCCAGCTTGATTCACTGGCTGTACGATGCCCTCGCGTCCTGTCAGGTACGGGAAACCACCAAGGCACCACTACTCTTCATCATCCTAGGCACCATCCAGGTGACCAGCTCAATGCCAGGTAGCCCTGGCTGGTGCGTGGCGCGCATTTCTCCATCGTCCAAAGCCTCTTGGTCTTGCGTGTCTATCAGGATCGATATCATCCTCTATCTCTTCTCACATTGTCTTGACGCCTTTAGAAAGTCCCTCTGCCACCTTCCCCTGCCTCGCCTTGCCGTCCGGCTGCAACATCAAAGCTCCCGGCGATCCTAGCCTGCGACTAAAAGCAATCATGGCACCCCATTTGGGCGAGATCTGGCCTTCACCCAAGTGGGATGTCACTATGGTGCACCTCGAAGAAGAATAAGCAAAGAGGCTTCGAGGCCACGGCAACCAAGCAAAACTCCTGAACCGACCAGAGATGCACAGGGCTCTCTTTATTTGAAAAATTCTGAACATGCTTGTTTCACACTCTCACCACCCGGCTGCCAATCCTCATCCCCCGCGTCGTAGTGATCGGACGGGTATCGAAATCACGAGAACTCGTCTGTCGTTGTCTGTAGACGCTGTTCGAGGTACATACACGAATACCAGTCCCCTGATCCCCTGATCCAAGCTTAAGCCAAGTGGCCAGCGCTCTCCAGTACAGCCCATATTTACAGAATGTCTCATTCCTTTACTTGAGAACCCGAGGTGGCCAGATCGACTGCCTTTCCCCTCAGTTCAGATAAGTCCGAGAACCGTTCTTCTACCTTAGCTGGGACAGCGGATTGGGTTTTCGTCCTCAGCTCTTCTGGGAACGCCAGTCGCCGTTCGCCGCCGCCTCCACCATGTATGGGCTTCACCAGTCAGTCTATTAGTCTCTCTCTCAGAGACATGAGTGCATCCCACACTACCTCTTGCCTTACACTAGTCGCAGGCACGTACATGACGCCTCTCCTACCACTCCCACCCCCAAGACCGTGACCTACCCCTCCCCTCCCCTCCCCTCCCCTCCCGTCTTTCGCCCACCCTAGACGACCAGGACTTGAGCTCGTCTACGAGACAGGGCCTTGACCCGCTCAGCGCCCATGCAAGTCTCCCCCCTACCCCGGCTTTCTGGATGGCCTCCGTCTTGCTAGTTGTAGTGGGGGTCGGTTTCCACCAAACCTCCATGTTCTTGTTCTGGCCGTCAACTATTCTTTTTCTCAAGCAACCCACTCTTTGGGTCCTGCTGGTCTCGCTTTCGATGCATGTATATTTAGTGCTAAGATCTCCGGGAACCCAATCCAGTCGATTGGCTTCGGAATACAATCTGACCCTAGCAGCACATCAACCATCCCCTCCAGAGCGTTGTATACATCCTTCTGCCTTCCCAAGTCTATAACTACATACATCCTCCTTTCTTTCTCCAACCCACGACATCACAAACCTTGATCTCTCGAGTCATCATCTTCTACTCTATTCACTCCTTCCTTTTGATATATCCCACCGACTCACCCTCCTTGTCTGCTCCTCATTCTTCTCTTGACCCAGACCGGGAATTATCCAACTTTTCACTGTCTATCATCACCTCCACCAGCAGATAACTCAACATCCTGTGCCATATCACCACGCCATAACCGCTTGGCTTCGTCCCAATGGCCCTCACAGAATCACCAGCCGCACCCCAGGCTTGGGGCCGTTGGCAGCAGCATCATGCCGCCAACGATTACGCTATGATGGACAATTCGAACTTTGTGCCCTACGATGCGAGGGCGGCAACGACTGCCCCCATGAACGGCGCCATTATGGCCCCTCAGTACATGGTCGGAAACCATTACGGCGTCGCTTCTATGCCTAACATGGGACACCCGTGCCCGACTCAGAACCACTTCGCCTACGCCCAATACGACTCCCCTACTACCAACATGAACATGCCTTTCCGACTTCCCGCGCAGCAGGAGCGTCAGATGATGCCTATTGCGGCACCTGAGAATGAAGTTCCTCGCGCCAGTTCCTACCCTCAGGAGAGCCCTTCGGCCCAGAACGACCGTCACCGTAGCCCTTCAACCAAGAGCGAGACGAAACTCAGCAATCCGAAGACACCTCATCCCCTCAACACCAAGGACATCAAGTACAACAAGCCCACCAGTGCCGAGACGGTCAACTTCACCACAGCCATTGACACCCTCATGAAGGCGATCCAGAAGAGAAACGACTCGGAAGACATCGTGAAGGGCGTGCCCGAGATCGAGAAGGTCGTCAAGCCCGAGCCCAGATCTCCTCGTCCTCGGCCTGCACCCCAACCCACCGTTCAGGTACGTTTAGAAAGACCAACGACTTCAACATTCGCTGACTTTCAGCAGGCAGTGACACAGGTCGAGACTCCCACAGAATCGGCGGATGCGCCGAAGCCCAAGAAGTACATCTGCGACGTGGATGGTTGCGGCAAGAGTTTCTACCAGAGCACTCATCTGGACACCCACAAGCGCGCCCACACCGGAGAAAAGCCTTACGTAGGTGCTCATTTCTCTGTAGCCATCTACCTCATTCTAATCCATCATAGGCATGCAACTGGCCGCGATGCGGACGCACGTTCTCGCAGCCTGGGAACCTGAAGGTGAGACTCTCCCGTGTGCCACCAAACGACCCTAGCTGACTCCCAAAAGACGCACATGCGCCGTCACACTGGCGAGAAGCCCTTCCGCTGCGAGCAGTGCAGCAAGGTCTTTGCTCAGCGCGGCAACCTGCAGACGCACATGGCTACCCACACCAATGCCAAGCCCTTCGTTTGCAAGCTTGATCAGTGCAACAAGATGTTCACACAGAGAGGCAACCTCAAGGTATGTGAACCAACGTCGGAGATGACGGGAACAGATTCTGATAAATTGAACAGAACCACCAAAACAAGTATCACGAGAAGACGCTCATGGAGCTGACCGACTGGATCGTTTCCCTCTCCGACATCGATGGCCTCTCCGATGAAGACCGAGAGATGTACTGGTACTTCGCCAACCTCTACAAGAACAGCAACAAGGGTATCAAGGGTCGCGGCAAGGACCGCAGGGTCAGCAACGCCAACCGCGTTTCCAAGTCCCGAACCGCCCCTTCATCTTATCCCGTCAAGCGGGTTCCCGGCCCTACCAGCCTGGCAGCATACAGCTCCAAGCGCCTTCCTCCTCCGGAACAATACGTGCACCACCACCAGCACGGCTACGACGTTTACGACACCGACATGGACCAGTCTTCGAGCGCCAGCAGCCCCAGGTACGACGGACTTCCTGCTGCCTACCGCGACCGCATGTACACACAATCCACCCACGCGATGTACTGAGTCCCGCACTGGCGGGAGCATCACAAGGCAACACGGCTTCTCGAATGAATAAACGAAAATGATTCAACAAGGTAGATACCACGGGAACGGTACGGAGTCAAAAGATGAGAAAAGCAACGAGTTAACCTGCCACATTCGGAAAAGAAAAAAGACCACAGGCGCATCTAGGTGACGGGGAAGATTTCCTCAACTACACGCTCCGGAAAAGAAGCGTGATTTTCATTATTGGTAATTCTTTGGTTGGGAGGTTGTCTGAATATTTGTTTCCTGTCTATTTCTTTGCAGTCGTATATCTTCGCCCCTTTCCTCTTTGCCCTCTCCTCGAGAGCGGTGCACATCATATTTTTCCCTTCGATCATCTACTTTTGCGGTCAAGGTTGTATTTTCATCATCGGAGAGTGTACGAAGGTGCAGAACGTGGCTGTTGAGCGGTTCATCATTCTTTTCTTTCCGACAATCTTTCCACCGAAAACATTGTCTATACCTTTTTTCTCTCTTTTACAAACGTTTTTTATATGGAGTGGACATATTTTTACGGGGTCATGACTGAGAAAGGAAAACGGAGGGGATTGCATCACGGGAGTTATTAGACAACCACGGGATCGGGATGAGTGTGATTTGACGGTCAACGGTGTACTGGGCGGGGCATTCGCATCAGAGTTACTAGACTCTACAGAGATACCCTTGGGAAAGATGCATGGCGGGCGGACGCCAGGAAACGGGGATTGGACAGCGTGGCAACACGAGGGGGGGACTCGAGGAGTTGGTTCAAGCGTTGAATTTTGTGTTTGTTGTTTTATTTTGTTTTCCCCCAGTCATTTCCCGTTTGTTGTGCGAACGATTGGACCGATAGGAAGGATCCCGAGATCATGCACCCCTTGCTTGCGGCGGCGGACGCATGACATGTACGTACGAGAACTAAGGATTATTGATACCTACCAAACCACGTAAAGACATACATGATTACTATTTGAAAAGATGCTTGAACAGACCATGCTCAAACGGGACAAAAGGATTCGATACTTGGGCTGCAATGCAGGTCTTCACTCTGGCTGGCTGTATGTCTCGCCCGGAATCCTGTGTGATGTCGGTTCGCCGGGTAGCTGGGGAACAACCCGGAGGCCCCCTCCGCCATCTTCACGCCAACACGACACGTCGGTGACGGTATAGCCTTGGAGAGTCCCCGGAGATGCCTTGCTTTCTTGCTTGCTTGCTCTCACATAACAGACTAAGCCTTACCGAACCAAAGCCGAAAAACTACGACTACATCGGGAAAAGGGTCCTCGATGCGTTGTGGCAAAGAAGCGGTCTGCGGCTGCACGACACAACACTCCCGCGCTCTGGTGTATTTTTTTGGCAGGCAAGAGGAGAAAATCTCCCCCAGAGGCTGGTTGGCATAGGTCGGAGATTGCATGATGATGGCATTGGCTGCTGTGTGGCTGAGGATAGCCGCGCTTCTAACTGGTCCTGGTCCCTGATCCAGGCTGGGGGTGGGAAGCGGCGTTGGTGATGGTGGTGAAGGGGACGGGGGAGTGCCCATCGGACTGTGACTGCGACCAGAGGAGAGGGCCAGCCAGCCTGGCGGAGAAGGGAGTGCTTTCTGCACGTCCTGCGCGAGAGACGAAAAGAAAAAATGAACAGGCAGGGGAGGGGTGGTGGTGGGAGGGGGAGGTGTGCTGCTGCGTGTTGCATGTCCTGCAATGGAAGGCCAGCCTGTTTGTATTGGATGCTGGGGGTTGTTGGATGAACCCCCACATACCTAGTCAGGTACATACATACATGGCCGGCCTTTTTTTCGTTTGTTTTTTCCTACCCGCCGCCGGGGGGGATCCTTTGGGGTAGTAGCAGTAGGAGATTAGACGCGGGAGCGTGTGTGTGTGTGTGTGCAAATTAGAACGGTAGGCTGTCTCGGTGTGCCTGAAGAGAAGGGGATTAAAGAGAGACATTTTTCCTACCCGTCCTCGATGCTACTGTGCCGTGTGCTCTTGGCTCTTCTAATTCCCGAAGGCAATTAATCAAACCGAATAAAATAATCCCCGTTCCCCACGCACGTAACTAACAACTGCCGCAAGCCATGTGGTGTGCGCTCTGTTTTTTGTGTGTGAGTGATTTGCACCGGTTTCGCACGAATGCGACGTCACGGAACTGAACCCTGCAGCGTAGGAAGACGCCGGGGACAGAGGAGGAGGAGTACCTTGGGCGGGCGTGGATGGGACATGCATGAGCGGGAAACTCCACGCGCCTGTTGGAGCCTGATGCTAATGCTGCCGGTGCCGCTGATGGCTATTTGTGTTTATCACTCTGTGTCTCACCGAGAGTCACCGCGAAATATTGATCATGAGGACTGGTTTCTTGGGCACCAGCGCCCCGGTCTGGCCCCCTTCCTAGCCCGGAGAGCAATCGTTCCTGCCTTAAGATAGGCACGTATATGCAGCATGCAGACTGTAGCCGGAGGAGCATCGTGTTTTTTTGAGGCCAGAGACTTGTTGGATGAGGGGGATACGAAGGGGAGGGGGCCAAAGGAGGATGGATGACGCGACCGGGCCGCGGTCATTGGTCGCCAACCTCGGTGTGGAATAGAGAGCGCTGCGGTTGAAGGAGTCTTTGGACATGGTGGCGGGTGTGTTGCGGGATGAGCATCCGTTCATCCTAGGCGTTGGGGTTTCGGATTTTGGGTTTGGCATTGCCGTGTGGTCCTTGTCGGTGATGCCGACGATATGGGAACCCCTCTCCACGTGCTTCCTTGACAAGACTCAAAAAGCAAAACGGCAAGGGACTCTGAAAAGAAACAGACAACGAGATGCTAGCCTCCTCGGGGCACTGTCAAGATACGAAGGGGGAAAGTGCCTAAATCGAATGCGAATGCGCCCGAGGAAATATCCGCCTCCATCATCGTCATCGATATCTGGAACCCGTCCGGTGTTGGCCCGGATATTAGAGAGAGAGAGGGAGTCGGGATGGCAGGACAACTTGCCACATGCCAAGTCTGAAACGCGCGGCAGCGGGTTCGGATAGAGATCACTGCTGAGGTAATGTAACGGTAACGGTCGAGAGGAACGGGGGGACGCAAGAAATGCAGCGTTAGGCGAAAGAGAAAAAAAACCATTTCGTCCCAAGTTGCTAAACGTCCATTGTTAAAGGTTGCAAGCGGGAAGGCCCGCGATGGAGATCCTCGGTGTGTGGGGTGTGGTTGCTTTCCGTCCCAGATTGAGTTTCGCTAGTGTCGAAAGGCAAAACGGCGACGTTGGAGGTTGATACAACCTCCGTTCTGAAGACTACCGTTATCGATAGAATACAGTGAGATTTTTTGGCATGTAGACTTTTTATCAGAGCACACAGACCCGTCTTCGTCTGCTGTTGTGCGAGTTGTGTCTTTTTGATGAGGTAGGTATGTGTGAGTGATGTGTACAACAGGGTTAGGGTTAGATTGTAACCTACGGGGAGAACGTGTTGTGAGTTGTCAGTCAATTGAAACTACCTCTAAAGAGACGCGACGGCAAATCTCAATTGGTCATCTGCCAGTGAAATGTGACAATGTTTAATCTGATGGCTCGCAGTAGTGCATGACTTGTGGAACTCAGATCTACCCACAAGATCCTGTTATCACAACTCACAACTCAAAGTGTTCAACCAGATGGGTCTCCAGTAATCGTGTCAGTAATGAAAAACGATCACGTTTCTTGAATTCGGTCAGAAACTCAATAATGCATTCCAAACTGACTTGTCTAACTGAACACGCCGACTGCTACTCTAGTGGGGTGGACTAAGCTCTGTCATTTTGTCTAAAGTCAAGTCATATCTACTAGACACTATGCAAAGCGATCTGAGAAATCAAAGCTTTGATGTTCAATGACGCAAATCCTAAACTTAAAATCAACTACCTCTCCGCTGTTGACTTTGACTGAGCAGATTACAAGTCTTCTTTTCGCTAAGCTAACTTCAATGTTCCATTTTGTGAGGGCATTCTTCCAGGTCGTCTATGATGTTTGGTCGCTTAACCCAAAGTTGAAGTACTCTATGCGTTTGCACAATGAGACAGAGCCATAAAGACCACGCACCCGAAACCAAATCCAGCCATGTTATATCAATCGAGGAGGCCAGTAAGTGAAGAGAAACAAACATGTTTTAGCAAACGCAGTTCATGTCATTATGCGGGTCGTATCGAATCTACGATTATCCAAGTCACCCCTCAGAACTCACAACTCACATCCCTTCAACTCCCCGTAACATTAAACTTCTCCGCATACGGATCCCACGCCGAATCCTCATGCCACTCGTACTCCATCAAATCCGCAATATACGTCGCATTCTCCCGCCCGTACACATCCTGGATGAACGCCAGCGTCGCGTCGATCCCCGCGCTGATCCCCGACGACGTCCACACGTTCCCGTCGACAACCCACCGCGCCTTGGGGACCCAGGTGACGTTCGGGCCGTGCGCGATCGTGCCCGCCCACGAGGCCTTGTTCGTCGTCGCCCGGCGCCCGTCGAGCACCCCCGCGCGCGCGGCGATCGAGGCGCCCGTGCAGATGCTGACGAGGTACCGGAGCTTCGGGTACGTGGCGCGCACGTAGGCGATGGTGGAGTTGAGGTTGGGCGAGCGCGTCCAGAGGCCGCCTGGGATCATGAGCACCTCGATGTCGGTCGGGGCGGTGGCGAAGGTGTGCGTCGGGAGGATTTTGGGGAACTGTATTTTCGGTGGTAAGCAAGCAAGGCCTTACAATTCCGCCGCGTCGAGTTTGGGTGTCGGAGGGCGAGGTTCCGCTTGAGCGGGGTGAATGATTTTCGGCCAAGAAGGACAGCATGACTTACGAAACTCGAGTTTTTGGGGTTCATGGCGGCAGAGACCGGCTCGACCGTCACCGGATCCATCGTCTCGGCGATGAGGTAGAGGTTGAGCTGGTGGATTCTGGCGAGCATGCCGAGGGCGTCCAGGGGCCCGAAGACGTCTAGCATCTCAAAAGCACGGGAGATGATCATGCCGAAGTTTCGAGGAAGAGACGTCGGTGGGGGAGATGCCGGAGTGGTCGTTGTTGGACGTGGGATGCCTTTTTCTCGTCAGTTTTGCTGTGAGGAGGGACAGCCGCAATATGAGGACTTACATGCTTGCACTGAGCTCTCATCCTGAGCCAGCGTCATTGTTGCGAGACATGTCAGCAACAAGCCTGAAATCGAAGCGTGTAGACGCATCTTGAAGCACACTTGAATCCTTGGATTTGCAAGTCCACGCAACTGTCCAGCTGAGCATGTGGGAGCAGCGGGCTTCTTATCCCGACACTTCCCACACGTCCAGAACCCGAGCTATCCTTGTTCCCATAGTACAATATAGGACGAGTGACATCCCGTACGGAGGACGCGGCCAAAAGTATTCGTACATCCCCACTTTTAATCACAGTGCGGCCAACCAGAGGCCAGCTAAACTTCAGCGCTAGCCCCCAGCGCCTCCAACTACCCCTCCACCCCACCTCGACTAACGCAGTCAATTTTACCACCGCTACAATCGCAAAAAAACGCTAAATTTTTGCTGCACTACTAAAAGCACCCTGCGTAATGCAAATATTGCATTTCTGAGGTTATATTCAATCTCTCTTACCTTTTTTTACTTAGATTCTTAATTTTCTATATCAAAATTGCTTGCATTATTAATTTCTAATTATTCTGCCTCCTCAGCAGTATGCGCAGTATATCTGCTAGCCTTATAATTTAAGTTAAGATTATTAAGCTTATTAACTATCTCTTACTATAGATTATTATTATTTACTACTATATTATTTAGCTTAGCTAAAAAAGCATTAATTTTAGTATATAGTGTTACTTCTTTTGCTATTATTAATATTAATAAAAGCATCTCTTCTTTATATTTATTACCTCTTTTTAACTAAATCACTTATTAGATATTTTATTAGATTTACTTTATAAAATATTATAACTTCTCAAATAAGAAGTTCTTTTAATTTGCCTTCTATATTTAAGTTAATCTTATGCAGCTATTAATGCTAATAAGCCCTTGCTGCCACTTTAGATATACCTATAGAAGCTTAATTGCTGAAAGATCTAAGGAATTTGCTAGCTACCTTATAAGGATTATATCTAACTTTACTTATAGCTTTTAGTTCTAATATAAAGTATAAAAGCTAGTATTATCTTCTTATATTACTATATCTAAATAGATATATTGCTATTACTTTATAAAAGGTATAAAAAGTAGCCTTAAAATTAGATGCTGATATTAGCACTAGTTAATACTACCTTTTTTTAAGCCTTATTTTATAGCACTAGTTTCAGCTATATATTTCTACTGCTTAAGCCTTAATAGCTTTCTTTTTAAGCTAGCTACTCTTATAACCTCTACAGCTTCTTATTTTGCTTAATCTGCTGCTTTATAGCATTAATTTCATCTAGCTATCTACTATATATATTGCTCTTGCTCATTTTTTATTTCTTAGTGCTATATATAATAAAGCTTAATCTTATGCTAACAGAAGCATCTTTAGAATATAAACTCTTATCTATCCTTCTACTTATATCTAATAACATAATAGTGAAAAGCCTTATAAAGTTTCTACTATACCTTCTGCTTACTACAGACTGCTCCTAATACTATAGAGGTCTTATCACTCTATATAACCCTCTTCTAATCCTTAATTATCTAAAAACTATACTGTAATGCTTACTATAGTTACACTTTCTTTTATTAGTTATTCAGCTCTAGCTTAGTTATAGAGCATTAACTACTATATATTATAGTACTATAGAACTATATATAGTTATAGTATATAGTATACTATAAAGAAAAATCTAATACTATAACTACACTATATACTACTGTAGTTATAATATATAGTATATTACATACTATAAATTATATTACATTTTAGCTATAATATTATATATAAAATAATATACTATATAAATATTAATAAGTTATTTATTAAATAGTTATTATAACTAAAATATAATTTAATATTAAAAAACTATTAAGTTATCTTTATTAATCAGTTATATATATAATTAAATATATATACTAATTATTATTAATTATATATAGTATATAATATTAGTATATATATTATTATAATAATTAATTATTAATTCAATAATTATATAACTAAAAACTAGCTTTAAATAAATACTAGTTAATTAATTAAAATTAAATATTTAGTTTTTAAAGTGTAATATATAGTATTATACTACATTACTATAGATTTAAAAGTAGGGCTGTAGTATATTATAAACTTAATAAGTAGGGTTATAGTATACTATAATTCTTTTTTAAATACTATAACTATATTACACTATATATAGTATATAGTATACTATATAGTTATAGTACTACTATATAGTACTTATTATAGCTCTGCTTAGTTATCAGTTTAATACTATAGAAGCACTTGCTTTTGAAGTATTAATATATAGTTTGCTAACTAATTAAAAAGTTATTCTGAATAAATATATAATAGATTATATTAGCAATCTGCTATATTAAATACTATTTAGTTATTAAATTTTTTGTTAGAACGTCTAAAATTAAAACCTTAAGCTTATTAATAATAACTAATAAGCGCCTATATTAATAGCTGTTTTTAATATATATATTAAGTATAGCATTTCCCAGCTGCTATCCTCAATCTATAGCTTTTTTATATATTAAGTTAAATATACTTCAGAGTATTTTAAAATCTCTATAGATCTTAGCAACTATTAATTTACTTAACCTCTATAAAACTAAAATTAAAGCCCTTATTATAATATCCTATTCTTTTAACTTCACTAGCATTATATTAAGCATATAGTAGCATTAGTAGCATTCAGTTTAAAGTAAAGGTCCCCCCCCCTTTAAAGCTGACCTTTAAATAGAATGTTAGTGTTAATATAAAGGTGTAGGCTAATTTTTAGTTAGGGCATCCTCGTTTTAACGCACTGAAATTGCTTCTGAAACAGGCAGAAGATCGTCTACAGTCCCTGAGGCCTAAACCCCACTGATAATCGCACGGCGACATGGGACCCCTGATGTATGAATACTTTTGGCCGCGTCCTCCGTACATGCGCAAGTAAACGGCTCAATGAATCCTTCGAGCGACAACAATATGTTTTGCGGGGTGGAAACGGATGCTGTGTTACATCCGATTGGAGAATATTTGACGACAGTGGACTTGAGTTGGTTCCGTGCGTTTTCGTTGTTTGCTGTGGAAATTGAGAGTCTTGGCGCGCCCATATGAGCAAGTTTTCAATCGCGAGAGCCCGATTGCCATTTTAGGAAATGGAACTTGCTCAACCGAGTCACCGGGATCAAGGCACATGTACAGTGACCTGGCCAGCGATAACGGTCAGGCTGGGAAACGACAGGGAAGATGGGTGAGCAGAAAAGCTTTCGTAGAATTATTTAGTTGGTCATTAAGATTTAAAGAGTGTCTAAAAACGCCTGATATGTCATCCTCCCATAATCCAACGCTACGCTTGTTGATGCAGTCAGAAAAGCATGGAAGCAGTTTAAGCAAACGTCTCCACAAAGCGATGATAAAAGAAAGCTCCGATCCAGCCGAGAATGGGAAGGGCAGCCAGCCTTCGGGTCCAGTCGAAGCTTGTTTGGCCGTTGGCAGGCTTCAGCGACATTCTTCTGGTGATGCCAAAAGGCTTTTCGGGAGCGGCGACCAACACTTCCTTCTTTTCTTCCTTCTCGGCCACTGCGGTCTTGCTTGTCGGGCGCAAGACGAAAGATGCACCGCCGACATTGGAGATGCCCCCAGTCATTGCGCCCATTTCCATGGCCTTTTTTGGAATGCTTGCCTTGGTGACAAGGAGATAAGGGCTGCCCTCAATCTCTACCACACAGTTGTGCCAGGGAGTAGGAATATGAAGAAGATCACGAGAGGTCATTGGAACACCATCGGGCGAAAGACCCTCTACGACTCTGACAACTGCAGGGTCGAAGAGCTGAATGCCAAATTTGGGTCCAGCATTGTTGTGACTAAGGAAAGGTTAGTTGCAGGAACAGCCTGGTAAAACGAAGACTACTTACGCATGAATGGAAAGGCGAACATAGTTGGGGAAAAGGAGTTCCACGAGGTTGGAGTATGCCTGATTGCGCTGCAATTGAGCGTTAGCTTGTGCCCATGTTGGGGAACCCAAAGCCGTACAGCGGCTTATGATTGGACGAGTCTCAGCTTACCATAATCATTTCGAACGCCACCTTAGTAGACAGCTTCTTTTGTTGCGTCCGGGTCATCTTTTGGGTGAAAGGGTGAAGCTCAAGGTCTTCCAGCATGAAGCGGGAAAATCCACGATACAGCGCCAGGATGGCTGCATTCTGGGACTTGATCTTGGCTCGCACTGCTGATTCCTGAGGTTGGCAGCCAGCCATCAAGATCTGTCGCGAGAGCTCTGCTTCGACCGTGTGACCAGTTTGAACGTGGTGAGCAATTGAAGGAATTCTAATCTTGGCGGCAAGCTCTGAGAGCTTGGTCTGAGTCTTGGTCTCGTTCAACTCAAAGAGATCAACAAGCGACTTGAAGCCAACACGGCTGGTGTTTCCTCGATGGAGACCGATGGCATGGTTCATCTCCTTCAGTTGCTCGCCATATGTGTCGACATCGGCATCGTCAACACCGACTGATAATCATTAGAATAGGTCGACAATGAGATAAAGTAGGGGACTTACTGCAATCGCTGAAGACGTGACCATCACTGATAATCCACAACTTGGCACCGGGCTGATAGATGCTCTCGATCTCCTCGACAAAACTGTGAAGACGCTCCAAGGCAAGCTGCTCCCCTCTGTCGGGAGCCTGGCCGAGGACTTTGTTGGTGTTTGAGGATTTGCAAGGAAAGGCGGGGAGGCAGAGCTCGATGGTGGCCCGCTGCGAGGTGAAGTGCTGAACGCGGTCTGAGAAGTAGGCGCGTCCGGTAGCCTCCCACTGGTCGTCTTTGCCTTGATACCTCAAGAAACTGTCGAAGAGGTCGACGATCTTTTCTGTGATGGGTGCGGATTCATTCTGAGTAGAGACCATGAGTTCTGAGTCCCGAATGGCAAAGTCGGCTTGGTCGAGGAGTAGTTGAGCAAAGAACTCTTCGAAATGTGTGCTGAGTGTGGATTGCTGGGATGAGCTGTCGATGATGATCCCGGACGTGTTGTTGAACTTGGCGTTGTGCATCTCATACAGCCTCAGGCCCTCAAAAGTGCCACCGAGATCTGCAGATCCAAATTGTGCTTCGCCTGTTGCCGTCCGGCTCGGAAGACAGTGCTCGATCGCGGCCCAATGCTCCTGCACCCTGGCCTTTTGCGGCCCGCTGCAGTACAGCAGCTGTCCCTGTCCATCATGGACGAAGGCGGCCTGAAAGCGGTGGAAGATTGAATTCCCATCATTTGAGAACTCCATTGTGATAAGGCAACGGGGGAAGAGGGATCGTCTGAAGGTATTATAGAGTGATGAATTAGGTATTAAGGTTTGATGAGTGGGCGATGAAGGATGTGGATATGAGACGAGGGAAGCTGGAGATATCGGGCTGTTATCCCATTAAACGCCAGATGTGGCTCAAACTGAAACTGGCCAATTGCGTAATTCGATTCATGACTGACTCCACACGAGGTATATAGTCGACAAAGGGGTTCTAACCTAAATTTCGCTCTATATATCCCTTCTAGTAATACTAACGTTTAAAGCTTAACATTATGCTATTTCACTTAGCAGTTGCTTTAACAGCAGAGGAGCATATTGCACTGAAAGCAGCCTCAGTATATATAGCATATTAATGCTATATTTCTATCAGTCTCTCTTAATATAGTTCTTTTAAAATGCTTTATATATACTTAGCATCTCTATTTTCTTTTATACTGTCTGAAATTATATAGTCTGCTTTTAGTAAGCTAAACAGTTAAAGAAGACTTTTCTCTAAATATAATATTTTTAAATTTAGCTACTAATTGCTTATAGAGTTTATAATAGAATATAGCAGAAAGCTTTTTATAGTATAAATTTAAAGCTTTATAGAGTAAGTATATATTAATAAATATAACCTTTATAAGTATATAAAAATTAGCAAATATTACCTTAAAATGCTCTACTAGCAGTTAATATATCTAGTAAAAAATTAAAAGCTATAGGCTGCTAGCTATTATAATAGCTGTAATATATAATAATACTTCTATAGTTAGCTTTATATTAATTGCTAATATTAATGCTATTTATATTATAGTTATATATATTAATTAGAGTAGGTATAAGTAGTTATTTAATAGTAATAGTAATAATAAGTAGCTTCTGCTTAAATTAGCTAGTAGTATTAATATGCAAGCTAGTAAGACTAGTAGTAAGGTTAATCTAAAAGGATATTTATAACATTCTAGCTGAAGTTAATATAGCTAGAGAATGCTTATACTAGCATAAAGTAGCAATCTCTCTGCTATTAAATATACTGCTGATCAGAAGCATAACAGTATTATCTTTAAATGCAAATTAATAAGCCTTGCTATTTAAGGTAGGATATATATATAGGTAGCTTTAAGAGATATAGTTACTCTTTTTGTTATTAGCTTATAGCTGCTTAAATAGCTTAATAACTTTAAAGTTCAGCTTAATAGTGCTAGTAGTAGCAATAGATAGCTGCAGTTAATATAGGTAATATATAAAGTTAATAGTAGTAAATAAGTTATTAGTAAAAATATAGTAGTAAGTAGTAGCAGCCTCTAGCTAAAAGTAATAAGTAGGTAGGCATTATAATAAGGCAATAATAACAGCTTAAGTAAATGCTAGTTGCTTAGCTATTAGCAGCTTCTATAGCACTTTTTTCTCTATAAGAGAGGTAAAACCTTATACTACCTCTATTAAAGCTTAAACTTAAGCCTCTAGCAAAAAAATAGAGTTAACGCTAAAAAGGCTTTTTTTAGCAGCAGCAGCCTTTGAAGTTAATAATAGGTTAGTATGCATATAAGAGATCTATAAGAAGAAGTAGCCTTATTAAGCTGCTACCTACAGTTTGAACCTAACTTTAATAGGCTTCTTAAGCATCTTAATAATATTATAAAACCTTTCCTAAAAGCAGATTATATACTTATTAACAGTAATAATAGTATTAAAGTTCTATAGCTATAGAGATACTTCTTATATTTAGGTTAACTATAGCTTAACTTTTTGCTAGATCTCTATAGAGAGGTTAGATATATTTAGATCTTATAAGCAGAAGTTAAGATATAAAGTAGCAAAGCAGTTATAAGAAAGCTACTTAGTAATATTATAGATAGAGTGTGAGAGATCAGTTGACTAGTAATAATTAAGGTTAGATTTATAATAAACTGATATATAGATTAATATAGCAAAGAAGGTATAAATCTCTGCTAATAAGGTTTTAAAGCATAGTTTAATTTGCAATACCTTCTGCTTTAAGCCTTACTAAAGGCTGCTAGCGCTAACTTGCTGCTATTAGAAGTATTTATTAGTATAGTCAGCTTACTTAGTAATATTAGCAGCAGTAATAAAATATAGGAATAGATTGAGAGGGGTTTTACTAGTAAGATTAGCAGCAACTAGTGTATAGCTTATAAGTTGCAGCTTTTAAAAAGAGTTATAGCAGTATAACTCTAAAATACTGCTGTTAAGCTACTCTTTTAGTAAGTACTGTATAATCAGCTTAAGCCTAAAAAAAAAGTGTTTTTTAGTGCTGTTAAAGGTTAGAGAGGTAAGAGGGGTTAAAATAGCTTATAATAAGGCTTATAATAAGGCTTAAGTAGAGGACAGCTTAGATGTAACTATTGCTTATAATAAATCCAGCCTTAAGCTAAAATTAGCTATAGAAATAATAAAAGTATTAAAAAAAAAGCTTATTATTATTTTTGCTATTAGAATTAATATTTATAAAGTTAACAGCATTATTATTAATATTATTATTAATTAGTAGTAATAATAAATTAAAGAGCAGATTTTTTAGTAGTAATATTGAAAGGCTAAAACAACTTAATACTAGTTAGATTGAAAAATTTATAACTAGCTAAAAGTATGCTAATTAAAATCCTATATATCTAGTTAGTTAAATTAAATAAAAATAAAATAAATTATACTAGCATTATTAATAGTAATCTAAACATAAAATAACAGTTTTTATCTTCTATAAGTAATTAAAAATTCAATACAGATTAATAACTAAAATAGAGTTAAAAAAAATAATCCCTATATTAAGTTATACCTAAATATCTCTTTTTTTTTATTAGCTGCATTATGGTTGATTTATGCGAGAGTTTAAAAAAAATGCTGTTGTATTTTAGGGCTTTGGTAGGGGTCTAATGTCACTTTTCGCGAAAATGGGCAAAGTGGGTTTTGAGCCACATCCGGCGTTTAATGGGATAGACTTGAAGACGGTAGCGAGGATTCGGCCACGCTGGATGCCTTCTTTTCTGTTTGTGTGTTTTGATAGGATGGAACGCAGCCCGGGTGGCACGATGTCGATGGTGTCTTCCTCAGCTCCAGAACTTTTGATCGGGCTTTGAAATCCAGATGATGTTGGAGAGGATGTGCTGCAGGCTAACATCAGCAGAATGGATTCAAAAATATCCTGCAAAGGTCGAAGGAACCGATGATGCCCGAAGAAATGGGCTTCTTCAGCAGAGAAGTGCAGCTCAAAGCCTCAAAGTCAGTCCACACGCAGGAAAATATGGGATGACCGAGCGTTCTGAGTCGAGGCTTTGCCAAACTTGGAAAGCGAGCGAGGAGGCTTGCCGCCTGCGTAGTACATGCACGGCAGCAGGGCTCGGTCTTGGGAGGCGGGACTAACATGGTGCTTGCAGAATTGGGCCCCAGCAATCGAGAGTAGAAGGAGCATTTCGCCATGGAAGGGCCCTCATCGACCACCGCAGACACCGGTGGTAGGGAGGCAGATGCAGCGCTAGGGTCACACAACTCCATCGCACTGGTACGGGTACAGGTACAGGTACAGGCTTGGGCTGTACAGGCAGCATCGTGACCGGCCCCCAAACGCTCGCCCTGGGGAGAAGCCATCGCACTTGCAACGACTGCGAGGCGAGTGGAAATGCTGCGATTGGCTCGTTCAGTCGTTGGTGTGGGCAGGCTCGGCGTGGTCGACATTCCAGGACCAAAGACGGGGACAGGGACTGTTCCAGCAGTTCTTGGCAAACCTACGAATAGAACAAAGTTCTTCCTCTGAAGCGTGTAAGATTCCATCTTCAAGCATTGATAATTGCGCCATTAAGATCAACTGCAAGCAAAGCCCCCACTACCTTAAATGCAGACATTTTCACCCTTGCGCTAAGCTGACAAGCGCCTAGACCAGCTGATTGCGAGCCCGCCTTCAGTACGAAATTGCTCTTCTGGACAAGCCCGTCGAGATCTTGACCGGGATGCTCCGTCGGGGCTCCGGCCCTGCCAACGAAGCCATCCAACCGCTTTTCTCCCACAGCGGTTCTTGACCGAGCGTGCAGGCAAAGAAAGGCAAGTAAGCACTTTCCTACTTCGACCTTACGAGATTCAGCAGGACGCCGCAGCATCTGCACCAGCAAATGGCGCGGTTTACTTGGCACGTTGCTGCGTCCGACTGAACTGCGACCAGCAGAGTTACATAGCCTGTCCTGTTGTGCGAGTTGTCGTATCTGTACATCGGGGCAACTCTGATTGGCCGATACCCGCTTAATCGGATCCTTGGAAGGATCCAGTTCCCCAACCACATATCAAGATGCCTGTCGATTAATTTAGAAGCTTAATCCTAGTCCCCGTTGTCTGTGGGGATCGGACGAGCCTCTAGTCAGTTTAGTCAAGGTACCGCTACTCAGCAGCACTGACACTGTCACAGAATTATTTCCGCGAGAAAGGAAGCTCTCTGGGGGACACGAAGTCTAAATTATTCTACTCATTTAAGCAAATCTATGCTGAAACCGACCGTTGCAAATCGCCCATTATCATGTTTACTGATTCACGGTTTTTTTTTCACCATCTCTCGCTCTCTCCGTAAACACGAGCTTCAGAGCTCTGGGGTACAATGGTCCTGCCTGCAATTACTCGTCAGCGATCCCTTGTAAACTTGCTCAACCGCATGCGTAGCTTAGCGGAACCCAAATCACCAACCGCATGGGGGCGGGGATCGAGACCGAGCAATCAAGCGATCGAGGAGGAGGGAGGGAACGGGACTTACGGGTGTCATTCTTTCCACCCACATCGGGTCCAAACACCAGCGGAACTCGCGGATAAGTTGCACAAGAGTCATCCGCATCTCGAGCATGGCAAACTTTTCGCCAAGACATGCGCGTTTCCCGCCATGGAACGAGATGAATTCGCCCCTCGCCCGTCGCCGACGGTAATTCTGGTGGATCTCTTCCGAGGCCGTTCCCCACCGCGCAGGACTGAACTTCTCGCAATCCGGCCCCCATGCCACGGGGTCGCAGTTCGTTGACCGACAGTGGTAGCCAAGATATGTTCCTGTTTTGTGGTCAGATTTTCTGCTCTAAGCTGCCGAGGAGAACTTGGATGCATACCCTCGGGAACAACCAACTCGCTGCCTAGCAGGCATGAGGCTGCGGCTCTGCGATTGATGAGCTGACCGATTGGTGGAAAAAGGCGAAGGCATTCGTAGATAACTGAGGTGAGGTAAGGCATGTCTTCTTGGCCCAGATCTGATAATGGAGTCGCATCCTTGGAGAGGATTTCGCGCAGCAACGCCTCTTGCGCCTCCTGCAATGCCGGTCAGTAATCTGAGTCAGATCGCCTGCGTGTGGGGGCGAGATGCGGCGCCCACTAGGACGATACTAACAGGGTGTTTGGCCAACACGTAGAGTGTTGAAGTCATCAACAGCTGAGGATTCTCCTGACCGGCCACGAACGTCACCGTCAAGTTGTCGAGAAGCTGTTTCTCATTCCACATGCCAGACTCCCATGCACGTAGCATTCGGCTGCCTAGACCGTCCCCTGTCGGTTTCTGGTGGGCCAGAGAACCTTTGAGCTCGTTCTTGAACTTGGCAACAACCTGACGGGCCTTGGCGCGACTGGGAAACAGCCATTGAAGATTCGGATGATCCAGAATCGGAAAGTTCATGAAAACAGGCTTAAAGATTTCTCTCTTCACCGCCGTCTGGAGGAGATTGATGGGTGCATCTGGGGAATCGAGGGCCTACATGGAAGACTGCGGTCAGCGATATCCTTGCAATATCAGACTTTGAACTAGAGCCAATCAAACCTACACCGAGATTGGTCTGCAAGATGGCTTCCGAGCAGTTCGCGACCGAGTACCGCTGGAGGAGATCCTGCACAGCGAAGCCCCCACGACCGGCCCGCTTTTGGGAATCGCGAAGGAGACGGCACAGGCTGACTGCGTTCTTGGCGATGATGCCTACTTCGAAATTTCGTTGCAGGGCGGGCTTGATGACTGATTGGTAATTCTTCCACGTCTCTCCCCGGGCAGAAATGATGTTGTCGCCTGATTATGGTGAGCATGCGCGTCCGTAACGATGTGGGTTGGTTAAATGCTTACCCAAAAAGTAAGCAAGCACACTGTGAGGAATTTTCTTCTGGTTGCCGCTCTTTTGATACAAATCTTCGTTCTTGAAGATCTCGGTCAGATAAGACGGACGATGAACCAGAATGTTCCACTGGGCGCCAAAGAAGAGCTTGACCGCGCCGTGAGTCCGCAGTGGCTTGTCGATGTATGTCCGAAATATGTCTGACTGGTCGACATCTTTGAAGAACGGGATAAGTGCAACCCAAAAAGGAATTGCGGGGATATTCTGCGGATATTTTGGAGGTAGAAGAAAGAAGTAGTAGAAGGCTCCGAGGGCCACAGCTCCGAGGAAGAGCAATTCCGCAAGAAAAAAGAGCATGATGTCTGGCTTGACGTCTGTAGTTCGTATGTCAGCAACCGGAGATGCGAAGCTAATAAGTTTATAAGTCGGGTCCGAGCGGAGACCCTGGGGAACAAAAGAAAGTAGTAGAGATGATAAACTCACGGACTTAGATGAGACCGTCCTCGCCGAAACGAGTGCCTATCTTTTCTTCTTCTCAGCCCTACCAACCAAGAACAACTCAGCAGCAGCCTACGCTTAGGGCTGACGTTTGGGTGAGCAAAGGTCCAAAAATAGAAATGGACATAGGCGAGGGGCTTTGCTGTCACCTCCAAAGAGGCTGCAGATGGTTGGCCGGTGTTTTGGGCGTGCTTGCGATCACAGTTGCACATCAGAGACGCCGTGTAAGTTGGGAGGCCCAAGAAACGTAATGCTCCCAGGGGCTGTGCGACAGTCTGCAGGACAGCAGGCAGGCGACCGATAGGCTTCTTGGCGAATTTGCAGCGGCAATAGCAAGGACCCGGTGGCCGTCGGGCACTTTCGTTGGTATGAGGCTTCCATGGACTTTCCCAAGGAGGTTTGGCTTAAGGTAGGCAGGTTGGGATGATGGAAAGCACAGGCACAGGCACTGACACAGGCACGGGCGTTGGTGCGGTGTTGCAGATACGGCCTGCAATGTACCGGTACTTTGGGCGGAGCCTCTCCACGCACCTGCACACTGCCGCACTCCTTCGGCGGCTGATTGGCAGTTGGAAGGATTTCGTCCAGGGTTTGCGGTTGCATCTGACGATCTGCGCGCACCATGCTAATTACAAGTTCTTGGGCCGGCGAGAGCGATCTCATTCATATGAAGTCAATTCATCGCTGTAATTATCCCCGCTGGAGAACATGATCATCCAGCATCACTTCATTTCACCCTCTTTCCACATCGCTTTTCAGAGTTGGAGAACATTTAGGATTTTTTTCTTGATTTAGCCATCATCTTTTCCCAATTCCAGATTCTCTGTTTGTTGTTGTTCCTTGCCCTCTAAACACACAACATGGCAGACCCCAGCCCAACAAGTTCTGGGACCACAACACCCATCAAGCCATCTCCTGTCCCTCAAGACTTCCTCACTGCTGCTCCAGCGCCATCACCACCTTCTCAACCTCAACCTCAAGCCCAAGCTGCAGCAGACCCTGAGAAGAAGGCCGGTGCACCTCCGGCGTACACGGCCTTTTCCCCATGGCGCAAGCGCTTCATCTTGACCGTGGTCACCATCGCCGGTTGCTTTGGTCCGCTCGCAGGCAACATCTATCTGCCAGCATTGCCTGTGCTGGAGAATGAATTCAATGCCAGTGCAACTGCCATCAACGTCTCGGTGTCAGTCTTCATGCTGACGTTTGCCGTCGGTGTAAGTGCTTCAGCCTATTATGGCATCCCTCAGTGCGCTAACCAGATCAGCCCCTCTTCTGGTCTAGTTTCGCCGACTGGAAGGGTCGCAGGCCATTGTACATCATCTCCGTCGCCATCTACATTGTTGCCAACATCCTGCTTGCTGTAGTGCCGGCGAACTATGGAGCTTTGGTGTTCTTGCGCATTGTCCAGGCTTTTGGATCCGCGGCTGTGGTGTCGATGGGCGCTGGAACAGTTGCAGATGTCAGTACCTCGTTTTCATTTTCGTTCTGTCCTCATGATTCTGACCGATTGCATAGGTCACTGAACCAAAGAAACGTGCGACAGCAATGTCGATATTTCTGATCGGCCCTCAACTGGGTCCCGTGTTGGGTCCTGTGCTTGGAGGTGCCCTCACTACCGCCTCTTGGCGCTGGATCTTTGGCTTCCTCGGTGAGTACGACCAGACTTGACTGCAGACATCCGTAACCTAATAACGTTCTTCACAGCAATCTCGGGCTTTGTCCTCTGGCTTGTCATTATTTTCTCACTCCCAGAGACTCTCAGGGCGAGGGTGGGAAACGGAAAGCTGTACACCGAGTCCCGTGTTATCTTCTTTCCTCCGAGATTGTCCTCGCCTCTAGCCCCTGAGTCAGAGAGGGGCCCAGCACCACCCAAGCCAACTCTTCTCGGATACTGGAAGCTATTCTCCTACCCTCCCATTGGCATTGTAACATTCAACACAGCCATGCTGTACTCGACATACTTCGCCATCGCCGTGCAACTACCCACCGAGCTTTCAGACCGTTACAACTGGTCCACCGCCGGCGTCGGCGCAGGTTTCCTGGCTGTCGGTGTCGCCATGATTGTTGGCTCTATGATCGGTGGTCGCGTGTCAGACTGGAGACGTGCGCGTGCCGTCAAGGCATCGCCGGACAACCACGTGGACCCCGAAAACAGATTGTCAGACCAGATCTGGGGCGTCTTGATCTGCGCCGGTGGATGTTTGATGTACGGCTGGCTTGTCGACAAGTCAATCCATCCTGCCGCTGTCCTGGTCGCAACATTCCTGAGTAAGTATCCCCTCAAACGCTCCCGAAGTTTGCTCGATGATCTCGGGGCTGACGGTGTGCGACTACAGCTGGCTTCGGCATGAACTGGGTGTTTGTGGCCACAACAGCCTTTTTGACCGAGTGTGTCCAACAACAGGCTGCCGGCACCTTCGCTCTCGGAAACATGCTCCGCAATCCCGGTGCCGCCATTGCAGCACTCGTGATCCCATCTCTTGTCACAAAGATGGGCAGCGGATGGTGTTTCACTGGTCTGGCGCTGCTTGATCTTGTACTTGTTGGTTCAGCAGTAATTGGTGAGTTTTGTTGCATAAACGAAGTATCCTACACAAGTTACCGACAAAGTGTAGTCCTGCGGCTAAAGTCTCCAGGATGGAGAGCAGCACGAAAGGCCAGGATGGCAGCTATGGCAGCAGCAAAGCAGGGTGGTCCTAAATAATATCTAATGACGATTTACGACGGAAATTTTATGAAATGGATGAACAGCACAGCACAGATAGACTTGGGATTTTGAGGCACTAGTCATAAAAACTCAATTTGTAGTATTTAATACAACACCAGAACGTCTCCATAAGTTGATTGATACCTATAGACGATTTTGGCGAGTAAAATGCATAGCAAAGTCTTATGAGGTATTTTCATTAGTATGATTTCGCCCAAGATTAACGGATAGTCAATTTCTTCACATAAATAGATATGATGATTTCTGGTTGGAATGTCTCTTATAACGTAGTTGCTGCGTTTAGAACGAGTAAAGAACGATTTCACTTAAGCGACATCTTAGCGCTTGCCAGCTCAGCATTTCCAATACATGTTTGTTCCTCTTTAAACCTGTTTTTCAGCTGAACTATTTGCAGAACTATTCTGGGGTCGAAAGAAAAGGAGTGGACTGTATGTTCCATTTATGTGGTTTTGATTGATACCGTGCAGCCGTTGTGAAGTCAGTAATCATTTGGAAGCTGGGAAATTATATGAAGTACAACTAAGCAGTTTTGAAACCCCACTCCTCAGAACGTAATGGAAAGATAGCACGGTAGCAAAGGGCGACATACAACAAAAAGTTCTTATCAATATAGGAAGTTGGGATGGGTTTTACAGAAAGATCTGATCTCTGGATTAGGTTCATATTTGTTGAATCCTCATACGTATAGACACAGTTAATATTGACTCTTCAGTAGTAAGACCACGGTTTGATGTAGCATATGAAGGTTAAGGGTTTTAAAAAGCGAGAGGAAAGTCAAGGCCACATCTTTATTTGTGTCTTCATTTTTCTGTGCATTGTATGTATTAGACAAATTGTAGGTTGGCGAGCTAGGTTAGGGTAATTGGCCGGCTTTGGGCCCGAGTACATAAGATTCTGACAACCAGCAAATGTTACGAAGTCCGCCGCACAGGTTTGAAGGCCTTTGCGCACGTTCAAATGTGAAAAGCTAAGCCATCAGAAAATCATCAAAGTAATACTTAACGTCGAAGTAACTCATACAACGACTGATATTGGACTGCCAGTTATCTGAACCTCGGGAAGTCATTGAATTACACAACTCAGCCGTGGGATCCAAAGAACCATTCTATCACATGATATCGTTGGGATGAAGCTTATCGATTACTAGACTTACACTCATCTCAGACTTGTACAATATGAATTACACCGTTATCAAAAGTCGCCACAAACCTCCCGAAATCACCTGACCCTAGATACCTGACTGCTCACATTCCAAGTCTCAGACAAACGACCCGACGTTACACACGACATAACCGCCTACGCACCCCGGCCGCCCAGACATCTGCCTCCCAAAGAACCACCGAGAAGCGCGCCGGTGGACAGCGGAGAGGTCAGCAGACCGACCTAGACCGAAACCCAACCAACCAACCAAACCCGACACCCAGCCTGCCGTCGATGCCATCCAAGATTACGACCCTGCGAGAGGACATACCGAACATGAAGCAAGCTAGTCTCAGTTGAACGCACGAAAAACACGGTTTCTAAATCCGTCCACTTCTGTCCCAGTCCCACATTTTCTCCCATCGCACGACATTAGCCACCCCCGGGCCCCAGGAACGCTCGCTCTTGTTGTCTTCACCAAACCTGCAAGACACACTCACGCGAGAGAGGGGAACAGGAAAAAGCAAAGGACGGAGGCCTTGCAGCCTCGACAAAATGCCCATATCGAGCAATCCTTACGAGAAATGTCCCTGCCATGTATGTGGGGGTCACACAGATACGTGCGTATCCCAACCCCAATCTGGTCTTCTAGAACGTCTTCCCGCGGCTCTTTCGTTCGTTCGTTCCTCCCACGGGCGGGGTGGCGGCGGTGCAGGTGACGGTGGTGGTAATCACTGGCATCGCGGCTCGCTGACTGGGCGAAGCCGCAGATGGGGCCCCCCCCTGGCCGTATTTGCTTTTTCCTGCAGCCCCGGCGGAAGGACGGAAGATGCGCGGTGCAGGACAACAGCGCAAAAACAGGTGCATGTCCAATCTGCGCAATTCACCAATGGGCGCCTGCAAGCCTCTTTCTCGTTCAATCGGTTCGCGTATGCAAGCCATCGATCACCCGTCACGGTTACGTCCTCCCACATCCTTCTCCTTCTTCACCGCCTCGACTCCCGGATATTTGGGGTGGCAGCCTCTTTGCCCGCCTCAACAGACGCATCCCCAGGCGAGAGGGCTTGGACTAAAAGGCTTGGTTGACGAAACGGAAAAGGCTTCGCTTTGCAGTATGCGAGAAGAGCACCACAGGGCACTTCATTTCCTGTTACGGTTTACGTACGTCTACTTAGGTGCATATGTACAAGACGTGTCGGGCGCTGATCCGAGATCCCACTTCCCATCCATCTCTCTCGGCCGCAAGGTGAACCCATTGGCTGCGAACTGCTGTCGACCGCCCTGCAGAGCACCCAAAACTTGGTTTTCAACAGAAGGGCTTGCCAGCGTGGACACTCTAGCAAGGGGAAGAAGCGCTTTGGGTAGGGCGACGGGCATGCGACTTTGACAGGCTTCCCGGATGTCCATCCCGCGCCGCGACGCGCATCGCAATCCGGCGATGCATGGTAGTAGCCCTGCGAAAAAGGTATTTGTTGTCTAGAATGACGATCAGGGAAGGCCGGGGCGACCGGAACGACGGGGGGAGGGAAGCAAGGGGAACACGAGGGGTGAAGAGCTGCCGCCACGATGCGGCCACGAGACAGCAGGGCATGGCGGCAAGCAAGGTGGTTGCGGTTGCGCACTTGCAGGGCCGCGGGGGACCAGGGTGATCAACTCCCGGGGACGTTTCATCGCACCGGCGGCGGCGACGACATGACGGGAGAGCAAGGCGTGGGACGTGGTGTATTTGTAAAGGAGGAGCGAGACCAACGGCGGAAGCATGACTTGCGTCTCCCCGTTGCCAAGTTGCCGGGGGAGAGCCGGGGCCAGCCGGGGGACTGGGGACGCCGGGATGGCGGTTACGGCCGCAGACTAACGTATGCAGTCCCCCCATGGAATGGCGATGCGGCTGCAAGTAGGGAGAGAGACAGGGGAGGGCGTCTGGGTTTCAACGTCGTTCTATCGTCCGTGCCGTGCGGCCGGGGATGCATCTTGCTAGTTCCCAGTTCCCAGTCGTCACCCCCAGTCCGCAGCACTCAGGGACCCAGACGTACGGCCGTTGCGATTGCAGGGCCCCCTCACATCGAGCCTTGAAGGATTTCATTGGCTCGATCATCGCTCACGCCCCCTCCTGCTCTAACCTCCGTGAAGTGTCGAGACGAACAGGATATTGTCACCGCTCTGAACTTCATACGCCTCCTCTCCCTCGAGCTCCCAGTCTGCGTCATTGATGAGAGCCAGGATACCTGGCCGACTAGAAAGAGACCGCGTTAGCGTTGCACCCGATTCGCATGAGGCATGAGATATGGGGTTTGGTGATATCCGGGAAGGAGTGGCGATGCGTCTGCGCATCTTGCATGGCTTCCCCCTGGCGTTGGGGTGTGAATATGAAGTTCAAAGACAGCGATGAGGTTGAAGATGATGTGCGAAAACACAGGAGATGCTGAAGGATGGAGACCTGGGGATGTGATGAGACTCTGGGACGTACAGATGACCATCGAGGACGAAAAGCTCCTTCCTGGTGTCCTTCATGGTGTTCTCGCATAGATAGTCAATCAGAAAGGCAATGTTTGCGGGCTTGCCGTCCTTGTTCACCGCCGGGATGGAGAGCGAGTGACGCCGCTCGTCGGAGAAGAGCATCTCCAGTCCGCCGCTGCAGGGAGCTTGTCAGTGATGCATTCGTACCTGAGCAGCATGCACGCGCGATTCCAGATGAGGTCCGTATCCGAGTCATCCTCGTGGCAAGGTCTCAGGCAGAAACGTCCACGAGCAAGAAACGGTTTCTGAAGAGTGCAGCGTTATGGAAGGACGGGCACGAGGGAGGGACGCACGAGAACTCCACGACCAGGCTGATCTTCTTCTCCTCCCCCGCATCTGCAGCATTGGTCGCCATTTCTTCTTCCTCGGACTTTGGTAATATGTAACGGTTAAAATGCCGGCACGCAGGCGACGTCGGAGAATAGATGAGGAATATGAGATGTAATCACAATAGAGTTTGTTTGCCCTTCAGGCACGGACGATGTACGAAGGATGAACTGGGTGCAGTTGTTGGTTTGGTAGGGGTTTTTTCAGACGGGGGCCGGACGGAAACAGGCACAGGGCAGTCCAGCGGCAGCAGACCTCGACTGCTGCTCGGCGCCAGTGGAGCCAACGGTGCGGCGGCGGCGCCACCACCACCCGACCTGGGCGGCTGCCAAACAGCTCTGAGCAGGCCGCTGTAGCGCGCTGTAAGCTCAGGGCGCTGCCGCAACCACCCCGCCCCCACCACGAAAATTTCAACTTCACCTCTCGACTCTCGCTCGTGAGCCAATCACAACGTCGTATTTGGTCAAACCAAAGACTCACTCGCCTGCCCTGCACAACAACGCGGCGAGACAGACAAGATGGCCACTATTCAACCATCCATCGAATACCTGTCTACGGGAGCGAACAGACAGACTGCTGCCGCTGACTGGAGTCCGTGTGGTCTGCTTGCCTTTGGGGCTGATTCCAATATAGCCTTGTGGGCGCCTTCTGTATGCTGTGTTGTCCCCCTATCTGAGAGCCCCCTGACTGACCAAGAAGTAGTCTGAAAATGCAGATGGTATCACGACCCTCCTGAGTGGGCATAAAGAGACTGTGAAAGCAGTCAAGTTTCTTCCTCAAACAGACGGCGAGGAACGTAGGCTCATCGTTAGTGGCTCTGATGACCAAACGCTCAAGATCTGGGCTCTGAACCCCAACAACAACCAAGGAGAATGTATTCAGACGATACAGGAGCATACTGCGCCTGTGAACTGCATAGCAATCTTGAAGTCCAGAACCACACCTAAGAAAGTTCTCTTGGCTTCAGGGGCTGCTGATGCAACTATTAAGATCTGGGAGTTTACCTCAGGCCAACTACAGCTTCGCCAGACCATCAAGTCCGCGCCGAGATATTTCCCGCTATGTCTGGCGCTGACGGCCTTGGATGAAGCTGAGGACGTCCTTGTTCTGGCGGCTGCCGGGACCAAGACCTTCATCCAGATTTTCGTGGCTACCGCCAGCGAAGAAACCATCAACTTCCAGCTGCAAGCGACTCTGTCCGGCCACGAGGGCTGGATGCGGTCTTTGGATTTCACATGGGAAACCTCTGAACCAAACAGCGATATTCTGCTAGCCTCAGCAAGCCAGGACAAGTACGTCAGGCTGTGGCGCCTCCACCAAGGCAAAGAGCTCCCCTCCCTCGCAGTGGAGGGCTCAGACCCTTCCAGCGGTGCCTACCTCCCTGGCAGATCACCATCTAACAAAGCCCACCGCTTGCAGTCCGGCGGCAAAGATTTCTCCATCACCTTCGAGGCGCTTCTTCTAGGTCACGAAGATTGGATCTACAGCGCGAGGTGGTTCACCCGGGACTCCAAACTCCAACTCCTCACTGTCTCCGCAGACAACTCCCTCGCCATGTGGGAGGCTGATGCCACCTCTGGCATTTGGGTCAGCATGGTTCGTCTTGGTGAGATCAGCAGAGAGAAGGGTGCGACGACGGCGACGGGCAGCATCGGCGGCTTCTGGACGGGTCTCTGGGGACCGGATGGCAAGTCTGTTGTCTGCCTCGGCCGCACGGGAAGCTGGAGGCGTTGGGTGTACCACGAAGAGCGTGATGAATGGCAGCCCGCAATCGCCATCACCGGCCATACGAAGAACATCACGGGCATCGCTTGGTCGCGGGACGGAGACTACCTCATGTCCACGAGCTCCGACCAGACGACCCGCCTCCATGCGCGCTGGAAGAGGGATACCGCTGTCGGGCGCTCATGGCACGAGATGTCCCGGCCGCAGATTCATGGCTACGACCTCAACTGCATTGACACTCTCGGCGGCTCACAGTTCGTGTCCGGCGCGGATGAGAAACTCATGCGTGTTTTCAGCGAGCCTCGCGCTGTGGCGCAGATGCTGCAGACTCTTGGCGGTATCCAGACGACAACGGAATCGATGCCCGACGGTGCGAACATGCCTGTTCTTGGCCTCTCCAACAAGGCCATTGACGCAGTTGACGATGATGTGGAGGTTGAGGCCGACAGCCACTACGACCGGGACGCCATCGATCCCGCCACGATCGTCCGCAAGTCAATGCTCGACATCGATCACCCACCCTTCGAAGAGTCGCTCTCACGCCACACTCTCTGGCCCGAGACGGAGAAGCTGTACGGCCACGGCTACGAGATCTCGTGTCTGGCGGCCAGCCACGACGGCAAGCTGATTGCCAGTGCCTGCAAAGCAAGCTCTCTCAACCACGCCGTCATCCGCATCTTTGAGACGGAGCGCTGGACAGAAGTCAAGCCGCCGCTGGCTGCGCACACTCTGACAGCCACCAGGCTTCGTTTCTCTCCTGACGACCGCTTTCTTCTTAGTGTCGGACGCGACAGGCAATGGGCTGTCTTCCAACGGGATGAGCAAGAATCTTCCAAGTACGAGCTCCTCCAGACGAATCCAAAGGGCCATACACGTATGATTCTGGACGCCGCCTGGGCTCCCTCGGCAGACGCTAGAGTGTTTGTCACGGCAGGACGTGATAAGAAGGCCAATGTTTGGGCTAGCAAAACCCAAGAAGGCGGCAAGGCGGAGTTTACGCTCGCATCGAGCATCGCATTCGACGGCCCCGTCACGGCTGTCGACTTCCTCGGCAGACCAGGCCCAGGAGGCGAACTGATCCTTGCGGTTGGCACAGAGTCAGGCAAGAGTTCCATCTGTACCTTGGCCCCTGAGACCTTCCAATCGACTGCAACACTCCAATTAGCACCGCAGTAAGCGTCCCCTATGAATGAATGCCTCTCATCATCCACCTAATCCTCCTTAGATTCTGCCTCCCCAAGCCAATCGCCCAGCTCTCATGGCGTCCGTCAAAGAGTCCGGATGCCGGCCACGAACTGGCCATCGCGGGCGAAGACAGCTCCCTGAGGATATACAGCTTCACCAGTTTCGGTACACCAAGCCCAACAAACGAATGAATCGAACCCCTCGCAAAGGGAGACTTTTCCATTGAGGTCTATGTATGAGGGTATGATTAAACATGCGTCGCCGCATGCACGAGTTTTATATGAGTGTCGTCCAACCGGTCCGCATAACCAAAACCAAGAAACGCCTACACGTATCACGCACGCCACGGCTAGCCCCACGCCGACACGCCCTTCGAGCTCTTCATCAGACGTTCAGCAGCGCCGCTATTATTACTCTGCTTCCCCTTCTTTCTCATCCATCACTTCGTCATTCCCGTAGTCGACGTCATGCCATGATTGTTTGTGGCGGCAAGGAACAAACAAAAAGCCCAATTATAGCTCGATTATAGCTCCTTAACAATCTCAACCGTCTCCTTGGCGAGCGCAGCCGCCGCCGTCGTGGTCGACTCAGACATCAAGCTCTCGACCGCGGCCTTGGTGACCTCCACCGCGGCGACGACCGCATCGATCGGGTCGCCATGCATGTAGAACCACGCGCGGTTCAGGATGAAGGCGATGTGCTGGGGGAGGTACAAGATGGTCGCGATGATGGTGAGACTGCTGAGGAGGAAGAGGAAGGTGTCTGTTTGTCGCGCGCAAAGTTTTGGTTAGCCAACCCGGATCGTTCGGTACAAGATATGACACCATGGGTTTTGAGAACAAAAAGGGGGTAGACCGGCGAAGCACGGGTTAGACTATAGAAACGTACAGAAAATGAACTTCTCAAGAGGCGTGAAGATGTACACGCTGAAGGTGACCTCGATCTGGTACTGCTTCAGGTGCAGCCACTTGCTGAAGGACTGGAGGGCCGACATGGTGACAGAAAGGTTGTTCTCGTCAAAGGTTTCGTTTCGTGTCCGGCGCTCGGATGGTCGGTTTTCGACAGTGGCGTCGTGTAGAACTCGAATGCGTGTGCGCCGAATGTTCCTCACAGAAAACAAGTCCCCCAAGTCTAGAAGAACAGAAAACCGTCTCGACGCCGTGGACCGAGCAAAGTGGTGTTGAGTCGTGGATTGCGTGCGGTAGGTAGTTTAGGAGGTTTGGCGGAACATCGGTCGCGGCGGGAGGGAGGTCACCAAATCTTATCAGTAAATTGGCCTTGGACCGGGCCCACGCGACAAACACTCAGCGCACCGACCGACCGATCCGCATCAGAGGGGGAGGAAAAAAAAGACAGCCTCACTCACACTGGAACCCACACCGCCAGCGAACCAAAAGCGGGGACCACTCTACAGAAGGCCGATCCGCCACCCTTTTGAAATGAATAACACACCACTCTGATTGGCCAGCTCCCCTCCGGGTGCACCATCATGCGGAAGCAGCCGGCCGGCAGCTGGCACATCGTAGCTCTCACCATCGAAAGGCCAAGCCTAGTATCGCTCGCCTCGCGCAACGACGCTTCTCGAAACCTCATCTCAACCCACGGACAATGGCCCGGCGCAGATGATGCCTCCCGCTCTACCTCTGACCCGTCTCCTCACCCCCGTGTTCTCCACAGCGCGCAATGCCAGCTCGAGCGTCCTCATGCGCGGCGGGAGCTGGGGCGGGAGAAGCTTCCCTGCCGCGAGGACCGCTCTCGTCGCACGCTTCAGCGCATCCCCCGCCGCCGCGCTGAAGAAGCACGAGATGCCACCCCGGCCCAAGCCCCCTCCAGACTCGGATATCGAGGAGTCCTACCTCAAGGGCAGCGGGCCGGGCGGACAGAAAATTGTACGTCTGATAAAAAGCAAACCTTCCTTGTGAACCCATGATTCGGGCGGTTCAAGGGTGCACGACACAGAACTGACGAACGCACCCCATACAGAACAAGACAAGCTCGGCCGTACAACTCAAACACATACCCACCGGCATCGTCGTCAAGTCCCAGGCCACTCGATCCCGGTCCCAGAACCGCAAGATTGCGCGCGAGCTCCTGGCGCAGAAGCTCGACGACCTCCAGAACGGAGACCAGAGCCGGTCGGCCATTGTTGGTGAGGTGAAACGTAAAAAGGCGGCTAGTGCGGCGAAGAAGAGCAAAAGGAAGTATCGCAAGCTGGAGGAAGACAAGGCGGAAGCAGAAGAGACTGACAGCGGAGTTGCCGAACCGGAGGCTAAAGCGGTAGAACCGCCAACTGAAGAACGGACGAACGCTCCGAGCGTGGGTGTCAAACCATAGAATTCACAAATGCGAAAATGTAAATGACAAGCCAATGGCACACGCCATACGATAAGTCCTTTATTTGAAATCTTTCGTAATGACTCGTCTCGTCATATGGTGTGTTCGTCTCCGTCATCCCGGCCCTACGGTCGCTTCCGACGTCAACCCAATGGCCTACCTTAGTTGCCACCGCCAATCTGTAGGTTCAATAGCCCATACCAAATTGCGACCCAATAATTCCATTCTCGAGTGCAGTATGTATCACGTGAGTCACGGCACACCTCAGTGGGAACCAGAAGGGAACTGTAAGCAAAGTGTATTGTATGATCGACCTCAGGTGTAAACGTGTCCGCCCCTATACGCGCCCACGCGCACCCTGCAACAAAACAAGGACCAGATCTTTCGGGAGAAGGGTCGACCCAAACTTCTTGACCATGTCACCAACTTTTCGCCAATATGAGACCGTACTGCGATACATGCAACGCCGAGGAGACCTTGCACCGCTCGTGACCTCTTTGGGATCGATGTGCTTTCGGAAGGGCGAGGAATTGATTTGGGAAGTAATTCGCTTATGGCAAATTAGCATGTACCTTGCGATTCTCAGCAGTTCATTGCATACCTTAGAAGCACTTGCGGTGAACAATGGAGGGACCGCTCTCGTCGTACTCCTGCTTGGAGATCCACATCTGCTGGAAGGTAGAAAGGGAAGCCAGAATGGAACCACCGATCCAGACGGAGTACTTGCGCTCGGGGGGAGCGATGATCTTGACCTTCATGGAAGAAGGAGCAAGAGAAGTGATCTCCTTCTGCATACGGTCGGAGAGACCAGGGTACATGGTGGTACCACCAGACTGGGACATCATTAGCTTGCGGCCTCGGGGATTGGTGTTGTGTGGAACATACCATGACAATGTTGCCGTACAGGTCCTTACGGACGTCGACGTCGGACTTCATGATGGAGTTGAAGACGGTGACGTGGATACCACCAGACTCAAGACCAAGGACGGAAGGAGCGAACAGAGCCTCAGGAGCACGGAAACGCTCGTTGCCGATGGTGATGACCTGACCGTCGGGAAGCTCGTAGGACTTCTCCAAGCTGGAGCTCTGGGAAGCGGTCTGGAGCTCCTGCTCAAAGTCAAGGGCGACGTAGCAGAGCTTCTCCTTGATGTCACGAACGATTTCACGCTCAGCGGTGGTGGAGAAAGAGTAACCGCGCTCAGCGAGAATCTTCATGAGGTAGTCGGTCAAGTCACGACCAGCCATGTCGACACGGGCAATGGCCTGGGGAAGGGCGAAACCCTCGTAGATGGGGACAACGTGGGTGACACCGTCACCGGAGTCGAGGACGATACCAGTGGTACGACCGGAGGCGTACAGAGACAGGACGGCCTGGATAGAGACGTAGAACGCGGGGGCGTTGAAGGTCTCGAAGACGATCTGGGTCATCTTCTCTCTGTTGGACTTGGGGTTGATGGGAGCCTCAGTCAAGAGGACGGGGTGCTCCTCGGGGGCGACACGGAGCTCGTTGTAGAAGGTGTGGTGCCAAATCTTCTCCATGTCATCCCAGTTGGTGACGACACCGTGCTCGATGGGGTAGCGGAGCGTCAGGATACCACGCTTCGACTGTGCCTCATCACCGACGTACGAGTCCTTCTGGCCCATACCAATCATGATACTGATTCACATGTTAGATCGCGGCGCGGAGGGCGGAAATTACCGCAACGAGGGCGAGAAGCAGACATACCCATGGTGGCGAGGGCGACCGACGATGGAGGCTACGTGGTGGTTAACATCGACAGCACACGCCAATTGATGACCGAAAATCTGAGGACCCCCTGAAGAGGCGGATTGCGGTCTGCGAATGGGAGGACTTACGGAAGACAGCTCTGGGCGCATCGTCACCGGCGAAACCGGCCTTGCACATACCCGAACTAGGCTCTAGTTAGATTCAGATTCATCGGTATGGATATGGAATCGATGGACGGAGAGCCAATGGGTTTATCGGGAGAGCTGACGTTGGCCAGATCCCAACGAAACCCGGGAGGCGGAATGGTCGGTGAGACGGCGGGGACAGCTTACCCATTGTCGATAACGAGGGCAGCAACCTCCTCTGTGACGCGGAAACAAGTTAGCGATTATGTCCTGGAAGCAGACGCAGGACGAGGGATGCCGAGCATCGCGACGAGAGCCGGCGGCGAATGCATCGATCGTTTCGGAGGGTTATCGAGTTGGCAAAGCAGATGGCGTCACGTACCTTCCATTGTGAATTATGTGGTCGTTAAGACGGGGGAAATAGAGTAGAAGATAGTAACAAGAAAAGCTCACTCGATTCCGGAATCGTGCGAGCGAGATGGAACTGACAAAGTCCTGAGCGGATGGCAGAGAACTTGGGGAGAGCACGTCGATGGGTGGTGAGGTCGAAAGTGGGAAAGGTTACGGGAAGATGAGAGGTAGTCGATTTTGGGTGGAGGAGGGGGGAAGAAGGAGAAGAGTGGGAATGGCCAGCACAGTGTGAGTGGTGTGCGGTGAGAGCGAAGGCCTGGGACGTGGAAGCGGTAGCGGTGCGCGGAGCGGTGCTTCTGAGGCCTCGTTGGCTGGCGGTCGTGCGCTGGCGTGGATGTCAGAAGGAGACCTACTAACCCGACTTGTGGGAGAGCGAATGGGGGGCTGCTGGGCGGGCAAAGGTGGATTTCTGGGTAGAGGCAGGCAGGCGGGAAGCAGGTGCAGCACACCTCAGCAATGATGAGCAAAAGGCGACACTGTACAAGTGGCAGAAAGTGGCAGTTCCCTCGGGGGACTGGGTTGCCGCTTTAAGGGCTAAATGAGGCCCGTGCTTGCTACTCTCGCTGCTCAGTGCTTGGATTGGGCAAGTAGTGTGGTGGGGTACGGGAGCGAAGGCAGGCGGTGGCAGGAGCAATTCGCCGCTGGATGGGGACAGTTAAGTTGCGATGGTACCTTTCAATTTGGTGAGACCAGCCGCAATGTCCGAGGTATCTGGTCTGTTGTGTCCTTTTCGTCCGGCCTGGGCCGCTGGAGGGATTGGGATTGCTGGTGGCTGGGGAAGCAGGAAGACGCGCTGCAGCTGCTGCAGGGCAAAACGAAGTTGGTGATATTCGAGGTCGAGACTTGGCCTGGAATTTGCTGTCGTCTTGCACCTCTTTTTGACCGCGCAGCACCCTTCTCTTTTCTATTCGCACAGGTCTCCTTATTCGGGTTGCCCGTGATCACGCTTCTACCTATCTGAGATAGTCTTTGCTGTCAACAGCCATCATAGCCCTTCGTCTTATCCAGGTAGCGACTTAGACGCCCAGGCAGCGCATTTATGCCGCTGGCGGCGAGGAGCATTCGTCACCCTCGCCATCCGTACCTGGCTGGCTGTCCAGGCAGCTTGAAACCGACGGTGAGAGAGACCGCCCAAGCCACGACCTATCTACAGTGCCATTGCCTCCCGGCGACTGTGGCGTGTCCAATATCTTCAAGGGCCTCCCCACACCGACCGCCTTCACGCACGCTACCGCCTGATAAAAAATGCAAGGTTCACCCAGGCCTGAGCATGGGAGCATGGGAACAGCTTGGCCAAGGCCATCTCGCCAGCGCGAGGCCTGCCATGGAGTCGTGGAAAGGTCGCGGCACAGCATCGCGGATCCGTGACCGTCCCGTCTACCTGCTCGCTCGCTCATTCACTGTGGAACGGGGGCCGCTCCTGTTCCTGTTCCCCGATGCCCACGTGAGACTCAACAAGATTCCCGCCCGCCGCCGCCGCGGCTTGGTTCATGCTCGACGACGGCCGCAGCGGGCGGATGTGCGCCAGCGGCCAGCAAACCACATGTGAACGAAAAGCATCTTTCCGTCTCCCGGTGCCCGAGTCGTACGTCATCTCTCCCGTCAGCAAGAAGAGAGTTTGGGCGATGGCGCCAAGCAGGCATCTCCCATCTTCTATTTTGGTCTCATGAACAGTTGCGTCTCCTTTCCTCTGCGTGGATTGACGGATGCCCGGCGCAAAGACGGTAAGAAGCACATCGCAATCTAGGTACCTACATAGGCGCCGACACCGACACCGACAGCCCTGCCATCTGCAAGGGCCGTACTCTCAGGGGTGTCAACGCGGCTCTCACGGTCCAAATTGAAGACCCGCGTATGGGAAACTTTGGCGGGAACGACGGCTGGGGTCAAAGGTGCCGGCTGCAAACCAGTGGCCTGGCAACCAGCCTCGCATCCCCCTATCGCATTCTCATTGATGTCCAGCTCGCTCTCGCCTCCGAGACGCATGTGCAGCTATTCAGCGCTGCGTTTCGAGCCTCGTGTGGGATTCCCAACAAGAAACGGTGCGAGGAACACACTACGTTTCCAGTGTGGCTGAGCTTCGGGCTGCCGGGCGGTGTCTCCGTTGATCGGGCACTTAGTCCAGATCGCAACCTGTCATCTTCGTTCCGCGTACGGGGGAACGCATAAACAGACTGTTGCCGCAACTTGAGCATTGCGCACCAGAGCAAGCGAGAACCAAAGAATTGACTCTGACCGAGATGCAAGGCTGAAGGAGTCGAGTCTGACGTTAGAAACGCAATTGGATGCAACGTAACCAACAGAGTTGCTTCTCGCTGCGAACTCGAGTGACTTCATCGCTCACTGCTCAGCTGTCAGCAAGCCGCACGCCGCTAGCTCAGGGAAGCTCCCTCTTCCCTTAAAGCGGCAATGAGGGGCACCTCATTCCCAATGGTGGGGCAGGGAACTTTTTTTGGTTCTTCACCAACCACCGTAGAGCATCAGCAACTCATCACTCATCCCTCAACGGCACGGAAATAGGGACTCCAGAGTTACGATACGCCCTCAATTATGACTGGCAGGCGGGAATTGCCAACTCAGCATGCTTAATGATCCCATCTTGGGCAGGAAGTGTTGGCAATGGGGTCGTAACGCTGCGGTCAACGTGTGTTTTCTGCCCAAGTTTCAACCGCCAATCTGCATAAACGTGCACTGAGCTGGCCCTGATCAGGGCTCTCACGTGAGATATACGCTAGACCTTTTTGAGACAAGAAACCTTCTTGAAGGTTCCAGAAAAGGGCAATAGTCAGTGCAGCCAGTCAGAGCAGTGACCAGGGCCCTGAGTTATGGAGAACTTTTTGATGTGTTGATGAGATTCTCAGTGAAAGTCGATGAACGTTCTTGAATCTTGATGTGATTCAACGACATCAACTCATATACCCCTGCGAAAACCAATCCAACTCAACGCCTCACAAGAACCTGTCACGAAGTATCTGACGCATTCATTTAAACCAATCCTTTACAAGCACAAACAACCTACCACAACCTTCATCATGGACAGAAACCTGAACGAGCTCCTCAAATGGAGTATCGAGAACCAAGAGGCAGGCGGCCAAAACGGTGAAAACGGCCAAAACGAGCAGGCCGCCCGGGCGCCCGCCAGCAACCTGAACCCCGAGGCTATCGCGGCCCTCTTCGGCGGTGGCCCCAGCGACGCTGACCTCATGAAGGCCTCTATGGAGGCTATCACTTCGACCGACCCAGAGATGACTCTCGATTCCAAGCTCGTCGCCTTCGACAACTTTGAGCAGCTTATCGAGAACCTCGACAACGCCAACAACATGGCCAACCTCGCTCTGTGGTCCCCTCTGCTGAGCTGCCTCACCCACGACGAGCACGACATGCGCCGCATGGCCGCCTGGTGCGTTGGCACTGCCGTTCAGAACAACGAGCCCAGCCAGGAGCGCCTGCTCGCCATGGGCGATGCTGGTATCCCCACCCTCGTGTCAATAGCTACCAAGGACGGCGAGAAGGAGGCCGTGAGGAGGAAGGCACTCTACGCCCTCAGCTCTGCCGTGAGGAATTACCAGCCCGCCATGGACCTTTTCACGGACGAGCTGGCCAAGAAGGGCCTTCACTCTTCTGGCAAGGTTGAAGCCGTCAACATGGATGAGATTGACAAGGTCATGGACGGGCTTAGAGCCAAGATTACGGCATAGAGCAATGGCATTAGAGGATTCGGTATGGACTTGCATGGACGGCGTTTGGGGCGGTACGATAAAGGAGATTCTGACGTACGGGACGACCAAAAAATATGGGAACATGGGCTTAGATGATCACTGCTTCGTAAATGAGATTCACGATTGCGAAATGGATAATTTCATCCAGATGACACTGTTGTTAATGTGTTTGAGAGTGACCTTTTTGTTGGTACAGTTCGTTTACAAAATTTCTAGCCATTTGATATTGTACATTTTTGTTTTATTTGGACACCCCTTGCACAACCGCCGCTTAATCCCTGAACTTTCCATAGAACGGAAGACCAAGGGCCTGGAGCAGCAGCCTAGCCTGTCGGTTTGACGTGGCGGTCGTTTGGATGTGAATATGGCAACCTGGAATGAGCTTGAAGGCGTCGTCAGCAAAAAAAAAAGAGGACATGCATTATAGGCAGCGATATTAACTCACCCTGGCGGGGTACATGTCATAGTTGATTTGGAGCTCGGGGAACCACGCAAGGTCATCAGGCTTCAGACCGAGGGAGAGGTTGCCGTTGGCGTCACCAGTGGTGGCCTCGACACCGGGCCAGTCCTTGATCTTGGGCAGGACGAGGTTGATGAGCTTGTCAAGGAACTCCAGGGCCTGGTTGCCGTAAATGGTGGTCTTGACACCAGCCTTGTCGCCCTTTCGGATCTTCCACTGGACGACGTTGGATGTGACTTCGGTGATCTCAGGGCAGGAGCCGCTGATGGACTGAATGACGGACCGCGCGACGTTGAGGGTGCCGTGGGGCATCTTGCTACCGGGCATGAAGGCGTGCAGCGAGACGGCCTTGATCTGGGGGATGTTCCGCCATGTGACGTTCTTCTCGAGAAGGTCCAGCTTGCTTCCTCCTCTGGGACCGCGGCGGGGACGGTTGATGTTGTACGGCGAGGAGTCGTCCCACTCACGTAGTCGCTCGCGCTCCGGACGGTCTGGGGTTCCCGGGGGCTTGTGGAGGTAGGTCATTGTCAACAGGTCGGAGGCGACGGTGGACTCGTAGGTCTGGCGCAGACGGGGGAGGTTGAAGGGACCGGGAACGAAGTCTCGTGCCGTGGGGTCGGTAGAGAGTGGTGATTGAACGGGGTGCAGCGGGCCGCGATCGTACTTTGGGGGGTGGAATTGATATCTGTTCATGGCATGTCAATTGTCTGTTTATACGTGGATCTTTCGAATACATACCTCTTTCCGGGAAGCTGCTGTGGCCTCTCAGAGATGCGCTTCGCCGTATCATATGCCTTCACAGCGGCCTCGTCTGGTCCTGGGACACCCATGGACGAAGCGGGCTCAAGGTCAGCCAGCTCGGGAGCGGCCTTTGCGGCGCTGGTAGAGGCGCATCGCTGGGCGACAAGAGGCGTCAATTGCCATGGCGAGCGCTGCCTGCAAATAGCCCGACCTAGGCGGGAGCTTTCCCGTAGTGTGGCCATGATCTGTCGTGTGTACTGTCGCAAGCCTCACCACGTCTGCGAGGGCATGTCGCGATGCTGGAAATTTCAATCTCGAAATGTTCAAGACAGGTCCGTGCCACGTGTGGCTGGAGAATCTAGTGCGGGACGACCCCGGATAAGATGTGGCTTGATCTTCCCGGTCTTATCTTATCGCGCCTGGACCGTGAGACATCCCTGCTTCGCCAGCACTAACACCGAACGCACCGAAGGAGACTTCGTTACATCACCGGACGGGAGCGAACGTGGCCAGCAGCACCCGACTCTAGTGGGCTTCCGGGCGCGGCGGACATTCGGGCCTTCAAACCTCGTGGGAGAGGGTGTACTGTCGTCATCTGCAATCAGGCCGCCGCCCGTCGTCCGTCGTCTGTCCTTTCAGCGCCCATCGGATTCTAGCGAGGCGCCGAAGATCCTTTTTGCAGGAGCGGATGTTCGTCGCTCACATCGTTCGTGGATTACGTAGCAGCGATCATTCGGCCCCCCAGCTGAAATCACAGTCACCAGTCCCATGGGTCATCAAGCGCCGTATAGTTGGGAAGCGATGTGTTTGGCTTCCTCGTACCGAGCTGACAAGGTGGGCAGAGGATGCAGAACAAACACTCAAAAGACGCGCATACGCACGATCAGCAAAAGGGAAAAGATGGGACGAAGGGATGGGGAAGATGAGCATTGTACATCTCGATGATGGGAGGCGGCGCGCTACCATGCAGGTTGCCTGATTGTACACCCAAGATGGCCACGAATGCGAACGTATGCGGTTTACGCGGAGCGCATCTCTCGTCGGGTTCGAGTCTAGTGTCACATCCAACGTCTAACCGACCGACCACGGGGGGCTTGTGAGTGACATATTACGCCACGGAACTTTAGGCTACGGGCAACCCGTTGAATGACAAGTCTGGCGCATTGTACACGTTGAGCTTCGTGGCATGCCCTGGCACTGGGTAGCAGATTAAAGTTGCGGATTACAGTTGAGCCTCCTGGGGCTTGCTGCTGGGCTGAGTGAGGGGAGAGGTGATGCAGGCGGGCTATTCTATTTTGGCAAGTCGTCTGTTCTTTCAACCAGGCTGGACTCCGAAGTCTGTGCTCTGCTAATCAAGAACACAGACGGGGCATGGGGGCTGTTGAAACTAGAAGCATGGGCCACAGAGCCACAAGGTCGGATCTGCGCAAGTAAGGGACGCGCCAAGACGTGTCCCAGAGGGTATCATTGCAGCCATTTACACGCCTCACGAAACAAGAGCGAGACCTGAGGAGATTCTGGTCCAGCCGAAGGAGTGCTTTTTCCCCGCCACGCCAAGGGTCCCAACTGCTATCCAGAGTCGGGACAGGGGATCGAATGACTTGTGGTTGGTATGATGGATGAATTGCCACTTTCATCTTAGGGACTCGGGAGGCGTGATCTTTTTCGGATGTTGCTCCCACGATGGACAGGCCTTACGTATGACACCTCGCGTGGATGTTGGATGTTGGGGCAGGCAACTTTTACTCATAGTTTAGGCGAGGTCATATGTAAGAAACGCGGCAGCCCGGGGAGACAGAGAGACAGAGAGAAGATTCTGGCTTCTCTTCTGCCTATTGCATCCACCCACAGCGTCCGCCAAGTCGCTTGCAAACTAGTTACCTAGATCAACGAACAGGTACACACGTGTTGGTGTTGGTAAGCTGTTCGGAGTCACGGTCATTCCTTGACGGACGAGAAAGCAGGTTGTGTTCATCGGGTCGAACAGCGAAAAGTCCGCCTTGCCGCTACGGGCTGTCGACCAAGGCACTCCCAGCCCGGGCAGGCTCCCGAGTCAACTGACGGGCAAGTCCGCAAGGAGCACCAGGTGCCCAAGAGGACAGTTTCTAGTGGTTGCAAGTACTGGTGCGCCCAAGCTTTGCCGCGCCGGTACCTGGGCCTTCAGGCGATCTCCACCGCAAGGTGCCACCTGCGGCCCTGCCAGACCTGGCCACCCTGGACCCCGAATTTTTCGAACCAAAATCCGCGAACCACCATCTGACCCTGGCTCCCTGGCTCCTCCTCCTTGTCCCCAATCGCCTGCTGGCTGTAACGGGTTGGCACACTACGGCGCCTGTTGAGTGAAGGGCTCGCTACCTTAATTGCTTCAGCTGTCCCCCCCGGTGTCGACCAACACCACATCGACATTTTCTCTCAGTATTTTTACGACCTGCCTTTTAGTTCTGCATACTCTTTCTACCTAAGCAGCGACCCTCCGCGACGTTTGACACCGATATACGACCGTTGCAAGTCAGCAATTCCCCGTCTCGCAGCACGTGCAGCAGCGTCCCGTCGCTCGTACAGAATACGCTGACAGATGGAAAAGTCCAGGCCTGATCATCCAGCCCCGTCTTTTGCGACCTGCGAAAATCTGCCCCGCCGAGACGCGCCAGAGCCCCTCCATACCTCCTGGCATACATTCTTCACTCTCAACCACTGCTCTCCACTCCCGTACTGCTGGCTGATGGGGGTGCGATTTCGACCTGATCATGGTTCCTGACCGCTGAGGTGACTGCTTTCGTTGAGTAGCCTCTTCGGCTTCAATCACCCCTAATTCGCTTTGCACCACCAACACAACCCGCGACCATGAAGGGCAAGAAGTTTCTTAGCCTGCGGGACAGGAATGGCGCCCATCGCAGGAGCAAATCCTCAGAGCCAGGACAGAAGGTGAGTTTGCGACCCCTGGCGCTATGATCGTGTCTTCACATGCCGTTTTCGTCTGTTGAGAGGGACCGGAGGCTAATTGCTTGTTCCTTCACACTAGAGCCGACCACTGTCAGCCGAAGCCTTCAGATCTCTTTTCAAGAGCAACACCGCCCAGGTACCAAACGACGAGGAGCTGAAGGAGAAGGAGTCGCTGAAGGTACGCCAAGTTGCATTTTACCCACAGGACCTGGACCTAATTGCGACGACAGGTCGAAGAAATCAAGAACAAGCTTGCCGACAGCAACGTTACGGACGTCTCCGAAGAACACATTCGCGATTCCTTGCACAGCGAATACGCCAAGCAGGACGTTAACAAGACCGTCGAATTTATCAAAATGCAGTGCAAGGCAATGGCTGGCAAGATCACGCACTACAACCCCCAGATCGAGATGGTCGGCGCAGAGAACAGAGGCAACGTCACTTGTTACCTCGACTCTCTGCTGTTTGCAATGTTTGCCAAGCTGGACGCCTTCGAGTGCATGCTGAAGAACGACTTTACGGACGAGCCGAGACGCAGATTGGTCACACTACTACGTCTATGGGTGAACATGCTGAGGAGCGGAGAGATGATCCACGTGGACATGGTAAGCTGGTTCTGCGCGCCTGAGCCCCCTTTACTGTTGCTAACCGTAGAAGACAAAACTCATTCAGGATGCTCTCGCCGACTGCGGCTGGAGCGACGCCAAGCTCCTCGAACAACAAGATACCTCCGAAGCCTTTGCTTTCATTACCGAAACGCTTCAGCTCCCCCTATTACAGCTACAAGTCGACCTGTTTCACCAGGGAAAGAACGACAAGGACGACCACAAACTTGTCTACGAACGTTTACTGAACCTGGCGGTACCCCCCGACCCCGACGGCAAAGGCATCAGGTTGGAAGATTGTCTGGAGGAATACTTCAATACACAAGTGGATGTGCTCAGGGACAGCCACGAGGAGAAGAAAGAGCTGGCACAGTCAACACCGAACAAGAATACAATTCGTCTGGTGACACCAGAAGGTAGCACCGACTTCGAGGCAGCAGATGTCTTGAGTTCTTCTCCTCTGCAGCTGTCGCCAGCTCTCGAACGGCGCTGGACGGCTTCCCAGGCGCCAAATGGCGTGCCTGAATCCCCTAGCGGTTCTTCGCGTCCCACCCCAAGGCACCGCTCAACTAGTGTAATCCAACGAGTCGTACTAGAAGAGAAGGAAAAGCCGGAATCCGACACGCCAAGCATGTTGGAGAAGGCGCGGCGGACAAGCTCAACTGTGGTCAAGGCTGTGACCATCCCTGCTTGGCAGTTTTTCAGACTGATTCCCTGGCATGCTGCTGGGAATAAGGAGCCAAAGAACGACATGGAGGTCGCAATGAACTTCAGCCAGCGCCCTGTCGTCGGAATTTGCCTGAAGCGGTACATGATGACCAACTCAGGGGTACCACAGCGCCAAAATACCTTTATCGACATCCCAGACAGTTTGAGACTACCTCACTTCATGCTTGCTGGCGAGACACAGCTCGAAGAGGACCCTAATGGCTTCAGCATGGAATATAAGCTAGTCCTCCAGTCGGTGGTCTGTCATCGGGGAGACTCCCTTTACAGCGGACACTACATTTCGTTCGCACGAGTAGCGCCCAAGCTTCTCACAGACAATAGACGACACGACCTCGACCCTCCTCCCGATTACGAAGAAGCGCAATGGGTCAAGTTTGACGACTTGAACATCGAAAGCAGAGTCACCTACGTCGATGACATTAGACAAGCACTCAAGGACGAGATGCCCTATTTACTATTTTACCAGATCGTGCCTATGGTGGAAGTCGCCTCAACGGAAGAAACCGAGACGGAGCCACCCTCCTACAATGAGTCCAAGGTCAGCATCAACTTACCAGGAACCCCGAACCCGCAAGAGGGCATCAACTCAGGAGTTCCTTCCTCTAAGAGCGACTATTTCGAGAATACCTCCATCTCACCACCAAAAGCACCAAGCATTCGATTCTCGTCAGACCTGGAAAGGCCTAGTCGTCTGAGTCTCGACGATGAACCGTACGGCTTGGGCTTCAAGGATTCTCGCCGAGGAAGTGTAACCTTCACTGACTCTACCTTGGGCACGCCGGCCATTACCCCTGAGGCCGTGTCGCCAGCAATCACACCAAACGGTGAGGAGACAACGGCGCAGCGCTTGTCCCGCGCCGCCGCACGTTTCACGGCAAAGAACAACAAGAGCAGACCAACAAGCCAAGCAGGTGAGGGGCGCATCAGTCTCACTATGACTCGACTCGGGGGCCTCATGCGGACAAGCAAGGAGCCCCTCCGGGAGCCCGCGAATGGCAACGCACTGGCATCTTCTATCAGCGCCCCCTTGCCAGACCATGTTCCGGAAGAGCAGTTCATTGAGGATGTCGCCGCTGAACCAACGCCGATTGCAGAATCCGACAGGCAAGGCTCCAAGGAATCCAAGGACTCGAAGGATTACAAGGAGAGGAAGTCGGGCGAACACCACCACAAGCACCACAACCACAAGCGAGACAAGTCTAAAGAGAAGAGGAAGAACAAGGATGGCGAACCTGAGCGGGAATGCGCGGTCATGTAGAAGCTGATACGACAGAGCGAGCGACAGACGGCCGCATGAGCGGTCAATGACTTTGGATGTCTTTTTTGGACTTAGGATCGATGCAGAGCTTTCAGCCCTGAAAATAGCGAGGAGTTTCACAGGCTGCAGATGGGAAGACAGGACGAGACACATGTGCGCATTGCGCAATGTGAGCTGAAGAAGGAGGCGTTGGTTGCGTTGTCAAAAACTTGGGATACCACGAAGAAAAATGAGGGACTCTATGGGCTTCATGCACGGGTTGAGATGTTGGAAATAATGATACTCTGATGACTGGGTCGTCATTCATGAAGATTTATCTGCCTGGCCTATACCTAATGGTGATGTGACTTGTAATAATAACCGTTCCCTTTCAGTGTCCTGTGCTAGACGAGAGTAAGACCATGAGACGATCCGTCCGGTAGTAGCAAGAAGGCCACTTCTCTCGATCAAACACCTCTCCTGCACGTAATGCAAATCCATCCATCTGATGCAATCTAGTCCTCGTCATTCTGCCGATCAGCAACCATCTCCGCCGCCGTGTTGATGACCTTCTCAGGAGGCCGCTCGACAACCTCGGTGGGGGGAGACGAGAGGCCCGGTACGGGCGACATGTTGCCGCTGGCAGGAAGACTGCCGGGGACCGGGATGCGGATATCCTCGGGCGAGCCGGGGGTGATCTTGGGGTCGATACCGGGGATGTGGATGCGCTTGGCTTCGTTCTGGTAGGCGGCGGGGATGATTTCAATGATCTCGTCACGGGGGAACTTAAGGATGGGAATGTCCATTGTGGCGCAATGCATAAGGTAGGCATAGAGGACACGCAGGACGGATTCGTGGGCAATGATAAGGAGGTCGGACTGCTCGCGCTCAAGTTCGAGGATGATGGGCTCGAGGCGGACAGCGAGGTCGTGATACGACTGGCAATTGTTAGTCTTGGTCTCAGGGTGATTTTGGCGCAGGAGGTTACCTCTGCACGCGGGTATCTGTGGTGGTAAGGGTCCAACTCGTGCTTCTCGACTTCTTCGGGGTAGATGTGGCGAATTGCGCGCTCCGACATCTTCTCGCACACGCCTGGGTTGATCTGGCTCATTTGCGAGCGCTGGCGGACCTTGAAACCCTTGTTCTTGAGGTAGTCGGCCGTCTGCACGGTGCGGCGGCGCGTGGAGGTCCAGACGGAGAGAGGCCGCAGGGGAACGGAGGGGCCGCCCTTCTCGACGAGGGCAGCGTGTTCCTGCTCGCGGTGCTTGAGGAGGATTTCAGACATGCGGGCAGCATAGGCAATGCCTTCCTCGGAGAGGGAGGCGTCGGCTTTGTAGGAATCCTCCTCGTTGGTGACACCGGCCCGAACGAAGTAGGTGGTGCGAGACTTGATGTGCAGATTTGTGAGGTAGAAGACGATGCGGTGGGAGAGGTAGTTGAAGGAGACGTTATTGTAGAAGAATTTACGACCAGCATTGATCATCTTGATGTAGTTCAGTTCCTTCTCGTTCATGGTCTCGAAGACGGGGATCTTCATGTCGATGCGACGGAGGTAGAGTTTCGCTGCCTCATCGGGGTCCATACCGGCAAACTGGGGATGTCAGCAAGGCAGACGAAAGACGAGGGCAGTACGCACATCGGGCGAAGAGATCTTGACGTTACGGGCATTCTCGCGAAGAATGGATTCGTCGTCTACAAAGGACTCGATGAAGAGTGTCTATTTGCATTAGTAGGGCTTCTTGGCACAAGATTTGTGCATCTTACCTGCACATCGTGCTTCGCGAGTTCCTTGGCCAGAGCACGGCGACCAGCAGCAGTGGGGTTCACGGCGTCGTAGATGGCGACTTGGCCGTTCTCATGGTTTAACCAGGCGTAGATATCTTCGCGACATTTCTTGAGGATCTTCTGTCTGAGAATAACAGACTGAGGAGATGCATCAGGGAAGAAGTAGTCCTCGGGAACAATGCCACCCTTGCCGACGGTTGCGCGACGATAGTCACCCAGATGGAAGATGCGCGTCTTCACGCCTAGCCTATGGACTCCTTCAGCAAGAAGACCGAGAAGGGTCGCCAAAGTAAACTTACCAGCCGAGGTAACGCGCCATAGAAACACAGATGTGGCTACTCATGTTAGCTTAGGTTTCTTCTGATCAAAGGATGCACTCACGTCTTGCCACGAGCTGGAAGGCCCACCATCACAATAGCGATACGGCCCGAGTGGAACAGCCGACCAGACATAGTGCTGTACAGCTGGGCCGGAGCCATATCCTGGTCCTCTGGCACATCATGGATACCGTCGATGAATGTTGAGCTCTTGCGACGGTATCTGGGCGCGTTGGCCGCGATCTCGGCGGTACTATCAGAAAATAAGTGTCAACAACTGTTTCTTCAGCTAACTCCGGCATGGATCGTGAAAAGGGTTTGCAGCACCCCGAGGGATCAATCAGCTTGTGAGAAATAAGAGTATGATACGAGGTGGTAGTCTTCGCTGTGATGGAATACTTGGAAGTTGTAGATAGAACACACAGGAGATAAGATGATGAGATGATTGTTTGTAAAGGAGGTAGGTTTTATGTAATAGGACTCAGCAACAGGTCCATGAAGAAGGGGAGCAATGTAGCCATTATTTTGGTCACAACAGTGAATTTCTTGGCATGAGCTTCTCCCGAAGCATGAGGAGAATGTCCTGTATACCAAAAGGATCCGTTGAAGGACACCATAGATGTTGAGGGATGGCTCGGTCAGCGAGCCTTTGTCCTGACCAACCAGGCAACACACTCGACCGCGACTGGTTGGACACATGGGCAGTAGGATTTGGCATAGTCGTAATGGTTGATGTGAAACCCTTGACTTGTCTCATCCAAAACGAAGACTGGATATGAAGTCTTCTTTATGAAATCTTCCTGGAATGGCACCTCAAGTTTATTTTTCAATGCCGAGACAGCACTTGCTGCTGTGATGTGGGACAAGGAGAGGACAGGCTATTGGGCGGATTCTCGTAGGGTAAAAGGAAAGATAATGAAGGAGCTTACAGTAAAGTGTCCATGTTGACGGATCAGTTTTCCGGAGAACGAGTTGGACGCTTGTGAGGAACGGCAAGCGAATCAAGGATTATGCCGAGGGACGAGAGGTGGGAGCGGGTTGGTCGAGAGGCATACACGGCACCGCCTTTGCGCCGGATGGAGGGGCCGCTACGGAGGGGAATAGCGGGGACGATGCAATGACGCAGTGCCGGGTCGAGACGTGGCTGGTACTGGCGATTTCTGGCCCTCACGAAATCGAACCAGACCAGGAGTAAGCAATGGGCGAGTTGAGGTCAAGGGCCGACCTTAGAAAGACAAAATCGCGCAGAAGTTGGTGTTTCGTGGACGGTGATGGCGGTCGCGGTGGAAGTGACGCTGCTGTCTGAGCTGGCCCCCGTTCCGAATTAAGCCGCCAGCCCTTGGACCGCCGAGGACCCTCCTTCGCCGAAATTCTGTGGTCTGTGCAGGCGGGTGCCCAACCGGGATTCGAAAAGACAGCGTTGGTGATTGGTCTCTTTTGCTAAATATCTCAGGAGAGTGATGATGGTTTGGTCTGAAGACTTAATGGAGGTTGGCAATCACCTTTGCAGGTGAGGTAAGTTAGGTAAGGTGCAGGATGTTCTTGGACTACTAACACTTCTGGCGAAGAAAGAGGCCTTCTGGGCTGAATGCTTGGGAAGGCCCGAGGGAACGTACCGGATGCAGGCAAGGGTCGTCTCGGTGGCAGTCCCGACATCTGGGGCCGGTTAAGCTTCGGACCGATCAGATGCCCTGTTGCACCTGACGTAACTAGCATCACGTGATACTCAGCCAACTTTGAAGGTGGAAGCTATTTGGCAGGCCCCCACCGATCTGTGGCGCTCAGCTCTGTAGTCCCGTTGGATCCAACGTGGCACCGTGGCTCGTGCTCGACCAGGACCTCCAGCTGGTGCGTAATGTACTCCAGCGTGGAAGAAATTTATTCTCCAGTCTGCCAATCCAACACTCCCGCTTCCGAGTCGACGACTTCTCCAAATCGACCCTGCCTGCCCATTGCGCGAGCTTCAATCGGTCCCCAGGGCAGTCGCAGCTGTATTTTCCCTCCCGATACAGAGACCCTTTGGTCACTTCTCCCTTCCTTTAAAGACTTTTCCCGTCTGTTTAATTCCCCGGTTTCGTTCGACGCAGGCCCGCGCCGACTCTCGCAACCATGGCCGCAAGCTTCCAACAAATTCAGAATGTTCTTCTGAACAACCCCGTCGCCCACACTCTGTCAGATGCCATCAACTCCTTCTCGGAAAGGAGAGCGAAGCTTGGCCTGTCCAACCCCGGCACCACCGAGAACCTGACCAAGGAGGTCCAGCGCGATGTCCTGCTCAGCAACTACATGTTCACCGGCCTCCGCGCCGACCTCACCAAGGCCTTCAGCATGTCACCCCTGTTCCAGGTTTCTCACCAATTTGCTATGGGCGACCGTTTGAACCCGTACACCTTTGCTGCGCTGTACGGAACGAGCAAGGTTGGTAACCCCCGCCATGTCAATTATGCGCGAAAACTGTCCGCTGACGTAGGGATAGGTTTTCCTGCAAGGAAACATGGACAACGACGGACAGCTTTCTACCCGATTTAACTACCGATGGTCTGATAAGCTGGTGTCGAGGGCCCAGTTCCAGGCTGCTCCCGGCGCCGGCCAGGAGATGCTTCAGTTTGAGAACGAGTACACAGGCGACGATTTTACTGCCTCCCTCAAGATGCTCAACCCCTCCTTCCTCGAGGGCGGCATGACCGGTATCTTCATTGGAAGCTACCTTCAGTCTGTTACCCCCAAGCTTGCCCTCGGTCTCGAGACCGTCTGGCAGCGTCAAGCCATGACCCAGGGCCCCGAAACCGCCACCTCCTACTGCGCTCGCTACAAGTCCGCCGACTGGATCGCCACCGCTCAGCTCCAGGCTCAGGGTGCTCTGAACACCTCTTACTGGAGGCGTCTTTCCGACAAGGTTCAGGCCGGTGTTGATCTGTCTCTGTCTCTCGTCCCCGGTGCTGGAGGTGTCATGGGTGGATTCCAGAAGGAGGGTGTCACCACCATTGGCGCCAAGTACGACTTCAGAATGTCCACTTTCCGTGCCCAGGTCGACTCCAAGGGAAAGTTGAGCTGCTTGTTGGAGAAGCGCATCGCTGCCCCTGTCATGATGACTCTGGCCGCCGATGTTGACCACTTCGCGGTATGTGATGCGAATTTCTAGTTACGAGCCTGTACTAACTCTCTCCCAGCAACAAGCGAAGATTGGTGTCGGTATCTCCATTGAGGCCGGTGGCGAGGAGCTCCAGGAGCAGCAGGAGGCTCTTGGTGCCCAGGGCACCCCCAACATCCCCTTCTAAACTCGATACGAGGCAGGCTGGGCGTTCGCCGAGCCTTACCCGAAGCTCCGCTCCTAATCGAACCCGATAATTGTTTGTCCTCTGGCGAGGACAGGAAACGACACCAACGAACTCGACTCCTCTTTGCAAGCTCTTTTTTCTTATACTGCTGTCTTAGTAAACGAATTCACGCCTCGACAGCACGGACTAGACGATTTGAAGCTTCTCATGCCCCCCCGAAGCTCACCTTTCCGTCCACCCATCTCACTCTCGTTCGGTGACCCCCGATTCCTGTTCTCTACCGCCGAGGACCTGTGTATATTACGCTCAGGACGAGCAAAGAAATGATCAGCGTGGTGGGGTATGGGCTGGCTTGGATGCATTTGTTATGGGGAGGTCTGGAACGGCATACCCGACACGGAGTGGCCGATGCCACTCCGATGAGAGAGCATCTACATGAGTGAGAGCATCCTGAATGGGCCCTCTTGATGAAAAGCTCTCGCATGTATTTTGTATGAAGGAGATAGAATTCAGCTGCTGATACAAGCCCTATTGTACAATCACGAAGTCAAGAAAAGATTTGTGTGCGTAAGCTAGATTGGGGCGAGTACTTGCAGGTCAAACAGTAGACTGCCGAGAACATGGTACGTAACCTCTTTAGTATGGGAAGATACCGCTTCTACAACATCCGACCAGCTGATACCTGGCCAGGGTATCCTCCAACCACCCAGGGGTCACGGTTGCCTGGAAACCCATCGCAGACGATGAAGCGTTCCAACAGGCAAGTTGTCAGATGCCCATTGCTCGATCTCATTTCCGGCTGGGGACGCATGGGAAAGTTAAACACAATCGAAGTAGTTGCGGCGCCGTCTGTGATACATTTTCAACAACAATTCTGATTTCAGGGCATTTGCCATTCTACTACTCCTGGTCAATTTGCTTGAACAGCGTCTTCACCTCGTCATCACTCCACTCCTTCACACCCAGCATCGCATTGTCGCTCTTCTCCCATGGAGCAGCATACTGCTTCTTTGTGCAAGCGTACGGAATCTGCGGGATCAAGACGTCAGGGGTCATGACGCCCTTCTTGATCTGCTCCATGCACTGCGCATAGACGGCGTCCATGTCCGTCTTGATCTCCTCCCACTCCCCGCCGATCGCCTCCTTCGCGAGCTGAGCAAGCTGCTTCTGCGACTTGTTGATCGTGTGCACGTAGATGATGCGGTTGGCCGAGTCGTCGGGGTTCGTCAGCGACCCGAGCACAGCCTTGCCGACGTCGGGGAGGTTCGTGTAGGGAACCACGTTGTCGCCGTCGTTGAAGTACGTGATCTTCTTCTTCTTGACGTCGAAGCCCATGAAGGTCGACCGGATGCCCCAGTCGAGGAACGGCCGTTGGCGATGATGGTCCACGTGAACTTGTCGCCCACCTCCTGCGCCTTGGCCTCCATGTACTTGCGCGTCAGCGCCTTGATGCCGAACACGGGCAGCTCCGGGACGTGGGCCTTGTTGGGGTCGATGCCGAAGTCGGGCGGGATGTAGCGGTACACGCCGGCGGCGACGGCGGCGTCGACGACGCGGGTCGCGGCCTTGGGGTCGAAGTTGCTCGTGCAGTTCACGAACGCGTCCTGGCCCTTGAGAGCGGCGGTGAGGGACTCGAGGGACTCGTAGTCTACCTCTTTGACGGTGCAGCTGGAGGGGAAGTCGTGAGAGCCGGCTTTGCGCGTGAGGATGGTGATGTTGAATTTCTTGGTGTCCATGAGGGCTTTGAGGACGTGGGGGCCTACGTTACCGGCGGCCTGGGCTTGTTAGTTGGAAGAAGGGTATGGGGCAGGGAGGACTTACGCCGGCAATGGCAACGTTCTTGATTTCTGGTGCCATAGTGATGTGTCGATTTACCGTTCAAGTGTTTTTAACTGTCGATGGTAGTAAACATCAGTATGACCAGCAGCGCAGAGCTCCTTCTTATCTTCCTCATTTCAATAGCAAGGATGATTGGCCGCGCTGAAGCAACCTCCCGGAAGCAAACTGGAAGCATATGCCGCTGTGACGGGTTTCCGTTCCAGGCTCGTCTGAAGGTATCTTGGCCGTCACTCATTTGCTATTTCATCAGAGCCGCAACAGCTTGGAGCTTCGCGCTTCGAAGCCAGAGCTTTGACCCTGTAGCAGCAAGGTGACGCACGTACGCTTACAGGTTCTCGAACACGACCTAGTTCAGTCCTTCCATGTACCAAGCTTCAGGGAGCTCAATCTGCGGGGGACGACCAGGCCAATGGACTTTGCGTATAACTCGACGGCCGCAGTACAATACGATGGACACCATTTGCTCAAGTTGCTAGGTTTGGCTCTTGTTACGGATGAATACGATAGCTAAGCTCTAAGCTTCCGCGTCTCGCTTACCAAGTGTCTCAATAAGGCAGTGTACTCACCGAGAAGCCATTGGCAGTATGGCTGCCTTGCATGACATAGCCTTCTGAAAGTTGGGATGATTGGAAGCTTCCGGGTCTGCCGGCCTAGCGAGGCCTTGCAGTTCGTTCGCCTGGACGGGAACTAAGTTGCGAGACGAAGCAACAGGATAGCATTATCACAAAGTCAAATTTGGATGACGGACAGGCGCGCGGGAGTCGGTCGAGGTTGATGGTGCTCGACATGATGGACGTTTCGGAGGTCCGTTGTGCAAGGGTCGGGACGGTCGTTTCGAGATGCGATATCCTTTCCGTGAGAACAGATGTAGCGAATGACGATCCTGCCATGTAGCGCTCATGTTTGTCTCTCGGTGCACTTCACTCGATATGAATGAAAATACAGAAAGCCAGTCGCTGCCAGCTGTGCAGTGCTAAGGTTCTGCAGACGAGAACAAGTGGTCTGTGTGCAGGATTTCAAGGTTCCAAGACAAACATCTCACGATGTACTACTAATACTAAGAAGCACTCGAGAGCCATCGACGTCGCAAGTCGAGCTTCAAAATTGCCAAAAAGAATGCGAGAACCGGGACTCGAACCCGGAGCAGCGGCATGGGAAGCCGCTATGTTACCCCTACACCATTCTCGCTATGTTGTGACTACCACAAAGCACCGTTTATAACTGCGGACAGGGTGGCTGATTATGCCGAGCAGTGAAGCCTGCACCCCGCTGATGACAAGTCGCAAAGGTGCCATAATGAGGGGTGACGGAAACACCCGGCTTATGCTGAGGGGTCACTGCATAACTAAACTCAAAATGGTAGCAGGATTCGGCGGTTGTCTGGTCATACCGCAGAAAGTGGTTCCGGAAGCATACCTCGAGGAGTTGCTTAGATGCGAATTGACCTTTGCTGAAACATGACAGATTCTTCGCTGGTGTGTTTCGCAGTTCATAAACACACGTTAGATGAACCCACACTCAAAAAGATATGTTATGAGGAACAGAAAAGAAGAGCAATGAGTTGACTGAAGTCGAAAGAATTTGTAGGAGAGAAAAGTTTTGCCGAGTCGTTCAGGTGCGAGCTAGACTGCAAACTACAGCACTGGTCGGTGCGCTGCAGCAGGCAAGACCCCCTGCCTTCAATGGATCTAGGTTCCCAGTGACGACACCTTATGTAAGGCGGCATAGTACATTCAATAGCTGTTAGCTCGGGTTGAATCTTGAGGACATGAACTCAACTTACAATGCAACCCTTGTTTGTTCATAACCTCCTCTACCTGTATTGCTCATTATTTCTAAGACAAAAGAGTTTTTCTACAGAATTAAGCAGGAACTAAGTAGAGACAGTCCTCTAACGAAACTACGCTTATTAAATTACGGGGTTGTATGGTACCTTCAACAGGGGGTGCTGACCAAAGGTGATGATTCCTGAATGCTAACTTACAACCAACCAATGCCAGACTTGGTGAAGGAACTGTGCTTTTGATAGGTAAAGGAGTCAGATTTCTTATTTTGTCCACGGTAGGTACGGAAATTTAACTCCTCTAATAAGACAATAAGTCCGTAGAAAAAAATGCTACAGAGACCGAACCTATGCTATCCCGTGGGCGGCCTCTTCTCTCGAGGTTCATTCGGCATACGAACCTCAAGCCCTTCCCTCACACAACTCATATCAAGTATCGGAACCCCTTCTGCCTATGCCTCGCCGCACCGACATCAACACCCTCCACATCAGCCGTCTCCCCCAACCTCTGCATCTCCTTATCCCCCACCGCCACGTCCTCATTCTCAAGCCTGTCCAACCGCTTATTCTCACGCACCAGAATCCACCGCTGCCACACACCACCAACCGCAGACACCCCCAGCAGCGCAATGACAATACCCAAAGCAACAGGGTACCTATCCCCTTGCGCGTCAAAATACGTGTACGAGGTCCAGATGGACGCTGCGTTCCCGACGGCGTTCATGAACCCCAGCGCCGCGGCGCGCTTCGCCGGCGGGCGGGGCACGCACGTCGACATCCAGGCGTACGTCGTGCCGTTCATGGTGAAGACGAAGTTGAGCAGGAACAGCGAGAAGTACCGCGGCCCAAAGGCCGTTGTCGTCATGAAGATGACGCAGCCCGCAATCACGATCGGGATAGGATCTGTGTCACGGGCCTTTAATCAGTAGCAGTCCCCTCAAGACCCGGCGAAAGCGCAACTTACACATGAAGAACCAGAACCGGTTCTGCACCCGATCCGACAACCACGAGTGGAAGGCACAGTAAAACGCCATAAAGACGTACGGCGGCGCCACAAGCAGCAGCGAGACGGTATCGTCAAAGCCCAGCGTGCGGGTCAGACTGGGGAAGAAGTTCTGGAACCCGCCTGCGCCGACGAAGGCATGGTACGCGACGGTGAGAATCCATACCTTGGGGTCCCTCAACGCCATCTTGATGCCCTCGAACTGCGCCCGCGGCCCGCGGGTCTCGTCGACGTCCGACTCGGCCGCATCGACCGCCAGCCGCTTGGTCGCCACGAGACGCAGCTCCGGGGAGAGCGCGCGCCAGGACTCGGGAAAGTCAGGGAGAACGAGGCAGATGAGGATGCCTGTCGCGACGGTGACGACGCCCTCGAGGATGTAGAGCCAGCGCCAGGCGGAGATGCCGTGCGCCTGGTCGAGGCCCTTGAGGATCCCCGCGGCGATGAGGTTGCCAAAGGCCCCGGCTATGAGGGAGCCGTTGTAGAAGAGAGCCATGCGGAGCGAGAGTTCTTTCTTGGTGTACCACTTTGAGAGGTAGAAGATGACCTTGTGCCTGTGTGAGTAGGTAGCGTGAGGTGAGGAGCTGATGATACTAACCCCCGGGAAGAACGGTGCCTCTTTTCTTAATGTCAGCCGGTGCCAGCGAGGCGTGGGGTTTTGTACTAACCAACGAGACCCAGGACCAACCTGCAGGCGATGATGCCGGCGAAGTTTTGGACCAAGGCTGTGAGGGCTGAGACGAGGCCCCAGGCCATGGTAAAGAAGCCCAAGTAGTATGCCGGTTTGCCAATGTGGTTGAGCATCATGTTGGAAGGAACTTGGGCGAGGACCTAGAATCATACCCTGGTCAACATGAAGTCTTTGCGAAATATGGACCGCACTGACATAAGTTATGAAGAGCACCGAAAGCCCAATCTGGTCTGTTACGACGTGTGAGCCACATAGGTAAGTCGAGTTCGTGGAAACTCTTACACTGAGTGTCGGTCAGGTTGAGATCCGCCTCCAGCCCTTGAAGACGAGCTGCAGCGTAGTTATTCCTGCCCAAAGTCAGCCAATGTCCCTGAGTCTATCGGGACCACTGACCGGTCAATATAGTTCATCAGGTATGTCCACACAATAAGCGGCATGATCATGAGGTCGATCTTCAATCGGAGCTTCTTCTCAAGGGCAAGCTCGTCTTCCGTGAGACCGAACGAACTCATCTGTCCAGAGCTCTGGCTCGCTTCCCTGTGCGGCTCTGTCATGTCGTCAATATGGGCTTTGGTTGAAATAGCATGCTCATCGGCATTCGCCGCCTTCGTTGGAGAAGCCATTCTACTCGCTCTCTCGATTTTTTTTGGAGATGAAGACTGATATCGAGATCCTGCTTCGAAAGTTAAGCTTGTGGGCATACACCTTTAAAAGACCAACCGCCCGGCCAAGGGCGTTTACCACGCACCGCGTACCCCCACGAGAATCTCTTGTCATACGTAGTATTATTGTTACCAAGATCTGGTCTACGGACAACGTTCTCCGTCCCAGCTACAAGCATTCACCGCCGGAAAACTTCCTTGGTCGTCCATGTTGGCGCCGAGACTACCCCGCGTCCCCCATTCATCGCCAAGCCCGTCACTGGGGGGCTGAGTTGCGCGGTTTTCTACTCACTCGTGTGTAACATTCAAAAGGCCATGCTAGAAGTTGCCGTGGTAATGAGCAGAGATACCAACCCATGCTCAAGCCAACATTGGTGACGGACTCTATATTGCGTGTCGTCTGTCTAAAGGAGGCCATTCTCGACCAACGCCGCCCATACCATAGTAAAAACAACAGGGGCATTCAACCGCTACACATGCGGAGCAATAAGCCCAATCAACTATTACAATGCCGTTACTGGAAAGTCTATGTTACAACATGCATCGCCCGTTCATGGCACCTGCGCTTTCTTCGATCGTGAATCTGAAAATCGTGAATCCTAATCCTATACAACATCTTACTTCGCCATGACATCGACGTAACGGCCGCCCTTCTTGGCCTTCTTGGCTCCAGGTTTACGTGGGCCAGCGGCACTGAGCAAGTCGTCAATGCTACTAGCATTACTCATGCTCGTCGCGGGCCGGCTTGGAGGACCGCTGAGAGGGCCTCCAGCCGCACTTGTGTTCGACACCGAGCGCATCATTGCAGGCGGGCGAGGTCCTGGGGGACCACCACCAAGACTCTCGATAGAGGGTGTCTTCGCAAGATCTGGAATTGGTGGGCCACCGGGAGGCGCGCTTGCCCGGCCCATGGGCGGAGTCATAATACGAGGGGGAGGCGTTCCAGTCATTGACCGAGGGCCGGCCTTCGGTGGTGGCGGTGTCGCTGTCTTGGCTTGCGCTTGGTCTGCGCCTGCAGCCTTGTTCACCCAGCGCTTCAGCTCAGGATCATACACAAAGTTGTTGGCTTCACCGAGCTTGGCTTTGATAGGCTTGTTGGGCTGCGCGGCATCAGGAATCGCTTCCTTCTTGCCGCCGAACCAGCTGCTGAAGCCCCACCCCTTCTTCTGCTGCTGCGCGGCTGCTGCTCGCTTGGCTGGATACAATATCAGCGGAAATTCATTACCCTCGGTATTATCCTATCCAACTTACCATCTTCTTCAGCCGCCTTCTTGAACATTTCCTCGTTCTCCTTATCCTTCTCCGATTTGCTCTTCTCTTCCGACGTTGACCTGAGGGCCTTCAGACCAGGAATATCGTCATCGTCGTCATCCATGAAGCTCTTCGGCTTTCGCTTGGGCTCCTCGGACTCTTCATCCGCCTCAGGCCCAGGGTTGTATGAGGGTGGTTCGTAGCCATAAGGTTGGAAAGATGGAGGCTGGTAACCATCCGAGCCAGTGCTATCTTGACCTTGCGACTGAGGCTCATCGTTGGGGACCAGGGAGGGGGGCTCGTATCCGTAGGAGGGTGGCTGGTAGCCGGAACTGGACAAGTCATTCGACTCCTGGGTGCCAGTTTGCGTCTCAACCTCCACTGAGGGGATCGTAGGGGGCTGGCTAACACCATAAGGCTCATACGGCGAGTTAGCAGGCTGCTGCAGAGGGGAGACCGGTGCAGCTCCTGGCTGAGCCGGAGCAGATGTTGGGGGCGTATATCCGAGGGACGGGCCAGAGAGACTCTGCGGCATGTAGCCACCGTTTGCGTTGCCGGGCTGCGAGTCCATCGAAGCTCGAGGCTCGTAGGGGCTGCGAGAAAGCTCGTTGGAAGAGCGTCCTGCCGAGGCGGGCGCAGGCATGTAGGAACCGGCTTCGTAGGGACTGCGCGAGAATTCGTTCGATGAACGGCCAACAGATGCCGGTGCAGGCATGTACCCGGCGTTCGGCTCATAAGGGCTACGGGACAGCTCATTTGACGAACGACCAATCGAAGCAGGAGCAGGGCTGTATCCGGAGCCAGGTTCGTAAGAGCTGGACAGAGCGGGTGTTCCGGAGGTTGGCGCATATCGAGATGCTGCCCTCGTAGCGGGAATAGGAACTGCTGTAGGCGGGGACCCGACTTGGAAACCTGGAGTGGCACCTTGATACAGCGGTTCGAAGTTGGATACTGAGGGGGATCGGCTGATGGTCGGCGTGCCACCGGCAATTCGAGCAAACGGTCCGGATTCAGCACCCTCGGCGGAGCCACCGGCTGCGGCGTTTTCGTTCTCGTCACCCGCGACAAACTTGTTGAAACGGCTCCAAACTGAGTCTGAGACCTTGTTCATACTGGGCTTGGAAATCCAAGATGACGACTCTTCCTTAGGAGCCTGCTTAAGTCTCGCCCTCAGGTTCTCTACCGCAGTCTCCAAGATGGGGTGGTAGTAAGGAGATCTCTTCGTCTGAGCAGTGATCGAGCCGGCAATGGCCTCGCAGTATTGTAGTGCCTTGTCTCGCAGGCCGTACTCGGCCAGCGTCATGGCATGCTGCAGTTTATAGGCAGCCAAGTGTGGCACGCCAGCCGACAGAGGTGAGGTGCCAGAAAGCGACAAACCAAACTCGTAGACCTCACTCAGGAGCAACGCTTCGGTCTCCTTGGCAAACTGGTCACCCTGAGTCTTGTGATCGGCACCAACAAGGACGAAGTTTGAGGTACCGTCATCCAGGCCTCCGAAAATGGTTGCCTTCCTGCCAAAGAGGAAGCAAATGTGCGCTGCCTCAGCGCGCCCATAGGATGACAGAAGATTGCCAAGGGCATTCAAAGCACGGACATCATCAGTACTCCTGTTGCTCAGTACCAATCCCAAGGTCTCCCGCCATTTGTCGAGTCCCTCCGTTGCATCCTTGGTTGGGCCGGTGGCAGAAGTAGTGTTCATCAATTGGAATCCAGCCCGGGCATGCACGGGAACGAGTTCGTCGACGCAGTCGTCGAAATTGCCCGACAGCACCTTGTAAAGCGCCGCAACAGACTCGTTATTGTGGCCGGGATAGTTGACCTCCTTGCGCACGAATTCCTGGGCAACCTGCTTGTACAGATCCGGGGAGACAGTGTTGGAGATCAGCATGGCGTGACCCCAGAGACGCTTGTCAACTGCGGCCCACACGGCCTTCTCGCGCTCGCCGACCAGCAGGTGCCTGCGAATGTGGTCCATTGTAGACGAGTCTACCGCATCCGCCTTCATCTGGGTCACAGACGACTCCTGAAGTGCTTCAGCGCTGACAACAGCACCGTAGCCGGGTGTGGGCTCGCCCTCCTCCACAGTGAGGCCCGGGGCGAGCACATCCCGTACGGCCTTGTCGACCGCCGGAGTACCTTCCAGAGTACCATCGAATTCAACGAACACCCGAAGAATCTTCCACAGCAACACTCTTTCGACCGCGCGCTTATGCTCGTGAGAAAGCTGTGTTTGGAACGAGATGTCCGGCAACTCCCGCTCCAGCGATTCAATGCCAGCTGTCAGCCAAGCAACTGTCTCCTTCTTCTTTGATTTGCCTTTGAGAGGACCCGGGAACTTCGCCAATCTCTCCTCAAGAGGCTGAATATCCTTGATGTGCTTGACATGGACCTCTCCAGGGCTGCGGATGATCATTGGCGCCGTCTGGCCGATACCATATCGAGGCACATTCTTCGGGAAAGAGGTCACCATCGTGCCGCCGACACCCCAAGAGATGATAGGAGCACCCTTCCATCTCTGCAAGGTATCAAGCTCACGGCCATCCGTCGGCGCGACCATGTTCAAACTCTGTGAAGGTCCACGCGGGCGGGTGACAGGCGCATGCGGTTGCGGGAACGACCTGGTTGCCCTTGGAGACGTGGGGCTGTGTACGGAAGATGGACGCGCGACGGGTTGAGAGGGCGGTCTCCCGTGAGAAGAGCCTGGAGATTGCGTCTGAGACCTTGGCGGCGGAACAAACCTGTTGTCCGGTGGTGACTCATGCGACGGGGCCTGTGGCATGTAGTTGGAGTTGGACCTCTTCGGAGGTGACAGAGCCGAATGCATCGGGGGTCCCTGCGAAGCAGGCGGCGGCGGCGTCTGTCTAGCTGCCGCTGGAGGTGCCGGGCTATACCTAGACTCAGGAGGAATGCCGCCGGCGGGTTGGCTCAAGTGGGAAGGTCTGGAGTCATCCTCCTCTTCCACCTCGCGGGTGACCGGGAGTGACGGGACCCTTGTGATTCTTGGCTCGAGGCTATAACTCGACCTGCGATCGGCCAGGTGGTCTCCATTGGTATTCGGAGCTTCACGCGAAACCTCAAAATGAGCCAAGGGGCTTGACGTTCTAGGCAAGTGTGGCAGCACAGTAGGAGACGCTGAGTGAAAAGAAGGCACAGGTGGCCTGGCGCCAGTTGGTGCAGGAGAGTATCTGCTGGAAGACGATGGGCGACCGTTAGCTGCGGGGACTGCCGGAGGTGCAGGAGAGTATCTAGCATTGTTGGGAATGCTGGGAGCCTGTTGCCCTGGCTGTGGCGCGTAAGGATTCGGGCGCTCTCCCAAGACGAGGTTCGGGATACCTCCAGAGGCCGAACGAGACATGTCAGGGGTATCGGGCGACAGCATCGGTGGCGACAACGGCGATGGTGCAAGCCGAGTCTGTGCTGGGGGCCCAAGGGGTGGAGGCGGAGCTGCTTGTGCTGGTGAAGGAATCCGGTGACTTTGCCTAGAGGCAGATCTAGGCTTTGAAGTCATCGGCAAATCTTCAAAGAAGCTCTCCTTATTCCGCAGTACCGGCGCAGGCTTCCCACCGGCCGAAGGCTGGGCGGAATGGCTTGAGGTTGGCGGAGAGATACTGGAAGAAGCGGCTCTCGGGGGAGGAGGAGTGGACGCGTGCATGCTTGAGCTCCTTGGAGGGGGGCCCGGGGCCGATCCCGTCGCAGGACTTCGAGGAGCTTGGGAAGTGCTCGCCCTTTTCTTAGGAACAACCACCTGCATAGGCAGATCATACGGCGATGTATAGCCGCCCTTGGACTGCGCAGCAAAGCTTTGGGCTTTGGAAGCCTCGGGTCTCAGCTGCTGTTCCGCCGCATAAGGAGCGGCTGACTGGGCACGCTGGATGGCATAAGGTGCTGGGATGAATGGCGAGGCAGCTGCCTGAGGCTGATAAGTAGACAGTGCCGGCTGTGCAGGAGCGTAAGGATTAGAGCTACTTCGTTGAGGAGCAGCGGTAGGTGTTTGAGGTGTGTATCGTCCCTGGGGGCCAGATGTTTGTGCCTGGGTAGCGGCCGGAGCAGCAGGGGCAGCCTGCTGCTCATCATCGTCCTCGAGGAAGCCTTCGTCGTCGCTGCCGAAAAACGCCGAGGGGTCGACAGCCTTGCTTTCGCCAGACTCGTCAAGCGTGTCGTCGAGTAAGAAGTCATCCTCGTCGTCACCTGCGAAGGCTTGCTCCCATTTAGCGGCCAAATCTTCCGTGGGCTTGGCTTCAGCATCTTCGGGTTGTGTAGTCTCGGTCTCGGTCGGCTCCGGTGCAATGCTGGCCGACATCTCCGTCGGCTGGGTTGCCTGCCACGCTTCCTCATCCTCGTCCTCTTCCAACATGTCATCCAAAGTGTCTTTTCTTGACAGCGTAGAGTCGTCCAGGGCACCCAGGACTTGCATGGTGGATTTGCGTTCAAGGGGTTGCTTGCCGCTAAAGTCGGGGAAATCGTCATTGTTCGTGTCTTGAACCTGGCTGAAGAAGTCATCATCGCCAGTTTCTTCGTCGCCAAATCCTGTGAATGACTGCCCGGCCTGCGGCGCATCGCCGTTGGTATCCACTTGAGAAATCAAAGGAACGCCCTCTTCGTATCGCGAGCCGAGACCCTCCTCTTCGGTGAAGGTTTCATCACGGCCGACGTACTGCTGATTGTCCTCGATGTCATTCCCGAAGCCCGAATCGAATGCAGAAGCAGCATTATGTGTTTCCTCGTCGCCAGCCGCGTCGTAATGGTCTGTTGTGTTCTCGATCTCATGCATCAGATCCTCGGCTTGATTTGACGGTAAAGGGTGGTCCTCTCCAGGAGCGGAGGTGGAAGCTCCGACAGGCGGCACCGGCGGAAAAGAGTTTGTTCTGTCGTTGGGCGGCATGAACTTGAACGGGTCGGTGTCCCTTCGGGAAAGCGTCCATTCATCGTGGTCGTCGTCCCAATTAACCTCATGGGCAACCGTTCGGGTAAAGGAGTCGTTGCTGGTGTGACCTAACGTGGGACCGGCGGGTTTGGCATCATCAGCGGGGGCATCCTGTTGCGTCGCGGCCTCCTGGGTGACAGGAATCGGCGCGGGTTCCCAAGCTGAAGCTTCAGTTGAGGTTTCAGTTGTAGCTGGAGCTTCGTCGCCATTCTCCTTCGGTTCGAGCGGAAGGGTATCCGTTGGTTGGCCAAAGTTGGGCCAATCGTCAGATTCGTCCTGAGTAGCTTCCGCGCCCAGCCAGGAACTGCTTCCTCCCACAGGTTTGTCCTCGAAAGACAGTGTTTGCTGTGATTCGTGGCTACGGTCGGTGTCCTCGGAAAGGTGTTTTTCGGCAGCAACGGGCCGAGGTGATGTGTCGAGATTTGTGGTTGAGGGTGGTGCGGCTTCAGCGGATACGTCGCCACTGGCAGCATTTGGCATGAAGGCCGGATGCCACGAGGCGTTCGCGGTCTCGACAGTCATGATGGAGGTCTAATTAGATTCGAGTCATGCGAGTTTGCAGTGCGGCGAGTTCAAAGGCTGGAGGAACAGCTATGTCGAGATTGTCAGCAGTGGACACAGGACAGATGCGCGGCACGGCACCGGGGGTTTGGCGTCGCACGACGCGACAAGTGGGAGGGGGTAGAAGGAACTGGGATAGAGGCATCAAAGAGAGACCACGTACATGTACAAGAGAAACAGAAGTCTAGATAGAATACACAAGGACAAACTCCATGCTGAACTTGACGGTTTGGTGGGTAGGAGGAAGAATTAGGTCGTCAAGGTGTTTTGGTGGACGGACGAAAGTTTAATGGACGGACTGAAGGTGCAAGTGCAAGTGCAAGCTGGCAGGTACGATGAAGGTGTGGTGCTGCGCGGTACTTCCCCCATGTACCTTGCTGCTTCAGTGTCATCCTACAGCATCTGCGACCGCGGGTCGCTGCGACATGGTCCCTAAAAATTTCGAGAGGAGTCTGTCAGTGCAGTCTGGAATGCGTCGTCCAGTCAGAAGCCCGGATTCCTGGCCGATTCCGTCATTCCGCGCCCGAATAGGGGCGGACCAAGTTTGGAGGTGTCGTGCACTGTCTAGGTTCCGGCGACGGGCTGCTTGCGACACGGGGCCGAAGATATTCCGGGTGCTTCCTCGATCTGGACCTGACGTCTTACATAAGACACATTGATGTACCTAGGAACATGGGATGCTTGTGCCGTTGCCATGTTCAGTACATCAGGTAGCGTGGGTAGGTATTCACTTGGCTGGCCAATATTCAATGGTAAGAAGAATGCCCAGGAAACCAAAGTTTGAGCATCCCGCCACATAGTCAGCTGCGTACCAGTCACTCCCAAGGTTGTCGTGCTGCAAGTTGCATCCTCTCGTAGAGAACAGCTTGCCTCTAATGCGGCAGTGTCTGTCCTTTTTATGGCCAACCAAGACCTTCCAGATGAAATGCATATGCAGCACAGCAGCGAGCTAACGGTGTCAGAACTAGCAGAACACCACCCTTCAAAAAGAAAAGAAATCCCACAAGGACAGATCGCACATCAAGCAACCAACACAATAGCAAGTAACGTAGAAACAGTGAATCTTCCCTAATCCACGGGTTCCTCGGAGCAAAGCTGTCGGTGTCCGCGCGTGAGAAGCCTCCCGCTAATCGTCCTTGGCTCTAATGTAGGGCCCGGTGCAGCTCTTCCACCGCCACACTCAACACGTCCCGCCTGACGTTGCGCCTAGGCAGTAGGCACCTACCTTACAGGCACCCGACCCGTCCAGCCCGGGCACTCAAGGCCACGCGGCTGCCTCCATCACATAAAGTGGCCCGCCACAGCACCCCTGGGATGCTGCATAGCAGCCCGTGGCATTGACACACTGAATAGCACTCCCACCCAATTGGATCGGCTCAGCCTTTCCAGGCGACATCATCCAAGCCATCCGGCCATCTTAGCAAAGCTGGCGCCAATGGTTTACTTGTCCTAAACACCGCGACTCTATCTACACATTCTACACAAAATCTTCCCTGTGATCCAAACTGCGTGATCTGGCCATCACCGAGGACCTGAAACGACACATATCGCTGCGCGCACGCGCTACCAGATACCGACCCGTCCGAAGCTATCCGATGCAGATCCCCAAGCAACAGTACACGCCCCCTCGACCGAACTTTATCACCACCTCCGCCTACGCGGAATTTTCCTAAAGAGTTGCCCACTGCATATACACTCTCCCAATGCGGGCGGGATGCCTTCTCCAACTTCATACCGTTCCGCGGACCCGCCAGGCTCCCCAGCGAATGATTCCGATTCGGACCTCGATCTCGACATCCAGGAGCTCGATCCTGCGACTACAACTACCCACCGCAGCCCTGGACTCATCCGCAGCGACCGCCAGACCGCCGAACATCGATCGCCACGTATAGCACTGCGAAACCTACGTATGGGGGGCTCACGTCGGGCCGGGCAGAAGGCCAGAGGGTATGGAGAGCTGGGCAAGAACCGCGACGACGACAGCGATGATGGAGAGGCCCTTTTGGGTGAATCCGAAGGCTCCTCGTCACGATATAGGGATGGCAGAGGATCCGACGATGACAACTCGCCTCTCCTGCCGGGCGGATCGCCTGCGAGGCGCCGTTCGTTTGCTGGGGATAAGTTCGAACGTCTGAAGTCGGGGCTACGATTGCCTAGCTTCATGTCGAATTCAGGGGCGCAGGAGGCAAACAACGACGATGAACAAGATCAGGACGAGGACGATCCATCGACATCCCGTCTTGTCGCCGTAGGATCGTCCCAGTCGACCAGATTCCCTCCGAACCTCATATCGAACGCCAAGTACACGGCCCTCTCGTTCCTGCCCGTCACTCTCTACAACGAGTTCTCCTTCTTCTTCAACATGTACTTTCTGCTGGTTGCTCTGTCGCAAGCAATTCCAGCGCTGCGAATCGGCTACCTTTCGACCTATATTGCACCTTTGGCGTTTGTGTTGATGATCACCATGGGCAAGGAGGCATACGACGATATTGAGAGACGACGTAGAGATAACGAGGCGAACGCGGAGGAATACACCATTCTCACCTTTGACGAGCCCGGTCGCGGTATGGCTTCGCATCGGTCCCACAAGAGACTCAAGTCGGATTCGATGAGGAGGGGCAAGAACTCGGTGAACAGCCGGGACAGACTGTCGGATATCCAGGAGGAGGAAGAGCGAGCAGAAGCAGATGGGGGCCTCCCTCCGCCATCGTCATCTGTGCGCGAAGTCGTCCGAAAGTCTCGGGACCTCAAGGTTGGCGATGTTCTCAAACTTGGTAAAGGTCAACGAGTCCCTGCCGATGTGGTCATTTTGAAATGCATCAGTGCTGAATCTACCACCGCGGCCCCTGTAATGGAAACCATCACGGAGGAGGAATCCTTACTGGTTGATACAGATGAGGAGCAATCAAAGGGTTCGTCTGACGCAAAGGGCAAGGAAGCAGAGAAGAACGATGGAAGCGGCGGCAATGCGTCTGGCGAGACGTTCATCAGAACTGATCAGCTCGACGGTGAAACGGATTGGAAGTTGCGGTTGGCTTCACCTCTGTCCCAGACGCTATCAACTGAAGAATTCGTTCGCCTCCGTGTCACCGGAGGCAAGCCCGACAAAAAGGTCAATGAATTCATAGGCACTGTGGAGCTCTTGTCTTCCAGAAGAGATGCTCAAAGTCAACAAGGAGCGCTCGATGGGGATGAGGTAGCATCTGCACCTCTGTCGATCGACAATACAGCATGGGCAAACACGGTAATCGCCTCCAGTGCGACGACTCTGGCGGTCATCATGTACACTGGTCCTCAGACGAGGTCCGCCCTGTCCACAGCTCCCTCACGATCCAAGACTGGTCTCTTGGAGTACGAGATCAACTCTCTCACAAAGATTCTCTGTGCTCTGACCCTGGCCCTATCCGTTATCTTGGTCGCTCTGGAGGGTTTCTCGAATACCGAGGGCAATGTCTGGTACATCAAGATCATGCGGTTTTTGGTTCTTTTCTCGACCATCGTACCCATTAGTCTACGTGTCAACCTCGACATGGGCAAGAGTGCGTACTCATGGTTCATCCAACGAGATCCCGGTATTCCTGGAGCTGTTGTCCGAACGAGTACGATTCCCGAAGACTTGGGCAGGATTGAGTACTTGCTCAGTGACAAAACGGGGACCTTGACTCAAAACGAAATGGAGATGAAGAAGATTCATGTCGGTACTGTTTCATACGCCAACGAAGCCATGGACGAAGTCAACTCCTATGTCAAGCAAGCTTTTCACATCCAACCTACCACCGATCCTTCGACACGCACAGCTTTGGTCACGCCCTCCTCCCAGGTGTCCAGCTCGGTGAACGTTGGTGCTACTCGTACAAGAAGAGAAATTGGTTCTCGAGTGCGAGACGTTGTTCTTGCACTGGCTCTCTGTCATAACGTTACGCCGACCACAGAAGAGGAAGACGGCAAGGCTGTAGTCTCGTATCAGGCGTCTTCCCCTGATGAGATTGCAATTGTTCGATGGACCGAGTCTGTTGGTCTTCGTCTGGCTTATCGTGACAGAAAGAGTATGGTTCTGGAGTCGACAGACACTGGCCGTGAAGTTGTGCGGGTGCGCATTCTGGACGTCTTCCCCTTTACTTCTGAAGGAAAGCGCATGGGCATCATCGTTCAGTTCTACGAACAGGCTCAAGCCGCACCTCCCAATCTGGCTGACAGCGAAATCTGGTTTTATCAAAAGGGTGCCGATATGGTCATGAGCGCCATCGTGGCTGAGAACGACTGGCTCGATGAGGAAACCGCTAACATGGCCCGTGAGGGTCTTCGTACGCTCGTTGTCGGACGCAAGCGCCTGTCTTACGAGCAGTACCAGGAGTTCTCCTCAAGTTATCAGGCAGCATCCTTGGCCATTACTGGACGCGACGCGGGCATGCAGCGAGTTGTATCTCATCATTTGGAGCGCGACCTGGAGCTCCTCGGCGTCACCGGTGTCGAGGACAAGCTGCAAAAGGACGTGAAGCCTTCGCTGGAGCTGTTGAGAAACGCCGGCATCAAGATCTGGATGTTGACAGGCGACAAGGTTGAAACGGCGCGCTGCGTTGCCGTCAGCTCCAAGTTGGTCGCTCGCGGGCAGTACATCTACACGGTCGCCAAGCTTAAGAAGAAGGACAACGCTCAAGACCATCTGGATTTCCTCCGCGGCAAGACAGACTCATGCCTCCTCATCGACGGTGAGAGTTTGGCTCTGTTCCTTACCCACTTCAGAATCGAATTCGTGTCTGTCGCCGTCCAGCTTCCCACCGTGGTCGCCTGCCGTTGCTCGCCAACCCAAAAGGCCGAGGTAGCGAAGCTGATCAAGGAGTACACCAAGAAGCGAGTCTGCTGTATCGGAGATGGTGGCAACGATGTCTCCATGATTCAAGCGGCAGATGTCGGTGTCGGCATCGTGGGCAAGGAGGGTCGCCAGGCCAGTTTGGCTGCCGATTTCTCCATTGACCAGTTTTTCCACTTGACCAAGTTGCTGGTTTGGCACGGACGAAACAGTTACAAGCGGAGTGCTAAGCTCGCTCAGTTTGTCATTCACCGTGGTTTGATCATCGCTGTCTGTCAAACGATGTACAGCATCGCCATCAAGTTCGAGCCCGACGGTCTTTACAAGGTAAGTTTGTCGGGAGTCAATATCGGGCATCTTCTGACGTTTTGCAGGACTGGCTTCTCGTAGGATACGCCACATTGTACACCATGTTCCCGGTTCTGTCTCTCGTTCTGGACAAGGACGTCGACGAGGATCTCGCAAACCTGTATCCCGAACTTTACAAGGAACTCACATCCGGACGATCCCTCTCTTACCGCACTTTCTTCGTCTGGGTTCTAGTGTCTATCTACCAAGGTTGCACCATCCAAGGCCTGTCACAGATTCTTACCTCCGTCGATGGGCCCAGGATGGTGGCCGTGTCGTACACCGTTCTGGTCCTCAACGAACTCATTATGGTCGCCATTGAGATTACCACGTGGCATCCTCTCATGATCCTCTCCATCGTTGGCACGTTCCTGATCTACGTCGGGTCCGTGCCGTTCCTCGGCGGGTACTTTGACCTCCAATTCATCATCACCTTGTAAGTTATCCGTGCTGTCTGTGTATGGCCACATGCTGACAGCGCCCAGGGGATTCATCTGGCGTGTCCTCGCCATCGGCGCGATATCTCTCATCCCCCCCTATGCAGTCAAGCTGATCAGGAGGACGATGAAGCCGCCCTCGTATAGAAAGGTGCAGAGCACGTAGAAAGCATGAGCGCTGGCGAAGGCTCTTTTTTCTTTGTATCATAGGAACACTTTCGGCGTTTGGAACGGGACACGAGCCGCGGCCAGAAAGGGAGGCTGCGTTTGCATCACTTAACGGAGTTGAAGGCCGGGGAGATTTATACTCTTCACTATGTACAGCATTTTCTTTCGGTTTGGATGGATCGCCGGCCCAGAAACTAGACAGCGTTACTGAATATCCCATTCCAGGGGTCCTCAATCTCTCTAATCTAGACTATGATACATGTGCTCGCTTGAATCTTACAATGCCGCCTTGATATTATAGCTTCAGGACAATCCAGTCCTTCAACAAGTCTGGGTTGCCCTTCTGCATCGCACCTAGCAGTCCGCCCACAGGACCCTGCAACTGTCCTCCGTCGCGCCAGATCTTCGGCCCCGCGTACGCCTGCACAAAGCCCTCGGGGCCAGAGATCACAAAGACGTTCTTGCCGATCGCGGCTCCCTCCTTGGGGACGCAGGCGCAGTCCTCGTCCTTGGACAGGAACCTCTTCCCGGCATTCGGCGCGCCGTCAACCATGCCCAGATGCGCAGTCTGCGAATGGAACTTGCAACCCTCCGTCGAGACCGGTGGAGGACCCTCACGCTTCCTGGACCCTGCTTGAGCCAAAGCTGCAGAGAGGTCCTGCTCCCCTACGCGCGTCCCCTCTTGGTCAACCACGACCCTCACATCAACCTTGTCGCCGTACCTCTCCTTCAACGCGAGCAACTCTCTGCTCACGGCAGACGCATCGCCGACCTCCGCAGAAAGCGTCTCAGCCTGCATCCCTACCGCCCCCTTACCCCCAGAAAAGGGATTCCACCACCAAGGCGACGACGCCCTCGATCCCTTCTGCTTCACCGGCGCCGCTGCCTGCACCTCCTCGCGACCCCTCACGGCCCAGAAGATAGTCACGTCCACCCCGCGCGGCAGGACGGCATGCGCAGCCTGCAGAGCGCTCGCAACACCTGTCCCGCCCGCCAGGAACACCACCCGCCCGCCGGCCTCGCCCAGCCGGCTGCGCAGGTCAAACTCCCCGTGCGGCCCGCGGATCTCGACTGAGTCGCCGGGGAGCAGCCGGGACAGGTACGTCGAGACCTCGCCGCCCCGCAGCGCCCTCACGTACAGCCTCAGCTCGTCGGCTGCGCCCGGGAGCGGGGTGTACTCGCGCGCGACCTGGATCTGGGGCTGCTTCACCTCGACGCACCACAGGTCGAAGACGTCCCACAGCGACGAGAGCGGCGCGGCCCCGCCGGCGTGCGGCGGTTTGAGGGTCAGGATGAAGGATGTCGGGGACACGGGGTCCTTGGACGCGACGGTGAAGGGGACGAACTTGCGGGCATCGGCGAGGATGGTCGCCTCGGCGGGGTCGGAGGAGGGTGCGGAGGAGGGGAAGAGCCATTGGGAGTCCCATGCCACGCCGGCGACGGCGAGGGCGAGGAGGAGGGGGATGGTGCGCGGGGTGAGGAGGCGTTTGCGGGTTGTTGTGGATTTGAGGCGGCGAGTGGGTGGGAGTGAGCGTTGAGGTGTCGTGGGTGTTGGTCGGGGTTTTGGTGTGTGAAAGTGATGTGAAAGGCGTTGGATTTGGCATGGTGAGATGAGTCTCGTCGGTTTTGGGCGTGTTATTGAAATGAGGGAGTGAGTGTGACAGGACCGGGTGAAGCCCGACCGGGCGCCGGCGCGGGCGACAAAAGCCATTTTCCGCCTTCTATGAATGCTTCGCAGCTCAAGATGATAAGCCGGTAGTTCTCTGGGAGATGAGTGTGTTTTCGGCTCGTTGGCGAGGTTGGCGATGGTGACATACACGACTGGAAAAGTCGAGGTTGAGCGGACCCGCCAATCAAGTGAGAGAAGAGGATGGGTCACGTGAGCGCCTCAACGACAGCGAGTTCCTCACAATTTGTGTCTCATCGAATTATTGATAAGATACGTTTTCTGATGCGTACCCCTAAAAGACATGCTGAATGTGCTTCAGGTGTAGTTCAAAGTGGCCATTGAGTGTGGTTGAGTGTCAATATCGAAGCCCCTTTACTCCTTGATACAGCCGTCCAGGTCTAAGTCTAGTCCACGCTCGCTTGAGTGGATGGTTCCCTCTATTATACAACATAATCTTACACTGCCCTTTCCGTCTCTATATCCTCAGAATCTTTCTGTTCTGATCGATGCCGCCCCGGAACATGTCCGCGACAACCCTCCCCCCGAGAACCGTCTCCCTCACGATCCCCTCGACATGCTTCGGCTCAACGCGCCCATACCAAATGCCCATCCCGGCAAGCGGGTGCTTCTCCCCGCCCTCCATCCTCGTCTTCGGCGGTATGTAAACAATAATGTTCCCCGCAAACTTGTGTCCTCCAATATGGCTAATCAGCCCAACCCTCGCCGACAACCTCGTCTCCTCTCCCTCTGGCGGCGCCGCAATCCTCTCCGTCTCACCCTCGCCAACCTCAACAGGGCCCCTGGCAACACCGACGCCCAGCCCCTCAAGCTGCCTCTCGAACTCGTCCCTCAGCGCGGGGCCCATCACGCCGCACCGCATGTCCCGCCCGCCGTGCCCGCAGACCAGCACCAGCACGTCCTCCACGTCCCGCACGCCGTACAGCAGCGACCGGTACGCCTCCTTGCGCGTGAGCCGGTCGCGGTGGATCGGCGACAGGCCGTCGTGCATCTTGTGCAGCTTCTCCGGCAGCAGGTAGCCCTTGGCGAGCGCCTGCACGCTGTCGAAGCTCACACGCGGCAGGAAGGGCACGTACTTGAAGCTGGGGAGGAGGTACGCGCTCGTCGTCTGCAGCTCGCTCCGCTTCGGCACGGAGGAGGGGAAGGAGGCGTTCAGCACGGAGATGTTGTGCCACGGCTGTGCTATCGTCAGTCTTATTTTTCTCACTTATAAAGGTCGCTCATGTCGCCACCCTCTCCTCATCTCATCCGGGGGGGGGGGGGGGGAGAAGGAACGAAGGAAAACTCACATCGCTGTACGTCCCACCACGCCCAAACAGCTCCTTCAGATCCGCAGCCAGGTTGTCCCCGCTGTTCTCCTCCTCGATCCTCGATACCCAGTCGTCCTTGCCCGTGCAGACGAGCACCTGCTCCGCGTACGCCGACACGACGCCGTTCAGCGAGCTCTTGAAATCGATCGGCAGCCCCTCGGGCATCGCCGGCGTCTCGGCGCATCCGCATGTTGGCGACGGACACGTCGGGACCGTCTCGAACGGAGGCGGAGGCGGCGGGGGTCTCGCTGCAGACGAGGCGGACGAGGACCTAGCCGCATACGCCCGCCGGAACGAAAGTGACAGGTTTGCAGTGGGCTGCCGCCGCGCCAGGCGCGAGACTACTCTCGCCGGTAACATCATCCAACCGAGGCCGGAATGTTTGGACTCGGCTTCTCGCAATTGGGCTTTCTCTCAGGTAGTCAAGGAGGCTCTATCAAGGACGGCGGCGGCGATGTACGGAAATCACCAGGGCCGCCCGGCACGGAAGACAAATACAGCAAGCAGCCTATGACGTTCGGGGCTCGGTGCGGAGCCCGGCGCCGAGCTGGTGGGTTCGCGCGCGCAAAGGTCCAGGTCATGTTAGGTAATCCCTCGCACCTAACTGGCGCCAAACTGCCCTGGCTAGGTTCACTGGTAGGTGGGAACGCTAACCCACGACCGGCAACACTCCCCCGAGCAAATCGGCACTTGCCCATCTTTGCACGTGAACGCCCTTCTCTCCTTCTTTCTTTCTCTCTCGCTCGCTCCCTCCCGCGCTCCGTACCATGTCCGAACTCCGTCCCATCTCACCCGTCAGCGGCTTGTCAAGGGTAGCGTAGCGTCTTATCGTCCCAACCGGGCGACTCGGAGCCGAAGACGGGTTCGGACTTTGCTTCCCAAAACCAGCCATGAACACCGCTCCTGTGTGAAGAACAAGAAGCAGGGGGAGGGGGGTCACGGATCCCAGTCGCAGACAGATTCAAAGATTAATCAACAACCTGGAGGGGATCGGACGGATGACCGGCCGGCCCCGGGTGGTGCTGGTGCTGGTGTGCGCTGTGGTCATCCCGTCCTCGACCTCAGCTCTGTATTCGTCCCAAACCCCCTGAATTCCAAAGGAGCCTCACGAACCCCATTCCTCGTTGCAGCGCGCAATTCCCCGTCACCGAAACAGCCCCCCCCTCCCCCCGTCGCTCATACCTAACCCAAAAAGCGGGTTGCCCTTTACGGCCCCAAGGCAGGCGCAAATCATCAACGGAGCAAAAAAGTCAAGTCAGACATTCGCGCGCGCGAGTAAGCAAAATGAGGGAAAAAAAAAAAAAAGACGACGACCCGTTGTCCACGGCCCGGACCACGGCACCGCACAGTCGTAAAGTCTTGGCTTCCATTGGGTCGATCGCACTTTCGAACCTTGACCGAGATATGTGTCTCGACTTTCGTGATTTTATTCCCGTAGCATGCCACCACAACACTCCCGTTGCGAGACATCAGATCATGGAGTAGATCGGATAACGGGCCTTTGTGCGCGCTAGACTACTTGCTCGCTACCTTTTGTAGCTTTCCACAAAACTAGGCTGAACCGGTTTAGCACCCTCACGAAAAGAGTAAATGCTCAATGGTATGGGGGGCGGCGCTCGCTTTCCTTGGGCTTGATTTACATGACTAGCCATACGCGCGAGAAGAGAGGGGTGAGAACGACACTTCAGGCATGGGGCGGCAAGCACATCATATCAATTTCATAAAAAGACGTACACAAATCTTGAGGCTCTTTCCCCCCTCCCCTCCCCCCCCCCCCCCCCCCCCCCCCTCCTTCCCTTTCGGAGGGCGGGCGGGATATCACGGCCGGTATTAACAACCCACCCACACCGGCCAGAGGAAAAAGAAAGCACAGAGCGAGAGGCAAAAAGAAAAGAAGGAACCCACCCCCATTCCACACACAGCAAGTTACCCCCCTTCCTGAGGTCATTCCCGCCGCTACCGATGACAAGGGCTCTCTCTCCGTCTGAACCTTGAGGGTTGCGTCTCTGTGGTTGGGCAGAAGAACGAGGACGAAGAGAAAAGACTCGACTGGACCGGAAAACACAAACAACAAACGCAGGCTAACGAAAAGTCCCTTCTCTCTCCCCCCCAGCCCCAAGCCCAGTCCCCTCCACCAGAGAATTTACCGAGACAACATTGCATCCCGTATCTGCTTTCGTGCAGCACCGCGAAATTGCAAAAAGCTCCCCCCTCCCCCACCGAAGAGAAAAACCCCACGACCGGTGTGCGTTGGTGACTGGTCCGCCACGGCGGTCCGACGAGCCGAGGGGGCACCATATGTGGCACGTATGTAAACTCGCGCTAGAATCTGACTGCAGTTGGTTCGTCTCATCCAACGAGGGACATCCTGCTCTCTCATCCTTGAAACTACCGCAGGCAGAGTGAAAATACAGGGCCCTCAGACCCCCTGTTAGTCCTGCGAACAAACGTCGCCGCAGATGTGGCAACACGCCCGGCCGAGAGAAAGAAAAGAAGCAGAGGCCGGTTCCTACGGGATGCTGGCAGGGCTACCGGCTTCAATTAAACGCACCGTTGAGAAACCGAGCCGAAGGGGGGAGGGGGGCAGGCTGCCGTCGTATGCCGCATCCCGCATGCCAATCATGCGGCCAACCTGAGACATGCAGACCGATCCCTCCATTCTGCAATATCATGGCTACAAGGGATGATGGATGATGCGGCGGAAAGATCTGGTAATGTTTTTCTCATTTGATTTGATTTTGGTGGCGTGAGTTACATCACATCACGCCCTACGCTTCTTCGTCTCGCTCTCATCTCGTGTTGCCTGGTCCTGGGGCTGTCTCTATCTGCAAATGCAGTAGGTTACAATTGCCCGCCTCTCACCCGTTTCTCTGTCTCTTGCTGTCTCTCCCCCGACCTTTGATTGGTCGGCCTGCTCATCCGTCTTTTCTCATGTACAGGGTATAATGATACATAGACAAGAGTCTAGCGAAGCAAAACTAAATATGAACAAAATTCTGGGCGCAACACACATGACTGCTTCGCGATAACATCAACGTGCATGTCATACATGAGCGATTAAGGCCGTCAGTACAAAAAAAAGCAAGTAAAAAACCCACGTGTTCCCAGACGCCGTAAATGCAATGCATATAGAAAAAGAAAGAAACAAGTCTGTTGCCGACGTAGCTGCATCAGCTTCGAATGTATACGAGATCCATCCTTCGAGGAAATGTCGTGTCCATTGGATCGTCCATCTGCCAGCACCTCCCCGCAGGCAGCTTGCTATCCTTGCCCTCGTCGTGATCAAACACCCTGCTACCGGCGAGGGGCACGTCGCTGGGCTGACGATCCCGCAGAGCACGTAGCGCATCGAGCCTCCGTTCGATGGCCGATCGATGGGCCCGAGCCTCTTCCCATACCATTCCCGCAGCATCGACAATCGCGCTTGCAACCGCGAGCCGATCCAGAATGACCGAGACATCCGCCATTGACCCCTCCGCCGTGAGAACGTCAGTAGCCTCGAGGATGACGTAGCTCATGAAAGGAGGCGGCGCACTGATGGGAACTCGGCGGGCCTGGAGCAGCACTTCCAACATGCCCGTGATGTCCAGAACCCGCATTGCTTCCTCATGGATACGCGTTGCGCATTGTAGCCGCACCGAGGCAGCGATCGACTCTGTCCGGACGTGTCGATGGATCTTCATGAGCCCGTGGAGATATACCAGGTGGATGGTGAGGAATGTGCTGAGAGTGCCATCCTGTGCGGCCAGGGCCATATTGCCCGAACTGTGAGCGAGGCGCTCGGGCAGGGACTCGCGCCATCCGATCAACTCCTCCATCACGGTGCTGATGAAGCCCGCGGCGTCGTAGTCTGATTCATGGCTTTGTGCAGCCCTGTAGACTTCAGACATAGCCTCACCCCAGATGGCCACAAGCTGTACCAGGTAGGCCAAGATACCCATTGGTCGGATAACGGCTTTGGATGACCTTGCCATCGCTGCTGGGAAAAAGGGAGTGTTGGATTCTGCCTGGCGTTCAAACAACTCGTTCTCGCATGGAAGTCGGATGAAGATGTCTTTGATGTTCAGGATGCCCAGCCGATTTGGAAACACGCCGCTGAGTCGTTCCAGTACAAAGCATGCCCAGTAAGTTCGTCTTCGGCTCTCTGAATATCCATCTCTTTGCAAACCATAAGGGAACTCTGTCAGGCCCGCTTCGATCGACTTTTCAAGCTCGAGATTTAGTTGCAGATCGATCGATGCTGATATGGCTCCAGTGATCAACTCGTTCGCATCGCTAAGCCTAGAGAATGATATGTAGTACAGCGCCAGAAGCAGACGAGCCTGCGCGAGCTGTAGGCTGCAAGCAGCTCGGTGCTGCGCGTAGTGGGCGATCTGGGCGTATTCGTTGGCGATGTTCTTGGGTCCTCCTGACAAGGCCGCGCCGACGGCGAGGATGCTATAGATGAGCATCAGGTCTCCTGGAGACTTGACATAAGCATTACCGGTCACCCAGGATTTGAACGCTGTCTCGGGCAAAAAACGAAGGGCCATGGTGCTGTCGGTGTGTACGAAGAAGGAGGAGATTAAGGTGCTAATTGATTCAGGGTCGGACACATACGGATCTGATTGCCATGCTCGGTTGAGCAGGTGGTCTTGAATGGGAGGAAGCTCATAAGGCTGGCGATGCTGCCAGGAGATGCTTGCCCTGGGCGCTTCGGGGGTGCGATTCAATGATGGCGGCTCGCTTGCCATGGACGGGTACGAATCAAAGTCCAGCCTCATCCTCTTGTGAGACATTGGAGGCTCCGGACTTGGCTGGCGTAAGGTCGTCCGGGGAGAAACCGAGGCGCTGGAGTTGCTACCAGGTCGGTGCATTTCACCGGCAGGACCTCCCATTCGCCGTACATCTTCTGGCTCGGCCGCAGCTGTCGATGGAGACGTGTTGTGGCCACCTCGGGGTCTGATGTAGTTCTAATTAGCAAAGCACGCAAAAACACAGGCCGCCCGCTTGAGGCGACACGGCGATTCACCACTCACGCGTTTTTGAACTTGCAAACCCGGCCAAACTTCTCGCACTGCACGCATCTAGGGAAGTCGGGATCGCACTTGATCTTCTTCTCTCTGCACGTAACACACGCGATCGCAAGTCGCTTCCTTGGCTTCCCTGCCTTTGTAACACCCCAGTGTGCATTGACTTGTTCACCGTCGATAACAGTCTTGCAGTGGCTCCCGTCGTCGTAGAAGAAGCACAAGCCTTCTCCTGAAACTTCGGCAGCTCGCACAAAACGCGGCAAGAAGTGTGTTCCGGTCCAAATCTTGGGCCCAAGACCATCCTTCGAAGGGATTCCGTCTGAGTTCGTGGCACTTGTAAGGGGCTGTGACTGCATCGGGCCGGATCCCGACGAAGGTCGTTGGTCTCGGTAAGAAGCCCCAGAGTCCTTGGTCGGAGGATACTGGTACGACGGTCTGTCGTAGGGGCCCGGCAGCTGTGGTTGAGATGCTTCTCTTGACAAAGAGTACTCGTGTCTGCCTGCTTCCTGATGTATCGACCACCTGCCTCCTAGCCCAACGTCGGTCCTGGAATCCTGACGCATGTGCTCCGTCTCGCGATAACGCGGCGACCCCGGCCCTGAGATAGACCGAGACAAGCCTGACAACGCCTGCCGGTCATGGTCGTATCTGTTGTCATAAGTGCTCCTCGGCTGAGAGATTGCCGGAGAAGACTGCGGTGGGAAGTAGGAACCTCCGTACGGACGATCACCATGAGACGGAGGGAGACGCGGCCGATCCAGAGGAGATGTAGCTGGATACCCGGTAGGCCTGTCAGACAACGGAGAGTGCAACGGCCCGGCCGCAGGCCCAAGGATGCTGCTCAGTGGGGGGAGTGACAGGCGAGGACCGCTTTGTGATGAACCTCTACGGCTCGGGAGCTCTGCCATGCTCTTGTTTGCCATATCGGCGGCCGGACTCTGTTCATAGTTCGACATCGGAGGAGATACTGGTCCGAACTTGGCGTTCCAAAGCTTCTCTGCAGGAGGAGACGGTCTGGAGGAGTAAGATGATGAAGATGGGCTAACCAGCCCGGGAGGAGAATCTGGGGCGGCCAAACGGGGGTGGGGTTCCAGAGTTAAAATACCCATTGAAAATGCCAGTTGACGTTGTAGCCGTTTAGCATTTCCGGCTTGGAACACCTGTTACGATCGTCGTTGTTCCCAAAGGTTGTCAAGGCTTGGACCGTTGACCAACAGGATAATGTGTGGATGAAAGCTTGAGAAGTTGGTCGAAAGATTCAGCTATTCAGCGGATCTGGGCTGCGGACGCCTTTGATATTAAAGTTCGTAGGCCACGGCCGGGGGGTGAGTTGAGAGAGGGCGACTTCGGAACCCGCGAGTTCGATCAGCGAGGTGTGAACGAGAGAACGGACTGTCGATATACTTGATGCTTGCTTCGTTATGGCGGACTGTTCTGGTACTCGTTCCCTTCCCTCCTTCTTTCCTGGCTATACCAACAAACAGGGACAGGAAGAGTAGAACGAAGAATGAGAGAAAGAGTCTGAGGTGTGAGAGAGAAGGATACGATGGAGACGGGTGGCTTTTTGAGACCCGGGAAGAGCAAGGTAGTTAGGCAGGGCATGCGCGGAGAGCGCCTCCAATGAATTGCATTTCCTATCCACATCACACGTATACTTGTCCATAGGGTAGTTGGCCTTGCTACCCCCGTTCGGCCAAACTCAGGGTAGCGAGCTGCGAGAGAGATACACCGAGGGGCCAAAAGGAGACACTAAGGATGAGGACCAACAGACTGGATTGGCTTGGCTCGTTAGATTGGGGAAGGGAGCCGGAAGGGGCACCGATAGAGTGCTGCAAGTGTACACGACGGGTAGGAAGTACCGTTCGTTCTAGGCGCACACACGTGCGGTGCATCTTCCATGGCCCTCGACTACGTCTCCGCCGTCTCGCCTGCTTGGTTAGGACGAGGGGGTGAGTAGGCAGCTAATCCGACCTAGCGCCTCATCGGCACCGACGGCATGGCGTGTGCCAGTGGCCTTGTCGACGGTTGCGAGGGGGGGGAATAGACGAGTTACCGCGTACCTCCTCTACGTATTTCGGAGGCACAATTCGCATTCCCTCGAGGCATTAGTCTGACGGATAGGGCCTCTGGCCAGCGTCGCAGTGTAATAAGGCACAGCGATGGTAAAATGGGGCAGCTGGGTCTAGTTATGCTCGATGAGGGAATCCTGGTTGCATGCTGACAGGGGTCCAACAGAGTAACGGGGATTAGATGCAGCAGAGGGGTGGCATGGGGAGTGAACAAGAGCAGCCGCGAAGGGAGGAGCTCCCGGTACATAGTAGACGCCCTGAGAGGGCTGGTCAGGGATGGCATGGAGCTGGTAGGGGGGGTCCATTGAGCTGGGGCACCCTTGAAGTTTTGGGGACGGGAAGGATAAGACGGGGAGGCTGCGAAAGGCGAAAACGTGTGAGGCATGGTCCAGGTTCTGAAAAAGGCCAATATTTTCTGTTGACGTTGCAAAGGGGAACGAGATGACGGCATCGATCCTTTGTGTTGAAGAGGTCGGATGAGAGATGAGATGGTTTTTGCGGTAAGAGCATGATGCTGGTTGGCGCTACGTTTGCTGTTGCAGCCCTTCAACCTGGACGTTCTTGACCTATCTCAATGCCTGGGAACAATCCAGAGCCCACGTGCCAAGCCCGGGGCTCATTGAGAACACGAGGAAGAAAGAGAGTCTCGGCAGCGATGAGGGTACACTTCGTGCCATTTCTCGTTGTTTTTGCTGTTGGAGCTCGAAGGATGCATGATGAGGGTCAGAAATCCCTTGCTGTGATCCACAGAGAGTGAGCCCAGATGGCGAATTGGACGTAACGAGATAGGCTCGGAGTGCCGGGCGAGAAAAGGAAATAACGAGAACGGTTCGCCGGTTGTTGGTTCATTCCAAGAGAGGTTGTGGATCTCGGCGCGGGGTTGCGCGCTGGACATCCCGTCACGCCAATCTCAGAGTGACATGGTAGGTACTCCGTCCACCACACAAAAGGTGCCCGTACCTGTGTCGTCGTCGAGTGTGGCTGCTGCATGTAGGAGTATCCTGGCGAAGAACTTTCAGATGGAGACCCCGCGGCCAGAGTTTGAGCTTTGACAAGGGACTTGTCGTCTCCGAATCGTCCGTCGAATCGTGTCGTTTCCTGTAAACGAGAGTGGTCATTCATGTCGACAAACAACGAAGCAATGTCAGAGAAGAGGTACTCGGGCGTTTGGCGTGAGCGCCAGTGGCGCAAAAGTACTTACCTGCCTGTCTTGGGAGGAGGCCAGAGTAGTGTAGCTCTTGCAACGTCTTGGTGGGCTTGAGGAGACAAGGTTGCCCGTCCCCTGCAGCGATAGGAGAGGCTAATAAGACGCGTCCGGCATGTCTTCATTAGGCCGATCCCATTCCCCTGGGTACACTGTGACGGTACGGAGAGCTGCGAAGATCTGGACCGGACCTGTCGTGGACTGCAGCCGGCAACGCAGCGACTTGCATCGGGGTGCAGACATTGCAGTGCAGCGCAGCATAAGGCATACGACAGGGCTCGAGAGATGGAGTTCCGCACCGAGGATTGCCGATGCGTCTGGGCAGGGAAAGGACCGCATTGGTCTTAGGCTTTGGTATGTGTGCTGAGGTCGAAAGAGAGACGGTGATTCGACTCTCGTAATTGTAGCCATACAGCGAACAGGGCTGAGTGTCGGATGGCTCTCTTCGCTCTGGTGGGCAAGTTCAATTTCACGAGAGCGGCCGAGGCGCAGATTCTGGCGCAACGCTAGAAAAAGGGAGGAAGCTGGCTGGCTGGCGGGCTGACACTGTGGCATCATAACCAGGATCAACGTCAATCCAGGGCCAATGCCTGCCGGCAGAGTGCTCGTCTTGGCGGCGGGTTTGGCAGCCTCTCAGAGTCTTGGGCTGAAGATCGACTTGCGAGACAAGACAAGACTAAACAATCAAAGAACAAGACGTGTGGTTCGGGCTCCATGACGCTCCACCAGTCAGCCGTCGGCTGCAGTGGTGCAGACGCTAAACCAGGGAAGATGGCATAGGTCGTCCTGGAGAGAGACAGAGACAGTGCCAGTAGTAGTAGTGGTGGTGTAAGTCGTGGGTTGCGTGTGGTGCGTAGCGACAATTGCTAGCGTCCGCGCCGACGCTCACTCGATTAGCGTAGTGGTCCATCCCATGATCCGCGTGGCTGGAGACGGACGAGGTGCTCCTCATCCGTCTTGCTGGCCGGTCGGTCCCTTTCCGTGCTCCCGCGTCCGATTCGCCCGCCCGTCCATTATGTTTCCTGAAGCACGCCATGTCGAAAAACGTGTTCTTGGAGAACCTTGGACCGGTGTTTCGTAGGCGGTTTTTTACAGTTTTGCCGCCGGCGGTTGAGCGTGGAAGAGAGGCATCCGTCCCCGTGGCGGGAAACATGAAGCAGACGGCTCTGGCACCAAGGCGACGGGTTCATTGTGCGATGATTGCAAGTTTGTGGGCTCTCTGATTGCTGTCTTGGGCCTCGGGAGAGCAAAGTCCATCCACAGTGTCGCAGTGGCTCGGTCGACGCCGCGGTTCTGCCGGGGTTGAGTTGCATTGAAGAGCCGGAAGAAGGTGCAGATTTTGGATAATTTGCAGTGATTGGCAGGGAAAATGCTGCCTCATGGCGCCGCCCGCCAGGGCATCAATGTGCACCAACAGTGCGGCGTTTGCTTGACAGAGAAGAATGCTCCTCCATCTCCGCGCTAAGACAACCGATGGTTTGCCGTTGATGAGGATCGGATCCGAGATGGGAGAGGCGATGGGGAGTGGAGATGTGGCATGAAGATGGGGACAGGGCGTCAGGTGGGAAAAGAAAGTAGACTTGTTGTAGATTGGAAAGGATGCGAGCTCGATGCGGCAAGACTAAGCCGTGGAAGCCTCCAAAGCTGTTGCCGTGCAAAGGCAGTCCATATACGTACCCTGTCTGTCTACACATCACATACCTTGCCTACCTTACCTTACCTACCTGAGTTTCCACCACCAGATCTTGGAAGGAACATCGGCGACTTTGTCCGCACTCTGGAAGGAAGGTTTGGACTGTTGCACCTGCAGTTGTGAGTGGAATTAACACCAATGGAAGCCACAAGACAGTAATGCACGCGTAGATTGCAACTCAGACGAGGCACCACCCCGTAATAGCCCATAGAGATACACCTGGGCTTCCTTGAGCATCTGAAAAGGTTTACTTGGAAAAAGTTAAGCGAGCACGCGGCTCTCCGATCCATGGGTCGAATCTATGTGATGCCTTCCATCCCCTGAGCACTGTGCATCCTGCGGACAAGGTGTTGCCCTTCTGACCTTAGGTTAGCACCTTAGTGGTAGTACTTAATAAGGCACTTGCAAAGTTTCTTAGAGTGTCGCTCACGGCACTGAGAAGGAGGGAGAAAAAAGCAGAAAAAAAATTCAACAAGTCGGGTTGATGCGAAGGGACCTGTAGGGTGACATCAAACCTTAAGCACGCTGCCCGTGCTGGCCTTGCCTTGTCTTGTCGGAATACAAGGCTTGTCAAGATTTGGCATATGGCAACGGAATGTAACAACAAGCGGACGGCTTAGGCTCCGTCTTAGTCAACAACTCGCATGCTTCGCTCCTAACACAATGTCATTGAGTCTTACCTGCATTGCGGCATCTGCTTCAACTACCTGACCTCGTAGGCTTAGTGTGAGCACATCCATCCATCTGTCGTCCCTCCTCTGGCTTCAGACCGAACCCCGTTCCGCACACCTCACCTCAGATAGGGCCCTGCTCAACCAAAGCCCGGAAAGCTTGGCAATGGAGCGCAAAGCGCAGACTATGTCCAACCCGCAATTCGCAACCCACGCAACCCAGACAGGGGCCCTAGTTCGCAGTATTCCACACTGCCATTTCCTTCCTCTGCAGCGCGCGCACTTTTGCTGTCTCCGTTCCCACTGGCGGCTCGGGGAACAGGGCTCTCGTCCGGGAGCTTTTCCCGGTGCTTTAGTATTGACATGTGGATGCTACGCGAAGGGCATTGTTAGCTGGGGTTTTGGCCATAACCTCCAACACCTTTTTCCCCCTTCCCTTGCCATTTTGTTACCACCTTGTCTCTCGTCTCCTTCGCCTTCGCCTCATCCAGACCCCAGGCCAGGAGGCCTAGCGAACTGGCGCGCCCGGCCAAGAACCAAGGTGGCTTGAGTGAGGTCAACTACCTTAGCTAAGCTGCGCCTAAGGTGAGATGCCCTTCATGACTGGTCAACGTAACGATTGCCTCATTTGGGTTAACGCGGCGCCGCAGCATGTCTGCTCAGCCTATCTCCGTGCTCTCCATCTCCAGCCTCTAGTGTTTCGTAGCCCCGAGACATGCTGAGCTAGAAGCAGCATTTACACGACTTGCAAGCTGCTTGCTGCTTGGTATAACTTGGCCCGCCGTGGGAGCTAGGGCAACCTGCGCATTTTGAGCAGGTCTTCAACGCTGCAAGTGGCTGGCACGACAGGCAATAGCAGCACATGGGGTCTGTTTGGTTCTGATTCTGGTGCCAGTGCCGCTTGAGTATCTGGATTGGGAGCATCGGGCCAGTCACCCGGGGCCCCGATGACGGCTCCTCATCTCGCTCTTTCGCCTTCACGTGTGCCTACCTCTGTAGATTGCCATGGGCAGTCCCAGCAGATGCAGAGTGTAGGCGAAGCAGCGAAATGGGAATGGGGCCAACTTTCCTGGCCAAGGTGGTTCGCCTCGGCTGTAGCTGTTGGAAGGCGGCGTAGCCACCAAACCCCCGTGTATGTGCGGCGTAAGGTGGTGGTAGTGGTGGTGGTGATGATGACCGGTGGGTGTTGTCGGTCACCAAAGGTTCCTCCGATCCATCCCTGGGTGAATTGAGGTGGACAACCTTAGCTTGACAAGGTCGCAGGTAGGAGTCGGGTGCTCCATGAGTCGACCGGGATCCGCCATGAGCGGGCACTTGTCAAGGGTTCCAGGCTTGGTCATGGATCCCTCAGTACATGTGGCCAGTGCCAACGCCAACTCGGTCAACTACGGAGACCAACACAGCGTCGCAGAGAGAGAGGAGACTCAAGGCCCAGTGTCTCTAACTGCCGTTGCGGTGCAATGTAAATCAAATGTACCGGGCGTCTCTGCCTCCACATCGCCAACCGCCGTGTCCGTACCCGGCGGAAACTGTTGCGCAGCCCACAGCCCGCAGCGGTTGTTGCTGCTCTTGCGACTTGCTGCTGATACGGATACCTCTTGCACGCAATGCACCCCATGAATGCGACTATGACTTCTCACAGTGACTTTTGGCTTCGGTTCGGTTGAGAGTGTCAGAGAAGACGTCAGGGAGCGCCCTCTATCCTCCCCTTCCCCCCCTCCTTCCTCCTACCTTACCTACCTCACCTCACCTTACCATCCACATTGAGTCCATCTAGGTAACCTGGAACAACACAGGTCCTCCTGCTTCCCCTTCCTTCCACCAACCGAGGCGAGGCAGGTACCTCCCTCCCATCAGGTGCGGATACCCTTACACTTACTAGCAGGGTGGGTTGGCAGTCGCTCTCCGCTTCTGTCCACCTTCCTTCCCTCCTTGTCTGTGAACCCGGGTGGGCAACGACTTCCTATTCACCGGCCCAATTCCAGAATTCCGGATTTCTGTCCAGGATTGTCCTTTTGGGCAGGAACTGCGGGAAAGCAGGCGGCCCTTCCCTTTTTCAATCCCACCTCGTCTCGCGAGGAACATGTACCCTGCCTGGCTGAACCTGGCTGGCTACCTTACCTACCTGCTCGAGGCGAGGTACCTACCTATATCGTACATGTTGTCATTTCTTCGGAGTCTTCATGTCTTCAACCAAGGGCAGCGAGGTGGGCAAGGTAAGAATCTTATCTGCCCATCGTTGTTTCCTTCCTATTGTCTCCCGTGTTATCCTCTTCGTGCATGCCGCCCATCTTCCGTGCCTGCCTTTGCGATCCTGTGCCTGCCATTTCCTGCCAGCCATGGCGCCTTTGTACCTTGGTACTTACCTCGGTAGTGAGGGCAGGTGGTTTCCTCGCCGTGCGGAATGTACCTGCCACCTGCCATCTGCCAGTCGATACCTGCCTCATGCCTCGACGAATCAACTTTGGATGGACACGACCTGCCCGGACAATTCCTGCCTTCCATGCTTGGATGCATCGTTCATCCAATGTCGACCTAGCTACACAGACACCTTATTCAGACCTCCCCTTGGCAGCTCTGCTTTTCCTTGATCCAGCATGCACATCTTTGAACAATTACGGGCGTCCGATTAGGGTCTGGCGGATGCAATGCATGACAGCGCAAATCTTTCTCGACAACAATGCTACCGTCTGTCCTCCCTTCTCCCCCGTCTTCCCAGCACCCTCGTTGTACCCGGCAACACGCGACCCTCCTCGAACCAACCGATAGTGTCTCTCCATACATTGCAGCTGCACATCAGACGGTACACTAACACGCATGACCTGGCCCGCTTGTATTGCATTAATTGCCATCAGCCGCAACGCAACACACCGCAGCACTTGCTCCCGATCAACAAAACACCCGGAATGAACGCCTGTCACTGCGCCAATTTCCAACCCAATTCTCTGGCCCCTACTCGCAAGCTTCACTTTCAACTGGATCAACCCTCGCCCTCGCCTCGACCTCTCGTCCTTGACTGTCCCGACTCCTCCAGTTGAATCGCCTCGCGAGGGGGCTAGGACCAAAGGAGGAGAAAGACACTGCAGGAAACGGCGTGACCCTAGCGGATTGCAATTCCCAAGGGACTGGAAATGGTTGCCTGCACCTCAGGACACACAACCTCCATTTGGAATCGCCTATGGATCCACGATTCCGTGATTTTCCCTCACTCACAAGCCAAGGTGACAATAATCACCACCGCCTCTTCCTTTCCCTCCGAATGTCCTGGACGTAAAGACGTACGCATGCTCAGCCCGCGGGCAATCAACCGATTGCCAAGATAAGTGCGTTCCAATGCGCCTGAGCGCGGCTTTGGATGTATTTTTCTTCCACCACGCCCGCACTGCTCATTTGGATGAGAAAGATGGTCACCAAGAGACCGGGCTGGACTCGCGCAAAACTCGATGCGCTCAAATTGAGCAAGCAGGAAGGCAAAGAAACAGGAAGCCCCGGGACTGGCTGGGTTGCAGCTCGCATCCGAATGGACCTCTTGCGGAATCCCATTGAGCGGACACTCCACCCTGTCTCAATGTCGACGCACACCAACAACGACGCCAACGAACACGCCCTCACAGGCTCGCACTCGTTGTCGCCCCTGGGGCCGCCGGCTACAACGTGAGCCTGGAGCACTGCAAAAAGGGCCCGGGGCATGCCTGTGTACTGTCAAACCCACTTCGCCTTCGTAACCCGGCAAACGAGCGAGCGCGATCAGCCCCATCGCCTGATCAATGCTCCAGATTAAACGGGTTCAATCTCGACGTGATCCTCGCGGAACCCATGAACAAGGGGACTTTGGGCTATCGACAAGGGCATCGACATCTTAAAGCCGGACAAGACCGGATTTCAAGCCGCGCCCGGGGCTCACTCGCACGAGATCCAAGTGCGAGATCCGCTGTGGACTCGGTCGGCCGCGGCTTGACGCTCTTTTTGCCTAGCATCCGCCTGCCAATGGACCGCTCCACCCTTCGGCACTCGAAAAGCCGCCCAAGCGCCTCGTAAAATGCCGTGACAAGTCCCGGAGATGGACCAGACCACACCTTATATTACCCTGAATCTCGTCAAACTCCCGATTCTCGGGTTTTAGATGGGCACCTCGCAACCTCGGTCGCTCACCGTCGTTACGCCACCCGCCAGCTGTTGGCCCTACGAGTCATGCCTCGCGGTTTCACCAGATGCAAGCTGCTCATCTTCACTCATAGAGGCTTTTGTGCCCGAGTCGCTATCCCCGCCCGCCGCCCGCTCGCTGTAAGCCCTTGGCGTGCTGGCGAAACATCTTGTCATGCCCAACAAAGTCGCAGAAGTTCCTGAATCATATCTCTCGCCCGCCCACCGGCCGAATACTATTGATAGGGAAACATACCGGCTTTGCCGCACGCCCGACCCATCTCTTGGTCACGTCAGATCCTCCATATGTCGCCTCCTCGTCTTGGCGGCCGCTCGCTGGGAACGGAAGGGGGAGAAATGCGTTTCGATCCAATGTTGCAGGCAAAGTTGGATCGCAGCCAAGACTTACAACTCGCTCAGGCCGAAGTTCCAGAATTCGGAAGTGCGAATATTTCTGCAATAAAATCCACAACGCGCCTGCGATGAGACTCAACGCCCTGGCAACACCGTCCGTATGCATCACGAGACCATGAATGGAATTACGCGCGCAATGACGCTATTGCAGACAATTACGTCCATGATACTGGCAATCACAGCGCAAATCAAAATTGGTGACAACTGACAAAAGGCCCAAGCTTCCAAGGCCAGTCACATTCTGTCACCAATTTGGGCACACTACGGATACAATCTGGAGTGTGGGAGCAACTCCGTGCGTCACTGCCAGCTGCAGCAACACGCGCTTCCACATGGAGCGGCAGTTCTTCACGAGTACTAATTTCTTATTGATGCACCGGCTCAGGGGTCTTCGGTGTTGTGGACAGGCCCTTCAACCCTTTGAGATATAGGCAGGGGGCTTCTTAACAAGATCGACAAATTAGACTTGGGCCGTTTGGCTGGGCCTGTCGAGAGCAGGAAAAGAACCTCGACTGAGGCGGTTTCGAACGGTCACCACATAAGACAGTCAGTGACGACTCTTGCAACTTGCCGTTTCCTGTGAAGGTGAAGCGGGCCGTTCATATCACACAAAGGCTCGTTGCGGGGTTCCGAGAATGACGGGTTAGCAAAATCCCATTCCCTTACCAGCCATGGGAGAAGACCGGTGAGACCACCATTAGACTGGATAGCGCCTGAGTAATCGCCCACGCATCCATGATTCAGTTCGCTGGCAAGATCTATCTGCAGCGGATAAGCCATCCGAACCGGTGCCCGAAAGTTCTACAGCGCGTCAAGAGGATTTGACAGGTAGCGAGGTGTTTCACGCAGCCGACGCTTTGCAAAGTTCCCACGGATATGCCAGCCGAGGTTTCTGATTTGAAAAGAAAAGTTTGACAGATAGATTCCGACCTGGGTCGGACTTTGAGAGGCCTTGGCTGGTCTAGGCGTTTGTGGCACTCAGCACAGATGGGATGGCAGTTGTTGGGTGACAGCAACCACTGCAAGGGCTATGCCAGCACCAACAGCAAAAAGGGCCGCGCTAGCAAGTACAGGGCAATCCTTTCATGCCCTTCTAGAACTTGGAGAGGTTCGGTGCGCGCACACGTCGCAAGGGTTGGCTGCAGGATTCAGGTCGATCTGATATAGGAGTGGCGGCCGACCGACTTCCTTTTCGAGCCTGAAGCCCGATTCAATCGTTCGGTCTGCCCCTTGAGCGGTCCATCTTTCGACAGCTATCTGAGGCTTGAGCATGTTACGCACGTAACGGTGCTCACGATGCCAGCTCTCTTTAGGGTATTCACCGAACCCATGCCGAAGCTGGCCGGGCAAGCAATGGGAGCTTGGTCGGTCATCTTATTCTTTGGCCTTGTCGTGGTCTCACACTGGCACCATCGCGCATTGTTTTGTGGTTCGGCAGCGTTGCTATCTGACTCCGTCCTACGACTGACCTACCAACCACAGCCATGCCGAAGAGTTGCATATGCTGACGCCCAAAACTGCACGACTTGCACATTTCAGGGTCTATAACCAGACCGAGTCAAGATTCGGTAGAATTCATGCCCGCCGTCTTGCATCAGCACAGTATTCCTTGAGAGGTGTGGCTCACGTCGAAATCTGACCCGGAATGAGACGCTGTCGAGAAATCTCTGCGCTGCTGAACCATCCCAGCTACTGAGTTTGCGACCACTGGCTTAGACGACGTCTTGTTGATAGCCACGATGCGCCTTCACGCATGATCTCGCAAGCGGGACGACATGCTATTTTTAGGAGACGTAACTACCTCAACAAGATTCGGACGTTGGTGGTCTACGAGTACAGCACATTCTCCATCACCGTAGCCTCGTTGGCATGGATAAACACGACAGCTGGTCGAGCAAAGATCGTCTATGGCTGCCAACCGGCCAGAAAAGACGAGTTTCTGAACAACATCCTAGCTACTTCGAATTGCTACTTCGCGAGCAGACCTTGAGGTGTCATACGTGCTATCATACGTACTGACAACGAACATTGATTCCCACGAGCATCCGCGGGAATATGCCCTTCAGCCTATCCAGTTTGGTTGGGAAATGGCGGTTGGTCTGCTCCCAGCTGTCGCCCAGCAGTGTCGATGTCACTTTGCCGGAAAGAATATCGCATTCAGCCTGTTTCTAACTCAATGAAGAGCCGCCACACAGTATCGAAATGACCTACATTGCGTAAAGAAACTTCATAGATTGAGAGCAGTCACATCTTTCGCTCTGGCTGTCTGCTTCAAAGGATTCGGATCCAGGCGAGCTTTATAGGCAACAAGGTCTTTGAATCAAGTTAGACTCGGCATTCCGCTCCGTCCAGCGGCCAACCCTGTTTGAACGGCCCCTGGTCGCTCACCCCTACAATGGCATTCTTCGACATTTACTGAACGATTTCTTGGGGAGCTTTCTCCATTCTTCCCGTCACCCTGTCTCGTTTTCTTCTCCACCTTGCGGTTAGGCAGCAGAATAAAAAGATACATCGGCTGCCAACCATCGAGATTCATCATCACTTCAGGTGGCAGATCTTAGTCTTGCACTTTTGTTGAAAGCAACCGTGGTGTCACTGCATGTGCATAAACAATTCCAGTTTCTCACATTGGTCTACTCGACTAATTAACAATGAACCGATGGTCAGCTTGCCGAGGATACCCTCGCGAGCATTATGGATATTGAAGTCGCTGGTGGCCTTTTCAAGGGCAGATCGTGTCGTGTCGCTACTCAGGTAGCGCCTGTCGGGGTCATGTCTGGCACCAATGCGGACGATGACACCAATGACGATGGATGCAACAGAGTGAGTGATGATACCGCAACATAGGGGAAACTCGAGGGGCCATTCCAGAATTCCTTTGGACATCAGCAAGATGCCCTAATGAGGAACGCGCTTTTCATAGTAAATGGAGGGCTTCCGCGCTGACAGGGTGCTTGAGGGCAACAGATTGCTGGTTCATCAACTGCAATATGACAATCAGACTTCGCAAGCGACCATATTGATGAGAAAACCTCGCCAGATGTCATGCAAGTTGTGTCAGTGCATAACTACTTTTCCCGAGAAACCTATGCCTTTAAACTTTTGAAGTACAGGGCCGCATCTGGAGCAGACCTTGCTGGGCAATGTCGTTATTCACTGCACGGTTATTCAGACATCGGCATACGGACAAGAGACAGATCTATCCAGCAACTGGGGTAGCAATTCCGGTTCGCCAAATCAACTGAGGGAGGAACTGCGAGAGTGCGGAATTCAGCAGCTGGAGCAGCAGGCCCAAAGAGGCTTCAGAAAGCGAATCAAGCCCTCAGTGGCTCCGACAGTCGAATCGGACGCTAGTCAAACGCCCTCGTCCATGAACCAGAACTTACGAGGAACGCACGCAAGCTCAGAGGCAGGCCATTAGCGCTGTGGGGTGGTCGGTTGCTTCGTCCTCCACATTGCCATGCTTTTGCGGAGCTCGTTGGCACCTAGGACGGGCGCGGCTCAGGCCATATTGTCGCTAGTGGTATTCATCGTATGAGGGAAGGGATGGGCACGAAGCCAAGAACTGGGCCATTGACCTTCCACTTTCATCGGCCCCCAAGTAACATCCCTTGGGCGGCAGCAGTGCGATATGAATCCTCTTTCCGTTGGCCAGCCTGCCTGGGCTTACACACTCGATGAGCTTGCCAGGACCTCCCGGCGACTGGACGGTGAGCGCCGAAGACAGACACGGCATCGGCCCTGCACAACTTTTCGTGGAATTCCGTCAGAGCCGCTGTTACAGCCGGCCACCTGGTCCATCGCTCTACGGGCAACCCGTCAAGTCACAGGTCTCTCATCTGAAGTAGCATTGAAGAGATTGATATCAGCACGCAGTATACGACAAGGAAGCCTGCCACAGCCATTGAGCGTGGGGAGGATGTGTGTGTGTGTGTGTGTGTGTGTGTGTGTGTGTGTGCGCGCGCAAGCTCGGCACCTGCGCAGGCGACAGTCTCCGGTCCCTGGCATCACAATTTGTTTTCCTGCAGGTCCGGAGGGTGTCTGCGAGCACCTCTGCGATGGTATTGGGACCTTTCGGATATTCGCCTAATCGTCAAAGAGTGTTGATGGTGTGCAGCCAAAAGCCTCTTGGCAGTAGTGGTCTCCCGACGGAAAAGACAGCTGCCGGCGATTGCGGGTAGGATCAAGAAAAAAGCATGGAGTCATGGACCAACGAGCTATATCTTTGAAACAACTTTCAGATATGAGCGGGAGATACGATGTTGCGTCAAATATGTTGGCGTCACATCGTGTGCGGGCATAGGCTTGCAGACACCGTGAGAAAGAGAGAGGGGAGAGGGAAAGAAGAAGAAAAAAATTGAGGCACGCCCGCTTCCGGCGCACAGTCTCTAAGAATAGCCGCGGTGTTGCACGCAAACCCCAATATCGACAACCGAAATCCTGGAGAGCAGATCCCCCGTCGGGTTGGCTAAAGGTCACGATGATACCCTGGGCCCTGGACTTCGGAGCCGTCGTCCACCCTTTTTGAGGATGACGTGGGCCGCCAACGCTCGAACCATACCCAGCCCAGTAATTAGCTCCGTGCCTCTGATTGAAGGAATTTTTGTTTCCGGCGCTTCCACGACTTCTCAGCACCAACGGCTGGGCTGGGGGCACCTGTCAAGACAAGCCCGGTCACCTAGTCCTAGCCTGCGGGACACCTTATTACACTCTTCTACCGGGAATCGTCCACATTTCAACCAACTCGTTGAGAGTCCGAGGAAACGAATAGACGGGCATGACAAAACGACAGGCCAAGTACTGGTCTCTAAGGTTACCATATAGTGCACTTTCAGAGTTCGCCTGCCTTGTCTCCGCTCGCAACTTGGGCATGGCCGATGTCCCCCGCCCAAGGTATGGTAAAGTTGTGTAGTGGGAGACACACCAGGTACTCGCTGAATTCGTATGAGCCGGCCGTCAGGAGGACAGCTCTCTGGTAGCGCAGCACCGGACCGCTAGCTTGCCCGACAGAACCATGGGGTTGGAAGCAATGTCCGCGCGCACCTAAGCTGACACTGATGCAGGCCGAAGGAGAGGATGTGGTTGTAGTCGTGGAAGATTGGCCCATTCCACTCATCCAACCACTGGACCACACAGCGGAGCCCACATGCACCACTCGAGATGCCGCACCACGCTAGGCTCTTAATACCGTATCGGATCATGGATTTTTCGTTCAAGGTGGTCACGGCCTGTTGCCAAGTACCCGGCACTGCGAGCGGGCGATTCAACTGACTGGAGAAGCGTGGGTGTCGTGGTTGTTGTGGTTGCCAGCCACCTAGCCTGGGCACTTCTGCCATGTGCACGGCGTCAGAGTTGGTCAGAAAGCCGCCGAAAAAGACCCTGGATTCGCCCCGATGAGGCCGGAAGTGGCGCATAGTCCCCCTCCTCAGCAACGAGGCGCCCGAGAGAGGTCGGGAGTCCCGTTACCGACTGCGTCTTTCCGATGCCGACCTTCACTACACACCTTGTGACGTCGATTAGTCTCCCCGCGCATCTGACCAGCCGTGGCTTGTCCTAGCCGGGACCCAGCAGACCGGAAAACCGTCTGACTGCTGTACATGGCGGCGACGCTGTCAAGAGTTGCCGAGACGCTGTCGCCCTTTCCAGTATCTCTCTAGTTCGCTGCTGGTTTGCGGCCCAGCTCAGGGCCAGACCACAGGCCCGTCGTTCCCCCGGCATGGAATGGTGCCCGCGTCGCCACGAGGACGAGATGAGTGGTGGGATGGATGGATGGGATAGACGGATGGATGGCATTCCCACAGATCCGTTTACGCCGCACGAGCTGCGCATCCTCGCGTGCTCCTCCACGGGCATGCTCGAGTCCAGGATTGGCAGTCGCATGCAAGCCCTCGTTCGTTGCCATTACCAATCTCTTAGGGGAATCTTATTGCACACCCCTCCCCCACCGTCCTGCACATCCCCTGTGTGGCTGAGACTGCTGCTTGGGGCTGTGACTGGAGGGCTACTAAATGAGTAATGAACCTTTTGCTGCTATGCCTACTAAAGTTATCATTCTGCTGTCAGAGACGTTGCTATAGTTCTATCATATTAACTGTAAATGCATTTAACTAATCAGAAGCTAGAGATCTAAAAGTTGCATAACTTTTTGAGAAGAGATTTTTATTGCAGCAATTAATATAACTTAATAAGATTTAGTTTTTTTATATTTTTTAATAAAAAGTTAATAAGAAAAAGAAAAACTAATAATCTAAGCCTTCTAATTAGCTTTAACACCTCTAGAGCTATTAATCTAATAACTTAATAATATTAATATTGCTGCTAGCTACTTTAGCTACTACTATAGCTTTTTATTACTATAATATATAAAGTTAATATTTAATTCTAAGTAGTAAAGCAATTTATAAGTTTTATAGGTTGAAGTTAGTATTAATAGCTTATATATCAATCTTAACTTTAATATACAGCATATCAGTAAGCTTCTTAATAATAGCATTAGCGCTAGCTTTATAAACAGCATTAAAGTTTTCTTCTGCTAGCAGCACTAGCAATAGGTTGCAAAGTTGCTGCTAGAAGCAGCTAATAGCACTTAAGGCATTAGTATTAAGCTTATAGAAGGTTTCAAAAGTAAGTCAGATTAGTATTATTAAGAGTAATAAGTTAATAATATCTTAAATAGTAATAAAAGTAGCAATTTTAAGGTTTATAGCATCTCTATAAATGCTGCTAGCCTTATAGTTCTTCTTATAGCTAGCTATAAAGGCTCCTTTTAGCTAGCCTTTACTTTTAACAATAAGAAGGTTAAAGAAGAGTAGTTTTTTAGAATTAAGCATCTTAATACTGCAATCTTAGCGCTAATAAAAATAGATTAAATTAATAATTAAAAGGTTAGCATTTCTTATATAGCTTTATATAATATACTAATAGAGCAGGCTGTAAGTAGTATAAACTAAGTAGAGTAAGCAAGGCGCTATATTGTTAAGTAGAAGAAGTAAGCAGCTGTTAGTAAAGATCTTAAGGCTTTATAAGAGCTCTAATTGCAGTAGTTTAAATGCAGCAGGTATAAAGGATATATTAAGTAGTAAAAGTAAAGTTGCCTTTAAGCTAATAAATTTTAAGGTTTTTACTAATTAGTCTTCTATTTTATTAAAAATCTATAAATATTAACTAAACTAAAAGCAGTTAAGGTTGTTAAATATGCTGTTAAGGGCTTATATGCCCTTAGTAAGGTGTTTTTTGATAGTACTATACTGGCCTTTAGCAGCAGAGGAGTTAATATAGCCTGCTGATAATGATGTTAGTAAGAGATATATAATAAGCAGAAGGGGGGTGTAGCATACTAAAGTAAGTGATCTGATTAGTCTAGAAAGCTATAAATTTCTTATAGTATAGCTTAATCTAGATATTAGTGATATATGCAATAGCTTTATAAGGCTAGTATAATACTGAAATAGCTTTTAAGTGCTTCTTAAAGTTATCTTATATAGCTAAACTAATAAGATCTTTCTATACCTCTATAAATATAAAGTATTTGCTATTCTTAATTATTATGTTATTAGTATATTAAACTAGCAAAAGGAAGTAGTAATATATTTTAGCTTTAATGTTCTCAGTAATATACTAGCAGCAGAGAAAGTAGAAGCTAGCCTTCAGTATACTATTCTTTTTAAGTATATTAAAGAAGGTAAGTTTCAGAGGTTGTCTAAAAAATACAATATAAATACATCCCCTCATAAGGTTAAATCTACTAAAGTAAGTATTTTTAAGCAATTAGTATAGCTATTATAAAAAGTAAATATACTATAATTATCTATGAAAAAAGCGCTATTTTTAGCAGTAGGACCCACTTTTATAGCCCTTAGTTTACTATAGTTATTACTGCTTATATAATAAAAGCACTAATATTTTCCTTCTTAAGTTAAATATAATATACTAAAAATACAGACCTACTTTTAAATATATATAAAATAATTTATTTAATAATATTACGTAATAACCTATATAAACCCTGTATTTTTTGCTTTATTATAGCTATATATCTAAAAATAATATTAAAAACTATTAAATTTAATTAAAAATAGATATTTTTATAAAAAATACAAAAATATAATATATTTTCTATATTATATTTTTTCCAACCTCTAGCTATTACTAAAATGCTAAAATAACTATTTAATAGGTCTGTCACTTTAAAGTAGCTAGTCTTATACTTATTAAGCTATATTATTAATATTATAGCATAAGATAATTACTACTTTAAGCTTTAAGTAGTTTTATATTTAAGTAATAATCTAATATAGCAACATATTAATTACCTTTATCTTAGCAATATTAATATCTATAAATGCTAGTACAGCTTTATGCTGCAATATATAAGCACTAGCAGCAGCTTTAATATAGTTATAAAAAGCAGTATTACTACTAATATAATAAGATATATAGAAGCTATCTAAAGTATATCTTACGCCTACTTTAAATAAGTAAGTATTAAAAATTAAGCTGATATTATATTAATAAGATTAATAAGCAGTATAACAAAAAATATAAATATATAACTTAATACAGAAGAAGATAATATATATATAGTCCTCCTTTATGCTTATACTGCTATAATAAGCATTAATCTTCAGCATATAGCTGTTCACTCTAGTATAGTAGTTATATATATCAATCAGCATTTTCCTACTAGCATATATAATGCTAAGTAGCAGCAGAAAGCTGCAGGCTGTCAACTGCACATATTATAAAGGGACAGCTATTATGAGGGGTATAAAAGCATAGTAATAACCTCAAAAAGCAACAAAAAAGTGAAATATGACAGAAGTAGGGGTGGTTTTGGCTGGCAGCAGGAAAAATGCTAGATTAGTAGTAAAAAGTGGGTTTTTTCACTGATCTCACTCGCAGCCAAAAAGGCGCCACAGCGCGCACCACAGAGGGTGGTCGAAGTGGGTGGGGCGGGGGTGTGCAATAAGATTCCCCATCTCTTATTTTCGAGCGTCCATCCATAAGGCTAACTTGCTGCGGCACTGAGAGCGACGCTTGCCAGGGGCGGGGGATGGTGCCACTCTCGCTTTCATCCTCCGGAACTTGGGGTTCATAACACGGCACCACCAGGCAAAGGCAATCTGGGCCTGAACCTGGGCCTGGGCGCCTTATGCCCGGCAGTCGTCGTTATTGACATTTGTGCGCTTATCCTTGAAGGATCATGCTGCTGTATTCGGGGCGGCGGCGGCGGCAGCGTCAGGGAAAGGAAAATTGCAGTGTCTGGCCAAAGCTTCGTCCCCCGATCCCCGAAGTTGTCACTGGGATCCCCTGGCCGATGATTGGGGTCCCCAACGTCGTTGCGCCGTGGGATGAACGGCCAGAAAACTTTTGATTCATCGCCAAGGTTGGCTCTCGGCACTGCGCATATTGCTTGCGGAGTCCCGGATCACCGTTCCATTTGCCATGGGGGAGCCCCCTTCAGACTTTGCTGCTTTCAGTCCCTCTGACTGGCTGCAGTGTCCTTGCTGCGTCCCCGTCCAACGGATCGCCACATGTAAGTTGGGAGCCGGTGAGAGATGGCGAATGATACTCCTGCCAACACGAACGTAATCCTCTGAATTCTCATGGGCGCGGTTTTGGCCAGCGAGGGTGTGTCGGCCATCGACCTATCCTACTGGTTGACGGCTCGGTCAGAAATGGAGCCGCAGTGTTGACCCGACGAGACTACGTTCCAACGACATCAACCTGCCGATGCGAACTCCAACATGGGCCAAGCCATTGTAGAGGCCTGGACAAGATGTTGCACGGCAGAGAAGCGAGGTTAAAGGGACTACAGATAGTCACAGCCAGTGCGGCGTCATCCTAGAGAGAGCCGCTGCCGCATTCGAAAAGCCGTAGTGCTCTCTACCCACTCATGGTCTTGGCCGGGTCACCCTCCAAGTCGAGCCCAAGACGCCGCCACCACCAACCCCCATCCTAAGACGCTCGAGTAGAATCGACGCACACCAGTCTCTCCTGCAACAAACTTGCGCACCTTTGCGGATTTGCCAGCCAACAGGGTAATTTCGTCAAGCGAGTCGGACACATTCATGGCCCGAATCGCGATCAAACAGCCGCCATGCGGAGGCCGTTTCCCTGACCTGTCGTCGGCTCTGAACAAGCGGCGGCCCTACGGCATACCTACTTCTGAAAGGAAGCGCCGCTGATACCACGCACACACACACACACACACACACATACACACACTGGCCTTGTGCCGAACCGCTCCTCTCTCCAAGCGGCGTAATCCTCCGCCCGTTAAAGACCCCTAATGCAGGCTCGCGGGTTATCGTGGCGTCTCTGCGAACCTGATGGGCTGCCTCGCAGAAGATGGAGCGAGGAGCGAAACAAGGAAGGGGGGAGCTATTCGCCGCCGCGGGAGTGCAGCAGGCGTACATTTGCTCTTTCCTGGCGCGCGTCTGCACACATGGCTCACCTGCATGCCACTACTGTTGGGGGAAAAGACCCTCCCCCCTTTTCTTTTCTTCCTTTTCTTCCAGCAAGCCTTGGATGTGAATAGCCGAGAGCGAAGGCTTCCATCCCGTTCGACAGGCGCCACAGCCGTGGGGTGGGAGTGCGAGCTTCTGGTGAGAGGCGGATGGCTTTTCCTCCCCACCGCCCCCTCACCGAGCAAACGCCATGTTCCCATCCGTGCAGGACGGGAGCGAATTGACAAGCGTCAGTGCCAAAATCCCCTCCTTCGGGTAGGAGATGATGATCTGTGAGGAAGGAAGTAAGTAAGGAAAGGCCCGCCCGCAGCGGCGTCGGCGCAGGAGAGAATCGTCGGGTGGACTGAATCCCTCCAACGACAATGGCTGGCATGCTGTTCGATCGGGGCGCGCTGCCGGCGCGAAGGAATTCACCCAGTGCCAGTGTCAAAGTCGTACGTAAACTTGGGGGCCGAATTCGAGGGCACAGCAGCAACAGCAGCATGCCCATCTTTTTGAGATTGCACCTGGCTGTCGTTGGTCCTCGCGCTCGGCTTGTCCATCTGGATGCCTGCCGGGGGGAAGTTTTCTGCCCACTCAAAAGGACCTTCTGATGCTGTTGGACGTCAGTCCCTCATCGCCACCACTGTGGGGAGAGAGAGCGAGGTTTTTCGACACCCCTGAAGTGAACGCCTGGTTGGCGCCCGTTGGGTCTACCTGGGTTCGAGAGAACAACCTTCTCGATCTGGAACACGTCGCTAATATGACAGAGATTTCACAGATGGATATCACGGGGATGACAGGGCGGTGACTGAGACGATGAAGACGCGGGTGACGGCCGAGAGAACTCGGACTTGGATGGCAGCGCCGGAGACAGATAGCAACAGCCCACCCCTCCGTTGGGGCAGACAGACAGCGCTCGACTGATAGGAGAAGAGACGCATCCTTGGAATTTGAAGGCAGCCCATTCAACGTCGTTCAAGGAAGGACGCCGTGCCCTGCCCAGTCCGCGCCCTCTCTCTGCAGAACACAGTCTTCTTCTGCGTCCTCTCATCCATCCCAGAGCAAGGGGGAGGGGGCAGGCACGCCACCTTTTCCTCGTTCACCCCAATCGAAAGAGACTCCTGGGTGGTTCATACTCGTGGAAGGTTAGTCTTTCTCCTCTGAATCGACAAATGAGACTGAGATCGCCGGAAACGTCTCCCCCTTTTCACCTCGTTCACATACATGAGCATGGCCAGACGGTTGGCATATGGTTGGTCCAACACTGGGTGGACAGCAAGAGGGCAGCAAAGGAACCAACAGGCCCTCATGAATCAATGGCTGGAGAGACACAAAGTTCGTCAGGCACACGCAGTAGTCATAGTAGTAGCAATCGCAAGTCCCAAAAACCAAAAGAAAAGCAACTTATGCTAGATGAACTATGGACATGTTCCCATTTCCCACCCCCTTTCCTCGCTCCCTCCCAATCTTCGTGTGAAGTATGTAGTAAATGTTTTCTGCTTTTCCGTTTTAACCGACCCCCAAAGTCTAACCCCTTTTCTCTCTTTCACAGTGACATGTGTCTCGTTCTCTGTTTCCCGATTCCGGGAGCGTGTTCCCGACCCCCTATTTTCCTTGTGGGAGAGGGGATGAGAGGGGGAGGGAGAGGAGGACATTGATCCCAATCCCAACCCTTCACACGCACACACCCAGACAGCCAACCACCTTTACCCCCTGACCGAGAGAAGCTGCTGCTGCTGCTGCTGCGGCAGTCCCAAATCAGCCCACCCAGCGTCTGGCGCTCTTGAACATCCTGATCCACGGACCGAATTCGCCCCAGGCCTCGACCTTCTCCGGGGGAACGTAGCTGCCGACGTCCGCCATGATGGTCCGCTCGGGATGGGGCATGAGGGCGAAGACCCTGCCGTCCCTGCTCCTGACGCCAGCCACGCCGCCAGGGCTGCCGTTCGGGTTGTACGGGTAGCTTTCCGCGCCCGCGACGTTGAGGCGGTTGTCGACGTACCTGAGGGGCGCGAGGCCGTCGGCGCCCAGGTCCTCGAGGGCGTTGGGAGAGGAGAAGGAGGCGCGGCCCTCGCCGTGGGAGACGGCGATGGGGAAGGAGGAGCCGTCCATGCCGTGGAGGAAGACGGAGGGGTTCGCGGCGCGGGACTCGTCGACCTTGACCATGGCGAAGCGCGCCTCGAACTGCCTGCTGGCGTTCTCGACGAACGTGGGCCAGTTCTCGGTGCCCGGGATGAGCTCCTTGAGGCGGGTGATCATCTGGCAGCCGTTGCAGACGCCCAGGGCGAAGGTGTCGGGGCGCTTGAAGAAGTTCTCAAACTCCTGGCGGGCGTGCTTGTGCTCGAGGATGGACTGCGCCCAGCCCACGCCGGCGCCGAAGACGTCGCCGTACGAGAAGCCGCCGCCCGCCGCGACGCCGACGAAGTCCGCCAGCGAGCGGCCCGCGAGGACGTCCGACATGTGCACGTCGATGGGGTCGAAGCCGGCCGCCTTGAAGGCGAAGGCCATCTCCTTGTGGCTGTTGACGCCGACCTCGCGGAGGATGGCGACGCGGGGCGCCTTGCGGACGAGGCTTCCGAGGGTGGCCGTCAGGGGCATGATGTTCTCCTTCGGGTCGAAGGTGAGGTTGTACGACAGGCCCGGGTCGGCCGAGTCGGAGATGGTGGCGTACTCGCTGTCTGCGCACGCCGGGTTGTCTCTCTCCCTCTGCATGGCGTACGACGTCCTCGACCACCACTGCTGCATCTGGGTGCGGTCCAAGCTGACGATAGGCGCGACTCCTCCGTAACGAATCGTGAGCGACTGGTCCGACTTGCGCTTGACGACACCGAACTTGCGGATAAGGCCGGGGGGAGGACCGCAGGTGGCGAAGCAGCGCTTGAAGTTGATCTCGTCCTCCTTGCGGACCTGGAAGACGGCGCCAAGCTCCTCGTGGAAGAGAGCCGCGAGGATGTCGGAGGCGGAGCCAGACTTGGAGATGCCGTCGAGCATGACGTCGACGCCGCAGCGGCCGGCGAACATCATCTCGGCGATGGCGGTCATGAGACCACCGTCGGAGACGTCGTGGTAGGCCAGGACGACGCCGCTCTTGTGGAGCTGCTGGAGAGCGTCAAAGTAGTCTGTAATAAGATCCACGTTGCGAACGTCCGGTGACTCGTTTCCAAGTTGTCCGAGTGACTGAGCCAGGGCGGAGCCGCCCATGGCCTTCTTGCCCTCCGCGAGGTCGACATACAGGAGGATCGTCTCGCCGACGTCCTCGACGCGACGGAGCTGGGGCGTCCAGGTGTTGCGGACGTCCTCGACGACGGTGACGGCTGTGATGATGACGGACATGGGAGCAGTCACGCTCTTGGCCTCGCCGGACTCGCGGTCCTTCCAGGATGCCTTCATGGAGGTGGAGTCCTTGCCGACGGGGATGGAGATCTTGAGCTGGGGGCAGAGCTCCATGCCGATGGCCTGGACGGCCTCGTAGAGACCAGCACCCTCGCCGGGGTGGTTGACGGCGGCCATCCAGTTGGCAGAGAGCTTCACGCGGTCCAGAGTGCCGAGGATATCAGCGGCGCCGAGGTTGAGCAAGCTTTCCGCGACAGCCATGCGAGCAGACGCGGCAGGGGAAATAAGAGCCAGCTGGGGCTTCTCTCCCATGGCCATGACCTCACCAGTGCGGGTGTTGGAACCAAGCTGGAAGGAGGTGGCGGTGACGGCGCAGTCGGCGACGGGTGTCTGCCAGGGACCGACCATCTGGTCACGGACGGAGAGACCGCCGACTGTCCTGTCACCGATGGTGATGAGGAAGGACTTGGAGCCGACTGCGGGCATGCGGAAGACGCGCTCAGTGGCGGTGGTGATGAGGGCGGCGTCGTTGACCGTGCCGCTGATGGCTGCCGTAAGGGCGGAAACAGCGTCGAAGGTGGGCAAGTCGAGCCTGCGAGACTCGACGACACGCTCGAGGCGACGGCCAGGGGGAAAGAGAGCGTTGAAAGGCAGGTCAATGGGCATGGGGTTCTCAGGGGAGTCACGGTCGCTGAGAGTAAGCTTCGCGTTGCCCTCGGCATCCTTGGCGACGACGGTTCCCACGTCGGAAAAGGGGCATCGCTCACGACCTGTAGTCGATTAGTTTAAACTGTTCTGTATGTATAAGTGAAAACCTACGGCAAATGCTGACGAAGCGGTTGATGTTCTCCTTGTTGACAAGCAGAACGTAACGCTCCTGAGCCTCGTTACACCAAATCTGAAGCGGGCTCATGCTGCTGTCGGCGCTGTGAACCTGGCGAAGCTCGAACTTGCCGCCAAAGCCGGCGTCCTTGACCAACTCGGGGAGCGCGTTGGACAGACCACCAGCACCGACGTCGTGGATCATGGCAATGGGGTTTTGCTCGCCGAGAGCGGCGCAGGTGTCAATGACCATCTGGGCACGTCGCTCCATCTCGGGATTACCACGCTGGACACTGGCGAAATCCAGCTCGGCGGTGTCCTCGTTGGAGGCGCTTGATGAGGCGGCACCTCCGCCGAGACCAATGAGCATGGCGGGGCCACCGAGAACAATGGCGTGGGCACCATCGTGAACGTCGCCGAGCTCCTTGAGAGCGTGCTGGGGACGAACAGTTCCGACACCTCCGGCGATCATGATGGGCTTATGGTAGCCACGCCACTCGGGAGAATCCTCCTTGCCGACGTTGGTGAGGAGTGTGCGGAAGCAACCAAGCAAGCAAGGTCTTCCGAACTCGTTGTTGAAGCGGGCGCTGCCGATAGGGGCCTCGAGCATGATGTCAAGACTGCTGGCGAAGTGGGCAGGCTTGCCGAGGTCGACCTCCCAAGGGGCGTTCTCGTCAGGGATCAACAGGTCAGAGACCCAGAAACCGCAGAGGCCGGCCTTGGGGGCAGAACCGCGACCAACGGCTCCCTCGTCACGGATCTCACCTCCAGCGCCAGTGGCAGCACCGGGGAAAGGAGAGATGGCGGTCGGGTGGTTGTGAGTTTCAACCTTGACCAGAACGTGCACCACCTCCTTGGTGAGCTTCCAGCTTCCGGTGGAGTAGTCAGGGGCCCAGAAGCTGGCGGTCTCGCCCTCAAGGACAGCAGCGTTGTCGCTGTAGGCGGAGACGGTGTACTTGGGGTTGGACTTGTGAGTGTTCCTGATCATGCCAAAGAGGGACTCTCCCATCTGGACCTGGTCAATGGTCCAGTTGGCGTTGAACTGCTTGTGGCGGCAGTGCTCCGAGTTGACCTGAGCGAACATGAAGAGCTCCACATCGTGGGGGTTGCGGCCAAGACGCTTAAAGACCTCGACGAGGTACTCGATCTCGGACTCGTCCATGGCCAGGCCGAACTGCTTGTTGTAAGCCTTGAGGGTGTCGACGGGGTCAGCATCGCCGCCAAAGATATCGACGACTTCCAGGGGATATCTCTGGCCCTCGATGAACATGGCGGAAAGGTCGGGACGAGACAGGCCAATGGTCTCAGTCATGCGGTCGTAGACGACATCCTTGAAGGCGATGTCATCCTCGGAGACGGGCTGCTCAAAGGTGATTGTGATGGCTCTGCCGCGCTCAATGCGGTCAATGTGGTCTGCGAGACCGCACACATGAGTGATGCTGGTACCCTTGGAGGACCAAGGAGAGATGTTCCGCGGGGTAACGTAGTAAGTCTTTGAGGACTCAGTGTTGGCAGCGATCTGGGCGGTGGTCTGGTCAGGAAGACCGAGCCACTTGGTCAGTTTCTGCTGAACAATGAGGTTGTTGTCGCTGTTCTTGAGGTGGACGTAGTACATCCAGATGCCGGCGACGTGGGCGACCTTGTTAGCGACATTGGCGTGCTTGTTGATGCGAGTCTTGAGCTCTTCGGCCTGCTTGGGCGTGTACGCCTCAGCGCCGACGAGGGTAAGGAACTCCATTCTGGCCCGGGTCGGGGTTGCACACGGAGAGCGGCCAGCGATCAATGGGGAATTCTCGCCCGGATTGAGGGTTGGCGACAAAGATAAGTTTTGCAGCATTCTGCGTGACTCTCTCGGCGGCGGCATGGCGGGGTGATCAAAATTTTGGCGGGGCGCCAGATAAACGATAAGGTAGCGTAAAAACGGCGTCGAGAATGGCGGGGCAGTTCTTCATTTTTGTGGCGGTGGAGGTGCATGGTGGGGTTCATTTTTTCGCAGGACTCACTGATCAAGGAGTGTTCACCTCGAGGAGCAGGAGCCTGACTGAGTCTCTCCAGGTTTGGTGGTCTTGTCCCGCGACAGCTGGGCCCGCTGTAAGGCTTCTTCAGGGCCGGGCATAGGGGGACGCATGAATCGTGGCTGGTGAGCCTGAGGTGCGCCGTTGTCGGAATGAATTTGGCAACCAAGTGTGGCTGGTGGGGACATGGTTGGCTGTGAGGGAAGAGTGTGTGTTCCCAAAGGTTATCTTGCTTGGGTGATGGATGAAGGATCAAAATTAAAATTGAAAATATTAAAAGAAGCCTCTCATGTCGCCAGCCCTAGATTATCTTCTCTTCCTCCCGTCTGTATCTCTACTGTCTCTACCATGGCCATCTTTGCCGGGCTGTCTCTGCCTGCATTGTAGCTGGCTGGACCTTGCTGCATTAACCAAAACTAGCAGTGCCGGGCCTGCCATCGCAAAATTTCCATCCGATGGGGCCGAACCGAGCGCAACACTGGAACGCAGCTCCCGTCACACAATTTTCCACAGCGTGTCATTCACTGACTTGTTGGCCCGGCCAGCGACGGTTTTGGCGGTGTTAGCACTTGGTCACGTTGACATGGACGGATACAGTGGAGCTCAGGGCGCCTTGGTGCACGGTGAGCAGTGAAAGTGCCGGCCGCGTCGTAGCGCATCTGGCGCTGTGCGATCGCCCAAGGTTTCGGGTCTCCGGGATGCTCCCACGTCTCCGTGCCCAACAGTCCCGTGCCGTCCCCCCCTAACCTGCTAGGAGCCTCTGGGTGCGCTCCATTCTGCGGTACTATTTCTACCAACCCTGTCACTCGTCCTCCCAAAACAGCGTAAGAGGGACCAGGCGACGTCAACTGGCACCTGGAAACAAGCAATTCTGGGTGGGAAGCTCGACCTGCACCTGTCTTGGCCCGCATCTGATTGGCTCCCCTAAAGTCGCCGTTCTGGATCCCCAATTCAAAAAGATCGGGTTCGACAACTCTGCGACCGCCCGCCCTCCCGCCGCGCTGCGCTCCGCTCCTCCCCTTCTTTTTCTCGACGCGACGGCCCTTGACCGACATTATTCCATCTTTTGTCTTTTGCCATTTTCTTTAGAGTCGGTTGGGTGTTTGTCTTTTGCCGAATCCTTAATCCAACCTTGTCGTGTCACAAACCGCCAAGATGATGCACTGGCTGACGTCCTTTGTGACGTCCTTCACGGGCTACCTGGCCCCGATCTTTCTCATCATGTCGCCGGTCCTCTCCTACAGCGACCAGGCCTTGTCGATGCACCGAAACAAGTCGAGCGCAGGTTTCTCTCTGGACATCCCGTTGATCATGCTGGTCGCCTCGCTGCTGAAGTGCGTGGGTCGAGGTCCGTCCTCTCCGAACCGAAGCTGACATGCTTGTGCTACGCAGGATCTTCTACTGGCCCGGCTCACGATTCGACACCGCCCTCCTCGTCCAGGCGATTCTGATGGTTGGGATGCAAGTCATCTTGCTCAAGATTGCGCTGGAACACCGCCTGCCCCCGTCATCCAAGGGTGGAGAGGCTGCGACACCTTTTGCAAACGTCAACGACGGTCCCGTCTTTGGCGCGCAGAGACCGTACCACTTCTGGCAGTGGAGGTCGCCCAAGCCGTGAGTCTACAGCCTCGCAAGTGCTGCGCGGAGCTCCGACTAACCAACTTTGCAGCTACTGGCAATTCCTGCTGTACTTCTTCATCGCCTTGACCGTCTGCGAACTGCTGCTCTCTCCCGTGCCGGCGATTTACCAGAGCTATTCTGTTTTGATCGGCTACATTGGTCTCTCGGTCGAGGCGACGCTGCCCCTTCCTCAGATCTTTGCGAACGCGCGGTCGCAGTCTTGCAAGGGCTTCCGCTTCTCCGTACTGGCGAGCTGGCTGATTGGTGATGCCATGAAGATGTTCTGGTTCTTCACCTCGACAACCGAGATCCCCTGGGCCTTCAAGCTGTGCGGCATGTTCCAGGCCTGCTGCGACTCTTTCCTCGGTGTCCAGTACCTCATGTACGGCGACGGCGAGAAGGGCGAGATCAAGGACCATGCCTTGGGCAACTATCCTCAGTACCCCGCCGGTGTCTATAAGCCGCCTTTGCCCGATCACATTAGCGGTCGCGTCACCCCCACACGGAGGACGTCGTCGCCGTACGGTAAGGAACTCCGATAATTGAAATGCGTAATTCTGCTTTTGGCTGTATAAATGGTTTCGTTTCCGTCGACATGTATGATCCGCGCGATACGGTGTAGAATCTGCGACATATGGCAAAAGATATGGAAAGTAGCATAGACAGGGATTAGACAGGGAGTTTCAGGGGCCAAGAGCCCGGAGCCAATTGTAATGCTATGGGAATGCAGGGGTTTTGATGAGAGAGGTGAGCTTGGTTTGCTCTGGAAACGTGTGTAGGCCGTTAACTCGCGTTAGCGACTACCTCTCACGTCACTTTCTGGGCGAGCTTGTGGCATCGCGCATGGCGTAACAAGTGTCGTATTGGTTGCCGTTGGTCTGTCTGGATACCCAATTTCATAACTGATTTTTCTAATTCGCATTGGCTTTTCTTTTTCCTTTGCTGTGCTCTTTTCGCTGTCGCTGCCCAGGTATCTCGTTATCTGAGGCTCACCAAAGGTCGCCAATGCTGATGAGTTTCCCAAGCCTCCCAACCTCCTATTTTCCAAGTTGGCCACCCGGCTGCCGTACCACTCCATCGTCGACAACCTCCATCTGGCAGTCTCTAGACCCTGGAGCTGTAAGCCCTCAACTTACACCTCAAAAGTCCGGTCGTTGCGGGAGAACTTCGTCTTCATGATACTCGCTTGTCATTGACCTGCCAACGCCCCACAACCTGCTCATTTGTCACTATACCCTGTCTCTCTCTCTTTCTCTTTCTTTACTCGACCGACGACGAAATTTCCCGAATCGTCGACGACCTGCAGGAGCTTTAACGATCCTTTTGCGACGAAATCGAGACATTTCCAACGATCATATCTCAGACGACGTCGAGGTCTCCACTAGACAGTTCAACTCGATCAGCCTTCATCCCCGTACCCACCTCCGTGGGTATTCCTTGTCTGGTGAGAGTTGGTTCTGAGCGCAAGTTCAAGTTCGGCTTGAGGAACAGTTGCGAAGAGTCTTGGCTGGGGGCTTGTCTCCTCGTGAGGCGTCTTAAGCAACGTGGACGGGACGAGTCTAAACTAGACTGAGGGTCCATTGGGAGCTAAGAGGTAAGTAAGTTGCGTTGCACCTCTCTTGTGGTCGATATCTTCCAAGATGCGCCATGTCTCCTTCTGTTGCACATCCTATTATACTCTGTCCAAGTCTATTTTTACTATGAGTTTCTTTGTGTGGAAGCTCTGTGACCGCCCCAGGCAAGACCTGTCCAGAGGCAAATCTGTAGATGAGGGCACTGTACTTTCTTGGGGCTCTTGGTGCACAAAGCTCATCTATGATGTACGGGAAGGTGCGGACGAGCATGATATGCGATCGTGTACTAGGCACAAAACATCGCCTTCGCCAAGCAAGCACCCTCGCCAACATTAGTGCCTGCCACCCTGGAAATCAGATCGAAAGTGCCTTCCCTAAAGTCTTCTGCTTGCCTATCGTCGGGATATAAGTTCGGCTTCTCTCTGCTCTTTTGCTTCACTCCACAACCAAACACTTACACCATCGTCAACGGATATTACAGCTGACACAACCTCATATAGCCTACACATCTTACCCAGTAACGCTTGTCCTTCTTTCCTACCATTCTCCTTGGATACCGTGTTTCAACTCCATCTTGGTAAGTCCATTGGTCCCGATCAGTCGTGGTCCTCTTCCTGCGTGAGCCACGACCCACCATTGCCTCTTCCCTTGCCTAGCTTCATTGCCGAGTTCCTGCCCTCTGCATGAGCACCTTCCCTCACACGACTCCTACTAGCTTCAACTTGCGTCCCCAATCCAACTTCCAACACCCGCTCACATAACAACTGCACAAAGACTTACCATCACTCAGCACGTCCAGCGCCTAGTCAACCATTGCAGCCTTACCGAGTCAACCTCAAGGCACCAGTCATTTACCAAAAGCACTATAATTCGTCACTCGAGACCCATCTCCTTCCTTAATCTCACCAGTGAGTACGCAGACCTTCCCCCCATACAATTTTCGCCCGCCGCACCTTCTCTGTACTCCTTGCCTACTTCTAACCCAAGAGCTTCCACTCCTTCCTTCTCTCTTCTACCTCCACCACGACCACCTTACCTCACCTCTCAACACAGCCCACCCACCGGTACATCACCAATCTCCTCTACCCTCAATATCTCAATATTTCTAGCGGGAGTGCGACTGACATAGAAACTGCCCTACACCAGATAAGACATCAACATGGCTCCCGTCACCTCCAAGACGAACTTCAAGACCTACGACGCGCAGGCTCGCCTGCTGCGTGCTATCGTCGCTGCCCACCCCGAGGTCAAGTGGAACTATAAAGGTAAGCGCGGCCTCTTGATTTCTCCTTCTTTGCATTTCTACCTTGATTTTCTTGTCTTTTTCATTCATGGTCTGGCGTCTCTGACGTCTGGAAGATATCGCCGAGCACTTTGGGTCCGACATGACGGAGTATGCGGCTCAACACCGCTTCCGCACCCTCAAGAATCACTCAAAGATCATCAAGGATGCAGTTGCGTCGGGAATGGACTGTATTCATATCCCAGCAGATCTTCCTAAGGATGCCAAGGGTAAGACATGTTTTTGGTTGCTGTCGACTTTGTTCATGTTCTTTCGTCGCCAACCTGTCAGTCCTGATGCTAACGCCTGAATAGACATCGCCAAGTTCTTCGGCGAGTCGACTGCCGACGGCATTCAGTTCCAGTTCCGCGGCATCAAGAAGGACGCCGAGTCTCTCAAGCAGACTGCCAACAGCGGCGGTAACCCGGCCACTGCCCTGAACCTCTCTGGCGCCGGCCCTTCCAACGCTGCCTCGACCCCGCGCAAGGCCACTCCCTCGAAGCGCCTTGCCTCCGGCGGCGGCCGCTCGACTGTCAAGAAGGCAAAGCCCATCAAGCTCCAGCCGTTGAGCGACGAGGAGGATGACGAGGGTGGTGACGACGTCGATTATAACGCACTCGAGGACACCCCCTCCAAGTCGCGTGTCCGTGACCACATCCTCGACGGCCGCATCGGCAAGACCACTCCCAGTCGCCGTAGCAACACCCCCAGCCGCGCCGCTACCATCGCCGCTGCTGCCACAATCAGTCAAGTTGCTGCGGTCGACTTGACCACCTCTGACAGCGAGGTCAACACCCCTGACAACGCCCCGGCCTACGAGGCCCCGGCTCCTGTCAACTCGAAGCCCGCTTTCATGGCCCAGTCATTCGAGCAGCCGGTCGTCTCCCAGCCTGCCGTCCAGCCTGCCGCTGACGTCTTCGCGCCCCAGCACAGCTTCTCCCAGCAGACGGAGGATAGCTTCTACTTCAACCCCGAGCCCCAGGACGCCATGCCCAGCTTCGTCGTCAGCGAGATGGCCAGCTTCGACCAGGGCCTCTTTGGCAACAATTACATGGACAACAACGATGGAGAGATCTAGGCTGGCGAGGTATGGTGAGAACCAAGGATGGCGGGTGGATTCGGATTTGCTTTCCTGCCTTCTAGATTTGCTTTTATGGATTCCCCTCTCTCTCAGAATCTCGGAGGTTTGGCGTTGGGAAGTACCCCTTGGACGGGAAACACATGTACATTAGATGATTGACACGATTGACAGATAGTCAATCTCCCCACAAGGCTTGATACGTGGGAAGCATTCAACAAACTGAGATACCATGGCAATAGGCCATCATGATTTACACCCTCTGCCATTCTCATGCGTGTGATGATGCTATGCAATATGAAAAATGTAATGACGGGTATCTCCTTTTAAATTCGCTGCTGTCTACAGACTACGCCCGTCCGAGTATCCATCTCCCCCCTTTTTTTTGTTGGTTTTTGCTTCTTCTTCCGCAAAAAACACTCAAGTCTCCTTCTCGCCGCTGAGCAACTTCCACAGGGCGTCCCTCTCGACAAAGTCGTGGTGGATGATGTTAACCAGCCAGTACTCGGAGCGTATTCTCTCTAACAGGGCCTCGCTCTCACTACCCTTGCCGTAGACCTTGGCCCACTCGCCCCAGATCTTGAACGCCTCCTCGGCCCAGGCACGGAAGCTGACCTCCTCGATGATGGTCGGCGTGATGATCTCCTTGCCGGGGAAGACGCCCCACGTAACGGCGTTGGTGCTCGACTCGGTGCCCTCGAGGACGAGGCCGCCGCTTGAGTCGGACGAGACGAAGTCGCCGGCGGCGTTGGCGGCGTAGAAGCAGATGGTCTTGTCCTTGACCTCGTTCAGCCGCGCGACGAGGCCGGCCCAGTCCACCGACGGGAGGAAGAACTCGACAAAGGACTTTTGGAAGACGAAGCCGTGCTGCGGGCCCCAGCCGAAGGTCGGGTCGCGCGAGGGGATGCCGTTGACGGCGGGCTGGGAGGCGACGGTCCACCAGCCGCGGGAGTTGAGCTCGAGGAGCTCCTGCTGGATGATGTTGGACTCCGGGAGGAGCTCCTCCTCGCTCCAGGGGATGGCGTTGAGCTGGCCCTTGATGTGGCGGATGAAGAGGTTGTTGATGTCCTGGACGGTCTTGGGCGTGCCCCAGAGGCCGACGGCCTGGGTCACGGACATGTGCAGGCTGACGCCGTAGCCGTCGATCTCGCCGTAGGCCGGGGAGCGGGCGTCACCCCAGCGGCCGTTGGGGAAGTCGTCCCAGGTGGCCTCGCGGCCGAGGACGCCCTCGCCTTCTGAGATGGCGAGGGTGTTTGCGCGGGTGTTTACGGGCTCCGCGGAGAGGGAGGCGGCGGTGGTCTCGTAGGCGGGATTTGAGGCCGAGGAGACGATGACGCGGTTGTGGGGGTCGGATCCGATGGAGGAGGCGCGGCGGTTGGAGTTGGAGAGGGCGCGGGGGACGGCGGACATGGGGTTGAGGCCGTTGAGCTGGACGGTGGGCACGACGGCGTCGTCGATGATGGCGGACTCGTTGTCGTCGTCTGCGTGCTCCGGGATGAGGCCCGTCCTCTCGAGGATGAAGGAGACGGCCTTTTCGAGGTTGAGGGTGTAGAAGTGGAAGCCCTTGGGGCCGGGGGTCCTGCTCTTGACCTCCTTGACTTGCTCGACGAGCTCGCTGAGAATGTCGACGCCGACACGCTTGACCTTTTCGTCGTCGCCCTTGGCCGCGTCGAGGCGGGCCATGAGGTCATCTGGGACCTTGGCGTGGCTGAGCTTGGTGGTGCGCTTGATCATCTGGTAGCTCTGGATGGGCATGAGGCCGGGCAGGAGCGGGATGGTCTTGAAGGCGCCGCTGGGGTGCTCGCGAAGCACCCTCTCGAAGTTGTCGTAGGCCTTGATGTCGAAGAAGAGCTGGGTCATGATGAAGTCGGCGCCGGCCTGGACCTTATCGACAAGGTAGGGCAGGTCGTGCTCGAAGCTCTGGCCGAGGGGGTGGCTCTCATCAGCGTGGCCCTCGGGGTAGGCGGCAACTCCTATGCAGAAGTAATCGCCGTACTTCTTCCTGATGTACTTGACCAGGTCGATGGCCCAAACGAAGTCGTCCATGTCCTCGACATCGGAGTCCTCGGCGGTGCGGTACTCACTCTTGCGTGGGGGGTCACCTCGCAGGGCGAGAATGTTGCGGATACCGAGTGCCTTTGCGTCTTCGAGGGCCTTATCGATGAGTTTGCGGCTCATGTTGGTGCACGTCAGGTGGAGGCAGGTCGTGAGACCCAGCTCGCGCTGACAGATCTCGGCCAGCTCAAGGGACTTTTGTGAGGTTGAACCGCCGGCGCCCCAGGTCACGTTGACGAAGAGAGGGCGCAGGGCCCTTTCCATTCTGTCCAGACGGTCGCGGAGGTTGGAGAAACCCATGACGGTCTTGGGCGGGAAGAACTCGAGGGAAAAGTAGTTGGCATCTGCCGGCAGAGCGGCGATCTTGTCCGTTATCTTGTCCATCTTGAGCGAGGTAGCTCTGCGTATTCAGATATTGTTGAGGCGATAAGTGGTCAATTCGAACTTCTGGCCTTCTGCGACTCCCACGTCGGAGAAGAGAGCCCTCAGCTGAAAAATCTGGGGTCGTGTGCCGTTGATTACAGACCTCGGTGGAGGGGTAAGGCGGGGTGCTCGGCGGGTGAGTCTGAGAATTTGCCTGAGACACCTGGTAGACCAAGTGACGTGCGTAGAGACGGCAACTGAGAGACAGAAAAGATGTCTAGAGTATGACAAGCTCAACGGTGGAAGCCGCTCTGGTCTGGATAGACTTGAATGCTACCTTATTGGTCTGTTTGCGCTGTCGTCATTCCTTAGCACAAAAGGCGTATCCACGAAGATATTGAAAGACATTTGAGCAATGGCGGGGCAGTTCGCTTTAAGGAGATCGGTGCGCATACTGTGACCGCAACTTCAGATGACACATCCGCCGGGCGGTGAAGCCGGTACACAGTGTCCAAGCCAATCCCTAACGGTTTTTAGTTCTTCCGTGCTGGTTGCTGGGCTGTCCCTGGCTTTTACCTTGGAGAAAACCCCCTTTATTTACAAAAGATGGTGAAAAGGGGGAGACTAATATTTCCTGGGATCATGTCTGGCTGTATAGTTAGCCTTATCATGGTTGAGAGACGGCAGGGCCCTGCAAGCAAACACCAAGTACGATCTCGTCCGTCTGCATGGGCTGGTCCAACAGTGTGATACCCCAAGACGATTGATCCCAGGGGTGCGAGGGACAAATGACGTTCCCCTGCAGGTCCGCCCTACCCTCCGGAATTTTAGTGGCAGAGGACCCTGCAGGGATTCTGGGCGCCATTCCGAGAGCTCTCCGTTTTTGATGGAGCTCGGCTTGCAGGTGCAAACGAGGTCACCTTCCCTTCCACAAACCCCACGATAGCGTGACAGCGGCGGATGACTACAACCTCGCCGACTTCCTTTCAACACCGACGTCGTCAATTGGCCATGACACAACCGTCGCGATGCAACTGATCCACGCAAGACACATCGGCCGCGCGTGGCCTGCTCGGGCCGTAGCGACATTTGCAAAAACTGCGCGAGCTTCACCATCCTTGGCATACCGACACCCGCAGCCCTTTGCGAGCCCATGCTTGGCTGCCGCCGCCCAGAGACGAGGCCTTGTCGACCTGCCTGCTCTGGACAAGAAATGGCGCCAGCAGTGGAAGACCTCGAAGTCTGCCGCAGACGATGCAGATTCCAGCAAGCCGAGCAAATACGTCCTTCCCATGTTTCCGTACCCGTCCGGCACCTTGCACATGGGTCATTTCCGAGTCTACACGATTGCCGATGTTCTCTCCCGATACCACACAATGAAAGGTTCCCGGGTCATGCTGCCCATGGGCTGGGATGCCTTTGGGCTTCCGGCGGAGAACGCTGCCATTGAACGTGGAATTGACCCCGCCGTTTGGACCAAGAGCAACATTTCAAAGATGAAGGAGCAACTGGAAATCATGAACGGAACTTGGAACTGGGAAAGGGTTTGTTAATCAAGTTCGTTGTTCGGTTCCATGTCTGACTCGATGTCTTGCAGGAAATCGCCACCTGTGATCCCGAATTCTACAAGCACACTCAGAAGCTCTTCCTGATGATGCTCGAGCGCGGTCTCGCTTACCAAGACGAGGCCGAGGTCAATTACGACCCGGTCGATATGACAGTTCTTGCGAACGAACAAGTGGATGCCAATGGATGTTCCTGGAGATCAGGCGCTAAGGTTGAGAAACGCAAGCTGAAGCAGTGGTTCTTCCGCATCTCCGAGTTTAGAGAATCCCTGCTGAACGATTTGGAGACGCTTGCCAAGGATGAGGCTTGGCCTGAGAGAGTTCTTGCTCAGCAAAAGAACTGGTTGGGCAAGTCGACGGGCGCAGTGATCAAGTTCCCCATCCTGGCCATGGGTCATGACATCCATGCCGGCATCGAGATCTTTACTACTAGGCCTGACACCCTTTTTGGGGTTCAATATGTCGCCTTGGCTTCTACTCATCCGATTGTCGCTTCTTTGGCCAAGAGCGACCCCGAGTTGCAGGCTTTCCTGGATACTCTCCCAGGACTACCAAAGGACTCCAAGGTTGGCTACCTCCTTCCTCACGTAAGGGCTATTAATCCGCTGGCCTACCACGAGCATACCCCTGATGCCACAAAGGCATCTATCCCGGTCTATGTGGCGCCATACGTGCTTGGGGACTATGGTGAAGGAGCCGTTATGGGCGTGCCTGGCCACGATCTGCGAGACAATGCCTTCTGGAAGGAGCATCACTACGATGAACCTGTGAGGTTCGTTTTGGCGGCATCTGAAGATGAGTCGACGTCCGCAATGGTAAATGATCCGTTCGTTGAGCACGGAGTCATGACAGCAAATAGCGGTCCTTTCAAGGGCAAGTCATCCGAGGAGGCTGGCCGCATGTTGGTTGGCATCCTCGAGGCAGCTGAACTGGCGAAGCCCATTGAGAAATGGAGGCTGAGAGATTGGCTCATCAGCCGTCAGCGATACTGGGGAACCCCCATTCCGGTTATTCACTGTGGCTCCTGTGGTCCGGTCCCTGTTCCTGACGACCAGCTCCCGGTCAAACTGCCCCAAGTTGATGAACACTGGGCGAACGGAAAGCCCGGAAACCCATTGGAAAGAGCCGATGACTGGGTCAACACCAGCTGTCCCAAGTGTGGAGGCGAGGCTAAGCGGGATACTGACACTATGGACACTTTCGTCGACTCAAGTTGGTACTATGCTCGCTTTGCGGACCCTCACAATGAGAAGGAACCTTTCTCGGTTGAGGCCGCAAAGCAGATGCCTGTCGACCTGTACCTTGGCGGCGTTGAGCACGCCATCTTGCATCTGCTCTATGCCAGATTCTTCTACAAATTCCTGGCTACAACTCCTCTTTTCCCAGCCTCGGAGGAGGGCGCGGTTCACGAGCCTTTCTCCCGTCTGATCACCCAGGGCATGGTCCACGGCGAGACCTTCACCGATCCGAAGACTGGAAAGTTCCTGAAGCCGGACGAGGTTGACTTGAAGGACCGCTCCACCCCGAAGGTGATCGCCACAGGCGAGACGGCGAATGTGTCCTATGAGAAGATGTCCAAGTCCAAGTACAACGGAGTTGACCCGACGCAGTTTGTCGCCAAGCACGGCGCAGATTCCACGCGAGCCCACATGCTCTTCCAGGCGCCTGTCGACGAAGTCCTCAACTGGGACGAGAGCAAGATTAGCGGTGTCACACGATGGCTCCAGAGGTTGCATGACCATGCTGAGAAGATTCAAAAATCGACTACGGACGGCGAAGGAACTTCTGTCAAGGTGTATCTTGAGGAGCGCTCAAAGAACTTGGGATCTTTGAGTCCTCGCGAGCTGGCCGCTTGGGATGCGGACATCCACATCTGGAGAGCTGTCCAAGGAACAATTGACTCTGTCACACAATCTTACGAGACGGTCTTCTCTTTGAATACAGTCATTTCGGATCTCATGGGTTTGACCAAGACTCTGCTCGACAACACGGGTGCAAGCCCGCTGATCCAGAGAGAGTCACTGTCTACACTCCTGCAGTTGACGGCGCCTGTCACACCCGCCTTTGCGGAAGAATGCTGGAGCATCCTGCACCCTGATGCTGGCTCTATCTTCCGGTCGTCTTTCCCCGTGAAGAACGACACCGAGTCGTTGCTGACACCCCGTAAGCAGCCCGTGGCTATCCAGATTAACGGCAAGCTACGTGGTGTCGCGGATATTCCCTCCCCTCCGTCTGACCTAGAGGGTGATGCGTTGAAGGACTGGATGTTGGCGGAAGTTTTGAAGTCTGATGAGGGCAAGGCCAAGTTCTCGAGCGGCCCGCTTGACATCACGTCCCCAAAAAGGGTCATTGTCGCTCGGGGTGGCAAGACGATGAACTTTGTAGTCTAGAGGTGTAAAGATATGATACCCGGCGCTTGTAAAACATAGAAATACAGTAAAACATCACTCCCAGATCTCGTTGGCATGAAATGGTGACTTGATGTGTGAAACCGACTAGCATTCGGTCGGTGCCTTACCTCATGTGAATATTACTTGTTGCAAGTCGAGGAATCAAACGCCCCCATATTATCATCGAAATTTCATCCATAGGACCGGGTTCTCTGTAAACAAGAAAGTCGAGGTAAAAAAGTATTTTGTCTTCGGTCTTTACTGTCGGACCACAAAGCTGTCTGTCGCCCAAAATGTCTACATTCTAGACTCTATCTCTTCCGCAGGCTCTCCCTTCCCAATATTCATGTCTATAATCCTCTATGCGCCGTGTTTCGTAATCGTCTATCGTCCATCTACGTCATTCCTCATAAGATCTTTGTAACAGCTAGCTCACCCTCTCCACCCTCAACTTCCAAGAATGACCCCGTCTCCAGCTTCTTCTTCCACTTTGCGCTCTCGTAGCGTCCCAGGATCATCGTCATGCGCAGCAACGCGCCCTCGCTCGAGGCGTGCTCAGCCCCGCCCTCGGAAATGGGCGTAAACGTCCACCTTCCAAAGGCCCAGTTGAGAATGTACCGCCCCTGCGGGTGCGGCGGCGTGGGAGCGGCATCGTCCTCGTCGGAGCCCCTCACCGTGGACGACGCCGTCAGCACAGCCTTGATGCGGTACACCTCCTCCTTGGGCGCCGCGCGCAGCAGGTCCTGCAGCTTCTCGGAGTTGACCGCCGCGCCCTTGGGGCCCTTCAGCTCCACCGAGAGCACCTCGACCTCCGTCTGGTGGTCGTGCGCGTGCTTCTCCCCGTTGTGCTCGTGGTCGTGGTCCTTGGCCGTCGCGCCGTCCTCCGTCAGCCCCTGCGCCAGGCCGCCGTCGACGCCGAAGACGAGGTCGGCCCCGACCCAGCCCTTGCGGCTCTTGACCCACGGTATCTCGATCTCGAGGTCGCCGACGCGGTCGAGGACCTCGTCGAAGCGGTCCTCGGAGCAGAGCTCCCACTTGTTGAAGACGATGAGGTCGGTGTACTTTGCCTGGATGCGCGCGGTGTAGCTCGTGTCCTCGTAGCCCTTCCAGTTCTCGGTGTCGATGACGCTGATGACGCCGTCGAGGACGTAGTTGCCGGTCTCGCGGGCGAGGCGGTTGACCTCGAGGGCGAGGGTGGCGGGGAAGGCGGAGCCCGAGGTCTCGACGACGATGCGGTCCGGGCGGACGGTGGCGTGCAGCTCCTCGAGGGCGGTGCTGAGCTGGCCGACGAGGTTGCAGCAGATGCAGCCGTTGAGCAGCTCCTGCACGCCCGAGATGGCGTTGGAGGACGCGAGCTGGGAGTCGACGGCCAGGTCGCCGAACTCGTTCTTGAGGAGGGCGAGCTTGTAGTCCGGGTTCTGGGCCTTGAGCTGCGGGAGGAGGTTGAGGATTAGCGTCGTCTTGCCGGAGCCGAGGAACCCGGTGATGATTGTGATTGGGATGGGAGCCATCTTTAGGGAGCGTGGTTGCGCTGTCGCAAAAGTCAAAAGAAAAGGTCCCAAGTGGGTAGGTTGAGATGAACCGTCAGATCACCATTGAAGAAAATGCCGCCGCGAAAGGGACCGGGCCACTCGAGCGGAATGGAGGGGCAGAAGACCGATAAGAAGCCGATAAGAGCCGATAAGGAAGCTTCCAGCGACGTAATAAGGTTATCTTAGCGGGACAGCCAAGGGGACTGCAGTGCCGAGCTAGGCGGTTTGACGTCATTGGCCCCAGATTGCGGAGGCGGCCTTCCTACCTCACACCATGCGCCGCACCTGTTTTCCTGGCTGTGGCACAACGCAGAACCAAGCAAGCTGGGCTACCTAACGGATACCTAGTAGTGCTAGCATAGACGGACGGCAAGAAAGCTCCGAGTGCTAAGTAAAGGCCCAGTCCAGCCCCAGGATCGAAGGCATCGGTCCCCATCAAACCAAGCACGACAGGCCAAGCTGCAAGCCCACCCGCCCAGACTTATGATCACATAGCTCGGCACCGGGACGCGCGTTTATGGTAGCGTCTCTCTGTGCCCCCCGTCACCCACGTTGTTGCATCACCGTCCGTCACCCTATCAGGCTTACCTATTTAGTAGAAGCAGCCCTTCTCACCCCGCGCACCCTCCCAGTCCCCCAGCCCTGCCAGGCGTATTCTTTCCTCCTTATTTCCTGCCCATCGACCCAATTCTTCGCTCTTAGCCTCTTTGATGCTTGTTGCTCCGCCACGTTAACGAAAACTCAATTGCGACGCCTGCTACTTTTGTAAACCTGGTCCGAAAACTGTCTCTACCGTCCCTCCTACCTCGCGAAATCCTTCCCATCCGTATCCAGAAGCTCCATCAATAGCTGACCCAGCCTTACCGACGACGACGACGACGACTGGCACGCGACCTCCCCCTTCCTCCCTCACCCACCTTACCGTCCGTCCACCTTGTTACCATGTCCGCCCAGCCTAATACCAAGTTCGCTCCCGCCCCCAAAACGACGGTCGAAGGCCGCGAGATGAGCTTCAAGGAGCAGCTGGACCAAGCGGCGCACGACGCGCGAGAACCCGACGAGCCGCCGAAGCAGAACCCGATCATCGAGAAAGGTAGGTGCATCACACACAAACCAGAATCCGGCATCATCGTCACGACACTCTGTCCCCTCTGTCTCTGCCTCTGCCCAATCCTCATACAGCATCCACCACAGCCACGAACACAACAAATCCTTGTTTTCTTTTGTCCGGTACGGTATAGGCTCATGCAGACATTCCACAAAAGTGACACAGTACATTCCAGCCGCCGCCAAGGTCCTCGGCAACCCGCCAGAGGACAAGGAGGAAAAGATCTCGCGCCCGGGCATCCCTGGCCCGCCGGAACGACCGTACAACGACGCACAGGTGGAGGAGTTCATCCGGCAGCAGCACCGCAGCAAGGGAGAGGACGGCGTGCTGGAATGAAGAAGAGAACGGAACAAGATCCTTTTTTGTTTTGCAGAGCAGGCTGGATGAATCAGGGGAATCTCGTTTGGCGTTTTGTTTTTTGTTCTTTTTGGGAGATTTCCCCACCCTCACACTCGCAAGGAGGACACTTTGACCAGACCGAGGGAAGGAACCAAAGTCATGGCCCTCCCTGACGCCATCCCATCCGTCGTCATCTCAGAAGCTCTTGGCGACAGGTGAGGCTCAAAGCGCGGACGAACGCCCTTCTTGCACACGCATCCTTCATGAGAAATGACACAAACACCCAGCACGTACTCTCCCAATATCACAAGAGATGGTTCGTTAGCACACAGCAGGAGTAGATCAAACAGAAAAGCACCCTAAGAGACCTGTATTCGTACTCAATCTAAAATCGTTCAATTGATGAAAACGCGACACCCGAGGGTCCCATTGTCCCACCTATGTCCAACTCCGCTTGGTTGGGGCAGAATCCGTAGTACTGCCACCAAATGCCGCCAATTAGTAACAGAAAACAACTTGTGCGAAAACGTTCAGGAAGGATAAAACGAAGTCTTTCTATTTTTCTCCATGCGAGCGAGAAAAAATTGAAGAACAAAGGAAGAGCAAGCAACGTCCCCTAATCGTATGCCCAGGTACATGCTTCATTCCCTCCCCCTTTTATGATCTTGTCTTTGGTCGTGAAGGAATTAGATTAGTCGTGGAATGTGTGAGAGAGAGAGGTGGCGGAACTTAAGCAAAGACGGTGAAGCCGGCGGCCATTGCGATACCGCAAAGGAGCCCGAGGCTCTGCTTGAGGGACGGTGCCGATGCGACGACGACGGTTGAGGGCTTGCCGGTGCCGGGAGCGGTGGGGTTGGCGCCGGGAGCACCGCCGGGAGCACCGCCAGCGGGGGCGGAGGCGCCGGGCTGTTGGCCGGCGCCGGATTGGCCAGCACCAGGACCAGTACCAGGGGCGCCGCCGGGGGTACCAGGGGTAGCGGGACCGCCACCGGGAGCAGCAGAGGCGCCGGGGCCAGCGGGACCACCACCGGGAGCAGCAGAGGCGCCGGGGCCAGCGGGGCCACCGCCGGGAGCAACAGAGGCGCCGGGACCAGCGGGGCCGCCACCGGGAGCACCAGAGGCACCGGGGGCAGCGGGGAGGACGCTGTAGTCGCCGTAGCTGCCATAGACACCGTAGCCGGGGGCGGAGCCACCAGTACCAGTCTGGCCAGGGGCGCCGCCGGGGGTACCAGGGGTAGCGGGACCGCCACCGGGAGCAGCAGAGGCGCCGGGGCCAGCGGGACCACCACCGGGAGCAGCAGAGGCGCCGGGGCCAGCGGGGCCACCGCCGGGAGCAACAGAGGCGCCGGGACCAGCGGGGCCGCCACCGGGAGCACCAGAGGCACCGGGGGCAGCGGGGAGGACGCTGTAGTCGCCGTAGCTGCCATAGACACCGTAGCCGGGGGCGGAGCCACCAGTACCAGTCTGGCCAGGGGCGCCGCCGGGGACACCAGGGGCACCAGGGGCACCGGGAGCACCAGGGGCACCGGGAGCGCCAGGAGCGCCAGGAGCGCCAGGAGCACCAGAAGCACCAGGGCCAGCAGGGCCACCGCCGGGAGCACCAGAGGCACCGGGACCAGCGGGGCCGCCACCGGGAGCACCAGAGGCGCCGGGGCCAGCAGGGCCGCCGGGGCCGCCCTGCTGCTGGTCGCCGGTGCCGTAGGAGCCGTAGCCGCCGTAGACGCCGTAGGGAGCGGCGGTGATGACCGGCATGTTGTTGGCGGTGACACCGTTACCGTTGATGACGACTCCGCCGGTCATGGACGGGGCCGGGCAGATGATGGGGATGGTCTTCTGGGCGCAGGGCTCGCAGTAGACGGTGGTGGGGACGAAGCATGGGGGGATGTCGTGGGTCTTGTACTCCCACGGGTAGCCGGAGCACACCTCGGTGATGGTGTAGGTGGCAGTCCATGAGGTGCTCGGGTTGGCGGCGAGGGCGGTGGTGGTGTACACGGTGGTGTAGACGTTGCTGGTCACCGTCACGGTGGCCGGGATGGGGTCACAAGTGACAAAGGCGGAGCTGGTGAGTTGGCCGACACTTTTGGAAGAGGTATTAGTATATGTGATGGGAGTTCGTGAAGAAGAGTGACGACAAACCTCATTTTTGCGGTTGTTCCTGTACGAGCTCTGGGAAGTTGTCTGTTGGATTGGCAGGGGTGTTTGAGGCGTGAGGATTAGGTTGCTGAGCGAGAGGAGAGCGGGATTGAGCTGTACGAAACGAGCGACAGACAGGATATCCTGCGAGGGGAACGAATGTGAGGGGACAGAGTCCAACGAGTGTACTGGGTGGGCGAGAGGGAGTTCTTCGGCGGGCGGAAGACCTGGGGGGGTTGAGAGAACTGGGGAGGAGAGAACTAATCCGAGAGATGGGCAGGATGATGCTCGGCTTGCCTCGTCTTATAGAGAAGACAGACAGCGAAGGGCAATGTTGCCGGCATAGGGCGAGGCGCCCAACACTCGGGAGCCTGGGCCCCTGGGTGACTGTCCTCATCGTATGAAAGCAAGCAGAGGGAGGGAATGGGGGGACATTGCGATGCATTCCTCAGTCCGGGGGCGGACGGGACAATGGGAGATGATGGGTCCAGAGGGGCGACATTGGGGTACTGGGAGAGCGGTGCTTGGGAGATGTGAGTGATATGTTTTCACATTTGAACATGGACGTTGGAGGAGGCAGGTCAGTCAACGACAGCAAGAAGAAAGACTCCATCTTCAGATACTGCATCTCGAGCGAGTTGAAGAAGGTTCGACACACATCACCACCATGGCGGCGGCAGGTCCAACAGGAAAACGGGCAGGCAGGTGCCGGGTGAGACTGGACGGTGCGGTGCCTTGGACCTGACGCGGAGCTGCGTGCTTGGAGCAACGGCGCAAGAATGTACTCAGGGGCCAAGACATGTGGCATCGTTGCAACCTCAACGACAGGGCCGTCCGCTCCCGGAAGGGACAAGCAACTCGAGACACGTGCAAATTCGGGAATAGCAGTCTAGAACCCAACCGTTCTATGGCTCATCAGTCAAGCCCCAGGCTTGCCCATTCGCAGTGGTCGAGAGCTTAGCTGCGCAACTGCCGTGCAGACGGACGACGAATGGATCCAGAGGAGAGGGTAGCGGGTCGGGTCACTTGCTCCCTTCCCTTAGCTGACCTCAGCGACGATCGCATCTCCACAAGGCGACAGCTTCCCGCGGCGGAAAATATGCTGCATGTCCCCAGGCGGATTGAACAACAGCTTGAGCATGAGAGGAGACAAGCCCGCAGATCTAGTCCAGGCTTCTTGCGTAACTTGGCATCAGTCCTGGTCGGGCAAGGTCAGGATCGAGACATTTCCACTCTCGTCACCCATTCACCGGGAAGGTGTCACAAACGATGTTCATAACGCGAGAGCGCCTCCTCATCACCCGTCCATAGCTCAGCCTCAGCTAAGCCGAGGAGAGCTCAATCCGCCTGGATCAGGTTTCGCTCAGTCCGTCATTTCATATGCACAAGCGTCGGCTTTTTAAAGAGACATTAAAAAAACTTCAGCATGCTCGAAAGCATGTCCCCCATCAACAGCATTTCTCACCCATCGCCCGAGAGGGCCAGGGGAAAAACTTCCTATAATCAAGGGTTTCAATCTGCAGAGCATTCCCTCCGGAGAGGGAAAGGCAACTCGACACCGTGGAGCTACTTGGTGCTGGTCGTGGCAGCTCTGGGTATACTTTTTGATCTAAGGAAAGAAGAAGAAGAAGAAAGGTCGAAAGAATTTTCGCAGCGCGCCGCCATTTTGAAGCTCGAGGAATTTGGCGCTAGTCCGCCTTCAGATGGGACCCACCTAGCGGACGGCTTGAGGCACCTTAGGTCGTTGCACGTGACTGAACGCACTGCCCAAGGTAGGTACGTACCTTTTGATTCTCAAGTAGCGCCCATTCCTCTCCGCCTGCTTTTGGCCGTTTACAGTTCACCACGCCAACACCACGTTGGGAGCCAGAATGCTCATCATGAAATTAATAATATTCAGCGCGGTCCAGTTGAGAACATGTGGTAATTAAGATCGTTCCAAACGAATTCGCCTCCTTCCCTCCCCGAATCGCCACGCAAAAGAACCCAGGTCCCAGGAGAAAAGCAACATTGGGACGGGACAGCCAGCCCTACTGCCAGGACAACCAACAAGCGCCGGAAACTCCAAACATGCGTCGTCTTCGTCTACCCATCAATCCGGGGCTCTCCTCTCTCCACCGCGCTCTTTCTTTATGTTCTAAAGCCGCTCACCAGTTCTTGGCCTGCAGCGTCCGCTTTCCCTCGACAAGCTGCTTGGCGTAGTCGGTGCCGATGTACCGACCCTTGAACAGCCAGATGGCGATGCTGGGCAGCTTCCACGTGCCCATCTGCCCCGTCGCCCTGCTGCGGCCGATGGTGATGCCCGCGAGGACCTTGGGGTCCGCGACGTAGTCCGCCGGCCTCGCCGCGCCGGTGAAGTGCGCCTGGATGCTCTTGACGACGTGCTGCGTCTGCAGGTCTGCGATGCGGCCGTACTCGCCTTCCAGGTTGCCGACGTCGCCGACGACAAAGATGTTGTCGTGTCCCGGCGCGCGCAGGCTGGCGTCCTGGTTGACGTGGCCCGTTGCATCCAGCATGTTGGTTGGCAGGAAGGAGCTGTTGGGGATCGAGCCGACGGTGGGCACGTACGCGTCAGTCGTCATGGTCGTCTTCTTGCCGTCCTTGGTCGTAAGCTCGAGCGTCTTTTGCCCGTTGGCCTCGGTCTTGACCGCGGTGACCTTGGTTTCGGGGATCGGCTTCACCTTGAGCTTGACGAGCTCGTTGAGTGCCGCCTTGCGGACGTTGTCGACAAACGGGGGGCTGAGCGGCAGCGTGTCGTTGTAGATGAAGTAGACGTCCTTGCCGCCCTTCTGGGCGTACTCGAAGCCGATCTCGCCGGCCGTCTCCGCGCCTGTGACGCCGCCGCCGGCGACGACGATGCTCTTGGCGTCCGCGAGCTGCTGACGCACGCCGTGCAGCGCCTTCTTCGTCTCCTCAGTGGTGCCGACCTCCTTCCACGGCATGGCCTCTTTGGCGCGGGTGCCGGTGGCGATGACGATGGCGTCGTAGGGGATGGTGCGGCGGGAGCCGTCGTTGAGGGCGATGACGACGTTGTTCTTGTCGTCGTTAAGGGTCTCGGCCTTGCCGAGAACGAGCTCCCAGCGCTCCTTGGGATACTGGGCCAGCTCGGGCTCGATGGGGTAGAAGAGGACGTCGTCGCCGAACTGGCCGGGGACGACGCCTCGGACGGAAGCCATGTTCCAGTAGCTGTGGTGCGTGTGTGAGTGTGCTGCATGTGCATGTGTGTATGAAACGGCGTCTCTCTTACTGCTCAGCATTTGGCGTCACCAAAATGACCTTCATATCCTTGACCTGGGCGGCCGTGTGCTTGATAGCGTGATGCGCCACAGGCAGGCCAGACAGGCCGGCGCCAAGAACGACGAGAGTAGGCATCTTCCGCTTTCTAGTTAAAAATTCTATAACCTCGAACGAAGAAAGAATAGATGGCTTTCTAGGTAGTGTAGGATTCTGTAATATCGAACCAAAAAAAAAAAAAAAAAAAAAAAAAAAAAAAAAAAAAAAGAGCTCGCGCGTTGAGGTGTTGGTTCAGAGGAGTCGACCAGAGGGAGGGAGCTCCAACGGGAAGCAAGCTGCAGTTGCTGGTCCTTGCTTTAAAGGGTTGCTGGGAAGGTGCTCGTTTAGGTTTCCGATACGTTTCGAAACGCCGCTCCGGAGTTGCGTGCCGTTGTGTGTTGCGAACTTGCCGAACTCCTGTCCAGCTTCAGGGAGGGATATGCAACACCTTTATAAGAGATTGAGGGGAGGAAAAAAAGAGACCAAATCCAGCAAGACGGACCAAGAGTAAGTTATCCCGTGAGGAATCGGATTGCAAATGCGAGATCCTAGCCTTTTGGGTGGCATCACTAAGCCGCAAGGAATAGCAGCTTTCAAATTCCCAAAGAACAAAAAACATGTTGCCCCGATTATTTTTCTACAACTATGGATACCTAATTGTCTCCGAATGTTATCAAAAGGGACCTGAGCGCACGGCGCAATGCGGCGCGGATACATTTTCGCAGCCTGCGCGGCGCAACATGCTCCCGTGCTGCTGTGTCTTTTGTGCCGTTTCGCAGGGGTTCAGGCGTGACCCGCCCCCGGTCGTGTGGTCACCTTGTCTGTGTTTGCCGTGTGGCTATGGGGGGCTTCGCAAGTTCAGGATGATTGATGAAGTGGAAGAATGGGTAAGGCTTGAGTGTTTGCACATTACGAATACAAGCGCAGCCGCTCGGGTTGTGATTCATTACCTTAGTCAGAAGACAGCGTCAGAAGAGAATCCGTGATGGAGCGCAGAGATGTCGAATGCAGTCGGAAGATGCTTAGAAAAAAAAGAAAAAGCATCCGCCGCTAGGGCCCGTTCGGGGACGGCGGTTATGCTAATCTACGGACTCCTCCCGGCCTCTAGAAAGCTGAGAGCAAGACGGACAAAAGAGAGTCGTGAGTGAGTGGGCGCGCGCGCGGGAGTCAATCGAACTGCCCTGGCGGGTGGCTTTTGCGGAGCCCGGCGGTGAACGGCAAGTCGTGACGAGGACCACCTGATTGGGGGAAGGGCGTGACGAAGGACACGTGATCTGTAGCAGCCATCCCGCGCGGCGGCGGGCTTCGGGGGCTTGCGAGCCGCCCGTCTCGGGTATCTTGCAGCTCGTCAAGGGGCCCAGATTCCTCCCGAGGCGGAGACGATGACCCGTTGCCGCCGGTGGAACTCCATCCCGTGGATACACAATCTTCTTGGCGTACACTTATCCTCGAACTCAATTAACACGGACAGATCCAGACTCCCACGTCGCTGAACGTCAACTGACCCGCACACAACACACGCACATCATGGTTCGGTGCCGCGTATGAACTGTCGCATTGGCATGCTCCTCTACTTATATACTACATTTCGCATCCCACACACGCAGCTCCCCCTCACAAAAGCGGCAGCCAGGAGAAAAAGAAAAAGAAAGTTATGTTCTTCTGGCCTCCCCCCACTTAACAGAATGAACTCCTCCCATCGTCCCCTTTTTATACCCGTATGTGCAGAGCGGGCGGGAATCACAACCAGACGAACAGCGTACCGACAGCGCACAGGCACACGGCCATGAGGTTCAGGCCGGGGACGGACGCGGCCGCCTTCATCGGGTTCGAGGGCTGAGCGCCGGTCGGCGGGTTCGAGGCCATGCCGGGCATGGGCATCGTCATACCGGGGGTCATGCTCATGCCTGGCATCGGCGCCATACCAGGGTTCGCGCCGGGCGTAGTCGGGGTGGTCGGGGGAGGCATCGAGGGAGGCGCCGCGCCACCGCCGCCGGGCATGGGCATGTTGCCAGGCATGGTTCCGGAGCCGGTGCCGTTTCCGCGCGAAGGGCCGGTGCCCATTCCCGTGCCCGCGCCGACGGGGCCGGCGTTGGTGACGCGGAAGAAGTTGCCCGCGACGACCTTGTCCTGCAGACCGGCGGCCATGAGGGCGTTCATGGGGTTGAAGTCGCGGCGGTTCTGGGCGGCGCCCGAGAGCGCCATGAGGCCCTGCTGGGAGATCTGGGTGTGGTCGACGGCGACAAAGGTGTAGCGGTGGCTGAGGGGCTCTCGCGCGGGCGGGTTGGGGCCGAAGTAGGGCGCAAGGGCGGCGGCGTTCATCTTGTTCTGCATCACGAAGACGGTCTTGGTGCCCGCGGTCGTGTTGAGGATCGTCGGGGTGTCGGCGGACGTGAAGCCCGTCTGCATCCAGTGGAGGAGCGTGCCCGTCTTCGGGGGCTGGTTGGTCGGGACGTCAATGTCCACCATCATCACGGCGTACTGGCCCTGCAGCTTCTGCTCGGTCGCGATCGTGGGGACATTTTGGCTAGCTGATGTTTTGTTAGGGTTCGGTTTCCCTGCGCGTCGTCTACACCTCCTTCTTCTCTTGATGTCTGTAGGGGGGCCAACACTCACAATCCCTAGGGAGGTTCACGCCGTCCACCGCCGAAATGCCTTGGAAGGAGACGATTAGGGGAGTGTTGGAGGCGGGCATGAAGCCCATGGGCGTAGCGGCCGACGTCAACGTCGCCGCCGCCAGGACGGCAATAGCCTTGGAAAACATTATTAAAAAATAATCTCGAAGGAGCGGATAGGTAAATTTGTTTTCTCTCGCTGCTGGTGAGTTAAGGGATCACTAAGGAAGGAATGAAAAGAAAGGAAATAACAAGACTACCGGGCTCAACCACAACGTCGTTTAACAGAGAAGGGAAAAGAGTTTCGTGCACGCCAAATGGGTGGGTGAGGCGCCGGCGTAGACATTATTTAGGGCGAACACATCGCCTTTCTTCGTCGCCTCACCCATACAGAGACACACCACACACACACACACTCGCCAAAGTCTTTGGAGGTGGTGGCCATCCCGCGGAGCGGAAACATTCAAGAGCCAAGATGAAACGCTGTCTCAGCAATCTTGTTACAACACGCAGGCCACGCTGCTGCATCAAGCAAGCATTGACCGCGATCACACTCTCTTGCTCTCGGGAGATGTGCGTCGATGGGCGGGGAAGTGTGTACCTGGAAATTATGCAGGGTCATCCTTATTTGAACGTGAGAGCACGGCCTGTGAGTGTTTTCTGCGATGTCGCAGGGCTGCACCGTCGAGCATGTTTGCCGTCTTGTTGCTTCCCAAAGTGCGCAGTAAGTTTGATTTGGACTTCCTGTCCGCACATTAGTATTCAGCGTTAATCCGCTCGCAATTGCTAGACGTGATGTAAGCCTCCCCCGACTAACTCTCAGTTGACATGATTGATTATTACCGCTCACTCTGCCATATTTTGTAAGAATACTCGACGATTATCTGGGTGGCCTTCTCAGTCTTTGCCCGAGATGGGATGTTTGTGCGACGCCGGCATGGTTCCAGAGTCCCTCCGGGGTCTGTGGGTTTGTGATGCGCCTTACATCTTTAATTGCGACTCTGTAGTGGCCGTTGCGCCGGGAGCCAATCACGTTCTTCTGGGACGAACTCGATCTTCGCCAGGTTAATTGAGGTTGATTCCATGATATGACATAAGTCACCAGACCGCGGTTCTTCGACCCCCCGAACGACGGTCCAGTTATTCCCCCGGTCTTGGCAATATGTGTTAGCAATAACTCGGGCACTGCCGGTCGTCCAGCTGGGAAAACCATGGCGGCTGCACTTAGTATTGCTGGCACAACCCCGCCACGAGTAGCAGGTTTGCAGAGAAGCATGAAACATCGGCCTTTTGTTTCCGATACTCGGCACCCGGAGTATGCTGGTGCTCTCGCCAATGGGCTTCCGTGAGGTTCAGGTCGAAAATGGACGCCATCTGAATTTTGCCACGAGGCCGCTCTTTAAGTAACCGACTGGAGGAATTGTTCCTAAAGGATGGGTGTAATTCCCACTGGATATCCGGCTCGTTGCGAAGCCACACTGGTTCTTGGACGCGACCCGAGGAGACGGCGGAATGGGCGAAATAGGCCCGTTCAGTGGTGTTTGGCAAAACCAGACGAAAGCGAGGCACGACCGTTTTTCCGCACCCGCGTGAGGGAAGGGTCTCGACCGAATTGCATGATTCGCGAGCCTGAATCGCCAAGGCAAGGTTTGCTGACCTCACCCAAGGAGCGCAGCACGGCGTTGTGGAAGACCGGACCGGACCAATTCGTCTGGGTGCGTCTTGGCAAGCATTGAGAAATGCCTCGTAGATCTGCAAAAGCCGCACTGAGTGTTCGTCAAGGTTGCGGGCATTTCCCAATCGAACTGGTTCGTAGAATCGTCCATTGTGGCATCACGAACCGTCTCGTTTGTGGGTGCATCCAGTTGGCGGTCTGCCAGCCGACTGATCGACGCTGACAACACCCAGATGGAGACTCGCCGCCCGGAGACTGATGCATCCATGGCCTTCCTCCTCCGGACGGCCAAAAGTGGCTTTGAGGGATAAAGACAGATGGCAGAATGCGAGAACCCTGCGAGGTCTTGGTCGAGACCGTCAACAAGGGCAAGGGACATACATTTACCACCAAAAGATCTTCGTTCGGGCGCACCTCGAGAGTCCCTCCAAGTATCAACCCCGCCTCTGGACGATTATGTCAGTGGGGTTCAACCGGAGGATCGACAGAGATCAGCCTTTGGTTATCGTGCTCGCAGACCGTGAGACAAGGGTCCTGCTGTGAAATCAGACGAGGACTGCAGTAGTTGATCGTCAGTACTCCTCATACTGCCCGCCACAGAAACAAGCCGTCTGCCTCCTCGAGATTTGTTGTGGGATTTGCTCTCGGCGAGGTGCATCTGAACACTCGGATATCTGTTCCAAAGGGTGCAAATGAGAGATAAGGAACATCTCATCTAGAACAAGGTTCTGAGATTTGGTGTCAGGTCCGAAAGGCGAGGTTTCATCTGAATCCGTCGGCCATTGTGAGGTCGGCGGGACATTTCAAAGTGTGTGTGGCAGTCGGAGGGGGAGGGCCCGGCAAGGTCTTGCGAAAGAGAAGGTGACGGTATGCTCGCTTTCGTGAAAGGGATTACCTAGGGGGCTCTTGCTTCGAGGAGTGATTAGACTTTATGCCTGCTTTGGCAAGAGGGTTGTCTTGACGAGCACACGAAGCGCTTTCTCAAGAATCACTACGATAGGCTTTCGTGGCTTTTGAAGCGCTCCCTCGCCACGTTGTCATCGTGGCTGGTACCCCTCCGTCGATATCAGTAGCACTAGCACTGGAAGCTTCAGGAGGGATCAGGCATCCGGACGAGGTCCCACCCGGCCCTCGGAAGTCCGGCCGGGTTGAATCCCATTAGGTCCGTGGCCTCGGGCATCTTTGCATCGTTCTTCTTCACCAACCTCCCGGATAGGTATCGGGTCCAACGCCGATGAGCCGCTGCCACGGCATGACGTCTGTCTTGCGATATTCCACAGACAATCGACTCCAATGTTCCAACGGGTTATTTATATATGTATAAGCGGAAGCTCGTGGAATTCATATGCACAGGTGTGCGGAGTCCACATCTTGCCGCATCCTCGGAAAATCGCTAACCAGATGATGTATCTTCATCTTCCGAGATTGGCAGATGCTCCAAGCCGTGGAGTAATCGTTCGCTCATGCACGTATTTTTGTTCCAGTTAGGGACCTCATTAACGGCAGATGGATTTCGGTAAACATCTCATGGTTGTGAGCAGCCAGTATCACATCGTTCCTGCGTGTGTTACCCTTCTGCTGAGTCCATATCCGTTTCTATTGATACGAAAGATCAAAGGACTGGAATCTGAACGTGTCGTTTTATCAAAAACTCGGCCTCGTGCCCGTGCAGTTGATTCGGATTAGGACTTGTGAGTCGCCTGCTTGCGCCTTATAATAGAATCGTAAGGCAAGAGCTATGTTTTCAAATCGAATTGCTTGAATATGCTAGGGCTTATTTGAAATTGTGTAGATAGAGGTCCGAATTCTATGTTGAGAGATCATTTCAGCTTGGAACCACGCCAGAGGCAAATGGGCAGAGCCGCGGGAAGGCTAGGTTAATCTCCAGCCAGCGAACTTTGTCGCTTGTCATCATCAGGCGGACTACCACTCGTAGCTTTTACTTACGTAGTAGCTATGTAACTGTTGTTATTATTATTTTCGTCGTGGTTGTCGTGGTTGTCGTGGTTGTCGTCGTCTTCATCGTCTTCATCGTCTTCGTCATCGTTATGTCGGCTGGAAGTATCCGCCCGGATAGCAAAAGTCATACTGACTCCCCTAAACACAATGCTGGCCACGTCCCTGCGACTCTACCGCGATTCGTGCCTCCAACAAAGAGAAACAACTGTTTTTGTGTTCGTGTAGTAAAGTGAAGATAGCTGAAGGAAGGAAGCCACGAGAGACGTACTGTTCGGATACAAGACAAACGGAGAGCAGCAACCCAGAAAGGATGCGGATTCGGATGACTAGCCTCCTACCCACTCTCCCCAAGGTATAACTGGAGAATGCATGTCATAAGAGTACTTGAGATGTAGTAACAGTAACCTCTCATCAAGCAGATTCCAGGCTTCTCTGAATGTTAATCTTCGAAGAGGGCATGTTTCCCAGAACACTGGACCTCTCACCTGGAGGTTTCTTGACGTATCCCGCGTGTGCTTTACGGGACGCTAGACCGGCGCACAGTGGAACGTCATATGTGCTCCAATCAACCCCAGTATTTCCACGGGTGCCTCATATCTCTCGATTCTCGTCACGGCTGATGCTGCTGGATATCTCAATGCTCATGCGAGCGGTGGGAGCTCACAATCGACTGATGTCGAGGCGAATTGCTACGCAGACACCATGATGCTCTCAGACTTCGATAGACGTCGTTGAGAGGACACTGACGTCTGTCAGACCGCTACCGCCCCGTAACCGCTGATGCTCTCCGGGCCCTGAGGAAAGGGTCGTGCCACCGGGGAACGGGGTCGGCGGCGCAAATGACGGAGGGTGATCATCAGAGGGTTCGCCACAGGCCAATCACTGTCTACAAGGGTTCCGGTATCGAGATTTTCACCGTCGGGCCTCGAGTCATCAGGCGGACGCAGATTGGTGTCGGCGGAGAGTGACCTACTGAGTTGGACGTCGGTGTTTCGGCGTGGGTCTAATGCCATTCTGTCAATACACGGCCCAAGGCCCGGAACTTTCGTGTTGGCTCGAAGCACACATAGCTAGTGAGAACCACCAGATCTCGTCAGATTTGGTGACGACGAACGAAACAGCCAGCCGGGACCGCAATGCGAATACAAGGGTTGAATCCATAAGAGCTCGTGTGTGCATTGAGGCAGCTGACGGTTCTGGTGGGAACGATGTAGGATAACATCATTCATGACGTTCCAACAGCACTTGCCTCCTAACCCCCCCTCTTCGGATCTTCAGAGGCTCCCACAACACGGGCCACATCGCAGAGCAAGCGAGAGACCGATGTCATTGTGCTGGGCCATTCGTTCATAGCAGCCGTTGAGAAACGCGAGCGGCTCCTACCGTGGCCCTACCGTTGGCCGCAAGAAGAATTGACGACATGGAGGCGAAATGCAATGATTAAAGATTGCTTTGTTAGTTTCGCTAGGCTGATAATGCCAGGGGTTGGAGCTGGTTGGCGATGCGGTCACAGACGCCCATCGCCCTTTCTTCGGTCTAGATGCGCAACATGGGATGTCTGGGGAAGAGAGTGATGCTTTGCTCTTTGGGACATGGTGTCACTGTTGAGATGAGGTGAGGCATGTCGTCATCACGTGTGATGCTGGGCGGTCCCCAAGTCTAACCGCAGCAGCTCCCACCAGCGCAGCGCGTCCGCAAGAATGCGTGAGCCTCTTTTTGGTTCGGGCCAGACGAGACGTATAGGTCGGGGGTATGAATCCTTGGCGCACCCTGATTGCCTGCCTGCCTGTCTGCCTGCCCCCCAACTCGAGGCTGAGGCGATTCTGCGCATTAGAATGTGGGCTGGAGTGATGCAGGTGGCGGGCAGCTGCTTCATGGAAAGTGCCGTTGAGCGTTTAAGCGAAGAGCTCTGTTCGTCTAGCAGCCGCGATGGAGGGGGGGTGCTAGAGAATGAGAGAGAGGGAAAGCTCTGGTCGCACGATGATGATAGCTGTGGCAAGGAATGAGGTAGAAAGGATCTAGACCGTTGTGTAAGAGGAGCCCCCCCATTCCTCAAAGACGGAGACCCAGACCTTAACGTCAGGGTTGGGGAGCCGCATTCCAAAACGTCAAAACAATGTGTCAATCTGAAGATCCAGAAGAAAGGGTCCTGCCGGATCTCGACGTAGGCGTGTGTGTTTCTCGGTTCCGTCTGGGGCAAAAAAGGCGATAAAGGCGATATGACCGGGGGAGGAACGTGTGGTGGTGCTATGAGGTCGTCGCGCGTGTCGTTTCCCTTCCTGTGACGGAATGAGCCAGCGTTTGAGGAAAAGGGGGGGAGTGCGAACTGTAGTGTGACGGAGCATTCTGCCAAAACGCTGCTAGGTAGGCGGAACTGAGGGGAGGGAACCAGAAAACGCTGCGTCGGTCGATGTGATTGGTCAACGGCTACTGCAGGGGGCTCCGACCGTCGGGCCAGGGGTGCGTGTGTGACATCATCGGGCGCCGCATCAGTGGCGCTGCGTGACTTCAGAGGACACCTGATTGGCAAGACCTGACGACACTCGCGACGTAGCTCGAGGCAGGGCCGCACATCCAAACGGCGAGTTAGACGTAGAGAATAGCTTCTGAGCATGGTGAGTTCCGTCAGCCTTGACGTCTGTGTGTTCGTGTGAGGCTGTCGTCGTCGGGTCTGTCTGACTACGCAACTACGGTCGGTCTCTACGGTGACAATCCCTCCTGCCACACGATTTCTTCTGCAGAGTTCCATCACGTCCCGCCCCCGGCCGTCCGTCGCCCATCCTGACGTTTACGGTCCGGTTACGTACCGGCAATCTGCCGTCAGAGCTGTCTGACTTCTGACAGAGACAGACAATCCGTTACTGTAATCGTTCTAGACCGCCCGAACCTACACACAACCACCACCGCAAGTGCACCACACAAACAATTGGGACACAAGCACTCATCCCCGCTGTTTCGCTGGCTTGCAATTGCTCAAAATGTGTCTCGTTGCGTCGGATCTCAATTTCGTGTGGGTTGATGCCCGCTGGATTTCTCTCACCTGGGAAAACTTCCGAGAATCTCTCGGTGAGGGTTGAGTTGAATCGGCCGGATGTGATGTAGCACCACTCCCAGACACGTTTACTCGTCCGCCTCCCGGCTCCGTGATGTTCGACGAAAGAGCGGAGAGGCTCCCGACTGTTCCAATTTTCTCCAACCTGCCAGAATCTGCAATGCACTACGGTCCCTTTCTTTTCGAATCTGACGTACCTGGCTCCTGCCCCCCCAACCGTATCGGAGAGGTCTAGATCCGGTGGACCATGGCTGTCTAGGAGGGTGAGGGGCAACGTCAAGCCAAAACCCTGACGCTGGCCCTGACGTGGGTGCTGAGGCCGTCGTCGGATGAGGGAATTTAACGAAGGAAAAAAACCATCCTTTTCTCGGAGGGGGGGAATGGGAAATTGAGGCCCAAGAGCGCCGAAACCCCAATCTTGTGGCCATGGCAAATGCGCAGAATCCCATGCTGGCGGTGACTGGGTGGGTGGGCGCCGCCGCCGCCGCTGGGCCCAGGGGCCTTCAAGATGCGCATGTCGAGTCGGTACGTATCTCTAAGATCTGGAGGGCATTCCCACAGAACACGGAGATCTTACCAATGAGAGGCCGTCCTGGGGGTTGAGGCAAGACTGGGAATGGCTTCACTTGTCGCGGCCAAAGTGGACGTCCAGGTCGTCTTTTGAGGTCCGTGCTCCTGTCCCCTGGGGTGCCTGGCTCAGAAAGTGGGATACGTACCCGTCCGTAGCAAGGAAGTGGAGGGTAAACGCTGCGGACGGCACTGACGGTCAGCAGCAAGACACGGATCCACACTCGCAAACGACCACACCCGGGGTCCGGCCGACGACTGAGGCGCTTCGGCCAATGACGTCTGCTCCACCCGCCGATCTTTGACGACAAGTCTTGCTTGGCTACTGCTTCTTGGCCGCACCGTTGCCAACCCTCTCTTGCTGCTGAGCAGCCGCTGCTGCTTCTCTCTCTCGCCGTCCTGTCTGTGTGAGGCGGCGCACACTCACCCCAATCTACTCTACACCTGCGCTAGACGAGAAATGGCTACTCTCCGCTGCTTGCTTGCCTCCACTGTCTCGTTCCTTGTCATGTCAACCCACTGACTGCCTGTGTCTCTGGTCAAGTGCCAGTAGCGCATGTCTTGTCTTGTCGTTGACCTCCTTGATTCTTCTTTCTTGCTGGCCACCTGCTTTCTTGCTTGTGACCGCTGGCCCCGTCCGCCGTCGCGTTGCTTGCGGGTGCTTCTTTTATTGCACCTGCTTTTGGGTTTTTTTTCATGGGATTCCCCCGTACCTTTCTGCGCTTCCCCTGGCGGGCGAGGTACAAGCGAGAACCCACACCTCCCGTCGAGGGTGGTGTTGGTGGTGGCCTCGGCGGGAGGTTTCAAGCTTTCGATAATTCAATTTCTTAATCCGCCATGGGATGGGCAAATCAAGGGTCCAACACATGCGTGCCGGCGGAATGAGGTGAGGGGCGCGATACCACGACGACACAAGACACGATAATCCCTATCGCTTGCGTCCTGTCTCTTTCGCCATCTTTCACAGGTGGGTGGGACCTGCCGCCGTCGCCCGGCCCATCCCCGTCTGGGAAATCCATCCTGCCTCTCAGGGTCCTATTCCGAGACGTAGAGAAGAGCTGCAAATGTGATTGCCCATCTTCGTTGCCTCAAACTCTCTTGCAGAACGAAGAAAAGGGCCCTCACCCTTCACGGGCACGAAGCCCAACAATTCACCCCCCTAAAAGAGGAGAACTGTGGCCAATAATGACATGGCTTGTGACTTCAGTCTGGACACAGGATCAGCAGGGTCTTTCCGTTCTTGAACCCGGCGGCGCCTCAACCACACCTTCCTGCGTTCCCGCGCTACGGCACCCTGTGCTGCTGTTTTGTATCACCGTACAGAGGGCACCGCTCACTGCATTATCCAGCCCTGTAGTACCCGTGGCGAGGAGGGGGGAGGAATGAAGAGCACTTGCTCGCCTAGCTGGCCCTTCCGCCATACGGACCACGAAACCCCCGGCTACCAGTTACGCCATATCGTGCAGACCTCAGCCCGGGGGGTCACCAGTAACGCTAAGATGCCCATCAATCACCGCCGATCACTTGCGAATTGGGATAAGGCGGGATATGCAGCAGCAGCCTGCGCGGATGGGAGCGCTAGCGACGGAGGATGAGGGGAGAGGGAAAGGAACTGACGGTCGGTCTCATGTCTCCCCAGCGTCTGTCTCTGCGCCTCTGTCTCTCAGACCCCCCCGCCCGCCGCCGCCGCCCCCCGGGCCCCAAAAGGGGGGGTGTAAGGTGAGGTCAGGGTAGGAGGGGTGTCGTACCTAGGGGGGGTGCCGAAAGGTCCCAGTCCCGCTAGTGACGGACCCTGTGTTTTGCCTGACGGGTTTGCGTTGCTCTGCTTGCTCACCTCACACCAAGCCTGCGCTACCGCACCCACGCAACCCCATCCTGCCCAACTTTTCCCTTCCTTACGTCTGTGTTCACCTCTTCTCCACGACAAGGCTTGCCGCTGCCGTGTGCCTGGCCTGCGCGACCCTTTCGCCCCTCTTATTTTCATTTATAAACCCAGGGCCATTCCTGCCATCTACCGTTTGCCGTTTCCCGTTTCATCAGCATCAGCCTACAATTACCAAACCAAGCCCGCACCGTCAAACCAACAACCACTCCTCTATCAATTTCTTAAAGCTACAATCCAAAGCTCACATACAATCTTCTACTACACCACTCAGATACAACTCTTTGGTCAATACTCAACTTGACCACCTTCACCAAACCAACACCCACAACTTATCCAAACGTATCCATGAGCCCTTCCACCATGCCCGCCCGCCAGGACGCCTACTCCGTCTCCATCCCCATCTCTCCTCCTCCCCCGAGCGATCTGTCGACCTATATGCGCTCGATGCACCAACACACTAAGCGCCAGATGGAGGCTGCGAACCGCTCATCGTCGCGGAGATCGGGTGGCCGCACTTCCTACCCCGGCCACTCCAACGGACATTCCAGTCCCGACTACAGCTCATAATTGGGGCTTTTAATACGCACTATATAACTTTCGATCGTCGAGGTTGACACTGGACTCCATGGCTGTCACTTGAACCCAAGGCAGTGACTCCCACATTTCAGAGAGCGAATGCAGCGAATTGAAGCAACTGGCGCGAGGAGGCAAAACACACGAGTTCGAGGCGTACGATTTGCGACCGGTACAACTGTTACGGTGAACACCCGCAACGAAGCATTGGAATGGCGCGAAATATTTGTTTTTGATTGTTCATGATTCTTATTACAGCCAGGCCGAGATTTGGTTTTGGTTTCGCAAGGCGTTGGGGAGAGTACATGGGCAGATCACACATTGCCTATGATTTTACGAATAAATGAAAATTCCAATCGTTATCATCACAAACGACATTACTTTGAATCTATGACTGTGATACGCACTTTAAATATGCCCTCTCGATTTGGCCTCACATTGCACTTATTTAGATGTTGATATTGTTGCTGATGTTAGTTGTCCGTTGATTTGCCTTATCGGCGTATGTTAACCATGGGTATAGGTGTCGTTGTTAATATCACCAACGGCTAATCTAAGCGTTCACCGTTTCACTACCATCCGCGACACATAGTCCCGGAATTCCACACAGGAAAATTAGGCACAATCCTAGCCTTGCGACTAGTCGTACGTCCATCTAACCAACATCAACACAAACTAATTTCCCTAGCCTCGATCCCGAAGCTCAACACAATCCCCGTCTCGATCGGCTCGTCCCCAAACCGCCCCCCATCTCCGCGTCACTATCCCCAGAGCTCACATGCCTGCCCCCAAAAAGCTTCACACACAAACAATCTTACAAGCTCACAAGCTTAAACGAAACCGACTGCGCTACGCCAAGCTGAGCCAGCAGCATGAAGAAGCAGAACGCCTATTACCGTAAAGATCCACAGTCCCTCAGTTCATGGACGGGGCGGATTAGAGTTCACCTGAGCACAGATGCATACCCAGTGTCGTCAGGGGAGGGAGAAGAGGAGGGTTGGTTAGGTAGGGCTCCATGCATAGCACTCATGGAATGTCACCGAAGGGTGCAAGCGAACGAAGGTCGACAAGTGACGTCTAATTTCTCCAAACTTGACGTGCAGAGTCTATTCAGCCCATCCCCCCACCGACGAACGGGCCTCGACCGTCCCCTCGGTCCGCACACCATTGCCTAACAATCATTACGCCGGAGTCCAAATGCCATAGGTCGCCTCGTCTGTGCGACGCCTCTCTGTTCCGAAACGCCATGCCCCCCAACTTTAAAATTCCCAGATAATCAAACACCAATCATCCATGTGTGCGCCGGCCGCGCGATGACGTGCAAAAGCCTCAGCCTCGCCTGCAACATGACGGCAGCCTTCCAGATTTTGCATCGGCCAGACTCACAGTCACACCAGCGAGGGTTTCTTCTTGATGCCCAACGCCGCAGAGTAGTCCTTCTTCTTCTTGACCGTCCTCTTTGCAGGGGGCGGAGGCGGCGGGGGCATTGACGAGGTATCCTTAGCCACAGTCTCGCTCTTCGCCGCAGACGAAGACGCAGACGATCCCGCCACCGGCTCCTCCACAACATCGTCCTCAATAATCTCCTCCCCAAGATCCGCAGCAGCGCGTTCCCTAGCAGCGGCGAACGCCCTCCTGGCAGCCTCGTCGTCCTCCCTCTCCAACCGCGCCTTCTCCTCGTCCTCGGGTCTGACGACGTAGTCCGCAAAGTCGACACCGTCCTTTTCGGACCGCTGGATGCGCGCGTTGCGCTGCCGGATCTCGTCCAACGCGTCGGCCGCGGCCATCTCCCTCCGCGCGTCCTCGTTCTTGGCCTCCAGGTCGGCCATCGCGTTGCGCTCCTCCTCGCCCGCGGCCTCGGCCTCCTCGCGCTCGAGTCTGTCCAGTCGCTCCTCGACGGATTCTTGCTCTTCCTCCTTGTTGCGCCATGGCTCCATGTTCCGCACGGCGCCCTTGACCATCATGTAGCCTGCCGACTTGGGGTCGGTACGGAAGACGATCTCTGATGAGCATCTGGTGCAACGAATCGAAAAGCGGTGTATTTGGATGCCTAGGTACCGTTCTTCCTGGTGCGTCTCTTTTCTCGAGTTGAACTTCCTGCCTTTATAGATATATTCGCCGCAGGAGGTGCACTTCATCGAATAGGGCGCCATGATTCTGACAGTCTGGCACTTGGGGCCCGTCGACTTGGGGCCACGCTTGCGGGTGATGTCCGCCGGATTGAAGTCCGGGGGGTAGTACTTCTGGAGGACTTTTCGCTCGGACATGATGGGCGATGCGATGCGTGTTGTGGTTGTGGTTGGCGCACAGTCGTGGGAGTTGCTGGTGAAGAGATGTTGAAGATGTCGCGATAAAGCTGCCTACCCAAGCTAACTTTGATGGTTGACGGATGACAAAGGTGGAGCACGGACGAGACGGGTGCCCCACCGGAAAGACGGCCGTCGGAATAACGGCAGATCAAAATTCCGGGCTGTATTTACGGTCTCGCAACGACAGCAGACAGTTTCCGTTTCCTGAGTATTCTCACCGTTTCATTCATGGACGCTGCCGTCCGCGCCGCAAAGACATCACGGAATCGAGCATCTTCGCTTCACATCACACAATCAATTCATAAGTCCACAATTGCCAACATCACTTCATCTGAGCCCTTTCTCACCTCGTAGGAGCTTCCTCCGGTTTCCAGGGGACCAACTTTGAGCACTAGCACAAAGTCAAACCCGCGCTGTCGGCGTCGTCTGCCGACGAGCCTCACCACTCCAGGGTTCCCGTGCACAACTTGCATCGACTCACTTTTTTCGGCGAAGGCATAAAAAGCACTGCTTTTTTCGGCTGAAGCAAGCAAATTTTGCTTGTCAGCATAATCTCTACTGTAGAATCAATTGATTGGCTAGGCAGGGATATCTAAGTCTGCAAGTGGCGCTTCTATCTCTAAGCCCTCTAGAATCTGCCGCTCTAACTTAACTAACTCTTCCTCAGTAATTATATCCTATATTGGCAGCAGTAGTGGCAATATATAGCTACTTCTTTGGGCATATAAATGATCTAAAATGCAGCTGTTTATATAGATAAAAGCCAGCTTATTAGCTATATTAGGGTTTAATCTGTTATAAGTATGGTTATATATATAATTAAGTGTAGAGAAGCTCTGCTCAGAAGGCATAAATGTAGCGATATAACTAAGTAATTATAGGGCTAAAGTTGCTAGTTATAACCTTATTAACTTTGCTAACCTTTAGGCTGTATATGGCTGCATTTAAAGGTCCTAAAACGCTGCAGTAGGGTGAAAAAGAGGCTTTTGGGCATGCTGTAGATTGATAAGCTTAATATGTTAGGCGTAGGCAATCTTAAGAGTAGGGGTGTAGCTGTCAAAGTAGGCAAAAGTTATCTTATACTTTTTATTAGTTAATAAATGTTTAAGTATGTATAGCATAAAGGCAGCAGTAATAATATTAATTAGGTATAGCTGCTTTTTGCAGTATATATTATACTTCTGCTAGATAAGTAGCTAATTAATATTGAGGTTGCTGCTAGCTTCACTTGCCTGCTATGTCTCTTATAGAGAGTTTTAATGCAGTAGTATATAGCTGAGGTGGGAGCAGTCAGCCTTAGAGGTCTTAATCGTAGAGGTAACTGGGTTTAAAAGGCGCTGCAGGGCCTCTGCTTTGATCTAAAAGAATTTATTATTAATCAGGGCAATAATGCTGGCTATAAGCATAAGGTTACTCTCTTTAGTTATATTAAAGCGTTGTTTTATAATATCTAGGTAGGCAATATAGTTAAATAGGGCAACTTTTAAGTTAAGTATAGAGCAGAGGCACTGCTCTATACTGCCCTAGCAAGTGAATAATAAGGTAATCAGCAACTTCTGCTTGCTGTTATAAACCCTTTTTTGCTTTTGCTGTAAGTATACTAACTGCAACTTAGCACTATAAAAGTAAGCTATAATTTTAGCAGCCTTCTAAATAATAAGTAGGTAAGATGCTAATTTGTAGATATTGCTAATAAGTAGTTAAATACTATATAAGTTGCAGAAGGCAGGCAGGCAGTAGCAGAGAGAGGGTAGTTGCAGTAGGATGTTATAGAGAGATCTTATTATACTATTTATATCTATAGTAATACTGTTAATATAAGAGAGTTTGATAACACCTCAGGTAGTTATAATATCCTCTAAGATAGGCAAAAGTTTATTAATATTAGTAGCTATATTATGAGAGCAGTTAGCAGTTGCCTAAGTATATTAGTAAAAAGTAAAGCTGTTAGGGATATATACTAATATGTTAATAATATAATTATTGCCTAAGTTAGCAGAGCTATTGAAAGTAATATTAATATAGGGCGCTTTTTTGATATTAAGTTAGACTTTAGTGAGAATATTGTTATAGATATACAGCAGAAGGACCTTGCAGAGGGTATATGCTGATAGAGGCTTCCAGTAGGGTTATAAGGCTTAGAAGAAGTTATAAGACTATTAATCCTTATAGGCAGTAAAAGTACACCTATTAGCAAATATAGCGAGGGCTGCCTTATAGTCCCACTCATCAGTAGAGGTCTTAAACGCTTCTACAGCAGTCGATTGCTGGAGGGCAGTAGTAATCAGAGGTGTGAGGTAGGCTTAGGCGTTTCGGTATAGATCATACTTCTTGAGATAGGTAGCTTGACGTATAGTGCTAACGATAGTAACTTAGCTGTAGTGTTTACACTGGACTTTTAGTAATTTGGCGGTATTATCTGCAAAATTTTGAAACTATAGCTGTATTTGAGAGGCTTTGGCGCTGCGACTGGCTATCGCGGCAGTTGGGTAGCGATTTGGGGATAATGCTGGATGTAGGAGGAAAAAACGCGTAAATCGCGATACTGGCGGAGGGTCGGTGGTCGAAAAAAGCCTGTAGCTAGCCTAATCGGGTAAGGCGCGCCGGATTAATACGTTGTTCCGGAAAAGTGGGTCAATTCAATGCCTTTTTGGGCCGATGCAAAAAGCATGCACTATGCGAAAAAAGCACGAAATTTGGAACCCTGCACCACTCTCCATCTGACTCCCCGACTTTCCCTGTCCACACGTGCAGAACCAAGGTCTACCGTCCATCGAACCTGATCACGCGCAGCGAAGCCCAAGCTTCTCAAATTTCCCGAAATTCATGGAATTCTTTCTCCAACTCGGGCACCAACGCAACCCCCAACTCAAATGGTCGTCCATCGTCGACGGCCGCCGTGGGCTGATGAACAGGGCCAGACATGGATATGCCCAGAAGACAAAGGAACTGAGGGGTCGACGTGACACCGTTTGACCGCTGCAGAATGCGACACTGAATGGGCAGAAAAGTTGAGGGCACAGGGGGTAAAATTGTTGGATATGGCATCCTTGGCCATCCAGCCTCGACCCGAGGGTGCCCCACTGTCGATCTTGCTCGTTCCAAGGTTCGAGGACGGCTGGGGACCGAAAAGTTGGCAGCGTCGTTGATTCCGTCCCGCGAAAACAGGGGTCCAGTGCATGCGCGTCTCAACACCGCTAGGAGAGCAACGCGCAGGACGGCATCGTGAAAAAGCAAGACGATGGTACTCTGTTCCCGAATGGTCCGTGAAAAGGGGTCCTTGGACTAAGGCACGCCTCAACAGCCGGTCGGTCATGAATCACCACCCGTTGCATCGGGACGCTCGTATCACTCGCGAGGACCGCAGTCCGCGGGTTCGAAAACCGGAATCATTGGGCTAGACCTGTTGACCTGGTACAGACCGAGCGATACAGTGAAGCAGCCCTGCCGCTCTCCGGTCGGTGGACGTTGGCATCGTGAGATACAGCAACGACGACCGTTGCGCTCACCGAGCATCATCCCTTCGCGTTTGACCGTCCACCCACCAAAAAGCGATCGACGCTGCGCGATTTCAATAATTCCAGTCTCCTGCAGATGGATCCTGCAGCCACGCAGTCAGGCGTTGGCCGAACGCCTCGACATCAGATGGGGAATCAAGGAATCCCATTGATCCCCAGCCCGCTCCTGGCTCCTTGTCAAACTTTAAAAGATATTGCGGGTCTACGGACCAAGTTCTCAGTCAGTCAGCCACGCCATTCCTCCTTTCAAGCGCCCTCTTTCACGCCCACCTCCAGCATTTCGGCCAAGAGGTCCCATTTTGTTGCCGCCTCGTCGCTTGAAGCCCTGGCAACCCCCCTCAAACCCCCACAGATGAACCTCAAATGCCTCTCGAAATCCGTCTTAATCTCCCGCAGGCTCTCGAGGTAGCCCTTGCCCCCATTGAGGGTGCCTCTTTGGGCCCTGTCCCCGAGACCCTCCGTTCCGTCATCGTCACTGTCTTCGGTGTAAACGACCGGTTTTCGCCGGCGAGGGCTCGCTTTCATCGGCGAGGACATTAGCGACAGGCGTGACAGCTCTTGCGCCTCCTCCGCCTCCTCGGCGGCACTGGCGCTTTGCGCGTCTTCTAGCTTCGCAGCCAAATCCATTATGTCCAACGTAGCACCCCGTATGGGATCCAATTTTCTGCCGAGACACGCCGCGTCAACAACCTGCTTCACGAAGGCTGCATGGACTCTGATCATGGCATCGACGTCATACGCGTCTCGTAGATTCCGCCGCAGCTGTTCCGTGTAAGGTGCTAATACCAACGTGACAAGATACGTCTGGATGCAGTTGCAGAACCACATGAGCTTTGAGCGGAGAGAATAGTATAGAGCCCTGTTGCCCCACATCTCCCTGTGGGTTGCGAGCTCGTCTAGGATACGGTTACGTTGCAGCAGACCGGCGGCACGCCGGATCTGCATCAGCAATGTGAACACCGCCTGGTAATGGACAATCGTATCTGGTGTCACCACAAGTTGTACCGGCCAAGGCAATCGATATTGCAGAACGATCTCTGGCAGTGCCTTCTGAACCTGGTCGCGAGCAGCGACGACGGACACCTTCTGACCTTCTTGGCGGACAGTAACGACGATACGAGTTGAATCAACACGTGACATGAAGGCCTCCTGCGCCAGCCCGGTCAGGGAGTATCTATCATGCCAATCGGGACGAAGTGCGTCCAGTCTCGTAAAAATCCCTTTGCAAAATGTGTCTGCAGCAGATCCGTCGGCCATGAGATACAGATACTTCAGGGCCTCGATACCTGCCTCAAGCTTGCAGGAATCGAACAAAGCCCGTTTCAACGTCTCGGATGTGGCATGGTACTTGCTTTGCATCCAAAGATTGAAAGCGGATGTGAAAAGTTCAGGGAATGGCGCAAGTTCCAGACCGCTTGGGCATACAGAGGCGAAAGTGAGAGGTGGCTCTACTTCCGCCCACAACGCGCGAACCGACTCGTACTTGCCAAGGTGTTTGAGCACGACAATGCTCTTGCCAGCTCGGAATATTTTGTCAACACTAGGCTGCAGAAAGCTGGGAGCGTGAAGGACACCGTCTGATGTTCTCCTGAGTTTGAACTGTTCTTGCCAGACCTGTCGAAGTGGGACCTGGGTGGAAGACTCCGATACAAAGAAGATTTTGTCTCCTGGAATCAGCTGTCCCTCCGCCATCCATAGACGAATTGGCCGCAGATAGACTTGGAAGCAGTTGAAGAATATCTGGCCTAGAAAGTCATACGTCGTGCCACGACCCGATAACTGGGCGACGCTGATTTCGTCGTAAAGGAGCTCCAGGTAACGGAACGCGCCACCGTTTGCCGGGTCATACAGCTGTCGAACGATCTCAGAGAGAGCTCTCAGGGGTTCAAGGTGAGGCCTGAGCTCTTCAAGGATGGCCGCCATGCTGACGACCGTATCTTCGCGCGGGACTGACAGACGCTGGTGAATATCAGATATTCTTGTGTCAAATGTTCGTAGGCTTGCGAGAACGTTGTCACGGAAGACCTGGAAAAGTGGTGCATTCTGGGCCTTCTTCGCAAACGTCCGTAACAGCGACATCTGACGACCCGTTTCGGCGTATGCGTTTATCAATGCTTTGTAGGTATCCCAAGTGATATTCGACATCTGGTAAGCAGGATCGGGAGTTCCGTCCTTCTGGAAAAGTGTCGTAGGGAGGCCTTGCAACATGAATAGCACCTCTCTCGTCGTTTGGAATTCGGTGACAGGAACTTTGTGTTGCCGACCAGAGGGCGCCTTTTCAGCTTTCTGTCTCCACGCTTGACTCTCCTGCACTTCTTTGAGAGCAGCATCGTCCGCGGATGAGATTTCAAAGTCCTCTGGCCTCCTGCCAACTACGACGTCGGCCCCAAAAAGCGACGTGTCGTCGGTCTCGCCTGCGGTATCTGATTTGGAGTCGATGTACTCATCGGCCGATCCGTCGCTATAGTCGATGGACTTCCATATATCGGGATCATCGTTCCAACCATCCTCCTTGGCGATGTCCTCCCACCTGAGGGGCGGCTCAGAATCTCCATCTGGTTCCCGTAATACCTCGAGGTCGATCAATCGTGTTTTCTGTGTCGGTCGGTCGGCAAGCTCGAGAAGAAAGTGCAAAATATCCGGTGTCCATTTTGTGCGGTGCTCCTCCAGCGCATTCTTGCTGTCTCTAAACGCATCGGCCAAGCCTTCACGATGATGAACCCGGAATCGCTCCTCGAGCCCTACGAGCTGGTTTTCGACATCGAATTGGTTGGTTCGCAGGAAGTTGTTGTATCTCAAAGTGCGCAGCGATGATTCGCGCAAGAGATTGAACTTCTGCCGGCCGATCTGCTTGCCACGGTGTTAGCAGTGGACGGGCCGAGCTGCATTGCATTGCGTACAGCTTCAAGATGGGATGAACAGTCTCACACCTTGTCGGGCGTCGATGTGATGACCTCGACAAGCTCGTCCGTCAGGGCGGTGAGCTTTGCGAGAAAGGCCATGATCCGACTCCGTAGATAGACCGTCGACGGGTGTCGTCGAGTCTCAAATCATGGGAGCGCAAAGAAGCGCCAGCATGAATCCAATTTGCTGGTGCAACCAGGGGACGCGTTCAGTGTTGCGTTGCTCGATGCAGGACGCGCCGGCCGACGACACTGGAGTTCCACGCCCGGAAGGAGGGGGGCGGGGGTGCTGGACCTCCTTATCGATGCAGTTACAGGGATTGGATAACGAAAGCACCCGCCATAGGCCTCATGCTAGACGCTAATTGACAAATTTCATGGGGTGACATCAGCCTCAACCAGCCAGCGACCGGGACAATTGCTGCGGCGCCCCTTTTTCGAAATTTACGCGTAAGAAATCTGGCCTAGCCAACAACGATCAGCATTTCTCCCTTTAACTCCAACGACGACCCTCAAAACGACGGCACGAGCCGCGACCGAGAACTTCCACCAAAACGGACGACACGACTCGGCTCTTCCACTAGCCCTCGACAATCGCGCAAACCTTCTGCTGACGACGGTCCACCGACCAAGAGACGCGGCAGCATAGCCTCAAACCCTGTGCCCACGATTTCGATTGCGACTTTGCATTCCACAATACGCTCAACATGGCGGTCGCGCGGCCAGTTCGAGCTCTGGCTCTTGCCGCCGTGATGCTCTGGTGCTTCTTCCTCTATCAGATCTTTGGCCCCGAGAGGCCGATAACGAAGCCTGTGCGCTACGATAACGGGCGAGACCCCAACCTAGATCGTGAGCTGCCTCTGCTGCCCTTGGTTGCTCATTGGCGGCGCTAACCATTGTGACATCAAATAGCCACCGGCGAACCCTCGGGTGTACTAACGTATGCCTCCGACAAGTATGCCCCAGGCATTGCGGACTCTGCGCGCATCAACGCCACCCTGCTGGCGTTGGTCAGGAACGAGGAGCTGGACCAGATGATCGGGTCCATGGTGGACCTCGAGAGGACCTGGAACCACAAGTTCAACTACCCCTGGACCTTCTTCAACGAGGTTCCCTTCACAGATGAGTTCAAGAGGAGGACTCAGGCGGCCACCAAGGCCGAATGCAGATACGGTAGGCTACTGCTGTTCGCCAAGGTCCAGTGCTTGTTCTAACCGGCTTTCCGCAGAGCTCATTCCCAAGGAACACTGGGAGATGCCGTCATGGATCAACAAGGATCTCTACGAAGAGTCTGTCAAGATCCTCAAGGAGAACGACATTCAATACGCCGACAAGGTCTCGTACCACTCCATGTGCCGCTGGAACAGTGGCATGTTCTACAGACATCCCGCTCTGCAGCACACCAAGTACTACTGGCGTGTTGAGCCCAAGGTTCACTTCTTCTGCGACGTTGACTACGATGTCTTCCGTTATATGCAAGACAACAACAAGACCTACGGTTTCACCATCAACCTGTACGACGCCCCCAAGTCCATCCCGACGTTGTGGCCCGAGACCGTCAAGTTCCTCGCGCAACATCCCGAGTACATCCACGACAACAACGCCATGGATTGGCTTACCGACAAGGCTGGTCGTCCCGAGAACAACATCGACGCCAACGGCTACTCGACCTGCCACTTCTGGAGTAACTTTGAGATTGCGGACATCGACTTCTGGCGCAGTCAGGCGTACGAGGACTATTTCAACCACCTGGACCGTGCCGGAGGTTTCTTCTACGAGCGATGGGGTGATGCTCCTGTTCACAGTATTGCTCTGGGTCTCTTCGAGGACAAGTCCAAGATCCACTGGTAAGTGACGCAACGGCATGTATGCGAGCGATCACAACTGACCCGCAATAGGTTCCGCGACATCGGATATCAGCACATCCCCTTCTTTAACTGCCCCAACTCTCCCAAGTGCAAGGGCTGCGTCACCGGGCGGTTCACCGACGGCGAGGCCTGGCTGCACAAGGACGACTGCCGTCCGAACTGGTTCAAGTACGTCGGCATGGACTAATTGGCCCTCGCATGGGCATGCTTCCTGTTCTGTACTTATTTGGTTGGCAACAATTGGGGATTTGCTAGGGAGCATCTGGGTACTGACGGTGTTGGGCGTCTGCGGAACATCCATACGTGTGTAGAGTACCACGGGGTCAATGACGGACATGACCTTGCATGATTTTGAGACATTTTGCTAGAAATTGGGGCTTCTAAATGAAAAGCCCTGTACAAAGAGCATCTCATTTCCATGATCTATAACTTTATAATGAGCCAAAAACTGTCGCGACGCCAGACGTGCCGCCGACACAGAACTGGTCTCCCCATCCGTCATCTCGCCAGGCCATGCAACTAATGACATTGCTCCTCTCCTTCTCCCTTCCGTCCTTCCCAAGCAATTTCTTCTTGGGTTCATAGCCTTCGGGCCATGGAACCCTGACTGTCGCGACAAGCTTGCCGGTCAACAAATCCCAGGCCCAAATCTTGCCCTCCCCGTTCAATCCTGCCGGTCCAGTACCGGCAGTCAACTCGTCTCCAGCGATCACATACTTTTCCTTCCCTCCGAGGATGCTCTGCACGCGCAGCTCTTCGTTCTTCCATCCAGAATCCTCATAAGTCTTCAAGCAGTTCCCGCTGTCCCGATCCATCAGCCGGATCTTGCTGTCGAGGGAGCCCACCAGCATCGCCTTGCCATCACGCGTGAGCCTCAAACTCGTGACACTCGCTCCCATAGTATCAGTAATGCACTTCCCCATCCTCACGTCGTAGCTCCTAACCCGCCCGTCAACGCTGCCCGCAACAATCTCCGCGTCTCTCACGACAAGCGCCGTGACGGAGTCCTTGGCCTCGTCCATCACCTGCACCGGCTTCGCAGAGTTGGATTTGCAGTCCCAGACCCGCACGCTGGTGTCGAATCCGGCCGAGACGACGAGGGAGTCCCCGTCCCCGCCGAACGCGACGCAGTTGATGCGCGAGGAGTGGCCGTGGACGTTGCCGCCGAAGCGACGGAGGGTCGTGGCGGATGCGACGTCCCACAGGAAGACGGCGCGGTCGCCGCCGCAGGAGGCGAAGCGCTCGTTGTCTGCTGCGATGGCTAGGTCAAGCACTTCGTAGCCGTGTGAGGCGTAGCTCTGTATCATGCGTCCCTCAGGGACACGAGGAGTGGTTCTGGTGGCGAGGTTGGAGGTGTAGCGGGGGTTGGTGTCCTGGGTTGCTGGGTTGTACAGGCGGATGGTGCGGTCTGCGGAGCCGGTGAGGATATAGGTACCGGGAGACGAAGAGTATGTAACAGCATGAACAGGGCCTTGGTTACGTCAGTCAGTAACTTGGTGAGTTGAAAGCTATGAGTGCGAAGGTATCCGCATCTCCATGTCGTCTCCCAGGTTCGCGACTCACCATTCGAGCCCAGCAAGTGGGCGACAGGTCTGTCAGGAAATGACATCTTTAGCGGTCGGCAATATGCCCATTACGGGGGACAAATAACTCCTGGCGAGCGATCTTTCATGACTCAAAGAAATGAGACTCTTTTGGCAGTTTTTTCTTGCGCGCGCCCTTTCATGTAAGTCGCTAGTTCTCATGCTCGTTCGAAGAGGTAGATAGAGTGACCCTCTGGGACCTCGCTTTAGTGCATAAATGTACACAGTGAGGTTGACTCTGTGAGACTCTACATCACCCCCACTAAAATCAAGGCGAGAAGTTGATGAACAAGAGATTAAAACAAATCATGTGAGAGATGGAAACATCAGTGTCGGTATCTGTGAAACTTCGTGCAAGAGGAAGCCTGGGTGGGCGAAAATTTCGGCGGGCGTCGCTGCTCAAGGTCTGTAAAGCAAATTTGCCTCAAGCTTGTCAACAATGGCCGGTTGGCCCAATGGCAAGGCGTCTGACTACGATTTCGTCGTGTAATCAGGAGATTCTGGGTTCGACCCCCAGGCTGGTCAACTTTTTTGCTTATTATCTTCACTCCATTCCATGAATGACAATTACTTGCGTTTTGATCATCTTCCAATAATGCATTGGTGAGACTGCCTATTTTGCTTGTGCTGGAAGGAATATTTCCTTTCACACCGTGTTGACACTACTAGAGTTGTCGTCCTCGTCGTCGTTGTGTACATCACTGTCCTGATGCCTTATACCTACCGTCAGCCTTGATGAAATTAAATCAAGGTTCCCGATCTATTCTTAGTAGACAGTAAATAAGTTTGTATAGACTTAGGGAGACCAGAAGGCGTCTTTGCTGATGGTTCTGGTCTTACTTCCCGCAAAAGAGGAAGTGCATGAGTGACTTGCGCCACGATGCCTTGGAGTGGATGGCGGGAATTCTTGGACAACCTTTCCCACGATGTTCAGAGCCCGCCGATTTCGACATTGTTTCCAGGTCTTTCAGTGTCTCTGCGAGTCGAGACACAACAAGCGAGACGGCTTCTGGGTTGCCTGTGTACACGAGCCTGAAGCATCCTGGTACTGGTGACATGGACATCTTCAAACAGGTCAGCGGTATGTATATATCTCACGCAGCAGGACAACTCACTTCTCCGGGGCTGAGAAAGACGCCAGCTTCATGCAGTAGGTGCCGACAAAGCTTCATCTCTCGACTACCGTGGTCATCGCCTGCGAAATAGTCGAGCCACTTCGTCAACTTGACAAAAATGAAGACCCCACTATCGGCCTCCCCAAACGGAATTCTGTACTTGTTGAGGAGTTTGGCAGTGAAGTCATACTGCTTCCCAAGCCTTTCGCGATATATGGACAGATACCGGTCGACTGCTTCTTCATTTTGCAGAAAGTGCATGAAAAAGGCGGCTGAAAAGCTCGTCACCCACGTGAAAAGCACCAGCCGTCTTACAGAGCGCCAGAGGAGTTCGTTACGGGTGACGAGAAAACCGAGTCTGAGCCCGCCGCAGCCAAAGTCCTTGCTCGCGCCGTACACGCAGTGAATGTTTTCCGTAAACACCCCGTTTGCGGGGTCCTCCGGGATGCTTAGCACAGATGTGAAGGGCGTAGCTGCCCGGTCAGATGAAGTGAAGGTAGACATGGCGTAGATCTCGTCGGATAATAGGTGCATCTTCCGCTGGCCGCAGAATTTGGCGATTTCGATGAGGGTAGCGTGTGGATACGTCCGTCCGCACGGGTTGCTTGGGTTACACAAAAGGAGGGCTTTGGGGGTGACGCGATTCTTCCGAGCAGTAGAGTATGCTTTGTCCAGAGCCTTCATAAGTTTTGCAGAGTCCTTGGCCTCGAACTGGTCTTCAATAGTGTCGAGATCGACGTTGATGAGGTTGACACCTGTCCTGGCGCAGACATCATGAGGAAACATCATGTAAGTCGGAGTTATGACCATTATTCCTTCCCCTGGATTACACATGGCAAATGCCATCATGTCGATGAGTGAAGTGACGCCGTTGGTTACTATAATATCATCTGCGCTCAGAGCCCGACCCGGTTCGAAATGACGGTTCATGAAACTACTGACGGCTTTCGAAAGGCCTGCATATGTTAGACGTGAAGCTATGTGGCGATGTGCCTCTCACCTTTCGGCCCCATCACGTCTCCGTACTTCATAGCTAAAACGAGTTAACCCTGCTGCGCATACAGGCGTCTCATAGCATACCTTCACTGAGACTATATGAATTTCCAAAATTGGACATTTCCTCCTCCAAAACATCATTCATGAGGCTGTTGATAGCTCCAGAGAGGTCGATAAGACCGTCGGGACGTATATCGGGGTCGTACTGTGGGAGTTTGCCCGCCTCATTTTCGAGATCGATAAAAGCCCCGGATTCAAGATTGGCGAGCGCCCGCGTAGACGGCTTGATGGCGTGTTGCTTCGATGCCATTTTCCACGGCCTTGAACTTGTCTTCATGTCCAATCCATTGAGAGATAGAAAACAATCATCAAGAACCTAGGAAGACAAGGCAGAGCCCCGCATCCCTCGAGTGCGATGCCGGGGCCCCAGATAGTTTAGGCCTGCCTAATCGGGCAGTCCGTTGCGCAGCATTATAGAAGCAACTGCAATCACCACATTTTGCATATACTCCAATTACCACAAAATACAAGCCTCCCCGATAATGGTGTATTTAAAACGCATTTGTACGAGTCACCGTCAGATTTAGACTTTTGGGAACTATCTTGGGTGACTGTTAACCAGGAGCGTTTGGGATGCAAGAACATGGCAATGCAGGATAAACTCCAAATCAGCATATCCGCGCGCAGAAATTCAAGAATCCCATGATGCTCCTCAACACCAATCCGCCATGCCGCGCGAGCCGGTCGATGGAACTTTATCAACAACCGAAACATTCCAAAAGCCAAGACGACCCCTGAACCCTTGACCGTCCCGTCACCAGCCCACACGCGGCGAACCCTTCATGATCCAGACGGTACGTGGCGTACATGCAAGGGATGTCAACCGTCTGCTGTGTGCACAGCGGAAATCCGATTGTTTGGGTCGTGCATTCCACCGCGAAAGCAGAATTTCTTCTCCCGCGTGAAGGCACCCGCGCCCAGGTGACGTGAGGATCACCAGATGCCGTCACAGGGCCCTTTCTCCCTTCAAACACTTCACCTCCAGGGGACGCAAGGGTCGTAGGGTCCCGGGCTGATCAAGCCCTCCTGTCTCGGTGCAATTCGCTCGAGACATGCGCTATCGTGGTTCCTGATTCCATGGGGAAATGACTTCATTCAGGCTTTTTGCCCCTCGCTGTTCCTGAACTCAATCGCACCCGCCCAACCTTGCTACCGGCTATGCAAACTCAGAGGGAAGCTTACAGAAGGTGGGAATTATTGCAGCCTTGGAACATCGAAATTGCAGCGCTTTGCGGGAAACCCAACTGAGGCCGAGAGGTCGCGGGGCCGCTCGCTCACTTACACACACGGAAGAGTGGGGCCTGCCTGCTATGCTTGTTAGTCCCCACTTTGGCCTCACCAGTCACCAAACAACACTGGCCCAGATCGTCTAGTTGGTTAGGATGATACGTTGTGGTCTCCATCACTCAGCGATACCGTGTTGACGGCGGTTCGAATCCGCCTCTGGGCAGTAATCTTTTGCTTTTTGCTCGATTCGTACTGAATTATATCTTCCTAGCCTACCTTTCAGTTTGCTTGACCTGTAGGGCCAGTTGATCGCGAGAGCGGGGATTGTACAGATCGGGCGGGTGTTTGGGGATTCTTCAACGACATCTATTTGGCATCCTCGATTTAAGTTGTTGCTCAACGCCTGTCAGTGACGTCTGGGTATCATGATTCTAAACACGAACAAATACAGATCGTACATTTCCACTTCCTTTGACTGAAATGGCCTCTCCATCCACCTCCAACTCTGGTGCCTCATCCTCTTCTGGCGTCAAATCAGGCCAATCTCTCCACAACTCACACTTTGCCCGTCCAGTATGAGCTTTCCGCCGGACGAGCCTTACAACCCGGACGGCCTGTTCCAGATCGCCTACTTCGAACAGCAAAACCTTTGGCTTCAACCAGTCAGCAACATCCAGTAACCTCGCGTAAAAAACATCGGCGTGGTCACAACCATCGTACACCGGCACGGCGTCCCCCGGCACGAGCGCCAGCTTGGGTTCGTACTTGCGCACCGAGTATCCCATCTGCCCCCGTCCGTACGTCCACACGTTGCTCGATATATACGGCGGGTTCGAGACCAAGACGTCGCAGGGTGGAATCGTCCGCATCGCGGCGTCATCAAAGACATTCCCCCTCCTGAACGCGATACTCTTGGGGTCAGCGGGTGGCACTAACACGCCCCTGCCGACGTTGCGCTTCAGATTCTCCCGAGAGAGGTTGACGGCGACATCCGAGACATCAACCCCAATCACGTCCACCGTTCCCTCTGCTTTCGAGAGGGCATCATACAGCCCCAGAGCAATACACCCCGTTCCCGTACAAAAGTCAACGACTCTCACATCACCACTCTGGCTCAGCAGTAGCTCCCCGCCGCGGATCATCGCCCCGAGATGCATGACATACGCTTCCGTCTCGGCGCGGGGGACGAGGACTCCCGGCCGACACCGAATGTCCAGCCTACCAAAGGGCTGCGAGCCGAGGACGTATTGCAGCGGCACCCCGCGTCCTCGTTTCGCGCACAACCTCGCCACGCGACGACGGCCGACAACTTCTTCTGTCTGCTGCTGCTGCCCATCCCTGAAAGGCACGCGGGGATTTGAAGTCTCGCGGACGTGCTCCCTGATCCACCGCAGCTCCGTGACAGCCGAGTCTATGTCGCGGCACGCCGGCAGCAAGGTCCTTACGTGCGGGGATATGGCGCCCGCCTGGCGTATGAGTGAGGGCGGCAAGCGAGGCATTGGACGGCCGGTGGTGGTGGTGGTGGTGGTGGTTTTGGTGGGTTAGACTCTGGCCTGAGTCATGTAGATCATGGTGTCACTTGTGGCTTGTACGCAGTAAGCTGACGTCGGCCTTGATGAATGGGATGAAAAGTCTGTTTGCTTGGGGGGAGGAAGTGGTGGTGGGAATATTGTAGCAGTTGTTGCTGAGGTGGGAAGCTTTTAATTTTTCCCCCGCTGGAGGAGCTGTCGCTGTCGCAGCAGCGCATGCTTCATTGGAGCTTGGGCCACCTGAGACACCACACCAACTGACTTACACGCCTGCGTCGGATGAGATGGGAGTCATTCGGCTGTCATGATACGTCCAACTCTAAAGTGATGGGTTGTTTCATGTGGCAGTCGTAGGATGAACTTACCGATGATGTGCCTCGGAGGATCTCAATAGTTCGGACTTGGCGGCATCGTCGCGTTCTCGGCCAGACAAAGGTATCGCCGAGGGGAATTGCGCTATTGGGCGATGAGCCCACTCACTTGTTGCAATCATCGGAATTTGTGATGGTTGAGAACGGTAGTAGTATTGTATTCCGGCGTCGAAGAAGCAAGATGGGTAATCGCAATCTAAAGGACGATGATGGTGTACAGTGTTGTTACAAGGTCTTAGAACCTGATAAGGAAAAATCGATGGGATATCATCCCACCACGAACTCCGAAAAAGACAAGCAGACATTTCGTCAAACACCATAAATCCAAACATCCAGCAAAAGAATCATACCTCCGTGACCGTGATATTCATAACGTTGTTCTTGTAGTCCTTGATGAAGCTCTCGTACCTCGGGTAGACCTTCTCGTCGTCAACCTCAAGGTGGTTAGTCTTTTGCTCCTCTTCATCTTCCTCCTCCTCCTCCTCTTCCCCTTCACCGTCTACCTGTTCTTCAGCTTCTTCGGCCTCGTCATCTCCAAGACCCTCATCACCGCTGTGATGCTTTTCCTCGTCGTCGGCGTCTTCGACACCGTTGCCGCCAACATCGGAGTCGACTTCGTCCCAAAAGTTTCCGTCTTCAAAATAGTAATCGGCCCAGTCACCGTAGATCTCAATCTCCGGCTTCTGCTCCTGAGCTGACTCGACTTCTCTCATTGAACTCTTTGGCCGCGGCTCCGGAAGCCAGGACTGAAATCTCGACACTGGCGCCCCCGAGTTAAGGATTGTTTCCTTAGACGACCGCCAAGAGTATTTCCGCGGCAAGGACTCCGGGCTCATCTGGTGAACAATGTGATCCGACGGCGGAGGGGTGGTCGGGTCAGACACAGACCGTAGCCGGGGATCCGTGAACGGAGTTGCGGGACGGTCCTTCACTGGGGTCAAGAGCGGTGGTGAAGATGGGCTGGAGGGGCCGGCTGAGTCGTCGTCGACCATCGTCGGAGACGACACCTCGGCGGATGAGCGGAACGTTCCCCGTGCAGGGCAGGGCGAGTCAACGTCTCTGGATGAGAAGAGAGACTCGCTGTCGTCGGACCATCGAGAGGTTTGTGCTCGTGGAGTGTACAGGTCCAGGCGAGATTGACTCCTGGAAAGGGTAGGTGGAGGAGATAGCGGTACCATGCGGACGGTCATCTTCTGCTCTGGCTCGACGTCCTCCTCCTCTTCGACTTCATGTACATCGACCTCCTCGCCGTCGCTCACACTTGGCGAGGGCAAATGGCCCGACCGCCTTGTCGCTGTTGTAGACTTCGTAGAGCTCCTCCCGACCTCAACCACTTTCGCCGGACCAGACGAATTCGTCCTGGCAAGTCTTGCCTCCTCAAGGTGCACGCTCTCGACCCTCACGCTCCGCAGACGCCTGCTCTCCTCCACTTCGTCCGGGTAAGGCCACATCTTGAGGCCATGCTTGACCCCGCCTCTCTTGTGCTCCTCCTGCCTCTGCAGTGACATGAGAAACTGCATGCACTGTTCATCATTCGGAATCGCTGTCCTCGAAACAGGCCTCTCTGGCCGGTCTGGTGTATGAATGATCTGGAATGAGGACTCATCCATGCTGTCTTGCCTCCTTGGAGAGCGCGGTGACGTCGAGCCGTCTGGGAATTTTGGAGACTTCGGTGATTTCGGAGACTGCATGAAGCTCTTGATTTTGAGGTTTTTCAGGTACGGCGACAGCTGTGCCGTCCAGTTCGATTTTCTTCCGTGCCTTGCGTGGTCCTTCATGTTGACTGTTTGCGGGATTGACCAAGATGAGGAAGGCAATGCCGACGGCGGGGCCGCGTGTTTAAAGTCCATGGCATCAAAGGCCTTCTGGCAGGGCTGCAGGGGAAGAGAGGACCAGGAAAGTGAAAGTTCAGCTGCGTATGCACCGTCGAGGGCAACTTCTTTGTAAAGTCTGGAGAGAAAAAGCCATCATGGTTCCGTCAAGTGCTGCAGACAAAGAATGCATGGCCGAATGGCTTCTCATTTCAGCCAAAGACATCTAGGAATGTGGCGACTCCAGCAGAGTTTACCACCCCATTCCTTTGTCCGGATGATGATCCCAGGCCTAACCCGACAATCCAAAAAAATAACGCCAAACTATGAACCGGCCCCCGCGTGTAGTCTGATCTTATCGATGTTATCCCTCGCAGGATTTGAGACAATCTTCCCCACCGTCATTACTATAGCCCAACTGTAACAGTCATATTATTACTCAGGACCAGGAGGACCGGAGGGAGCTCGTGGCACAAGACCTCGACATCCGAGAGGTACTGCACGCTCGCGACCTCATCCTGGCAGGTTCCCTCGGTGGGCACGGGTAGCGTCGTGAGTAACACAGCTGTATCCCTGCTGTTCTGCCGCATAAGCTCGTTGAGGATGACATGCTGTGCTCGGGATGGTAGGTCATTGAACGAAAGCGCGATGCCTTGTGTGGAGTACGGCGAGCCGTCGCCTTCGCCTTCTAGCCTGGAGTCTAACCTGTAGCGCTCCACGAGCTCCGCCATGTTCATGTGGGCGTCTCCATGCTCGGAGGATGCGGCGGAATCTTTGCGAGATCTCGGTTCCGCAAACGCAGTAGGAGGATCAAACTCTTCAGCTGTCGTCACCCTCATTTCAGGCACAGGGCGGCTGGAGAACCGGCCCGTGGAGGATTGCCTCGAAAATGCGGGCCTTTCCGCTCGCGGCGTCTCTTCCTCCGTCGTGTCCGCAAACATAATCGTCGGTCCGGACGTGCCCTCAACATCTACTCGCGTCTCGGGCACCGGTCGGCTCGAGAATCGCACAGCGGAGGATTGCCTGGATAGTGTTGGTCTGGCCGGGGTCGCGGTACCAGAAACGCTCACCGGCGGCAATTCGGGGTACGGGTTGCCGCCTGACACCCGGAATCCACCTAATGATCGAGCAGTCATGTTGCGATCCAACCCGGGTCGTTCAAGCGGAGTTGGAGGGGCCGACACGTTGTCACCGGCCGTGTGGCTTGGACCTGATGGACCCTCAACCCGCGCTTGTGCAACCATGGTCCCATAAGTCGAGCTTGGTACGGCACTTTTGCTGGACTTGCTGTTACCTCGCCTATGTTTGGATGGAGTGGTGAGGAGGTCATCGCTCTGGCTTCGTCCACGCCCCTTGCCAAGCAGTAAGGGTCTCGTTGGCGTCTCCGTATCATCTGCCTCATCTTCACTGTACTCGCTACCTCCACGTTCAAACTCAGAGTCAGAGTCCAAGCAAGAGGGCTGCTGCTCCTGCTCGCTGAGCTCGCCGTCCGTGTTAGAATCATCCTCAAAGACCTCATCTCCCAGGTGAGACGTGTGAATTCCAACGCTGACGCCAAGCCGGGAAAGCTTCGCTACCGTAGGTCTTTTCGGCATTTCACCGAAATGTACCATGCTAGGCCGACGCCCACTTTCTATATCCTCTAGTGGGATATGCGGATTGAACACGCCAGGACGCCCTGCTGTCGACTCGATGATATTCGCGAAAGACGTTAGTTCGTCGGTCGAGTCGAAATTCGGGGCGCGTCCTCGCAGCCTCTGCAAATCGTCCCACCATTCCTCATCTCTGAGGACGTCGTGAACTAGAATCTGAGACTCAAGGTCGCTAGACTGACCATTGATGATGAGTTCATAGGTGTTCAGCTGTCCAGATGCCAGCCAGAATACCTTGACCTCAGCCTCAATTCTCAGCTTCTCCAAGAGAGCCTTGACTCGTGCCCTCTCTTCTTCCACTTCGCTCTCATATTCGACAAATACCATGATGCGGACATTATACACTTTGTTCCAAGCAGGCACGCTGTGAAGGATGTAGCCGAGTTGGAGGATTAAGGTATCTGTAACGTGTTAGCCTGTTTAGCAGAGAAGAGGGTAATTGTCGCACATGTGTCAAAGTTGGTGGTCAAAACGCTTCTCCCGTCTGACACAACCTCTGCTGACATTTGAATAGGCCAGAGGTCAAGATATCTCTTCGTATTTCCCTTGTCCTTGCGCGGTGTCTCTAGCTTTTCGAAACCTTTTCCGACAGCGACATTGAGCTTGTACCTCAAGGCAAGGTCTTCCAGCATTGTCATATAGCTGGTAACACTCAGCATGGACTCGGTTTTGATCACGTCCGTCGGAAGATGACCCTCTAATAGTCGGGCCGAGGTGTCCCCACGTCTCCTTCGTACTGGCCTCTCTGCGGGTCGTGGTCTTGGTCGTGTATCCTCGACGGTTGGGCTTGGAGCTTTCGGCACTGCTACCGACGGACGGGAGCTTCTGAGTTCATCCATGTTGTAGAAACCCATGACAGCAATGTTAGGACGCATGCCTCCTAGCCCGGCTGACAAGATCAAGTTTCGGATGCCCCAGTTGAGCGTCGGAGACATGGTCAACTGTACGAACGCCTTGATCCGCGAGAACTCCGAGATGTACTTCGTCCACGCTGCCTGCTGTAGTCTTGCTTCGTGGACACCACTGCTGAAGTCATCTGTGACAATGACGTGACCAAGGATGTACAATCCCCCCTTTTTCAAAGAGTTGCAGAACTGGATGAGCCTGGTTTGGCTTCTCGGGTTATTGATAAGCAGGATGATTTGCGGACGCCAAAATTTGATATGCTCCGGCCGTAGGCGTAGAAGATACTTCCTGACTTGGTGATAAATCAGGTTTTGCGATACGTCTCCCCATCTCTTCGGTGGACTGAGGTAGTGGATTAGCGAGAAAAGACAGACAAGAAGACATATAGCAGTGGCAGCATAAGTCTGGTCGATGAAGAACATGGCTGCCGCGGACATTAAACTGCCAGCAAACGCTGCCTGCCAGCTGAAGAACTTGAAGGCGGGCCTGAAGTTGGGTGCCGATCCAATGCGGAGCAAGAAGCAGGCTAGATTCATGACTAGAAAGGTCATCTACGGCGTGTAAGCTATACGCCAGTGAGAGGCGGGGTGTGGCACTCACCTGATAACCCATAGAAATGAGGGTCGCAATCTGGTTTAGGTTGGCGAGCATCGAAACCTGGGCAAGACCGTACGTCAAGAGAATCGCGTAGATCGGTTCATCGGCCTTCTTCGTCCCTTGGCTGAACGGTATTAAACCCGGTAACAGCTTATCCCTCGCCAAAGCCTGCATCAGCTTCGCCGCACCTACAAGCCCCATGACAGCGGAGAAGAAGGTGACGGCGCACTCTCCTGCAAGAATCAGTGGCATCGACAAGCTGGTGACGGAGATGATGTTGGTGTTGTTGAGAAACGAGTTATGCGTCGTGGTGGCAGCCATGGAAAAAACTACGACCAAATACGCAATGAACGTAGTCATCATTGCCCAAAGTGTGCCTTTGGGGATGTCTTTGCTGGGATTTTGCAGATCTCCAGACATTGAAGCTCCCGCAAAGATCCCGGACGTCGCAGGGAACAGAATGGCAAAGAGCTCCCGGAACGTCTCGAGGCCATGATAGGAGTCGCTCTTCGTGTGAGGGGCAAAATTGTCCACCAAAGTCTCGAGGCTGAACCCAGTGAACCGGACTCCCAGATCGTCATCTCGGAAAGGAGCCTTGAACATGGCAGATATCGGGATGCTTATGATGGCAAGAGACAGAACGACGAGAAGTGCATTGCTGGCTTTGGCAAAAATGCCACTTCCAGCCAAGCCCAGCGCAGCACACAGCAGAAGTGCCAGTGTCTGGAGCAAATATGTTGCCCAGAAACCTTGGGGAAACAAATCTCCAGCGTTCAATTTGATGCAGTCAATTAGACCAACGACATTGAGGGCGGTGTTGAAGACTTGGGCAAGATAGAACAACACGCCTATAGAACCGCCGAACTCGGGACCAAGAGACCTCGAGATCACGTAGTAGGCACCTCCACCCTTCACCTCGCCATTTGAAGCTATCGTGGAGAGAGACAGGGTTGTCAGAGAGTCCACCAGATAGGCGGTAACCAGCAATCCTACGGATGGTGTTAGTCTGCGCTAATGTAAATGAGGGCGCCCGTGCTGGTGCCGACGAACCAAGCATGCCCAAAAGCCCTACTTGGCCAAGGATCCATCCAAATCTCAGAAACATCAGGATGCTGAAGATGTTGAGACAGACGGGGATGTAGACGCCGGAAACCACACCCAGCTTGGGGCTCTTGCTGGCCTGCTCCATGCTGGAGAGGCTCGGTCGTCTGTCACCTCCCATGGCGAAGGATACTGGTTGGAAAGGAGAGGTGAGTGCGCTTGGTCGGTGGGATACATAAACTGAAGCTGGACTCGAAAAGGAGAACGCGAACGCCACCTCCGCACTTTCTCTTTCTCCACGCCCAAACGGAGTTGGGGAGCAAGACGTTTCGATGGATGCGAAATCGATGAAGACGGAGATTCGATCGAAAGTAGTAGCACGGCAAGCGGATGCGGTCTTGTTATAGATATAAGTCCCCGCCCATAAGTCACGCCAACAACATGTGGGCGAGGCGCGGGAGCTCTTGTGCTGCTGCCCAGTGTCCTGTCCTCGCTCAGAGCGTCCACAAAGTGCAGTGTGGTTGAACGATGGCTGGCGACGGTCTGGATATTGCGACCAGTAATAGAATTCCCTAGCAAAGGCCGGCGGGCCGCACAGGCATCCAACTGGCCCGGCGCATGTCTCGCGTACTGCCTGTCGTCTCGTTTTCAGGGTTCACCGTTCTGCGTGCAAGGGATATCTGGGTCGATCCAATGCAAGCCTCTCCAATACCCCGCGTGCCGATTGGGAATTGCGATTGCGCTCCAATCCCTCCAGCCTGTCGCGCCCTGCTGTTGGAGATCCACACACACTCCCAAGACGAATGGCATGCAGCCGGTGCAGAACACGCACAAGATGAGCCCGAAAGTGGGAGACAGACGACGTCATCTGGCAGCGGAGTCCAGATCGGGCCGGGAAAGCATCGCTTTACAGCGGTGAGGTGGTGGGGGAACAGCGTGCTTGCGGCGCTTGAGGGACGAACTGACACAAGAATCGAGATGCGAGGTGTCCGAATTCGCTGTGGCCGTCCAATATCAGGTAAAGTGCTTCAGGGTTGCGAGCTGGGCGATGGTGTGGTGAGGCGTGTTTCCGCCGGTTTGTCCGAAGATGCTGTGCCTCTTTCCGCAGCACCAGCGTTCCGTCAAATAAACCACGACCACGGCTCATGCCATGCCATAACGTCCTGTCGTTCCCACAAACCGCGCGTCTGTCTCCGTACCTTATGAGTCTCCGTGGTCGTCGTTCTTGCTAGCCTCCGTCGTCCGGCATCTGGCTCGACATTCCATCTGATGCTAGCATTACCGCCGGACTGGACTCCCAAATAGCAAAGGCGGCCTGTCGGTTGACTCACGCGCATGACAGCGGCAAACCAAAGAATTCAGTGAGATGGACCTCTGTCACCACGCAGAATGGGCGGCGTATATCCGTAGTGCAGTGGCTTATCTGCATGGGTAGGTAAGGTAGGGCAGCATGGGCATGGGATTTGACCAGCTTTCAGTGTGGCCGTGTGTGCTTCTGCGGTGGTTCCCTGACTCGATGGGGTTTCAATGTCAGAAGTGAAGGGTGCACGGGATGCCAAAACCCCAAAGTACCGCTACATCCGCCGCACAATTGCGAAGAGCCGCCGAAGCTGGGGATGCTGGGCCGTTGTCGCGGGGTTCGACAGTCTTCAAGGTCACGACCATCATACAGCAGCGCCCAGTCTCAGGGCCAGGAATGAGCGAAGCCCCCACTCTGGTCTTCTTTCTCACTGCAGCACTGGTGCGAGTGAGGCGAACTTCACATTTGGGTGGTGCTCGTGCAGCTCAGTTAATGGAGGCGACTGAGCCAATTATGGGTCTCGCTTACTCAGTGTACCAATTACCTAAGCCAAGGTGAGATAGTCAGTCCCGATAGAGTTGATAGGGTCGCCTGGCAGAGCTGCACCTGATGTTTTTAGCAGCTGAGCAGCCCTGGTTTCCCAGTCCCGTCCTCGGCAAAGAGGTATCACAATGTACCCATTCGCAAGTTCGAGGACCCGAGGCAATAGAGACGCCGGTCCGCTTCGAAGCTCGCCTTTCCCATGAAAAGATTTCGTAAGGCTTTAACATGACCGGGGCGGAGGATGTCCGACTTCACACAAAACAAGACACATGTCCTCGACGACTACGGATACCAACCCAGTCAGTAACATGCTGAATCATGGGAGCCAAACCCGTCCGTCGCCTGAGTGACAGAGGCAGGTAAGGTATGTGTGTTGGTGGCTGGTGCTCTTCGTTGCAGGTCCCGTCCCAGGCGACAAGATTGACGTACCGATACGACCCGGGTGCCTGCTCAGGTGCGGATAGCACAGGTCCAGTGCCCTCGTCTCGGTGGGAGAAACACCCCGAGAGAGACCTAGCCCCTGGTTTGCCCCCCGGGTTTCGGCAAGACAACGCAGCATCTCACACAGCACAGGGCACTTACATGGGCCACAGAGCCGCTGACACCGCTATCAAAGGCACCTGGCAAATTAAGGTACAGCACTGAGACCCCGTATCCGACGCTATCGGCGCGACTGCGAGGCGTGAGCCACAACCTCCAGACCTGCCAGATTAGGTCACCCGACCCGCATGGGAAGCCGCGGGTCCTTATCACGGGTTCCTACCTAGCAGCAACAGCTTCGACCGCACAACCTCCTAGCCGTGCGCTTCAATTGATCTCGTCAGCTGTCTTACAACTGCGCCCAGGTAAACTCCTTCCCGTACTTCAACTGCTCCACCTCCTCGACCTCTTCTAGCTTCTGTACCTGCCTTCCCTCCGTCTCAACTTTGCTCTCCCATGACGCCTTGTTGCTAACTTTGTCTGTGTGTTGACCCAGATCCGAGTCTGCGACGGCCTTGCTTGGGTGCCACCGATATAGCCAATACGAGCATTCGACAACCCCCGAACGGCCTCATCCAACAGCAAAATGGCGTCTCCTTCGAGAGACCCTTTCTCCATCCCAAGGGCCGACTCGCCGTCCCGTCAGTATGGCGCTTCTCTTCCTCGAGCAGATGCCACCGCCCGTCTGGCGTCGCCCGTGCCTTCGGCTCAGTATGGCACTCCCCAAACAAATCGTATCCCCGGTCAGGCCAACAGAGTAGGCGAGAACGGTGACACGGGTAGCCTCACCCCGTTGGCTGGAGCTGCCGGGTCGAGCGTTCAAGGCCCTGGCGTCTCAGCTCTTGCCGCAGCGCTTTCCAACTCTCTTGGAACCTCTCCTCCAAGACACGGCACGCCACCAGTACGCTCTGGTACTCCTCCTCCCAGACCTCTCTCTCCTGCCGCTGCTGGTGCCCAGCTATCAAGCACTCCCATGACGAACTACGGCTCGTTCGACTCCCGCTCGCGAGGTGCCGGCACTGGCGCCTACGAAGACCCCGAGGTCGTCAAGAGGCACCTGGTCCAACCTTCGGACGCCCCGTCAGAGGAGTCGAGCATGCGAGATGGCGTCAAAGGCAAGCAGACGGCGGACGACAACGAGACCGGACTGAACGAGGACGAATTCTCGAGTTTGCAGCTGCAAGGCGGAGATGTAACGCGAGGCATTTACAAGTGGACCGAGGATGCGGAAGCTCGAGGCAAGGTGCAGCGCAGCAAGAGCTTTAGCATCTCCAGGCCAGATCCCGAGACGGACATTCTTGACATTAATGCTATCAAGGTTCCGGGCGGTTTTCGACGCAACTATCTACGCCGGGCGGCTAGAAGTCCCTCCACGATTCGAGATGGCGGCGAGCGCGGCGAGCCCAGCAACGGGGGTGCCCAGCCTCGTTTACTTACTTCGAGCTTCCTCGAGTTCCTTACTATCTACGGTCACTTTGCTGGCGAGGAGTTGGAGGAAGATGACGAGGCGCTAAAGCCGGGCGAATACTTTTCCTCCGGTGGAGAAGATGACCTCTACGACAGCGACGAAGGCAGCGATGACGATCGGGAACCGATGGAAGACAGCGCGCTTTTGACGCCGTCGCGCCATAAGAGGAGAAGAAGGCAGCGTGGAGGCAGTGGCAAGAATAGTCCGATGAGCGCCGCGCTGCTCTTGCTAAAGTCCTTCGTGGGAACTGGTGTCCTCTTCCTGCCAAGAGCTTACCTGAACGGTGGCATGCACTTTAGCAATCTCGTGTTGCTAGGTGTCGCTGCGCTGAGCTACTACTGTTTCGTTCTGCTGGTGACTACTCGTCTCAAGGTCGAAGGTTCTTTCGGTGACTTGGGAGGCATTCTGTACGGCAAGTGGATGAGAGGCATCATCCTCTTTTCCATTGTCATCAGTCAGATTGGATTTGTGGCCGCGTACATGGTTTTCACGTCAGAAAATCTACAAGCCTTCCTCTTGGCAGTCTCTGACTGTAAGACCAATGTCGGCGTCAAGTGGTTGATCCTGCTGCAGGTGCTCGTGTTCCTGCCCTTCTCGCTGCTTCGAGACATCGAAAAGCTGAGTTTCACTGCCTTGATTGCGGACGCATTCATCCTACTTGGCCTGGCCTATCTTCTCTACTATGACATCTTCACCCTGAGCACGAAGGGACTGGCGGACATCATCATGTTCAACCGCAACGACTGGACCTTATTCATCGGTACCGCCATTTTCACATTCGAGGGAATCGGTCTCATTATCCCCATCCAGGAGTCGATGAAGAACCCCAGCAAGTTCCCTCGCGTCATGTTCGCGGTCATGATCATCATTTCTGTTCTCTTCATCGGTATGGGTGCGATTTCCTACGCCGCCTACGGATCCAAGACGGAGACGGTCGTCCTCCTGAACTTGCCTCAGGATAGCAAGCTCGTCAACAGTGTTCAGTTCCTGTACTCTGTTGCCATCATGCTGTCCATCCCCTTGCAGTTGTTCCCTGCCATCAAGATTACTGAGAACGCTCTTTTCACCAAGAGCGGCAAGTACAACCCGTACATCAAGTGGCAGAAGAACCTGTACCGTTTCTTCTTTGTCTTCCTGTGCGCTTTCATTGCGTGGGGTGGTGCGGATGACTTGGACAAGTTTGTTGCTCTTGTTGGCAACTTTGCTTGTATCCCGCTTGTTTACATCTACCCAGTAAGTTTTGCCCCCAGGCATCCTTAAAGTGATTCCAATCTAACTTCGTATAGCCTTTGCTACACTACAAGGCGGTTGCTAGAAATAGATGGTGGAAGATTTCCGACATCTGTCTCTGCATCTTTGGTGTCGTGGCCATGGCTTACACTACCGCTATCACCGTTTACAGCTGGGCCAACGGCGATTCCGACCCAGGCAATCCCGGATACTGCGATAGAAGGTAGATCGACGACGAGGGGGTTGTGGAGATTAGGCGGTTCGGTGAAGGATATATATGCAATCGCATTTTGTTATCATGAACTGCTGTCTCAAAAGCGTTGGGTAGTCAAAGCATGGTTTCCAGCGGATTCGTTTAGGAGGGCTTGGGCAGCATTTGGTTGGCATTGAGTATGGGCTCCGTAAATAGACTGTTCCGAGATCAGAGGGCTCGTCGCCATGTTCATAGTTATGTATCTGTACGCCTATCAGAGTTAAGATTCGAATAAACGTTTTCCATTGTCTGATGTTTAGTCGCTTCATCAACCTCTTCGCATTCAATGGTCTGACTATGATTGTGTAAGAATATAATGACTTCAAAGGTTCATCTGGGCTGATGCACCGCCACATATTCGCATGTGGCGCAGTCATTATCAGCGATCCACTTTTTGCTTCTGGGAGGCAGGCACTCAAGACGGCAGCAGCCGCGGCCAACCGTAGAGGCTTATTCCTTCCAGCAGCATCTCTCATCCATCCAGGTCGATTTCAAAGAGCCATTCTTGGACAAGTCGAGTAAGATTTATACATTCTCACATCACGGAGCAGAATCTAACTCAATCTACAGGCTTGTTAAGGTCCTCCGACTTCGAGTTTTTTTGACCGCCACACGCCTCGGCCCGACTCTTACCTGCCCGAATCCAGCACCACCGTCTTTGAAACTCGCATCTCGCCAAGATGAACGCCCCCGATCGGTGAGTTATGGCTTTGAAGTTTTCTGTTGTCATTCTGGTGCTGTTATACAGTCTGTGGATGTTCAAACGAGATCCGAGGGGTGCTGGGCTATCATGTTGCACCGTCTTCATGAGCTTTTGATGCTCATCCTCAATGGCTTTCCCGCGTTCTCTTATGTTGCTAACATAACGCTCTTTTCACCTTGTTTTCTCCGACGCATAGCTCTCTGAGCATTTCTTCCGGTTCCACAGCCACCATCACCATGCTATGCCACAATCTTGTTATTGAGCTCAAATGACACTGAGCTGGCCGTCAATCTGCCCCTTCATCGCACTATACCTCTCATGTCAGATGTGATAGAGGATACAGAGAGCTAACAAACCAATAGTTTCGAGCTCTTCCTCCTTGCTGATGGCGAGAAGAAGATTGAGGAAAAGGTCTTCTCCGGTATGCGGCTACTTCCTGCTTCCTTTGCTTTCATCACTTGGTCTCACAATCCTCAGGAATGTCCAACACCTCTGACTTCATCCTGAAGAAGGAGGACCACACTCTCGGAAACCTCCTCTCTGAGCACCTCAAGCAGCACAAAAACGTTCTCATGGCCGGCTACAAGAGTAAGCCTCCACTCCTGCCACAGCCGTCTTGGGAGCACTCATGCTAATCTTGCCGCCAGTCTCTCATCCTAACGTGCCCGAGCTCTTTATCCGAGTCCAAACAGACGGCTCGATCCCCCCCAAGGAGGCGCTAGTCCAAGTCATCAAACGTCTCATGCAGGACTTTTCACACCTCAGCCGCGAATTCACACGAGAGTTCGAGCTGCGTCGTATGGTCGAGGCTGGACGGTCTGCAGCGCAGGGGCAGTAAAGCAACTTTGCGTGAAAATAGCATCACATCTTCTCTGGGCGTTCTCGGGCGGACTTGGTCATAAAGAATGGAAATCGGGGGTTCTGATACCACACGTGTGCTGGTTTTAGTTTTCGCCAAGGACAGGCTCTCGATACGAGAAAAAGTTTGGTCATTGCGAATTATGTCGTTAACTACGCGAGGCCCCCTCTCGTGAAGTTCGTTTTGTGTATGCCTACGGTGTCATTCCTTCAGTTTCGGCATGCCGCCCTTCAATCCGTCAAGTCAACCAATGTCATGACTTCTCCTGCTCAATTCTTGCGGCTGGTAGATCCGACACAGATCCTTGCCCAACCTTGACCGTCGTTGCAGTCTTCTTGCACTCTTTCGAGAGCCGGGAACTCGCATTCGTACTAATCCTTCCGTCGCTCTGCCTTTACGCGTTCACGGGACCCTCTCCACCAGGAATGAGCTGCCAACAGAGTTAGAATGATGCGCATGCCTAGAATAAACAGAAGAGAGCATACCATGCAGATGTTGTTGCCGTTCAGGAGAATCTTGGGTAGCTTAGTGTGGTTTCCGGAGTAGTCGCTGACATGGGGTTAGCATGGTCCACCGCTCTTTTTGTTGACATGGTTTACGAACAATTCAGTGACATCTTCCAGAACCATGTCTGACGACTCGTTAGTATCGCAGTTCAAAGCAGAGTCGGATGACAGTATTTACTTACTGACGTAGTCATCGAAACCGAGCAGGGTACCACCGAATTCTGCCATGTTTTGTGAGCGTCTCGCGAGGTGAGGGGCTTCAGAGACGTCATACCCTTGTCTCCCTTCATAACCACCCAAATTCTTGATCCGACACACTTGTCGATGAGTTCTGCCCGCATCAGCTTCCGGCTGTCGTAGTTTTGGACTCGTCGAACCCACCAAGAGGGAGGAGTTGAGACGCCATTTTTACGCCGTGTGGTTGCCCGCAGTGATGACCTCGTGATTATTTGGCTCGTTCAATGAGTTTCCGAGGTTTGGCAGGGATTATGGCCGTTGGTTGGGTTGATATTCGTCCAGATATTGGGGTTCTTGTCAACCGCCGGTTCGTCGAAGCTTGAGATGATCGTGGTGACCCGGAGGCGTGTGCCGCAAAGTCTAGGCGTGAGTCTAGCAAAATCATGTGACTTTGTGTTTAACCGCGAGTGTGACTAAGCCGAGCCACGCGAGAAGCTCCAGCTTCCCGCCCGTGTCCATTCAGCGACGGGTGTGAATCAGAGGTTAATTGAACCCCTCCATCACACCACAACGCGTCTGCCTGCGGACCCGGATTCCTGATTAGCCGCGCCATGCCCGTTGGTAACCATGGCGCATCACCGTTGTTCCGGATGCGTTGTCCGGCAGGTTTGAGGAATATTTCTAGGCCATCTGGCCAAAAGTTTCATTCTTTTCAAAGGCCTCTCCGGTCGCGGAATGGTTCTATCGCGTATGTCAACCCCACAGCACCACGCAAGACTGGCAAGACTGACACTGGCTACATCCGCCCAAACTCGACTATGTATCCTTCGTCGTACGGCCGGCTTTGGCACCCCGGCCATGGCATCAACTTCACGCCAGCAAGACCGGAAGAAGAATCGCATCCGCGAGTCGACATGCTTCGTTCCTTGCACACGACCTCCACGAACTCTTCACAAAGCGCCGCAGCGGAGAGCAACGAGAGCGAGTACATTATCTCCGAAGACAGCAGCGAGTCAATAACATCCGGCGACGATGATGTGCCATTCTCAACGGCGCCCGAGTTCCAGCCTGAGTCGGATGTGGCTTCCACTACACTATCCGACGGCACCAACGATCCCGAAGGCCGCGTTCTGACGGATTTGAAGTTTCAAATACCCGAAGATGCATTCCTCGAGGCTCAGAAAGCACCTGAAGGCTCGCCGGAGTCGTTTTACACTTACACGCTCTACCGGGGTCCCTCTGACGAAGAGGGGGAGAAGAAGGTCAAGGTGCACTACTGCAAGAGCAAGCATACCATGGAGCGGGTTTGCCAGTACTTCTTAGAGGACAAGGTGCTTGGCTTCGACCTTGAGTGGTATCCTAGGGCGACCAGGAAATCAGGCCCGAGGCAGAACGTTTCTCTGATCCAGCTTGCCAACGAAAGTCGGATCGCCTTGTTTCACGTTGCGTTGTTTCCGGCCCAGGACGACCTCGTATCGCCAACCTTTATCAAGCTCATGGGAGATCCTAGCGTGGCAAAGACAGGCGTGGCTATCAAAGGAGACTGTACTCGGCTAAGTACGCATCTGGGAGTCCCTACCAGAGGTATCTTCGAGCTCAGCCACCTTCACAAGCTTGTGAAGTACTCCCAAGAGGGCCAGTACGATCTCATCAATAAGAGGCTGGTGCCACTTGCCGTGCAGGTCAAAGAACACCTCGGCCTGCCAATGTTCAAGGGGCAAGACGTCCGTTCTAGCGACTGGTCCAGGGTCCTAAAGCCAGAGCAACTCATATGTAAGCTCCTACTCTGCAAGTCGTAAAGTCAACTTTCTCACGTTCACTAGATTCGGCCACAGATGCGTATGCTGGCTTCCAGCTCTACCACGAACTAGAGAGGAAACGGGTCAGCCTTGATCCGACACCCCCAAGGCCACACTTCGCCGAGCTTGTTCTGCCCATCCGGCTCGCAGATGGAGCGTCCGTCGCAGCCGATGACATCGAGAATGCTGAGAAAAAGACGGACGGCAGCGTGTTCTTCCTAACTGAAGTCGAAGGCGAGTCAATCGCCGAGAGCATCCAGAAGGTACCTGCAGTCACTCCGAAGCGGACACAGCAGAAGGATCCTCGAGTCGCCGCTGCGGAGGAGCGTATGGCAAGCTATAAGGCCTCGGCAGGACCGTTCCGCGCCACGGGGCCCGCGGTGCGATCGTACTTCATCTGGAGGGACAATGAGGACCTGGATCCAGAGGCCATCGCCAAGCTTCTCCGCGAGCCACCGCTCCAAACGATGACGGTGGTGACTTACATCTTGGAAGCCATCAAGCTGCAGACCCTGCCGTTCGACAAGAAGCGGCTGCGGGAGGAGTGCTTGTCCAGGCTATCCACCGACTCTGGCAAAGGCAGATACAAGTCCCTGGTGCAGGAGGCGAGCGAGCCTGATGCGTAGAGAGCATCATGGACCCGACGCTGGGCCAAGGCTCGCGTCGGTGTAAATATATTCGTGCCCTGGAGACGGGTGAAGATATGACGACGCTCATGAGCATTGGATGGAGACCAATAGAGATACCCACATCAGTAAAAGAATGCATTACGCTTATAACTTACAAGCTGTCCATGTCCGGGGAAGACCAAAGGGTGACACGTCTCAAGCAGACCAATGCCATCAAAGGGGTGGCATCATGTATGCTTCTTGATCAGCTTTTTGTGGGTAAAAGCAGTCTGCTGTGCAACAGCCGAAGGAAAGATGCATCTCATGTGGCTTGGTTATGCTGAATAGTCTGGCTCGGGACACCATTTTAAACTATGAGTTACTGATGAAAGGAGAGACCGACATCCCCTCGGCGACAGCCTGATTGGCAGTGTCAGGCCAAATCATTTGCCTTAAACTGTATATAAACCATCTTGAACGCATCATGGCTTTTTAACGAATGTGCTTGCATGGGACTCTCGTCGCATGGGATGCTAGCAGTCTCAAAACCTCACGGCTTACCGACAATGAAGCAAGAGCAGAACGAATGCTTAGGCTGGGGAGGTCGAGATATGAGAGTTTCATCGTCACTCATGGTCAAGAAGAGAGTATACCAACAACACATACCATGACGACGCCATTACCAGATGCACCTAGTTTGAGTTCGTACTGTGGTTTCTCGCTCTGTGAGAGGATTGGATCATCGCGACGAGAGCTTTCTCTCCCGGAAACCCACAGTCTACACCTACAACCCCGATTTTGTACTGTCGTTTTTTCTCGTATATGGTTGATTCCATCGAGATTTATAATTTCCGTTCTCCCGTTCGATCTCCCAATCAGAGCGCTCCATGGACAACCATGCTTTCCAAGTAGCGCCCATCAAAATATTGCCAAGCTACAGAACGTAATATCAACGATGAAAGATAAGACTGGATCGTTTTGCCATGTTGATACTCGTGACTACCACATCACGGAATGTGCAATCAATTTCATGACATGCTCATCGCGAAATACTGAGGTACTGCAACCGGGGCCAAATCTTTCTCCGTCCTATGTCCCTATCGTCCCTCAAGCATCATACGACAAGTCTTCTTGGGCGCCTGCATTATTGCCATATGCTGCTGTACACTCATCGTTCCAACTGAAATTTCACTTCAGACCCAGGTCCTCCAAATGCTAGGTGCTGGAACCTCGAAGTTCATTCTTCTTGGTTTGCCAGCTAATTTTCTCTGAGTATCAAACCTGTTTTGCTCTCCTCTAAACTGATGTCGATCAAAGGAGATTATCTAATGCGCACTATGCTCTACTAGTTATGCTCTCTTATTCCAGTGTGATTATGACGCTTTCGAGAACCTATCTAGATCTTACGCTGACACCTGATGAGAAAAAGGGCAATGTAGGCAAGCTAACATCTCTTAAGATAGTAGCGCCCGAAATATCGGTGTCTTAAAGGCCTCCAAGGCTACTCGCCGGGATGGGAGCCGTTCTCGCAGGTTGTCCTTCAAATTCTCGTTGTCTCTTGGGCTCGGCTTTGCTATCCGGGTATTACAACATGAGTAGTGAATCGCTCATCCATAGCAGACAGGGATCATGTTTGCAGAAACATCCAGATTCAAGCTATCAGCCTGGCCAGCGTGGATATTCCACACACAAATGAGTACCGAAGTCCAAAGCCACGATGACGCTGGGGGTCCGACAGATTTATTGAAACTACATCCCTTAAGTAGTTAACGGCCTATGATGCGTGTTGCAATCGCATAAGCATAGCCTAGGTGAGTGGGTGAATCAAGCCTGAGGCCTAAGATTTCAACTCACAAGCCTTTGGATGATTTCTCGCGATGAAAAGGGGGGGGACTTGGGAAGTACCCTGAGAAAATGCTCAGGTTAATGATAAAATATTGGGGCCATTTAACCGCGAGAATGAATCACTCGAAGATGTGCGGACAAAGCAAACAATTGAGTGGTCCGATCGATCTCCATTTGGGTGTATTTGAAGCAGATTGACAACAGGCTCGGTGATCTTCCCCAGTTTTGCAGGATCCCAATATCCACTGTGAACCAGCTATGACGGCGTTTATACATTCATCCGTCATCTCTGTCAAGCTCTGAAGTATTCAATCAGGGGTTCGCGTCGACGCAGGATCCCACTTATACTTGGTCATGTAAAACAGCTTACTGTCAATATGAGTGTGATAAATCGCTTTTGAATTTGTTCCGAGAGCTTCTGAAAAGCAAATCTGTGTTTGTTCTTGAGAACGGGATCAGGTCTGAACACACTCAACCCTTATTTATATCCGAGGCCTTGTCACAGAGTTCTAGGTTCCTGAGGTGAGGTCGAAGTCGAAGTAACGTCAGTCGCGATGGACGGCACAATCCAAAGAGGTTCTGCCCCAAAGCTCCAATAAGCTTGTCGTCAGACTTGGTCTCCCAGGGAACGGTAGCATCATGTTCATTGGTCCTCTCGGACTGTGATTACAAGCAACCATTCTAGCGGCTCACCCGCTCGAGAATGAAGGTCGGTATTACTCGTGGCTGACGAACAGGAGACTTTGTGTTGCCCAAGGAGACCTGGCCACATTACACGCGACCGTCATGTCGCGTTGGCAATCCCTGACAGCTAATCATTTCATCAACATCCGCCAAACGCGGGGTAATTGATCCCGTAGAGAAGTATTGGAAAATTTGGACTGGCACAATCATTGCTTCCATTATGACGGGAATGTGGCTGAGCTGCGAACCTTTGGCCGGATTATGCCACACTTGTGTAACCTGCTAGACGACAAGCTGATTGAGTTACAAAGATCATCAGTCTCCAAGAGATTAATTCTGGTACCACAGGTAGATCACGAGTGCCACAGCGGCCTCTCTAAGCTTGATATCAAAGACTGGCAAGATGAAGGAATACCAGGATCATCCACCAGCCACGGCTTGTCGCGTCGTGATGACGCGACCTCTGGGTCCCGTGATGGATATGAATGAACGGCATCGAATGAAGCCCATGTCGATGAGATGCATATTGTGAATCAAGCTATTGCGACTAAGTCACACAGAGCGAATGTGACTGGTCAGAGCTCTATATGTGGTGGCGACGTGAGGCGAGGATCGGCGGTGACCGACATTGTTTAGGTTGCCTCAAATCCACCTGTATTGAAAATCACTTCGGCTTAGATGCATACTTACCGCAGAGCCACATAGCCCACGAGGCGGCCTCACCTGCAGCTGGCATCTAATGCTGTCGGCAATCTACTCGGCTCAGACTGGCACGCTGGCTTCCGGGTGCACTCCGGAGGACGGACGGCGGACGGACCTCCGGGTATCCCACGAACCACGGACACCATCCCGGATCCGTCACACCTTGCGAACCTTGTGGGCGAACGCCCTACATCATCGTCGCATAATGTGACGTCTTCCCGCGCGCGGTGTCGTTCGTTATTTTCGTCTGAAGATGTCTCGGTGAGGCTGACTGTATCGCCCGTCTCAAAGACTCTGTATCAAGCTGAAGAAAGCCGGGTCCGCTTGGTCTTGATGCCAGGTCCGAGGGTTTCCTGCATGGCCGCTCGGCCGGCAGACGAAGCGGCTCGTAGGCGCGGGGCATTCTGTTCCATGCACCATTGACAGACTTCTCTGCAAGCAGAGTTTTTCTCGGTCTGATGGGCCAACCCGTTCCGCCGTACGCCATCGTCTGTGCGAACAGAATGCAAGATTCACGGCTTTGCCGGGAAGATATCGAAACCTCGGGGACGTTCGAAAGAGGGAACCGTCAACCCGAGACCTGGGGCAGCTGAGTCTAAGGCTTGCTCTGCTTGCCCTGGATCCATGCCGAGCTGAAGCGCGGTGGGGTCGTTGCTAGACCAGTATACGATCCTGATCTATACGAAGTCTCGGCAAGCTTCTCTGCATGTCGACTCAGCTTCAACGTCAACTTGGAGCTCATCAGCTGCGTACTCATGTTCTGGTGAAAAGGATGGGTTATTAGAACGCTGGAGTCACAGTGAGAGTGAGAATGGACAGGCGCTATGTGGGGTAAAAGTGACGCTCAAGCCACACTCAATTTTCACTGCACCACCGCCGGCTTCAGTCCAAAGAATTAAGATGAGCCGCTTTCGATGTGACGTTGCTGAAATTGTCTGCGAAAGTATGATAGGAATAGACACCGAGCTAACGTCTTTTCGATGCTAATCGTTATCGGATTCGCATTCTGTCTGCGCCAACGGAAAGGCAGCACTTGCGCCCAGCGCACCCCCCAAACTCACTGAGAGTCTCACAACGCCGTCTCAAACATCAACACCAAAAACCTCACGATCAACAGCAAAAGATAACGCCCGACCAGCGTCGTTTAAAAGTGACAAGAGAGGGATTCGAACCCTTGCATGGGGACGCAACCGTGGGATCGCCTTGAGGGTAGTCGCCACTCTCAAGAGGGAAGTCACCATGACCTCGGGGGAAGGAGTAAAAGAGGCATGCACCTGCTATAGCAATGTCATTGCCTACCTCGCAGAAAAGCCGCCAAACCACCAAAAAGTGAACCTCATAGAATGAGGATTGATGACAAGAAAGGGATTCGAACCCTTGCCTATTTCTAGACTAGCACCTGAAGCTAGCGCCTTAGACCGCTCGGCCATCTTGCCGTGAAGTGATGGAATCACATCGTGTGGATCCTGAACTGGTGGTTGGTGAGGGCACCGGCGAAGGTGGGACAAATACGGACCAGCTTTCGCACGCCGAATCGACGTCGCCTATCGTGCGGTGGGGTTCTTGCAAGAGTCAGGTTGTGTGATATTGGGGGCGGAAAACTTGAACGACAGCTGGAGGAACCACCACCGCTCATTAGTAAACCTGCTTCGGAAGGTTCACTTCCAGTGCTGCCCCAACAACCCCTCTCGTTGGAACATGAAGATTGGATGACACGGATGACACTTCAGAATGGAAGGCGCCAAGTCCGGCGGTCCTGGACGATAACGGGGACCAGGGCGCGTTCATGACATGACGGAGGTATCCGTACTATGGGTTCTAGCCGTTGCACTTCTAAGTTCCGCCAATTCATGGGGTAGAAACTCCAACAGCAACAGCTGAGAGAGAGCGCGCGAGAACGCACCAGAATCGAAGGGTTTGAGCGCTAAGCTGGAAACGGCGTGGAACGTGGCAGCGTGACCCATGCCACAACCGCCCAGGAAGGGGTGTTGGTGGTGGGAAGGACGAACGATGACCGACTCAAGCGGAAAAGGCAAGCGTCCATGTTGTTAGCTGAACATGCCGGGAGCGGAAGAGACAAGAAGAAGCAAAAGAGAATCAAGAAACCGCTAGCCAGTCAAACGGCGAAGAACGGCTGCCACACGAAACTGCCGCCGGCTTTTTTTTTTTTCTCCCATCGCAAAGCGCGCTAGTGTAGCCCTCCTTCACCATTGCATTTGGTCCCCCTCTCGGACGAAGAGCTGCTAGACGACGGGACGTCGATCGAGATAGCGCGCATGTTGCTGCTTCTGTGGCTGCTGGTCGCCGTGCGCAACGTCCGGGTGACGCCCACTTTGTCCGCTGGTGCTTGCAGATTGCTAGCGCCCTGCGGCTTTTGCAGCTCTGGTTGTGCAGGATACAGGATACCTCACACCTTCGGATTGAGTGCGCGGGCGAGGTGAGGCGAAGCAGGGTTTCTGCAGCTTAAGTTTGGACGCCGGAGGAATTCTACGACAGACGTGAGGGGAGAGGCAGGAAAAAAAAAGAAGAAGAGAGAAGCAGTCTGGGGCGGCGCGGCACTATCTCTGGAGCCCTGCATGTTTCAACATGACATGGGGCAAGGTAATTAGGAACGAAGAGAAGCAGAGAAGAATCTCAGGGACCCCATCTTCCAATGTTGTTTCGGGCCGGGGGTTGGTTTGCTTAATGAGGATGCGGGATGTTTCTCCCCTCGAGAGCAAGTCTGAAGACACGGCCTAGATCACCGGCTTCTACCGCACCTGTTGGTTCGTCATGTTCTTGAATGATCTGGTGCTTGTCCGAGACCAGTCTAGAGGGTGCTCGGGGCTTGGACTAAGACGGATGACGACTGGACGACGCAGATGTCTGTGCAGGCGCGGCAGCTTTGATGACGGGAGACTCAAGATACGTAGAGCAAGCAAGCAAACAAGCAAGCACATGAACCGTTATTTGCGGTAATCAGAGCTGGAGATGAGGGGTGTTGATGCAACCCAGGGGCTGGTGGAGGCGGCGCGAGCTTGTTGAAATGAAGGTGCGAGATGGTTGAGGGACGTAAGGCCCAGCTCCCTTAATTGCGGTTTATGCTTCCCTTGTCGTTGGATTGTTTGTCGACGCGGCCCAGACCGCATGCGATCCTGGTGACCTGATCCCTTTTCGGAGTCAGAATCCGTGCTGGGCTGCTCAGAGAGAGCGAGGTGAGTTGGGAGAATCTGGCTAAGATCTTCGATGAGAAGAGAGGGACCCTCCCCTCCTGACTAGCAAGCAGCTTCGGGGGGGTCCATCAGATGTTGCGGGCCAAAAAAGCAACGGTGAGGTTCTTGTGGCGCATTAGACGGCTACATGTCCCGCTGCGCGAGGTCGGCCTGGAGGTTGCCACGGACCATGCGTATCCCCTTAGCAGCGCCGGCTAATGGGCTCCTAGTCAGGGGTCTCGCTCACACTCAGGTGGATTTGCACAGGCACGGCGCCGTTCCTGAGCCGCGACACCACCTTCGAATCGCCCACGGGTCTCCTCTGGCTGGTGGTTGGCGGTTGGCTGTCTGAGTCTCGCCGTCTTCTCGGCGCGTCTTCTTTCGCGGACATTCCTGCTGGACGGGGGGGTGGCCTGGCTGTCCCCTGTCTCCTGCCCTCCCATGCTGTGAATGTCCCGCGGTCCCCGGCAGTTCTGCGGGAATGTAACTCTGCGCAGAGATCAGTATGACGAGATACATGGCAATCAGCTCGAGTGGCCTCCCAGAAGGCGGTAAATTGAAAGCCCAATCCCATCCGCCGTTCGGTTCCCCCTTCCCGCGAGCATTTGAGCTCAAAGCTGCGACTTCTCTGCCCTGGCCAATTGATTTCGCAGCATGGAAGAGCGGCACCCACTTGAAATGCGAATCTCCGAGTCCCTCTTCTGCCAATTTACCAGATCGCCTTGCTGCTGATGAAGCTCGCCTCCGCGCCTCCTCTGCTGCAGTCCCCTATCAGATTGCCACTTGCCATCATCGTGCCGCTGTTGCAGTGATACCTACCTGCTGGACCAAGGTACCGTTCCTATTTGCAATAAGGAAGAGGTGTGCTGCAGGACGCTAGCGGCAGGCTTGATAACCTGATGGTGTATGCGTGTATGCAGGTATCTCTAAATTGGTCGTTGGTAGTTGCAGTACGGATACAGTACCAATGCAACTAACTTAGTTCTCTGGAAGATCCAAGGCAGATGCAGGAGCTATTATCTATAGTCTATCTCGACATTGGTGCCAAATAACAACAGACAGGTTCTTTTCTTCCCCGTCTGCTCTTCCTCCCTCCTCCACCCCTCCCTCCATCGTTGCCTCGACTCATTCCACTCGTTGTGGCCGCATACCCGAATCACTCGCTCTCGACACCGAACTCACCGACCGACACTCGCTTGCCTCTGCGTCGCCAGCTTGAGCCAGCGCATTGTTTGGCTCGCCCCTCGCTATCTGGGTCGTTGCTACAGGCCAGGCTTGCTTTTGTAATCTCTGCTTGGCAAGGAAAGCACTCCACGCTTGTTTTATCTCTCTGTTCTTCTTCCTCATTGCTCTGAGAAAGGAGAAACCAGGGGACCCCCTTCTCTCCTAAACGGTTCTGAAAGGTCCACCACCTAAGGTACGGTACAGCAGGCGGCCACCACACCCCTCACTCGCTCGTTCCCAGCACACACTCACCCTCTCAACTTACACCGGGGCCCCTTCTTTCCCCTGGAGTGCCACAAAGTCCGCTACCCGCCAGACCACCTCCTCGCCCACAGCCCACAGTCCACACACACACCCTGGGCTGTCCTGTCTCTCACAGTCTCCGTCCCTGCCTCTTTTTCCTGCCGGCTGCCAGGTATTTCGCAAGGTAGCTTCCCACGCTACTGCGCCGTGCTGCACCCCCTTCCCTTTTTTTTTTTTTTTTTTTTTCTTAACTTGGAAGAAGTCGGACTGGACTGCACTGTGGGAAAGCGCGACTTCACTACGCCATCGTTCCCAACTCTAAAAATTCCACGCCCCGTCAGACATAAACACTCATTACAACCCTTCGCGGCCCGCCCCTGACCTGCCTTACCTGACCTGACCGCGCTGTGTCCAAAATCCATTTTGACGACCAGATTCACCCTCAACTCTCCCGACTGTCTCTTCCCTCGACAAGCTTCGGTGACAGGCGCGCCTTCTGCCCATTCACCTCATTGCGATCCGACGACCCTCATCCAGGACCCATTTTAGGGGGCCGCTGCAAGGACGCACTCAGACCGACGTCCTTCCTTCCCCGTTGACGAATCGGCCGCTACCCCCTAACTACAACGCCAACGGCCAAAGGGGTAAATTCGACGACCGTTCAGTCCTTTTTCTCTTTCCACAACAAGACAACCGCAACCGGCCGATCGCGTCTTTTCTTTCAATCCCGGATCAAGTTCATCTGTCTTGTCTACCTTCGGCCCGGGGCCTCATCGCCAATCATGGCGTCTTCGTACGTTGAAATCCGTCGTCCTATTCGTCCAGTCCCATTTCAGGGACGCAAAAGGGGACCGAGACATTAACTTTGCGATTTGACAGTCTCGGTGCGGCTTTCCGCTCTCTCTGGCACGACCTTACCAGCTACGACCGACGTACGTCCCGATTCCCAATCCATCTTTTCCTCTGCCTTCCCACTGACGTTTTTTGCAGACTCGACCGTTGACTCTCCCTATCGCACCGGTCGACACGTCCCTCTGAACCATCGCCAGAGCGGAATCCTCACCTCTGTCGCGACCGCTTCCGAATCCCGTGCCGACGTCTCCTCTCCCTACGGCGATGACAGCTACAACAGACTCACCCGCGACAGCAGCTACCATGGCGGCCACATCCCTAATACCCCGACCAGCCCCAACCCGGCCGCGACGCCCTACTCTCCTGGCCTGAGATCCCAGTCGGCTCGCCGTTCAAGTCAGGCTGACGGCTTCGAGATGCAAAGCCCCGGCGATGTGCAGATGCAGTCTTTCCAGGACGGCGCACCCCCTCCCCCTCCCGTCTCCCACTCGTGGAAGAAGATTGATGCTTGGGCTGAGGAGCACTACCCTGAGCTCTGGGACCAGCTCTGCGAGGGCTGCACTGACAACGATCTCAACGAATTGGAGCACCAGCTGGACTGCTCCCTCCCCCTTGATGTGAGAGAATCGCTCATGATTCACGACGGTCAGGAGCGATTGGGTATGCCCACTGGTATCATCTTCGGCTCTATGCTGCTCGACTGTGAGGAAATGGTTCAGGAATGGGATCAGTGGCGCAAGGTCAACCAGGAGTTTCTCTCCGAGGCAGCGATCCGCAAGCCCGCCATGCCTTCCAAGGCTGCCCTTGGCAGCGAAAACGGCCAGCCGTCATCTTCCAGGACACCTGCTTCTCCTGCCGCCTCTAACAACCCTTCTTGGCGTCAGGACCTCATCGCCCGTCAGGATTGTGTTCCTCCCGGATCTGTGCAGCGATCGTACGCCCACCCCGCGTGGATTCCCCTTGTTCGTGACTGGGGCGGCAACAACCTCGCCGTGGATCTCGCACCCGGCCCCAACGGCAGATGGGGACAGATTGTTCTTTTCGGCCGCGACTACGACACCAAGTACGTTATTGCTCGGTCTTGGGCTCACTTCCTGGCAACCGTTGCGGACGATCTGAACAGCGGCAAGTGGTTTGTGGACGACGAGACCAACGAGCTCAAGCTGCGCGAGTTCAAGGATGCGCGCGTTGAGCCTCCCTACTTTGGTATCCTGCGTTGGCGCATGGACCAGAAGTACGGTCGCCGAGCAGCAAAGCGCAAGTCGGTCGTGCCTCCCAACAGAGCTGGCTCGCCTGCTGGATCTGGCGCCAACTCCCCGTACTCGAGCCCCACGAATACCGAACCGAACGGCGAACAGCGCGGACGATCGATGCAACGATTGGGCGGTGCTTCACCTGTCGCCAGCCCCATCCGACCCGGCTACGGCAAGTCTAGTCCTCTCGCACGAGTGGCTGAAGAGACCCCTCTGCCTGACCTACAGACCAACGGCCTCAAGCCCACGAAGCTTGTTGAAGTCGAGACCCCGAGACCGAGCGAGGACACACCTAAGGGCTCCCGTGTTTCGCTACTATCGCACGTCGAGACTTCCGAGGCGAAGGAAGGCAAGGAGAATGAGGACCCTGAGGGCAAGGTGAACGGCACCAACGAGAAGACGAACGGCAAGCCCAACGGCAAGCAGCCCGAGGTTACGGAGGAGCCGATGAAGGAGATCGAGATATAGATGGTGTGTAAAACTGGATACGACAGGACGACGATACGGTTTCCCCTATTCTCGGGGCCTTGTGACGCAACAAGGCTCGTCATACAGCAAAAATCGGCGTTTGGGGCGTCCGTGGCTCTAATCATCATGAGAGGACGTCTGCAGGGGTCATACAACATTGAAGACTTTTTTTCGAGCATCAGGGAACACGGCGGCTGGGCTTTTTTTGAAGTCTTTTTTTTCTCTTACTTTTTTCACCTTTGACTGGGCTCTCTCTGGAAAGGGCCGAGACGGGATTACGCCGAGTGGTTGTTTCTCCATTCTGAGTACTCTGCAGTCTATGGACATAGCTGCATGGCATACGTACATTTGCACCAACCTGTTTACCCAGTTGATGGAGGTTTCTGACGGGCTCATTTCCTGATGGAGATGTGCAGCGATGATCTTGCGCACTGGCATTCACAGGCGTGCCAGTAATTGGTAGTGTACTATTAGGACCTTTTGTCTACTTTTTTATCTCGAGCGCTCCGAGGCATGGGCGTAGGAATAGTCCTCAATACAGGTCGGCTGTTGCAGCCTCAGCTATAAACTAGTCTCGTTCCGTGCTCCAGCTGTGAAGAGGTAACAAGAACAGCCGAGATGGTGCACTGAGCCCGCTCAGCTAGCAAAAATATTCGTATGGAAATCTGACGAAAGATCTACATGCGGATGCATCACATCTGTTCAGGGTGCAGACGTGCCCCTCTTTCACCTCGTATTCCGTGCCACTGGGACCGATTCGTGTTTGCGGGGTGTATATGGGGTTCAGAAGGAGCCTAGAACACTTGGGAAGACCGGATCGCACCGATGAGATCTACAGCCGGTATCCACGTTGAGTCTTCGTATTTGGTGTCTTGGATTGCTGTGAATGGGAATGTCTGTTTTGGGAAGTAGCTTGAGGGTGCAGGGGTTCGCTGGGGTGTTTCCGCATTCCCTAGGCAAACGCCCACTTCGACAACAGTATCACACACTTAACTTCAATCCGTGACAGAGCCTCATGAGAGTTCTTGGCGCCTTCAGCGTAATTGCATATGCCCAGACTAATATCAGCTTCTGCCCAGATGCCCAGACCTGCCAGCACGAGAACAGAGGCTTGGCTTAAGAGCTGGTGCATGGTCATGTGATTTGACAGTCATCACGTGATCATGCGGGAAAACTCCGGAAGCTGGAAGCAGGAAGCAGGGACCAGGCAGTGGGACTGTGACGCCTCAGCTGTGCCGGATCAACGTCAAGGCGACCATCATCCGGGACCTTGATCACCTCTTCCAGCCTTCAACATCGCCGACGGAACTGCACAACAATCGGGCGCAGACGAATCCTCCATCACACCGCACCGATCGCAACTCTCTGTGAGGTTGCTTCCATATAATTAATTACGACGACCGAACAATCCCCTTCGCCCCGAGTCGTCGGCGACCGCGATCGATCACCGACCTATTCGAGCTACCCACCCATCCCGGACGACGCAATCATGGAGGAGGAGCGCCTCTGGAAGTTCCGCAAGCCGGAGTGGCTCAACAGCATCTGGGCGCGCAACTTGGGCGTCTACGGCGCCGGAGCTCTGGTGAGCCTTTTTCCCCTTCCTTGATTCCCGGTCCTTTCCCAAGGCGACGCTGACGTAGCCACCCGGCTGCGCTGCGTCCCAACTCCCATCCACCTTTCAGGACAAACCGACCGCTAACCTCCCACCGCCTCTGCAGTTCTCCATCGCCTTCTACGTAATGCTCGACTCGGCGGTCTGGTCCAAGTCGGCCAAGAACGGCTCCGACACGCACATCACTTTCGTCGACTGGCTGCCCCTCATCTTCTCGTCGCTGGGCATGCTCATCATCAACAGCGTCGAGAAGGCGCGGCTGTCGGCGGACAGCTTCTCGTACAGCGGCAACGGCGTCGCGTGGAAGGCGCGCGTGGTGCTCTTCCTCGGCTTCGCGGCGCTCGCGGGCGGCATGGCGGGCGGCGTGACCGTCTTCGTGCTCAAGTTCGTCGTGCAGGACGTCGGGATGCCCGCGCTGGGCATGGGCATCGAGAACGTGGTGGCGAACGCGCTGGTCGGCCTGAGCAGCGTCGTGCTCTGGATCAGCCAGAACATGGAGGATGAGTATAGCTACAACCTTGCCCTGTGAGGAGGAGCCAACAGTTCCCGAGGGCTAATGTTTGTAGGGACGGCGGCGGCTGGGGACGTGTCCCGCAGGAGTCGTAACCTGGGGAGAGAGATGATGAGAGAGGATGATGCTGTGTGTTTGTATGAGGTTATCAACGGGAGATTGCGTCGAACGGAGGCTGGCATGTGTAATTATAGCACTGGATACCGGGGCGCATGGGCTTCTCGCGGCATGGGAACTAGCTTGCATTTCTTATGTGACCCTTTTTCTTATCCCCCATCTATGGAGTTCCGTTCAGGGACGGAGAGACGATGAAATTGTGACTGAACGGACGTATGCGCAGACCTTTTAAGTGTTCTTTTTTTGCGAATGTCAAGTATGTTGACAACTGACAGGCTCTGGAGAACGTGAGACTATACATGAAGAGATATGTTGGGGGGACTGCCCGAAAAAGGGCCGGATGGGCGCTCCAAGAGCACAGAGGATTCGGCCATGGCGATACGTGGGGAACCGCAGCTTCCGTATGACAGCTAGGAGTGCATGGTGAGAAGCGTCATTTGCAGTAGTCAGCTGGGCGAGGCACCCTTGAATATAAATATGGAATCATTCTGGGTGAGATCAACGCCAAACGAAAATGTCATGATGGACTCATTGTGATCAAGATTGATAACCAAAAAGTGCCTCGGAAGTAAGCCCGAGACTCGAGATCATCGCTGCTCGACAGCCGGAAAACTAAGTTTGCAATTCTGCTGCTGCTTATTCTGTCTTATTCGATGGCCGGATAATCCGAAGACACAGACGCAGATGAAGGGGTAGTAAGCAGATATCTCAACAAACTCATCCGTAGTACGTACGGGGCATTCTCTAGTGGATATCAGAGGGCATCATTTCTATTACACTCTCATCAAACAACAAATGACGAAGCTCCAGATTGCCCTTTTGCCTTGTTTGAAGGCACCTTAGCGGGTTGCTATTTATCAACCATCACGGTTTGTGCCTCAATGTCATCCAGCTCATAGTTGGTTTGATCGACGCGGCCACTTTATCTAAGCATCATTCAGTGCGCAATATCCGAGCTTTCCCAAGATCGATCAATGTTGTCTTGTCCAACAATGAGTTCCAAGCCGAGTCCACATGGCACAAGCGCATGTTGGTGAACCTTTTCATGCCAGAGTTTCATGGATCTCGCTCAGCTGTTCTATCCTTTATCCCTCTTTCTGGTTGGCTCTATGACTGAATACCCAATAAGGTGGGTCGAATGCTGTGTGGCTGACCGACACAGGCTGCTCCTTTCTTACCTTGTCCTAAAATGCTCGACACCCAACGTGGTATTGCATGGAACAAGTTTGGTCGGATTGGCCTCGAAAGAAACGATGCATCTCTGGCAACCCTTTTATACCTCGCTGTGTCTACTGATACCTTCCGAGTTCTGGAGTGCCCTCTGCTGTCAGTCTCAGCCTGCTCTTTCCTTCGATTGAAGGCTAAGAAGGACCCGCAGGAAGGGGATCGTATCAGTCCAAGAAGAGGCGTATAAGATTCCCTCTTGCTTTTTCCAACGTCTACTGCAAGCACACCAATCCGTGTTGCAGCGACCCCTTACTCCCTACAGTGCCTATGCTCAATAGTGCGGCTCTTATCAGGCCTTGGTGCCTCAGAAAGTGGATGAAGCCTCCGAGGTGTGTTCTATCTCAGACTCCCTGTCTCTATCTCACATGTATTACGTAGAGAATAAAAGGAAGCCGACGGGAGTGAATGTAGATTGCAGAAGCTTCTTACTCGACATGACCGGCATGGGAAGTCCTCAGATAGTAATGATAAAATTATTTCTCCACTGCCCGATCGCAAAATTGTTGTTGTGCCTTTTCCTAGCCTCTAGTGTCAACCTGTGATATTGAATATTCGAAATATTCTCAAGAAACCATCCCTATTGGGTACCATTCCAAACTTCTCCAGAACCGTATTTGACTGCTCCAACCTAACGGATGGCGGATCTTTCCGCTGCATGCATGCCAGCTGTTGCAGCTATCTCCCTAAGGGTTCCTTGAGCAACTAGTTCGGTTAGTATACCCATCATAGCTCTTGTGATTGGCCATTGTTCGGTCCTCCTGATCACAGAGTATTCTTTTCATTCAGCTTTGTCGCGAAGTGCGCGGTTCCAGATTCATACTTGATAAACTCGGGAGACATAGTATCACGGGAGCAAACCAGCAAGCCTTGAAAACGGGCCAAGGTTCACATTATCACGCGTTGATACACAGCCAGGCCATCAAAGATAGGTCAAATTTTGTTGCTTTAGGTAATTGAAAGGGGCGCTGTCACACCTTTTTATTTGCTTGATTTGGTAGCCAGTCAAAGTTACTGGTTTGGTTGTGCCTGGGAAGGTGGCTTGTTCATGTCCAGTCCCGCATACTGAATGTGAATCACCTCGGCGCAAAATGATGAGAATTATGTGCACTGAGAAGATGGGTCTTGGCCGCTTACAAACACTGAACTGTCCGTCAGAAGGCTGGAAGAAGAGGACGGTGAGGCTTCCAACACTAGGAATAGCTAGAAAAGAGTACATATTCATATCATTATGACTGTTCGAGAGTTTTACTGTAATGATAATTTCATCGATCCCTTGAGTATCAAATTCTCCCAGGCTACTGTGGAGTTCTCAACTCTTCTGCGAAGAAAGCTGTCCATCACCTTGAAACCCGATTTCCCTGCCTGTAAGGCAAGTCGCCGTCCTTCATAGCCTAATCAATAGGCCGATTAAACGCGCGAAAACAGAAGCAGAGAATGGTGGATCTCCTATTCATCCTGTAACTACCGGCGCATTCTGGATGTTGCTTCACTGCTGTAAGTCATCGAATATAGAACTTTCAACCTATAAAACAGCAAACTCAAGCCTAACAGTTGAGAGAGCAGCTAGATTGCGATGATTCAAGTCTCATCCTTGTTGCCGAGTTTGCAACCTAATTTATAGTGTATTGTTATGAGAAGGATATCCCCACGATTCTTCTTATGGGTGAACAGCGTTATGATGAGTATTAAATAGACTATCATGTCGTCTCCTAGACAATCTTCCCAGACCACCAGACAATGTCTTGAATGTCAAGGCTGACTTCTTTTGTCCCTGAGTCTGAATCTTCACCGACATGAGAATGGAAAAGCCGACACGAAAGATCCCACGACCGCGCTTCTGCGACCATGGTATGCAGATTGTTCGTCTGCCATCTTCCTCGTCTGGTCGAAAGTATTCAAACCGGAATACAGAGATACCAGATCAAGTTCATGGGCTGCGATGGGCTTTTTCTTGTGAAGATGGCGATACTACTTTTTGTGAGTTGGCGTAGGTATGCATCTGTAATCCACGAAACCCATGCCCTTCGAAAGCCCTACATTCTCGTTTGCAGTCCTTGAACGTCTGCGGTTGCTTCCTCTAATTTATATGCCGCGGACTGATGACCGTACTCCACATGCTCATCATGGCTAATGATGTATCAAATCTATAAAGAAAAGCATATGTTATGTAGACAGCAGCATTCTTGCTACTCCTGCACCCCGCAATCATGTTGCAGGATTCAAGCATCTCTTACAATTTCTAGGCGACAACACATCCCCTACGTCCAAGTATTCGCTTAAAATGAGGAGATAAGGACCGTTGTCACCTTGCCCATGGCCGGCAGTACCGTTATCCAAATATTCATTCCTGAATACTTACACCAAGAAGACTAATTTGCGAATCGTGGATTACAATGTGTCAGGAGTACTACAGGTCACCTTTACATTTTAGATAGTTTAGTCTATCGAAGACAATATATGGCATGATTACGACTTCAGTTTGGCTGACTCTCTCTGGAGCTCAAGCGGCCACACAGTGTCTCATCTTATAACACGTCCTGCGTGACGACTAGCAGCCTAGCAGGGTATCAGACATAAAAAGAGAGGACAGACAGCACAGAAAGGACAGTTCACGGCACAAATGTCGTTTGCGACTTGGCGTTCTAACAGCTTAACCCTGCGGTGGGCTACTGCTTCTTACTCTCGCTGGCGATGTCTGGTTCGTAGGCATATCCTATATTGCAGTAGTCCCCAGGCCGTTCTGAACTATTCTCAGTCTGTTTAGACCAAATACACCGAAGAAGACATCCCCCCCACAAGCATCGACTCTTTGGGCTATAGCTGTCCGTCGAACGCGGGATACCATGTTGCGCCAAAGCTCTGGCGAACAAGCTTGATCGCAAACAAAATCCTTCATGGGTATCTCGTCATTGAGAAGAGTCGAACTATTGTCGCAGGACACGTCCGTTTCCTAGTTCCCAGCCTAACAAGAAGGTCCCCGTCGATCTGCCTTCACAAGACCAAAACTCACATGAATCGTCTCAATACTTTGGCAGCCCATTCCAATCGCCCATTGTTAACCTCGAGTCATCTCATAGGGAACTATGCTACTCTCCTGCTTATCTCAACCTAAACACAAAGTTCGACCATCTTTTGACAAGTCACACCCTGGCCCGGAACCTTCCCCCGTATCTGCCTCTATTATCCCTGAATCCCAGTCTCAAAAGGCCTCATCGCAACTTCCTATCCCCTAAAACGGACAGAACGAGGAAGCATAGACACTCACCTACTCATTTCAAAACATCAACACGGCCCGGCCCGGCAAACCCCTGACACTTGCCAGCCTGGAACCACTCGGATTCCAACCATCAAATGGAAAAACAAAACAAAAAAACGGTTGGGTCTGACGGGCCATCAACACAGACGGGACCTTAAACCCTCCTCCCCCACCAGCCCGAATGAATCATACAATCCCAACGGTACTAGCACACGTCTAGCCTTTCAAAGACAGATGGATCGTCTTGCCCCAGCTCTCCAAAACGTCTGTCTGCGTCCCTGCTTTAGATTTACTTCACCGGATGGCATTCCGACTCGAGGGTATTCCTGAATACGGGCGCCGCAGAAAAGCACGAGGAACAAAAGAAGCATTCCCTGCGCGGGCTCAGACCCCTTTTGTCTCACTAAGAAAATAAAAGCCGCCGCCACATTCAGGAACTCTCCAATCTGCAGCGGCGGACAAGAATAGAGATGTGAGGAAAAAGAGACAGAGGTGTCTCATATACACCTCGGTCAACAATCTAGCGGTGAGCGGGAGGAAATAAGCAGAAAAGAAAGGCAGATTTGTTGGGAACAGCCAGGCTTGAGGGTAAGGCAAATGAAGAAAAAATCTTTTACTTTCCCACCAAAGATGACAGATAGGACTCACCGGGCGAGGAGGTACGAGCGCGCCGGCATATCAGAAAATTTTCTTCCCTCTCTCTGTCTGACGCTCTGTAACATGCAGGCGTTGAAACATTCTGCGCCGAACAACAGGAGTGAATCCTCGACAGCATTTGGCCCCTTCCGAAGCCGCCTGCAGAACGCCAGCCGTCAGTGGGCAGGTAGTATCTGCCCTGAACCCGGGAGCTGCCTCCTGCCGATCCTGTTGGGCGGGAGATGGCCCCTTAGGGCCAGCGACTTGCATGGACGGAGGCTTGCGTGCGGTGCCACGACAAGACGCGGCTCGCAAGCGGCAACAACAGCAGCATCTGTGAGGCACGTGGAGGGACCTTATTCAATGGCCGCACCTGATCCTCTGCCCTCGAGATCAGCAACGTCTATCCCTTCTCGAGAAGAAACGACGCTTTCCGTTTGGCGATGAAGTACAGCAGCACTCGCTTCAGCACTTGCATGGATGGAAGGCGGTTCCCTTCGGGTCTCACCGGTGTTTGGTGGAGAGTCAAACCGGCCGTGACTCTTTCGAGAAATAAGAAGTTGATCGAGACAGGATGGGCTGAAGATTCCACGGCGGGAGTGAAACAGAACCAGCCACCGGAACGCGTCGCTGGCACCATCTGAACGGGACACTACAGCTGGTTCCCGGGAAGGCTGATGTGCGTACCGGAGACAAGGCGTTCTTAAGGCAACTCGATGATGCAGGTGAAGGAAGCAATTTGTGTGGTTGTGACACAAAGCTCTGCAGCACAATATCCAACATCCCTCAGAAGGGGCAAAAACAACAACAAAACTGTGTTGAGCTGCACCTTGCTGGTACGGCAAGGATCGGGTTTCCACCTCTCTCTGTCTCTCTCTGCGGTCCTGTTGATACGGGTTTAGCTCGAAATGCAGGTCGCTCAAAAGAGCGGGAGGCACAGCAGCCTTTACGGTTGTCCAGTGAGGTTCGTCCTCGTTCGAGACTTCGCCATGTAGGCCGGTAGCTGATCGCTGCGGTACGGAGCTCGGCGGGCTCAAGAGTGCGGCCGTGAGTGGGTTGACGATCTCCGAGAATCTGTGATGGGCAAGACCGGTTTGGATCCTGCAAGATGTTTTCGCAGGGACAAGATCATCCATGGGTCGTACGACTTGGAACAATGCCGGGACTCTTGCGTGTAATGTGTGAAAAATTGTCAATGATGAGTGTAATCAAAGCCGAAAGGGAGCGTTGGAGGTGCCGTCAGATGATGAGGGTTGCTGCATGGTTGCAAGGTCCAGGTGGTGTGTACATCCTGACCAGCCTGGCCACCGTCAATTGTGACAGAATCTATTGAGAAAGAGCTGCACGTACCTGGTTGAAGATTGTGCCCCTAAAGTAAGGTGGCTCGCAAAGGCCCCTGTAACCAGGCCGGAGCATTGAGGCCATCGGCATGGTTTGAAGATCCCTGAACAGGGTTGAGAACTCGATGCAGGCTGGAAGTAAATGGCTCTTTTTCGCCCGCAGCTCAACCGAACATCCAAATTGTCGACGTTACATCTGAGAATACACTAGGTAATCCTCCTGTGTTGTAAGTGAACGCTAGGGATTCGTATCTGACGCAGGCTGTCAAAGTAGCATTGTCCGTCTGATATGCGTCCACAACCTACCTGTGGCGGTCGGTGAGAAGCCAAGGCCTGGAATCGATCCAAGCTTCGGACAAGGATTCACACCGAAATATCTCGGTGGCTTTGGGAGGTGTGTTGTAAACCCGTCACGTCACTGCTTTGAGCGTTCGGGCCTCTTTCTCAGAATAGATCGTAATTTACCGCGGTGAACGGAATTGAGAGCCGGCCAAAGACTAATGTTCCGTCAACCAAGACAGTTGCATCCGACAATCGGGTCCCTGGCAATTCAAGCCTCGTAAATTAATGAAAGATGTCCATATTACCAAGCAGACGTCGCCTGTTGCTAGCCGTTGGTGGCTGGCGCTACAGTTGCTACGTTCTGCCCAAGACAAGTTACTTGCAGTCAGCTGAAGTACCATATGACAGTTATTGCCTAAGCGTACTAGGAATGTGACCAATGAATTGGCTCACAGAACATTCGCGAAAGTGGTCCATTGCTTCTTGACTAGGTTGGCGAGTGAAGACGCTCGGGAAATTTCCTGCAAGTATGAAGCCGGATTGGTCTTGGTGAGCGGGCGGCTTTCACGTTGTCATTTCATCTTATGTTGTGCCACATGGTGGAACGGCATGCTCGATGAGTCGACAGACAAGGCCACATCTGACTTGACCTAACCCACGCGTTCAGCCGCCCACTGGCGTGGTTGGGATGTGTCAACTCATTAACCTTTCGCCTCAGAGTAACGCGAGGTTGAAGCTGCACTGCTGACGTCTGACTCGAAGCACAGGTGCAACCAACTAACTACTTGCAAGATAATTGCCATCATGACCTGTCGTGTGAAGCATGTTTTGTTAGAAAGACCTATTTCCGTGTTATTTGCAACAGCCATTTAGTGAACTCTTCGCGGCCCCTGGATGCATAGTAAGCATTTGCAACGCTCCATCAGTCACCTGGAATCTGGTGACTTGATAATGGGTCTTGATTGCTTGCGCGGGGCCCTCACCGATGAAGGCACCGGTCCAGAATTGTGGGTAAGAGGTCGGAATGCCGTGTGATGATTCGGCTCTCCATCACAAGGCCCCATTGACTTCGCGCGGCTGCAGGCGGCCGTTGCAACTTGGCATACCCATGGCAAAGGGTGAGTTCTGGTACACGACGGTCCAATGATGAGAGCCGCAATGACTGCTCTGACCATCGTTGTGTCTGTGCCGCAATGAGCTAGCAAGTTGGGCCTGCTGTTTTGCGGTGTTGGTACAGGATGTATTAGATCTCTCCACTAGGAACCGCGAGAGGGTGTGACGAAAGGGAGGAGCAGCACCATCGCCGACTGGGCGAGAGCAAGCCTCTCTTCCTCTCTGCAGCATGCTTCCTTCTGTGAGCTTCGCGCAGTGCTCTGTTTTCGGGCATTGTGGTCTCCACCCAAAAAAAAACCGTGTGACATGGTATCCGTCATATTCTCTCGGTCATAGTGCGCCGATGGATGGCAGATCTTGCTCCTCCGGGCCCGGAGTTATGAACTTCGGCCGCGTGCCGTTGTAGGGGTCAGGTCTTCTTGCGGACATGTAACCTCGCACTCGGCTCGAGATGTCCTCTTCCGGAGGCTTCTTGGCGGGACGTCTGGTGAAGTACGGACAGCCAACGGCAACTTTGGCACAAGACCACGGGAGGCCCACCAGCCGTTCGTTGGGGGGAGAACCCCATGAACGCGACGCCAAAAACAACCCATGGCCCCTCTCCCCAATCCCCAATGAAGGCTAGATAGGTTGGCGACGGGATGGATGGAGGGAAGTGCTAGGGCCATGCGGCTGCGTGTACTCGAGAGGGACGCAGTGACGAGATGTAGTGCATTACCGCTCGGCTCAGGGATTCGGAGTAGCTTGACGGGTGCGCAGCTCTTGACAGGGGGGCCGGATGGGAACTTGCACACGGGAATGCCCAACGACGAGCTTCGTCTGTGCGTCTCAGCCAACAGGAATGGAGCTCTCCAATATGTCCTGCAGGCCTGGGCTGCTGCTGCAAGTCAAGGCGAGACAAGGCCGTGATCAAAAAAAGCGCGTTGTACATGAGGTACACCAAGTGTGAGAGCAAAAGCAACCTTGGAGCTCACGTGGCCTGCGGAAAAGACATCGGATCGGACGTATCAGCGAGATCAGGTAGATGGGCAAACCCAACGCAGAGGTCGAGGCGGTCTCAATGGTTGGTGGCTGGACCGCCACCGAAGCCGAATGTGATCGGCCCATCGGTAACTGCGAGTCGAATATGCCTTTTGGCAGCCAACGGAATGGCGTGTCCAGCAAGTAAATACTGCAGCGAAAACGCCGAGTCTCGTTGACATACTATGTAGCCAGCAAACGTGGAATCACACGCAGTGACAGGCCCATCCAAGGGATCTCGAAAGCGGTGCGGAGCAGAGGTATGCGGGCAACGATAGAGAGGTCTGCGATTAGTCAGAAGGCGCCGAGGAGCCCACTGCACAGCAATAAGAGGCTTCATGCCATCCAAAGCAGCTAACGGCAGACAGGGTACGGCATGGCAGCAGAAGGCCGGGGATGCTAGATTCCTTGCTGTTTCCGCGGTGGTTGTGGGATGAGCTCAGCCCAGACTGTGGGTAGGCGTGTTCAGGCGTGAGAGGCTTGTCGAAGAGGATTGGAAACGCCGTCAGATCTGGAGATCAATAATCAACAGAGGCTAACGACAGCAGTATCCAGTTCGCAAGCCGCCCCGTCGGAGGTTTCACTTCGGTAGAGACAAGGCACCGGCAGCAGATTGGGTGCCGGGACGGCGGGGTGTCGCCGGTGCGTGGTATGGGTGGTTGGTCGTAGTGGCAGCGATTGGGTGGTAGCGGGAGCGGTAGCGGTAGCGTGGTGGTACCTCTTTGACGGACAACGCTTGGTTTGGTTTGAGGGCTGCGCGTACGATGACGAAGAAAGTTGACGAATGGATCTCTGCCGTGGTAGCAGATCTTGTCTGAATCTTTCGTGCTATACCTCGAGGGAGATGGAGACGCGGAATGCCTCAGAGATGAACCTGGCACGACGCTGGCATTTTGCATGGCACTGCTTCTGGCGCAAGGGCAGCCGTCGCCGTAGCCGTTTGCTCCTGACTGTATAGCTTGCGACAAGGAGCGAAAACTTGACAAGTAGCGACGAACTTTGACGTCGATGGAGACACACAGTAAGAGGTGGTGTTCCCCTTGCCTGCCACATGGGGTTCGAAAAGCCGTGTTCCTTGGTTCTTGGGCGGTAGTGCACCGGCCGGTCTAGACGCTCTTCCTCGACCATCGCCTGCTTCTCCAGGCACGCAATTTTTTCGACGACGGCCTCTCGCTTGCTCGAAAAAGGCCGGGTACTATCCATATCCACGGGCAGTCTGTAAGGTAGGGTAAGAACCACAACGCGGCAAGGAAAGGACAGGACAGGCGAAAAGCACACCCGGAGTCGGGGAAAAATGATCAGATGCTGCTGACCTCTTGTGGCCCAGGTGAACCTAAAATCGGTCCTTAGCGTCGCATGAGAAAGGTCATGAGACCTGTTTGTATCCAGAAAAAGACGAGCGAACCCTGGGGCTGCGGTGCAGGCACGCACGTCGGCCCCGTCAGGCCAGGTACCTGTGTATAAGCAGGTAGGTAGGTACCCTCGTTAACAAGTCCCACACGCCCAATTCGCGGGCACCTCAGTGAGTGGACGAGGTTCCTTCCGTGCCATGGAGCCCACCCAATGCTGCCCACACTCACATTCACACCCTGCGGCGGTACCTAAGGTATCGTATGGACCTCCGTAGCCCACCCGCTCCCCATAGCTCAGCCCAGTTCTCATCCTCAGCATCCCTTCCTAATGCACTGCGATTGGATGACACCTGCGCCGCTTGCTACGCCGCAGCATGTCACATGCTTCGAGGTTAGGTAAGCATTGGACATCCCTAGGTGATCCAGTGGCTCTTCAACACGCGATTCTGGGGTCGGGGATGCGCCCAGCACTGCAATGGCCATGTAGATAGACAAATGTCACTAGCCGACGGGCGCCGATGCTGCCGTATGTTGGTTTCTGAAAAGATATACACTCAATTCCATCGGGCCAAGATGCAATTGCTCAATTCCCCTTTCTGCCCCCGCCGGACTAGTCTCCCGGAGTACAGACACCACTGGCGCAGGCAGGCCAGAAGCAAGACACGGAGAGGGAGCTCTGACCAGCAGCACCACCTCCCATCCCCCTGGCTCCCTAGCCATCCTCTTCTATCCATTGGTCCATGGATGGCTGGTCGACGTTGAGCCCAGAGGGCACATCCCTGCCCGCGCATTGCAACATGGTCGAACAGACGTCAGAAACCATCTGGCAGTGTGTGGCTCCATCCTGGCGAGGAAGGTTTGCTGAGAGCGACTCCCGATATACTTATAAAAAGAAAGAAAATATCTGATCATCCTGGCCCTTTCGATATTTACCGACAAGGGGAGCTGCATTTGCTCATGGCTGTGTATCCGTATTCCCAATTGAGGTCAGTTTGGTAAGACTCTCTGACCAGGCTAGCCGCCGTGCCACTTCTGTCCTTGCAGAACCGGGGGAAGGAGCAGGCAGGGCCAGAGCTCAACTTTTCTTGACGTGAAGTTTCTGCATGTGATAGCCAGTAATACAAACATCGAGAAGCTGTCGACGCGGGTTGTTGGCGGTGCTAGCGAATAGTCTGTGTGAGAACCGGGCGACGCAGACCTGGCACTCGCTGCTGAGAATAGTGGTGATCAACTGTCAGCCTCCCAAGACAAGACCAAATACTAGGATGGAGGATGAACTGCGTTTTCAATCGCAACCAACTCGGTCAATTGGCCTCGAGTCTGCAGACGCAGGACTTCCATCGGTTGTCGGAGGTGGCGATACCCAACCCTGTGGTCCTGCGGCTGGCTTGACACTGCTTTAGTTCTCCGGGCCGGGACATTCGTTGTTTCTTGTGCTGGGAGTTGCCTGCCAAAGCAGCGCAGGGCCGATCCTAAATGCGCTTCTCCCGAGCTTGCTTTTTGATCGCCCAATGAATGCATCAAGGAAGCTTAAAAAACTCTGAACCGGATATGAGCGAACGAGCGGCTCTGACGGAGGACGTCAAATTGAACGGGAGGAACGGACAGAACAGAACGAAGGATATTCGGGGAACGTGCGGGCAGCGGGAATGGACTTTGGACCCTGCAGAATCGGAGGGTACCTACTCAGCAGGTCGGCCCAAGTTCCAAGAGCCAAGTCCCAACGCACGGCGCATTGGACTTTTGGTTAGTGCATGGCTTGATCCCCTTGGCTCGTGTACAGGTCCGGTACGCATGGGAGGACCCAGCAGGTCAGCTGGCCAGAGGTAGTCGACAGTACTGGGGCGAATAGGAGCAGGCTAGACGTAAGGTGGTGGATACGGGCCGTCCTAACCAAGGTACGTGGGACGAAAACAAGAGAGATGGGACAGGGAGCGAGCAGACTGCAGACGATGCGAGTGACGGGGGACGGGGTCAAAGAGACAGGCACCACGTGACGCGCTGCTCTATTCAAGACGTGCACGTGGAAGGCATACTCTTTGAGAGAAGACAGGGAAGTTTGCGGCAGGTCGAGTGTCTCTCTCCCTTGAGTCTTTTACTGAGGCGATAGCACTCTCAAATTCCTTACTCCTGCCTGCCTGGCTTCGCTCTTTCCTTACAATGTACCTACCTAGGCAAGAAGGTACGAATACCTACGTTTAGGTAAGGAATTAGAGGTACCTACCTACCTACTAAGGTACCTTGGATAGGTACTTGAGAACACCTGGAAAGTGGCAGCTGCAAGACGTAGGAAGGCAGGTACCTTAAAGTAAGGCAGGTGCAGAGGCAGGAGCAGGTGCAGGTGCAGCAGGTGCAGTCATGGATGCCTTTGGAGCCCCAGCTGGCTGTCACAACCTGACAGGAGGCAGCAAGCACGAGCGGCCATTGGGTTTTTGACTTCCGCTTGCCGAGTTTTAGCGCCTGCCTCTCCGTCTCAAAAAGAGCACATGAGCACGCCTGGTGCAGCGGGTCCTTGTCTAGGGTGGTCGACAACAAAAGGCTAACTCGATCTCGGTGCGCTGTATCTGCTCAGCCTAAGCTGCGCCTGGAATTGACTTGAGGAGGATTCTCATTTCTTGGACTTTGACGGGGACCGGACTGCTCACTTGCTGTTCTGAGTTCTGACCAAACTGCCCCTCTATTACCTCTACTTTTGCTGCGTGTGGCCATCCAGTGTTTGTCTTGGCCGAACGCAGAGTAGTTGTGCTGCTGATCCGTTGGTCAACTTTTGTTCAGCCATCGATCGTCTTGACTCGCATCACCTCTCCGTCTCTGGCTTCCAGATACCTCCTCCTCAAGCTTCATATCTCCAGTCATCGCCCCCTTTTTGGTCCACCACCTAAATTAGAGGTGCTAGGCTTAGACCCGTACGCCTGGAACATTTCCCTCTCTTCAACGGGCAGCTTCCGGCCGTCAAGCATCTCCCGCGTGTATCGCATGCCACCAAGCCACGTCTGCATCTGCAACTACCTACATCCGCACTCACCACCAACTTACCCGTCCGTACCTTGCCTTATTTCAGCTCCCAAGTCTGCTACCACAAACTCTACAAACCATTGTCTACATCAATACTCACATCGTCACCCGACCGACTGGGATTGAAGCGAACGGCTTGCGTCGATAAAACTCGCCGGCCAACCGCCTAAGGTACTTAAGATCGACCTGACGTTATTGTACCGGGAGATCAAAATTGCCCTGGACTGGAAATTGACTGAGAGCCTCCTCCCACGTCCCAACCGCCAACGCTCCGAGGGACACATTACCGCACCGTACCGTTCCCTAGCTCGCCCTTGGATCTCCGGTAGCCCTCGCACGGCGCGCCGGCCTATCTGACCTTGCCTCAAATCCTGGGAGAGCCTCCGCCGCCCCTCACGCCTCCGCGCGTGCACCTCACTCGAAAACCCTCCATCCACAGCCCTCCACGCGGGATCTTGCACGCAACCCTACTCCCTTACCACCTGCTGCTGCAGTATTGCCTACATACACGTACCGGCCCAGTCTGTGTGTTCCTTCGCTGCTGCTTGCGCGACAACGGTACCGAGCCGCCGATTGCTACCGTGGCGGAACAGACTTCCAGGCCACACCTTTTACCTGGTCACCCGCGCTGTCATCTGCTACGCCACAAGCCTAAGTAGTCTCAGGTACGAAGTACAAGGATACCTACCTTACGCACAAAGACATCTCTTGCGCTCTCTCTCATCTCTCACCTTGGGCTTGCCTGAACCTACTTGGGTGCACACCGACATCACTGTTCCATCGCAGCGTCTCTTCCGTCCTAGAACGTTACGGAGTGGATAAGAGACAGAGACAGAAGTAGACGCAGAGAAGAAAAAGCAAGCACGACACAGTCTTCTTCTTCGCCAAGATTCACATTTGAGAAAGCTCGCCGTGCTGGAGAATTTGCCAATTGAAACTCGAATTGCCATAACCAGTCAGATATCTATCTATCTGACCGGCAGACAGCATTTCAGTTGAGCATATTGGGTTCGGTTCATAGCTCTTTCTCTACTTTTACACCCCCTGGCTGGTGAGCTTCTCAATTTGATTGACTTGCTACTCTTCCTCACTTGTCTGTTTTTCTTTCAGCAAACCACCACATCCAGCAGCAGCAGCACTGGACGTCTGCCACCCCTGGCCCTGTCGCTGGACTTGGGACGCACTCCGTCATTCCTCGTCCAGCTGCGCGCGCTAGTCTGCCCTGCCGTGTGGTCCGCGAGGCCTCAAGAGCACCACGCACCCCGGGCTGCCCCTCCTTTCAAAGTACCTTCCTAGGCACCTTACCCTCTGCTACTACGGCCTTGACCTCGACCTGGCCTTGCCGCACCAAACATTGCCTACTTCATCCCTCTCCACCACCATTGCCTGGGTCTTTCTCCCACCAACCAACCCAACCCGCTACCCACCTCGCGCTTCTAAACGGCGTGACAACATCCTCCTCTTCCCACCTCTCGGCACCTCGACCTCACCACGCTCGTCGTGCATCGTTCTCGCCCAAACGGTACCCGTTCGCCATCTCTCCTTGACAAACGAATACACGCCCCTCGAAGAACCGTACTCGAAGGACCTGCTCCAACACTCACGATCCTCTTTTTTTCTTCTTCCATTCTTCCTCGTGGACAGACAACCAGCAGCATTCACCACCTGTCCCTCTCGCTGCGCCGTGCTGCACCGCAGACACCGTTCGGACGCACCTTGCAGCCGCCAGCCAGAGCTGCCCGATCCCATCGCCCTCCTGCCTTCCTGCGCGGCAAGCATTCTACCTTCGTAGATAATTGCCATACCTTATCTGTTTAGTTTGTTCATCTTGTTGTGAGTGTGCATTTCCTGCCCTTCTCGTCAAGTCCTAGACCCAACCTCCCCTCACGCCTGGGCCCCCGTTGTGTAGCACGAGGCAGAACATCACGATCCTTGAGCCTGGCCCAAGCCTGCCCCTCAGCGATGTGCTGTGCCGTCATCACCACATCCCCCCCTTCCCTCCCCGTCCCTTTGCACGCCACAAAATCATACACCCCCCGACCCCTACTGGGCCAGACAGCAGACAGACAGACACCACAGCCCACCGCAACCTACCGCACCTTACCTCGCAGTCCTGCGAGAAGCTCTGCACCGTACCTTGCTCTGTCTCCCGGCCCGTCGTCGCCAGTTCATCTACATACGAGAACGTGGTCTTGCCTCGTCCTGCCGTGACCTGGTTTCTGCACTGAGCTGGGCGACGGGGGAGGGGGAGAGAGACAGAGAGAGAGAGAGAGAGGTGCAGCGTCAGGTCTCAGTGTACATCCTCAGCAGTTGCCTCGCAGTTCTGGCCTGCTGCACGTACCTGGCAGTTTTTTCCCCCTTTGCCTTTGGCCAGAGAGCAAAAATCACCTCACTGCAGTACGGTGCTGCATGCATAGCGCATCTACCAGCATATACCACTCCCACACCCCCTCCCTATTTCCTGTTCTCTGCCACTACCTACCTCACTTCTCTCTGCTCTGCCTCAGTCTCGCGCTCTCTCGTCTGTCCCGTCAAGTCCTGGCCAGTCGTCTTCTGTCCCGCTGCTACCTACTTACCTACACCTACCTACCTACCTTACCTTACCTTACCTAGCGACCTTACTCATACCTTTCCCTCCCGTCCTGTCGCCTTTGCTCCCAACTTGCCACCACTCGTCTTGCATCGTCGCCATCATTCATATTCCCCTGCCCTGCCACTTTCTTTCCTCTCCCTGTCAAGATACTTCCCGCCCCGCACCCCTCGTCCGTCATCCTCGTTCATCACTGCTCGTCCCACGACACGCCCACACCCTGCCCATTCCCGCTCTGTCAACGACGAATGACCATTTGAGCGTCCCTGCTGCATCTCTTTTTCTTTTCTACCTGCTAATGACAGCAATCAGCTCCCGAAAGGTTGCACGTCAGTCTCGAAATTACCTCTGATCCTACGTCCCTGAAAACACTGAGCCGAGTCCCGAGTCAAATCCGCTGTCGGTGCCGCCTTCGTCTTCAGTCCTACTCGCGACCATACCTGCCTCTACCTTTTGGTCCTCGAAACGAGCAATTGATTCGTCGACCGATACTCTAATCTTCGTGCAATCACTTTTGCACGGATTCCACATCTGCAAAGCACAATCTCTGTTCCCTACTGCCCATCACGGCCCGCCTTCGAGTCTCGGATCTGTTACCCCTCACTCTACTCGACCTCAATCCGCCCTACGCCGGCCATCAATAGCAGGGCTTAAGCCGTGCTGACAACACCTTCTGAGCTATGGCGCAGAATCGCCCCGCCGCCTTCAACACTCTCAGGATGGGAGGTAAGCTGCGGCAAATACAATCCTCCCATCGGTTTCGCCATGCTAACGCCCCGCTGCAGAGGTTATTCGCGAAAAGGTGCAAGATGGAATAACTGGTGAGACGAGGGATCTGCAGTACACGCAGTGCAAGATTGTTGGCAATGGCTCCTTCGGCGTCGTCTTCCAGACGAAGCTTTCGCCCTCAGGAGAAGATGCCGCAATCAAGCGTGTTCTTCAAGACAAGAGATTCAAGGTCCGCAACTCTTGCGCGTCTGTGACGGGCACGCGCTAACAATTCGAGCAGAACCGTGAATTGCAAATCATGCGCATCGTCCGTCACCCTAACATTGTCCAACTGAAAGCCTTCTACTACTCCAACGGCGAACGCGTAAGAATCCTTGAAGCGCCCAGACATGAACAGTCGACTGACTCGACACAGAAAGACGAGGTCTACCTCAATCTTGTCCAGGAGTTTGTCCCCGAGACCGTGTATCGCGCGTCGCGTTTCTTCAACAAGATGAAAACGACAATGCCCATCCTGGAAGTCAAGCTCTACATCTACCAGCTCTTCCGAGCCCTCGCCTACATTCACTCTCAGGGCATTTGCCATCGTGACATCAAGCCCCAAAACCTGCTTCTGGACCCCACATCAGGCATCCTCAAGCTGTGCGATTTCGGTAGCGCAAAGATCCTCGTCGAGAACGAGCCGAACGTGTCGTACATCTGCTCACGATACTACCGAGCCCCAGAGCTCATTTTCGGTGCCACCAACTACACGACCAAGATTGGTATGTGCCCCTCGTATGATGCTAGCCACCCCTAGCAATTCTAACATACCCTACAGACGTCTGGTCTACTGGTTGTGTCATGGCTGAATTGATGCTCGGACAACCCCTCTTCCCTGGAGAGTCAGGTATCGACCAATTGGTGGAGATCATTAAGGTGCTGGGCACACCGACTAGGGAACAGATCCGCACGATGAATCCAAACTACATGGAGCACAAGTTCCCGCAGATAAAGCCGCATCCTTTCGCTAAGGTCTTCCGGAAAGCGGATGCAAACGCCATCGACCTCATTGCCCGTCTTCTCGAGTACACGCCGACTGAGAGACAAGCGGCTGTTGAGGCCATGGTCCACCCGTTCTTCGACGAGCTCAGAGACCCGAACACGAGGTTGCCCGACTCCCGGCACCAGAGCGGCGAAGTCCGCGACCTGCCGCCATTGTTCGACTTCACTCGTCACGGTAAGTAACTTTGACTCTGATATGTAAGTGTCTCCTCTAACAATGTGGCAGAGCTCTCGATCGCGCCGAATCTGAACCATCAATTGGTGCCTGCTCACATCAAGCCCGTCTTGGCCGGCAGAGGATTGGACATTGACAATTTCACTCCGATTCCGAAGGCAGATATGATGGCTAAATTGGACTGAACAAGCCGAGGTCATGTCCAGGGACTCAGCGCACTCGTGGATCGTTCCCGACTTTTCTCGGCCGCAAGCCTACCGTCCGACAAGCGCATAATGAAATCGAGTTTATGCATGGACAGCAGGGCATCGGCCTCTCCTCGAACGCGGATCAAGTGATGATTAGATGTTGAACGTGGAATGACGACTAGAAGCTGGCTGCGTCGATCGCTCGATGGAACAGTTTCGTTGGCGAAGAAATGCGAAGATGTCTCGTGCTTCAGAAGCGGTGGCTCTTCGCGGTGGCGGAGAAGAGGGAAGTCAAACATTGGCCCATCGAGGCGTGTCTACGGGTTGTGCATCATGTTGCCTACCACTCCCATGGGAAGCTGCATTGTTGCATTTCGAAGGAGACGGCGTTTTAGACCACGTTCTGGTGCATGACCTGAGATGGCTCTCACATTGTCCTTCCCTCAACTCCACGAAAAAAACGCTTCCTCATGCTACGGCAGGCGATTGTCTGGACGGTGCGGCCTACCCTTTTTTCGTCTTTTCATCACTTATTATGGTCCGGCGAGGCCGCCTTGCTCGTCAGCACTCGGAAGATGCGTGGTGGACATATACTGTTGTAGGTTTGAACTCTCTCATGGATGTTGGAGGGCGGCTGGAGGGTCGGGAAGCCCGCTCCCACAAGTCGGGAATCGTGGGCGGTAGGTCTGGATTTGGTTTTAGGCATGATTCCAAAGGAAAAAGATTTCAGCTTTCTCTGTTTATTCATGGCAACGCAATGATGGCGAGCCAAGCAGGTCAATTAAAAGGGTGGGAATGGCTACTTTGCTCAGACATTGGGAAAGAATGTTGCTGTCGTTATGAACTGGCTCAGAGGGGCCAAGTAAGATCAATGCAAGGCTGTCACTCGGATTTCACATGATGTTTGGCCGCGAACGTGCATTTCCCAGGCTAATCTCAAGATCTCCCAAGTTCGGATGAGAGGTGATGCAAAATGCGTGTTTGATTGCATTGGTAGCTGGGTGTAGCGGTACTTGCCTTCCAACAGGTGAGCCCGTTGAGTAAGGCAATGTCGGGGTGGTCAGGGAGGGAGAGCTGTGCCTCGAAAGGTAAGAGGGCCAGCTGACGGGATGTTCTGCCTCAGGCAACAGTGCACCAAAGCCTACCACAAAGGTGACATTGAACGGGTCAATTGACGCGCGACGGTCCAGCTAGCAGGGGAAGCTCGCGCCTTCCTTCTGTAACTTTTTGACGTGGATCCCGTCTTCTCGAGGCTGCAGCAGTTCGGAAATCCTCACTCCAACTCGCCAATCCGTCCACACTCAGACTTGCTTTGGACAATTGCAAGCAGCCTTCACCGAAATACACAATGGGTGACTACGAGCGCAGACGCCATCACGGCGGCGGTGGTCACAACAACAGAAAGAGAAGGTACAGAGGTAAGCTTGTTTCTGCCCCTGTCTTGTTTCACCAGAAGCTCACCACAGGCCTCTTGCCGATGACAGACGATGATGACAACGATCACCGACAGCAGCGCCGAAGAATCGATTCCGCACCTCTTCCTGTGAGGGTTCGCCGACAGCTGCTGTCCCTTGCCGAGTCTCCTCTCCGACGATGGCACGAAGAAGTCCAGAGCATCGCACACGTGGTCGCTGATAACACCGAAGACACGGAGCTGCGCGAGAGCTTCATCAGCCTCGTTCTCCAGCTTGCGCTGGAGCAGCCGCTCAAAACGCCTTTCGTTGCTGGTGTCATTCTCTTGGTAAACACCCTCAAGCCGGAGGTTGTGGACGAGATCCTCTCCAAGCTTAGTGCTGCGACCCAGGAGAAGATCGAGGCCGGACAATGGAGAGACGTGAAACTTTACTTGAAGCTGCTAGCTTGTTTGCAAAGCTCTTTGGACGGCGAGGGAATCTTCACCGTGTTGGACGAGCTGTTCAATCGCGCTGTAGACCTGCAGACTGCAAGCTCGGATGACGTAGGACCTTTCCAACACTTGCGATGAGAGTGTTAGCTGATAATCCGCAGACAATCGGCACAGAGCTTGTCAAAATTATCCTTTTTACGATTCCCTACATCATGGCTGCCGCGCCCGGACAGTGGCAGCAAAAGGCCGCCGATCTCATGGAGAAGACGGACATCATCGCCTCCGAACCCCATGCGCTCCAGGCGCTGATCGATCCATACCTTGCGGAGAAGGATGAGCCAACTGGGTCAACGAGTGTGATTGCCCTGCTCCAAAAACAGCTTCAACAGGAGGCGGCGAGCGACTGGGAACTCTCGTGCCTTCCCAGACCCTGGAAGCTTCCGCTGGAGGAGATTGAAGCTCAAGAAAAGCTTGACAATGCCACCAAGCACGCCTTGCCAGCCATTACCGTTCCCGAGAAGATCATTGCTGGACCTCGACCCTTGTTTCCCGAGGTCTATTTCTCAGTGTACAGCTCCCAGGAAGTTGGGTCGGTACCTCCTGTCACAGACATTGCCTCTTCGCTGATTCGCGATGGCCTGGTGGACACTATCAACATCCTGGACTACAATCGCAATGTTACTGCTAGGTACCTGATTGATCTCGACTGCTATTTTTCCGACACTACCTTTGTCAAGCGAGCCACTCCTTTTGATAGGCTGCGCGACATAGAGTCTGGCAAGTCGACATGGAAGCCCGAGGACGTCGCCGTCGATGCTGTCTTCTCACAACTCTTCCAGCTTCCCACGCCCGAGCATAAGCTTGTCTACTACCACTCCGTGCTGACTGAGGCTTGTAAGATTGCGCCGGCAGCGATTGCGCCCAGTCTGGGTCGTGCGATTCGCCACATGTACCGCAATTCCAGCCGACTGGATCTTGAGCTATCGCAGAGATTTGTCGATTGGTTTTCTCACCACTTGAGCAACTTTGGCTTCACCTGGAAGTGGACAGAGTGGGTCGATGATGTTTTCCTGCCTGACATCCACCCCAAGAAGGCGTTCATTATCGGAGCCTTAGACAAGGAAATCAGGTTGAGCTTCGCTCAGCGCATCAAGGGCACTCTGCCTGAGCCGTACCAACCTCTTATCGGCCCGGATAAGGAGAAGGACGTCCCTGACTTCAAGTTCAACGATGAAAGTGAGTACCCTCTTATCATATTGCCACCATTCATGAATCTAACCGAGGACACAGGCACTCCTTTCTCAGCTGAAGGACGCGAAATCGCCTCGCTTCTGAGACGCAAAGCCCCAGATGAAGAGTTCCAGCCAATCATTGAGAAGATTCATTCGCTTGCCATGGAGCACGACCTGGACCCCTTAGTGACCAGTACCGACGTCTTCGTCACAGCCGTCTGCTGGGTAGGGTCGAAATCTCTCAGCCATGTCCTGGCATGCATCGAACGAACCAAGGATCGGCTCCTTGACGTGGGTGCGGCGTCTGAGGCGGCTAAGGCCCAAATCATCACCGCAGTCATGTCGTACTGGGCTGCCCAGCCTGGTGTGGCTATTTCTATTGTGGAGAAGCTTCTCAACTATTCAATCTTGTTGCCTCTCTCAGTCATTGACTGGGCACTTGTGAGCAGCAACCACATCAACGGCCAGTCATCTGGGGACTCTTTGGCGCAGACCCATGTATTTGAGCTTGTGTTTGGAACGGTCGCCAAGGTGACGGGTCGTGTCCGACAACTGCTAACAGAAGCTGATGCGGATGATGAGGCAAAGGAGAGAGAGGTCAAGGCCATGCGCGACCTTTTCAAGGCGATGGAGGATGCTCTGGTGAGCTGGGCCTCTGGTAACAAGGACGAGATGATGGAGGAGATGGACGGAGCGGGTCAGCGCGACAGTCTCCTCCGCCGCTGGGGCGAGCGTTGGCCGCGCGTCTTCCGACGTCGGGCGGCGATCGAAGAAGCCTTTATCTTGGAGGCCTCGAAGGACCAGACTTCTGGAGGAGAAAGCGCTTGAGTGCGTCTAAATTCACGGTAGAACAACTACACTGGGACTTGGGGACTAAAGAACAGCTCTGCAATTTGTAACATTACTGAAGAAAAAAAGGGCCATCGATTTTGGGATTGGCAAGGCGAAGAACCTCTGATCACAGGGGATCGGAGATCGGGGTTGCTAAATAGCTTACATACATCTCGTTTTGCGCAAATTCGGTGCTGCCTATACAGACCGCTATGAAAGACTGGACTCTCCCAAGTCGACGGGGCTCAAATGTAAGGTAAATACAAAAACCCCCCCATTGGCACACCCCTGGCGCTAGATGCTGGTGAGTGCGGGGCAGCACCCAGCCTAGCAGCAGTCACTTTTGCGCTGCGTCACTGATTGGGCGACGCATTACAGCGGGGGTTAAAGATTTCTGCAAGGCTGACAGCCATCTTCAAAAAAATTTAGATGGGGAACGGTTCGTGGGCTTTTTGCTTTCCAGCATCCGCCCATCGACGAACTGCACACGCCGAATAACCGCACGAACGAGCTTTCTGTTTCTGAAGGGAGCTAAAGGCCATACATACCGAGAACAAGAAACCCATAGCTCTCATCAATTCTCAAAAAAAGTTAACCCGAAGGCATCTCGGTGCCAATCGCCCAGAATGGAGTCCTCGGTGGCCCAGGTGAAGGTCAACTTCACAACGACGCACGAAGACCTCCAGCTCGACGAGAGCAAGAGGCAACTGATTGTGCCCGCAGGTTTGCAGCGCCAGCGACACCCAGTACCAATGGCTTGAGAAACTGACCCCCCCTCGTCCGACAGACATCAAGCGATATGGCCTCTCGAGGATATTGAACTCGGAGTCGATGCTCAACACCTCCTCCCCGGTGCCCCTCGACTTCCTCGTCAACGGAAACTTCCTCCGCACGACCCTCGAAGAATACCTCCAATCCAACGGCCTCTCCTTCGAGTCCACAATCACCCTGCAATACGTCCGCTCCCTCCTGCCCCCCGTCTACGAAGCCTCCTTCGAGCACGACGACTGGGTCGCTGCCGTCGACGTCCTCTCCGCCACCTCCCCGGCCGGCATCTGGTCCGGCGACGCCCTCCCCCAGGGCCAGGACCGCATCCTCTCCGCCTCCTACGACGGCCTCGTTCGCATCTGGGATGGCTCCGGCCAGTGCCTCGCCACCTCCGCCCCGGCCCGCGCCGGCGGCCACTCCAGGCTCCTCACCGACGCAAAGTTCCTCTCGTCAACGCAGGTCGCCTCCGTCGGCCTCGACCAGAAGCTCATCCTCTGGAAGTACACCGAGTCCGCCGACCGCTTCTCCGGCGACCTCAAGCCGACCCTCGAGCTCCACGGCCACAAGAAGATGATCAACTCCCTCGCCGTCCACGGCCCCTCAAAACGCCTCCTCACCGCCTCCGCCGACGGCCGCGTCGGCCTCTGGGCGGCTTCCAAGAAGGACTCCCCCGAGGTCGACGCCGACGACCTCCCCGCCAAGCGCGCAAAGACCACCCCCGGCTCCTCCGTCTCCGTCCCCCAGCGCGGCGCGAAGGCCATGATCCCCGCCCACGAGGGCTCCTCCGCCACCGCCGTCGCCTTCCACCCCTCCGACCCCACCGTCGCCTACTCCGCCTCCACCGACCACACCCTGCGCACCCTCGACCTGACGAATGGCAGCGTCGTGAGCACCCTCACCACGATGCACCCGCTGCTCTGCCTCGCGCCCATGGGCGGCGCCTCCTCCCTGGTCGCCGCCGGCTCCGCCGCGCGCCACGTCACGCTGCTCGACCCCCGCGCCACCGCCAACGCCACCTCGGTGCTCACCCTGCGCGGCCACGCCAACATGGTCTCCGCGCTCGCGCCGAGCCCGGACAACGAGTACTCGCTCGCCTCCGCGTCCCACGACGGCACCGTCAAGATCTGGGACCTGCGCAGCGTGCGGCCCGCGACCAAGGACGAGGGCGGCGGCAGCGTCAGCGAGGCCGTGTACACCATCTCCCGCGAGTGGCTCAAGGGCAAGAAGGTGCCGATGGGCGGCGAGGGCGCCAAGGTGTTTGGGCTGGCGTGGGACAAGAGCTGGGGTATCATCAGCGGTGGTGAGGATAAGAAGGTGCAGATCAACAGGGGGAGGGATCTCGTTTCGTCTTAGGAAGGTGTGTAGAAAGGGATCTTGCGAACCAAAAATGTGGATTTTATGTGTACAAGTGGCTGGGAAAAGTTTGGCATTGAAGAGATAGCTATAGACTACAACAAAGAATAATACCCCCCGCGCAAAAAAAGAAAAAGAGAAAAAAAAAGAATCTTTGGAAAGATTTTGTGGCCGTGGTCTCTTTTCTATAATTGACATACTGCACCCTTGAACTCCTCGCCAAACAAAACTAACCTCATCCTGCTAGACATGGAACTTCATTAGCTCTGCCACATGTACTCGCTAAGCCCCAGCATCTTGTCAGCCATCTGCCTCTTGGCCGCGCTCGCAATACCACGCTCCGGGTTGGCGAGCTGCTCGCTGAAGCAGAGCTCGAGCAGGGTCCTGAGCTCCTCATACGTGAAGGTGTCGCTGGGGTCGGCGTGCTCGTCCTTGTCCTTGTCTTCCCTCGCCTTGTCGACGATGGCGTCGGGGCCCTTGTCGAAGAGCGCAAAGTAGTTTGACGCGCGGCCGAGGTCGACGCCCTCCTCGACGTTCTTCAGGTTCTGCTGGAGGACGAGGATGTTGAGCTGCATGCGCCCACAGCCCTTTGCGTTCATGGGCGAGACGAAGGCGGCATTGGTGACCAGGTACGCGTTGATGAGCAGGCCGAGGCCGGTGCGGATGAAGGCCGTCTCCTTTGCGCGGAGGTACTTTGCGATCGTCTCGTCGTAGAGGATGAGGTCCGAGTTCAGCTTGAGAATCTCCGGGTCTGGCTCCGTGACTTCTTGGTCCAGGAGGTAGGGCGCCTTGTCGGGGGAGAGGGCGGTGCGCAGGGAGTAGATGATCTCTGTGCGGATCTCCATGTGGAGCGTCAGGAGCGCTGTGCCAGCCAGTTCTTCAAAGGAGGAGACTATGCCGTCGAAGGCTCTGCTCTGGGTCAGCACATGTCATCAGGAGGCAAGGTGGAAGACTTACTGCACTGTTTCTTGTGTCATGGGGAGGTACACCGGGCCGTCCTCGTTTGTGGCTTTGCTGGGGTCGTTCATGAGAGTCCAACGCTTGCTTGAGCCCCTGTTGAGGGCTGGACGGGAGGAGTCTGCGTCATTGCGAGTGATGTGGCGCAGGCTTGAGATCTTGACAGCAAGCCACTTCATGCTGGTGTACAACAGGCAGAGAGAGGAGACTGTGTCCCTATCTGTGATGATGTCTGCGAGCTCCATGCGCTTCTCATTCGTCTGAACAATGAGGAGACCGACTTCCTTCTCCAAGAGCTCGCGCTCGAGTGTGTCGGAGGTCCACAGCTGCTTCATGGTCTCGTGGACATCACCCTCTTCCAAAGCCATGCCTGCTGACATACGCAGCTTCGTGGGTTCGCCAGCCTGTACTTGGGTTCTACTGACGAGAGACTTATACCAGCCGAAGCAGCGGTCGTAGTAGCGCATCATCTGGGTGATGATGAGCGTGCTGAGAGCTTGATCGTGCGGGATTGTGCTCAACATGCGGCAGAACGCAGTGACAACGGCGAAGAAGGCCGTGGTGCCCTTGAAGACGGGCCGCCTGGCAACCTGAGTCCATTCCTGGTCCTGGATGAAGGAATCGACCTCGCCAAAGATGGTGTCGCTGAGCTTTCCGAGTGTCTCGTCGAGCTGAGGTTGGAAGACGTTGACGAGGAAGTTATCCAGGAACGACGTCAGAGTGCTGGTGGCGAGGTCGGAGCCTGGCGGGACGATCATTTTGAGTCTCTGGAGAAAGACCAAGGTAGGTGGTAACAGCAGACTCATGTTGAAGACGCTGGGTTCGACGAGTGACTTGTAGGTTCCTTGTGTCTGCTTGTTCTCCCAGCCGGCAGTGGTGCCTCTCTTGGAGCTGACGCCGTCCATCACCGCTCGTTTCTTGTCGGCGCCAGATTTGCGGGACGTGTCGGTCAAGCCGGGAACGGCGGCGCGGATAATGCCCTCCAGTGCTTCGTACTCCGTTGTCATATCCACCGCCTTGGGGTCACCTTCGGCGAATTTGAATAGATTCTCCCTAGAAGCGTCCTTTTTGCCGTTGATGTTGGCGCCAGGCTTGGGCGATGAGTTGAATTGGAAGACATCGGCGTCCGTTGTTACGTAGTTGTGCAGTAGAGAACGGATCTCGTTCTGATACAGGTTCCAGAGCTCCTTAAAGCTTCCCAACAAGGCACTGTTGTTTCCAGCACCCTCCCTACGGATGAGCGCCTTGATCGATTCGTGGAAGACGCGGTGACCCTCAGCAATCGCTTCGAACTTGCCGAAGAGCGTCCAGAGCAGGTCGTAAATCACATCAGCCCTCATCTGAGTCTCGCGGTTGCCGTAGATGTGCAGCCCCTGGGTGTTGGTAGAGCCGCCGCGAAGCGAGCTGGGATGCCTCTGGTCAACTTCGTTGAGAGTCTCGTTGACAATGGTGAAGAGCTCGACGGGCAACCTCTGCTTGAGGGTGTCTACGGCCGTCTCCAATCTTCCCAACTTGTTCAGAGACTCCACCAGTAGTGACACATACGAGAATGTGTCAGCTTCTGGGTTCTTAGCCGGATCCTCGGCCGTCTTCCCTTCAAAGTCCATAGCGTCAAGTATTTGGTGGAAAGGGGCAATCGTAATCGCCTCGTAATTGCCCTCCTTGAAAGCACCCTGCGTCTTTGCCAAATTCTGCCACCTCTCCTGGCAGTACGGTGACTTCAGATATAGATGCTCGTGAAGCTCCTCAACCAGGATATCCATGAGCGCTCCATCCTGGTTGGCTAGATAAGCCCGGAGTTCGCTCAGGGCCCCAATATCATCCAGTTCAGGCTTACGCAGCTTCCGCAGCGCATTTTGCAACACTTCCACCGCACTCAGGAACCTCTTTTCAGAAATTCTCGCCTCCAACTGGTCCGGTACCAGCCTCAGCTCCTCCAATTCGTTTAGCGTTGTAAGCAGCTCGTCGTAAGACTGCGACGCGGCCGAGAGCTTCTTAAGCTCCGGGTCCGACGTGCACAGGCTCACCTTCGACGTCAGCAGCGACTCTTTCAGCGTGCGCACCTTCTTTTGCGAGGCTTGAATGCTGCCCTGGATCTTGTGGAACGTTCCTATGGAGCTGTTGAACCCCTGATGGTGCTCGTGGACGATGCCCTTGAGGGAGTCTTCAACGTAGTTGTGCGCCTCCGTGAACTTGCGGTAGTCGTGAGCGCGGCCGACGGAGCTGCTGTCGAGGAGCTGTAGGGCAAGCTGGACGGGGACGCAGTCGTTTTGACACATAGCGGGCCATTCCTGCTTGATGTGCTCGAGGACCTGGCCGATCTGGCGCTCAGCGTTGCTCTCTTGGATGCGCTCGCGGCTGCGCATGGGCGGGGGACCTGGGTTTCGGAAGTTGGAAGGTGATCGGGGGTTCATCGGCGGAGAGCCAACGGCGTAGCGGTCGCTTCTGTCTCTGTCCCTGTCGCCGCCATACCCGTTGGCGTAGGGATCGTAGTCTTGAGGTTCTTCGCGGCGACCAAAGTTGCCATAGCCGTTGCCGTTACGGTAGGCGCCGCCGCCGCCGTACCGATTCGACATTCTGAGGGATGTGGTAGTTGGGCGCTTTATACGGTCGGACGGAGATAGGTTCGCATCGCGGTCGTCGGGATTGGAGGTGTCAAGGGTATATCGATTCGTCAAAGACGCCCGAGGTCGATCGTAGCCTGTGTTGTCGCGACGTATCTCGAAATGCGGCTCTTGGAATGTCAAAATGTGGTTGAATTGGGCAAAGCCAAGGCGGACATCGAGGTGCTAGCCGTGCAGCTGCAGCTAGGGGCTCGGGTGCTTCCAGTCCAGCCATCCGCATGCACGTTTCACTGCTGTCTGGGTCTTATCCAGGACTGTTAGTGGTTCGCTTCAGTGGTCGAGGTCAGCTAAGGTCCCCACCACCCCGGATTGTTCACTCATCCCACCTGCCCCCACCAGCGTGAACGCGCCGCAATGCTCCGTTGACACCTCCCGACACTCACGGTGCGACCGGCACACCCGACTGGCTGTCATTCATCTCAAGTTACTAGATATAAGAAGCTTGACATAAGAATCGGATTATTCAGGAATTCTCGATGATACTATAGCAGGACCCCGACCAGGTTTATGATCATGTCGAATGAGTTCTCTATCCAGCCTATCGGGCGCTTTTATGGCGCCAGTCAACCAGTCAAACGGCCAAAAGTAAGTAATAAGTTGAAATTTCAGGCTCACACCCGATGGACGCCTCATTTGTCGATGGTTCTGTCCCATTGAAACCGACTTTGACAATACATTCAGGAGTTTGCATGTTTCTCGTACGATGATAATCACGAATTCCATCTGGGCGACTCGTCACTGAGATACTACTACACGCCGCCCTTAGGAGTCGACCTCTCAGATGGCTACGACAGCTTCATCAAGCATGACGATTCTAAAGCCGAACATCTCGGCAGTCTCCTCAAGACCATCAAAGCTCACGAAGAAGAGACGGGGCAGAAGATTGACGCTCAGATCGTGACATGGCGTGGTATGATGACCAAGGTAACATACAGCCCCTATTGCCTCTGTAATATCAAGACACTAACCAGATCTCAGATCATGGCATCGCCTTTCGAGGACCGAGACGGGTCAGTTTCTGCAGTGGTCATCATCATGAGAGGCATACTGACATCCGCACAGCTTCGAGATGAACGCAACACTATACCAAGTACCTCACAAGCCCCTCGAAAACATCATCTGAGCTGAAAGCTGACCAAACCCAGGACTGCATGTACGACACCATCACCACACACAGCCCCCAAACCCCTTAACTAACCCCCGTTCCCAGCTTCATCGAAGAGAACCACGAATACAAAGTAGCCTCCCAAGCAAAGCAAAACGCCCAACAACGCCGCGGCCCCATCCCGCCCGAGGTGATGCAGTTCTGGGGCTACAAGTTCGAGACCCTCGCGACCCTCCCGGCGCCCTGGGGCGACACCCCGCGCGCCTACATCGAGAACCGCCCGCGCGAGGTCGTCAACAACAACGCGCAGTACTGCTCCGTCGTGCGCACCGGCATCGGCGCCACGACCATCTGCATCGGCGGCGAGGTCGACGCCGTCTGGGACTCCAAGCCCGCCAAGCAGGGCGCCCCCACGAACTGGGTCGAGCTCAAGACCAGCCTCGCCATCCGTGACGAGCGCGACGTGGATAACTTCCACCGCAAGCTGATGAAGTTCTGGATCCAGAGTTTTCTCCTCGGCGTGCCCAAGATCATTGTCGGGTTCCGCAGCCGCGACGGCATGTTGACCAGCGTGGACGAGATTGAGACGGAGAAGATCCCGGATACGGTCCAGAGACGCGGACGGGCGAATTGGAACGGGGATATGTGTGTCAACTTTGCGGCCGAGTTCCTCGTTTGTGAGTGCTTTCCCCGAAACGGTGAGAGAGAGATGTGGTATTGACAAATGCAGGGCTTCGACAGACTGTCAACGACGATGGGGTCTGGAGGATACGCAGGCGGCCCGGGAGCCCTATGATAGAGGTTTTTAGGATCGAGGAGGCCGGGCACGGAGAGATTCTGACGGACGAGTTCATCAACTGGAGGATCAAGCTCTCCATGAAGAGCACCGCCCCGGAACCAGAACCAGAGGATGAACCACAGCCGGAACCCGAATCATAGTCACAGACCGAGGGCCAGTTACCACAACCCCTTCATCACAAAGGCATGAATCGGAACACTCGACTTCGCGCGATTATTCTATTGGGTCAAGACCTTGACGTTACCTAGGTATCTACCTACTGCCGAAACACGAAACCACAAAACAACCAAAACGCCACCCTATGCGACGAAGACAAACCCGGATCAGCCGTGTAGATATCATCAGTCATGAGAGCCACGTAGCCGAGTCCATCCATCTGCGTCGTCAAAAACTGAAATCCAATCCCGGTATCTCGGTATCTCAATCTCCCGAATGTCGAAAACGTTCCCGATGCTGAGCTGAAAACTCTCCCCCAATGCTTTTGTGTACTGTTCAAACCCGTATGCTGCGACGTGGTCATACACTCTCATCATACAGCGTTTCTCGTGAATAATGATATGCCACCTCTCTCTGCCATCTCTTTCGGGCCCGTAGCCCATCTTGTAGCCAGTTTTAGACAGCTGGCCATCTGATTCGCAAGCCTTCAGTCCACCTGCCGTAGAGCACGTCTGAAAGCTGATTGCAATGCTCCATGCCAGGTCGAGCTGGACGGCCAGGATACTTGGCCTCCACGGCTGCCTTCTCTCGTTCTTTCTCCTTCTCGGTCGACTCGGGCGTAGCAAACGAGCCGTTACGCCTCCTATGGCTCTTCAAATGCGGGTTGTTCGATGCAAGCACCAACTTATTTGGGCTACCACCAGATGACGGTGTTGCTGCAGCGCTCTTGATGATGACGGTGCCCTGTGGTGTGCCATCCGATGGAATCTTGATCGACTGCTGGGGAATCAATGCCGTGTTCAGCTTTGAGTCTTGAGAGACAGCCGACATCAAGTTACGCATCACGTGGTACGCTCCTTCAGGGTCGACCGAGTCCAGTAGAGCAAAGGCATCAGTGAGCTTGGCCAGTGCCTCTCGCTTCTGCAATCCCGACGTTTGCGCGTGCAGCTCTGCGAGTGTCGGATCGATGGCCTTGTTGAACAGTCGCCGACCAAGCATGCCCTCTTTGCTGTTTGGCTCTACGCATGCGCCTCTCATCGGGGCTCTGTTCTCATCCCCAACAGCGGTGTCACCAGACTCAGAGAAGTCGGTCGGATCAGTGACGGAGCCGTTCGAGGGCACCCGGCGGAACAGGCGTACGGAAGAACCTGAGTTGCCGTACGACATGTCTGGCTGGAGCGGTCTTCTCGCGACGGTAGAACGAGGCGACCCGTTTGCTTGGATCTGTGTGGCAGACGCTTGACGACTTGAGGGCTGGCGGCGCACAGTCGACCGGCGCACTGTACCGGAAGCGGGAGACGAAGGGCCGAGCGGAGCGTCCTTGAGGTCGAGGCGGCGCATGGCTTCCTCCGCCGCAAAGTAGGACGGCTTCCGAGACCGAACAGTCGGCCGCCTAGGCGCCATCGACTTGACCGTGTCAAACACCCACTCATCTGAGTCGTCCTTAGCAGAGATGGTGTTAAGCGTTTCCTGGTAGAAGATGGTGTGAGACTTTCGGTTCTGGTTTGCGTCCCACATTTGCTTGCGCGCAATCAGCTCCTGAAGAGCCTCCATCTTGCCGGCGGACCTGATGAAACGGTGACGAAGGAGATCTTTTGCGGATGGTCTGCGGTCGGAATCCTTGACGAGACACTGCGCCACAAAGTCCTTGAAGTCTTTGCTGAAGGCACCCTCCAGGCGGGGTGGAGAGTTCTTGGGAATGTGGAAAAGAACCTTCATCGGGTGGATATGGGCCAGAGGAGGTTCGCCGTTCGCCATTTCCATAGCGGTAATACCCAGTGACCAGATGTCTGCCTTGAAGCTATAACCGTCCTGTTGGATGACCTCGGGTGCCATCCAAAAAGGGGTTCCGACAAAGGTGTTTCTCTGGGACTTGATGTTGGTCAATTGGGCAGCGACACCAAAGTCGGCCAACTTGACCTTGCCTGACTCGGAGAGCAGGACGTTGGCAGCCTTGATATCTCGGTGAATCTTGCCTTCGGCATGCAAGTACTCAAGACCACGGAGAAGCTCTCGGCAGATGATGGCAATGTGGACCTCGGCGAAGTTGGCTGGTTTGAGCTGAGGAATGTTAGCTTAGTCGATAAGGATAAGATGCGACTCGGAGTGACATACCAGGTCCAGACATGAGCCACCGCCAAGATACTCCATGACAATCCAAAGCTTGTGGCCGCGAAGGAAACTGCCCTTGTATTGGGTGACAAATGAACTGGCGCAAGTGCTGAGCACTGCGATCTCGCCTTGAATCTCCTGGATGTCATCTTCGCTTGATTCGAGATCGATCTGCGCATCCGCGGGTTAGCGATGTGTAAGATAATACAAATATGGGGGTGGCTCACATGTTTAATGGCGACGGTCTCGCCGGTGGCCTTCTCAATGGCCTTGTAAACGACTCCAAAGCTACCACCTAGAGTTCTGTCAGCGCGCATGCACAAAATATTCACCGGTATTCAGACAACGTACGACCAAGCTCCTCCAAGACCTGATAATGTTCGGCGACGCCTTCGTCGGCCATCGCGGCCGATCTGGACGTCATGGCGACGCTGATACTCTCAATTCAATCGATTCCGCCGGCAGAGATGGAGCAAGAGAGAGGGAGGAGCTGGTGTTCAACCCTGGAGCCCGAGAACGGAGGGAGGTGAGGGAGCGAGAGGTTTGCGCTTGCAGGATGGTGCTGGAAGAAAGTTTCGAGAGAAGAAAAGGGTATCCAGGGAACGGGGCTGTCGTCTGTCAGTCAGGACGGCCTGGCTTGTATTTTAGACTGGACAAAGGCAATAATGGCGTCAAAGGAAGCAAGCGGATCGTCGGTGGCTCGGTTGCTTGGGGTTGCTTGGGAGAGCAGCGACTTGGTTCGGGTATCCCAGGGCCAGGGCGGGCGAGGACCAGGTCCAGGTACGGTAGTCAACGACGCCGTGCTCTCTATGCGGTACGTGTGGTGTCTGGTGGCCGGGTTGTGTGTGTCTTTTCCCTCGTTGTGGTTGCGGTTGTGTGGTGGTTCTGTGGGCTTGGGTCGTCGCAAAGCTCGGGCCCTTTTGTTTACTTTCTTCCGTTTTGGTATAGCTGGGGGAGCTCCGGGGAACCGCAATTTAGCACCAGGGTTCTAGGAGCCGGGGCGAGTCAGCCGATCTTGATACAGAAAAGCAAACGAAAAAGTGCCGGTGGGAAGCCGTTGTTTCTGAAGCATCGTGAATCGCAAACAAAAGAAAGGGAAAAAAGGTAGAGGAGAAAGGCGGGAAGTGTGGGAGCGGTGGATTGATGGATGTAAGGTAGGTTAAAAGCAAGATATGTCGACGGCAGAGAAATGTGATTGTGACCTACGAGAAGGGGCAGACTGTCGTGTGCTTGCGTCGTTTGCATGCCAGTGGGCAGTGAACGTGACCCTCTTTACGTCGCTCTGAATGTGTGCTTGACGTCTTGTTCTTGGTCGAGGCCGGTGATAGAGCATGCAGACAGGTTGCCTTGCAGATAGGTAGATGGCCCAGTGTCGTCTAGTCGTTGAGTTGGCATGCAGGGCCCATCGGTAGCGTCGTCTGTGGCCCAGTGGCTTCCCAAGGTTGACCCTCTGGTGTGTTGGCTTCGCTGGCGCTGGCTGCTCGGAGACAGGAACTTGAGGCGGAACAATCTGCAAGGGCGAGGCAAGGAGGGAGGGACCGGGGCGTATCTCAGCGAGTGACGGCTCTCCAAAGTCCCGCGTCAAGGGAGCGATATCGTCAGCAAAACCCTGGGAACCCAGCAATCTTGTCGGGTATCCGTCGTACCTTGCACGGCATCGCAGGCGGTGACTGACCAAGACCAAGGTTCCGGGGGGCACAGATGCTGCGACTCCAGGCTTGAGGACGCACTGATGGAGCTTAGCGCTGCTCGCCAGGCGGGATCCGCTAGTCGACGGTGGAGATGCGCCAGCCGCACAGGAGGTCGCAACCCGTTACAAGCTTGTCGCCTGCTGCGACTTTACCGCGTCCTGATAGGACCCATGGCCGCGGGTGGGGCACCCCCCAGCGCACATTTGGCCAGCCTCTGCCTCCGGTTGTGGTGTTTGGAGTCGTTGCCCCGCCGACGAGCCCCTCTGTTTGTTGGTTGCCCCGGGTCCGCACCCCGGCTGGCACTGACATTCACCGCATCCCCTTCTTGGAAGTTGTGTCCGACTTTCAGGCTCGTTTGCCTTTGCCATCTCACGTCAACTCCGATTTCCTGATTACCCACTCCAACAAGGTCATTGTCGACGTGCACGCGAAAACCGCTGCATTCCTCACCTCGTCCGAAGCCATCTTCCCACGAGACCTCCAAGCCCCGTCCTCGCTTCGTCTCGCTACGGGTGCTTGAAACTTCGTCGTCATTCCCCTCCTCCGCGATTGAGCCAGTTTCGTCTTGTTGCGCGCGCCCTGCTGTATGGCGCCCACTGTCCGTCGCAACTTACACGATCGCGTCAGATAAGCCTAATCCAGCACGAGCCGTGTACTGGACACCGCGACCGCAACCGCAACCGCAACCGAACTCCGCGACATCGACCACCGACTGATCGCCCACCACTCGACAACCGGCATCTTGAAATCAAAGTGCCAAGATGGTGCCAGCACCGCCGCCTCTGCCGATGCGGTTTCCGTGCTGGTGCAGGGCGGTCTACTCATGGGGAGGAGAGGTCTGTAAACAGAAGTAGTTGTTTACCACACACGCTCCCAATGGCTGACTTTATTTTTTCTCACGACAGAGCAAGCGAGACCTCGGCTTCATCGAGGGCGACTTGATTGAATGTCTGAATGCCGGCGATGGTTCATGGTGGACTGGCAGATTATGGCGCGACAGGCGGACTGTAGGCGTGTTTCCGTCCAACTTCGTCGAAGTGCTTCCCTCCGATTTTCGACCGACTACGAGGTCTGCAAGCCCTCTGCCCGACCAGACGCCTAGCCCAAGCACACCTCAAAAATCGAGGACGTTCCGAAAGCCCTTCGAAGCGTACGCCAAGGCACCGCACTACACCGCAGCGAAGCAGCCCGAGGTTTACCGAACGAACCCTAACCCAAGGCCTAGAGGGCACTCGGGAGAGTCCATTCACAGCGCGGCACCAGAGAGCAGCAGGAGGGACCGCTCTCCAGCACCTTCAATGCTCAGAGACCGATCACCGGCGCCTTCTGCCCTCCTCTCACGAGAGAACTCTTTCAATGAAACTGCCTCGACTAGAATGCGAGCATACACAACGCCTCAGCCCAGCGGTTACGTATCGCGGGGCAACTCTTTCAACGACGGCGCACAGCAGTACATTCCAAGAGGACGCACTCCGGTCAATGACTACCACCGATCCAGGACACCAGTTCCCGAGCATCATCGTGGCAGAACGCCCATTCCTGAACACCACCGAGCCAGGACACCCGTTGTGGACCACCATCGGGCGAGAACGCCGAACCCTGATCATGACTTGCGTGCGAGAACGCCCGTTCCCGACTATGGTCATGGATCGCGAACGAACTCCTACAACGCCGAAAGAGGGGCCTCGCCCATACCTCCACATCACGCCTCGAGAGACCCCTCACCTGCCCCTTCGTTCAGCTACAAGCCGTACCGACCTCCCCAAGGAAAAGTTGACTCTCCCCCACCTCCACCACCTCCACCGCATCGGCACGTGGGTGCGCCACGACACAAGCAGAGCATGTCCTACGACAGTCGGCACGATATTCCTCGTCATGGGTCCAACTCTTCCTTCGAAGATCGCTTCAACACGCGGCATGGGTCAAATAGCTCTTACGATAAGCGGACAGATCTCGTCCGTCAAGGCTCGAACGCCTCGTACGAAAATCGGCACCCTCCGTTGGACAGACATGGTTCGCACTTGTCATACTCCCACAGACCACCAGCGATCCAAACTCAACGGATGCCATCTCCTGCTCCACCTTCCCCATCAGCCAGTCATATGACCCCATCGCCCTTGCGGGAAGCTATGGACGGCGTGATAGAGCAATTGGACGCTCTAGGGATGCCTCGAGACCCGACACCGGACCCAGCATTGGACCCGTGGTCACCCGAGTCCTTCAATATGGTCAATGACCGTCAACGGAGGAAGAATACTTACCAGCGACCCCTGACATCCATGGGAATAGCACAGCAGGACGAAGGATACGAGACTTGGAGCGGTGGATCCTCGCGCGATCAATCCTATCAGAACGGACAGAGCGGACACCGAGAAGACAAAGAGCAACTGCCTCAACTCAGTAATTACGTCGAGCGTATGGAAAGCCGTCTAAAGAAAATGCATCAACACAGCGCAAGCATGGCTGACCTTGAGGACGAGGGACCGAAGCCGCCCCCGAAAGGCGCACTTTACGAGAGACCGAAATCATCCATGGGCGGACCGGAGGAGAGGAAGCTTCGAGGGAGGAAGTCGGCTTACGATATTGGCCGGAACGTACTGAACAGGACTTTTACGACGAAGACCAACTCCACCAGCGCATCGTCCGGCAATCAGAGCTCGACGACCCAGAGCAGCGACAGGAGTTTAATGAGTGGATCCTCAGCTGGCGCCATTAGCGCTACAAGCGCCGGCAGCTTTGCTCGGAAGACTCAGAAGCGTGCTCAGAGTGCCCTCGGGATGCGTGATGCTGATATTGAACGACCGGAGACTCCCTTCACCGGGGTGACCTACCACAGCAGCCACGCATCCGATGTGGCTCGTCCGAAATCGCAAGCTGGCTTCCTCGAGGACCCAGGGCTCGGAGGGCTCGTGACTCCTAAGCCCGCCAAAAGAAGCATTTTCAAGAAGCTTCTCGACACGGCCAAGACCGGAGTCGCCTCTGGACGCAGTAGTATTGCCATGGGTGGCGACTCCCCGAGATCTTCTCCTTTCGCTCGCTCTATGCCCAACGTCGCTTCCCCCGCTGGCAATGCCATCTCCAACATTACCGGTATGGGAAGCACTGGCTTCGGTAGGGAAGCAGCCAGGGAAATGGGTATGGCGAATGGAGTCGACTGGGTGCAGGTCCGCAGAGATGTCAATCGATCCAACTCTCTGAGCAAAAACGAACGAAATGAACGAAGAGATCGCTGTCAGATGCTTGACTACCCAGCTCTGAACCCCGTCGACGAGCTCTATGACGGCATTGAAGGTGACGAAGGCGCCGACGGCTCGCCAGTCGAAGACCCCATTGATTATCAAGCCTTGAACCTTACCCAGGTCGACAAAAATTCGAGATTCGTGAGCAGCCTACCACCAATGACAACAGCGGTTTCTCTGGCGACGACCTACGTGTGTCGCCCGTACCGTAGCGATGTCCAGCGAATGCGAGCAATCTTTACGTGGGTGTCCGAAAAGATTTGCTGGGAAGAGGACTTTGAGGGCGAGATCAACACCAGGAGGGTAATCCAATCAAAGCGAGCTTGTGCGGAGGAGTACGCTGCTCTGGTACAAGAAATGTGTACAGCGGTAGGCATCCATTGCGAAATGGTTCGCGGATACCTCAAGACGCCAGGCGAGATTCCAGAACACAACATCATGCCTCGAGCCAACCACTGGTGGAACGCTGTATTAGTCGACAACGAATGGCGTATGGTAGACTGCTGTATGGCTAGTCCATCATACCCAAGACGGCATCTCTATTCCAGTGCTGGCAATGGTGCGGCCGACTCTTGGTGGTTCCTTGCAAGGCCGACCGAGATTTGCTGGACACATATCCCTGAGCACCACTCTCAGCAACACGTCTGCCCTCCGCAAGCACACGAGGTGCTTCTCAATCTGCCTTGCGCCTGCCCTCCCTTCTTCAAGAACGATCTCGAGATGATCGACTATAACACAGCGGCAACTCGCATAGAAGACCTGGAGATGGTGCATATCAAGTTCAACGCTCCAGCCGATGTGGAGGTGGCAGCTGAGGTTGAGGTCCGAGGTTACACGAGGGACGTGGACGGCGATGTTTTCGAGAGCGGTGATGTGGTGAAGAAGAGGGCGCTGGCCCAGGCCGAATGGTTCAACGGTATCAAACGGTATACTGTCAAGGCTCTCCTGCCTGGTGACGAAGGCCAAGGAACCTTGAAGATCTATGCTGGCAAGCGTGGCCTGATGCATAGCATCAAGGACATCCCTCATCCGGTGGCCTTCGCCCTACCGATCATTCACACGGGAGAAAACCCCCCGTACGAGTTCGTGACAAGGCATCCTACACCTCACGCCCAACGCCACGACATCTATGTTGTTCAGCCCCAATGTCAACGTCTGGCTTTGAACAACACATTCGTCTTCGCGATCCGGCAGCACCCTAGCTCTCTGGCTAGCAATGGTGGGTCGCCAATGACTCCATCATCGAACCCCGGAGGCGCAAGCCCGATCCCGTTCGCGAGACCCAGCTCAGCCCTGAGTATGACCGCGTCGAACGTCAGTGGATCCAACGTCTCCGGCAACGGGTCATCTGGGAAGAAACCGGCGAAGCTTGCTATTCAGACCCCCGGTGGCAAGATCCTCCGTCTTATGCGGAAGGAGGATCGCCGCGGAATCAGTGTTGGCAGCAGGGGAATTGATGAGGAAACCAGCGATGGTGGTACGTGGGAGACCATCATCAAGTGTTCGGAGAAGGGAGTATGGAGAGGTCTCGTCCTGGCAGACCGCACCGCTCGCTGGTGCGTCTTTGCCGAATGGGTTTGCGTTGGTTGAGCAGCGTCTTGAATTTTTTCCCATGCGTATCTGCAGAACTTCCAAGGGCAATGTTGAAAAGCAAAAAAAGGGGGAAGGGCTTTAAGCGGTCATGACACGGTTTGGATCGGGGTACCTCATGCATATCTCGGCGTTTTCTCTTGTAAATTGCGTTGCGTCTTTTCTTCTTCTTTTCTTTGTGGTTATTTGGGTTCCTGGGCTTACGGCTTTTTGTTTCTTGATGTTCTACTACTCATCCATGGTGTGGGGGGGGGGGGGGGGGGTTTCTTCTAATGTACGATACGTAATGGGAATCATGCATGTCGATGCGAGGATGGTTCTGTAAACAAAAATTTCGACGAGTACATGGCCTTCGTTCAATGAATTATGATGTTCTACTTGGCCTTCCACACCTTTGTGATTGATTGTTTGCTTCTTTGAGTGTTCCATTTCTCGATAATGACTATCCATGTTGACTGCTATAACAGCTATGTCATATGGCTCTGTCATCATCGCCGTCGCCTCTACCGTCCTTGTCCAATATCCCTATCCCTGCTTTCACTGCTGTTTCTACGTCAACTCTCTAAGCCTCATATATTGTAAACAGTAAACGTATTCGCTTACATCCCGGGGAGATGACTCTTGACGTTTTCGTTAACTGTATTGGAAAACATAGGATCTTCTGAGTCCATTGTGGCTTTTTGGTTGAACTTTTCTTTTGTATGCTTCTGGGTTGAATCTTCTGTTCTGCCTTGCTTGACATGTGCCCTACACAGATTGCACTCATTTGCGTTTGCTTTACCCGAAACCCCTGTCGCAGTTGGGGGCCAAAACGGCCTTTTTTCATCGCAGTGGCCAAAAAGGCCCAAAAAGGGGGCGTTTTCAGCAGAAAACACCATCAATTACGCAGCGCGCAGCGCATGCGCCTGAATAAAAAAGATACCTCTGAAATCAGCGAAATCAGGGCTATTGATCGGTATACTTTTTTATCGGGCGCATCGCTGTTTCAAAAAGTCGATTTTTTCGCGTTCATCCTCAAAAAAAAACGCGTTATGATCGAAAATAGAGTTTTTCGTCGTTTTCAACCCATTCGTGACGAAAAAATGACCTTTTTGAAAACACAGTATATCTAGGTAAAAAGTATACCAATCGATGGCCCTGATTTCGCTGATTTCAGAGGTATCTTTTTTATTCAGGCGCATGCGCTGCGCGCTGCGCAATTATCGAAAAAGAGGTCAATTGACGTCGAAAAAAAGCCCGTTTGAGGGGCGATAAATCGCGCACTGACAGGGGTTTCGGGCAACGCAAACGCAAATGAGTGTGGTTCGCCGGCCCCTCTGATTTTAAACAGGGGTCGTTCAATATTGGCGGTTGGAGGAAAGCGTACCCGCGATGCCCTGTCTGCCTGCATTTATGATTGGTCCTCGTGTACTCTCTCAGATCCATGCCTGCTCGCCAACTCCTCACCAGGACTCAGCCTGATTTCCCTCCTGCATCTCCGTCAGCACTCCAACGTTTCCGAAGGACGCAACTATGGATCCATGGACGGCAATCGGTGTCGCTTCGGGAATCCTTTCATTCATCGACTTCTCTTCGAATCTTGTTCGCAATGCAGCCAAGGTTTACCACTCGGCTTCGGGCCTTCCAGAGGAGCTCGATGATGTGGCACTTATCACGGACAGCCTCGAATCTTACATGGGTCGGTTATCGCCGCCAAAACTCCCACCGTCAGCGTCTACCGACGACAAAGCGTTGGCTACTCTGGTTAGCAATTGTCAGAAAACCTGCGAGGAATTGAAACAGCTTGTCGAGAATATCAAAGGCAAAAGCCCAGGGTCGCGAAGGGACAGCTTTCGCGTTGCTTGGAGATCCTTGAGAGCAAAGGGAAAGCTTGAAGAGTTGGAGAAGAGAATTGAGAAGTACCAGAGCCAGATCCTGAGCCAACTCGTGTTCAGGCTGAGGTATGTATTCCACTAGGCGTCTTGCTCTGAAGCGTTTCTCTAATCAAAGATTCAGGGAGGAGAACCAAGGACACCACACCCGGGTCGAATCGCATCAATCAACAGAGAATTTACAAGCCATGGAAATGAAACAAGACATTCGCGAGATTCGCGAAAAGGTCCTCACACTCGTTCATTCCCAGGCTCGCACCAACCAGGCCACCTCGGCAAAGGGGCTATTAACCTCTCACGAGGAAATTCTGCAAGACATTCGCGGGGCTGTGTCCGACTTATCTGCTAGGATGAGGATAGTCAGTGCCGAAAGGCAGATTTCTGATCTACTCTGGTTCCCAGAACTTCGGTTACGGTCCAATTTGATCGATGAGGCTCACAGGGGTACCTACCGTTGGCTTCTACATGACCCAGACGACGATTCTGAGCAAGATTCAGATAGTCGGTCATCCTCATCATCATTATCGTCACCGACATCTTCACCATCTCCATCTTCCTATGAGCCTGAGCAGACCAGTGTCACAAGCCAGCAGGGCGATGATCAACCATCAGTAGTTGAAACATCAGACAGCCTTGATGAGGTCTGCGATCGATCCTCGACAATATCAAGTACACGGTCGCCGAAGGAGAAGCTCCAAAGATGCGCTTGGAGAGGGCAGTTTCTTGACTGGCTTCAGAATGAAAACGGACTGTTCTACATATCTGGAAAGCCTGGCTCAGGGAAATCAACTCTCCTGAAGTACATTAGCCAGGATCCACTTACTCAAGAACTACTTGAAGCTTGGGCAAGCAGAGATACCAAAGACATCATTCAAGTCCGGTTCTTCTTTTGGAGCTCGGGAACCAAACAGCAAAGGACCATCGAAGGACTTTATCGAAGCATTTTGTGGGAAGTTCTCCAGTCAAGGCCTGATTTGACGCCAGATATATTCCCAAACCTGTGGCCAAGAGCTTGTGAAGGCTCGATTCATGAGTCCGACCTTACAAGACAGACTCTGCAAGCAGCCTTTCAAATGCTTGTGAATAATAAGGACCTTCTCAAGAAGCATAAGGTGTGTTTCTTCATTGATGGTCTCGATGAATGCGAAGAAGACCATTGGCATCTTACTAAGGAGCTTAAACGCTGGTGCGCTGCCCCAGATGTCAAGCTCTGCGTATCAAGCCGACCCTACAATGAATTCTTGAAAGCATTTGTACCAAATGCTGGATCGTGGCTGAAGTTACACGAATTAAATCGAGAAGATATACTCAAGGTGGTCAATGACCAGTTTACGGGCGACGAACGATTTGTCGAGGCTCGGGAAGCGAGCAACGACACTGCCGACTACGATGAACTTACTGAAGCGATCATCGAGAAGGCTGATGGCGTTTTCATCTGGGTTATCATGGTCATTCGCTCCCTTTTACATGGCATTGGAAATTCCTGCTCATTTTTGCAACTTCGAAAGAGGCTAGACACCGTACCAGCCGAAGTCAATGCCATGTTTCGTTACATTCTAGCCGGAGTCGACCCATTTGAACAACAAGCAGCAGCCAGAACACTACTGGTAATGAAAACAAGAGACTGGGCTTACTTTCCCAAGAGGTGGGTGTACACACAGGCGGTTACCGACAACCTAGTCGACGATCCTGAGTATGAAAAAAGTCTGCTGAATGGCAAGCCCCAGCCTTGTTCAGAAGGCAGGTATGGTACATCAGCGTGTGTCCTGATGGCGCAGAGATTGCATGGGCGCTGCCGGGGCTTGGTGCAAGTCAGGTTCACCGGCCGTAACTTCCCTCATTGCCATGAAGTGCATTTTATTCATCGGACATTCAGCGACTTCCTATACGAGCCAGACACATTGCAGCAATTATCAACAATGGCTGGAGACTTTTCACCTGACCGAAGCTTAGCCCTTGCCGTCCTTGCCGCTGTGAAGCACATTCCTTGGCAGGAATGGGAAGTTCCCTGTCAAGAATATCAGAGTACTCAAGCTTTTGGGGACACTAGGCGGCTGGAAACCAATCGATGGGCTCGACACGACCGCCTTATGATACATCGTTCTGTTCTCGAAATTGCTGCACGCATAGAGTCGGCACAAACTTACTTAATCACAGCCGAAATCGAGTCGATGAAGCAAATGACGTTGCAACTTTTGACTTCTGACGACTTCATATACCTTTTCAACTCACCATCGCGGCAAATACACTGGTCGATTACTTCTTTACAGCCCAATGAACGTGAGATCGTCGTACTTCTCTTCGCAGCAGGATGCGGTGCGTTCGAGTACGTCAAGAGCATGATCCAAAACCACAGTTTGGACACGAAAGTCTGCAGCCAGCTCCTCCTAGTAGTGTCCTCATCAGAAACAGTCACGGGACCCCGTCGGCGCGCACCGTTGGAGAATTTTGTGGCTATGTGCAGGTTTCTACTGGAGTGGCATGCATCACTCAATTTCGAGCTTCAAAACATCTGCTTTCTGGGAGAATTCCCGAACTGTGAGGAAAGCCTCAATCCAGTATCCCAGCATCTGAGCTTTCCTCTCTGGACGCCTTGGACTGCATTTTTGATGGAAATTGCACAGACCAGGACCATGTGGCAAGAAATTAATACGACTTCGAAATGGATACGGCTCCTTGAGCTATACCTTCAATATGGCTGTGACACAACCGTGTGCTTCGTGGGATACAAGCTCCCTCAGACGAAAAAAGTTTCTATTTGGGGTTCAAATGGTTATAATGAGGCCCTCCTTGATCTCAGAATCAAAAGCCTAAATGAAATCGAGCACACCCAGGAGCCCTTGTATGCGGACTTGCCAACCATGCTTGAGATATGGGATCTGGGGGTTTCACTACCCCCAGGAACCTGGTTGAGCAAGAATTTTCAAACACCACGGAAGCTGCTTGATGGCTGGCTGGGTATGCTCACGTCAGAAAGTGAGCAATTTCGAAAAGTGGGCTCAGATGAGATCCAAAGGTGGAATTTTCTGGTCTTGAGGGTTGTGTCCCATCAGAAACTGAAGGATGTGAAGAGGTTGGACTTGAACGACACTCTGAGGCAGACACTGGATCGAAGTATATTTTTTGCAGATTCAATGAGTCACGGGGCGGAATGATGCTCCATCTCATCGTTATCATGACCAAACATTCGATTTCACGCGTTATTCAATTTCATCAGCGTATGCCCACGACATAGCTCTGTTGCAGTCCTCAATCTGGGGGGGATGAGCACCGTGCGAGGATCGCCCGGATGCTGACGCATTTACACTGTCATTCCCAATCGATAACAACCACGGTGCCTGGCCGACCTCACGCCTATCCCAAGTAAACAGAGCCAACGCCTACGACATCGGGAAAAACCACAGCACTACCACCAAAATCCCTACCAATATCCAATTCCCGATCCACCGTCATCCCTGGATAATACTCAATTGAACCGTCATAACAAAATTGTCTTGCGAAACATTACATCACGACGGCAAAAGAAACTACACATTTAGGGAGAAAGAAAAAGAAACAACCACCGCCATGGCCGACAGGACATCGCGCCAGGCGCCTCCCCCCGGCGCTCCGCGTCGCGCAGTCCGTCGCAACCTCTTTCAAGGCCTGACTAGACGTCCGACGGGCACGACAGCAGCAAATGCGAATGCGCCGACCGGTATGGCTTCCACGGCACCGACTTCTTCGTCCGGCAACTCGGCCGAGACGCTGAGGCTTGATGTCGATGTGCTCTCCGACGGCAGCGCCGCGCCTCAAGGGCCTGTTGAGATTGTCGTCCGCGATGAGCACGGCGAGATTGAGCTGGGCGAGCTGCCGACGCTGGTATTTGATGAGGCGGACGAGGCCGCGCTGGATGATCGCGAGGAGAGCAAGAGTATGTTGCTTCATTTCAGCTTTGAATTGAGGGTATAGAGCTATGTATGCTAACTATTGGTATAGAGGAGCGGCAGAGACTTGCGGAGGCCGTGAAGCAGCATCAGGTCAACCACACTGCTGTTCGTGAGCAACCTGAAGGTGAGCCACCCCCTTTCTGACGACCCCAAGGTGCTGGTCCTAATTAATCCCCGCAGAGCTACTCGAAGCCGTGAGGGCGAGTTTACGGGCCAAGGTTGCTGCCCTCTCCGAAGACAACTGGAGGTACGAGGCCGAGCCGGAGCAGCCTCGTGGCTACTGAGCGGCACAGGCCAACTTCAACCGTTCTTTTACAGCCCGGATTCGCATTCATTCCAAGTATGTTCATTATGATCGCGCTCGCTATGCGCGATGGCCATCTACGCCGAACAACTGGAACATCTAGTCAAGTCCCTCAGCCTGGGGCGCCTCCACACGTCTCGGGGCGGGGCGTCTTTGCTGCGGCGCACCACCGCCAGGGCCGCCAAACAGGCTGCCCATCATGTCCATGAGCGGGTTGCTCTGCCTTGGGCGCTGGATACCAAAGTACATCTCGGCAATCAGCTCGAGAGCCTCGCTCCATGCACCGACCTCGGAGATATTAGACGAGTACTTCGTGACGAGTTGCTTGTAGACGTCCGGGGTGCCGCGCTGGATGGCGAGCAGAAGGAGGCCGAGGAAGTTGAGGAGGGGCAGGCCCGGGAAGATGCGCAGGTCGGCGCTGTTGCTGCTGACGTCCTGGACGCCGAGACCCTTGTTGTCGTCGCTGAGGGAGGAGGTGAAGAGACGGTAGGAGGTGTTGGCCGCGCGGACGTTGCCAACGAGAAGGTATGGGAGGATGGCGCGCGCGGCGTAGAGAGGGGCGGTGTGCGAGTCGTCCTCCTTGTACCAAGCGTACTCCATGCGAGCGAGGACCTCAGCCGAGTCCTTTGTGCCTAATACCAAGTGTCTCTCCGCCTCGTAGGGCTCGTGTTCTTCGGCGTAAAGTGATCCAGCGACGTGGTGGAGATCGGAATCACCGGCGGGGTACTCGCCGAACTTCGATGACCACCTAAATGTTCAGTCAGACACAAGATCTGCTTCTTCAAGTTCCCAAACAAACACTCACGCAACCATCTCTCCCACAAACTTCTTTCTGGTCGGCTCCGCCGCAGGGAATAAACGCAAACACGTAAGCAGCTTGCCCTTGTTCGTGGCGTCGGGCTTCAACTCAGCCTGCTTAAAGACGTCGACAAGCATGACGCACAAGTCACCTCCCGAGCCACCCTGACCAGCCTTCAGTAGTGACTGGGCGACATTGTAGAGAATATCGGTGGCGGCGGGCCAGTTGGCGGCCTTGATGTAGCGGGCAGCAACCACGCGAGTCTGCTGCTGAGCCTCGTAGTACTGGCCCTCCTCAATACGGGCTTGCAGCCGTGCGATGATCTTCTCGATCTTGTCTGCCTTGGCGGCCATTGTGGGCGAACGGTACGTCGGTCGGGTGCTGGAATTTCGAATCGGAGGGGTGGCGGGGGGGAGGGAGGTGAAGCTGGTGAGATGTGACGATGTGGTTTTGGAGCTCGCTGGCGTTCGGTGTTGGAATGGTGGGGCTTCAGGTACCTTCAGCCCCTCAGCTTTGGGGCGCTTCCCTGTGCTTCTGCTCAGATCGGTTAATCCTCGGCACCCTGTCGGTGAGCTCGATGCGGGATGACGCACTGACCAGTACCTTAATTCCCAATAGAGCAGGGAGATGATGGTGGGTTATCAATGCGGATGGGATAATTCGCCCAAAAATATGGACTTCACCAGATGTTGTTCGGTCAATCATCAATTCGGATAATTCGAGCAATGGCTTGGAGGTAATCTTCAATGATCATTGTGTTCTTGCACCTGAAAGATAACGCTGTTCTCCTGTCCAGCGCGCACTGTAGTCTACATTACTTTTACGTGGCGAGAAGACTCTCTAATTCAGAGGCCCCAGATGTGAGGGTCGCATACTGAATCTGCAGTTGATACTAATTCACTTCTGATTGTTCCCTTAGAGTTTGTGTTAATTATACAGCGCGTTGCCGTGTTTAATCACTCTGAAAAGTTGGAAAAGGCTAAAACTGTGTCGAACGCGAGCTTGTTAGTGACTGATTCCTTGGAAGAGAATACCAGACGGCGGCAATTCAGCAGATCAGGGCTGTCTCAATGAGTTGCTTGAACTTGATCAAACTTAGGTTTATCAGTTAATTAGTTGTGTTCATCGCTTACAGGATCAATCCTGTCTGTTGTAACCGATAGGCAGTGTGACAACGCTACCGACAACACAGTGCCCGAAGTCGGCTACGGTGCAACCCCTCCGAAACCGCATCAACCGGCGTCTAGGTGCGTGCAACCCCTCCAACTCATTCGAATCAAGCATCTTAGTATATACGACCTCAAGAACTCACGGCTGGTAGCGAAACTTCTTCGTCGATGAGAAAGTCGAATCACTTAGACAAAAATATGTTCCGACTACCTGCCTCCCATCTTCGGGCCACTGGCTCTGTCAACAAGCACATCACCTTCAATGCACACCGTGCAGCTTACAACCCGCTGCGCATACACCTACGGCATGCCTCTCAGTCATCCGAAGCCCCGGCTGTATTACCACCACATTCCCAACTGCCTCTCAAAGTTCTTTTACGGTCACTTCTAGTTGCAACAATCTCATCCAACAGCTTCTTGTTGACGCCAGCCCTGGGAGTATTAAAGTTTCTCAACGACTCACCTCGATTCTGGGTCTTCAACGTCGAGAAGAACCCATTGCTACATGGCTTGATGAAAAAGACAATGTACAATCACTTCTGCGCCGGCGAGAACCAAGCCGAGGTCACGTCTACCATCAGCGAGATTAAGCGGATGGGTTTCCGAGGGGCCATTCTCACTTACGCGCGGGAGATTGTTGTCGACAATCGGACAGAGGAGGAAGTTGGCAAAGGCATGGTGGAGTCAAAGAATGCGACAGAGGTTGGGAAGGACTCGGGTATTGAGGCATGGCGAGAAGGAGTTCTGACGACGGTGGAGATGGTTGGCGAAGGTGATATTCTGGCTCTCAAGTAAGCTCCCCGCCATGACCTGCTCAAATGCCATGTAGCTGAGAGTGACTTCTAGGCTTACGGGCGCGGGACCAGCTGTGTCAGAGACACTGTCTTCTGGTAAACCTCTGCCCAAGCAAATGGCGGAAGCCCTCGCTGAAGTATGCTCCCGGGCTGTCGAAAGAAAGGCTCGCATCTTTGTCGACGCCGAGCAGATCAAGGTTCAACCTGGAATCGATGCAGTGGCACTCGATCTCATGCGCCAGTTCAACACAAACGGCAGAGGCGCGGTAGTCTACAACACCTATCAAGCATATCTCAAGGGCACACCGGACGTCCTAGCCAGACACATGGAGATAGCCAACAAGGACAACTTCGTGCTTGGAGTCAAGCTTGTTCGCGGCGCGTACATCAGCTCCGAGCCGCGCCAGCTTATCAACGACACCAAGGAAGATACGGACGATTCCTACAACTCTGTCGCCAGTGGGCTCCTGTCTCAGAGGCACAGGGACTTTGGGAAGGGTGGGGGAGCTAAATTCCCGGAGCTTGAGCTTTTCCTCGCAACGCATAACAAGCAGAGTGTCCTCGCAGCCAACGAGCTGCAGCAATCTCGAGTTGAGATGGGACAGCCGTTGACTAAAATTCAATACGGACAGTTGCTGGGCATGGCAGATGAGGTCAGCTTCGGTCTGTTACAGCTGGCTAACATCACGGCTAAAGAGAAGGGAGCGAAGGGAATGGCACCGATGGAGGTCTACAAGTGTCTGAGTTGGGGTTCGTTGGGAGACTGTCTTTCATATCTTCTGCGAAGGGCTGTTGAGAATCGGGACGCTGTCTCGCGAACGAAGTCTGAGTTCAGCGCTCTGAAGACAGAGGTGTGGCGGAGACTCAAGAGTACTGTCTCGTCTTAACGAATATTCAACTCGAATTTTCTTATCAATTGAGCCCTTTCAACCCTGAGATTCATTGCTGTGGCGTCTTGTTCACTCCTAACGATGACGACGACAATGGTTGAGATGAAGATAATAGTATGATACAATCCTTGAATGTTTATAAGCGTGGTACTTCGTTAGAAGAATGTCTCTTTCTAGTGCCTACTGAATTCTATAAGAAATATACTTTCGGCTCAGAAATGTTGAGGCGATTCAGGCAGAGGGTGTTACAAACATTTAAGGATCGTATTGTAGATATGAAGACGACATAAAAGACAACGATGACAAGGACGGCAGTGATGCAGAGTATGTGAGCGCATAGGAAAGGCAGTCTCTATAGTACAGATCAAATAGAGAGTCTCTTGAAGATATTGTTGACTTAGCCTAAAGCAGATCTCACAATCTCAGCAGTCGCAAAGGTGCCTGCAGAGACCGGCATCGCTCTCAACAAAGCGGGACCTAGACCCCTAAACATTGCCCTGAACCTGCCTTCCCTCCAAGTTTGTTTGAACGCATCTCTCATGTTCGCATATCTCTGGCCCTTCCCAGACCCGTCGCTCTGCATTTTACTCTTAATCACGTCCAAGGGGTGACTTCCAAGCCAAAGTGCCTCACCAGCAAGACCTCCACAGATAGCAATATTCCAGCTGGGCACTTCTTTTCTGTCTTTGATGCCATCTCGCTCCATCACGAAACGTACTAGGCCCTCATAGGCTGCAAACCAGATACCATATCCATGGAACTCTCTCAGGAGGGTAACAACTTGGCCCCGGTAGAGACCTTGGATGCCTGAATGCCCCTTGATGGTGCGGACGCAGTCCCATGGGCCCGAGTACAGGCGATTTGCGCCGCTCGGCTGGGTCTGAAGCCTGATACGAACGTGTTCAATCGGACCGGAGATGACGCTGTTAGTCAAACCAGCTGCTCCACCTACGAGGTAAAAGTCGGACAAAGACAGCGATAGGCCGTTGGACTGAGTTATCCCGCGGAAGTCTTCAAGCTGCCGGCGAAAGAATTGGAAGGCGCCGAATTGAATGCTGACCTGTATGAAATGGCTTTAGAGGGTAATAAGGTGACAATGGAATGCTCTGAGACTTACGCAAGCGCCAACGCCTATCAGGGGTGCAAGAGTTCCCTAACACCATGAGACAAAGTTTGTGTTTCTTGGATCTTGCAACCGACCTTGTAAAAGGCCAGCGGCCCTTCACGGGCCCAGATAGTACGAGCAAGCCCAAGAGCATTTCCTCCTCCTTGTGTTTGAAGTCGCACCTTCACAAGATCTGTTGGTCACAATGCGTCAACGAGTTGCTCTTACACGACTCGGAAGTGATGCGCCCTCTTGCTCGTTGCGTCTGTTATTCAGCTTGAAACGTACCAAAAGGCTGGCCTGAATCTTATTAGCAAAGAAGGTCGCCAACAAACTGCGTCAGAATCAGATCCGAGCACTTGAACTCATACCTATCAGAACCTGCGCGACTCCTCCCGCCGCGCCGGCAGTGATGTCTTTGGCCGATTCGAGAGTTGAGTTGCCCATGTTGTCTATCGTCACTGCGACAGAGGACACCAGCACCAAGAGGAACGGACAGGTCTCGAAAGACCAGCATGAACATCCAAAACCTCATGAATCGTTTACTTCAAAGAAGCTTATTGGCCGTTATCGGTGCTTCGGCACATGGGGTCGCACCGGCATGAGATACCGGAGCGGGGTGGTTGCGGTCGGGCCGTATGCGCGATCGGCTAGCTGGCCACCGGTTGCGCGGGCACACTGCCGACACCGTCGGTAAGGTGCATAGGGCGTCGGCAAGACAGCCAACTGCATATGAAGCGTGTATATCGCTCACTAGACCTTATAAATTGTGCATTCGATTATGTAGAACTTATTACCGAGTGTGATACTCTGTTTGCGACTTGCATAGCAAAGCCGTCATGACTTCTCCAATGCTGCGAAACCTTTCCAGACCCTTGAACAGGGCCGCTCGATCGCCACAAGCGCTGCGTCCTGTTTCCTGTGGAAGTGCCAGGGCTTTTGGAACTTTCAAAGCCCCTCCTATTCGAAATGAGCCCAACGTAAGTCGCCGAAGGATCTCCAGGGCTTGTTGAAACAAGTTAACTGACATGCTCTCAGCCATCATACAGCAAGGGATCGGTAGAACGCCAGAAGCTCCAAGATGCCATCACACGACTTAAGAGCGAGCTTCCTATCAAAGTGTCATCTCAAATCTCCCAACTAAAGGTTTCTATCTTCTCAGGGCTTTTCAGTCTCACTCCGTTACTGATGCGTACCAAACAGGATGCAACCATCGCCAAGCAACATATTCCCAGCGACCACTCCACCGTTCTGGCAGAGTACCCGCAAACGACCCCGGAGCAAGTCCAAGAAGCCATCACAAGAGCATTGGAAGCCAAGACTGCTTGGGAAAACACATCCTTCACGAACCGCGCCGCTATTTTCCTCCGCGCAGCCGAGCTCATCGCTGGCAAATATCGGGAGAGCATTATGGCCGCCACGATGCTTGGACAAGGCAAGAACATTTGGCAAGCTGAAATTGATTCGGCAGCTGAATCGGTCGACTTTCTTCGGTTCGTGGCTGCTGTTCCATACCTACCTTATGATGCGTGTTTGCTGATGACTTGCCATAGTTTCAACGTTCACTACGCCGCTGAGCTGTACAAGCAACAAAATATCTTGAATGACGCGGGAGTCTGGAAGTAAGTTTCGATCGGCTTCTGAAAGGATCCGGTCCCTACATCGTCACATACTGACTAGATCCCTTCAGCCGAAGCGAGTACCGCCCCCTCGAAGGTTTCGTCTATGCAATCAGCCCCTTCAACTTCACCGCGATCGGTGCAAACCTGACCGTTGCCCCCGCTATCATGGGCAATGTCGTCCTCTGGAAGCCCTCAGACTACGCTCTCTACTCCAGCCACCTGCTTCACAAGATTCTCCTCGAGGCAGGCCTTCCTCCCAACGTCATCCAGCTCATCCCAGGCGAAGCCGAGCCGATCACCTCCTCCATCCTCCAGCACCCCAAGTTCGCGGCCCTTCATTTCACCGGATCCACCGATGTGTTCCGTCAGTTGTACGGCAAGATCGGACATGCCGTTGCGGAGGGGCGATATGAGAGTTACCCCCGCATTGTCGGCGAGACAGGCGGCAAGAACTTCCACCTTGTCCATGGCAGTGCCGATGTGCGCAACGCTGTCGTCAACACTATCCGGGGTGCTTTCGAATACCAGGGGCAAAAGTGCTCGGCTACCTCTCGCCTGTATGTGGCCGAGTCGGTCTGGCCCGAATTTAAGAAGACGCTTCTGGAAGAGACTGGCAAGCTCAAGGTTGGCTCGCCTGAACAGGTTGACAACTTCATTGGACCCGTCATCCATGAGAGGTCATGGAACAAGCTGAAGGCGGTCATCGACAAGGCCAAGAAGGACCCTGAGGTTGAGCTCTTGGCGGGAGGCACCGCGGATAAGAGCAAAGGATGGTTCGTCTCGCCGACCATCTTCCAAACCACCAACCCTACAAACGAGCTCATGAAGACGGAATTCTTTGGCCCGATTTTGTCCGTCTATGTCTACCCCGATGAGAAGTACGAGGAGCTGCTTCCTGTGATTGACTCGACCACACAGTTCGGCCTGACCGGTGCCGTGTTTGCTCGCGATACGAAGGCAATTGAGGCCGCCGAGAATGGCCTGCGTCATTCTGCTGGCAACTTTTACATCAACAGCAAGAGCAGCGGTGCCGTTGTCGGCCACCAGCCATTTGGTGGTGGCCGGGCTAGCGGTACCAATGACAAGGCGACCAGCACCAACCTTTTGGCACGCTTCACCAGCATCAGGAGTCTGAAGGAGGATTTTGTAGGTGCTGACACTGTTCTGTATCCCTCGAATGAGGCTTGATTATAGAACCAAGATATTAGAAGAAAATAAATCGGGTATGCATTTGCAAGCTATGTTCAATTGAAACCAAAATCAAAATCCAACATGTCCATTCCAGTGAGACCCATCAGCTGCAGGTGATTTTCGTTGAACATCTGCAAATCGATGTTGAGGTCTGTTTCAACAGATGGTTCCCTTTGATTTACCGTAGTCTGCGATGGCAGCGGTAAAACGTCATCACCAGTGCGATTAGAATCGAGACCAGATGGGTTTCGTGTAGGGCGAGGCATGCCAGGAGTGGATAGATTGCGCAGTTGCAAAAGCGCAGAAGCCTCTTCCCACAACCTTCCGCCTGTTTCCGATGCCACTGGGTTGCTCAGAAGCCCTCCAGATGCGGAAGGCGCGATGCCTGAAACTCCTGTGGTGCTGGAGAACCAATCGGCCCAGGCAACGTAGGCTAATTCCGATGACCTTTCCTCGTGGGCTTCCTGGGCTCCCGAGGCTCCCATCACGATATTTAGCTTTGAGCGTGCTTCTTCTGCAATGGCCATGAGAGCTTTCACAAAGTTGATTGCCATGCGACCAGCAGTGTGCATGTTGGACATTTTCCGAAGGCAATCCAGGCCGAACGCTACCTGAGCGTTGTAATCTGGATCCCTGGATGTGATCCCGGTCAGCACCAGCATGATGGTAGCAATACTGCAGGCTTGAAAGTCTGTAAAGGAGCTAGGTGCAAGATTCCCAGAGTTGCTGGCACTCTCGAGAAGACCGAGCATCTTTTTAGCTGCTTTTTTGCAATAGCGGAACGGGCCCGACATGAGAGTGACCTCGTCGACGTCGACATCGACAGGGCCCATCTTTCGCAAGAAGAATCGAGTCATTGCCACAACGGATGATTTGCCAATGGCTATCCATGCAAAGTGATAGTTGAGGTGGAGATGGAAGATAGCGCGATAATCAGGGGACCTTGGGTCCAGATTTGTTAAATCCAGACCCCTCAGGTGATCTTTCTTATATGACTTTAGAAGATCATAGTACTCCTCTAGCGGGAGTTGAGAATCACTCGACCAATTCCTGCGCCATCAAAGTCAGTGTGGCCAATTCGACGAGCAGCCTTGTTTTTACTTACGCTGGCTCTACGAGTTTGTCAATGACCTTGACAAATTCAGCATTTGCAACTTGGTGTGGAACATTGCGATACGGTTGACCAAAAACATCAAACGTCACATCTGGTAACTTGGCAGTAATGATGTCTTGAGTGACAGATCTAGGCCTATTCAATTTGATAGTGAGAGTCCTGGCACAGAAATCAGCTAAATCAGTAATTGAACACTATGCTTTAATTCGTACCTTTCGAGTGAATAAATGGCCCACCAAAGGCGGCGTCTCATCTCCTTTTCATGTTCAAGGATGCTAGGGTCGTCTGTTTCCTGATGAAGACCAAGTATAAGTGCCTTTCTCAGCGCCAATCCCATGTACAAGTAAGAGGCACCGATAGCACTTGATGGCATAAGATAGGCGCCTAGAACGAATGCGGCCTTGACGGAGTACATGCTCACTCGGTCCATAGTATCGGCCATCAGAATGCGAGCATGATCGCCGAAAGTTTGCCCTGGGTCGCCTGGATAGATTGGAGCATCTATGCCTTCCGGGCGGGCTCGTGGGGTCCATTGACTGCCGAGGGCAAAAACCGCGAGCACTAGACACACAAAACTGGCGTCCCGGCGAAGGGGTGATTTATCATTATCGTAGAACTCCCGTAACTCCAATAAAAACTCTCGCTGGTCGAAATAGAAGAAACAGTCGGTCCCGTGCATTATGCATAACGTAGCCAGAAAGTCCGCTACTGGCCAAGGCGGCAAGGTCGCGATGGCAGCTTGCAGACGAAGACCTTCCGCAGACTTCGGAATCGATGAGGTATATGCTAGATCGGCCTCCAGTCTGGTCATATCTCTCTCGGCAGGTGACGGATGCGGCTCGAGGTAGAAGGCATTCCTGAGACGGGACAGGAAGCGAGGCCACATGAAGTTCTCAGGGGCATCGCCATCGGAACATAGATCCCGCCGCGAAGGAGGGTCTTCTGGGCCATTGGTAAGAGGCCCGGCGTTCGAGGTAGGTGTCAGGTTCAATGGTGGAGTTTGATCTTGTACCGAAGTATCCAAATCTCGTGGTCCTGGTGTAGGCGTTTCCTGCCGCTCGAAGCTGCATGTGTAGGACCCTTGCTGGCATCGTTGGCAGATACCCGATGGCGTCTCGATGCATTTGCTTTTCCGAGCCTTACAACGGGTGCAAGCTCTCGGGGCCCGCTGACGGTCCTCTTCGGCGATTCGACGTCGACGGACGCGGCGCGACGAGGGAGCCGGCGGCATGGTGTGCGATTCGTTGGCCAATGGTCGGTTGCCAAACAGGGTGTGGAATCAGGAGCAAGAATCTGTCGGCAGTGCCGCGGTGGACAACTACCCGACTCGTACATTCAAAATGAGCGACGGGCCGATGCTTCATTACCTAAGCCGCCGGCTTTACCTAGACAGCCAGCTTTTGAGCGTTACAATTGATTTACTTCTGCATTTGGCAATACGTGAATGCGCCCAATGAATTTCGTTTGAAGAAGCTTAAGTTAGCAATAGTTGTCAACTATAGAAGACTTCTCAAAGTACCGAGCGATATCTCCGCACTTGCGGTCGATGTGGTATAGAAACGAACAAGGACTTTGATTAACTGGTGTGTTTAATTACCCTTATACACCACTTACGGAGTGTTTAAATACTTAGTCTTGACTCTATTTATACGCTGTCCAGCAAAAAGGGAATGCGTATGAATGGCAAAAGTGAGTTTTGAAAGGGACGAGACTCGAACTCGCGCGGGTTGCCCCACCAGGAATGTTGCTAAGGTAACCTTAACCTGGCGCCATAACCAACTCGGCCACCCTTCCAGTGGATGTTGAAGTAAGGTACGCCAATTGTTACCAAGAAACTCGAGTGCACAGACCGCCCCGCGCAAGAAATAACCGGCTCCGAGTCGGAAAAGCGACGACCGAAGACACACACCTACACAACTGCGACCCGATAATCCGCGAGCCAGCAACGAAGCCCCAAACTCAATGCACGACAATCCGCGGCTGAAAAGGACGGACTAGTCTCCGACCTCTACTCTCCAAATTTCCCATTTAGCCGCGAATGCTTCCCCCCTCCATGAAGAGAGAGTTCCACATGGGCTACCCCTCCCCCATCCTCTCCACCCCCACTGAACCCCAACATATGATCAGCGGGAGGAAGGGGGGATGCCCCTCATGCTCCTCGCACCAAGCACCGAGCTACATAAATGTTCCGTAGACGATCCTGCGGCCTCGCTCCAAGCAGGCGACGACATTGGTGCGAAGGCTGCCCCACCATCTTACCATGCCGTCGCCCAGCTAGTCCGACGTCTACGCGGGATGAGGTGTTGGTCTCTTGTGACGGGTCACGTAGGCCGGGGTAATTTAAGAGCGAGGTTGCCGTTACGTGGGATACTGGACATGACCTTGGAGCTCTCCCCCGCCTCGTCTCATCTTCGTCTCTTTTCTCCTTCTTCATTCTTCAGGCGACAGTTTGCTCCCACGTAGTTTCCCCTCCAAGATTTCGTACTCGTGATTTGCCAGCTGCACGCCATGGAGGAACCCAAAACCGGCCTCGTGCTGGGCTACAACGGCGCCCACCCCTTCTCCAAAGTAAAGCTTTCCGACAGAGCGTCGGTGCAAGAGCTCCTCCGGACGCTCCTCGACCCGCTTGAGCCCTTCTTCTCCCCGCAAAAGGCACGCGTCAAGTGTCCCGGTAGAACGGCCGTCAGGTTCGACCAAGCCGCTGCTGAAGTTGAAGGCATCTGTCGCCCACTATGGGGTCTCGCATGTCTCCTGGCTGGTGGCGGCGAGTACCGTGGTACCGAGTGGTGGATTCAGGGTATCAAGTCTGGAACTGATCCAGAGAACCCTGAGTACTGGGGATACCCGAGAGACAATGACCAGCGCATGGTTGAAATGTGCCCTTTTGGTGAGGCCTATGGTCGTCAGGTGGAATATCTGGGCTAATCGATCATAGGCTTCGCACTCGCGGTCGCCCCTGTCATTTGGGACAGTCTCTCCGAAAAGGAACGGGGCAACGTAGAGAACTGGCTCGGAAACTCGATCAACGAGAAGAAGTAAGCCGCGACCCTTCTATTGACCCTTGGACGACTACTAACAGAATATCAGCATGCCAAACACCAATTGGCTCTGGTTCCGCGTCTTCGCCAACCTAGGTCTCAAGAAGAACGGTGGAAAGTTCTCCCAAGAACGCCTCGACGCCGACATTGAGCATCTCAACACATTCTATCGAGGCGGCGGCTGGTCCAACGACGGCCCCGAGGGCATCCACATGATGGACTACTACTCCTCCAGTTTCGCCATCCAGTTCCTCCAGCTCTTATACGCGAAGCTTGCCGGCGAGGACGAGCCAGAGCGGGCTGCTGAATTCCGACGAAGGGCACAGCAGGTCGCGTTGGATCTCGTGCATTACTTTGACGAGGAGGGCCGCGCGATTCCGTTTGGTCGCAGCGTAGGATACCGCTTCGCCATGGTGTCGTTCTGGGGCGCGCTTGCGTACGCCGGTGTCGAACTGCCTGCGCCCCTGACTTGGGGTATGGTGAAGGGCATCGTGATGCGCCATTTGAGATGGTGGCAAACGCAGCACGGCATGTGGACGCCAAGCGGGACGTTGTCCATTGGCTATTCATACCCGAACATGTACATGGCAGAGAACTACAACAGTCCCGGAAGCCCGGTGAGTACCATCCACATAATAGCGAAGATGCCTTACTGACTTTCCTAGTACTGGGCCTGCCTCGCCTTCATCTGTCTAGCCGTTCCCGAAGACCACCCTTTCTGGACCTCTGAAGAGGAACAGGCATGGCCGGTTATCCCCAAGATCAAGTCCCTCGAACAGCCCGGCCATATCATGAGCAACATTGGTGGACACTGCATGCTCCTTTCCTCCGGCCAAGCCTGCAGCTACCCCATGAAGGGCACGCACTCGAAGTACGGCGGCTTCGCGTACTCCAGTGCGTACGCATACTCCGTTCCGCCAGGCCTCTTCTCCCTGGAGCAGTATGCCTTGGCCTCGCAGCTAGGGTTGTCAGACGACGGGGGCGAATACTGGAAGACCCGGCGACGCTCAGAGTATGCCGGTATCGAGACCAGGGATGACAAGCCGGTGCTCGTATCCGCCTGGAAGCCTTTCCCCGATGTTGAAATCAAGAGTATTCTCGTTCCGCCGGAGGAATCGACTCCGAACTGGCATCTCCGCATCCATCATATCAAAGCCGGCCGCGAAGTCATGACAGCTGACGGCTCCTTTGCAATTTGTAACGAGAACTCGACTAATGGGCGGTACCTCGATTTGTATGATGCGAAGACCTATGAGGGAACGTCCCCCAAAATCATTGGAAACTACGATACGAACACACCAGAGGGCCTTGCCAAGGGCAGTGACGGTTCGTTTGCGGTGTCCAAGGGCGCTGTTGGCATCAAGGCTCTAGAGAGCTCCATCGAGCGGACAGCTAACCTCGTCAACGCGGATCCCAACTCGAACCTGGTCGAGAACCGCACGACAATCCCGACGCTGCAACATACTATCAAGAAGGGCGAGTCGGTCTGGTATATGACGGGTATTTATGCGAAGCCGAGCGGACCCAAGGAGGCATTCCTTGACGGGTGGGAGAAGCCTCCTGCTATCCCCTCATGGCTTGTGGCCGAGATGAAAGTTTGAATGGCAAAAGATGTCTTGGATGAATGTAGATGATATGTGCAAAGAAGACAATATTGTCACCCTTTAAATGTTGAATTATGTCAATGATCCCTAAATATCCCCATATAGCTTTTCCAACCCGTTTTGTCCCTCTTTTGTTAAAATGCTCCTTTACATGGTATCATAAGATCTGTGGCGCTACACAAGCACCCTCACCAACATCCTCTCAGGCCTTGGCAAAAGACTCGATGAAAGCAGCAAGCTTCTCCGCGCCCTCGAGAGGAATGGAGTTGTAGTTGCTGGCACGGATACCGCCGACACTGCGGTGGCCCTTCAGACCAGTCAAGCCCAGGCTGGTGGCCTCCTTGAGGAAAGTCTTCTCCGTAGCATCGACGTCGCCGCCCCTGGTGACGCGGAAGCAGATGTTCATGCGGGAGCGAACGGACTTGTCGGGGACGATGCGGTAGACATCCGGGTGTGCCTCAAGAGCGGTGTAGATCAGGGAGGCCTTCTTGTTGGCGACAGCCTCCTGGCCGGCGGCCTTGTCGGGGAAAGTGCGCAGCAGCTTCTTGAGAACCTGTCCGGCAACGTAGACGCTAATGCCTGTTAGATGGATCCCAATAGACAGGGGTGGGTGGTATCATGACTCACTCAAAGATGCTCAAGGTGTTGTACAGGGAGTTGTTCTTGGCAATGGTCTCGTAGGAGAGGACGATGGGGCTGATGGGGAGACCCAGCTTGCGCATCAGCGCGGGCGAGGGCTGCGCTGCGAGGAGGCTCTTCTTGATGACGACAACAGTGACACCGGTCAGACCGAGGTTCTTTTGCGCACCAAAGAAGATGGCGCTGTAGTTCTTGACAGGGACTCTGCGGGAGAGAATGTTGGAGGACATGTCGGCCACGACAATGGGTCCCTCGCCGTTGTCCTTGGGTGCCAGGGTGGCGGGGAAGCCGGGGAACTCGACGCCGTCGACGGTCTCATTGTCGCAGTAGTACACCATGGCGGCGCCCTCGCTGAGCTTCCAGTCCTTCTCGTCAGGGATCTTGCCAAACTTGCCGTCGTTGACCTTGCGGGCGTCCGCTGCAACGTTGATGAACTCGGAGCCGAGGAGTCTCGCGGCCTCGGCGCTCGCCTTCTGGGACCAGCCGCCAGTGACGAGGTAGTCGAGCTTGAGCTTCTCGTCGACGATCTTGCGGAGCTCGGCGATAACCTCGGGGGTGTCTTCGGTGGCACCCAGGCGCTTGAGCACGGCGTCACGCTGGCGAGCGACCCAGGCGCCGACGAAGTTGTAGACGGTGGCGGAGAACTCGCCGCTGCCGCCGGCCTGCATGAAGAGGATCTCGTAGTCGGAAGGGATGTCGAGGTACGTCGTTAGGTCGGCCTTGGCCTCCTCAAGAATCTTGGTCGCGATCTCGCTGCGGTGGGAGTGCTCTGCGATTCCCAGGCCGGTGTTGTTGTAGTCGAGCAGGGCCTGGGCCGCCGTCTCGAGGACGTCGGTGGGCAGCAGCGCGGGGCCGGCGCCGAAGTAGGTGATGTCGGCGCGAGTAGGCATGTTGGGCGGTATATCGGTGTTCAATTGGGTCGAGAGACGGCGGTAGGGAATCAGCAACACGAAATTGCAGGAAGACGGGCCGTCGGGGACGTTTTATGTCGGGATGAATCGGTTCTCGTGAGTCACGGAGGGGAGTGGTGCCAGTGGAAAAAAAAGTCGCTATTCCAGACACCGCAACCCCGCCAAAATGCGGAAGAGACACCGGTGTCGGCACAGAAAGTGACGTGACTGGATGGAGGGGTCGTTCCCCAGATTTCAGCGTGCAGCGGCGTGGGGTGCCGCTGAAATCTCGCCGTGGCGGGGTCCCGTCTCGCTTCGGGCGCTGCGATCCGCGAGCCAGGGCGCTTTTGGGGGCTGGGTCTTGGGGGTTCACGGTGTTCTTCTTGGAGGTTGGGCCGGAACAGCTGCCTCTTCTGCCCTCATCCAGCTGCGGTTGCAGGCGTCTATCAGGGATTGCAACCTTAAAGGCACGTCTTGCCGCTCCCCCTGTACATCTGATCACCCGTATCATCCTCTGATATCGAAGCTCTGATTAAGATGGCGCATTCACATTAGTATCACTCCCTTCCGCTGCCGTCGTTTCAAGGCCACCCCCCGCCACTCGATGCATGCTCGCCCAACGACCAAGGCCTGCATACATATCCCCACGCACCCACCCCTCAAAGATCCATCCCGCGTCCGAACAGTCTTGCTCTCTTGACAATTGCCATTGATCGTGATGCAACGTTGATTGGCTCGTCCTTCCAAGAAGAGCAACTCCGACGACCGCCAGATATGGCCGACCGCAAAGCGCCAGAAGCCGCAGCGGCGAGGCACACTCACACCATTCCCGCGCCGTCTTTCCGTGAGCTCAAGATCATTCAATTCAAGGCGTTCTGTAAGCTGACAGAAGGCAGCAACCCATAACTCGCCTCGAACATGGTTCCTCACCACCGCCCTTTCACCGCTCATCATCCGGCTCATCAGGCTGCTGCTGGCCCACGGCGATTACGTCGTCGCATGCCTGCCGCCGAGCGAGATTGAGGATGACGAGCGCAGCGCCGAGTTTAGGGAGCTCATCAATGAGTGTAAAAGCAACCGAAAAGACCGTGAGGGTTGGAAGGACAGGATACGCGGCATCCGCTGCGATGGACGTGTCATGGGCCAGTGTGGCGCCGCCGTAGCAGAGGCCGTACAGGTGTTTGGGAGGATAGATATCTTGCTATGTTGCAGGTCTGAAGGTACTACGAGTCTGGGAGCATTCAATCGGAAGCAAGGCTGACATGGGATAGCTGTCGTTGGAAGCGTCGAGGAGCTCTCCACGAACCCTCAGACCCAGAACCTGGTCCGGGACCAATTCGAGACCGTCTTCTTCTCCCAAGTCAACTTCATCAAGGCCGCTCTGCCACTCCTGCGTTCTCAGCACACGGGACACATCATCATTCTCTCCAGCACGGGCGGTCACATAGGAACGCCGGGAATGCCCATCTACACTTCCGCAATCTGGGCCCTCGAGGGCTTCTGCGACTCCCTGGCCTACGAGATCGCCCCGTTCAACATCAAGGTCACCATCGTGCAGCCAAACAAGGAAATCCAGTCCTTGACGAACAAGATTATATTTGCCCCCAATCTGCCCTACTACGACTCCGAGATCAACCCCGCCCCGAGCATTCGAGACATGCTTGGCAACGTGCTCAATATGAACCCCGACACCGCCATGGAGCAGTCTGATACGGAGGTCATTGTGAGATACCCGAAGCTGCCGCCGAGCGCTACGGATCGTCTCGTGATGGAAACTGTGCATGCTCTGACGGCCATCGGAGGCCATGAGAACCCGCCCGCCAGACACATTGTAGGATTCGAGGGCAGCATCGCCGTCAGAGAAAAGTTGAAGACGGTGACCGAGGAGCTGGAGGACTTTGTGGACGCTAGCCTTGCGGTGGACATTTTCGATAGCGAGCTCAAGGCGGAGGCGAAGGAGGGGAAGACACAGGAGTCGACACCGCCCGCACCCGCATCGACAGCTTCAGGTTAGTTTTGATGACTTCGTGCATCACTATTAGGCAGACTGGCGCATATCATGATGTTGGTCTCTATTCATCTATAGGTATCTTGGAAACAATGCAAAAGCGCAAGAGTACTGACTCCCACGTTGTTGAATGACCACACGCCCCCAAAGTTCGATACGCGCAAAGGCGTACTGCGCCAAGGCAAAATATAGCCGCAAGACCTTTGCAATAAAGCTTTTCGTAGCAGCCTTCGTTTTCGAAAACTCGCCTGTCAAGAATCTCCCACCAAATTCCGTGTCAACCACGCGCAAACCCAAAATACCTACCTACTGGGACTGAGAGGCCGGTTGAAGCCACCCTGTCTGTTCATGTACTGGCGATACTCCGTCTTCTTCTCCTTTCTCACAGCGCCAACATTGTTGCCCGCAATCTTTTGTCCCTTGGTCGTGCCGAAGCCACCAAATCCCATCATAGCTTGCATGGCGTCCATATCGTCGCCCTCAACCTCGGGCTCGGGCTCATCGTCCCCATCGTCTCGATCATCCCGACCTGTCATGGGTGTATCGCCGCGCTCGCTGTCGCGTCCACTGTCGACTTGCGGCGAGTCGTGGCGTCCCATCTTAAATGACATGGTGTGCTGCTCCTTCTTGCTCTTTCCTAATGTGCGCGTGGGAAGCGTCTCAGTGTATCTCCCTTCGCGGCGGGTTGGGGGCGGGCTAGCGCTTCGACGGGGGGACGCTGATCTTCTACGGTCCTTGTCACGAGGTGGTGCTGCCATGACTACGTTAGCTTTCTGTCAGGAAAAGTGCGGACTGCTGGGTTGCAACTCACGACGAGCTTCATCCTCCTCGTCTCGCCGTCTGGATGGCTTGTCATCTCCGCGATCATCGTCTCTACGCCGCCGGTCGTCTCGGTCCTGCCATCCATCTCTGTCTCTCCTGGGCGGCCTTCCGCCGTCGCGGTCGTCGCGAGGACGATCCCTCTCTCTGTCTCTAGATCTGGGGCGTTGGTCCCTGTCGCGTCTGTCGCGAGATCTGGATCTGTATCTTCTGTCGCGGTCGTCTTTCTTATCGCGGTCATCGCGTCTAGCGTCGCGATCTCGGTAGCTGTCGCGGGCTCTTTCGCGGCCTCCACCGCCATGACGACTGCGTCGGTCTGTCTCGTCCCAGCCTTGCCGGCTATCGCGTCCACGAACCATTTTGGCGGCGTATGTATATGGTTCTGATAAGTCAAAGGCTTTGCCGATTGGTTTACTGAATGAATTATGGTAAGTGTTGAGGAACGACGTCACGTTGTGGCTGAAGAAAATTTGGGGTCGTCGGACGGCTGGCATGTGCGGTTCATTTAGCTACCAGCCTCTACAATTTAGCGCTGGGGTAGCCTGGGAAGAGCTCCTACAGGCACGTTCTACTGCACCATACGTTCCATTTGCTCCACTGGAGCCGCTGGTAAGCTCTAGCGGTTTCCCTCGGCACTTCAACACCAAGACAACTACGACCCAAACATCACGAAATATTGAGCCTCAATTTGCTACGTCTCGCTAACTACTTCTCAACCACTTCTACCTCTCCAACAAAAGTCCAGGTCAGGACGACATATTGACGCGACGGTCTTCTTCACAACCCTGGACAAGCCAGAGAATGCAATGAAAACCAGAAAAGGGTTTTGCGTCGCCTGGAGACAGTGTAATACCAGGGACACGATGGAAGGAGGTATGCAGCAAGCCACAGGGACCATCCCACCGAAAGATCAAAAATAAGAATAATCAATGTGATGTCCAATGGACATCTTTCAGAGATTAAACTGAAAAGAACAGATACTACACTTGATCTAAGCCAAAAGGCAAAGAGAAGGTAAGGAGAAAAGAGAGAAAATTCCAAAGCTGCGGAGGATTGGCAGAATTATATAGACCTGAGTGGTGGCCTGTGCGCTGCCCCCGATCAGTAACGATACGTACCGAAGCGACTGAGGGACTGCGATTCAATTCTGGAGGCAAGAAGCGAAGGCAGAGACGGTGAATTGCAGGCAGCCGCGGTACGTGCCTTGTTGAATTTTGGCCTCAGTGGGGTGGTGACTCAGGCTTCAGGCAGGAAGCTGGCGGCATCCTCAGGAAGGACGCTACTTGGTGCTGAGGCCAAAGCAAGTTGGAAGGTAAGAGACCAGACGTGAAAGGCAGTGGCCCTCCACCTTGTTGAGGCAGGTGCTGCTGCTGCCTCTCCTGGAAGGCATTCCCAGTATCGGATGCGGCTAAGTGTTCTAATCGTGATATTCATGAAGCATTTGTCTCTTGACTACCACCGGTGACGCTGTCTAGATCTCGTCCTCCTCGTCGTCAAAGTCATCTTCCCTGCCCATCTCGTATAAAATTCTTCCTCCCTCGCCGGCTCCAATATCCGTCTGCGCGTCAAAGTAAGGCAGCACGATACCCTCTCTGTCCCGCCTTTGCTTTTCCGTCAGACCCAGGTTGAAGGTGCTCTCCGCCTCCTCCTCCTCTTCAGCACCGCCGTTCGCACCTGCACTGTCGGGTGTGGCAAACACAGGATGCTCCGCTAGGAGAAATGTCTTGCTGCCCTTCCCAGAGGCAGCAGACGAAGCAGGACCTGCCAAAGGCAGCAGGACAAACTTCTCAGCCATGGCACGTCCACTCCGTCTTCGAACCTCCATCTCCACCACGACGCCGCGGTAGTCCTCGGACTTGGTCTCGCCCTTGAGGCCAATCAACACGCCCTCCCTCTCCTCACGAAGACCCCACTCCGGCTCCTGGATGCTCCTGTTTCTCGCCTTCTGGCGCTCAATCTCCTGCCTCAAGCTGGACAGACGAAGGATCGATGTGGCGAGGTGGGAGAGGACCGTCAGCGGGTGGGGCTCATACTCGCTCACGGTGCGCGGGAGCACGAGAGGCACATCGGTGTGATATACTGCTACCAGCGATACAGAGGGCATAATGATGCTGGACAGGAAGGTCGGGACCATCTGGGGCGCTGCCGTGGCGAGGTTGTTGACTGAGTCGACCAGTATGATGGTTTCTGTAGAAGGTGAGTCACAGTTTCTAGAAGGCACGAAGAGTCACATACTTTGTGAAGGAGGTGCGCCTTTGGCTGCGGAAGGGTCTGGCTTGGGATAATGCGACAAGATCTCTGCCCTCAGAGATTTCAGGTTCTTGCCACGGGCCTTGATGACGACGTCGACATCTCGTGGGCGCTTCAGGGTTGCGAAGGAGAGCAAGATGACCTTTGCCTTTGCGATCTGCGTGGAGGTTAACAAACCGCTGAAAGGAATGATACGGCCGTGTCTATTGAATCAAGAGAGCAGCCGCTGCCGTTTGAGGTAAAATTGGAATGATGATTACTGGCTACCCACCTTGGCTCTAGAGATGAACTCTCGCAGGACTGGCGCAGCACCTTGCTCAAGACTGTCGAGGACCAAAGTTAGAGGGCTTGCGCTGTCCCTTAAGTTGAGAAGCTTCTGAAACAACAAGAGGCTATGCGAGCGACTGTGATTCTCTGCCGAGGGTGCCATGATAACTGGGTATGAACTCGCGAAGCTGGCGAGCCTCTGCGCGAATGAACGGGCGCTTTTAGAGTCGGACCACTGATGCTCAAGTCTTATCCTTCGATGATGCAACTATTCTAGTCGAAAAAAGGGTCGGGTCTAGTTCGACTGAGAACCTTGAGCGCTGGTGATACTGAGGTTGAAATTAGATTGTTTAACATTCCGCCGTGGTTCGGGCTTTTCGCCCACTGAATTTGGGGTTTCCTTCGGCGATGTGGGGCTTCGACCGAGATGTCACTGTGCCGTGGTTGGAATCACTCCCACGATCGATGATTGCGCGGAACCTTCAAATTATCCTCATTGGCGATGATCATGGTTTTTTGAAGCCATGAAGCTCATTTCCATGTCTTGTCACACTGTATTGGGAGAGGGATGTAGCAGTGCATTCCTCCAATATCAGTCAATGCAGATAGGCCACCAAACGACAATCCACTGAATTATTGAGGCCTATGCCTGCCAAGTCAATTTTTGCTTCTACCAATCCCTTATACGCCATGACACGCTGAATACCATAAGGCCATAAGTCATAAAGTCGTAATATGTCATAAGACTGCATTGTCTCGTCTCGTCAGGCGACCTGCCCATCCCTTCGACCCAGCTCCCCTCTCCTAGATGGATGGTCCCGTAGGTTTACCATTAGCCACTGCTGCAGTCGTTTCCGTCGCCGTAGTCTTGGTGCCAACGACCTCATCATCGTCGGCGACAGGTGATCCGAGCTTGATAACAGGCTCGTTCCCAGATGCCTCTTCGCCCGCGTCCGGTTTGGGGTTCAGATCGCCCTCGGCATCATGCTTGGCCGTCTCGGTCGTCTCCTTGATCTGGTCGTCCTTGGAATCCTCTTGAACCGGCTCCTGTTTAGCAACTTCGCTCTCTTCACCAGCCTCCGCAGGTGCGGGTTGAACCTCCATTTCGTCCGCGGCACCCGCAGCCTCCTTGTCCTCTTCCACACCCTCCGCTGGCGCCGGCGCATCTCTCCTCGGCTTGAAATCCTCAGGCAACTCGCAGCTCCACTCGTCCTCAAACTTCTGCACGAGGTAATCGTCGAAATCACCCATCCTACGGCGCTCGCGCGCAGCCCAGGCCTGCTCCAGCCACTCGGGGTCGTGCTTCCCCTGCGCGATGTTGTCCGTGTACGTCGCGCAGTCGTGCCGGAAGTTGTTGTCGTTGCGCAGGGCGTCCAGGTCGGGGCGCGCGTTCTCGGTGCCCTCGTCCAGGATGCGCGTGCCGGCGGGGAACAGGGCGATGATCTCGGCGCGCTCGGCGGGTGTGAGGATGTCCCATGCTGCTGGCTGGCAGAGTATGGTCTATGTTTCCGCGATGTCAGCACCTACAGATCTCAAACAATGACCGATGAGGGCGAGTTGGGAAAGGAGGGTGTCGTACCCTGAGATCCGCGCTGGCGAGGGGTGACTTCGTATCCGTCAGGAGCTTCTCCGCGGTCCACTTGGGGGCCTTCTTCGCCGCAGACACTTTGGTGACGATCTTCCTCTTCGCCGGCCTCGCGGGGGAGACCACGACGGGTCTCGGCTTGTTTGTGTTGCGCGCCGATCTTCTCGCCATGTTTGCCAGGTCGGTGCCGGTGAGGGGCGATTCGAGGTTGATTTTTTCGAGGGAGGTGATTTGCGGGTTGGGAGAGTTTTTTTTCCTTTTGACGTCTTCGTACTCGGACCCTGAGTCTGGTGGGGAGGAGAGGGTGGACGCTGGCGAGAGGGCGTCGACCATTTCTACGTCTACAGATGGGGGAGGAGTGACTGCCATTTTGGGCAATAAAGTCGGCGAGCGACGAATACTGGTCCAGCAATGCAAAGCGTTTGATCTGAGCGCTTATTAGTCTACGAATAGTTCTAGAGAATAGCAATGTTTTATTCTGGTTTCTTTGTGAATTCATGCGGGTGTTGGCGGCAACGAACGCTGGAGGTAGCTGCCTCCTTTGAGCCAATTCTCACAAAGGTCCTCAGTTTGATGAGTTGAGAGTGAGAGCATTTGAAACTTACAAAAAAGCATTCGTTTGCCTAAGTTGAAGACTCCTACGATGAACTCATTCAAAAACACTCAAGAAACAACACATGTGCAAAGAGTGGTGATACAGACTTGAGAAGTGACGTCTTCCCCGCCGCATCTCCTTCAGAAAATAGGAGTGGTTGAAGTCTCACAACTCACTCAATCCAGAACACCAGTCTCGTTTAAACGAGGCTACAAGTTCAGCCACAGCAAGCCACATCTTTATACAAGGGTATACCCCTGCAAATCCGCTCCAATTGGCCAGCCCTGTCCACCATGGTGTCATCTCAATTCCCAGGAACGTGGAGAGCTACCGCCGGCCAGCCAGCGTTAGGTAAATTGGCAAATCCATGATTCTGATGTACCTTGTAGGAGAGTCTTTCTGAAAGAAAACCCCCTGACGGACAAAGGACACACAGCACTCTAGGCGATACCACCATCACCGTTCGTCGGAATCTCCAACAAACTTCCGCTCGTGCACAACACATCTCGAACATTCGGAGATTGGCCACGAGACCTTGGGCCGCGTCTTGAGGACACGTCGATATCTACCCATCCATTCGTAGCTACCTGCAGCAACCGGCGATAGCTTCCCCCCGACTCGCCGACGATCAAGACTAGAGTCTCGACACGCCGAACCCGAACCTCCAAGGCACTCTCCTTTCCTGCTTATCCGCGATCACATACCTTCACACATTCCAAAAAATGATCCGCTCAACGCAAATAGCGAGGCTGGACGGTATGTCACCCACCCGCCCCCGAGGGACCCCTCCAGAGGAGCCAGCTGACACAACCCGCGATAGGCCTGATGCTCTGCGCATCCGTCGACGACGAACAGCAAGAAGCCGCCCTCTCAGAAGTCAAGTCCCAAATTAAGCAGATCCTCCGAAAGCTCTCCCGCAACTCGGAACCCCAAGCCAGCATCGAAAGCGGCTCCTACAACCTCCAGTACGCTTACCCCCCTCCCCTATTCTCTCACCGAAGACAACCGTCACTAACACACCAAACCCCCTCCCTCCAGCTACCTAATCGACAACGACATCACCTTCCTCTGCATAACAGACCGCTCCTACCCGCGCAAGCTCGCCTTCACCTACCTCTCCGACCTCGCCCGCGAGTTCACCACCACATACCCCGTCGCCCAGCTACACTCCCCCGCCCTGCGCCCCTACGCCTTCATGGAGTTCGACACCTTCATCTCCCGCACAAAGTCCACCTACTCCGACGCCCGCGCCTCCCAGAACCTCGACAAGCTCAACGACGAGCTGCGCGACGTCACAAAGGTCATGACCAAGAACATCGAGGACCTGCTCTACCGCGGCGACTCCCTCGAGCGCATGGGCGAGCTGAGCTCCCGCCTGCGCGACGACAGCAAAAAGTACCGCCGCGCCGCCGTCAGGATCAACTGGGAGCTCATGCTCAAGCAGTACGGCCCCTTTGGCGCCCTCGGCCTCATCATCGTCGTGTTTCTGTGGTGGCGTTTCTTTTAAAAACAGCGTTTGTGGTAAGGGGTGGAATTATTTGCGTTGATATTTCCAGGGGAGAAGGGAGGGGTGTATATCTGTTCATGTATATCAATCAAGTCACGGCGCGTGGGCTTCTCGGACGACGGAGGTGTGGGACCCCAAAACAAAAATCAAGGGAAGGTCGGCTGCCGAATAGTGGTATTTTCAGTCTTAATGTGGAATATGACCCAAACACTACCGGATCGGTATCTCTGTCATCTCTCTGGTCTGTTTTTCTTTCAGACTCTGTGGTATCTAGATGAATGTTGTGGAAGATCTGCCCCAAGGGAATTTGTGGCATCAAGGAAACCAGAATAATCTCATGCGTCATGTGGGATGCGGTTGGAAAAAGCCCGCCCACTTCGTGAACCCCCCAACTCCTCGCCGGCATGAAGACCACACACATATATGTACAGGAATGAAACAATGCGCCGCCAAATCGTTATCGAATAATGCTGTCACATCACCACGCAGTCCTTGGCCGCTTTGGGCAGCGGCACGGTGGGTATTGATGTCGCCGTGTGCTGCCACTCCAGGTGTTCTTGGAACGCCTGGAGGTCTTCGAAACCAGACTCGTCTTGGGTGTTTCTCATCTCGTCGTCGCCGTCTTCACCCGGTTCAATATACGGAGCCTCGTCGCAGAAGGGGCACTCCAGGCGAGCTACCCAATCCCCTTGGTACGGTGCGATGTGGTTCGCGATGGCCAGGGGCGCGTGCACAACCGTCTTTTGCTCTCGATTTGCGGCGCTGTAGGCGGTCGCCTGCCAGTGAGGCAATTGTGCGGGAGAGCTTGGCGACATGGTGTTGATCGTGGCATCTGTCGCTACGCGCATCGCTGGCATGGTCTCTAGGTCCTCCCACACGAGGTGGCCGTCGCAGAAGTCGCAAACAAAGGCAATGTCTCTGTCTCCGAAGCGCTCAAACTTGCCAATGTTGTTGCACGCCCTGACCTCTTCCACATGCCGCCGGTGGAACTCTTCTTCTGTCACGATGGTTCGGGTCGCCCATTCCCGCTGTTTCCTGTAGACGAGGAATGCGCCGAGACACCTCGACGAAGACTCCTGCTCCGAATTGAATATCCTCCTTGCCGCCCGGCATTGCGCGCGGTGCAGTTCCCGGCGCAGTTCAGTCGTTTCCCGTGCCCATATCGGGTTGATTGGTCCGCCAACCTTTGCCCAGTCCTTGAAGTTTTCGATATGCGCCTCGAATTTCCCTTGTAACCTCTTCAATTCGATGATCGATTGCGCTAGAAAGATCGCGTCAGTGGCAGGTACGGTAGCAGCAGTAAACAAAACAGACTGCGACGGGGAGTCTCTATGGGGAGCCCAGGGAGTCGGCCACTTAATCGCGGGGTCCCGTAGAATCGTGCAGGAAATGCGGTCCGGGGCGCCACAAGGCAGGGCAAATGTGCAAGTTCAGGGTCGGTCAACTCACGTTTGCGATCATTCATGTAATAGCGTTGGCCGTTGACAAGGACCGACAGTTCCTGGAAGTCCTTTTTGGCGTCATCGAGTGTATCCTCCAGTAGGCGCAACTGCTCGTGTTCGTCAGGTCCCCAGTGGTGCTTATCGGCGAATTTCAAGATACGCAGGCCATCACTGATCAGAGTCGCGATGGCAGCCAGAAGGGACCCGACGGTAGAGCTGCTCATGATTCGGTGTCCCTTCCGTTGCTCTCGCAGCCTTTCGAGCTTCGAGGGGGTGCGTTCAGAGCGAGAGGGCGCGGCGGGGGGCGGCGGCAGCAGCAGCAGCAGCAGCAGCAGCACACGTCAAATCGAAGGGAGGGGGGTTAACTGCGTGCGCTGCTGTCTGCAGCAGTTCCTCGCGTGCGAAGCCCCCAATAATAAATTCCGTCTGGCGCCCCTTCTTTTTGGGGGCAGGAATCCCGAAGGGTAAGTGAACGGCGGCGGACGGCGGGCGCGGGCGGCACGGCCACACCGTCCGAACAGGTTTTGTAGCTTACGTTTCCCTTAAAGTGAGGTCTTGGCTCCCTCCCGTGGAGCTTTCGGGGTGCCGGGGACGCTCCAATTTGGGATGATCAGAGACCCGTGGAACTCCACTGCGTACGAGGCAGCGTGGACCTGGAAGTCCTGAGAAGTCCTAGGGACCTGGCGAACCGAGAGGCCGGAGCTTCGCTTGGCGGGATGCTGAAGCCTGTGCCGGCTTGGGGGGCTTTCGAACCGGTTTGCTGCGCGTTGTACGCCGTATGTATGTGGGTGGGCGGGTGTGGCTCAAAGGCCTACTTGTTGGCTGCTGCGCTTTCTGAACTCTCTGTTGCTGGGGGACCAATGCGGCCATCTATATGTCATGACTGAAAATCCATGGGACGAAATGATGACAAGCGGGGGAACCCGGGCATGTGAGAACGGAGCCGGGGGTCCTGAGTCGAAGAAAAGAAGCTCACGCGACGGCCGGGAAAATGGACGGTAGAAAAACGTGGTCGGAGGGGATGGAATGTGGGAGCGGAGGGACCGTCGATAGGTTAAAAAGGAAAGAAAACAGCAGACGGAGAGACAAGGGAGTTTGAGGAAGATTGTCAGCAAGCCAAGTGCGACGAATTGTTTTGGTCCGATCCAGCGTGTTTGGTCGAGACACGACAAGAGAAGAGAGCAGCCGCCGACCTTGCTAGGACGGAAAGGATGCAATCAAAATCCAATCCAAAATAAAGGCGAACGAGTCGACGCCGACGGGAACTTTAGGTTTTCGGGGTGTCGCTTTTTAGTTTTTAGTGGAGGACCAGGCCAGTCATGACTGCTTTGGGCAACTACCGTGTTGATGCCATTGGAGGGGCTCTGTCGTCTTTGCGGCCCTTCCTGGCCATCTTGTAATGATTCCTCCGTATTCTTCGTCCTAATCTCTCTGCTTCCTTCCTGCCGTCCAGGGGCATCATCATTACCAACCTCTGACTGCCTGCTCTCAACCCAGCTGTTAAGCAAGGAGCTCCGTACCTTATGCTATTTACAGCATCACGGGCCGAATGTTCTAGGCTTTCTCCCCTTTCTCCATCCCAATCAAACACAGCATTGCGTGTACCCGATCCGATCAACCGAACGAAGCCTAACAAAACCTCTTTGCCCAGAAATTGTCTGCTCTAAATCGGTACGTCCTTCCCGTAAACACTCCACTATCCAAAAGCCCAAGACCCCCCAAACCCCCAAACATGCCCGGGTAGCTAGAGAAACAGCAAAAACGTGGAGCTGGATCCATGCTCCCAAACGCCGTTGGAGGGGACCTGGCGTCATTAGAAGGGATGAGACCCTCTGATAGGTGCGGTGACATACGGGGTGTTCGGATGCTTGTCTCTGCCCTACCAGGCACGGGGGCTCTGACGACTGCGAGCCCCCGCCATTGGCGGTTTTAACGGGGGCCCCTGCTGCGAATTTCAGCCGCCACCAAGCTGCTGCCCTTCAGCAATCGCTGAGTGTGGCCCGGCCTGGTCCCGTCTGCTGTAGCTCGCTCTTTACCTTACTTTTAGAGGTGCTTAGTGTTTATGCTCATAGCTCCGTCGTCTGTATACGCTGGCTTGACGCTTGAATACGAACCCCGTCTAGCGAGCTTTTCGTTGCTTTTCCTCCGACCGATCTCTCTTAGCCTCGCTTCTCACGTCCAAGCGTACATTGTACATTGTACTTGTGAGTTGGGATGCTGGACAAATAAGATGCCATTGATGAGTGACGCAGCGATGGCTTCGTCGACGGGAAGCAGCATTAGCCTCGATTAGGTATTACATGCGACCAGAAGACACATTCGAGTCAGCCAGTCATGCAGCAAGATGAGCCCCTGGTTCCGTATCTACTTGGTATCTGTCTGCTTTGCATGACTTTTATCTACATCCAAGTTTGCTGCACGCATCCACTGCTGTGCGACACGCCATCTCACCTCTACTTCCTCTTCTTCGCCTTGCCAGTGTCAGCACCAGTGGCCTTGCCAGCAATCTCCTTCACCTTCTCCACCGTGGGGTCGCTCTCCAGCAACTCCTTGGCCTTGGCCTTCTCCTTGTTCGTCTCCTCCTCGTCCTCACCGCCCTGGCCGAACTCGTTGACACGGGTGTAGTCGGTCTTGTACGCATAGCGCTGGTAAAGGTAAATAAAGAAGATGATGTCGTCACGGAAAGTCGACAGACGGTGCAGGAAAGGCATCTTGATGGTGAATGCGAACAGGTCGTCGATGAAGGTGTTCAGGAACTTGTACATCATCGCCTTGGCCGGCATGTGTGCAACGCTCTTGAGTCTGTAGTTGATGTACAAAGAGGGAACCATCATGAGGAAGCCAGCGCCGTAAACGGATGAGACGAGGACCGCGAGAACGTACGAGTACCACGACTTGTGCGTCTCATACACCAGAGAGTAACCGGCGTATCCGAGGAGGATTGGAACTCCAGCGATGTACATGTACTTGAAGGCGATCTCGTCGTATTCCTTGGTCTTCTCCTCGGTCTCGCTGAGCTTGTGCTTGTCCTCAAAGACAATGGAGAATGGCAGCCATGACCCGGGCGGAGCAGGTTTGACGGCCACATTGACGACCGTGGTGATCTTCCAGAGCTCAATGACGATTCCGATGGCCTGAGAACCAAGAATCATCCAGCTAGTGTTCGACGAGTTGTCAACGAGGTAGAGCAAGATGACGGTCTGCATAAAGACGTTGGCCAGAATGGAGCGGACGGAGATACCAACGTTGTCCTTCTTCTTGCGGTAGTGAGCGATGTCGGATCCGAAGGCGAGCGTCTCCAAGATGATGTGCGCAATGCTGACAACGACTGTAATACCGAGGAGGATGGGGTTGGTGTCGATGAAGATCTCCTTGACCATCTCGATCTCAGAGCCGTCACCGCCGCCAGGCAGAGAGTTGCCGTAGGCAGCCTGACGGGCAGACTCCTTCGCACTCGCCTCGATAGCAGCAAGGGTGTTGAATTGCCATGAACGCAGGTTGTTCAGGTCAATATGAAGAGGAACCTCGGTGACCGTATCGTTCAACAGCATCATCTGGCTCTTGAGCTGCCAGAAAGCGTTGACGAACAGAATGGGGTCTGGCAGGAGTTAGTCATGATTATTAAGGCATGCCTGGACGTTGCTACTCACAGTACCAGGAGTGCTTGCCAGAACCGTCTCTCGCACCCGTCGGCTCGAGTTGGAGGAACTGGCGGATAGCGGGGTGGGTTTGACGGTACTCAAGGACACCGGTGTTCGGGATCATGGACAGACTGGCGTTGGGGTGGTAGTAGCTGGCGATGATGGGACCAGCGTCTTGCTCCTCCACAACCGGCTCAGGTTCCTCCTCGGCCTTGTCCAAAAGCGATCTTGTCTTGAACTCCTTCTTCTTGGGGATGTACTGGGTGAGTGGGAACGCAAAGTAGTAGGCCGAAGCGGGGTCGAACGATTCAACGTGAGGGTCGGGTTGTGCTCCGGGGAGCGACACGTAGAAGTGACCCCATAGTGTACCGTTGTTCTGAACAGAAGGGGGGATCTTGATGGTGGTGTCCACGGAGCGCTTCTCGCTGTAGTTTCCAAGCTTGAACTTCTCCTCCTTCAACACCAGTTTCTCCTGGGGCGTCTGCGACAGCGGAGTAGGAACGACGTTGTCCGAGACAGTGACGATAATGTCGACGTAGCTGTCCATGGGCCAGATCGGGGCCAGCTTGTGGGGAATCTGGCTAAAGGTGGCACCCTCGTTCAACTCTTTGGGGCGAAAGAGGTATGGGGGGATGTCTTCGGTGTTGGCGGGGACGCTGACGACGTTACCATCGGCGTCCTTGACCTGAGTGCCCGACTGGTTCTTCTGGAATACGTTGTTCATGAGCATGTTCATGCCGAAGTACACACTGGCGCCCAGCAGCAACTTTTGCGTCATGCTCATACCCTGCCGAGACAATTGGGTCAGTATCTTGTCGCGACATCAAGAACCGAGGCTCGGGGCCGAAAACTCACGCCTTCCTCCTGCGGAGCAGCCGGCCGAGCCGGCGCGTTGGGCTGAGACATGTTGTTTGTCAAACACCTGCGCTGGCAAGGGGAGCAAATCGAAGTCGAAGGATAACAGATCGCGTGCTCTTTGCAGACTACGATGCGGGCAACAATGCGGTAGGTCGCACAATGGCCTCGGCGTGCGTCTGGCGGAAGAGGCTGGCTGTCTGCTCGGGCACAGACGGCTTGTCGCGAGTTGGCACCTTGTCGAGCAGAGTCGCGAAAGATACCGTGTCTTCTCCGGCGCGGGAACCGTAGGAGTTGGCGAGCGATGTCGGTTGGAGAGGTGAAGTCTGGAAGGGTCCGAAAAGGAAGGCAAACTTAACGGGGTCCCCTGGGTTTGACAGATTGCGTGCTGTTCGGGCGAATCAACAGCCGAGGCGCCGCCACGACCCAGAAAGCCGGGCTGGGCGGGGTTCCTTAGAGATGCGGCGTCACTCAACATTACAGACAACACATCTAGCATTTCTCAGTTTGCATGGACATTTTTTTCTTCATTCAATCTCCTTTTTCTAGGAAGTTTGTTGGTTAATTGGGACTGGATTCGAAGTACATATCTTACTCTGCAATAGATGACAGTCCTCCACAGGGCACGATACAGAGCAGATTGGGGGCCCTGATCTCCGCGGCAAACAGCGAGGGTCGCCCGGAGCACCAGGAGAACAGGGGCGTCTAGGGTTGCAGTGCAGTTCCCCCAAGGGCGGAGAGAGCCCGTAGCACTGACCAGTAGATGCTAAATTGCACCTCCGCTGCAGCAGCCGCCAACACCTGATATTGCTCTTGGATCAAAGAAAGGCGCACTTCCGACTCTTCCAGCGTGCCACAACCGATGACATCCTTGACCCCCTTAGCCAACGTCTAACACCGATTCAGATCAGGACCCAAAGAGACACTCTCTTGCTTCTGCCATCCATTCGGCAACGGCGCTGGGCACACGTGAGGCACCGTGTCGTTACACGTGTACATGCCTGTCAAGAAGTGGCATCTGCCCATTGGCCGACGTTGCGTCAAGTATTCTTCATCGCCGACAACATGGACTCGTTTGCGAGTGCCGCTGCTATCTACCTTACCCAAAGGTAAGCTCCAAACAGTTGCTTTGAGCATCCCTTGGCTCGCTGCCGCCACTGCCCTCTTCCCCGACTTTAGGCATCCCCTGATTCCCGCCACTACGGTCATCCTAGCGGGACGGCCCAGTAGAGTCATCAACGGGAGACCAGAACTGCGCACCGCGTGGCACTCGGGCCTCGCCGGCTGGTCATCTGAACACTTGTGCGGGCCAGTCGCTGCGTAACAAGTTGACAGACCAGACACACTTGGCTGTTGCAGACGGAGAATTGGGAACCCCCAGAGCCGTCTCGTGTCGATGCGAGGAGAGACGAGGAGAGGCGAGAAGGAAGGAAACCGAGTCCTGCTGAGGGGAGCTGAAGAAAAGTCGAGTTCAACAAGCAAAACAAGGAGTCAGTCGTGTGCCCTGTCTCGCCCCGTCCCAAATCCACGTCCATGTCAACAAACCCAACACCGGTGGACGTAGCTTCACCGTCACACCGCACCCGTCTCTTGTCCTCGTTCCCGGCTACAGGCTACGAGACACAGGGCCCTCTGCTTTGCTTTTCCCATTCCCAGCTGGGCCTACGCATCGACCTAAATCGCCCACTACTGTACCGGCAAGAGGGGCCACGGATCCCCGAGCGAACCTTCTGAAGCCAGAAGCAACCACGAGGAGCCAGAGGAGCCAAAGAAAGGGCGACATCACCTCGCGCCGTGCCCAGGTGTCGTTCCAGCTATCTGCGCTAAACCACCAAACAAGTCCTTCGGCCCGCCGCCCATGCGCCGCAGCGGTAACTGACATCTCGTTGTCTCATTCCCATCTGTGCTTGCTCTCGCCTCGTCCAATCTTTCCTTTCTTTTTCTACCTTTATTCCCCTACATGTCATTGCCAGGATATTGATACACCAACTCGCCAACCCCATCGCCCTCCTGAACCCCAACCAACACTTGCTGCAAACGAGACAAACTTGCCTCCCTTTTCGAGCCCGAGACTCCATCCTGAGAAACGTATATAACTGCCCTATCTTTCACCGCCATCTCTTCTCCCATTTTCTCAGCTTCTCTCGTGGGCTTCTCTCTCTTTTGACCTTTTGCTGGAAATTTCTCCTCTGACGTCCCGTTACTCAGTCTTTGAAACTATTTCGGAAGACGCCGTGAACCGCACAGTTGTTTCCGGCGTGACTCCTTCTCTCTATCTCTACAACTCCCAGTCCGTAACGTCCCCACAAAAGTACCGTCATCTTGACCCCCCGGGTGTCTCTGTCTGTCTCCCAACGTATTAAGACCGCCCAGCATCATCTCATCGTAAGCTTCTCATTCTCTTGGTCTCTCCCTCCAACCAAACACAAACAGAAGCCACTAACTCTGGGAAAAAGAAATTTAATCACAAAAACCCTGTCTTGAATTTTGTTTTTATCCCATCTCTCAACACATCAGAAACAAGCCGCAACAATGCAGTCCGGCGGCCCTTCCCCATTCCCGGTGTCCCGGGACGGAACTCCCAGTGGCAACGGCAACGGCACAGCCAACGGCAACACCAATGGCACAACCACCAACGGCACAAATGGCGTGCAACGCAGGGCAAAGATCTGTGTCTACTGCGGCGCCTCTCCCGGTTTCAAGCCCCAGCACATGGAGGCTGCCCGTGAGCTGGCAAGAATCATGGCTGAGAACAACATCGACCTCGGTGAGTCACCTTTCATCCTTTCCTTCTCACACTTCATCTTCAGCCGCCACAGGTCTCAGTCATGACACACACGATGACAACCCAAGTGGCGCACCAACTCAAAGACAACATGAAACACGCAGCTCTCAATAACCCTTCAACAAACTAACAAAACTTTCAGTCTACGGCGGTGGCACCGTCGGCCTGATGGGCGAGGTGGCAAAGTCCCTCGTCGCCCTCGCGGGCCCGGACGCAGTCCACGGCATCATCCCCGAGGCCCTCGTCAAGTACGAGCGCGACGGGACCTACGGCACCCTCAACAAGGACAACATGTACGTCCCCGACGAGACCGTCTACGGTCGCACCACCGTCGTCAAGGACATGCACACCCGCAAGCAGATGATGGCCAAGGAGGTCTTCGCCGGCGGTCCGGGCTCCGGCTTCATTGCCCTGCCCGGCGGCTACGGCACCATCGAGGAGGTCCTCGAGACCGCCACCTGGAACCAGCTCGGCATCCACGACAAGGGCATCTGCCTGCTCAACATCAACGGCTTCTACGACGGCATCCTCGAGTGGGTCCGCAAGAGCGTCGACGAGGGCTTCATCAAGCCCGCCAACGCAGACATCCTCGTCACCTCCACCACCCCCGAGGGCGCCATCAAGGCCCTGAGGGATTACAAGGTCTCGGAGGCCACCTTCAAGCTCGACTGGTCCAACTCTTGAATCACGCATCACACTGGTATAACTCATGTTTCTTCTCTAAAACGGCGGGGGTGTAATGAAGAATTACCAGGAGGAACTAGGAGGCAGAGACCGAGGAACTGAGGAACTAAAAAGGAGGTGGAGGGCAACTGTGTGTGTATGTATGTGCTATGCGAAAACGGATGCGTACCGGAGTCTGGCGCCCTTCGTGTTTCCCCCCTTCTGCATCGCGCTTCGGCTGGGTTGGGTCATTCGAAAAAAAGGGGCTTGCCTGTCTCTATGGGTCGGCCCTGGTTACACACGAACCAAGACATTGGATGGTGTTTGTGCATTGTTGACTATAGTTTTTGTTGATAGATCACCATGAAGAGTTACACAACCGAGATAACAAACTGAAAAAAACAAAATCATACAAGCTGTCTTGGTCACAAACAGTGCAAGTGTCGGGTGCGCGGGGCTTCATCTCATTGAATCATCGGATGCAGCTCATTCATCGGCTGTCAAATCTCCTTTTCCGTAGTGTATTGGTACAAGTCTAAATGGGCCGGCTCGCGTCTTGCTCCTCCCAATCTCAGCAAGTCCAATCCGTTTCCGCAGAGAAAACGCAACGGTCCTGCCTGATGTAGTCCGATGCAACGCGACGGTTTTACCATCCCAAGGAACCGCCTTCCCTTCCGTGTCTCATATCCGCCTATTCGTCAACCTCCATGCCCTCAGCACCCTCCTCGCCGCCGCCCTGGCCTTCGCTCGCCGCGACGCTGTCGATCCACTCCTTGACGTCCTGGCCGTCAAACATCTTGAAAGGCTCGATAACCTTCAGGCCGTCCTTCTCCGTGAAACCGATAACGCCAACGCTCGTGTTCTCGACCGTCAGTTCGCGGTCCTGGACAAGGGACTCCTTCAGAGCCTTGAGGCCGTGGCGCACGAGCTCCTCCCGGGAGCAGTTCTCGAACTGGTCGATGTTGCGCTCGAGGTAGGTACGGGCCATCTGGGAGCGGGCGCCGATGGCGAAGGCCAGCATCTCCTCCGTCATGCCGGAAGGCTGGAATTCGAAGAGGTGTGGCCCACGCTCGTCGACACCGGCGACGAGGAGACCGACACCGTAGGGGCGCTTGCCGTAGACCTGCGTGTTAATCTGGGCCTTCTCACCAATCATGTCAACGAGGGTGCGCAGAGGCATCGAACGGCCGTACGTCATGCGGTGGCCGAGGCATTGCTGCTTCATGAAGTTGGAAAGGACGCGGGCGTCTGAGGTCAGGCCTGCGATGGCAATGCCGGCGTGCTCGTCGACGGGGAAGATCTTCTTTTGGTAGGATGAAAGCTCCTCGGCGTTGCGCTGTGCGGGAAGACATGTTTAGCATCCGGTCCTGGAAGACTGAGTCGGGCGTGAAAGGGAAGAGATGGGTCGTGACAATGTGAATGACTGCGTGCTGGTGACATCGTTCGTACCTTGATTGCTACCAAGACGGCATGTGTTTTGCTGGCAATGCCTACTACCACGGAACCCTGCTTCACTGCTTCGGCTGCATACTCGATCTGGAATATACGGCCTTGCGGCGAGCTGTGTGTCGTGTTGCGTCAGCGAAGCTGTTCGTCGTGATGGTGCTCGCCACCACCGCCAGCCGGGGGCGGCAGGGAAGGCTGAAGGGCAGCAGGGCAGCCAAACGGGGAACCTACAATGTCACCGAGTCGTTGTCGTAATTGTTTCTGAACATGGCGGGCGTGAGGGAGTGATCGTAGCTTCGTCAAGCAGTTCAATTAAGCTGCCGTCGATATCGTGTCGTGGGTTGAACGGGAGGGAGAGGGAGAGGGAATCGCGGGGTGGTTTTCGTGGTTGTTGGGCAAGAAGAGCAGCAGCAGGAGCAGTTACGGCGGAGAGAGCTTGTGGATAATCAACCCCCCCAGGCCAGCTCAAGGCAGGTCGAGCTTTCGTAGCACTCTCTCAGCCTGGAGCAAGGGTGTGGATGCGTGTGGTGTGTGCTCCGTGCATTCGAGCTACGTACCTCTACGCCGGGGTCTTGCCGGGTGGGGATTAGCTCAGCAGGAACTGGCAGCTCCAACTGCACCTGGACTGGACCCGACACGACCTGAGCGACCGGCGACCGGCTGGAACAAGGTTGCGCCGTGCTGCGCTGACGACGGCCGCAGCAGCAGCACACGACGCTGAGGTGCGTCAGGGCCGCCAGAGGACCCGCCATCGCATCCCAGCTTCAGCCTGCTACCTTACTCCCAGCCGAGCCGCGACAACGACAACCGAACCTTCCCACCTGCACGAAAGCAACCGACACAACTCCCCGACTTGACCATTACATCGGCGACTTCCTTCATCCACGACTTGCGAATCTTTTCAGGAAAATCAATTCGAAGCCCCGACGGGGCCCTAATTCCAACCCGATACCTCTCCGAAACAAGAAGCGCAACCCACTTTGACACTCCTCGACGCTACGACATCCAAGATGCCTGCCGCAGGGCTCAAGACCATCATCGCCCTCTCCTTCGTCCTCGCCGTCGGTTTCCTCCTGGTTATCCTCTCCTGTGCCCTCTGGAAGGTCTACTACCCGCTCCTCCTCGTCGCCACTTACGTCTTGGCCCCGATCCCCAACTGGATCTGCTCGCGATGCGCCAACCCTGATGACTTTGTCGAGAGCTCGGGCGCCGCCATGCTGGACCTCGGCCGCTTCTGCACTGGTTTCCTCGTTGTAATGGGAATTGGTTAGTCGTCCCACACGTCAGGTCCTTCTTCTAGATCAAAAGCTGACCAGTGACCGTCTCTGCAGCCCTGCCAATCGTGCTGGCCCATTCCGACCTCATCCAGATCGAAGCCATGTTCATGTCCATTATCGGCGGTCTCCTTATCTACGGCACAATCATCAGCTTCGGCATGTTCTTCCAGGAGGAGCAGGAGTTCTAAAGCATCCGGCCGAACTAAGCGAACCCAGAGGGGTAATCGGTCTTCATGGAGGAGATGCGGTGGTAGGGGACACATATCTTTGGCCAGTTGACGAGCGAGGCCTGTACAGTATGACACATTCGGGATCACGAAGGCGCTCAGGGCATTCGGCAGGGAGGAATTAGATCACTGTGTTTGATACGGAGGAGGAGCTCTCACATGTATATCCAGCATCATTCCGTCAGGCGGGCGTTCCCTAATTCGCTGTTTTGTTATGCGACCATCTAATTCGAGGGCATGGTATTCATTAGACGGGAAGTGCACCCGGATCGAGATTGATCTTGCTGATAAGTCTGAATTTGTCTTTTTTCCATTTTCTAGAATGGATCATCCGGGTTGTCTAAGTTGAGTCTAATACCCGTGAAGGTCACAAGAGTCTAATATCCCAGATACGTTGAGGTATCAACCAAACACCATGCCTTTACCCCCCGCCAAACAGTCGTAACGCCTGAAAACCAACGCCCTTATAAACACTCTTTGTCCGTTCAAGCTTCGGCAAAGACCCCGAGGGGCCCCGCCAACTTGGTGAACATCTCCTCCCTCTCCCCCTCCGCCGTGCTTAGAATCGTAACGGCGCCGCCGGCACCAATATGCCACACTTCTCTGGGCTCCGTCTCGCCCTCCTCAGGCGCCGCAGCCTCGTCGTCCCACTTGAACATGGTCCGGATCGTCACGCTCCAGTCGCCCTTGCCGGTGACATCCATGTATCCCACCACGCCCGAGTACAAGCTTCTCTCCCGGTGTTCCTCGATCTCCTGCAACAGTTCGCAGCTTCGCTTCTTGGGCGCGCCAGTCATGCTGCCCGGCGGCAGACTGGCAGCAAGCACATCAAGCCCGGTATGCTGCTCCTCGACCGCGCCCAGACGTTGCAGCTGCCCACAGACGACGGTAACCATCTGGAAGACAGTGGCGTACTCCTCGACCTTCATCAGATGCGGCACGGCCACGTTCGATCCGCAGATGCTGTGGAGGTCATGGCAGACGAGGTCGACGATCATGAGGTTCTCCGCCTCCTCCTTGGGGACGTGCAGGATCTCCTCTGCCTGAGAGAGCGTCGCGACCTCGTTTGACTTGCGGACGGTGCCCTTCATTGGCCTCATGGAGATGGACCCGTCGCTGCCGTATTCGAGGAACCGCTCCGGCGAGCTGCTGATGAGAGTAGCGCCGCCGAGGCGGATGAACGATCCGAAAGGGGCGGGCTGCCGGGTGCGCAGGGTCTTGTACAGCTTCCACGGCGTCACGTGCGCCGACTTGGGGTGGTGGTTGCCGTTGACGCGGTTCGTGTAGGGCTCGGTGGAGGGACGACCCGGGAGCGTGATCGTGGTCTGGTCCGTAAGGCACAGCTCGTACGACTCGCCGGCCGCGATGTACTCCTGGCAACGCAGCACCTTGGCCTCATACTCGCTGGCGTGAGGAACGCAGACAATGGGTCGTGTCGCGACGGTCATGGGATCGAGGTGGTGGCCGTTGACTGCGGATTTCCCAGGCTGCCAGAAGTGAGAGGTCTGCAGCGACGCCACCACCGAGTCGATCCAGAAGTCAGCGTTGAGCTTGCGCTTCTGTAGGTGCTGGACGTGAAGAAGCCCCTTGACGTGATCCACAACGATGCTCTTCGTCACCCAGGCCCAGCAGAGGTCAGGTCTCTGGTGCCCTCGGTCAGCGGCCACGGGTACGTCGATGCCCTTCAGCCCCATTTCGTAGGTGAGATAGCCCATGAATCCACCCCTGAAAGGAGTTTCGACATCCAGCGGTGGGTCGGAGGGCCTCTGAGGTGCGCGGGGTGCAGGAATGCGTCTCTTCTCGAAGAAACTGGACAACAAGTGCCAGATGTTCTCCTGAGGGCCAAACGGAATCGTCTCCATCAGATCGATAGGGAGCCCCTGGCTCGAAGGCACGCGAGCTGTGGCAAAGTCGTCGCCGACATGATATTCGATCCGCAACGCCTCCTCCACGTCGAGAGCAATGATGCTGTATCTGCCCCGTACGTCCTTGGCCCCCGTTGCCATTGTGCTCGAGTTGGATGAATCCAGGATGATATGCTCCGCCCTGCCACTTTTGAGTATCTCCACGATATCCGGCACCTTGATACCCGATGGAAGGTTCATCGTCTTGAAGACGTATTCGCAGTCGAGTCCAACAGTCGCCAGAGACGTGGGCATCTCGGTCCACGCCAGAACGGGCGCGTGTCCTCCCTGAGCTGCAGACCGAATTTCTGAGAGCAGGCTCGGCTTCAGAGAGTTCCTCGCCAGAAACCTTCCGTCCGTCTTGATCCTTCTTCCCGTCTTCTTGTTCCATTGCATAGCATGCACAAACCAGTTTTGGAGAACAGCATGGCCTGTTTGCTGGGTGCAGACGGATTCCGGGTGGTACTGCAGACCCCAGAAAGGCTTTGTTCGATGCTTGACTCCCATGAGAATCCTCTCATTCCCGTCCTCTCGCTCCTCGACCGCCCAGGCCAAGGGCATCAGATCAGGTACATCACGAGACTCCCATCGCTTGTGCTTCCAGTCCACGTCGGGAACCGAGTCCTGTCCGATGTCGGCGCAAAGGCTGTGGTAAAGCGTCGCCTTGAACTCGGGCACACCCTTGAAAATGTCCTCCCAGCATGGTGAGTGAGGCATCTCACGTTCAATGGCGCGAACCATACCATGCAACCCCCGGCGCAGCCTCCTCACCCTCCCACCAGCGCTCAGGACCAAGCTCTGAAACCCAAGACAGATTCCCAACACCGGCAAGAGATGCTCTTCCCGCAGCCTCCAAACGCATCTCATGAGCCCGACGTCCTTCTCATTTTCCGGAGAGCCCGGTCCAGGCCCGCAGACTACCGCATGATAGCGTGAAAGTTCCCGGTGGAAATCATCCTCAAACGTTGGCGAGTCGTGGTCCAGCAGCGGGGTGTCAATCGGCAAAACGTGCACATCCGCCTCCAACAAATCCGTCAAGAGGGAGACGATGTTGTTTGTGAAAGAGTCGTAGGCATCGAGAAACAGGATCTGAGGTCGCGTCATCCTTGGGGACAAAAATCTCCGATTCCCGGACCGAACGACAAGGTCTCGATGCAACGCTCGCCCTCTATCGAAGCGAACGACTTTTGACACCCGTGTAAATGAGATGAGTCCTTGGAGGGGTTAGAGAAAAAAGACCCGCCATCGGCTAGCGCCGGAACTTGGACCTTTACAAAGAAATTTTGGTGGCAACGGAGGCAGAAATGAGAAGGCGGTCAGGGCCCGGCGCACGATTCAACGCCGCAGGGCCGTTTGCCAGGGATAAGCTTAATTCGATCGCCGGGTCGATCAGTCATCCCTGGAAGCTCAACCCTTACGACCACAGTCGTGCTCAGGGGCACCTTATTAGCTACGTAAAGAGGCCGCTACGATTGCCAATTCCAAATCTGCTATGAGTCTAGCGCCTACGTCCATCGTACAGTTCGTCATACACAATGTAGCTTACGCTGCTAGTCGTGGTCTATCACTTTGATGACGCAGGGTTGCCTCGAATGCCAGATGCGCCGCTCCTTTGCGCCGAGGAGGGCGTTCATCATCGTCTGGGTATCCGACCGTTGTCGCACCCCTTCCTTCATCTCTTCCTTCTCCTTTTCGTCCTTGGGTTCTTCCCAGATCTGGTATTCCTCGACCGATGCTGCGATCTCGAATTCTCCTCGACAAAGGGCCATAGCTTCGACCTCCACTTCCGTACTCGACTTGGCAGCCAGGGGCGGAAGGGCTTGCTGCAGGGTGCCGTTCCAAGCAAATTTCCGTGTAAAGTCTAACGCGACGTTGAGAGGTCTGTGACACAAAGCTGGCATCAACCGCAGCATCGGGTAGACTGGTTGGGCTGAGCGGTTCGTGATGCCCACCTTGATCTGTACAAAGTTGTCGACCAGAATAGAGTGATCCGCTGCGATGCCACTATCGATACCGTGGTCTTTAATGGAAATGTCGATACCAATATCGTCGATTCTCAGAGCATCCATCATCCGCGGAGAAAGCCTAATGCTCCGCAGATCGATATAGCCACCTCGCTTGGGACCGGACACCGCCTTCCAACGAGCTGTAAGCGTGTTAAGAATCTTCTCGCGGAACCAGAACGCCTCGCGATTGGAGCGTTCCATGTCTGGTGTAATCTTGCTAGTGCTGACGACGAATTGCCGCTGTCTTGAGGGGTTCAGCGCTGGAATCGAGGCATGTGGGTCGTCGAGGTATATCCGTCTGATGGGGACGATGACTCGGCTGGTATTACCAGGAAGGATGTGCTCGTCAATCAGGATGCCGTCCTCGCCATCGATCTGTACCTCCATATTGTTGGGCCAGGCATTGCGCAGATCCATGGACAGCAGGCAGAATTCGTCCGCCAGTGTGGATGGGTCGGACTTCGGATCAAGGTGAGTAAGGCTGAGCAGTGGCTGAGGGACAGGCCCGCTGAGAGGAAGCACGTCCAGCCTAGAGAGCTCGACGCTGGCGTTTACAGTGACCGTCAATTGCAACGCGACTTGACGAGTGTGATATTGCTCCGTAACTTCCTCCGGTGGCACTCCGAGATGTGCATAGTCGATTTGAATGGCAGCATTCGTCAGCCCTGGCTTGCCTAGGATTTCAAAGTCGAAAGTCGCGGTGCCGCCGGGTGCTATGAAGCGCTTCTCGGGTACCTTCTTATTCAACCGTCTGAGAGCTTGGCGCTTCATGAGAATGAACTCATACTCATATAGCTCAGCCGGAGTAGCGTCTCTGTTGTTGAGCCCCGCCTGCAACGGCGCCTGGGTGGAGTCCTGGAAAGAGAACAGCATGAAGTCGGCTGGTGTTGTTGAAGACAGGTTTTGGAGGGTGACGGAGAAAACCTGTCTCTCTCCCTCGAGTACCATAATCGAGGACTGCGGCAACGTTGTCGACTTGACAACAATGACAGGCTGTTGGGGAATGACATTTAAGCCGATGTTCTCGGTCTTTAGCGGCCGCCCAGGAGTTGTAGAAGAAATGCTTTTTTCGAGAGCAGGTAGTCCGGTGGACTTAACCTTTAACTCTGTTTCTGGAGTCCAAGGCTGCTTGAAAATTGGGAACCTCCTCTCCCGGCATCCACGAACCCTTATGATCGCGCCAGTCACTTTTAATGCGCCGGCGCCTCTGGGTGTTCCAGAAACTTTGAGTATTTGTGTCCGGTAGGGGCCAATAACGGTACTTTCGGCATTTGACTCGAATTCCGCTCCACTGGTGTCTAGGCGAATGCTCTCAATGTCGACCTCAATGTCGAAGGGGTTCTGGAGGGTGATCTTGAAGGTTGCTGGCTCGTTCGCGACCAGAGTGTGGATAGAAGCTTTGTCGGGTTGCTTCAAAAATGGATTGTAAATAAAAGGGTTGACATCCTGTGATGTTCTCGCCGTCACAGCCCCCGGGAGAGTGCTTTTTGCATGAGGAACTGGTATCCTGCTGTTAGGCAACGGCTCCAGTGTCACGCCGCGGACGAAAAACTCATCCCAATATTCTGCGGAAAGGTGGTTCAATCCCAGTCGCTTAGCCAAGTTGGACGTCTTGGCAATATACGTCACCAGCCGTATCTGCTCATCGCGGGAAATGACAGGCGACGCGTCTTCTTTGCGAGGCCCAGGAGCGACGCCAGATCCGGCGGTTCGTAGCAGATCGCTCGAAAACTTCAACACACCGTTGAAGTCGGGCAACGCCTCTGAGAAATTGATACAAGCCCTCAAAATGTTCAACTTGACACTCGTGAACCCGAAGAATCTCGCAGCCGACTGTCCTCGAATTCTATCGATGATAGCAACGTCTGAGTCTTCCACAGCAACAGCGTCGTTGGAAGGCTGCTTCTTCATATCAAAACCTACAATACCGTAGGACTTGCACAGAAGAGCCAGAAAGGCCTCGATGCCTTGCTCAACATCTCCCTCGCCCAGCTCAAGGGCGACAGCACTATTGCTATGCCCATTGGCAGCGTTAAGAGCAACCAAGCCTGCTGCAGGATGGATACCCATTTCTGCAGCACCCCGTGTTCGGGCTTCGACGAGGCCGCTGATTAAAACCGAAACAAGCTCTCGTGTGACCATGGCCTTCTTGCGATGATGTCCAAGGGGACCCAGTACTGACGCAATTCCAGCCAGAATTGATGCCCTATCCGCAATCGTGAGAAGCTCCGACGCGGAAGAAGGGAAAGCGCGAAACAGCACTGTGGTGATCTGCTGCCGGTTTGGTGTAATGACCAAGCGTGGTGAAGTCGTCAGCTGCTTGTCAGGAAGCTTGCCAAATATGATCATATCCATTGACTTGTCCCCGAGCTTTCCATCAGCAAGATGCAGAGCAGAGAGAATCTTGCAAAAACGGATTGTGGTTTCGGCCAGGGGTAATGGAGGCAAGTGCTCTGCGGATATCCTAGAGTAGAGTCCCACGATGCGCTCCAAGAGGTCCGGCATTATCAGCTGGAGGTTGCGCATGTGCTTCGGCTGGCTGAGATCCGTTGAAGCTGCCTCTAGCGCTGCCAGAGTTGCGGCCGTGGACTTGTCTTGAGGTGGCAGACACACAGTGGGAATTACGAATTCGATCTTTGCCCACCCGAGAAGCAAGAGACTGATAGTAATCAACTCTAAAGCCTTGCCATGCCAAATATGGTCATTGATTGACCTTGCAACAGTGGCGCCATCTATGGCTTCCTTCAAAGAATCAGTCCAGCGTCCGGCTTGAAGGTAAAGCGAAGCAAGAACGATGGTCACTCTGCCCTTTCCCTTGGCTCTGGAACGCTCATTTAACCCACCAGGACCGAAGCCTTGTACAGACACTCGATCTGAGCTATCGGACCGGAAGTGATCGCCAACAGGGTCAGGTGTCGACGAGCCGCTACTCATGCTTGCAGCGAGGTCGTCAAAGGTGGTGGGTGGGTTAGACAGCCCACTCCTTACAGGCGTCGAAGACCGAGCCGGAGTTGAGTTACTGGATGGTATTGCAGAGTTTGATTTCGAAGGCGCGACAGGCATCGACATGCGGTGCAGATGGCGATCTGGTAGCCCGCTAGTGGAGCTTGACCTCTGAGGCGTTGGCGCAAACTGCGAATTCCTCTTGTTCAGTGGCGGAGAACCACTCAGGTCCCAGGATGCGCCGTTGACATGCTTCATGGCATGTGACTGCCCGGGGGATTCGATGGTCGAGTATGCCTCATACATCTTGGCCACGGTGGTTAATTCGGCAAGGAATTGCGACGTGATGTCGCACATTATGGTCTTCATCGTTGTCCGCTTGCACTCGTCCGGCGGTGGAATGGCGACAAGCCCCTCGGGCATGGAAATCGGGTTCTCTTCAGACGGCACATGGTCGAAGATCAAGATTTGGTGGACCAAGGCCTTGCCAAAACGGTCACGCAGGTCCTCCAGCTCTTGGTACAGCGTTCGGATGTTCTGCTCGGCGATGGTTGGCGCAGTGTTAGACGAGCGTTTATTGAAGGCGACTCGGTCAACTTCGGACCCGTCTGCGATCGCAATGACGGCTAGGGGTTCGCGGTAGTGGTCGAAAGGCAGAAGGGCGAGGTGGGAGGGCGGAGGAGTGTGGGTTACGAATTCGTAGAATACAGCGCCAGGGGGGAAAGCCAATGGCGAGAACATGTCTGGCACCCAACAGTTAGCAAACAGATGCGCAAATACAAAATCTGAACTGAGTGGCACTTGCTTCTATGCGGCCGCCCATCGGGGGTGACATCCCGCAAGGAGACGACATGTTCAGGCCGCAGGCGCTCGACGAAGGACGAGAATCGGTCACTTCTGATCTGGCCCACGGGTATAATCAATGCCCTCACCCTCGCGGGAGCGATGGGTAACAGCGAGTCCAAGCTCATCCTAGCACTATTGTCTCCCGTCCAGCATCTTCAAGTCAAAGAAGGTGGTTTGCGCAGGCGAGCTATGCGACCATGTCGCGATGTATCCGTTCTAGCTGGATCCACGACAAGTACACGCAGGAGTCGGAGAAGCTAGGAGGGTTCCTTTTCGTTCGACGCCAGGGGAAGCTCGAGCTGGCGGTTGTTTGCGCGCGGTGGACAATGGAGCGCAAGACCAGGCTGCAGGTTGACAGGAAGCTTGCCGTCGTGCAGTGTGCAGGCTACAGGTTAGGAGTAGAGATGTGCGGATAAGGTAGGTAAAGTGGACGGGACGTGACGGGATGGAACTGGCATGCAATGCAGCCACCTCACTGGGTGAATGACGGTGTGCGAACCGACCGGGGGGTTTTCTAGTGGTGGGAGTGATTCCCCAGCGCCCACTGTATTGGGAGGGTCTGCTGAGGTTTCAGGGATTGTAGCAGCTGTCGAAGACGGAGTTGACGCTAAAACAGCCGACGCCACACGACACCTGGCCCAAGCTTGACCCCGTTCAGGGGGTTGATTGGCCGGTGGCGGGGTCGACGTCGAGCAAGCTGTCCAAAGCCACATCTCCAGCCCCGACAACGGGGGGGAGCTTGAGCTGCTGTCGTCAAACGTGTTCACTTACGTACCGTCTTGCGGCAGGTACCTCGCTACTTCACTTACCACAACTCAATTGCGCCTTGCTTTTCTGTAAACGCTCGCTCACAACTTCGACAAGCAGCTGTGTGAGTGTCACTTATTCAACTCAGAGCTCTCATGGCCGCTGGTTGATCCCTCACACACCGCAAAAATGGCTCGATTAACGCAATTGGCCGCTCTCATTTCACTTTCCCTTCTCAACATCTTTGGCGCACAGCTGGCCCTTGCAGCGGAAGATGGTCCTGGTTCGGCTTCCGTCCTGACCAGCGAGGTCGGCCGCCTCAACAACCAAAGCTTGTTCTGGGGTCCTTATAAGCCGAACTTGTACTTTGGTGTTCGATCCAGATCTCCTCAGACTCTTTGGACCGGATTGATGTGGTCACGGGTTGACACCTACAACGATGTCCAGAATGGTGGGTTGGGAGAACGTTGAACTCGGTGGCTTGTGAGCTAACAAACTCCAGGTTTCCGCTACACTTGCGAGCAGCATGAGGGCCTCCATGGCTACGGCTGGGATGAGTATGATGCACGAAAGGGTGGCATTCAGACCATTCACGACGAAGGTAACCAGATTGACATCACCACCGCCTTCGTCAAGGTGCCAGGCGGAGCTCACGGCGGCAGTTGGGCCGCCAGGATCAAGGGTGTTCCCAGAGAGGGTGCCCCTTCAGATGTGAAGACCTTGCTGCATTACTACATTGCCCAGGAGGGCTCCGAAGCCGAGCTCGCCTTCTCCGGCACTGACAGCGATCCTGCCGGTTTCGATGGCGATGTCCAGTTTGAGGGTTCGTCCCCTGAGCTCGGCAAGTACAAGCTGGTCATCACCAAAGGAGAGGGCAAGCACCCCTCTAGCAACCATGACTTGGCCCAGGCGAGACACGGCGACAAGACCGTTGTGCGATCACTCACGGTTCCTGATGAAATTCAGTGGCAGGGCAAGGGCGTCGTCTTCAACCTCATCCAGGAGAGTGTTAAGGAGGTCCAGGAGAAGTACGACATGGACGACCCACCTCCACCTCATCTCGTCTACCAGCTGTCCAACAAGCCAGGCGCAGGCAACACTCACGTCGTTCAGAAGGCATTCGAGGGACCTTTCGAGTTCGACGTCATCTTCTCATCTGCTTCTGCCGGCCCTGAGCTCACTAGCGCCGATGTCACTCGTGAGGTCAAGACCGTTAGCGAGTCTTTCGGCCAGCGTTTCTCCTCCATCTTCAGTTTGAAGGCCCCTTTCACTGCCGAGAAGTACAAGAAGTTCGGCAAGAGCATGTTCTCGAACCTTCTCGGTGGCATTGGCTACTTCCACGGCCAGCATCTTGTCGACCGCTCCTACGCGCCTGAGTATGACGAGGAGAACGAGGGATTCTGGGAGGAGACTGCTGCTGCCCGTGCACGCAAGGCCCAGGAGTTGGAGGGCCCCTACGAACTTTACACCGCTATCCCCAGTCGTCCTTTCTTTCCCCGCGGATTCCTTTGGGACGAGGGCTTCCACTTGATTCCCATCGCCGACTGGGACATCGACCTGACTCTGGAGGTCGTGAAGAGCTGGTTCAACCTGATTGATGAGGATGGATGGATCGCTCGTGAGCAGATTCTTGGCAACGAGGCACGAAGCAAGGTACCTGAGGAGTTCCAGGTCCAGTACCCGCACTACGCCAACCCTCCTACTCTCTTCCTCATCATTGAGGGCTTCATGGAGCGTCTTCGCAAGACCAACGGTAGCCAGCCTGCCGAGAAGGAGCAGCTTGGCCAGCCGTCTGCCCTGCAGACCGCTCACTTGGACAACGTCGAGCTGGGAGAGGAGTACCTTCGCAAGCTTTACCCTCTCCTCCGCCGCCAGTATGACTGGTTCCGGAAGACACAGCGCGGCGATCTCAAGTCCTACGATCGCGAGGCCTTCTCCAAAAAGGAGGGCTACCGCTGGAGAGGCCGCACCGAAACGCACGTCTTGACCAGTGGTCTCGACGACTATCCTCGTCCTCAGCCCCCTCACCCCGGCGAACTCCACGTTGACCTCATGTCGTGGGTTGGTCTGATGACCAAGTCGCTGATGAACATTGCCGACGCTCTTGGCATGATGGAGGAGGTGAACGAGTTCAAGACTACCCTGGACGCCATTCGTCGCAATCTTAACGACCTCCACTGGTCCGAGAAGGAGGGCTGCTACTGCGACGCAACCATTGACGCGTTTGAGGAGCACCAGCTTGTCTGCCACAAGGGCTACATCTCCCTCTTTCCCTTCCTGGTTGGTCTGCTTGAGGCTGACGACCCCAAGCTTGGCAAGCTCCTTGACCTACTGGGTGATGAGGAGCACCTCTTCAGCCCCCACGGCCTGAGGAGTCTCAGCAAGCAAGACGAGTTCTACGGCACCGCCGAGAACTACTGGAGAAGCCCCGTGTGGATGCCGATCAACTACATGGCCGTTTCCCAACTTAGAGTATGTTAACCCTCACACACGCCCTGATACATGCAGGACGCTAATAGTGAACAGAACGTTGCCAACCAAGATGGTCCCTACAAGGCCAAGGCCGCAGACCTCTTCAACCGTCTGCGCAAGAACCTGGTCGATACCGTCTACAAGAGCTGGGAGAAGACGGGCTTCGCCTGGGAGCAGTACAACCCGGAGACCGGCGAGGGCCAGCGCACGCAGCACTTCACCGGCTGGACGAGCTTGGTCGTCAAGCTGATGGCCATGGAGGAGCCCAGCAAGGCAGGCAGCGGCCACGTCAGAGACGAGCTGTAAATTGCTCCATCCGCGTAAAAAGTTTTCTCCTTCCTTGCAGCATTTTTTACGGAACGTATGTATGATGCATGAGCGATAGACTAGGCGGTTGGGGCGGGTGACGTAGAAAGCACTCCCGAATGATATACGGGGAAGACATGGTGATCTGAATTGAACGCATCTGCTCCTTTCTTGCGTGTAAATCAGTGTCGTTCAATCAGCAGGGATCAGAATCGTTGAGTTGCAGGACCGCTGAACATCGTGAGTAGACGTCATCGAAGGATACGTACACCAGTATGGCTTGACACCCCAGTGTGCTTCACAAGAAGTCAGATCGCCATGCTGGAATCCCAGAACACCCCATGTAGCGCCTCGTCCAGGCAGAAGCCGCGCACAATGACAAGTCCATCGTCGCTACCACCAGAGAATCTGAATCACCAGGCTCTTCAGACCCGTCACCTATCACCTCTCAAACTCCGTCGGCCGTCGGACTTGCACCGCGCCCGCATCACCGAGATACTTGGTCACCGAAATCCGCGGCGAACGGTCCACACGCAACGGCCGTATATATCTCCTCGGCGAATGAGGACAGACGTACGCGTGGCGGCGTCCCGTTCTCCCTGACCCGCAGACCGACAAAACATGCTTGGCAAAACTGCAGTGCTTGTGCAACCACTGTATTTTCCCTTTCCGGCAAGTCGATGCGGGAGAGTCCATAAAGGGGTGGACAGAGAAGGTGAGATATGGCAGGCGAGGATGTAAGCGACAGCCTAATCCGTCCCGTAAGCAAACACCTCGACAGTGTGGACAGAACTATATGCGATGAGAAGTGTGTCAGCAACACGCCGCATCTAAGCCTTGTGCGCGTACTCCGATCGCCAGAGGCAAGATGCGCATGGCCCAGGTTCGCTTTCGAGTCGGTAGCGGGTGCTCTCTCAAGCGACAAGCTTCATCCTTCTCGGCTGGAAGACGATAATGACGTCTTAAGGTTCTGAGTTCTGGTCTTCAAGGCTTTTGAATTCGCTGCTTAAATCCTTCAATCCTCCTAGCAACAAAAATCAAGGTCGGAGTCTCGTCCGTGTAGGACTGGAGACGCGGGATAGCCCGCGGGCACCCGTAGGATCCGGGAGCCTGGTTCCGAACATGGGCGTAAAATCAGCCTTGTACGAAGTCAAGACCTTGGCATCTCCTCCCATGGAAATTCAGCAGCGGGGGTTCTTTTCTGGGGGCCTTTTCTGAGGCATGGCGTTCTCAGCAAAGCGGCGTTTGTTTCATTGTTTAGGGATGCCATGTGGGTATCGGTCAGCCGGCGGCCGCCTTACCATGACTGCATTACCCGACAGCCATCAGCCCTATTTACCACCCTGCGGCTTCTTCAAGACGGCGTTCCCATCTGGGATGACGAAGATCTCCCACTGTATTGGTGGGGTTACACGGAGGCCGCGCTGTTGCACATGAAGGCTGTGCGCGTGGAGTGGGTGGGTTTGTATCACACATCGTTCGACCTGTACCCGCGAACTGGGTTGCCATTGTGGTCGGACTTGGCGTCAGCAACCAGCATGGTCTCCATGCAGATCGTAGGGCTGGGCGGCTCGACGATGGCGGCCAAAGGGAAAGTGAAAGAAGAGGGAGGGCGGATACCACCACCTCTGACGCCTCGTAGGGCTTGACAGCATCTGTCATTGAAGCTGCAGGATGGGTTGCCATTGAAGCCCGAAAGGCCATGTACTCGAAGTCCGCCAATAAAGAGAGAGTCAAGACGGCCGAGAATCACATTACGGGGAACTTTTGCTAGGCCTCGCTTGGGGGCCGAAGCAAGAGGCACTGTCATTGAAGTGACGTTATGAGTAAGAGCTCTTGATAAGCGCAGCCTCCTAGAGCCTCAGGAGGCTGCGAAGAGGGTGTACGACACTGCAAAAATAGCGAGGAGAGTTCGGTGAACCATGGCGTCCTGGCGGAGCTGGGGCGACGGTACACAAGATCATGCCCTGGTGGTGCCAGCTTCGGTGATGGTGGGTGGTGCAATGTGGCAGGAACCGTCCCGATGGCGGCGTCTTGAACCCATCAGTTGAGGCTCTTTCGGATTCGAGTTCGTTACAATGACGCTCAGTATCGGTGTCAGTCGAGATTGAGAGGCAGAACGAGGTATGACACTCTCCCAGGCATCACGCAGTGCATGACTTGTTCACACGAATGGATTGCCAGCTGTCTGAAAGTGAAATCTGTGGTTCTTCGCGGCTCTGGCCTATCTTCGAGGCGTGTTCTCGTTTATTGAGTAACAGACACATCGACCCGCTCTGACTGGACGAATCCACACACATACAGACAGTAGGTATTCTGATATCTCTGCCGTACGCCTCTAACATGCGCAAACAAGATGCAAACAGAGCGAGCAGAGTGAGCAAGGAACGAACTAAACATCTCGCGTACTGGCGCATATAGGGGCGAAATACGCTTGTGTTTTCTGAAACTGGTGAACTATTTCGTACGCATAGAGCGCATCTCGACGCTTTGCGAGGTCATTCTAGATGCACTACAGCGCCGCAATGTAAAATGACAAAGCAATAATGGTAGAGATGAAGCAAAAGTTTGAAAAGGCTTCAAATCGGGGTGTTCCACTTACACGAAGTCACGATAGATTCCAAAGAGACCCTGAATTTGGCTAGAAAGACGAATTCCCACAAGAAAATGAACAATTTTGAGGGTGCTATTGTTCACAATCATACGAGGATGTAAATCTACTGAAAATGAAGTCTCTCATAATTCCAGATATTGTCAATCTGTCAACGCGATTTCATTGAATTGTCCATCTCTCTGCTGTTCGGTAGGCAGGTATGTTGAAGGGCTTCGGAGGACACCACAATGCCTGAGGTGAAGGCGGGGAGGATGACTTACACGTTTTAGCGCCTCCGGCCCCCAAGCAAGGGAGCCACAGCGGTGCCGCACGTGGATGTCAGCGCATTGTTCACCTAGAGGTGCCCGAGCCCGTTCGGGGACCCCACCACATGGGCGGGATCTGTCTTGCAGTTCCCCGACTTTCCAACGACATATCTTCATTCCTCATTTCCATCATGCAGGTTCCTTTGCCATACGATGGAGCACGCCCATACGACAGATTGTGCCCCTGGGTCGCATACGAACCAAACCACCAGTCTGCCCGCCAGTGAGCCTGTCAGGGCAACAGGGGTCGGCTGAGCAGTCGTGTCGCATCGGCTGAGTCATATCGGGTATCCGTCCATCTCTTCGCGGTCGAGGGAGCATCGACAAGCGACAGATTTGGATACACGGGTGCCCGGCATGCCTGTCCTGCAGCAGCCTTGCTGCACAGTGACATCCAATTACTGACTGACGACATTCAGAAAGCCAATGACTTGAGGCTTCGGCCTTGCCCGAGCCCTGATACAAGGGGTTCGGTGAAGAAGGCGATATGCTCCGTATCGAAACATGATGACCACAGCAAAAAAATGGATGCCTTCTCCAAGCGAGGCCAAATCATCCTAGGTCATCGTCTTGATGCGGATGGGCACCGCCAGGTCCCGTCCTGCCGAAGCTCCACGCGGCCCCCCACGGAAACAGTATGACTATTCCCGCCCGCGGAGTCTCCGATTTCTCATCGGCTTTTTGAGGTTTCTAAGCACGGCTGCCGGGACTCCGTTCATGTGGTCGTCTCATCACATGTGCGCAGCGAAGCAATATGATGGTGTGTGTGTATATGTACAGCGCCGGATGACTCTTTTCGCCTTTCTCACCCGCAGCGGCGATCATCTACCGGGACAGAGAGGCCGGGCTATTACCAAGACAATTACGGACAGCAATGGGGGGGCATTTTCCGCTAATCGGCGAGGTCAGGAACCGGACGAAGTGCGGACGAAGCTGTTCGATCCACGGCGGCAGGACATCAGCAGCGCGGCCGCAGACCAGAGGACACGCCGAAGGCAGATGTAGCTTCTCTTGATTAACGACGAATCACGGTGTGGCGGGTGACTGGGAATCCAGCTTAGTCGGACAGATTTGAATTACGCCCCTGTTCACGTCGGTCTTTCGTCCAGTGATTATCGAGCGTGTTGTTATGTCAGCTGCCAGGCATCCCCCCACCATACCTACTACATGGAGACTACGCGGTACGTTACACGAAGAACCCTCGTCGTCGTTGATCGCAAAAGAGCCTCTGCGAATGTACACAGCCTCCCAGATGCTGACAGAAACACTCAACCACTCCCCTGCGGCTGCTACATAACCACAAATCCCCCCTGCCTGCTTCAACATTATGACTGCGTGCCTTACCGGGCCGACCTGATACGTATCGTTAAGGCAGGAAAGGTGTAGCTCGGATTCTCCAGGCAGAGGCCGGGCTGGTGCTTACTTTGCACGATTTGGACTCGTGCAAAGGGTCCCCTCAGAAGGACTCAGCCCTACGCCTACTACACCTTCCCTGTCTCTCGGCCCCCCATTCGCCTGATCACGTTGCTCAGCGTTCTTTTCCTGTCTCTCGTGGCTCTTCTGGCGCTTCCACCAAGCCCGCCAAAGTTGGCGCTCCGATCCCGTCCAATCCGTGCAACCCGTCGCCCTGGTAAGTGTTCCTGGCCCATGTCTTTTTCTTCCTTCTTGTTCTCCCCCCTGGTACGGGTACCCACCCCCCCTTCGTCAATTTCCAACTATTCGGAGTCTGTACAAGCCACGCCCGCCCTTGACCTCCAACAACCAGAAACGGAAATCGCCAGGCGAGACAGCCTATTACAATGCAGCTAATACGGAGAGACCTATCTGGAGTCCTGCGTCTGCCCAGAAGTCCTGTGTCCCAAGAACTGGGCTCAGCACCCATGTCCGCGGCATCCCGGTGCATGTCCTCCTCGCATCTCATCCCGTCTCAAGTCACCAAGAGGACTCACATTCCCATCCCACCATGACGGGAGCCCCTGCGAAACCCACCACCATGACGCCCGGAGCTTGGGTCCTTTGCAGATGCGCGATGACAGTGACACATCTTCGACACACCCACACTCGCGAAACATTCGTACTTTCGTACGACGCGGCGCTTCTTACATCGTGACTGCGCAGAAGCTCCAAGCAGCCCGGCAAACCATGGCACGCCCGACCCAGACCGACTACGAGTTACACTAGACCAGGGCCCCTATGGCTAAAGCTTGTTCGCCAAACCCCCGGCCCCCGGTCTTTTCGCTCTTGTAATCACCCACCTCCACACTCCAATTTTGGAAGGAATGCTGCCTGGCCGTTCGTGGGGGCCGTGCCGAAGCCAGCAGCCAGCGCCATCGCAGGTTTCTTTGCCTCTGCCTCTTTTTCCGTCATCACTCTGTCTCTCGGGTACCGCAAGCCCGGTTGACAAGCCAATGCCAATGACATGCGACGCCCTCCGGTGCGGTGCGGTACCCGTACCGGTCGGCCGCGCCTCAGCAGGGAGGCTCAGATGAGGTCAGGTCTCCAGGTACCCATGTATCTTGCAATCTGAGGTAGGGCTGGCTCTTACTACGTGCCTACGCGATGAGCCTCAACCATGGTCCTCGAAGTAATTTGGCTGCCTTGAGATCTATATAAACGCTTGCTAGATCCCCTCAGGAATCAATTTCTTCTCATCATCACAATCATCACACACACACAACAAGCTTAGCTTCAAAGCAACTCTTCAATCTTCTCCATCTTACTCACTTACACCACGCCCTTTCAGCCACTTACACCCACAACACCTCCAACTCAAACACTCAAAACCATTACAATGGCTGGCTTCACTCTGATGTTCACTCCCACTGCCGCTGTCTACGGACGCTCTGGCTACAACAAGGACGGCGACGAGGAGGAGAACGACAAGGGCCGCTCCGGCTACAACAAGGACGGCAACGACGACGACGACGACAAGAACAAGGGTCGTTCCGGCTACAACAAGGATGGCGATGACGAGGAGGACAAATAAGCGTCTTACCCTTCCGCATCCTCTCCACCACTGCGGCCGCCTCTCCCGACGCCCTGTCTCGGGACGGCGGCCAATGTCTTGAAAACTGCCATGGGCAACATCATCAACTGTGCCTGCCCTCGCCTTTTTCGCCACTGCATTAGACCGGAGTTCTGATGTCGCCTTCTTCCCGCTACCCTCTCGGGATAACATGCAGGGAGAGCCAGGATCAACAGCACTGGCTGGCGACTTTCATCTTTCATCTTTTTCTGTCTCTCTCTTGGCAACTTTGGGATACTAGACCTGCTTTCACACACCTTTCTTCATCGCCACTGCATTGGGTCGGAGTTCAGGATACAACGAATGAACCGCGCTGGGATCGCTCTCTTGGGATTCTCTGGAGATTTCACGGCATAGCATAGCATCGCATTGCGCCGCATCGAGTTGAATGGGTCTGATTTTCTTTCTTTTGTACTAGGGCGTTGAAGGAGCTCGTCTTGCATCCCCCCTCCCCGATAGATTAGATATACGAGGACTTCACCGTCCGACGCTTGTAGTATCTTAATCGCTATTTTCCTACACAGAATCTGAGAATCTCCTGTCAGTGACCATGATGACAGCTTTGTGACCAAAGAATAAAAACTCACTTTTCAAATACCACCCCGAGCACCTCTTCGACATCACCCGCCTCGATTCGGCCGGTGATTCTGGCCAGACAATCGGCCGCATATCGGAGATACTCCGCAGCCAGCACAATGTCGGGCTCCTCGCCCTCGTGCTCGGGAAGCGCAACCGCCATGAATTCGTCTAATAGCCCGCGACACTGCTCCAACAGCTGCGCCTGTCTGGCTGTCACGCCCAACAGGTCCTGCTGGTCTGATGGTAGAGATGTCATGCTGGCAAACGACTGTACGAGCTGGTCGGTGAGGCCATTGATAGCGCCTGGGTCTTTTTGAGTTGTATGTTGCGACTGAGCTTCTCGGCACGATATCGTGATCAGCTCGACTTTGCTCAGTTCAGGCACATGGGCGTCGATCTCGCTCCGAAACTGCGTAACAAGGTTGACGAATGTAGGTGAGTCTACTGCATCCCGCTTGTTTAGGACAATCAAGCATGCTTGAGCCTCGGAGGCAAGCTTCAGCGTTTCCGCATCGTAGTTTATCCTGAAGCCCCCCTCACGGCTGGGCTCAACGGCTGCCAAGACGATAATGATGTCCGACTCCGCAGCCTTTTGCTTCGCGCGGCGGATACCTTCCTCCTCAATCTTGCCCAGCGCAGGCTCGTTGGGATCGGCCACCACGTTGGACAAAGGTTTTGTCCTGATTCCAGCCGTGTCGGCAAAGGAACACAGGTAGCCCCTGATGTCGAGACTGACTTCCACGATATCTCGCGTCGTGCCGGCCTCCTTCGACACGATCGACGCCTCCCGGCCCACGATGAGATTCATCAGCGAGCTCTTGCCGACGTTGGGCGGGCCCAGGAGCGCGATGCGGATGCCGTTCCTCAGGAGCTCGCTGCGCTGGCTCGCTGCTTCGTGACGCAGTATGCTCTGCCGCATGTCGGTCATCAAGGCGTTCACGTTGCTCATCAGATCCGCGGGGGACTCGTCGAAATGCTGGTCCTCCGCGAAGTCGATGAGCGCCTCGAGCTCGCCGCGCGCGAGCAGGAGCTGCTCGCGCCAGCCGTCGTACGTGCGCCCCAGGACGCCGGAGTTCCCGCGGACGGCCGCCCGGCGCTGCTGCTCGGTGTCGGCGGACAGGGTGTCGCCGAGGGACTCGACCTGCGCGAGGTCCAGCCTGTCGTTGAGGAACGCTCGCTTGGTGAACTCGCCGGGCTCGGCGTAGCGGACCCTGCCTTCTGATTTGCACTTGGGGATGGCTGCGAGGACGGCTTTGACGGTTGCGGAGCCGCCGTGCACGTGGAGCTCAAGGACGTCTTCTCCTGTTACCGTGTTCGGGCCGGGGAAGTAGAGGACCAGGGCGTTTGAGTCGAGAATAGAGGCGTCATCGCCTGCTTGTGAGTCTACAAGTGTCCTTACAGCTGCGTAACGGGGGTTAGGAAGGGGCCTTTTCGGGCACAATCCTTTGTAGACCTGTTCAATCAGTAAGAATGTGATAGATGTCGAGCTTTTTAGGGGCAGCTAACATCTGTACACCCGGGACCGGATATGCGTATTACTGCAATACCGGCGCGGCCTTGAGCAGTGGACAAGGCATACACTGTATCATCCCGGAGCCCGAACTCGGGCTGAGATGTGAAGAATCTGGAGTGAATGGGTGGCCCGGCGGAGACAAGCCGTTGTATGGGCCGACAGTGACCCCACGGCGCCGGCCCCGGTCCGGGCAAACGGCCTCGACCACTAACACATCTCGCAGCTGCTCCGGACGACGAAAGCGCCCTGCCGAAACTCCTCGACGTTCGGAAAAAGACAGGCATGGACTAATAACACAGCGCTGAAAAACGAAGGGAAATTAGGTCAAACAACCAGCCAGGAAACCCTCATAATTCAGTGCATGAGTGAAATCGCGTTCGGAGACCCTGACGGAAAGAAATTCAAAGGGTCCACCTTCCGCCGGCGAAGCTATCTGTAACGCACGGACGCCCATTGGCCAGACGGCCCGTTTTGCCTCCGGTCTTATCGCGATAAGCATCCCTGCGACTGCTCGATTCTGAAATTTTTTGGGAGACTGCCAAAGAAAAACCAGCGCCCCGCCGCCTCTCTTTTCCCCGTGAGCTTCGCAGCATTCGACCAACGGCAAGGCTTCCATCAACACCGGCCTTGTTTGTTCGTTCGCAAAACCGTCACAATGGCGTCCGACGAGATCATCTGGTACAATTTTAGTCTCTGAAAGTTGTTATTGTCTTTTGTTGCTGACTTGGATCCAGGCAAATCATCAACCAGCAGTTCTGCAGCTTCAAGCTCTCGACAGACAAGAAGCAGACATTCTGCAGAAACGAGTACAATGTCACCGGTCTCTGCAACCGCCAGTCGTGCCCATTGGCCAACTCTCGCTATGCGACGATCCGCCGCGCCCCCAACAAGGACACGCTGTACCTGTACATGAAGACGATCGAGCGCGCGCACATGCCGTCGAAGCTATGGGAGCGCATCAAGCTGCCCAACAACTACCAGCAGGCCCTGGAGAAGATTGACGACAAGCTCATCTACTGGCCCAAGTTCCTCGTGCACAAGTGCAAGCAGCGTCTCACGCGCCTGACGCAGGTCAACATTCGCATGCGGAGGATAGCGGCGGAGGAGGAGCGCATGGGCGAGAAGCTCGTGCCGAAGATGGCGCCCAAGATCAGGCGTCGCGAGGAGGCGAGAGAGCGCAAGGCGGAGGCGGCGGCGAAGCTGGAGAAGACCATCGAGCGCGAGCTCGTCGAGAGATTACGATCCGGCGCGTACGGCGACCAGCCCCTCAACGTTAGCGAGTCGATCTGGAAGAGGGTCCTCAACGCCATGGAGAAGGAGGGCGAGGGCAAGCGTGACAAGGACATGGACCCGGGTATCGAGTCCGAGGAGGAGGCCGACGAGGAGGCTGAGGACGAGTCCGAGGATGACCTCGAGAAGGAGGTCGAATACGTGTCTGACATCGAAGAGAGCGACGAGGAGCTCGAGGACATTGAGGACTGGCTCGAGAGCGACGAGGAGGAGGCCGACGATGACGAGGAGAGCGAAGACTCGGAAGACAGCGACGAGGAGACGGATCGCAAGGCGGGCGACAAGCGGAAGCGCGGCCGGGCGGTCAAGATGAACCAGAAGAGGCTCAAGCAGAAGCAAGCGGAGCGTCCCAAGATCGCGGAGGAGTTGACCTGGTAGAGAGGCTCGGGGTGTTTTTCACACTGGCGTCTGGCGCGAATACCTTAATGGCTGGCTACGGATGGAAAAAGTTGAACCGGGGGGCATTGTGCATACCACTGCATTGTCACATATACTGTCAGAATGGACTTTTAATTGTTGCGTTGTCGTTGATCGCATCTACATCGTCGTCTCATTACTACTATACATGCCGGTAGACAACTGAGCATGTCCCTGGTGCAACATGGCAAATGCTTATTTTAGGGAACCTGAAGGTTTGAACAGACTCTAATTAGAGTGTTGCGAACCCCCTCACACCAGAGATCTGACAAGCTTCTCGAAAAGTCTTTCGATGAACCCAGCAAGATTTGCGTCTCCCGGGCGATGATCCAAGCGCTCACCGAGTACCCGTAGAGCTAGCGCCGGCGGAGGGGTGGGTTCTTCACCGACGAACCCAAGCGCCTCAATTAGTGCAAGTCCCCTTAGAACAATGCGGGTAGGCCCCACCGCTGGCATGCATTCAGTGTCATTGCCGCCGAGCCACAAGTGTTCCCGGGTCGGGGGCCCAACCCAGGTCGACCTTCATTCCCTATCATTCAAAGGCCGGCTTATTTGAAACAGACCACTTCAAGCAACTCTCCACGATTACGCCGCCTTCACGAAACAGCACCCGGGGGCATTTTCTCGATTCTTTCTCCTTTTTCCCAAGCATTAACGGGCGACCAACAAACTCAGCGAGCGAACACCTTTTTTTCTTGGCCCTGCGAAACGCACGAAGCGCGGTAATTCGTCGTGTCCCGGAGCTCATTTTACCCCAACCCGTCCGACACCAGAGCGTCGTCGACAAAGCAGCAGCAGCAGCACCCTTTCTTTTGCCCCGCAGGATCCTCGCAGGCAAGGAACAGGCACGATGTCATCGTGGTACTCGAGGATCCTCACCAACACCACCTCCCAGATCTCGAGCTTGCAGAGCCGACTGCTGCAGAGCGAAAATGACGGCGACACCGAGGACGACACCCACGTCTGCAGAGTGCTGAGAGCCTACTACACCGAGAAGGGCCGTCCGTTTCCGGGCTGGCTGCCCCCCGACCCAAAGGCGCCGCCGCCAGCGGCCCCCGTCTACGCCCAGCCTGCCAGCCAGGTCGGCTCGCGATACGGAGGTCTCCAGCAGCAGCAGCAGCCTGGTCCTACCACGGGACTGAGCTCGCTGTGGGATAGCAACGGCGGGGCACAACCGCGGCAGGATACTATGAGCCTTCGGCAGGGCCGCGGCGCCCCGCCCCCGATGCGAGGCGGCGAACAGCCGGCGCGACTGAGCCCGTTCGCGAGGGCCGGCGATAGTGGGCGAGACGACGTGCAGGCTCGGCCTCTACCTAGCCAGCGGGCGGGAAGTTACCAGTCGAGTGCGGCATACGGACGAGAGGCAGTGAGCACACCGCCCGGCAGCTCGGGTGGAGGAGGAGGAGGTGGTGGTGGTTCAGCTCAGGACCGGCTTAAGCAGCGACTTTGGGGAGGTGCGAGAACGACGAGCCCGGCGTCGGGGGGTAACCAGGGACCTTTCCAACCACCGGCACGAGGTGGCTCGGGTGACTACGAAGATCGATTTGCTCCTGGGGGCATGTACGATGGAGGCGGAGCAGGAGGCGGAGGTAAGCTATTCACAGCAGCGAACTCACGGTAGTTGAACAACGAGACTGACTTCTGGTGGAGGCGGTGGCCGACCGACAGGACTTCCAAGCGGACCAAGACGAACTGGACTTCCGAGCGGTCCTCGAATGCGATAGGATGGCAGTATGTATGGCGGGTGACACATGGTGTGCGGGCGAGGATAGATCTCGGACATACCGACGGGCTCATCGTGGGCTTAACTCTGCGATGGGAACCTGTTCGGCCGGGCTCACCAGGCGGACTCGCGGGGCAGACGGCAGCGACTTTCAAAGCTTCTGCAGCCGTATTTCAATGTGCAGCGGCGCGGACCTCGCGCACGAGGGCGGGGTATGTATGTTGCTGGGAGACATGCCGTCCAAAAGGTGCGAGAGCAGAGCTGAGGCACACAATACAACCACTAATACTCAAATGATGAAGAAGCATACAAATGGGGAGAAGGTTCCTTTGGAGACAGTCCATCAGTGATGAGTGCAGCAACGTAATGTTCGCTCGTCATCGAGTGCGTCTTGGTCGCTACAACTCGCAAAATGACTCCATCGTGGTGATCCAACATGCTCGTCTCGATACTTGATCTGGCAAGTGAAAACATCGCGAGTAGCGGCGCAACGAGTTGCTTGCGCGTGCAGTACGTAAATGCCAATAAAGCAGCCAGAGGCGCGAATGACGACGCATGCATGCTGCAGATGACATGGTCTGCCTAAGAGCTTCAGGTAGCTATACCGCTAGCGGGCACCAAAATGGCGCCTAAGTGGCTGTACAGATACAGTGGGAACAGCCCCTCCGAGACATGGTGCGAGCTTCCGTAGCGGGGTGGCCACACGCCGCCGCCTCTGCTGTCGATGACCACGCACCTTGGTGCTCGGCTCACCCCAACATCCCATATCATCAGCCACACTTCGCTCACATGCTGTTGGCTTCCCCAGACTCCTTTTCTCTTCTCCAGGTGCTCTTATTCTGACAAGAGAAACCTTATCTGCCCTGCCGTATTTTTGTCTCTTACCCTTCTGAATAGTCTCACACACCTCTTAGACTTCCCAGGTCCCCGGGTGCCTGGATACCCGTCTTACATCATCACAGGCAACGCTGCACGATGACCTCAGACTCGGATCCCCCGCCGTCGTCGAGCGCCCCCCAACCGGGAGGCCCTCGCTCGCCGTCCGGGAGTTTCTACGCCCTCAGCGACGACGAGGAGGGCGAGTACAACACAATCACGCACACCGAGACCGGCCGAGGCGTGAAGCTGCTCTTCTCCAAGAGCAAGGTGAGTCCCGCGCGAACGCAACCCATCTCGCCACCCCACTACGGGCCGGAACTGACGGGATGCTTTCCCACACGATGTAGGTCTACGTGCATCCCACACCCTCGGCGAAGGATAATATTCCCGGATACATCGCCCTATTGCAACAAAAAGGCGCCCGAGGCGAACGACCGACATCCTCTTCCTCCCGCGACTCCAAGCACCCGACCGCCGACGACTTGCTGCTAGCATGGCTCCCCGAAACGTCCCTCGGCGAGGTCGAGAGCATATACGTTAAGGTCGACCTTAGCGAGGGTGAATCACCACCGAAGCAGTCTTACCTCGTCCCTCCACCGCCGACGGTGACATCCCACCGGGGATCCATCGGCACATATGCCTTCGCGATACCCGTCAGCGCGATCTACTCGCTGCTCGTCCGCCCGCCGAGCCTGGGATGGTGGTTCGGCTCGCTTATTATCAACTCGCGCGCCGGCGACAGCTTCCCTGCGCTCTTCTTTCATGACAATGAGTGCCAGAGCACGATCTTGAAGAGGAAGAGGCGGACGAGGGATAGTTTCGACCCGTTCGGCGAGCGCGGGGAGATGTTCTGGGGTGGCGACGAGGTGCTGCGCTGGCTGAAGCGTTATATACCGATCGAGAGGTCCGGCGCCGAGCCCAATATTTACCTGGTAGATCCGTCGAAGGAGGATAGTGAGGCTTTCGGCGGTAAGGTCACCGCTAGCACCGCGCAGTCCCAGCGGGATGGTGCTAGCGGGAGTGCTTCGGGATCCAGGGCCGGCGGTGCAGGTGCCGATGCGCAGATGGACCCTTTTGTGAAGTTGATCAAGGAGACTGGGTGGAACATCATGGAGAAGTTCAGCAAGGTCACGACGTTCACACGGAGGGCGGCGCAGGATGTAATCCAGAACCCGAACGTGCCACCGCAGGTGAAGAGGTTACTGAGGAACCCGGAGGTCCAGACGCTGCAGGATGAGTTCGACAGTGCTAGGATATACCTCGCCCGCTGGGCGATGGGCATCGCTGAGCAGAGCGAGCGCGATCGTAGCCAGAGGATATGGACTGCAAGGGAAGTATTGGAGCTCGAGGACACCGATGTTGGCGAGTTCGAGCTTTTGGATGGCAGCAGTACCATGTCCCTCGAGGACAGGAGGAAGCCGGTTAACTTGAAGGAGTGGAACACATTCTTCGATCAGCGGACTGGAAGACTCTCCGTCACAATCGACGAAGTCAAGGAGAGGATATTCCACGGCGGACTCGATCCCGATGATGGCGTGCGGAAGGAGGCGTGGCTCTTTATTCTGGGAGTATACGACTGGTATAGCACATCAGAGGAGCGCAAGGTCCAGATTGCGTCCTTGAGGGATGAGTACGTCAAGCTTAAGGGCGCATGGTGGGAGCGGCTGGTAGATATGGGAGGCGAGGGCGACGACGGAGAGTGGTGGCGTGAACAACGCGGCCGCATCGGTAAGCCTTGATTCTTCAACCTCGAAGCACACCCACTAACAAGCAAACAGAGAAGGACGTCCATCGAACAGACCGCAATGTCCCCATCTTCGCTGGAGAGGACATCCCTCATCCCGACCCGGATTCCCCCTTTTCCGAAGTTGGCACCAACGTCCACCTCGAGCAGATGAAGGATATGCTCCTCACCTACAACGAGTACAACAAGGACCTTGGATACGTGCAGGGCATGTCCGACCTCCTCGCTCCCATCTATGCTGTCATGCAAGACGACGCCATCGCCTTCTGGGGCTTCCAGCACTTCATGGACCGCATGGAGCGTAACTTCTTGCGTGACCAGTCAGGCATGCGTGCTCAGCTTCTCACCCTCGACCACCTCGTCCAGTTCATGGATCCCAAGCTGTACGAGCACCTTAAGTCGGCCGACAGCACCAACTTTTTCTTCTTCTTCCGCATGTTGCTCGTATGGTATAAACGTGAGTTTCAGTGGATGGACGTGTTGAGATTGTGGGAGATCCTATGGACGGATTACCTGAGCAGCAGCTTCCACTTGTTCGTGGCGCTGGCTATTCTTGAGAAGCATCGGGATGTTATCATGACTCACTTGCAGCACTTTGATGAGGTCTTGAAATACGGTATGTCATATCCCTCTTACCTCTGAAGCCCATCACTAACATAAACCACAGTCAACGAGTTGTCCAACACCATGGATCTCGACTCAACTCTGATCCGCGCAGAAGCACTGTTCCGTCGCTTCCAGCGCCTCGTTGAGGCAGTCGATAAGAAGGGCAACTTCCCGCCACCCAAGATTCGCGACCCCCCTGCTTCCCCGTCAAAGTCGACCGACGACGCCGCTAAGCAGGGCGAAAACAGCGCTGGGCCGGCCTCGCCGCGCAAAGACAACAGCAAAGACAACAATAAGAACAGCGGCAAGAAGCCTGAAGAACCGCAGGTTCAGAAGGTCATTACACCGGAACTGCGGGAGTTGCTTAGTCGTAAGGTGGTGGTGGTTCTCCCACGGAAGACGGTGGCGAAAAAGGGTGATGGACCTAATAGGTCATGATGATTAGTTAATGTATCGGTAATGGGATGGGCTGGAGGCAAGGCGTTTTCAGGGATGGGCTTAGGGGGGTCGGGGTGAGGTAACAAAGCTGTATATGACAATAATACGCATTCAAGCTCTGAAATATATTTTCCTCCAAAAATTCTTGCAGCTGTGCTTCCCTCGCATCACCACAAAACTCGAGCTTCTCCTGATTAGATTCCTCTGGGAATCGCATTACACGCGCGTGTTACCGCAGTGAATCGTTGTATGCATTGCCCCCCCAACGCCTATGACAAAGTAGAAATACTCTAATGGTCATCGGTATCAACATGACTATTGCACTCTCCCAGAGAAAATCCGATTTCAGTGACCGCTGGAAGGTGGCGATAGACGCTTGGCTTCAGAGTCGTTACCGCTAACAGCAGCCTTCCCTTGACAAAACAGGGAGCTTGCTTCTCAGACCACATCTTTGCATTCAATAATGGAACACCCGCCATAAAAATGTCAACCAGCGACCAGAATTTCTTTGATCCTGCTTTGAGTTTCTCGCCTTTCCTTGCGTCTAGAGACTTTGGGTGATCCATCCACTCGATCGCAGACACGGTGGCGTTTGGCCCAGGCTTTTCCAAGGTGGCTCCGGGGGCGGTAGATTGGGGGCCAATAATCACCGCAAGGTGCGCTAATTGTTTTCCTTTCATATTTGTCACCCTTGTATTGTCTGGAACCAAGAAACGGAAGATATGAGTGCCAAAACGGTGTTGTGTTCCAATGCGTAGATCTAGGACTCCTTTCGTCTCAGGACTGGCTTTGTCAACCCTTATATCGGCTGCAGGTGGAAACACTTCCACCAACTTCGCCCATGGGAGGATTTTGAATAAACCGTCGAGCTGTATATGAACGTGGTTGTCAGCGATGCCGGAGAATCTCGGAGGGTCTAGAATCAACATTCTCCGGCGGGGTGCTCCTTCAGGAACGTGCTTGATGTTGATCACGACAGGTCGAGAAGGAGGTAGCATCATTTCCTGTCCATCGTCTATTCCCTTTCCATCAGTCGATGCAACGAGCAATGGAATGCAGAAGCGGTGTCCTGGAAATGTTTCCAAAAATTCGCGGTGTAGTGGGCAAGGTTGAACGTCCCATATCGCATAGTGAATGTCGTATTCTTTCCGACTCGATCCAATCCTGCTGTTGGGAAGTTGGAACATGAGCAGTGATATTTCAAGCCCCTTATTGTTCAGAAGGAAAGGGCCACTGCTAGCCCACACATCCTCCATGTTCAGATTTCCAAAGTAGAATGGCGACGGAGCAAAGAAAGCACTGCGAATCAAGAGCGACTCGTTGTAACCCCATGCGAACAGGCTTTGCCCCCTGTGCTTTTTAATAATCTCCTGCTGTAGCCGTATAAAGGCTTTGTCTCCTTCGCCGTAGAGGAGAGGCATGTTGAGACGGCAAATGCCTATTAAGCAATATGCTGCATCTTCCTTGCGTGATGTTTTCCTCTCTTTTGCCCACCCTAATCTCGTAGCAAGAGCAAACCTGTCGAGTGGGATTCTTGTCAAACCTCTGATAGGAATACCAGTCTTGTCTTGAATCTTCGTTGTCAACGATTTCTTACTTCCAATGAAGACCCAATATTTATCGTAGAAGAGCACCTCCCCAGGCGCAATAAGCTCTTGAAGGGTCCAGCCTCGAGTAAACCAGCGAGAGTTTTCAAACAAACATCGTGTGCGAGCCCGGCTTTGCACATCTGACAAAAATGCAAAGCAGACGGCTGACTCTTTGTACCAGCGGAACATCGAGTTGATAGCTTCCGAGAGTTCGGTGCTGCTCGACTTATCGATGCAGCAAGTATCAACCCACACATACCGCAGTCGCTTTTCTTTCGCTAGACGAGCACTTTGGACGATCTTCTCGAACCCCGCCCGACGGCATAGGGCGACTGCCTTTTCTTTCCGCCGTTTATGAGTTTGAGATATCAGGGCTGGCAGGGATGTGGGTTCAAGTCGATTGTTTTCGTAATCGTTCAGCCAACAGAGATCCTGGAACGAGACCTCTTCCTGTCCCCAGGTGTGGGATAGAATCGCATATTGGGGGATATCGTCAAAGAACTCCTTGAGCTCAAGCGTCTTCACGTCGATCAGCCTCATGGCGTCGAGCTGCTCTGGGCAACAGGTAGAGAGATGTAGTCGTCTGACTAACGTGCAATCGGAAACAGACTTGGTATAGAATCTCGTCAAACGGCGAATTACTAATAGTGCTCCGGTATGCGACTTGCGAGTTGATAAAAATTGCACTGGGCATTGTCGGAAGAAGAGCGAGAAAGTTACCGAGTGAAATGGAAGATCAGGCTGCAGGTGCCCTGCCAATCAGCCTGGTCAGAAGGCGCAGCAATACGAGAGGGGTTTGCATCAGATTTCCGATTACCGAATAGCCAATAGAGTCGAACGTAGTAGTGTATTCTCTAAAAATGTAAAAATGTACAAATGCCCTCCTTGTGCTACCAAACTCCTACAATGCAAAAACAAACCAAAGCAACCATTGTGGTCATGAAATGGGAGTCTAAGTCTGCGCATCCCGATGTCGACGCCATTGTCAACGACGTGCTGATGACCGTGCCCTGTGTCGTCTAGACGACCTCTAATCAAACAAAGTGTATCGTACGTTTCCCGGCGCTTGTCTATTGCTCTCTTGATACGAGGGAGGGGCCGATGGCGGCTGGGAAGGCGCAGGAGGGAGAGCAAGGGGTGCGGCTGGAGTGACAGCAGCTTGCTGGGTCCACTGTGCCGTCTTCATTACCATCTTGGCGAAGTATTGCTGGATGAACGACTCTCTGTAAAACATTAGTGCAATTCAAGGGAACGGAAAGAGAAACGATTTGCGTACGTGTAATAGCTGTGGTCCGAGTTGTGAGGCTGCACCAAGTTGTGCGCCAGCTCATGAGCCAACACAACCCACCACCAAACGCCTGCCTCGGCCTTTCCTTCACCTCCTTGAGATCTGTTGAGCTTGTCGGCATGTAGTTGCAGGAAGAAGCGCAGGTTACAGAAGACACTGCCGTTGCTGTTGAATGCGATGGTAGAGCCCGATTCATCGTAGAAAATGTGAAGGACTCGCGGAGAGAGAGAGTAGACGCCGCCCACCTCAGTAAGCAGGGCAGCAAAAGAATTGATGGCGCCATGGTATGTCGACAAGAATTGACCTGCATCGGTTGAGAGGTTCCTGGAAACAAAAACCTTCATAGTGTTTGATGCCTCGGCAGCGAACACAATGTTCTGCGCTGGTGTACTGTCGCAGTAAGTGGCCTGCTCCTTGACCTCGTTCACTGTCGGCGGCGAGAAGACGCTATTCGAGTCGTGCGCTCTTGTCGAATTGATGGCGTTGAGAAGGTTCTGACCAACAGTGGCCGGATTGGTCACACGCCCATCATCCTTGCCCTTGTTCGAGCCACTGCCGCTGCCAGCGCTAGGCTGCCCCGGAGTTCCATGCTGATGGTTCTCTTGAGGTTTGTCGATGAATTTCTGGAGCTGGTCCTCTGCCTCATCGTCATCATTGGTTTCAAAACCAAAGCGACGTGAGAGGTTTGAGAACAAGCTCTTGCTCTTTCGGTTCGGTTGTGGAGGCGGCAGCTTATGGGATTCTTCAGGGCTGTCGGCTCCGAATGAGCCTGGCATAACAGGTTCTGGAGTTCTGTTCGCGACCTGTCGAGCAGCTTCGGCGGCCTTTGCTTGCTGACCCCATTCTTGCTCTCTCTCCTGGATGCGCTTCTGCTCCGCTTCGAGTGCCTTGCGGCGCTCCTCCTCGGCGATTCTCGCCTCAGCAGCCTTTGCTCGCAAAATACGATCTACGTTGTATCCACGAGCTCGCAAGCCGAGAAGATCGAGTGTTAGGAACGGCTCGAAGAAGAGGTAGGCTTGTTGGTTAGGTCTCGTCAGAAGGAGCTGACAAATGGCTTGTCCGACTTGGTACATATCGGGTTGTCCGTCAGCAGCGACGTACAGGATCCAGCTAGAACCAGACTGAGCGCTGGCAGCAGATCTCTTCTCCGTATGTGATTGACTGTGGCCCCTGAGTGAACGGCGCAGCGCAACAGAGCGTACGAGCTCAACTTGCAAGCTCTTCTCCAGCCACTTGGCATCGCGCTTGATGTAATCTCGGCGGTAATTGGCGTATTCATGGAGGAAAATCTTTGAGCGCTCCAACACGTGCTTCCGCAACTTAGCTGCTCGGTCTTGCTTATCGGCATGGGGTCCAATTCTGACTTCCTCCTCTACCAGCGAACTCAAGTTCTGAGCACCCAGTTGATGGTAAAAGTCTTCGAGGACCTCTTCTTCAGGGGCTGTGATCAAGTAATCCTTGAAAAGACGGTAGCTGATGATATCGTCGAGAATAACAATTCGACTAGCCGCAGCGAGTTGGTATTGCTTGATGGGTGCGTCTGCGTCGTCGTCGTCGATGTCAACAAGTCTATCCTTGTTCGGAGACGGGATCTCCTTGGCAGCAAGGAGGAAAGGCGACGACTTCATCTTTCTGACCAACTCCTTGTCCCTCTTTAGAGTGGCCCAGTTCTCAGCCAAGGACTTCAGCAAAGCGAGGTACTTATCCGGGCTCTGCAAGATGCTGAGCAAGCGAGCTGGCTCGCTGCAAGCAAGGTTCGCAATTTCGGGTTTTGTGGGCTCATTCTTGGCTCCGCACTTGAAGAGAAACGTATTGGCATTGTTACCAAAATCAACAAAGTCGAAAATGTTGCCGTAAGTCGCAGAAGTCCCGAGGTAGCATCTTTTCGGGCTGATGTGGGCAGTGTAAGAGCCAGACTTCTCACTGCCCTCTCGGGCCTGCCGAGTGACTGGGACAATCGGTGCGTCGCGCAACTTGGCCAAACTGCCTTCGCCGAGATCTCCGATACGGAGAGCAAAGTAGTCGAACAGAGCGATAGCCTTTTGACGGTCCTGAGGTGGCTTGGCCAGCAGACGAGACACACACTCGGCGATAGGCGGGTCTCTGACAACACCGAATTTGTTCGCATGCACATGTAGTTCCTTCTTCAGGATATCGAAGCCCAGAATCGCTGCGCCCTCATTTGTGAAGCAAGCAGCCGGTGTGACCAATCTGTTCTCGTTTTGCAGAGGCAAGAAAGCCCTGCGACTGTCGGCAAGATTAAAGGAACCGTATCCGTTGATGTGATGATTTGCGATGAAGTAGGTCATTGCACAGGTCCGAAGCTCTGCATCCTTGGAGCACATCATCTCCACCAATTCGGGAACAGAGGGGTAAGGCCGTAAGCCCAAGATTGCTAGGAATCGCCCCTCGTTGCTGTTGGCTCTGAAACTTCCGGGCGGGCCAGGCCATTGCAGAATAGGCAATTGGAGCACTCTCAGAGTGTCCTTCGGCTCAAACAATTCCGACACCTTGTAGAGTTGAGTGCTTCCTTTCGTTGGCTCCATTCCCCTCGGCCCGGCTTCCGCGGGGCAGAAGCGTGTCTCCTTGAGCTTTCTCATATCTTCTGCAGGAATGTCGTCCCTGACAGACGCGAGATACTTGACAAGTTCCATGTGACTCCATTTCTGGGCACCGCCTTCAGCAGATGGGCTCAGGAGTCTGGAGAAAATGGTATCCAAGTCGACTGTCTTGCGCACTCCGATGGCTGACAGGAACTTGTCCTTCAAACTCTGGCAACCCTGGATAATTGGCAAGTCATCGAAAAGCTTGACGGTAGGGAAGAAAGCCTCCGTTGGCCTCTTCATGCCCATCTTCGTAGGCATGACAGTGTGAGCCTGTAGAAGGGTTGTAATTGTAGCCTTGGAGCTTTGGCTGGTGTTGTCCCAATTCTTGGACAAAACGGTAAGAATCTGAACTGCGAACTTGGCAGACTTCTTGATGTTCTGCTCATCGGGCTTGCTCGAGCTGGTCTCAATGAGGAATCGCAGCCATGGCACAACTTCAAGAGGGTCCCATCCAAGAGCCTGCAATTCAGGAGCGGTGCAAGTGTTCGTGTACGCCAGAGGGATAGTTGTAGGAGGGATTGGTAGATTCGCTGGAATCTTGTTCGCCAGTTGGTAGTTTGTGATGGTGCCAAGAGCGATAATTTCGCCTTGACCACCGTCCTCACTAACTGTCGCAACTGCAACATCCAGAAGTCGGGCTTTACTGGGAGGATCAAGCTCCCCATTGAGAGCTTTCTTTCCAGCCCAGTTGATGAAGTTAATCAACTGCTCCTTGTTCATTGCCTTCGCTTCAAGCTCGGATCGCACATCATCGACTGTGATGGGACTAATAAGCCCAAAGTCGATGAGCTTGCGTACGAACGAGTTCTCCATCAGCTCTTTAGGAACTACAGGAATAGTATCGACAAACTTGGCAAGCTCGTCAGAACCGATTCGGACCTTGGTTGTCGACAAAACACCACGAGAGGAGAAAATCTCAATGGAGGCCTTCTTGAAGGCAGTCCAGAAGGATTCTTCCAGAATCTGTGCGACATGACCGCTTGGTGTGGAATCAGAGAACGTAAAAGTCTTGAGAATATGCAGTGCTTCAGGCATAAGCTTTGCGGCGTCCGCTGCAGAAAGCTTCGATCCCGTGCCGGCAATGCTCTTCACCTTCGAGTCTAGATCACTCATCTCGTTGATGAAGGCCAGTCTCGTCATGATACCAGCAGCTCGGAGCATCTCAATGTTCCAGGTTCTGACCCAACGAGCGTTGAGATCGATCGCCTCACGCTCCACAGTTGGGATAACCGACTGAGCGGAAATGTGCATACCTGCACCGGTTGTCTGCGTGGTGGGGAAACCAATGAAGATGCGGCCACCCGGTTTCTTGCTCGGCAGAACTGACGCGAACACGTCGACAGACTTTGAAATAGTAGCAGAGCGCGAGCTCTCCGATGCCATAGTCTCATCATAGGAAGATGTAAGGATGGCCAATTTTGTGGTCTTCGGGGGCGGCTTCTTTGTTGCTCGCTCCAACTCACTAGCGAAGGAGGACGACACATGGGTCTTGACCGCTGCAGTTGTGACTCGGAGGAAAATGGTTGATGTAGAGATCTTAGTCACATCCTCACTAATCTCTTCCTGAGCTGCGGCCTCCTCTCTTTGCTGCTTGCCTCTGGCGGTTGCTTGTGTCGCCGAGGAGGTCAATCTGGAGAAGAAGCTCCGGAGCGAAGGGACTTCAGAACTCATGCCGTAGGAATCAGAAGTTTTCGCAGCAACAGCCTTCGGCTTCCATCCAGCAGCACTCATCACGGCAGCATCGATCTGTGTGCTGGTACGTTCCACCGTACTGACTTTCATGAGTCCCTCCTTCGTTCGTGTCTCGAGGTCCCTAGGAATGGGTACATCCATACTCGGAGACGTCTTCTTGTGGAGGGCCAGAATCTTGTAGTCATCAATCCAGAACTCAACATGTTGCAGGGCAACAAACGTGAGACTAGTGGCCAGGAACTGGCTGACAGAGAGGAGGTTCGGCAGAGGGGTTGTCGAATTGCGGTAGTCCAGGACAAAGGTGGTGTCACCGCTGCTCTGCTCTTGGGGCAGGGTTGACTTCTTGGTGAAGAGGGCGTTTCCCTTCCAGTAAAACGCCATGGCCTCGTTTCCTGAGCTCACAAATGGCTCCTCGCAGTCGGCGAAGACACTGTAGAAACCAACACCAAAGGCACCGATCTTGGTTTCGTCAGGATTTCCCTCTGCGATTCTCTTCAGTCTACCCCAATCGGTCTTGGTGAAGGGTTGACCGTCGTTCGCCACGACAAGTCGCCGCAGTGTATGGTTCGAAATGACATGCTTGAGAATCTCGGATCGGTTCGTTGTGTTCGGTAGAGGTACTGAGGTGGAGGGCAACGTCTCCCACTTCACTTTGACTGTGGTTGCTTGCGCATCGGCGGCGTTCTGGATAAGTTCTCGCAGTGTTGTCCACTCGCCAGAGTATCTAGCGAGAACCTTGTCGATCAAGGCTCGGGTATCGACGGTGACGGCCTCTTCGTCTTCAGCGCCCTGCAAGGCCGCAGCCTTGAGCCGCGAATAATCCATCGTGGGGTATGTCTCGGCTTGCTTAGGCGGGGCACAAGCTCATGGTCGGGGAGCTCGGTACGGGTGGAGATGAGGGTCGAAATAGGGTCGCGAAGCTGTAATGGTCTATACCATTCAGGTCTAATAGGAAGCGAAAGTAGCGAGGGTGATCTATAATCCGCGGAGAATGATGAGGTGCAAGGTGGCGATCGAGGTCGGTGAGATGGGAGGAAAGTCGAGCAAACCGGGGAAAGCTGAGACGGGACCGCGCGTTTCGCTTATGCAACGAAAGAATCGGATCGAAAGACTCGCGAAAAGGACAACGAAGCCTCGAGGTAGCCTAGGAACAAAGGGTTGGTGAAAGATCGTACAGGAGAGGAAGATGGCAAAAGGTTATGGCCGCCTTCACCGTGGACGTCGTCATTGAGTTCGCAGATACAGCGTGGAGACCTCCAGGTCTGTCACTTTCCAGCGCAGTTGCACCTGCCACACCTCCCTAAACCGAGGAAGAGTGGACCTCCTGCTCCCGCTAAAACGCGTCTTACCTGGAAGGTTTGGGGCTCAAGGCTGCCGTCTTACTTGCGCATCCCCCGGTCGTTCCTCATGCACGTAGACCAATCATATCGGGTTCTGATAAGGAAACAGCACCTAGCAAAATCGCCACAGGTGTACCCCTGATCCCTACAGGACCCTGGATCACACCTCGCCTTACCGCCCAGCTCACCACAAACCCCGCTAACTCCGCTGTCTTACCACTGGAATGCAACTTACACACGGGATTCAACCTTTCCCATGATTTGCTACCTATGTGATTCTAGAGGTAAAGAGGCAAAGTATCTACACAACAGGACTCGATAAGGTCGCATTCTTCAGCCTCCTATTCGATTTGGGATATCGAGGTCAAGACGGCGGGATCTTCGTCGCTGAAGGCCATATAAGTGAGTGCGAGGTTCAACAACACCCACAACCAGCATTGCGTCTTCAACTTCCTCTCAAAGCATCAGACACATATTTCACGTCACGCCATCCAATGTATTCAAAGACTTGAAGTAATGCGTTGATATCTCAACATCTCTCCTGACAAAAGTCCGCTTACATGATCCATCAACCTCCAACCAAACAGCACCATACCATACCATACCATACCACGTCTTCCATCCATCCATCCATCCCTCCACCAATCGCCACAGCATGCAAAGAACAGAATGCCAACCCAAAGACCAGCTGGATCCCAGCATCCCATTTCCCCACAATACGCGTGTGCGTGTCCCTCAATAGAAGAAGAAAGAGAGAATGAACGAGCCAGCAGAACAAGCAATGGTGGTGGGCAATGCAGTAGCGCAAAACAATGCAGCAATGCTTTCGTTTGACTCCTCGCCTCTCCATATAGATTCACAAGAGGAAATTTTGCAAAGAAAGCAAAAACGGGGTTCTTGATGATGATGATGATGGCGTTGCGTAGCATGATCCTCCTCCCGATTTTCCTTCTCCCTCAGCTTGACTTTGGTATCCCTCTTAGTCCAGATCGATTGCGACTTAGGTCAAGGGGCTTCCAGGGGCTGGGCATAGCCTCCTTTGTTCCCCCCGCCCTGGATGCTTTTTTGTTTCCTCGAAAAAGTAAACATTACGTAGTTTGTATATATGGACGACTGGCGTGACTCCCACATGAGATCCGGGCTCATGATTTTACAGGTGTGTTCTCCACAGAGGGTGTCGTGGGTATCTCCTCCTCCTTCGAGGCTTCCGTCACAGTCGTCTCCCCTTCGCCCCCTTCGCTGATGGCGGCAGTGTTGGTGGAAGAAGCCTTCTCACGTCTGCGCCTCCTCATCCGCCGCTCTTCTTCGGCCGTTTGCCTCCTCGAGCGCCGCAGACTCTCTCTCTTCTCGGGATCGGCGTCGTCCGCACCGTCTCCTCCGCGCATGCCTTGGAGGAGCATGGCAGCACGCTCGGCAACGTCGTCTTCGCCGCCTTCTCTCGGTGATGATAGCCCCGGGCTGAGGAGGTTGCCATCCTCGTCGATGGGGTTCTCCTTGGGCGGTTGTGCCAAATTTGCCTCGATTTCCGGGTTTTCGTCGGGATCGGGAATCTTTTGTCCAGATGCAATGCGCACCTGATGACGATCCTTGAGTCTTGCCCTGCGGCGGCGATCTCTCTGGTCTCGCGTCTGGGGCGCAGCAGCACGTAGTTTCTCCAATAGAGAGTCCATGGCCCCAGCACTTGAGGGTGAGGGCGGCGCTCCCTCCACCTTGCCGCCTGCGACGTTGAGCTGCTGGTGCTTCCGCTTCATGGAAGCCTCGTTACGTCTGCGCTGCTCCTCGTACTTGATGTTCTTCTCCCTGGACTTCTTCCACTCGCCGATGAACATGGCAAGCTTGGCGAAGAAGTCTCTGCGAGCATTCTCGTCGGCAGGGTCTTCGCCATAGAAGACCATGATGTCGTTGTAGGTCTTCATCATCTCCTCCAAGTATAGCGACATCTCCTCGGCCTTTCTCCTTGCGTCCTTCATAATTCTCTGCACGACCTGGCTCACACGATCCTGAGGGTGGAACTTCTTGGAATCGCTCAGGTTGCCCACGTCGAGCGACATCTGAACATTCTTGACTGTGTCGATGTACTGCTTGGCATCGGATTGAAGCTGCTCGATGTTGATCTTCTGAGCAGCCATGACTCCAGAAATGTCATTGGAGAAGTCCTCCCATTCAGGGTATTGGTTGCGGACGATACGCTCGACGAGATCAGCCAGGGTGGACTCGTTCTTGTCGTCCTTGACCATGCCGAGACGGGCCAAGGAGCTCAGCTTGAAACCGCGAGCCTGCTTGTTTGCGTCGTTCATGTAGTTTCCAATGTCCAGAATAAGACCGAGGACATTCATCAGGGATACAGAGTCTCTCAGAGACTCAGATACGCCCACAACGTGACGCATCTTATCGGTAATTTCGTCGAACTCTGGCTCGAAACTCCTAGTCAGGGACAGAGCACGCATTCTGGCCTTCCAGTAGTGGTGCAACTCGAAGGCAGTGTAAAGGAAAAGCTGGTCCTGTCTGGTGAGCTCCGCAGGGTCTTGTTCGCGGTCCGCCTTGTCCGGGTTGGCACCTGTCCAGTCTTTGCTGTAGGGAGCCAACTGCCTAGCCGTGTTGTCTGGAATGTTGCAAAGATCATCCTTGCCCAAGAAGTCCATGACCACGGGGTTATCCAAGATGTCCTTGTCGCAGTGGATGATCATTTGCACAATCTTATCAACAGAATATTGTGAAAACTTGGCGAACGCAATTTCTATTAATAGTTAGCATCGCGGACACATTCAAATACGCAAAATACATACCGTAGGCTTTGCGAAGATCACCATTGATGATCTGCTTCTTGTCGTCCTTCTTCCCACCACCACCAAGTCCTAACTTCTTGATCTCCTTGGCCATGAAGAGCTTTTCGACTTCGTCCAGGATACCCTTCTTGCTTAGTTCGATATACTTCTCTTCGCGCTCTTCAGCGGACGGTGCATGGGCAGCCCAATGAGTTGTCATAGGAGAATCGACCTTGTCCCAATGGAGAGCCTTCAGCTTCTTCTTCGGGCGAACTGCAGGCAGGCCGAGAGAGGGTGCAGAGGAAAAGTTGGGCGTAGCTTGTGACAAGAAGTGTCCAGAGATAGCTCCAGGCAGCGGAGGAGGTGGTGGAGGAGGCATTCCAGCGGCACCAGGCATTGGCGGAGGGGGCGGAGGAGGAGGGGGTCCGCCAGCAGCCCCGGGCATAGGCGGCGGCGGAGGAGGGGGCGGCGGAGCGGGGGCACCGGTCGGCGAAAGCATTCCAGGCATGGGCGGGGGAGGCGGTGGCGGCGGAGGCGCACCGGCTTGGCCAGGCATAGGAGGCGGGGGAGGTGGCGGAGGTGGCGCCCCAGCACCGGTGACCTGGATCTTGGGAGGCTCTCCTTCGGCGGGCGTGATGGGTGAGCCTGATTCGAGACTGGGGTGAGAGGGACCCGTAGTGGCACCCTCGCCCATCTCCGAGTCGCTATCGGCATCGTATCTCTTGACCTTGCCGGCCATCTCGCCGAAGAGGCCAGCCTTTTGGCTGGGGTCCATGACGGGGCGGCGGATCTCGACAACTCTGGGTCTCTCGTAGACAACGCCATCTTCATCTTCGTACTCCTCGGTCTCGAGCAGCTCACCCTCGACAAGCTCACGTCCCTGGACAGGCTTACGGGCAATCTTGGTGTTGCGGTTGACGCTGCCGAGCATGCTGTTGGTGAAGTCTCGAGGCGGCGTACCAGGTCCGGAACCAGCCATGGCGCTGTCGTCCATCTCCTCGCGGAGAGCACGAAGTCTGTCAGATGGTCCGACGGCCTCTCCCCATACTCTACCCTCCAACTTGAATTGTGTCTTCTGTCGCTCGATCTGCATCTGCAGACGCTCCATGAGACGATCACGGTCCAGGATTCCTTGCATTTTAGCCGGGTCTTCTTCTCCGAGCTTGCTGCCAGCACCCTTGATGGCAGTGGATGCGGCCACATCTTGCGCGTCGCGGAGCATCAGGTAGAGCTCTCTGGTTTCTAACTCATAACGCTGAGCCTCTTTCTGGCGCAACGTCTGGATGTTTTCCAGCTCAGCCTTTAGACCCTCGGCTTGGCGACGTTGAGCATCAATAAACCTTGCCTGCTCATCCAGTTGCTTCTGCAATTTCGCCACAAGTCCATCAGCTCCCAGCTCTATCCTCTCCTTCATCTCGTCTCTCTCAGCCATAGCAGCATCGGCAATTTGCCTTGCCTCTACGGCCTCGTCCAAGGCCTGGCGGGCTTCGGAGTCCGTGTGCAGCTTGTCCAATAGACTCTGAACGGTGAAGTTGAGACTCTGCTTCAGGTCCATGTTCGGCAAACGCCGATCCATGGCCACGTAACTGAGCATGGAGTCCACGAGCTGGAAGGTTCGCAGTCGTTCTTCGCCATCGTTATCACGAAGGAGCAACAAGTGCTGGAGTGCTGAGATGAAGTAGTCCTGGGTCTTGCTTCCTCGCAACCGTTGCTGAATAGCATCAACAATCTGCACAGGGTCGTTGAGGTCCTTAACTTCTCCTTCGACACTGTCCTTGATGCTGCTAGTTTCCTTCTCCAGCATGTCCTCGTAGTCGATAGCCTCATTAGACCGGAAATGCTCGATCTGCTTGTCAATGAGGTCGTATTGGAACGACTCCATCTTGGTGAGGATTCGCCTCATGCCGCATGCTGTGAACTGCGCGCGAATGTGCATCCGCAGCTGCAGATCCCTCTCAGGGGCGTCGACAATCATGTTGATGAGAATCAACGTTGCGACTGCATATTCCATCAACAAGTTCTCCATGCCAATACCACCACTCCGGACCTCGTCACTGGCTCCTACCAGACTGCCCATCTTTCCTCGTCCATCGACGGTGACCTCGACGAGTCGCATCCAGGCATCGAATCTGCCATTTTCTCCTTGCTGAGCCTTGACGGAGTCAAGGGCTTGAATAACCTTCAAGTGGCCTTCGCCTTCCCCCCAATGACACAGGAACGTGAGTACTTCGCTGACCAGCTTTCGTGTTGTCAAACGCGGAGAAATGAGCGAGGTGGCGAGTGCGATCATAACCTGCTGGTGTGCGAGGGCATCGTCGGCGCCGAACTTGTTGTTCATCAAGGCCTTGAGACACTTGATGATGTCGTATTCGCGGTCCAAATGCCTGTCAGCCTTCTGGTCTGGTGCCGGTCCGAGGGCGGTCTTGCGGTTGATCTTCATCAACACGTTTGTCAACGCGACCTGACCCTGGCACTCGATGAAGCGCTTGACCCATCCTATTTGTTGCGTTCTGAGGTTGACCTCCAGACTTCCCAAGCCCTTCGTGTCCAAGCTGTTATCCATCACACGTCGGACGTACCATTCTGGCGATCCTTCCTCGTCCGAGTTTACCAAAATTTCCGGAGTCGCGTATTGGTTCGGTTTTGCTGTCTGCCTCCTCTTTTGTTCTCCTTGCCACTCGGTCAACCGGTCCTGGTAAAGCAACGTCCATTTCTTGTCGGGCGGGTAAGCGACCATCTGGCGGCGAGCCTGTTCGGGTAGATTATGCCATCCTCTCTTCTGCATCAGAGCCAGAAACATCTGGTTGATGATATCGTCGTTGTCCGGTCGGGGGAAGTGGAAGCCATCGTGTCCAGTCGGAACCATGCCGGGAAATTTTGTCAGTCGGTGCGAAGATGGGTGTGACGAGTCCCTATAGGACGTGTGCGAGGAATAGGAACTCTGCGATGAAGCACTGGGTAGTGCTGGTCTTGATGAGCGATTTGCGGTCTTGTCTAAGGTGCCTCCATTACCTGATGAGAATATGCTGGCTTGGTCAGCGGAACTTCGACCCCCCGATGTCATGTACGAATCGTATCTGGGGTTGTGGGACCCATTGATTGTGCTCGCCATGCTAACGCGAGCCGGCCCTGGGCCCCACTGCTGGTATTGCGTCTGGCGACCAGTGCTCGCCATTGTGATGTTCGACTGCGGAGTCCGCGAACTATTCGATCCGCCCGCCATGCTGGATGGATCAAAGTTGGGATATTGGTGAAAGTCACCGCCTTTGTTGAGATGATGTGGCGAAGGGCCGCCGCGCAGCAGCGCGATTTGGTCGGGCTTGGGCAAGTATTCGACCGGTACTGGGGATCGAGAATCGGGTACGGCTTCGTAGGGGATACTGGTCATTGGCCCAGCCGACAGGCCGGAGTCGGGGAACTGGTCGATTGAGACGGAAGACGAGTCGCGATGGTGTCGAGAGGCACGGGAGTGTATGCTGGCGGTATCGAAGTTGTCTGCTCCTCCAGCCAAGTAGCGGCCTTCGTCGCTGGTGTTGCGTTTATCTTTCCTGTTCCGCGAGAAGAAAGATTTCCCTCCCGAGGACTGCCTCGACTTGTCTGTGGAAGACATGGTGGGCGAGGGTAGACTGGGAGGCAGGTGAAACACCTGGTCCTCTCACGTAAGGCTCGATCGGTGCGTAAGGGTACGGTATCTTCAGGTTCAAGACTGACGGGACTGGGTAGTTCGGGCGAGAATGGTGGCCAAGGCCGGTCGCATGATTGAAGCTCTACCCGTCAACGTGGAGCCCTCTGGTAGGTGTTGGGATGTGTCTCTGCAAATGTGGCGCGTTGGATCTCTGTTCGCATGAATCGGTTATGTTTTAGCATGTCTTCTGCCCAAGTTTGGATCGAAGCAGACAGAGGTTTGGGAGTCGGGGACGGGGATTGGCGGGGAGGGGAACCCCTGGAACACACAGCGAGCGTGGACGTGGACAATGGACGTACATTTCGTCGCCCTGGGAATGCGACAAGTTGCTACCGGGCGAACTGGCGAAAGAAAGAGACTGTCGAAGCGGTCGCTCAAGTCTTGCGCATTGTTTCGTCGGATGAGCGCCGAATTAGATGAGCGACCGACGTGGATGGGGCCGAGGGGTTGATTAGGAAATGGAAACGACCTTTGAAGATCGAGTCGCGAAAAAAAGAAGGTGGTGTGTCACAACGTGTGCGATTGAGGATTGCCGGGTATCCAAGGCCAGGTCAGGTTTGTCCGAAGGAGTGTAGCTGGGTCGCGAAGCAGAGCAGAGGCAACGCAGACACAGACTCGCAAAGCAAAGCTGGTGGCAGGCTGATGGCCTCCTGGTGCTAGTAGGTTGGCGATGAAAGGTAAGGTGGACGGCGGGCGGCGACGGGGATTGCCGTATGTGTTTTGGGCTGAGGTCAAGGTTTCCCACGTGAGGGTAGGGAAGGGGGAAACGGGCAGCTGGATCCTCGCGGGTTCGTTCCTTCAACACAGACACACCTTCCTTCCTGAATCCCTTAGCCGTCTCTATCTTCGCTGATGCTTGTTGAGCCTTAGGCGGGAAGAGGGCGTTCGCTGATGAACGGCAGTTGACTACCAGTTTTAGTGCCCAGCGGCGTTGATCAGGGAAATTCGACAAACATGGGGGGGAGGGGAAGGCGAAGGAGTGGACGTGTGTGCGCGCACGCTCTCTGCCTTTCTCCCTCTCTGGGTGGTATTTGCCCTCTGTTTCTCAGTGTATATCTCTCGTGTCTGCAGGGCAAGGCCGTGACAGTAAAGACTGGACAAGACCGAAGACGACGTTGCAAGTGCGGAGTCCCCTGATGAAACGGGGCTCGACAAGGGGCCGCGATTGACTTGACACTTCAGGGGCAGCAGATGTGCGAGTTCCTTTTGCGAAAACCGCCTGAGCGTTTTGGGGGGGAGGGGGACGTTCTAGGTACGTAGGGCGGCGGGAGGACGGGTACGTAAGGCGAGGTAAAGATACGGTGCCGACCGCGAAGTGCAGACGGGGAGTCCAGACTCGCTCTTTGTGTGTGTCGGGAGCAAGGCGTTGGTTGACTTGGCCACCGGCGACCCAAAGCGTTGCAGCAGTGACAGCTGGAATGGAGCAGAATGCGGAGGGACGAGCGAGGCAAAAGCAGAGTCAACCGAGAAAAAAAAAACACGAGATGGTGAAAGCAAGAAGACGCATGTGTCAAGTGTCAAAGTCAAGGCGAGGGTGAAAGCGAACGACACGGAATCGGCGCCACGGACTGTGGGCGATGAACGACGCCTCGACTCCCAAAAACGCACTTCGAATGCGCCGTAATACGGAAGCTTGAACAGATCCGGCGCCAACAGTGGAGATATTGTTGGCGCAGTCGTTGCAGTCGCTGCAAGTGCTTGACTTGTGGTCTGCGGGACGCTGGAGCACCGGAGCAATCGAGCGGGACTTTTCGATATTCGATATTGGATTCTCGTTGATGCGATACTACCCGGGGGCGTTAGTCAGCCTGCGTCAGCGCAAAACGCCCCCTACTCACGTAGGGGGGGAAAAAACCCCTTGCCACCGAAAAAACCCCTTGCCACCCAAAACACCAAAAGTGGTCAATTTAATGCCTCACCATCATAATCACCAACTTCATATATTAATTAACCACCTACAACTGCGTTATATAACAATAAAAGTATAATAGTTATAATCGTCTCAATACGTACAATCCAACGGTATATTCAAAATAACTATACAGCTATTCATAACTTCACAATTATTATATCTTTGCTTATAGGCTTATTTTGAGCATAATTATTCTAAGTTTGACTTTGAGGTGCTGCAGGCGTTATTTCTGCTTATAACTATGCCTCTTAAGCCCTCTAAGCATTAACCCTCTCTATAATAGTGTGATACTTTAACCTATGCCTTATTGCTAGCATAAGCATAGTTAGCACCAGCAGCAAAGGCAGGGCAGGCAGTTTAAGCTTATTAATAATGTTGTTGTTAATATTGTTGTTGATATTATTATTAATATTGAAGTTAATTGTTAATTCTAATGCTATATTGTTAACAGCATCTTTAATAAGATCGTCAGCTTTAATAAAGATATCTAAGTTAAGTGTGAGATTAGCAAATACTTCTGCTGCATTTAATAATAGTTAATTAATATCTAACTAACTTAGAGACCTTGCTGCATACTTTATGCAATTAAGTATATCCTTTAGCAGCAGCTTAAAGTTAAGGTTAATTATATTAACTGTAAATATAAACTGAGGTTTATTAAACTAATAAAGGTTTTTTATATTAAACATAATAAAGTTAATATCTCTTTTAGTATAGTAGAGCTACTGCTTAAATATTAACATCTTTACTCTGCTGTTAATAAACTGCTTTTTAGTCTTTAAGTATTCTGTATATACTTCTAAGTACTGCCTTTTAGCTTTTCTTTTTATATAGATATATTGATGTTTAATCTCTACTTATATAGCTTCAGCAAACTGCTTCTCTTGCTGTTTAATAATATTTAGGAAGGTTATGCTAGTGATAAATAAGTAGCTTAGCTTTACTGCCTGCCTTGCTTAAGTTTTCTTATATAGTGTTAAGAGGTATATATTCCTATTCTATATAAACTTCTTACTTTAGTTAACTATAACTTAGCCTTCTTTAAAATATTCAGTTATATAATAATATTGCTAGTAAGTTAGTAAATTAAAGAGTAGTATATACTTCTTAGCAATATAATCAGTTAGAAGGTTTGCTTTAGCAAAGCAGTCTATATATAGTAAAAAGGTGAAAAGGTATATTAGTATAGTAATATTAGCCTTTTGCATCTTTCTCGCAAAGTGTTTTAATATAACTTTAGGTTATATAGGCTAGGTATCTAACTTTTTAAAGCTTTTTATAATATTTACTGATGTAAATGCAGCATTTATTATGCTGCTGAGGGCTTTAATAAAGTTATTTCTTATAAATATAAAGGCATTTTTGTGAAGTTAATATTATATAGCCTCTTATTAATGCTTTTTAAATAGCTAGAAGACTTCTATATCTATTAGCTGCAGTAGATATATAATATAAGGTAGAAAAAAGCTGATAATAATGTTGTAGTCTTAATAGTATTTTATAAGAGGGATATTAATATAGCTAGAGAAGCTATTTAAAAGCAGTAATTAATATAGTTTCTCAGTAAAGGTATATTAAGCTGTTTCTATATGCTTAGCATAATGCTTCAGCTTTATACTAAAGATAAATAGGTTATTAGAATAGCAGCTATAATATAAAGGTATTTAGAGGCTATAGGCTACAGTTAGGTTAAACTGATAGGAGAAGCATCTAAAGGGTAGGTATAGTATTGCTGCGCTACTTTTGCTTGCTTCTTCTAAGATCTTCTTTTTCTAACTTTTAGTAAGTCCTCGCTAAGTTCTTACTGTAGAGAGTTCTATGCTTTAGGCTTATAGGCGTCTCTATACCTTCAGCTTTTATTAGCTAGGTTGTCCTCAGCATTGCTGCTCTATATGCTTAGTTCTTTATAATTATCCCCTTTTTAGTTATAATAGTTTTTATTATATAGTTAGCTTTTAGTTTAAAGTGGCTGTAGCAGTTCTCTTCTGTTATTTAGAGCAGCCTCTATTATCTTTTTCTATTATTTAGTACAGCAGATAGCTATTATATATTTAGCAAAAGCTTTATTATCTATTTAAGCTGTTATTATTATAGTTGTTATTAATTAAAGTCCTTTAGGCTATATATAGGTCTTTTTATTTTAAACCTTTTTATTAGTTATTTTTAAAGAAAGTGATATTTATTCTTTTTTTTAGTAAATATAGTTATTTAGATGTTTTGTTGCTTTTATTTTTTGTAAACTCACTCTTTATTCAGTAAGGTTTCCTAATATAATATCCTTATAGTGTTCTTTATAATAGCTTCATTTTTTATCCTATTATCCTCCTTCTAAATAAGTGTATTATAAGGCTATTAATTAAGTTAGATAGCAATTACTATTATTAATTCACTACACTTGCCTTCTTACTTTTAGTAGCGCCTGCTATAGTGAATAACTGTTGTTCACTTTATCTGATGTTATGCCTGCTTCTGCAACTATTTGATAAGGCTTTGCAATTATCTATAAAGTGACAGCTTTTCTCTACTTCAATTTAGTTCTTCTTTTCTTTATAATAATATATCTTTCTATATCTTTATATTATATAAGCTTCATTAAACCTCTATAAACCCTTTATAAACATTTTACTACTTTATAATACTTTTATAACTAATATTATAAGTGTAGAAAGCCTTATTACCTAAATCCTCACTAAGTACAGTCTTAATAATTTTAAGCTTAGTGATAGCATATATTAGTGCAATTAATTTAATAGCAGTAAGCTTTGCATTAGCTATATATTATAGCTTTATAAGAGCAGTAAAATTGTTTATATTTATACTTATAATAGAGATTATATATATAAGTTATATTAGTTGCATAGCATTAAATGCTGCAAAATAAGTTTAGTAATTATTTAGAGAAGATATAGGCTAACTGTTTTACTTTTAGATTTCTTTCTGCTTTATTCTAACTGTTTGCTACTATTAGAACTAGGTTAAGCGTTATATCTATCAGATTGAAGCTAGTTATTACTATTAGCATGAAATTTATTATATCTTCACTATAATTAAAAAAGGTTAAACACTTCTCTAAAGTCTCTATAAGTAGTTAGTAAACCTTATTAGCTTTCAGTAGAATACTAAAAATTATAATAACTAATTAGTAGCTATAAATATTAAAGAGAGTGCTGCTGCTTATATATAGATATAACTCTAAATATCTTTAAATATAAGTTTTATTTTATAGTTTGCTTTATTTTTACTTTTATATTAACAGATATTTATAGCTAGCTTATTAAGCTAAAGACTAAGATAAGATAGATAAGATTATAAGGCAGATTAAAGGTATTCTTCTTTTCTATTTGCATAATAAAATCTATATCTTTAAATAGGCTAACTTTCTTAATAGGCTTGCTGACATCTTAGCAATATATCTCTTAAAGAGCAATCTTCATATAGCTATACTTCTTTTATAAGATTCTTTAAAGATTTAAAATGCCTATATATTTTGTGACGCTTATTGCTATATCTTAATTGCAATCTTTAAGACTATCAGTAGTAGTTTTACGCCCTATCTTAATTCTTATAAAGATGTTAGTAAGCATTTAGCAGCAGTTTGCTAGAACTTAGTTAATACTAATAATAAAGATGATTCTTTTAGTAAGAGGGATAGCAATAATAATAACTTTAATAAGCTTAATAATAATCTGCAGAATAGGAATAGCAGTATAACTAGCAATAGCAATAATAGCAAAAATAAAAATAATAAGAATAAGGCTGAAGATAAAGAAGAAGAAGAAGAAGAAGATGAAAATAAAGATAATAATAATAAAGATAGTAAAGAAGATAAAAAGTAATATTATCAGTAAAACTTCAGCAGAAGTATAATAGATTTCTATAAGATATTTTTAGTTAAATATCTATAATTTCATATTGCTTTTGCAGAAGGTTTAAAAAGTCTTTACTAGCATTTTAACTATCTTATAGTTAATTAACTTTTCTTATTTTCTTTATACTACTTATTATCTTACTTGCAATATAACTTATGCTGCTGCTTCTTAAATTCTATAAGAATTTATAGAGCATTCACTAAGTGTTCTTTAAGCTTCTAAGTGTTATATTCTACTAGCTAGCCTTTCTATTTAACTAGATATAAAAGGCCTTTTAGCGCTTCCCTTTGCAATATAATATCTTTAACCTCTTATTCTTTAAGGTTTTCTTCTAAGTCTAAAAGCAGTCTTTTAGCAAACTTTCAGCTATACTACAGCTTTAGTAGTATAACAGAGAAGATATTATATACCTAATTATACTTCTCTAAAAGCTATACTTTATAAGCATTAAAGCTTATAACTTCTATAACTAATATAGAAATAAATTGCAAAGTAAGCTTTTGCTAACTTTTTGCAAAATAAAAGTTCTTAATTAAAAGTCTTATAATATCTCTAATATTATATAATTATACTTTTCTTTTAGTATTTACATTTTTAACTTATACTTTAATTATATGCTGCTAATTTTTAGCTATCTTTCAGTAAACCTCTATTAGCTTTTTAAGTTTTTCTTTAACCTCTTAGATCTTAAGGTTGATATATAGTAAGCAGTAGTTAATTATTCTTAAGTAATATCTTATAAAGGCTTTAAATAGCAATATACTAATAATAGCATATTTGCTATTATTATATAAAAACTTAACTTCAACTAGCTGCATTACTTATTAGTTGCACAGACCTTTGCTAAACTTTAAGAGATATATAATTAAAGTCTAATGCATTCTTTCTATCTAACTATCTATTTATAGATGCTATACTATAGAGACACACCTTTCTATATCTTAAGCCTTAGTTTAGTTTCACTAGAACTAACTAGTGATCAGTTTATCTCTATTGCTAATAATAGCTTTAGATATATTATACTAACACTTAATCTCTTAGTATAAAATCCTTGCTAAGCCTGCAGCATTTAGTTGCTTAGTTGTCGCTAAGAATTAGACTACCTTAGTCATTCTATATATAACCACTAGGATTATATTATAAATAATCCTATTATTCTAGCAACTTTCTAATAAGTTAGTTAAAAAGTCTAAAGAAATCTATTAGAATAAATATACTAGCAGTTCTAATATTTACAGCAGTCTATATAGTTTATGCTGTAGTATGCATACCTTCTAGTAGTATAAACACTTAGCAATATATCGCTATATATCCTCTATTAGATATAGCTAATAAAACTTTTATAAGATTAGTTCAGCTATCTTATTCATCTCTATATACTTTAATCTAAATGCATTATAGTGGTTTCTTAAGATTTCATAGCAAAAAGATCTTTCTTCTAAAATAATAAATCTTCTTCTAAACTAAAAGACATTATTCTTATTAAGTTAGTACTTTTAGTGTTCTCTAGCATTTCAGCAAACCTTAGCTGTAAGATCTCTATAAAAGTGGTTTTTAGCCTATAGTCTTCTAACTATCTGTTTAAGATCTATATCTAGTTGCAATATATAAGCTGTTTTATCTTAAATAAGCTTTCTTATTACAGCATATAAGATATACTATTTCAGCATAATAACTCTAGCTTTCTTTAAGTCTTCTAGCATATTGCTAATCTCCTATAGAGCAGTTAGTATAGCATCTATATATAATTTTAAGTAGGTAATAGCATTAATATATATATTTTAATATAATAGATTATTAGTTCTCTCTATAAGGTAGTGTTAACTTAAGAGTAAAGATCTTTTAACTTTAAAGCTAGCCTTTTAGTAAGGTTTTTATATGCTTTGCTGGACAGCTTAAATATAAGTTTTCACAGTAGCTATAGTCTTTTTAAGCTTAGCAATATATTAGCAATTTATTGCTAAAAGCTAGCTAATAAGCCTAAGCTTTTTTCTAAGAGTAGGAAGCATATTATCTACTTTTATATCTTCTACTATATAATTAGAGCATTATAACAGTCTATTTGCTAGATTTATAACCTCTAACCTATATTAAATTTTAAAATTAAATGCAGACAGGCAATAAACCTATCAGACAAACCTTCTGTAAATATCTTATGCAGGTGCAGTAAGCACTCCTTTTAGTACTATATAGTTTATAAAGACTAAAAACTTCTTAAGAAGTCTTTATAGATATTAAGCCTAATAATTTAGACTTTCTATAATTGCTAGAAGCTTTTATTACTTTATAGCTTAGCATTTCTCTATATCTGAAAGCTTTTTTTAATTAGAAGGCTATTAAGTGCTAAACTATGCTATACTTCTGCAAAAGTATACTAGATGCTGCTTAAGTAGATATATCAGTCTTAACTCTTATTTCTAGCATTAGGTTATAATATCTTAGTATTAAAGCTTCAGTAAATGCTTTCTAAAGCATCTTAAATGCAGTCTATATTTCCTCTATCTAGATGAAGGCTTCTAACTTTATGCTATTTTAGCTTCCTTTAAGCATACTATTTATAAGAGCAGCAATATAGGAATATCTTATAATAAATTTATAATAAAAGTTATAAAATCTTAAGAATATTTATATATCTCTAAAAGACTTTAATATTAGCTATTTAGTAACTACTTAGACTTACTTTAAGTTTATCTCTATATTATCTTAGGTAATATAAAACCTTAAGAAGTCTATTTTTATCTAATAAAAGTTATACTTTTTTAGTTTTATAAATAACTTAGCAGCTTTTAAGCAGCATAAGATAATATAGAGGTCTTTAATATACTGCTCTCTTATATCTAAATAGATAAGAATATTATTTAAATATATAATATAGCAAATATCTAAGAGGTTAGCAAGCACTTAATAGATATATATCTGAAAAGTTATAGAAGTATTAGTAAGCCTAAATAGTATTACTATATATTTAAAATGCTTATATCTTATTCTAAATACAGTTTTTTACCTATTTGCTTTATTAATTATAATGTAGTAGTATGCTTCGCTCAAATTAATCTTTAAAATAAACTTTATGCTAGTAAGCCTGTCTAGAAGCTTATTAATCAGTAGCAGAAGATAACAGTTTTTCACTATAATTTTATTTAGTCCTCTATAGTCTATATATAATTATAAACTTCTATTCTTCTTAGGTATAAATAGTATAAATGCTCTTATAAAGCTGATTAAACAGCATATACAGCCTGCTGCCTCTATTTTTCAAATATATTCAGTAAGCATTTAAAGTTATTCTACTAATATAGAGTATATAGGCTTATGCAGAAGTTCCTTGCTAGGTTTCAGTTTAATATAATATACTACTCTTTTCAGCTTAGGAACTTTTTTTGCATTTTTTTTATTGAAAATATCAGCAAAGTTTTAAAGTTTTTTAAAAACTTCTTTTTTTTAGCCTTCACCTAGCAAGCATTCACCTAAGGTTTTAATATTCTTCTTATCAAAAGCTAAAGCACTTATTAGGTATATAATATAAGCCTATTAGCTATTCTCTATAATTTCTTAAATAATTACTTCTAGTTTAATAAGTAAAAAGCATTTATATAACTAGATATATATATAAGTATTAATATAAATATCTTCCTATCTTATTAAATTATTAGATAAAAAAATATCTTCTGCTCCTTTAAAGTGGAAGTTTATAATAAAGGCTTAGTAAATCTTTTGTAGATATCTTTAACTATCTATAAGGAAGAATATAAGCTAATAAATCTTTCTAATAGGTATAAGCTTTTTTTAGAAATCTACTAATTTAGAAGCTGCAATGCTTATAGCCTTTTTTAATTAAAGTTTCTTAATAAGGTTTTCTTATATAATATCTACTGCTGTGTAGATATCTATATTAACTTCTAGTTTAACTTCACTAGCTACTTAAAATGCTAGCACTTATCTTTTAATAGTTTATTTTATTAGAACTAAAGTGATTTCTAGTGTAATGCTCCTTAAGGTTGCTTTTATACCTACTTATTTCCTAAATCTTCAGCATTAGTTATATAAAATACTGAAATTATATTAATTCTACTCTATTTTAAGTTAAGGTTTTAATTGCTGCCTACTAGCTGCACTTAGTTTTTAGTGCAGTTAGGGGAAATATACTTATACTTTTTATAGTTATAATATTAAGGTCTCTAAAAATCAAAAGGTTTACTACTAGAGCTAAGTGTTGCATAAATATTTACTAAGTAGTTATTCTAAAATAAAGTCTCTAAACAGCAATCCTTTTAGTCTGATAACCTAAAAGGCTACAAACTGCTCTTATAAAGGTGGTTTAAAAAGCTTAAGTGCAGTTATTTATATAACTTAGAACGTCTAATAGTTCTTCTTATATACCTCCCTTCTATAATCTCTTATAACCTCTAAATATATAAAGCAATAATATATATATTAATATAGTTAATATCTTACTTAAACAGTTTGTTCTTTAAAGTCCTTATAAAGCCTTAAAAAAAGATATATATCTTTATATTACCTATATTCAGCTTGCTGAAAGCTTAGTTAATAGACTTCTATTAAGCTTAATATATAATTAGCTTCTTATTATCTTTTTAACAGCACTACTTTAAAGCATTATAATAGTTTTATTCTTAGAGTTTAAGTATAATATACTGCCTTCTTATAAAAATTCTAAAGTCTTTTTATCTTAAGTTAACCTTTCTCTCTAAAATATCTATAAGTATTTGCTGATATATTTACTATTCTATTTATAAAATATACTTTATTATATTTACAGCTTACTAAATATACTAGCTATTAGAGCAGCTAGAATAATATTTATAAGCTTCTTTTACTGCAATAAGCTAATCTTCCCTTATCACACTTATAAACTTACTAATAAAATAAGCTATATTATAATTTAAAGGTTTCTCAAAAACCTTAAGCAATTATTCAGCAAGCGCTTAGTTACTCAGCATAGCAGCAATTAGCTCTTGCTAGCTAGCTATTATAGCAATTATCTGCTGTATTAGCATTTAGCTGATTGCTTTTTCTAGCCCTCTAGCTTAAGCTAACCTATTAGCTGCAGCTGTAGACATCTAGCCCTATAGCTTGTCCAGTCTATAAGGGGGGGTCTTATAGTCTCTATTTTCTTATATACGCTTATCACCTAAGTAGTAAGTATTTAGTATAAATAGTTTATCCTCTTTAAAGCCTCTAGCCTCACTTAAAATATAATTTCTTGCTTCTCTTTATTAATTTATATTATCTTCTAATTGTTTGCTAAAGTTATTTTCCCTATATAGGTTTATATAAGCTGTTTTGCTCTATGCTTAGCAAACACTAAGCATAAGTTTTTCAGCCTAATTAATAAGTATTGCTTAAATATATAATGCTATTATTATTACTAACTTTTTTAAATTAAAGTAGAAGCAAAAGAATTATAAAGATATTTAGAAGCTATAAGCTATAGTTAGATTAAACTGATAGGAGAAACACCTAAAGAGTAGGTATAATATTGCTGTGCTATTTTTGCTTACTTCTTCTAAGATCTTCTTTTTCTAACCTTCAGCAAGTCTTTGCTGAGTTCTCGCTATAGAGGGTTCTATGCCTTAGGCCTACAGGCGTCTCCATACCTTCAGCCTTTATTAGCTAGGTCGTCCCCAGCATTGCTGCTCTATATGCCTAGTCCCTTATATATAAGCATTAACTCTAAAGTACTCTTCTATAATAAAACCTATTTATTAGTATCTAGCTAAGCTTTTATATAACTAGTTATTAAAGTGCTTAATAAAATCTAGTATAATCTTTTAGTTAGAAAAAGCAGTAGGCAACTGAGCGAAACATACCTCTTTCTAAATATTATAGTCAGCTTAAGCTATAATCAGCTAAGTTTTAAATATAATATAGGCTAGTATAGTGCTACTGATAGTGTTATTACACCTTATAAAAGTATATAACTTATGATTTGCTAGATTAATAACCTCTAAAGCTATATTTTGCTTCTATTTGCTCTATAGTATAATAATATATCTTCAGCTAGCAAGGCAGCTAATATAGCAGCTAGATTTATTAGCATTTTAAATCTCTAAAAGCTTAAGTTTATACTAGCTGAGAGTGAACTTATAGTAGTTAAACTAAGCCTTAATTAGTGCTAAGTTATATTTAGCACCTTTCTAATAGAGCTCTACTAGCTTAATCAACCTAAAGACTTAAAGCTTAAAGTAGTTAGCCTTCTAGCTAGCAAACTACTGCTTAAATACTAGAAGCTAGCCTCTATTAGCTTAAAAGGCATTTACTATTTCTTAGATTATAGCTAGAGAGGCTGGAAACCCTGCCTTATATAGCTATATAGCAAAGGCAGCAAGGGCAGCATCCTCGCCTAGGGTGACAGCTCTCAGCTAGCCCTCCAGCCTGAGGAAGGTCCTAAAGCTCTTAAGATGCTTCAGAGTGTTACTAATAGCAGTATGGCTGACTTTATAGGCCTTAGCTACCTTCTGAATAGAGAGAGGGGGTGAGGCAGGCTGACAGTTGCGTTAGAGGCTTTAGTCGGCGCGTATGCAGTGTGCGTAGACGACTTAGGCTGCTTTTTGAGCAGGGCTAAGGCTGAGTTTATGCTAGCAAGGCATCCTGGTCACTTATATGAAAGTATGGGGTGAAAAAAGCAGTATAATTAGTCTGTATCTAGTTGAAAAAATAGGTAATTTTGGTGAGAAAATAGTGTTTTTGGTGACAGGAGGTCGACTTGGGTGGCAAGGGGTTTTTTCAGTGGCAAGGGGTTTTTTCCCCCCCTACGTGAGTAGGGGTCTTTAACGTTAGCCTGTGCCGCTAGGACCCCCAGGTACCTCTTTCGTACCTGCCTACCTTACGCAGGGGAGGGAAGGGAGGCCGCTGCTGGGACTAATGCTGGGCTTGCTGTACCTCTCAGGGGTTGGGTGAATTGAGCGACCAGAGACCGGCGCCAACACTGGCAGAGATCAGAGTCCGGACAGCCAGAACAGACCAAGGACGGACCAGATAAATCCAAGTCCGTGGGCGAGCCAAACCGCGTACGCCAAAGATCGCCATCGGCATCTGCAAGCCTGGAAGCTAGGTCACCCGCCGCACGTCAAGCTGGATCTTGAGTCCTTGACGTTCTTTTTGTCTCGGTCAAATCAGATCGAATGTTCGTCGGCTCAGTCCGTCAGCTGCTGCTCTTAAGAAGTTCACGCGCACCGAATCCCGTTTCCCTTCTTCACATTCGTCAGTCGTGGATGCGCCGGTTCCTTGCGGGTTCGGTATCCGCCTGCGTAAACCCGGTTTGATTGGGTGAGGTGCTGCAGTGTGGGAGGGCCATCTGGTGGACGGTTCAGCAAAGGGCCCCCGAGCGCCGTCCACCCTTCGCTGTGGTGCTGAGGCTAAAAAAGACCCCTGAGCCCCAATAACAATGCCTGTTGGCAGCCTTCCATTTCGAGCAGCACTGAAGGGGTCTCGAACCATGTACCTCCACATGCAAAGCTGGCGGCGGGGATACCTGTCTATGTTTGGCATCAATGTTCTCCGGGGTTTCCACCATTACGGCCCAGGCATTTTAAGCGATATTGATGGAAATTTTGGAAGAATTCGACCTCGACCATGACGACGACGACAACGAACGACTGCCTGTCTTTGCCCGTATTTTCTTCAGTTTATTGTTGGTCCCTGCGTCCTTCCAGATCGTTCTGCGGCCGTGGTCGTATGAGTCCGGATTCTCACCAAGCGTTGCTTTGCCGCTGCAGGAACAGAAACAGAGAAAAGGAACGAATCCTACGCCGTCAAACATCAGCACGGAGGCACGAGTTCAGGACACACCATGAGATGGCGATCCCCAGACGCACGTGTCTTATCTTCGGGCTTCGCTTGTGAGCTTAGATAAGAGATCTTGGGTTCCCGGGCGAAGAGTACTGCGTATGGGAGTGCTCTCAGGTATTCACTTAAGCCTCCACTGTTTATGAGGGCGCTGTTCCACAGCCAACCAACCGCTCAAATGCAAGATCTCATTAGATATCCTGCTGGCGCACCTTCGAATGCTCGGTCGAGCTTATGTAAATAGTGTCAATAGGCATGGACCTCGATATCTTTCAGAATGAATTAGATTTCGAAGCGTTGCTGGGCACTCCAATGACACGTTGGCACTTACAGGTACCGAAGACAGCTCACGTTGCTTACCTGACCTGAGCTTGCTGAGGTAGCCCGCCTTGCCTGCCCCTGCCAGACACTGGACTGAGTCTAGCCCGGCGCCGGCCGCAACCAAGTGCTTGCTGCTTGCGTGTCGCTACGTGCCTCGCTCCACGTCACGTCAGTCGCCTACCTTATCCGCACACGCTCACATTCGCGCCCGCGCCCAGCATCTTGGCGAGGCTACCTCAGCAATTGGCCCTGCCTCAGCCGTCCAGCTCTGGCTCAGGCTTCTTGCTAGCCTTCGTCCGCGCGTTGGCGAATTTCTTCCGCCACGGCTTGCGACAACCACAATCTGGATATCAAATAAAGGATCAGGGTTGGTTTTCACGGCCACCCTTCCTCATCTCGCAGCTAGCCCGTCATGGGCGCCACTGTGTCTGTGATCAAGGTGCGCTACCTCCAACCCACGACCTCAACCTCCCCCCGCGCAATCCCTTCGTTCCTTCAGCTGACTGAGTTTCGTTGTGATTGCAGACCCTAATCGTTCCCGCCGTCATCTCGTTAATTCTGTTCCTTGTTTCGACATATGTGATTTTGCCGCTATGGCGCAAATGGCGGAGTCGCTACAGCCAGTACCTGCCCATCGACACGATATCGACGTCGACCGTTTCGTTACGCCACCGGATACAGAATAGGATTGCAAGAATGCTGGTGCCTTCTACGTGGAGCCGGAACGCTCACGAGCGTCTTGTCGTTGCGACCGACGCTTCCGATGACGAAGATGGTGAAGAGCTGGGGGAGGTTGGAGAGGAGACGCGGAGGGCAATGTCAGACGATACTCGGCGGAGCAGGCACGACAGCACGCGGAGATTAAGCAGAGAGTGAGTTGAGCACGCTTCGCTCCCAGCATCCTCATGGCATGCTAACATACGTCACCGTCAGCCTGGAAGAAGGTTTCAGAGACGACAGCGATGACAGTGACGACGATAATAATGAACGTAATGGGGCTGGATCTTGGCGGTAGTCATCAGTCTTAATACGCACATCAGCCTTGCTAAACCATTTACTCACAGCCTGATTGACCACGAGACACAACTGAATATTCAGCTGAAAACCATGAGGCAGAGACAGTCGGCTGCCGCACTGGACACTTTCTTCCGCCTTGCATGGCATGCGACATTGGACTGAGTGAACAGGTTGGAACTCTCGGCTCAGTTGGCCGATCTAAGTCAGACTGTCATCGTCCATCCACACTCCGGACTGACCACCTACACACTCGTCGTTCGGATCCCGGAGCCGATGCACTATCGGTTTCTGCCATGATGGTGTTCTTTCTGCATGTTTCTGGTTGCTGCTGTCCTTGCGGAAGCTCGCGGGAGAAGGTGGCGACAGTGGTGGCCAAGATGCGCATACATTTCAATGCTTCGAGTTGGACATCAGCTGAACTCTAACCGCTGCCTCACTTTTCGGCCTGTCTCGTTCAATCTCGTCTGTGTATGGCTCAGATGGGACTCGTGGGAGTCAGGCGCAATCACCCCTCCGAAACAAGCACCGCTCAGGCGCCCGTGTTTCCGTCCTGCATGTCTCTCCCGCCTTGCCCAGCCTAGCCGTTCGTATGTCTTTCTTCGCTATCTGAACGGCCTTGCCGCTTGGCTCACTCACCACACGCATCACACCTTACCTCACCTCACCTACACCAGCCTCTTCTGTTTCTCCCCCCCGCCGCGTCTCACTTCCCACCAGAACGCATGCGCTGCTCGAAAGTGAGGTGCGCATCGAATTTGTAGAGGAGGTCAGCAGGAAACCGAAACGGTCCCTACCCAGATAGAGGGGCATGCACTCCTTCTGACAAGCGTCACACGACTACAGCCAATGCTTGATGTTCCCTTAAGGTCGGACTAAATGCTGCCAGCGCACATGTCAAGCATAGCCTAGCAAGCCGCCGGCACACCTTTCACCTAAGGTAGCGCTCCGTGCACCTTGCTTTTAAACAAAACATGGCCTACCTGGTCGAGGAATCCGGAACGGTCTAACGGCGAGGTCAATGTCGTGCCATCTGTAAGGCACGATTAGCTTTGCTAAAGTCAGTGTCTTCCTATACTGGCAGTCTCTCTCTGTCATGGTCTACGTCCTCTTTGTTGTACATTACCTCTCACTGTCCGCCGTCTCGCTAGTGACAAAGGACGCGGTTGGTCCGGGATACTCGAACGCCACCTTGGCTAATTTGCTTGCTTTCCAATTTCGAATTCGACTGCTTCTTATACGCGGTTTTGTGCACCGCCGTCCCTTCGCCGGCGACGATGAACATTTTCAAGTCTGTCATGCGTAAGCAGGAAATGGCATCTAATCCTGCCGCCGACGAAACCTGCTGCGCAATATGCTACGAAAAAGTCGGCGAGGCCAAGGAGGAGGGCGACCGCGAGATATGGCGATATCTGCCCTGCGGCCACCGTTTCGGAGGTGACTGCATACAACACTGGCTGGGCGTCGCGAGCGTCGATGAGCCTCACTGCCCGTGGTGCCGGGTCAGCATGCGATGCGACTGCGGACATCCCGTGGTGCCTACGATGAAGCCGGTGCGCAACTACATGTACTGGGGCTGGATGCCGTGCGAGATTTGCCATACGCAACTACAACGATCGCGTAAGACCTCGAAATATCTGAGAGGGCAGCTGTTACCGCGCCTCAACTCACTCATCCACTCCCTCGACCACAACATGGCGTCTATCCCGCAGGAGGTGCCCAAAGAGCAGGAAGAAACACCCACGAAAGAGCCTTGGGAGGACCGCGAGGTATGGAAGAAGAAATGGACGGAACACTTCTTGGCGGAGGAACGGAAGGCATCTGCGTCTAAATCAACAAAGAAATGAGAACGGCGGACCTGCCCCGGCGAATGAGTAAACGACGACGCGAGCTGCGGAACGGATTTTGTCAATGATTCTCCAGTGTTGATTTAGGAGAGACGACGGCATTTTCAGCGGATGACTATGGTTGAGCATCATGTCGGTGGCCTCGATGTTTGGTTATTGGCCACGCTTCAATTACACGGGCAAGGAGACATTTTGTTTAGGAGCATGACGAATGGGAAAGCCTAAGAGGCTATACGGAACAGCAGACGGTACAGGAGCCGGGTTTCATTTGTCCATACCTTATCAATCAGCAGAGAAAATTTAAAGGCTTATATTTTTTGATGTTTAAATCCGTTCATTGGCCATGGTTTCCGAGTGAGCTTTCAGTAGACTCTTGATATTGATCAACCTTTTGTGCTCTGTCTATCAACTTCACAGCCGACGAGTAGTTCCCGACTTTCATCTATCATCCCTCGTTCTTCTCGACGTCGCCTCCAGTATCCTGTTTCTGTCGTGGCCTTCAGCTCATTCTCCCAAGTATTCGGACTGACATACTAATACACCCCGAGCCCAGCAAGACTCCCCGAGAAAAAGGGCTACACTTGCCTCTTCTTTTCCCATCTTCCCTGTCCCCCCATCACACCGCATGCACACCAAGCAACGTCACTGACATCCGATTTTCCGGCATCCCTCCTCGAGTCGAGCAAAAAGCTATGAAGGCGCTCGGTGTTGTCCAAGTGGCCGACTCGGAAAACCAGCTACATCGCTCGCTCAACCTGCGGACCTCAGGTGATGGCGGGGTAGGCGCGAACTGTGAATGGGGTGAGATTTCCCAATCTGGCCCCGCTAACCGGGGCCTACCCCGCGCTAGAGAGTTCCGTGCTGCAGTGACTGGCATGGCCTGCAGGCATCCGCTATCCTCACCATGGGGGCCCCTAGCGCCGTCACCCGCGCTGGCACGCAGTAGCATCCTGGATGCAATGGCTCGCCAGCTGTGCTGTGGCCCAGCACTATCCGCACAGTACTAGGAAGGGGCGCGGATCGCGTCTTTTCTCACCACTTTACGCGTTCCCCCAACCCTCACCCCAAAGCGGCAACTAGCTAGCTTCCTGCGACCAACATACCTCGCCTGCGACCCTGCCTTGCCATTCACCACAGGCCTTGTTTTTTTTTATTCTGTAACGCCCTTGCCATTGCATTAATCGATCGGCCTGGGCCTATCGCCGGCCTTCTCCAACATGCGGTTCAAGACGGAGTTGAAAAATATCCGTACCTTCTCCAGTACATTCACTCGCCCATTCGCGTTACGGAAACCACCGCTGACATCATTCCATCTAGAGTTTACCGCTGCTCTCAGCTCACTGGAGAAAATCGCCTGGGTGCGACTAGACGATGACACGGCACGCTTCACCGTTATTCCCGACACCGGGTCCCAAGTCTGGTCGTAAGCTTAATGCTCGCTTTCGTTTACAGTATTGACGGTGTCTGATCTTGACTGACTAACCGACCCTGGTGTTGCCCCCCAGAACCCTGCCCATGGACTTCATCTTTGATAGCTACCACATCCAGTCTGCGGAAGAGCACAACACCATCAACCTAGAGCTGCCACTGGCACTGCTCCAGCGCGCGCTGAGGTCCGCTCTTAACAGCACGTCGGCCTCGCTGCGCTTAACTAAGAAGGATGGCGTTCCCGTGCTGTCGATGACCATCACCACAACCACAAGCACTTCCGGGGCAGGCCGCAATGCAGCTTACGCGGGACTCGAGAATGACCCCTTTGACGACGACGAGGGCTTCATGCCGGAGCACCTGACGTCTCTGCGCCATGAGAGAGAGAAGATCATCACCCAGGACATCCCCGTGCGCGTCCTGCACCCGGAGACGGTCGAGACCATCATGCAGCCCACGGTGCGCGAGACGGATGTCCACATCACGATGCCGCCTCTGCTCCAGCTCAAGGCCATCTCTGACAGGTTCACAAAGCTGGCCATGGCGTCAGGCACCTCCCGCGCGGGACCTAAGCTCGAGCTGAGCGCCAACATGTTTGGGAGCCTAAGGCTGCGGATCGTCACTGAGAGTGTGAACGTGTCTACGACGTGGAGCGGTCTGGTGAATCCGGAGCTAGACGCTGCGCAGATCGACATGCCCCTAGAGGAGCACCCTAGTGTCAAGTTCAAGGAGGCCGGGCCGGATAAATGGGCGACTGTGAGAGTAGACGGCAAGGATTGGAGCAGAGTGTTGAGCGTGGGTAGACTTGAAGGGAGAGTTGTTGCTGCTTTTGCGGATGAGCATGCTCTCATTCTGTACGTCTATGTACCGCAGTATGACGATGCGGGCGCGGATGAGGCAGTACTCACGGTAAGATTGTGAATCAAGTTCTGCTGGTGACTTTACTAATATTAGACAGTACTATGTCGGATCGTTCAGCTTGTAAAACGCGGTGCTGTTGGAGTTTGGCGTTGATATAGTAATATGAAAGATACCAGCTCTGTTTTGGGGGTATAGTGCCCAAATATTTGCATTCCCGGATAGTAGACATGGCATAGAGCATTGTGAGATCTTCAAAATGATATTCTTGCGATCTAAGTCGTGCGTGCGTTCTTTGCTGTCGTGCACTCGCTATAAGACGTTATTGGGGTATCATGCAGGATTCTTAGTGAACAAAATCTTAACGGCGTTCGTCGGGGCTGCGCCTTCGATCCCTGTGCCGATGTTCTCTGCTTCTGCTCCTCCGTCGGTGCTCCTTCCGCTCGCCGTCCTGGCTCCGACTTCTCCTACGGCGTCGCCTCTCCCGATCATCATCACGATCCCTAGGTCGCTCACCGTCCCTGTCCCTGTCGCCGTCCCGCTCTCTCCTCCGTCGCTCGTCTCCGCCCCTCTCGCGGCTCCGCCTCCTCTCGTCATCTCTCCTTCTCTCCCGTCTCGGACTGCGGCTCCGGTGTCGTCGTCTCCGCTCCCGGTCACCGCCTCTGTCCCTGTCGCCTCGCTCTCCTCGGTCCCTTCGCTCCCTCTTCTCCTTGACCACAAGCCCGCCCTTCTGCTCCTGCTGCGGCTCTGGTGCTGGTGCAGCGCCGATACCTCTCGACCCGCTGACCTCCACCGCATTCGCGCCCGATGTGTCACGCTGCGGGACGGGCAGGCCCAGCGCGCGTGCAAGCGCGTCCTCCTCGGCCTCCTTGATCTTGCGCAGCTCCTCGCGGCGCTCGCGCTCCTGTCGCTCCTCGGGGGTCTCGTTGCTGTCGCCGGCGTTGGCGTCGTCGGCTTTCGCGTACCAATTGAGGTCACGGCCCTTCTGCCAGCGGCCGACGGGGGCCTTTAGGCTGTGGCCGAGGTAGTTTTCGCGGTGGTTGGAGTTGGCGACCTCGTCCCAGGAGAAGTTGACGCCGCCGCGGGAGCCGGATTTGCGGACACTCGAGAGGAGGTCCATTTTGAGATTCGTATTGTCGACAGTCGGGTCGTAGTATGTGTATTTCGAGGGTAGATTGGGATAGTTGTATGTCTAGCCGTTGTTTGTCGATGATTTAGTCTCTGATCCGGGAGGTTGGACCGAAAGGCATGTGTCTCACGTGATGGCGCCGTTCCGCCCCGCAAAACAGCCCCTGTAAGGTGCCTGCCGCTTTCCCTGCAGGTCCAATTCCAACAAGCTCCGGCCCCACGATACAAAAGAGCTCCCATCTTCCGTGCACACTGCGGCTCTGCCAGCTCCGCGGACCTCACCACTACCTCTTGTCCCCACGCCGCAGCATCTCAGAACCGTCTCGCACAACGAAAGCCACACCAATTCGAAAATGGCGAACCCGGCCGGTCCTCCCCTGGACGAGATCCAATGGAGCTCCCCCTTCATCGCGGCCGGCATGCAGGGCATACACTCCAACAGCGTCCTCTTCTACTTCGCCGAGTCGCCCTTCTTCGACCGCCAGTCCAACAATGCCGTGATTACGAACCAGGCCATGTTCAACCCGGCCCTTCTCAGGAACCTGTCCACACGCGAGGCCTTCGAGGGCGAGCTCGACAAGATGACGGGGCTGGAGTTCCGCGTCCTCCACGCGCCTGCCGACATGGTCACGGGCACGGGCGTGTGGGTGATTGTGAAGCAGATGCGGCAGAAGAACCCGGAGAGGAACAGGATAGAGACGAAGCCGTTGGCGTACTACTTTGTCTGCAACGAGAACATCTACCAGGCGCCCACCTTGGGTGATATCCTGAGCTCCAAAATCGTAGGTCGCAGAGAGCTCCCACCGCGCCAAGGAGCAAACGTTGACTGGAGGACAGGAAACGATAGCAGACTCGATGCGGAAAGTCTTGCCCGCCGCCGACAGCGTGCGAAAGTGGACGCCCTCCCTGGGCCACGTCTACACCCAACCCACGACCAACCTCTCCAAAAACAAGGAAGACGCAGCAGCAGCCAGCACGCCGATGCCCGACGGCGGCAGCGCCTCCAATGGCGCCTCCGCAAAGTCCACGAGCAATAAGAAGGAAACCGAGGCCGCCGCGCTAGATAGGCTCGCGGAAGAATCCTTCGCGATCCACATGCGCCACGGCGGGGACTACTTTGACGAGAACCCCATCACGGGCAGGCCCGGCGACTTCCACTTCGCGAGCACGGGGCGCAAGGACAACAGCAAGATCGTGCCGCCGCCGCCGCCGGTGGCGCAGAAGCCACAGAAGCCCGGCATCAACACGAAGCTGGCGGAGGAGGCGAAGAAGGACGGCAAGGGGGAGAAGAGCCCCAAGACGCCGAGCATGCCGAAGCCCAAGAGGAAGAAGAGCAAGATTGCGACGCCGGGGACGACGCCAGCTCCGTCGTAGCTGGCGGCACGGTTCAGACACGGCATTGGTTTTGGCGTTTGAGTGTAATGATACCCCTTTTTGCTTATGAAGTGATCAAATCACGTTATTGGCTGCTATATAAACAGTGCAAATTGTGACAATTTTTAATGGTCGCATTTCTCCTCGGCGCGCTCGCAATGGATTTTTACAATACACAAATCAACTCTTTGGTCACGGATTTCAGCCGCAGTATCATCTGCTCCCAGTCCTCAGTCTCCCTTCACCCACCCACTACTTTCCCGCAACCACATCTCCCAGGTCTGCAATCCAGGCTCCAGTTTCCTCAACTTCTCAATGTCAGCTTTGTAACCCTCCTTCTCAAACCAGTCCATACTTCTCCCCGCATCCTCGACAGCCCAACGCACAGCACGCCCGACAATCGTCCACGTTTGCGGCATCGCCTTCCCAACGACCTTCTCAAACGTCTCCTCCGCCTCCGCGAAGCTGATCTCATCGCCCGCCAACGCAACCGCCCTACCTCCCCACTCATCAGGCCCCTCCACCAGCGCTCTCGCGGCAAAGACGCCAATATCCCGCGCGCTGACAAGCTGCAGTTTCCTGTCCCGCGGCATCGTGGCCCACAACCCGCCCATCACGGCTCCCATCGCCCCGGCGCCGGGCAGGTACTGGTCCATGAACCCGGACGGCCGCAGCACCGTCCACCGCGTCCCCGTCCCGGCGGCCTCGTCTCGCAGGTGGAGCTCCACGCGGTGCTTGGCCACGAAATGAGGCACGTCCGTCGGCGTTTCCCAGGACGCTTCGTCGCCGCCGCGGTCGACGCTCGCGAAGACGATGTGCGGGACGCGGGAGGCTATGGCGGCGTCAATGAGGGGGATGGCCTGCGCTTCGTCTGCGGGCGGGACGGTGACGAGGTAGACGGCGGAGATGTCTGCGTGGGAGGCGAAGATTGGCGCTGGTGATGCTGGGTCGCCTTTGACGAGGGTTATGGACGGGTGGGAGGCGAGGAGGGCTTGGGCTTTGGGGGAGGAAGGGGAGCGGGTGAGGGCGAGGATCTGGGGTGGGTTTGGGCGGGCGAGGACGGCGGAGATGGTTGCGGTGCCGGTGCGGCCTGTTGCGCCCACGACGAGGATTTTTGGGATTGACGTTGTCATTTTGCTGGTGTTTGGATTGGCTTGTGTTCGGGTCTGGCTCGGGATGTTGACGAGAAGGGAGGGAGATATAGTCGTGATCAATAGCGGGCATGGAGACTTTTCGGACACTTTGGTGGTAGGCGTTATTGCGCCTCAGATTAGCAAGCTGATCCGGTGAGCAATGATTGTTGCAGTCAAACTTCAAATTGGCATGACCGAGGCACATTAGCATCATGAATTGATTTGATTAATTTCAAGTTGATGAAGGGGATTGCTGGGAATCCACGTTCCTTGGGAGGGAAAACCTCAACTCAATCCAGTCTTACTTACAAACTAGTGTAACAAACACATCGCGAGGAAAAAGGCTGCGTATACCCAGTGAGCCACTCTTCAGATAGTAATCCGACGCAATTGAAGGTGGAAAAAGAAGAAAATTCAGCTGAATATTTGACGATCGAACCTACCAACCCCCGAAAACGACTCTAGAGGCGTCCTGGACCTGGCAGTCGAGGAACGGGTGAGAGATATGAGGGCTTCTTCCTATAAATTGGCTTGAATAGACATGAATGCGGGCAGCTCACTCCTTCTCATCTAGTGATGTATGTCAAAGGTTTAGAGATTCCGTTGTATTATCATTTGCACTAGGTCTTTTCTCAGCCGACATGCCTACTTTTCCTTCCGGACTCCCATCTGATGCTATACCTTCATGTAACAAGCCGCCGTGCCATCTTTGACATCCTTTCTTCAAGTCTTAATTGATGACATACCCTCCATCTACCGAAAGCGCGGCGCCGTGGATGAAAGTTGCCTTGGAGCTGCAAAGAAACAAAACTGCATCGGCGACTTCTTGAGGCGTTCCCTTGCGCTTCATGGGTGCCACTGCAATAATGGGGTCGTCTGTAGAGACCTCGCTTGTCATTGGAGTGCTTCCATCGTCAGCGTTCAGGCATTGGTCGCTGAATTTAAGAGACTTACTCGATGATTCCGGGGCAGACACAATTGATCCTGATGTTGTACTTTGCATACTGTCCACTATTAGCCTCTTTCCTTGTGTGAAGGTGGCTGCAACTCACATCAACAGCATCGCTCTTGGTGAGACTGAGTATAGCCGCCTTTGAGGCGCTATATGCGGCTGCAAGACATATCAGAAGTACGCCATGTGAAGTAGAACTGAGGATCTCACGAGTTTCTGGCCGGCTCACCAGACTCAGGTTGCTCGCAATATTGACAATCACTCCCCTATTACCTGGTCTACCGTCGTGAGTCTTAAGCGGCTCTTGCTTGATCATCTGAGAGAGCTCCGCCTTGGAACACAGCCACGTTCCACGGTAGTTCGTGGTTGTGATCTCGTCGAACTCAGCTGTCGTGAGAAGATGCGACGGGGCCTTCGGTCCGAACATGCCTAGTAAACTCGCTCAGCTTCTCCCCTCACTGGATGTATCACATCGTGAGAAGGAGCAGGAGAACTCACCGGCACAGTTGACAGCATAGTCGATCCGTCCCCATTCCTCAGTCACATACTCCATCCCGGCAGAGACGTCATCCTCATTGCAGTTGTCGATCTCAATGACAAACGTGCGCGTGTCTCCGTTGGCTTCTCGGCACCGGCGGGACGTCTCAGAAAGGCCTTCTTCATCTTTATCGAGAAGGGCGATGCGTTTGCAGCCTTCTCGCGCAAAGGAGACTGCGACCTGGCGTCCAATGCCTAGAATCATCAGCTAAATGAGCCGGCATATTTTTATTGCCCGTTGGTGCATCACTTGAGACGAGCTGCATGATGCATGAGAGCTTGGGAAGCAGTAATACGGGAGACGTACCGGACGCGGCTCCCGTCACGACGGCGACGCCCTCAAACAGCGACATCTTCGCCCTGCCAATCATGGAATCTTTCCTGTCGAGCTCGTCGAAGTGTTCGGCGATGGTTTCATGCCACAAGTATCCCACGCGGGTGATCTGCGCAGAATGATGATCCTGTGATGCAGGTATTATCTAGCCGGCATGTAAGTGGGCAACCAGTTCCAATCCAGAAGTCACGGGCAAAGTCGACTCAAAAAAGTAAACCGCAGAGTCAGCGTCAGCACACGTACACACGCACACGCACATACACCTGGGCACACCTTCCCACCGAACCTCTCATAATCTTCCGCGGAACTCAATTCAACTCAATCTAGAAAAGCTCGCGAATTCTTCACTCGGGCCGGCACGGCCTTCCCTTGCTGCCACAGCCCGTTTGGGGAGTTCCTCCTTCGTCCGAAGTTCCCTCCAACTTGCTCCATGGGGGGAGGGAGGGAACACGTAGCCCTACACGCAAAAAGGGCAGGCCGGCCTCAGTAATTCCAAAAAGTCTGGGCTGATGTCCTTGCTCTCTGTGCCAACCACGTGTGCAGAGTTATTGTGCATAGAACGGGTTCGCACGGATAACGTGCTCGCGGATCGCACAACTCGTCGTATCCGGGTTTGATGTACATCGACGCCGTTTGGGGACATTTCCGGTTGAAACAAGTCATGACTCCCGCGGAGAACCTCGTTTTCTGGAACAAGCACGGAAGGGCGGCCGGTTGTCATAGCCAGTTGATGACGACTTGCTCCACGTTGAATGTCTTGCACGAAAGACGGGATCTGCAGTTAAACGCCGATGAGAACAGAACCCTCCGTCTATTCTCTGCCTCGAAAAACAATTTCACCAGTAATTACTTTTTTTGTTTACCCCAAAGTTCCCCAACGCCTTATTCAACAACCCACCTCTTCCCAGCAACCTTGCGCTGCGTAACCTTCTTCATCGGCAAAGGCCACCCCTGCCCACCCACACCTTCGGCGCGGAGATACGGCACAACCCACACCTCCCTCGTGCTCGCCGTTGAGCTGATCTCCTTCACCGGCTTGCCGTAGCTCACGAGCGGCGTGCCCTTGGCCAGGCTCGCCAGCTGCCCTCCCGTGACGTCCGTGAGCGTGTGCATCCTCGTCTTGGGCGTCTTCGCCGGATCGCCCTGCGTCGCGCGTTGCAGATGCGAGTACACCACCCACTCGGGACACTCCGCGGGGCTGAGGTGTGACATCGGCGACGACGGGTGGAGGTAGACGAACTTCTCCGCGTCGTGGCCCACGCCGAGCGGCGAGAGGGGAATGTACGGCACGTCGATCGCCCGGCGCGGCTTGCGGCCCATCTCAGGGGGCACCGGGGACTTGTCGGCGCGGAGGGCGACTTGATCGATGAAGCCCGCGGCCACCATCTGCTTCAGGTACGCGACCTGCTTGTCCGACGGCGCGTCCAGCTTGTCCTGATACCTGAGGTTCTTGAACGCCGGGATGTTGGCGCGCAGGAGCTCCGTGATCTGGCCGCGCAGCTGCGTGATTTCCTTCATGACCTTGTGCCGCACAAAGTGGCTCTCGCACCACTGCTCCGTCGGCTCGTGGGCGTACTCGCCAATGACCTGCAGCAGCTTGATGGCGTCGGCGCGGTCGTCGAGGTAGCAGAACTTCTTGTGGGCGGCGTTGAAGGCGCGGCGGATCTGGGCCTGGCGGTCCTCGGCGAGCATGTCTGCGTTGGTGCGGAACTCGTCGTCGCCCTTTGCCGCGAGCGCGGGGATGGCCTGGTGTTCCGGAACGAAGATCTCTGCTGCCGAGAGAGCGGCGACCATCATGATCGTGTAGGGGAGGCAGTCGTGCTGGTGGCCGACGAGAAGGATGCGCGCGAAGCGCGGGGAGAGCGGGAAGATGGACATGGTCGATCCGATGCGGGTGACCTGGCCCTCTGGCGTGATGGCGGAGAGATATGTGAGGAGCTTCTCTGCCTTGCGCAGACCCATGCGGTCCGGCGGGGTGGGGAAGGGGAAGTTGACGACGTTGGAGAGGTTCATGGACTTGAGCTGGAGGACGACGCCGTCGACGGGCATGCGGAGGATTTCGGGGTCTGTGAACTCGGGGAGGTCGCGCTCGTAGACGGCCGAGGAGTAGAGCCTGTAGCAGTGGCCGGGGCCGGTACGGCCGGCACGACCGGCTCGCTGGCTCGCGCTGGCCTTGCTGATCCAGCCAATCTCGTAGGTCTGCACGCCGCTGAGGCGGTCGTACTGACGCTCCTTGGCGCGGCCGCAGTCGAAGACGTAGCGGATTCCGGGGATTGTCAAACTCGTCTCGGCGACGTTGGTCGCGAGGATGATTTGACGGGTGTTTTCTGGGGGCTCCTCGAAGACTCTCATTTGTTCTCTGGTGGGTAGAAGGGAGTAGAGAGGCAAGACTTGCATCTTCAAGGGTCCCGTTTCCCCTTCCTCTCCTTCGATCTCAAACTCCTTGTCATCCTCATCCTCCATTCCATCGTCGTCGACCTCGTCATCAATTTCGCCAAAGTCTCCGTCCTCAACCTCACCAAAGTCGATGTCTTCCACTTCCATAGGGGCTTCAGTGGCAGAGATCTGGACCTTGGGGGCACTCGCTCCGGTAAAACCGCCGAACGCAGCCCGCAATTTCTTGCTCAGATGCATAATCTCGTTCTGGCCTGTGAGGAAGACGAGGAAACCACCTGGTGGCAGCTTCTTGTGACCTCGCATAATCTTCTTGTAGGCCTCCTCAACGTAATCAGACTGCGTGCGACGGGTAAAGTGTATCGTGACAGGGTGCTGACGGCCCTCCACCTCAACAACAGGGGGCGGCGTCGGAAATAGTGTCGCGTTGTTCGTCATGTCTTCAACTCTCAGCGTCGCAGACATGATGATGATCTTGAGCGGCTTGATGTTGGGATCGACCTTGTCATCGCCCTTGCGGATGTTGTTGATACGGCTCAGCATACCAATCAGGATATCCGTGTTGACGCTTCGCTCGTGGGCTTCGTCGATAATGATGGCCGAGTACTTCTTCAGGGAGAAATCCTGCGCCATCTCACGCAGCAACACACCATCGGTCATGAACTTGACGGCCGTTTTGCTCGATGTTGTGCCCTCGAACCGGATCTGATACGCGACCCTGTCTTGGTGATCACCCAGCTCCTGGGCCACACGTTTGGACATGCTCACCGCAGCGACTCGACGAGGCTGCGTCACGCCGATCATGCCCGGCGTGTCGGAGTTGGGCGAGCCATAGCCCGCTTCGTACAAAAATTGAGGCACCTGCGTTGTCTTACCTGAACCAGTAGAACCGCATACAACGACGATATCGTTGTTGTGGATCATTTCCATGATCCTTTGTTCTTCTGCCACAACCGGGAGCTTCATGCGCACCTCCTGGATCTCGGGCGTTCTCGTCACCGCAACGGCGTAGGCCTTCCGGGCGAGGTTCGTCGTCGGCTGGAGCTCCTGGGGTAGTGGCTCTTGTTCCACAGGTCTTGGCGTGAAGTTCTCGGGCTTGGGCATATCGAGTGCTGTAGTTGACGGCGCTACTGGCTGGTAACCCAGAGCCTGATTTCTCTGAGCGTGCGCCCATGCCTTGAAGGCAGATTGCCTCTTGCTACCCGAGTCGCTGTCCTCATCCATGTCCTCGTCTGAGTCGTCGGATCCCTCGCTCGATTCCTCCTCCTCCTCGGATTCCTCTTCTGAGGACTGATCTTCAGAACTCTCGCCACTGTCTTTGTCGCCTTCATCTTCTCCCTCTGAGCTGAAGCCACCCCATTCCTCCTCTGCGTCATCCGCTTTTTCCGTCTCGACAATGGAGAACTTGGATACGACACCGCCTCTCTTCTGACGCTTCTTCAAAACCGGGCGACCGTCATCGCCAACATCCAGCGGGCGCTTCAGACCAGATCCCACGCTGGCAGGAATTTGCGGCTGCGGTTGAGGTTGCGGCTCCGTTTTAGCAGCCGGCGCAGGTTCCGGGTTGGCTGTCTCTGCTACTGGCTTCGATTTTGTTGCGGGTACTGTCTTCGGCGCAGGCGCCTTCTTCGGTGCCTCAATCGCTTTCGGAGTCTCCTCCTCGCTGTCGTCGCTCTCCTCCGGCGTCTCTCCCCTCTCCTCATAAAGCATCTCCTCCGCCTGCTCATCCACCTCCAAACCCGCATTCTTCTCCCTCAGCGCCCGGGTCAAAGCTTGCCTCTTCGTCTCCTTACCCTGGCCCAAGGACTTGGTACTCGTAAACAGGCTGGTGTCGACTTTCTGCTGCGCCAACTTGGCCAGGATCTCGCGGTTCTCATCTTTGCGCATCTTGGTGGTGATGTACTTCTCCAGGCGCTTCGCCTTCTTGCCGCTGACCTTGGGGCCATCTTTCAACAGGTCGGCCTTGATCTGGGCCCTCTTCTCCTGCAGGCGCTTCTGGTCTTCCGGGAGGATCTCATCGGCGTTCGCGTCCGGGAGGACGGCGTTGTCGTCGGCTTTTTGGCGTGCAAGCTTTTTGTGCTTCCGCTCTCGGCGGACAAATTTTCCGGCCATTTTCTATGATTGACGGTTGAAGTAGCAGGGGAAGCTGGGCGTCGTGGCTGTTGCGTCGGTTGATCGATTCAAAATTTCCTAGTGAGGGACCTGGCTCAGAAAACCTCAAGTGAGATTTCACGGTCTCGAAATCCGAATGAATGCTGTCGACTTCTATAGGGCGCCCCAAATAAAGCGAATTTATGGCCAAACAAGCAGGAAAACCACTCGGCTTGTTTCAGTGCAAAGCCATCATTCAAAGGGTATCAAATGACTGGGAAAATGACGAAAGATAGTGACTTTGTCTTTCCGTATACTTGAAGCCGACAAGATTCGCGACCAAAAGGTCTGGAAATTTTTGGGAAGAAGGAGTTCTGCCACTCTGACCGCCTGTCAATGACTCCGAATACGGATTAGCGCGCCTCTGGGGGGCGATCTGCACCCCTGTCCCGGCCGCTGCAGTGGGGCCGGCGTCACTGAAGGCGCTGGCCGCTGATGACGGCGCCGGAGCTCCCTAGCACAACACACTGGCCGAATTGAGAAGTCATTTTTCTCCAGCAGGCAACCAACTAAGGATCTTCCATAAACTTGATCTGGTCAAGAAGAAACATTTCACTTCATTCGCCTTCACCGCCATGGTCCCTCAAGGTACCAGGGAAGAGCCCTTCCCCGCCCGCAGCAAACAGGAAACTGGCACGGTCAACGGTGTCCAAACAGAAGTCTCGTCCGTGGTCTTTTCTGACAAGATCATGATCACAATCTCGCAAGAGGGCAAACTATCTCAATGGGTAACTATGAATTATTCACCCAGAAAGAAAGCTGGAACGCTAAGCTGCCCCGCAGATTCAAGTACCACTACAGGCTTCCTCAGGCGGCATGGTCGACCTGAGCCTCCCGTCAGCAAGCCGCGGCCTTCTCCCCTCAGTCCATCTCACGCCCAAAACTCTTCTGGGAGGAGGCGGTGATGAGCGTGAGACTCTCGGTCAGCTGTACGCCGCACAGATTGCCAGTCTCATCTCCATGCGCGACCCGGAGGATCGCAGGACACTGGTTCTCGGGTTGGGCCTCAACAAGGTTGACACAGAGCGGGAGGCATTCTTCGACACTGTCGAGTTGGTTCAAAAGGTGTTGTGATTGGTGTTGGGGTTGATGAGACGTGATATTGGCCATGAGGTGGATGCCTCCAAAGGAAGCCAACAAAAATACATTGCATTCCCAGACAACATCTGATCCAAGTCCTTACCATCGCGGGGCTGTGGCTCTGGCATTTAGGAGGAAGGAGTAAACTGCGTCAGGCCATAAGTGACAGCCGAGTGAGGTGAGGGATTCAATTTTGCTATTGCGATATCTCGGACCCCTTGTCATTATTGCTTTTTCGAGGTCTCCTCGTCCTCGTTTCTGATGTGCGCATATTGAGAGCAACAATTCTCAACCCGTATGATAAGTAACACACAATCATATGCGACTTGCAAAGATACGATGGTAACTGCACGTCTACTGCTCATGTGGGTGGTGGAAACTCCGCCCTGAGAACAAAGTCGTCGTAGTCGTGTATTCATTGAAAGTAGTTTCGGCGCGGCATTGGACCGGAAATCCTTACGCATCCACCCCGCTCGTAAGGCCGATTCGGGAATTAGTGATGTGGTAGTGAAAAAAGTGCGGGCAGCTTGCATGTCAACGGTCGACAAGTGCGGAGTTCCGAGGTTGCTGATGAATAAGTGAAGGTGCTCGGGCGGGTTGACATCATCTGAAATTCGTTCTCCGACATGCTAAACAATAACTTCTACCGAGCATTTTACCAAGTCTGCCTTATAGTATCTGAGAGAAGTGATGAAGCGCATTCAACAAATCGGCCAACAATTGACCTCAAACATGGCTTCTTCGAACGTGACCCTAAACAAGAACGGCATCCCGCCCTTCGAGTCTCTCCCCCTCGGTAAGGACGACCCCAGATACTCCGCCTGGGGTCTCTACGGCCGTGACGATGAACTCGGGACCTTAAACAGGCTTACGGATGAGCGCGTCGCTGCAGCGGCCAAGAGCGAAATCAAGACAGGAGCCCGGTAAACTACACAAGCCTCTCACATACCTGATTCCTCGAGACACTGACAGAACACTCCCAAGCGTCTCCCTGAACTGGTCCCTAACAGCCCAGCCCGAACCCTTCTTCGCCCGCCGCTCCTTTCACCTCGAACTCCAGGTCAAAGCCCCTTTCCTCGCCAACGATGACATCTGGACCTTCAACTCGCAATCCTCGTCTCAGTGGGACGGCCTCCGCCACTGTGGCTATCAGGAAGAGAAGCGCTTCTACAACGGCGTGACCATGGAGCAGGTCCACGCCGTTGACGAGAATGGAAAATTGTCGACTGTCAACGGCATCCAAGGTGAGTTGCCCCGTGCAATGATGTCAAAGGGTCGGGGCTGAGTGAGATAAAGCCTGGCAAAAGCACGGCATTGTAGGCCGCGGCGTGCTGGTAGACTACCACTCCTGGCGCCTCTCTCAAAACATCTCCTACGACCCCTTCGCCCACGACTCTATTCCAGCCTCCGAGCTCAAGGCCTGCCTGGAAGCCCAAGGAACGGAGGTCAGATTCGGCGATATCCTCATCGTACGCACAGGTAATCTCTCCAACCCGACGAGTCATGCGAGCAGAAGACTCACACACTCAGGCTTCATGGCATCTCACGCCTCAAAGTCCGCCTCAGACCTTCAGGTCTACCGCGCCGCCGAACCCCAAACCTTCAGCGGCGTGGGCCAATCGGAAGAGGCCTTGCGCTGGATCTGGGAGAACTTCTCCGCTGTCGCGGGAGACCAGCCGGCCTTCGAGTGTTGGCCACGTAAGGACCCGCAGTACTGGATGCACGAGATCCTCCTCGGCGGCTGGGGCATGCCGATCGGTGAGCTATTTGACCTCGAGGCCTTGGCTGAGAAGTGCAAGCAGGAGAAGAGATGGAGCTTCTTCGTGTCCAGCGAGCCCTGCCATGTACCGGGAGGTGTTGCAAGGTGAGTCTCCCCCCTGTCCTCGGACTTCTTTTGCTAATAAGCCTTGTGTAGCCCACCGAATGTTCTCGCCATTTTCTAGTGATGGCAGCTCTTGTCAGTTTTCATGTCCTTTTCAAGATGATATGGGGCAAATCAAGCACATGTAATAGGAAATCCAATGCATAATGATATTGACTGTCCTAGCCAGTCTACTATATCAAACACGTTGCAGGAGAGGACCTTTTCGATTAGGAATCGTTTGTATGCGGCCCTCCTGAGATTCGCAGCCGCCTTGTCGATTCTATCTCAGGCTTGAAACACCTATGGCCAAACGACGACGGTAGCTGACTGATACCCCGCAAGCTTCGTACTTGAAGATGCTCTCGAGATGTATTCGTGTATCAGCATTACTGGCTGAAGTAAATGATGAAAGGCATTGCCGAGCCCGACGCCCTAATTTTGCTTTGAACTGCCGAGTGCCCTCTATCATAAACAAGTTCTACCCCCCAGAGCTCTCGCTTCATCCCTTATGACTCTTGCGATCACTATAATTTCTGTCAGTATGTAAATTTCGCCTGGTTCAGCGGTTTAACTCACGTGCTCAGTCTCCTAGACAGTTGTTGCAGCTTCTTATCGTTAGCAGCATCCTCGGCAGCCTTCTCGAGCGCCTGCTTCCTATCCTCATCTTGCTGCTTCACAACCTCGTCATGGCTAGGAGGAAGCCTTTCGTTCTGTAAATCAACCTTGCGGGCGTCTTCGAATGTGTTGATGGCATTCTTGATACCCTCAGCACCGAGCATGAGAGTTCCAGCAGGAAGTCTGCCACCGGAGACGGTCTTGAGCTCCGTAACTCTCTCAGACTCCTCACGCAACACCTGGAACACACGCGAAAGACGACCAATCGCCAATATCTTGTTCTTGATTGCGCGGCGCTTGTACTCGATGGATTCGGGGTCCTGCGTTCCGGAGAGAGGGGGCGACATCGGACCGGGCGATGTGGACGAAGGAGTAGCGTCCTCCTTGAGCTCCTCCTCTGAGCAAGTGCTGAGGATCGCGATAAGCATGTCGGTGATCTTCTCGCCGACGAATGGCAGCGACCATGTAAAGACATCCATGAAGTTTGGTAGCCAGTACGGGTGGGGCGTGCAGTTGAACTGGCGGATGTTCATGACATTGTTTTCGTACTTCAGAACAGCAGCCTTATTGTTGTACACATCGAGGTAGTTGGGTGCCGAAAAGATGGTCATGACACTGGGGAAACCCGTGGTACGCGTCTTGCGATACATTCGGTAGCCAGCATCTTGCGCCTCGTGGGCTCGAATGACGGACAGCAGGTTGTTCTTCTCGAGGAAGTTGCATGCGGCCGGGTACGAGAAGAAGTAGGAGCAACCGCGGACGTGGTTATGCAGGAAATAGTCGCTCGTCTTTTCTTGTCCAAAGTCCTCAAGAGGATCGGCCCACAAGATATCGCACATGAGACCCTGGGTGGGCGGCTCACGGAATCGATCGATCTGGGCCGTCTTGTTAGCGCGTGTGTGATGACAGGTCCGGAGCAAGATCAACTAACGTTACGCAGGTCATCCAGAGTGTGCAGCTCGGGGCTCAGGCCACCGTGAATACACAAGAATTGCTTGTTCATGACAGCCGCAAGGGGCAGGCAGCAGAAAGACTCCATGCAGGCCTCGTAAATAGACTCGGAGTACTTGTGCTTGCACTCAAGCTTGAAGGTGAAGTAGTCCGTCAAGTGGCGACACTCGTGGTTACCGCGGAGCAGCCACAGGGTCTTGGGATAGTGGATCTTCAAGCACCAGAGGTACAGGACACACTCGATACTGAAGTAACCTCTGTCGACGTAGTCACCGAGGAAGAGGTATCGCGTCTCGGCAGGATCGCCACCGACCTCGAACAGCTTCATCAGATCGTAGTACTGGCCGTGAACGTCACCGCAAACAGTGATGGGCGCATCCATCTCGAGCAGGTTGGGCTCGGCGCGGAGCAGCTCGGTGGCGGTTCTGAGGATCCATAGGGCCTGCTCCTCGGTCAAGCGACCCTCGCGATAGAAGTGCTGCTTCAGGAAGTTGATGTTGGGCTTCGTGTGGGTTTCGTCCTCGAAGAACTGCTCGTCGGAGGGGGTGAACATGGCAGGAGCTTGGACATCTAGGAGAGGAATCGGGGGTTAGCGCGGGATTGATCGTCGGGCGGGGCTTGATTGCAATAGAGCGAGGGGCATCGTGACGCAGTCTCGAGGCGGGGGAGGAGTGATGTCGACAGAAGAAGCGGCGTACCTTTGCAAACTCGCTCCATGGTGCTGACTTGGGTGCCATCTTCCATAGTGTGGATAGTGAAGTCGATCTCGGGGAGGGGCTTCTTCTCGCGAATGGCGCGAATGGCATTGTCGACCTGCTGGTTGCGACGGTCGTCGGGACCAGGCGCGCTGCCTTCGGGGTCCATGATTGCTGGTAGTTGAGGCGAGGTAAGGGGGAGAGAAGTCAACTGCTGGTCGAGGAAATCGGTCGGGTATCGATGATGCAGAGCAAGTGAGCGGTGAAGGACGGTAAGGATAACACCAGCTCCTGATCAAGTCGCGATGGGCCTACAAAGAGGCGGGCTGGGTGGCGACAAGACGTTGGGCACAAGACGGGCGAGACCAGGCTTCGAAGCAATGCAAGGCGTGGTGAGGCGAGGGGTAAAAATTGAGGTGAGGAAAGATAGGGCTGAGAAGGGGGAGATGGGTGAAGGGGATGGGACGGGATGGGATACACTGCACTCGGCAAGGTCCAGTCCAGTGTCCAGTGTTTGGCAGGTTTGCAGTGAGGTGTGCAGCAGCAGGTCGCCAATTTGGCGCTCCAGTCTCACAGTCCTTGGTACCTTAGGTGAGCTGCGGGAGGTAAAGTCAGCCACTGATACCATTTAGAATGGCGAATCCACCGGTTCTCTAGGGGTGCAGTTGCTAAGGTAAGCTGCTGCCCGCGCGCGGGAGGGGAGCTGGAACGCACACCTCAGATGAAATGGCAGGTGGCAGGCCGACCGAAGACGTGTCCGCGGACGGCGGGGTGGGCAGGGCAGGTAGAAGGGACTTTTGGTCCCACTTTCTTCACGCGTGTATGCAAGTACCGGGAACTACTTCCACTGTCACGAAGGAATACCCGAGCCTCGATTCAGACACTGAGTGTCCTGTCCTGCTGGTCCCCTCTTCCTGTTTCCTCTGGTCGAGTGTCGTCTGAGAGGCAGCCGCATGCTGGTGCAGCCTGTCAAAGGCGTCCAGTTGCCTCTTCCACCCCCACATGGCCGCAAGAACAGCGCCAAGCACCTTAGGTACGAGGAAGTACCAGGTACGTATCCTCGAGGGAGGTCCCTCGACCTTCCCCTCCCCCTCATCACCGGCGCTACCTTACCTTACTTTACTTTTTCCACTTGGCTGGCCTCTAATCCTGCTCCCGTCGTATCTTGTTGGTGTGCTGGCTGTACGCAGTAATAATCGGGAGCACCAGAAATCCCATGCTTCGGATTGGTAGGTTTCCCTCTCGCTTCATTTGTCTCTGCAACTTCCTCCCACCATCAACGAAACCAGGGAGCACGACATATATCACGCGACACGATCGATCTCGCATCTATGCCAATTGGCATCAATTCTTCTTGATCTCATTTAAAGCCTCTAGTTTCTACATCTGTTCCGGCTCTCTGACCGTCTACTACATGGGTATTCTAGTCTTTATTCTCCACCCACTGCACAGACTCGGATTCGACCCCACCGTTGCTCAGTTGCAATCCCACAGTCGCTATTGTTCAAGAAGCCATAACCGTCTTGCAAGCTTGGCCGCGATCTGAACCTCAAGTTCTTTCGGCTTTATGCGTATTGCCAAATTTCCTGGCGCGGTCGCTGTTCCTCCGACTTCGTGCAGCTCGTGAGCCACTTTCGCAGCCCTTGCCAAAACTTATCATCGGCATCTGCTTCATGGCAAGCAGTAGCCTCCGTCGACGGTGATGTCGCAGCCAGTCGTGTACGAGGCAGCGTCCGAAGCAAGGTACAAATAGGCGCCCTTGAGCTCCCTGGGCTCTCCTTCACGTCTGCCAATTGTCAGCCACGTCACAGGCACGCTTTTGTATGCCATCAACTTACCCCATAGGTGTCTTATTTCTCCACTGCTTTTTGGACTCTTCCGGGACGAAGTCGGTGATCTCGGTCTTGATGTAACCAGGAGAGACGGTGTTGACGCGGGCAAAGTCGACCCATTCAACAGCCAAACTCTTGCCTTTCCAGCTTATTAACTTGGCACCACTCAAGACTCTCAGGAATACTCACAAAGGTGGATCACGGCCGCTTTGGAGGCGTTGTACACCGCCTGCGCCTGTGGCACATTCACGATGTGGCCACTCATGCTAGCAGTCGCAATGAAGCTGCCATACGTAAAGCCCTCGAGAGGCTTGCCATCGAGCGTCGTGCCCTCCTTCTTCTGTCGGCGGAAATGAGTGCCGGCGACCTGGGCGCAGTAAGTCGTGCCATTGACGTTGACAGCCATGACCTTATCGCCCTTATCCATGGGTCCGTCAATCAGAGGGCCCTCCTCCCAGGCAATACCCGAGTTGGCGACGAAGATGTCCAGACGGCCGTTGAACTCGGAGACGATCTGCTGGACGGACTCTTGGATCGATTCGTGGGAGGTGACGTTCACCTGGTACGCTCTGCCTACAGGAGAGGTCAGCAACTCAGCTCCAGCCATTGCCGCCAGCCGCAACACCCACATTTGACGCCGTACTCCTTCTCGATCTCGGCTGCTCGTTCCAATGCTTTCTTGTTGCTGTTATACCAAATGGCAACGTTTGCGCCAGCCTCGGCATAGGCGTGTGCAATGTTCAGACCAATACCAGCGCCGGCGCCAGAAACAATGGCCGTCTTGCCCTTGAGTGAGAACAGCGGCAGCACACGGTTGCCAGCCGGCGGCTCTGTAGCATTGTTCTTGAACGCGCCGTCTTTCATGTCGGCCATGTTTACGATTGTCGTGGAGAAGGGCTGGAATCTTGCGAATCTGCTGGCGGTTGCTGCACGAGGGACACAGAGGACTCGAGGCCGTGAGACGGCGGCGCGGAGGACGGAACCGAACATTTTATTGAGGAGCGGCAAGAAGAATATGCCGCAAGAGGGCCTTGAGTCCTTTCTGTCTGAATTGGTTTGACAGGGTTCTAGGGAGAAGCTTCACCGCAATCTGAGGGTCTTTGAGGATTCCACGAGAGGGTCACGAAGTACGAAGTGTGCGAGGGGAGGAGCAAAGCTAATACTAATACCAGTATGGTCGGCGCGCCGCGGCAATGAGCGCCCCTGGTTCATGCAACTTGGGCCGACGGAACAATCTTGAGCGAGGTGACGCGGTGGAGCTTCGAGAAGGGGTAGCTGTGCCGCCGCACCGCCAGGATGAACGGATGGAGGGGTAGCAAAGGTGGTTTCCAGGTCGTGTCATTGGCATCATGGCCGCCGTCATTGACCCTGAAGACGGCACTAATCAGTATGGCGACGGCCGCTTCTGCATGTCGCATGTGTCTTCAACAACCTCGGGCGCCGCCGGGGGGTGGTGTGGGGGTGCATTGGTGCCATGGGGGCCCGGGGTTCGGAGGTATTCGGGTCACATTGCTCCAGATTTGGCGGTTTCCAACATGCTAAAGTTGATTTTACCGCGGGCGGATGCTGGGACGGGGGGGCCTGAATCGCGGGGCCATCGGGGCTAAAACGATCCCCGCTTCAACTCGACTGGCGCGCTTCTAAGTTCTATCCTTCAAGGTCCAGCCCGCCTGGCCCGCCATCTTCGTGAAGGGCTCATATCAATGCCTCTGACCTATGTGTGTGCGTCTCTCATGCCAATGCTTTCGCCTTTACATGCACTTTTCCCCTTGATGCAACTGTCACTCGCCATGCAATGCTCGGTACGCTTTTGCTCATCCGACAACCCTGTCCAGGACTTTGTCGCGAGGGAAGTTTGTGTTTCTCCAGCGTGAAATGAAATCGTCTCGGCAGACTGGCTCAAGTTAGAGGAACAATTTTCAATCTGATCACTCCAAGGGCAAGACTTACTGTAACCACCGCAGATGCGTCTTCTCCCTTCAAAAGCGCTCCGTCCATGCATCACGCGCCAGTTGTCAAAGACTGAGGGAAAACAAAAAGTCAGCAAAGCGCAATTGTAGCTAGAGCCTTTACCACCTGCGAGGACCACACTTACTCAAAACTCTGCCCGGCGTGAGCTGCGTCCAAAACTCCATGTCAGGCCGCTTGAGAATCTCGTTCCACTTGCGGGCGGCCGCGTACCACTGCTCCGGGGAGAAGTCCTTCGTAAAGGGCACGACGCCGCGGTCGTCGTTGTTCCAGCGCACACGGTGCACCTTCCCCGTGACGGGATGCAGCTCGAGCACGGGGTACATTTTGTCGGGCGAGATGGTGATGCCCTCGTTGCCGCTGGCGTGCCAGGGCAGGCGCACCTGGGTGAGGATGTCGAAGGCTTGCCTGTCCTCCCGCCTGAGGACGCTTGCGGCGTGGAAGCCGTCGACGAGGAGCGACTTCCCACCGAGCTCCCCGTCAGCCGAGGGCTCGCTGTCCGGCGGGGCCTCGTGGGAGAGCATATGGAAGGCTTGCAGGCCGGCGGGGTCGGTGAAGTAGGTGGTGTCGGTGTGCGCCGGCAGGGCGATGTTGGTGTAGGCCGTGTCGGCCATGGCCATGTCGGGGATGAAGTCGTAGAAGCCGCCGTAGTGCGTCTCGCGGATGAAGGCGATTTTCTCCAGGACTTTCTTCGTGGCGCTGGGCGTGTCAAAAGGGACGCCGTCGACGAAGGCGAACCCCCGCTCACGCTATCGTGGTCGCTCCACTTCAGCTACTGCCTTCTTACACCAGGTTGAAGGATTGGCTTACAATCGTGTTTGTCAACTTGGCGACACCGGAGTCTTTCTCTGGGAAAAGCTCGTTGTATTGGATTGTGGGGGGGTTTTGGTGGTTATGTTGGGTCCCGAATTGATAACTGGACCGTCAGCAGGACGACTCTCGTCTCGAAGTGACGACAATGCTTACTTGATTTCCTCTTGTGGCCGGTGGTTACGGCACAGGTAATGGTTCAGGAAATCCCAGGTGTAAAAGCTCTCGTGGTCATCTTGGTTCCCTGCCCCCCTTGGTGTCTCAGCGTCATCTTTGTGAGTTCACTGGAGAATGATGGAGACATACACTTGACTTTCAGTCCCTTCCTGTCATGCTCGATTTTCAAAGGTTGAATGTCCTCATTGATCTGTCATCTCAGGGTTTCAGTTGGGATGGTTTTGAGTTGGGTAAGAGAGAGAGAGAAGTGACGTACAGCGAAGGTATCGAAGTTTCTCTGCATGGTGTCCTGGTTCACGCATTGGCTGCACCGGCAGTTGTCTCTTTATACTTCATCAGCGGGCCGCAACTCTGACGGACCGAGAACCAACATACCTCAACCAAAAGTGCGGGCTGCATCGGACAAGTCACGCAGTTAGCGGTGAATTTCGGACTGGAACATTGCTGCTTCATCGAGCTGTTGACGATGGTGACGCAGCTGGGGGCGGGACGGCGAGAAAGCCAACTTACAGTGTCGTCCGGCGTGCTCGGCTGTTGCGCCCAACTTCAAACTCGATGCCAGGCTTGGTGGTCTTGACTTCGAGAATCTTGGCCTCGTAGATAAAACGCCGGGCAGCGGTTGCGGAAAGCTGTCTTGAGGCGGCGTTCACACGGAGGCGTGGTGCCGCTCTCAACGCAGGGCGCGCGAGACTACTACGAACAAGCTTCAATGTGAGACTACTTTCCACTTTCACGTGTCATTCGCAACGCCAATTGGAGAGAGAAATGCAGATTACAGAATGGCATTTTGTTTTCTTTTTGCTCGGTTGCTGGCAATTAGGAAATCCCATACCTTCCGGCTCGTAAGCCGATTTGTCTGAACGACATTGTCATCGTGGGGGGTCGGTGGTTGGGTGGCTGCCAGGTAGAACTCTGATCGCGCCGAAGTGGATGTGATTATGGGCAGAGTTGGAACGGGTTCGGAGGCGGCGGGGGATTAGGTAGGGGCCGGGATATTAAAAGTCGACGTTTGTATTTGTTTGAGAAATGCGACGGATCTGAGTCGGCATCGGGTGGAGGGAGGGATGTCTACCTTAGGTAGTCTTTTCCTGGGGGAGGCTCCCGATGTGTGTTTGGAGGGGCACCGGGTTCCCCCTCAGCCTCAGGCACATGATGCCCCCACTTATTCGTCGAGACATGGCATGGGAAGAGTGAAGAAAGCCGAAATGCGTTGCCCCCCAGCGGATGTGTTCTCTGCCCAGAGAGTTGATGTGCGCTAAATTCGAGGTTGTCCTAGGCGCACGCATGTGCTGTGGGTCCTCCGTCTCCTTGGCTGCCCGCTTCGTTGCAGTGTTCCTTTGGTCCATTGTACAACCTAAGAAACCTGGAAACCACACGAATCGTCTCACAACGTGGGCTGGCTTTGTCTGTTTCTTTCATCATCAAGCATCTCCAACATGGGCCCTGTCAACCACCAAGTCCAACTTCACAGCGGCCCACTTGACAAGCGCCTCGAGCTCTTCTCCCCAACAGCTCGCCACGTCTTCAACCGGAGAGAAGAGTGCGCCTCGCTTCGCCCGCATCGTGTCTGATCGTCTCCAGACCGCTTCCGAGACCAATTGGGGCCTGAAAATCCGTTCAAGCGGAATTCTTGTTGCTCCCCCATCGCGTGGCAGAAATAGCCGCCGTGTCCGACTCCTTGGGACTGTTGGAACTCCTTCGGCGTCGACAGCCACCCGAATTTCGGGGACGTGGCAGAGAGGGGATGGGATCTCCCAAAACCCCCTGCCGTCCTCAAGCGCCGGAATTTCAAACCCGCTATCTCCCAAGACCAGGGACCTCTTTGAGCAAACAGGCCAAAAACGAGGAAGAGTGCAGGGCACTCTGCTGTCCTTCGCATCTTCGTCCACTCACATGACTCAGGCGGTTCCGGCACTCTGGTTCAGATGCCTGTCCGCCGTTTTTTAGTCTCGTCTCCTGCACGTTGGGAGTTGCTGCTTGTTGGTGCTCATCGTTTGTATCGCGCGTAGGGGGCTCTTCTTATTGGCCGTGCTGGCGACGAGAGAGCAGAGACGACGCAGAGAATATCAAACCCAACATCGCGGCAGAGTCTGCGTTGCGGTTGGCCAGATTTGTTCATCTGGTACCAACAGCTCTCTTTTTAGTGTTTTGGTATGCAAGGAACAAGATGTTCATATACCATCATGTCCCTTATCCCAACCCCACGATACACTCTCTTTTACACAGAGAGCCTCATCACGACCCAACGCCAGCTGCCCCGTCGATGGGCATGTTGCCTGCGGTAACGGCACGCCCGACTACTTCTGTTGTTCCAGCGACACGACATGCATGGTCTTGGCATCCAACACCACTGCGCTTTGTTGTCCCAAAGGCGCATCATGCAACGCCATCACCACCATAACCTGCGACATCACCAAGCAAGACGTGGTTGAAAATCCAGGCAGCGTGATACATACCACGAAACTCGACGAATCTTTACCAAAATGTGGGAAGCAGTGCTGTCCGTTCGGCTACAAATGCCGTGGCGGATCTGCCTGCGTGTTGGATGAGGACGAAGATACCAGAAGCACCACCAGCACAAACACCATCGTGACGAGAACAAAGAGTAATTTGGTCTCCACGACATCCGGTTCCAGTATCTTAAAGACTTCCGCAGCAGAGGCAACTGAGACAGCAACCACCGGTGCCGAGAGGCTTCCGGCGTCGAGAACCCCATCCGTCACCGGAGTCCAGCAGATTCCTACACCGTCTACGACAGCTCCATCAGAGACAGAAACCCCAGCGGCCGCTACCTCGGAAAAGACCACGTCGGGGGGCGTCATAGCAGGCACCACAGTTGCAGCCGTCGCATCCGTAGCAGGTTTGACTTGCCTCCTCTGGCTCAAACGGCGCTCCATCTCCGAAAAGGTCGGCTCCGCAAAGTTCCCCCGCCCATGGCAGCAACTCGGCCAGAACAACTCTGACCAGGACGTCGCCCTGCCGCGATACAACTCTCCACCGCCGGCGTATGCCGTACAGCAGCGTCCACCCACGAAGCAGTACACGTACAAGCACTACAGCCCAGAATCAATAGGCGCAGATCAGCCGGTTGAACTGCCTGCCACGCCGGTTTCTTTCAGCATGTGGAACCCTCGCAGTCCTCGCAGTCCCAGGCGGCCACGGTCTCACTTCGAACCGTACCGGCGTCCTGAGTAATGCCAGCAGAGGAAGCGTGTGAGACGGGGGTTTACTTCTTCTTTTGTATATACATACGCGGTTTTACATTTACTTTCATGAGCGATGAGACACTCTGTACAATACCATGGGAGGCAGCAATGTCGAGATGGATTCAAGAAAAGTCTTTTGCCTACCAGAAACTACTCGCTGTTCATGTTCCTTCGCTTCGTCCGTACTTAAAAGCTTCGACGATGGTAGGTATACATTCTATATCTTCCAACGCCCGACAGATCACCGAGAAACCAGCTCGACATCCCGACATCCCGACCTGACAGTCTCTCTCTATCCTCTCGAAACTCCTTTCGCATCACCCAAGTCCAACTCCACCCACCAACATGGCGTACGAAGACCCAGACAAGTTCATCTCCGACAGCACCCTCTTCTTCCTCCCCGGCGCCATGATCCTCTGGCTCCTCATCTTCATGGTCGTCACCCTCAGCTACAGCGTCAACAGCCCGCCCAAGATCATGCCCCGGGCGGTCAACCTCGGGCTCGTGGGCGTCGCGAGCGTCTTCATGGGCCTCTGGCTGCTGGGCCTCATGGTCTGCTACTGCCGGGGCACGTTCCTGAAGGGCCGGTCGGGGCGGGACGTGGCGCTGAAGCCGCCCGGCTGGGGGGAGGACATGGAGAAGAGGATGTGTGCGTTGGAGAAGCAGGCCAAGCCGCCGACGCCGCTGCCGGGACAGACACAGCGGGACCACCAGAAAGAGCAGATTAGACTGCGGGATGAGCGGTTACTGAACCAGGCGCAAGCTTTTCAAGAGCAGCCCATACCGCAGCCAGTTCGCCCTCAGAATGTTCAGCCGTTTTATCTTCAGCAATTTCCGACACAACAGCAGCCCCTTGGACAACAGCAGACCTTTCCACAGCAACAACCTTATCCATACCCAGTCCAACCGGAATCTACGCATCAATACCAGGCCTTCCAACCGCACGTTCAGCAGCAAACCCAACAACAAGCCCATCAAAACGGTGTACGACGCCATCGATCAGAATCAAGGCCTCAAGGACCAAGGGTCATGCCCACGTCACACCACGAACCACGCAACCGTCACACGTCTCCCGGCCGTTCGAATAGACACCCACCTCGCGCGAGCGGTTACAACTCCAGTATCCAAAGCACCCCGACTATAATGTACCATCCTCCTCGCTCATCAAGCCAGCCTCCGAGAGTCCGCTCGACTGTGCAGGAGGACCCAGAGAGTCCTGGCACGCCGACGAGGGGAAGAGTGAGTCGCCGACAGGGTTCCAACAACTTGAGACAGAGCCGCAGTACGCCTCCTCCTGGAGAGGCGTTGAAGAGTGAAAGACATGGGGAGCCTGCCCAGGATCAAAACAGGCCATTTGTACAGAATAATGATCCTATGTTTTCATCCCCTGACATGGAAACTAAGATGGCTATGAGGGTAAGTTACTTTCATTTGGCTTGAGATTCAGGGGAGTCCGTAACTGACTTCAATACAGGTCAAACCGCTTTTAATCAACAAGCAACCTAGTCAGCGTGACGCGCGTGCTGGGCCTTCTCGATCCAACAGCAGGAGGACACAAGATGAACTCAATGCGCCAGATACTAGGGTGTCTATGATGCCTGACGCTTTATACGGGGGATTTGGATATCCGCCAGTGTCTGCTCCATCGTCGCCACCCCAGGTTCGTCAGCCAGCTCCAAGCCGGCAAAATATGACTCCACGAGATGATGTGCCATCGGTACGTGATCTTCCTCAACCACCCAGCACTGCCCAGAAGAACGAACCAACGAGGTGCTTTTCTCAAATGAGCTGTATTCGAAACGCAGCTGAGAAGAAGATCTAGATGGGTAAATTTTCCTTGGTGACTGACCGTAATGAGTAGACAGATTGTTGAGCTAGAATGTTTTATTGAAATGAGATTGTTTCTTCAGTCGATTGATGTTTTTCAGCAAGTGAACTTCAGACTTGGGCGTGCAAATATGACGTTCCCAGCCTTGATATATTCAGGATGTTTTGAATGTGAGAAAACCCGTCGTATGACTACCGCAACTCGCCGCATTTCAATATCATCTGCTGACCCTGGCTTATTCTCATAAAGGGACGCACATCGGTTCCTGGACCCGAGGGAACTGCCACATACGAACTCTTCGAACAATCCATCGTTACACAAACCCACAGCTCAGACCTCAAGCTCCTGCCCCTACATGAACTCAATTCCACAACTCCTGTTCGTTTGACGTTCTGCTTAGGAATGACGGACAACGTCAAAGTCACACGCAGTTGTCGTCCGATGTGAGAAAAGGGGGCTGAGCTGCGTGGAGGCCCGGGTCCTTGGAAGCTCGAGCGCCCCAGGGAGTGCCTGGTCTCGTGCGCATGAGCTATCCAACCATGACATCTCTTGGCCATGGAACTGCCGCGAACCTACATGCTATACCACAGAGTGGATGGAGGGGGAATAGTAAGTTCGGTCGCGTCGGCAGACGGGGGTTTCGTCATCAGCAACCACCCCGTCTGTGGGCTCTTATAGATTTGACTGTCGTCTCAAAGCAACATCGTCTTTTCCTTATGTCGCTGATTCTGTCATTCAAAGTCGTGTTTCAAAGCGACCAGACCACTTCATCTTCATACGATACACCAAAGAAGAGCGAGCACACTTCGACGACAGAGGCGCCAAAAGATGGCAGGAGAAGCGCCAGCCTCCTGGACAGACACGATCTACAACCTCAACCGCGGCGACCTCGACGCCGAGCTTGAGCGCCTGGCTTTCAACCACTTCAACCTCTGGACGCCCCTCACCGGCGACCTCCTGCCCCCCCAGATCCTCAAACACATCCTCTCAAAAGAGCGTCCCCGCGTCGCCGACGTCGCGACAGGAAGCGGCGTCTGGCTGGCCTCCCTGACGGAGATCCTCCCCCCGCGCGCGGAGCTCATCGGCTTCGACATCGACCCGCTCAAGTTCCCCCCGCGACCGCCGACGCCGCCAATCCCCCCGCCGCCGGTGTCGCCGCCGCTCAGGCCGGAACAGCCGAGTCTGGATTTCCGCGTCCACGACGTGCTGGAGCGCTTCCCCGAGGATGCCCGGGGCACGTTCAACCTCGTGCACGTGAGGCTCCTGGCGCTGGGCCTGAAGACGGACGACTGGGACGTCGCTGTGGGGAACCTGGTCGAGCTGGTCCGGCCCGGGGGCTGGTTGTTGTGGGAGGACACGGCGGACTTGTTCATCCGGGCGTATCCGCCTAGTAAGGCGTACGACGAGTGGTGGTGGGCGATCATGAGGCACGGCGCGCGGATCGGGAGGGACCCTTTGTAAGTTGTGTGTTCTCCTGCGGTTGAGGACGTGTCTCGCTGACAAAAGCGACAGCATGCCCTCTGGCCTCTCCCAAAAGTTCGAAAACGCCGGGCTGCAGAATTGCGAGCAGAAGATCTGGAGCTCGTGGGCTGCGGACAAGGGGTTGCAGGAGAACGCGACCGCGGCTATTCAGAAGCTTGTCAGGCCGTCGCTGGCGGCGGTGATACAGGACGGCGGCGCCGAGGCGATTAAGGATTCGGAAGATATCAGTCGGATTGAGAGGGACATCAGGAGAGACGTGGACGAGAGGGGTGTGCAGGTTGGGCTGGATTACTTTTGGATCTGGGGACAACGGCCGTATTGATGCCACCCGCGGTTCCGAACTCCTCTCCTGTGTATGGATGGATGGAAAACAAGGTGTTCCCTTAGTAATTTAGGAGTGATTGGCTTTGAATCGAATCTTGTCATGCGAACCCCCAGAGCCGTCGCAACTCCGCAGATCTGTCGGATGTCTTCCAACCCGTTTCCTTCTCGATCCTGGCCAGTTGCTTCAGCAACGCGAGTTTCTCCAGAGCATACTCCTCGCCATTTCCGAAACAGTCGTCGTAAGTGTCAGTTGACTGTGCTTCTAGCGGACGTCCTCCCCAGCGAGAGGTGTTGGAAAGTGCCCGGCCCGCGATGAAAAGGGGCTGCAAGTGATTTACCCAGTTGGCACTATTTCAAGAGACTTCAGTCTTGGTCACCGAGTATTCATGTGTCAACTTACTGGGAGTCATTCGAGATTGATAATCCGCCCAATTCCCTAGCATGCCATATCGGATCAGACTAAAGGGGCATTGTCAGTCCATACAGGCCCAGTGGGTTAAAACAGGACGGAGGCTGAACTAACCAAGTCTTTTTCTGTCGAAGCTGAACTGACAAAACCAGTCTCGAGCAAGAGAATAGAGCCTGCATGGAAGAATGTGTTTCCACATACTCGTCACTGTCAGCTTCAAGTATCGATCCGCAATGATGAATCGAAACCTACTTGCGGCCGACGTAGTGAATACTACGGTGGGAAATGGGTTCCCACTCCCGCGAGGCTCTTCTCTCAAGAGCGGGCACACATCCCTCGGCCGAAACTTCCACCAAATACCCAAATCTTTCCACAGATCTTCAGTCATGGTCACTCTATGAGCCGCCGAAATCCTGGGCGAGGGTGGGTTGTGAGCAATCAGGTTGATGATCTTGGCGAATATCAATATGGCCAGGTTGCAATAATCGTCAATGTCGCCACTCGCAGCGGCAGCTGCGGATACCGCCGGAATCGAATCGTTCTCAACCCAACACGTGGTAGAAAGGAGAGTCGTCTGCCCAATGATGAAGGCTGCCCAGATGTCTTTTGAACTGTGAGCAATATGGCTTGTAGGAGGTCAGAGAGCCACGTACCGATCCTGGCAAAAGCCCAAAAACATGACTTGATGATTCCTTTGCTGCAACCTTTCCAGTTGCGGCTTTTCAGTAGCCCGGCGCATCCCTGGACGAGCATTAGCAGACGTCAGATGGTTCCCGAGAATCACATACGTTCAGGTGGCGTCTCCACTCTGAGACGCTGGAGGCCATCATCTCGTATACACACAGAAGCGTACATGTCGCCAAGATGGAGGTATCGGCTTCAGATGGATCTTGATAAATTAAAAGTCGGATGGTGTACTGATACAACTCCAAGGCAGTCTGTCTCTGCCTGCCTCTCAGCGTGTCGACCTGGCGTGAGGAAAGGGCCAGAGCAGCAGCCACGAATGCTCTGGACTCCATCATGGAGTGGATACTTTTGACAGTAAAGTGCTTTTCAGAGTCGGTAGTCTCACACCACGTGCCGGTTTCACGGAGGTAAGCCATCATGAGGTGAGCTTGCTCGGTCTTGGATACGGGTAAGTCGAGATCCGGCAGTGGTGCTGCATCGGAGAATATGGCTTGGCCTAGAGAAAAGGGCGCCGTGTACGATGCGACCGTTTCGGGATGCAACACTGGGGTTTGGTGTGCGCCAGTCTCTGCTGTGATGAGGGGCAGAATCTGTTGCGCATTTAGGCCAGGGGTCTCTTCTGCCTCTTTCCATGCGCCCTGAACCAAGTTCTGATCATCTGGAGTTGTTGATTCTACAAAAGGTACCGTGTGTGACTCGGTATCAGTCTGCGATTCGGATTCGCGGTTGGAAACCGGTTCGTCGACATCAGAGATTGGTGACGATGGTGTCACGTAATCACCCTCGAAGAATTCTACGATGTCGTTCGTGTCATCGACGAACTGTTGATAAAGTATGTGAACATGTATAACGCATTTGTGAAGGGGTACCGGTGAAAGAAGAGACGTACTTCGAGTGTCTCGTCCGCGTCTGCTTGTTCTGTGTTATCAGCCCGCCTCTGCTGCTCAACGTCAAGCAGCCTGGCTTCATCTTCAGCAGTAAGGGTAAGCGCTCGCGACGGGTGAAAGGAGACTTTGATGCCCCATGCGCATCCGTCTCCTCGGAACTCGCAATTTCGACATCTGGGACGGGCCCCATCACCTTGTTTGGCAGTTAGCCATCTGATCCAACGTCTTCCAAGGACCAACTACCACTCACACTTCCGCTTTCTACTCCGGCACGGAAGACTAAATCTGGTTCAATCTCAAACTCTCATAAGGCCAATAGCGTGTCTTACATACCATCCCGAACGCGTCCTCGTCCTTAGGGGCCGTTTATAAGTTCCACCATAAGGAGTTGACACCCCGGCGGCGTCGTCCGCCATCGCAAAACCTCGGTAGACTGCTGTCAGACAGGCATAAGAAACTCGATGAGAAAAAGACAGGTCGCCATGAGACTGGACTTCCGCCTCGCAAACGGCTTGTACTTGCCGGGATTGACAGCGGGAGTGAGTGGGAAGTGAAAGCGCAAGCGCAAGCGCTCGCATTTGTCATCACGCTGGGGCCGCATTACCCAATATTGAACGGGCAAGTGTAGCCATCGCCTACACCTTCCTCGACTTTCTCCCACCGGCATCTTTTGCATTGTTCGGCGGGATTTACTGAGATGTGTTATCGTCCTTATGAGTTGTTCATCGTATAAGCGAGCAGAGCGCTTGCGCTTGTACCTCGGCTTTGCTTCCGTCAACAGCATTTCGATTCCACATGCGGCGCTTAATTCTCGTTATTCTCATTAACGTCGAGTCTGGTTCTCCATTGATTTGTCTTTGATTCTGAATTCCATTCTCTATCTATGCTCGAAACCAACTGCCAACCACAACATGGATATTCTAGGCGTCTAATTGCCCTTCAGCTTACTCCAAAAGGAAGATGACTTGTCGCCACCGACGCCAGGAGGTGCCAAGATTATCGTGTTCCAAGTCTCCTCGCCATCGACGAACAAGCTGTATTTCAAGCTGCTTTGTGCACCCTCGGCCAGGTTCTCGATAGTCAGGGAGCCGAACTTGGAGTTGCCGGAGTGAACGTATCTAGGGGCGGTTAGCCAAAGTAATCCGCGAGAGACATTTACACTTACTTCAGAGCTACATCCTCATCATCATACTGCCTGTAAGTAGGCAGGGGCGAAGCGAATTGATTGAGAGGACTGCAGGAGAACTCGTAGGCGGCAGCCGTCTCCGGCCACCTTCCGCCGGCTGGTGGAGGGAACTTGGTGGCTGCGAATTCGTGTCGGTCACCGGACACAACCACGACACCGACACCCCGTGCTCCAGCATCCCACATTGCCTCCAGAACCTTGCGTCTCTCGACGAGGAAACCACCCCAGGTGTCCCGAGTGTTGACCGGCCAGTTCTTTGTGAGAGGAATCGAAGAAGCGACAATCTTCCACTTGACACCCTTAGGCTCAGGCCGATTTAGCCAGTCAATGAAGTCCTCCAGTTGCTGGGCGCCTAACATGGTCTTTTCCGGATGATCAAAAGGCAGAGAGTTGGTGGATCGGTAAGAGCGGGTATCGAGCAAGAAGAAAGAAGCCGGGCCTTGTACGAAGTCGAAGTACGTTGCACCCTCCCTGCGCAGATTGGTGGTGCCCGCAACGCGAGCAGGAGGGGGGTTGGCGAGCTCCTGGTAGTGGTGCCAAGGCTCAATGGCGGCCCGGTAGACACCAGTGGTGTTTAGATCCCAATCATTTCCAATTTCGTGGTCATCGAGGACGTGAATCCAGCTGAGGTTCTGTCCAACTGGAGCCCAATCGGGGGAGGCATAAACGTGGCGGTACTTCTGACGATAGTCTTCCTCGTGCTTTCCCTGTCGCTTGGGGACGTCGATGTAGATGAAGTCGCCGAGGAAAAGCATGAACTGCGCCTGCAACTTTGGCAAGATGTTGGCGAGGTGGCGCATTCCTGGGATAGCCAAAGGATGCTCGAGAGGGTTGTATGGGAAGCGAGGAAGGATGCACGAAGTCGAGAGGAAAGTGAACTTATTGTCGGCAAAAGCTGACATCTGACCCGGCTTAGGAGGTGCGACAAACTCTCCGCTGTGGTTGTTTGAAGTCCTCCACTCGTAGATTCTCTGCTGCGAATGCTTCAAGGGGACGGTCAGAGTAGCTGTGAAGTCAGTGGTGTTGTCGGTGTACCTCAAGCCGCCGCCGATTTGCCACAGGGGGTTGTCGAAAGGAGGCTGGGGGTCCTTGATGTGAATCTCGATGGTAACCGGCATCTTGGCTTGATCAGGCTCGCGCAAGACGAACTTGGCTTCCGAGGGGGAAACATAGCCCAGGCGCACGAATGAGAGGTCCTCGACCGGGTGGTACTGACGAACGCGAAACAAGAAGTCGGTCGTCATGGCGATCAGCACGGCGTTGATGAGGAACGTCAAGATTGACAAGATAGGGCTGCTCGGGCTGGGTGAGCCGGCCAGAAGAGTAACCCAAGGACGTGACCTTTCTTTCACGACGATGGTCTCCTCAATTCGAATCTCTTCGGCGACAACTTGCTCATTTTGGCCGTCTTCGTTCTCGTCTTGCACCAAGGCCTCCTTCACCGAGACATCGACATCGTCTTCCACGACGTCATACTTGGGCTCTGAAAAGTAGCCCGAAATGAATGACGGCACATACACAACAAATAGTGTGTAGATGCTCAGAGGAACAGCCGCCTAAATATTGATCAGCATACTCTGCCAAGCCAGGGGAGCTCGCCAATAATAAGTGGAACTTACTGGTCCTGGAAACTGCAGGTGCATCCAATGGTTAGCGATCGATTTCAAAAGCAATTTTATAATGAAGGTATTTTAGGAAACTCACCCATCGAAGAAAGACGTACGACACGGCTCTCAAAGCGACCGAAGAATAGAAGGCGATTTGCGCTTGAGTCCCCATGGTGTCCGAAAGATCCGTTCGGTGGGCAGATGTGAATTGGTAGATGCTAGTCGGTTCATGCAAAGCGAAGATGGACGTTGGAAAGGTAGATATTGGATGAAATAGTTCGGAGGAATTGCTGGTACAAGGAGAAGGTGCAACCCAGCACCTGCCCGCTGACGAAGTGGGAAGAAAGTTTGATAGAGGAAAGAAGGAGTCGCGATGCTGCCTTCAGGGAGGTAAAGAAGCTCTCTGCTAGACGGGTCCACGGACGTGACGTGACAGGGCAGCTTGAGTTAGCAGCGAGATGAGGTCACTGATTAATGAAGGCTCCATACGGGCTGAAACACCAACGCAGCGATAACAAGCCACTCTTTAGGGGAACCTCAGCGCCTGAGAACATGTGAGCGTGGCTGGTGAGAAGCGGAAAGGAGCTGAGGAGCTCTGATGGGGCCACCTTACCTTCCCGCAGCGAGGTTCCTTACAGCGTCTGGGCCGGTGGGGATACGTACCTTCTAGGCCCCCTCTAAGGTAGCGGCCCAGCACCTCAAGCTCCGGTATTGCTGCAGGTTGCTGGCAGTTGCTCCTGTCGTTGAATGGTCCGTGCACACGTCCAAGGGGCTACCTTACATCTGGCGGGCGCCAATTTTCCGCGCCGAACTTTCAATCGTGGCCCGTTCGAGGTGACCTTTTTGGCGACAGCTTGTCCTGAATACCCAGCCAGCTCCAGAGCCGATCGATCGAGATACCCTCACGCGCGCACGAGGCTCCCACCCACAACATCATGAGGTTATCCGCTGTTGCCTGCGGGCTTTTTGCCTGCTTCGTTTCTCAGGTTGCCGCCACGGCATTGACCTACAAGATCCATGCCAATGAGAAGGCGTGCTTCTACGCCAAGACCCAGAAGGAGAACGAGAAGGTGGCCTTCTACTTCGCCGTACGTCGACACCAGCACGCATGCATTCAACCATGACAACGCTCTAACAATCTTGATGCAGGTCCAATCCGGTGGTTCTTTTGATATCGACTACGTCGTGACGGGACCGGGCAACAAGGTCATTCTCGATGGATCCAAGGAGCGTCAGGGCGACTTTGTCTTCACTGCCCAGCAGGTCGGCGACTACGAATTTTGCTTCAACAACGAAATGAGTACATTTGCCGAGAAGTTTGTCGACTTCGAGATCGCTGTACGTCGCGGGCTCAATCCATCAATGACACCACAGTATGCTTACCATCTAATCCGATGCAGGTCGAGAACGAGGTTCGCGCTCAGCTTCCCTCCAAGCAGGGTGCCTCTCAGGAACAGCACACTACTCTTGAGGAGACCATCTTCAAGCTTTCTGGTCAACTGTCGACCATTTCCAGAGGCCAAAAGTACTTCCGCACTAGAGAGAACCGAAACTTCAGCACCGTCCGCAGCACCGAGTCGCGTATCATCAACTTCAGCATGATCCAGTGCGCATTGATTGTGTTGATGGGAGCTCTGCAGGTCTTCATTGTGCGCTTCTTCTTCCAGGGCGCTCGCAAGGGATACGTATGAAGGGTGATGACAAAAAATGGGTCTGGATTTCGCTGGGCGCAGGCTAAAAGGAGTCTTCAGGGACTCGTGTACATCAAAAGCAAAAGAGGCATGATGTGGTTTATGGTATAAGAGATATCGACGACGATCCGACTCAGCGCTGCTCCGATTAGCCTGGGGGGCTACCCCGGGAGCCGGCCTTTATGGCTGGGAATCACTCCACATGGAGTAAAATAGCACTGGGTCACCAGTGAACATATTGAATGGTTTAATGAGCCCTCTTCTTGCGTAGCTCAATGTGTTTAAAAGAGCCATTGCATGCCTCACGTGATGCGTAAGACGACCTTTGAGGCTTTCTGGGGTTCATTTGAAAAGAGAACACCCAAGAAGACACGATGTATCTCGTCAACTATTGTGTGTCAGCGTGAGTCGGTTGGCCGAACGGCATCAAGGTCTAAGTGAAGCTTCCTAGGTGGGAGGTCTAGACGCCGCTTGCCTGGCTCGTGCGCGTCTGCTGAGCGAGGCTGCAGGTGAAGCGTGTTCCTCGAGTGGGGCCAGAGCGAGAGGGGTTATTTGATTGGACCAAAATGGGGCTGGTGTCACTAGCCACGGCAGGCTGGCCGTGGAACCACTGTCATCCTGTTGCCCGAGCGGCGCGAGCTTCGAGAGCTTAGAGTATCGGTTATCAGCCTCGTCTGCGACCCGGCTAGGTCCTCAAAGCGACCGATCGCCTTCCTCACCACCTGCGACACACTTTGCGACTAAGCGCGACATACATGGACACCTCCACGCCAAAGCCGACGCGCAAACAGAACCCCTAGCAACACAAACACCACCTTCTCGGAGGTGGTCCGCGATCTGTCAATGCCGAGTGGTGCCCGCCGAAGTTCGAAACAACAACGCAAGAAACCCCGAGAGCCAGACGAGGGAAAGTGGTACACGATCAAGAGCATCCTTGACCAGAGACAGTACGGGGGAAACATCGAGTACCTCATCGACTGGGACGACGATAAGGAAACGGGCGAACGCTTCCCTCCATCTTGGGCAAGTACAGTCGCGCCATTGTTTTTTTTGGGTCCGTTCTAACAACCAAACAGGCCCCGAGCAAGGACGTGACGTCCAAGGCGATCTTCGATTGGAAGAAGAAGCAGGAAGAAGCGTATACGCAATACGCGACAGGCTCAGAAGAGCCAGATTCGCAGGACGAACGGGAGGAAGGAGCAGAGGATCAAGGCGCATCATCGCATGTTCGACCCGTCAGTACCCCTGACAGCGACAGCAGCCAACCTATTCGGCCGCCTTATCGGCGCAAGCGACTTCATAGTGAGCGCTTTGCAGAGGAATCCGAAAACTCTCAAATTGGAGATTCAGAGGAGGACGAACGCGATCTCTCTAAGCGACATTGCAGTGAGCCGCCGTCGCTGCTTTCATTCGGCTCCGAGTTCGACACGGATGCTGCCTCGGACATTTTTCTCGAAGCACCGAGTAACATCTTTGTCGCAATTCCCTCCAAAGTAGAATTTGACGCTACCGGATACCTCAGTGTCTCAGCTTCTCAAGATTCAACTTCGTATGGTTCACAGCCTATCTCTACACAAGAAGACGAAGACAATCAGGTGCTACTCACAGAAAATCTCAGCCAAAGGACCATTCCCGACTCGCAAGACTACTCAGGGCCTGACACCCAAGAATCTCAATTTGTCACCTCGACAATCGCGCCGATCACTAACCGGGGCGAGATCAGCTCAGACCGTGAGATTGCAGATTCACAAAGGCAGTCCAGCGTCGGGACTTCTCTCAGTAAGACTAGCGAATCTCAGACTCGCCTCTCGTGTGCACCTACTGGCCGTCTTTCTCAAGGCATTGTTCACCAAAGCCCTTTGCAAGGTAGTCATTCGGAAGTTTCCCAACACCGCCAGGAGGATCCAGTCTTTTCAGACCCTGTCTTCTTCACGCAGTACTTTCCAAGTCAAACTCAGCATCTGGTGATACCAAACACTCTGCCATCCATCCCGGAAAGCCAACTGCCGACTTTAGAATCTGCTGCTCCTCGAAGATCGCGTTCTGCATCTCAAGACTCGGCATTGTTGGCAGCCCAAGCTGCCGCTCAACTTGTTCAGGAGCAGGAATCAGTACCAGCATCTTTCACCGACGCGTCTATACCGTCACATCAAGTTGACAGCCTTTCTGGACACAACGACGCGGATCAATCATCGAGGTCATCCGGAGGAAGACACCAGGAATCCCAGGCATCCGGAGCCCCCGTCTTTCTGACCCAGCCAGCTTTTGACTTTGACCCGCCGTTGTCTTCTGAATCTTCTTCATCGCAAGAGAATAGAAGTGCAGGTATCGGTGGTGGCTCAGAACAGCGTATTTCGCAAACAGCCTACCAAGTTGATCCGGCGCAAATTACTGTATCTGATTCTCAGGGCGACAGTATCAACACGCAGCACGCTCAAAGGGTTGTGCCCCTACCTCAAATCTCTGCAAGCCAAATTGGTTCGGTTAGCAGTCTTACCGAGGAAGAGTTCATTCCTGATACGGTTCGCCGCAAGCCACAGCAACGACGTCTCTGCATTGATAGCTCATTGTCGGCTTCAGACGCATTATCGCACAGAAGCGTGTCAACAACGCCTTCAGGTCGCCTGCTCGCAAACCTACAGCATAACCGACGCCGCCAGTCGCTGGAAGAAAGTTTCCGCACCTGCGTTGAGAGGAGATCTCTTCCTCCGTTCAACAGCGAATCAGCATTAGCACCGGTCGTGGAATCTAACAGACAATCCAGTCTTCCCGCAGCCATGGCGTCCACGGGTGAGCCGATGTCAGCCATTGAGGAGTTGCTAAAGATGCAAGAGGCGGCCATGAGTGCTGACTTGGGCGATGACTCGGGCGAGCATTTAGGACAGCTTGACGGGCACGGGAGCGTGGCGACGGGACCAACGGACACCCATGATTTCTCGATGGCCATGGAAAATCCGTCTCTTCAGATCAACTCGCAACCCCCCATTTCCACAGATTGGCACATGGGGGGGACTGCCACATCTTCGTCAGAATTGCCGGTTCTGACCAGCGCACCCGTTCAGCCCGCCATCCAGGCGCCGGCTAGCGAGCATCCGCCGACGGCTAACCCGGGTGATATCTTCTCTGGCAATCTTATGGCTGCTGAGGCCGCACAGCAACTGCCCATGACGATTTCTCCGTCAGATATCAGTCGCTCGATTGAGCCGGATGATCCTCTAGGCGCACTACATCAACAGGATGATCCGCCGCTGAGCATTCTGCCAGCAGAAGACACGGCCACAGCGAAGAGCACAGCATCATCCCCTGATGTCGAACAGTATCGATCTGGGCCCCCAACGTCGATGGACCAAAACGAATACCTTGTTACCGTCTCCTTCCCGGCGAACATCCGCCCTCTCTACCTGAGCACAATCACAGTTTACAAAAACGAGATCGAGCAGTTCAACAGACTCTGTCGATCTGGTGAGGCTTTGCCAGATGAGACGTTGGTGAGCGCCATTGGAAGGCTTCTAGACCAGCTGCGGGATATCTGCGACCTCCCTGCGCCTCTCGACAGTGGCACCATTGAAGCGCTAGCAGCGGAAGATCTCAAGAAGCACGCCATGGGGACCAACAGCAAGTACTTCTTCGTCGGGCGGTTCCTGGAGAGGCTTCAAACGAGCCATAAAAAGGTACTCATCGTCGTGCGCGACATTACCATCATGGGCTATCTTGAGGCCATCATTGGTACCAGCGATATCGCGTACTCTTTGAAGGGCTTGCACGAGCTTGAAAGCGACGACGAACATTCTCTGAACATCGTGCTTATGCACACGGAACAGACTCTGGTGGATGATTTGAGCGACTTTGACGTCGTCATTGGTTTCGACGGCGGCATCATGAGGACTGATATACTGAGCCGCTGGGCCCAGATGAACGGCAGGAAACCTATGCTGATTAGGCTGATGACTACGTACTCAGTCGAGCATCTCGAACCGATGTTGTCGGACGAAATGGGCGAATTAGATCGCACAAATGCTCTGCTCATTGCCATGTTCCAGTCCCGGGGTCTGATCAGCAATGACGAACAGGGAGAGATGATTGATGGACTCACGGCTCATTTCGCTAACCAAGTTATTGATCCGGAGCCCAACTTTGGCTGGGAGCCCGAAGCCGTCCCGACTGCAGTTCTTGATCTTTACTCCGACAGCCAAAACCAAAGCCAGATGCCCCCAACTGCCGAGGAGCTAACAAGTCGGAAGCGGAAAGCGGTAGGACGCCCTTTACCCAGAGATTCCCAGCCACTGATGAGTTTTTGTTTCCAGGACGATGGACCCCAAGAGGTCACAAAGCGCCTGCGCGTGAGCCCTTCCCCAGGTCGAGATGGCGGTAGCATCGATGTCACGGTCCGCGGCCACCTGAACCCCAACCCAACCCATGTACAGGTCCGCACGACGCAGGACCATCTCGACTCGTTGACCACAAAGGTATTATATGATCATTCGGTCTCAAAATGCAAGGCTAATCATGGTCCAGATCTCTGAGCTCGAGTACCAATTAGCAGAAAAGACGACTCTAGAGGCAAACTTGCGCAAGCACGTGAACAGCCTCTCAAAGAGGGTCAAGAGTCATGACAAGACCATTAATATTATTCAGGAGAAACACATGGCTGCGTTGAAAGAACGCAGCCAATTTGAGGCAGAGCGAGATGCGGCCAAGCAGACCGAGGAAAAGGCTCTCAAGAAGAGCCAAACCTGGCAGAACAAGGTACAAAAGCTCGAGGAAGAGCTCAAGAAGAAGTCTGCAATTCTCGACGAAGCGCTGGTCGACGCCGGCACAGTGGCCACGGAGGTATTTAAGCAAAAGACGGACGAGCTCGAGAAGTCCCTCGCGAAGATTGCCGATCTGGAGAAGAAGCTCGAGAGCCGCGACGGCGAGCTCAGCTATGCGCGAGACGCCTACCAGACGGCCAACCACGCTAACAGTGAGCTATCCCGGGAGAACAAGGAGCTCAAGGAGCAGGTTGCCGAATTCCACAAGCAGGCGGCCGGGAGCCTCGCGCAGATCCAGGACATCAACTCCAAGGAGCAGATCAAGGAGATGCAGCGGCAGATCGCGGAGACCCAGGCCATCAGCCGGGACCGCGAGAAGGAGCTCGCGCGCGTGGAGAAGGAGCTCCGTACGCTGAAGAACGGCCGCAGGGAGACACGCCAGCAGAGCGTCCCCCGAAGCCCGCGTCTCGGCATGATGAGCCCCAGGGCGCCGCGCACGGCTGGAGGTTCGGCTAGTAGGGGAACCTCGCCCGTTCCGTACGAGTCTTCGGGCACGGGGAGCACGCCCGTGCCGGGCATGCAGTTCCTGCCGTCGAACAATCACAAGTTCAACCACCTTAGAGAGTGAGATTGCTGTCTAATGGTGGAGAGAGCGGAGAGCAAGCCAGATGTGAGATTGTGAGTATTGATTTGTTTAGAGGGAAAGAGAACAGACGAGGGGTCCGCGAGATGGCCTTTGCAAGCATGATACCCTTCAACGAGGGACGGTTTATTGTATTATTCTTATGAGTTGAGCTTAGGTTCCGATGAGCTTCAGAATTTTTTCTTCTGGTAGAAAGAGAGAGAGAAAGGGCTCTTTGCGATATCTGTGTTTGTTTTGTTGTCTCACAAGGTGATATCGATGACGCCTGATGGCATGATTACCACGCGTGACATCGTTCGTGGGGCCGAGTTGAAGTTAATCGGAAACTTGCCCCTTTCCCAACCACAGAACTTCGCGGGGGAGAATGTAGATTGCTTCTGCGGTCTGCCCACATTTCTGCCCAGCACGCGGAGGGGACTGCGTTCTGATGGTCCCGAGAGGTCGGTCGGAACACACCACCACCCCCAGGTTTTTTACCCCACAGATTCGGCCCAATTCCTTGGTTCACGCCAAGGGCTGCATGCGGTCGGCCGGTATGGCGACGACATAGACAGCCTTGTGAAACAAATGAGATGTGTATTGGTTGTATATCTGTGAGAGGAGGCTTTTGGTGAGATGGTACATGAGACTTGATTCAAAATCACTACCAGGATAAGAACTCCCCCATCTATCACTTTCACACACACACACAGAGCGGCACGCACACACGCAAACACACATATAAAAAAGCAAGCTTCTCTCTCTTAAGCAGTTTGCCCTTTCTCACGCTTCCCCTGCACCACGGCAGCAGCTCCCTTCCCCCGACGTAGAATATACAAGTTAAAGCCTTGGCCAATCCGCAGCCCCAAGGACTTTTGGTTCGTTGTGTTCGACTGTTTGCCCGGTTTGGTATCGAATCTCACACGTCACCTGTTCTCGCGAGAGGAACGGTTATGTGTTGTGCGGGATGAGAAGATTTAGTTCTTCTCCTCGGGGTAGATGTCCTCCTTCAGAGTGACGCCGAGCTCTTCCCTCAGGGGCTTGAGCTCCTCGAGGTACTGCTCGTACTGGCCCTTGTTCTCGACCTTGGCCTTGACGCCTGCAGGTAGGAAATGGAAAAGGTTAGCGGTTTTCGATCCGACATGATTCGCGCCGTGCATTGATCGTGTTTCAATTGCCTGCAAAGCCTTTTTGGGGGGCGTGCGGAAGTGCGGTGCGGGAAAATCGAATCTGATAAGCGCGGGACAATCACGTACCCTCAAAGATGCGGACGGCGGTAGCAAAGTCGTTGACGCGGCGGGCAGCCTTCAGAGCGGCGGTGACGACGGCGGGGGAGGGGACCAAGTCGTAGGCGAAGGCGTTGTTGAGGTTGCGCTGTGGTTGTGCGGTGCAAGAGTCAGCCTCGTGTTCCTCCCATCAGACCACTTTGGGGCCCGGAACTAGGTTCAGATCCCGAGGAATTTCGATGCAGCCGGGGGAGCGGGTAAGCATGCTAACCTGAAGCTCGAAAACGTCCTGAACGCCATCGAATTCCTTCTCGAATCTGGGGTTAAAAGTCAGCGATGTCGTTCGGGAAGCGAATTGAGGGGTATAGAGGCCTCAATGGCTGGGTTGGGCGGCGGTCGTGGTGGTGGTGGTGGGTTCCGTTGGTGGCATGTCGTGGTCGATTCCGGGTATCCCTATCGTCCCCGGCTCACTGCCGCCTTTCCCAACGGCACGCCCGACAAGAGGTCCCAAAACCACCACATCCCACCACGCTAAAGCCTGACGACGAGGAAATGGCTCACCTCGCGCTGAACTCCTCAAAGGTCTCCTCCTCGTGGGCGCTGGAGCGCATGCGGGTGCTGGTGCTGAAGTTGTTGGCGGCGGGGATGCCAGCGACGATGGTGGGCAGGAGGATGGCGGAGCGGGCCATCAGAGGCTGGGTCGAGCGGACGGGGTTCGCACGGAAGAAGGTGGTCGAGCCGCGAGCGGCGACGCGGATGAGGGAAGAGGTCGACATCTTTCGGGTCGGTTTTGTGTGTGCAGAGGGGAGAGAGAGAAGGCGACCGGAGGACGGAGGGACGTCGGAGGTTGCGGCGGGCTGTGTGACGTGGAGGTGGTGAGTGGTTGCTATTTTTTTATTTTTTTTTCGCTCGCGAAAGCTATGGGCGTTTCGTCGGGATTAGAGTCGGGTGATGGTGAGTGTTACAGCAGCCTGCAGGACGCACTGGGTCAAAATTCAAAACTTACCGCTTACAGCCAAATTTCTAATTTAGGTATACACCATCCGTAAAACCAGTAATACCCCTTTAATAATTAACACACATTTATATTTATCATGCACCCTAAGTAAGCTACACACTTTATTATATGAATCTATAAAACTATATACTTCTATATAGAACTTTATTTAAGTTATTTTTTTATTATTTATTATATCTAACAGCTGTAGCTAAAATATTATTAATTTGCTTAAAATAAGTAATAATTAACTATTTTACAGCAAAATTAGTTAGAAAATAGCAGTTTTATATATACTGCTAATTAGATTTATCTTTTGTTATAAAGCTAACTATAATTAACCTTATTAATTCTAATAATTTCAAAACTTTATTAACTTTTAAAACCTTTTAAGCTAAGTTATATAAAAGTATAGCTAATTTTATAGAATAAAGTCTTTTTATACTTAATATTAAGCTTTAGCTAGGCTTTCTAACTGCTATTTAATATAGTATAGAAAAATAATAAGCTAGTATTAAATATACTAAGAATAAGCTGATTATAAACCTAACAGCTAATATTATAATTAACCTATAGATTATATCTTTCTATAAGATAAACCTTAATAGAATTCTAATTTAAATATATACTTATATAGAGGTTATTAAGAAGTTTATAAAAAAATTATAATTCTTAATAATAACTATTTATACTTCTTATATAGATATAATAGGTTATATTCTTATAAAGTTTACTGCAGAGAAGCATTTCTTAGACTGAAACTAATAAGTAATACTAATAAACCTAAAGAACCCTATAGATATATATAAGTTTTGCAGCATTATATATAATGCTATAAATCTTTATATATTTCTTAAGAAGTTATTAATTATTCTTAAGAAAGAGATTTACACCTTCTAACTAGTCTCTTAGAGCTAAACTGAGCTAGTTATTTCCAACCTAAACATTTCAAAAAAGATCTAATTTAAGTAATATCTTATACTAAAAGCTTTAATAACTACTTCTGAGAATAATATAGCTAAATCTATATATATCTAAACTTAAACTAAACAAAAGCTTATAGTAAAAGCTATTAAGGCTAAAGAGCAAATTTAAAAGCAACCTAGGTTTTAGAAATATATAATCTTAAAAGTAGATATATAAGATATTAAGCTTATTATTTAAGAGAAGTCTAAAGAAGCAAGTTAAAAAGAGATTATAGCAAAAGTAGTTAAAGAGAGTGAAATTAATCTATTTAATATTAATAATATCTAAACTATTCTTAAGTTATAGCTATAAATATAAGTTTAATTTAATTTATATCTATCTCTTTATTCTTATTAGATACTATTAAGATTTAATTAATATTAATACTAAACTGCTAAAGCTATACTTTTACTTACTCTACTTTATTATTCTGCTTTTTAAATAAGGCAACCTCTAAGCTATACTTTAAAATTATATACAGCTTAAAATATTACTATAAGAAGTTATATACTTCAATCTATAGATACTTTAATCTGCAGAATTCTAATATAAAATAGAGATTCTATATAGAAGCTATAATATCTCTATAGAGATTTAATATTTGCTCTAGTAGATATTAATCTAAATTAAGCTCTTCTTATAATAATATAGCTAGCATCTTTTAGACCTTTTTAAGATTGATTAGCTGAGTAAAGTCTTTTATAGTTATTAGATTATAATAGTAATATAACTTCTAAGGTTGTTTAGATATTATATATAGTTAGCTCTTTTATACCTATATAGTATAGTTATTCTAAAGCTAAACAAAATTCTTAAAGTCTTTATAGATTAAAGGCAGAAAGATAAATAATAGAGCAACTTAGTCTGCAAGTAATATAAAGTAAAAGAAACTAAATATTTGAAATTAGTAGAAATATTCCTATTAAGATTAATTATAATATTAATATATAGAGAAAGATAGAGAATATATACACTATATTGCAGACTATACTTAGTAGAGCTGATTCTACTAGCTTTCAATCTTAATGTTATAGATATTCTTACTAAATATCTAACAGTTATAGAATTCAACTGATATATCCTCTCCTAGTTAATTTAGAAGTCTCTTTATATAATCTTATAATAGATATTATTAAGCCTTAATAATAAAAGTAGTTTTAACACTACAGTTAGATTATATAATTTAAAGTATAACTTTCTAATATTAAAATATAAAAAGATACTAAGCAAAAATAAATCATACTATATATATAAAAAACCTAATATAAAACCACATAATATATCATAAATAAGCATTAATTGCAGCATATATCTTAATTTTAAATAGAAGTAGTTTATTATATATATTAAGTGACTAAATGAAATTTAGCCTAAATATAGTCTAACCTCTTTATTAGTATTATATCTCTTTAAGTTAAATAGCAACTTATTTAAGAAAAACTATATAGTATGCCTTATATAAAGCATTATAACTGATAATATAGCTATACTAATATATAAATATATAAAAGAACTGCTAGCTAAAGTTCTTTATAAGTTATATAATCTTATTAGTTAACTAGAGATATATTATAGTATTGCTTAAAGCTGCTTAGATCTGCTCAGAAGATTATTAATGCTATAACTAATAGCATTTTCAGATATCAGTTAAACTATATTATAAGATTATAAACCCTTCTGCTTATAGGTAAGCAAGTAGGTCTAGTTTTAAGAGGTAATAAGTGAAAAAAAGCTTAAAGATATATTAGAGTAATCTAGCTGAGAAGACTATATAGACTTCATACTGAAGTTTCTATTTCTAGAGATACCTTTTTAAAGTTAATAGAGATATTTTGAATTAGAAGGACTTTTAAAGAAGTGTTATAATTGCATTATTCTTCTAGCTGTTATAGAATTTATTAGTAATAATTAAGCAGAAAAGCTTTAAATTAATATATAAGCAACTAGCTATTTAGTGTTAAGTACTAAGCAATATAGTATTTAGTAAAATATTATAAAGTTAATTAAGAAGGTATAAAAGTAAATAATAGAGGTATCTTATTTAAAAACCTAAGAATATAAAGATAAAAGCTATCTAACGCCTCTATATAGAGCTGTAAAGCTTTATATAGAAGTGCCCTATCTGCTAAACTAAAGTACTAACTATATTAAACTCTAAAACTATACCTAATACCTATAAACCTATATATATATTAGTAATATATATATCTATATTGCTTAAGTTTAAACTAAAAATATTAAAGTTATAAAGCTATATATGCTCTGAAGTAAGATTATATAAAACTATTTATTTAAATTCAATTTTAATATTTTTGCTAACATCTATATAATAAGTTAATAAGTCTTTAAAGTGTTATAAATAAGTATATAAATATATACTAAGTTTAGCAATCTCAATATAGTTAGCTATAGCATTCAAAGTGAGTCTAACACCTTATAAAGCCTCAGGCGACATATTATATAAATGCTTAAAAAAGCATAACTTAATGCAAAACACCTTCAGCTTATGCATACTTATAAGCTTAGTGCTAGCCTGCTTATAAGAGGTAGCAATCTCTTTTGCAACTATATATATATTAATAAATATATAAGAATAAAATAGTATTATATAAAACTTACTAAAAGAGCAATTGCTAATACTAAAGTTATAAGTATAATTAGTATATAACTTATAGCTATTAAAAATAATATAGTTCTAATAAAGGCTGTTGCTATTTTTATAAGTAGTATATTAGTTTGCACTAGCTTAAATAGTACTATATATTTATATCAGATAGGCGTTAGCATTCTATAAGCGCTTATAATTAAACAGCTTAAAGCTATACTAACTATTTATAGTTATAATATAAGCAGTAATTATATTTTAAAGCTATATACTTATATTAGCATTATAAAAGATTATAAGAAATTATATAATAAACTTACTTTTAAATCTTCTTTATTAAAAAGGTTATTAATAAAAGTATTAAAAGCAAACTTTATAGCATTTTATATAAATTAGATTAAGAATAGTATAAAAGGAGATAGAAGTATATATATATACTGAGTAAAAGGCAGTAGCTTCTAAAAGTATAACATTAGAAAATAGATTTTTAAGAATATATTTAGTTAGAATTATAACCTTACTAACTTACTTAGAAATAAGCTTAATAACTTAGCTGTTAATAGAATTATTAACTTCTATAACTTTCTAAGAAAACTTAACAGTCTTATAAGCAGATTTAATTAGAGCTATCTTCTCTAAAGTCTTTAGTTTAGCCTTATAATCAGAAGATATTATATAAATTATATTAAAAGTATAAAGAGATAAGAAAATATAAAGATACTAATAAAATTATATATATATATAGAGAGATTATAGTATATAATATATATTATAAAACTTTATATAAAAAATTATTAGATATTAAAAAAAAAACAGTTAATATAAATAAAATATTAGTTATAAAACTAATCTATATAAAAATAAATAATTCTAAAGTTATAAATATATATAAAAATAGATATAACTTACTGTTATAATAATAAGCATAAAAAAAGAAAAGAGAGTTCTAACACCTTACTAAAAAGATATTTATTTTAAAATAGATAGCCTATACACTGCGCACAGCCCTATATACATCAATCAGATCTCAGATTTACTTATTCCAGTCAGACCCATTACATATAAGCGTTATTTTATATAAAACGTATTACCCCCCATATCAGTAGTAGCGTGGCCCTAATACTACTGGGAATTTTGACCCAGTGCGTCCTGCAGGCTGCCGTAGAGTGTTTGACGGCACGAAAAAGGATTGGATTCTGCGAGATTTTGATTGGATGACTAAGCGGTAGCTTGCTGCTCTGAGGTCGGAGCTGAGCTCCAGGCCGTGCGACTTGGGATCATCTTCGTGGTGATACAGCAAGTCATGGCTGTGATAACACAGTTGATGCGCGTTTTCGCACGGAGTGTCCATTATCAGGCCACTATGGACGATTCATCCCCAAATGTGGTAATGGTCATACTCATCATGCTGCAGCTCACTGGTCCCCAGGCAGCGAACCCTTGAGATCTAACACATCTTCAGTGGCTGTGACAGCCCATTGGGAAGCACCACGGGGAAGGAACAGGCGATCAGGTAAGCAATCTGGCAAGACAGGGCAACAGAGCCGATGCCCCGAACTCCAGACTCTGGGCTCGAGGCCCCCTCCAAGGCTCCAATGGCAGGCACCTGGACACCCTGTCCGGAGTTCAAGGCGATTCAAGGTTCCGTCGCACCGTCCCATCCTGCCTGCCACGCCCGCAGCCACGGCGCGGCACTCACACACACCATCGCAGCCGCACACGCGGGATGCGCAAGGCTGACAGCTTGACGGCCGGACGGGCTCTAAATCTAATAAGGGGGGATGGGAGCACTGGGCGATGACGGGATTTGGGGTAGCGTGTTAGGAGGGGTGGGCAGGCAGGAGCGAGGGAGGGATGACACGGAGCCGGACCGGACCCAAGATGCCGGAGATTGGAGACTGTGACGGCATCGCCCTCAGAAGTCGGATGAGTGATCGATTAGTTGATGGTTGCTTGCTTGCTTCTGATTTGGGTCCGGGCCAATTGGCCGAGGTACAACTTTGCGTGTTTTTCTTGGGCGACCCTCTTCTATTGAGCCCATCGTCGAATCCTGAGCTAGAACGTCGTGACCGTCGCGGGGCCTTCTTCTTTTGCGATTGGCAACGTAGCCTAAACTCCCGAGATTGCAAGCCGCATCACGAGCGTCGATGTACCGGGTACTTCGCGGGCCAGACGGTTGTTTTGGGGCTAGGTCGAGTTGGCAGTGTGGATTTGGAGATTTTGGGGCCCGACGGGAAAGCTGCGATGCGGCCTATGCCGGGCCCCTGTCCAGCGCAAAACCGCAGAAGAACCAAAATGTAGGTGAGACCCAACACGCCAATTCCATTGGCAGCCGGCTAGAGGTCACCTCGTCGCAACGGTGCTGCGTCATTTGACAGGCAATGCCACCGTAGAGAAAAGCAGGTACAGCCTCTCTCTGATACCTTGGGACCCGAGGCTTTCCATCCATCAATCCATCCACCCGGAGCTCCCAGGCCTTCCATGAAGTCTTCTATTCGTAAACCTACCTTAGGCACTGAGCACCATCATCATTCTCTTCTGTTACTGACTGGGCACTTCTTGTTGGCTCCTATTACTGACGGGAGCTAACAATGCAGGCATTGAACCTGGCACGGAGACGGCACGAACACCACACCAGTCACGTGGAGCTGGTTGTTGTTCGTGCTGTGCCTGGGGAACCATAAAAGCTGAACAGGCCCCCCAAATGAGCATAGGCCCAGGCACAAGAGCCCATTGGCTGGGCTAAGGCCGGGCAGCGAATCACATGCTGCACGATCAAATGAAGGCCGCGAAAAGAGCAACGCGACAAGTACAGGGTACCTGGTCCTTCGTGATAGGAATTTTCCCCTTTTGACATGGAATCTCAACAACTTTTCGCATCTGCTGCTCTCCAGTGTCTCCCAGACTCCCAGACCAGACCAGACGGCACAGCTCACTGACACCGACGGATCCTGACTGACTGACTGCCCGCCCAGTGCCCACCTCGGACTCCTCAGCGCCTCCTAGGTTTGCATTTGCCTCTGCCACTGCCAATTAATGCCACTGCTGCCGTCGCCGGTCTCCGCGTCTGGCCTTTCCTTTTCCTCATAAAACCAAACCTCCTCCCGTGCTCCCCGAGCCCGTGGCGTTTCCTTCCTGTCCCCCGTCCCCCGTTCTGACTTCTGTCCACCTCCTTCCCTCAAAGTCAACAACTTCACCGGGAGTCCCGTGGTGGGTAGAGAGAAGAAGAGAGAGCGTGTCGCCATTGTTCTTTTGAACCCTTCACTTTCTGCTGCCATTGTCTCCTGTCACTCCTTACTGGCTCCCGTCGCCTTTGCTGGTTAGGTTGCCGATCACTTTCTTCTCTGCTAGTGCTACCGCGCCTTGCATCTGCAGTCTTGCGTCGCGTGCATTGCTGAACACACAGAAAAGTCAACCACTACCACCACCCTCTCCTCCCCCAAGACAAGAGATCCGCGTCTTCCGCGTCGAGTCCACAGGGCAACCCGCATCGAGACCCACGGCGTAACCGAATTTGTTGCCGCAGCTACTCTTCCCCAAAAGGAGATCTTTGCGCGCCATCCTCCCTCGATCTCAATCCTCCTCAACCTCTTTCGAGCTCCAACACGGCTCAATCATCAGTCAAAATGGCCACTCAAGCCCCTTCGTCCTTCTACGAGCAGTTGCCTCTGCCTACCCTCGACCGCCCTTTCGGCATCGAATTATGGCCTCTCCTCGATAAGGTCTGGACTCCCATCGTCGGCTACCCCGTCAGCGAGTTCAGATTCGTCTCCGGCGTTACTCCCATGTCCACCATCAAGGAGGCCGGCATCTTCGTCGTCATCTACTATGCCATCATCTTCGGCGGCCGCGAGTGGATGCGCAACCGCGAGCCTTACAAGCTCAAGACTCTCTTCCTCATCCACAACTTCTTCCTCACCTTCATCAGCGCCGCTCTGTTGGCCCTCTACATCGAGCAGCTCCTGCCCACCGTCGTGCGCAAGGGCATCTTCCACTCCATCTGCCACGCCGACGGCGGTTGGACCCAGCCCCTGGTCGTTCTCTACTACGTGAGTCTCTCCGCCATCAATTCGAGTTCTAAAGGTTTCAACTGCTAACTTTTTTTTCCCTCCTTCAGATGACCTACCTAACCAAGTACATGGAGCTCCTGGACACCGTGTTCCTGTTCCTCAAGAAGAAGCCCCTGAGTACGCGCACGACCAAGATCCCAACTTTGTGAAACCTTCTGCTAATCCAACATGCAGCATTCCTCCACTGCTACCACCACGGCGCGACCGCTCTCCTCTGCTATACCCAGCTGATAGGCTCGACCGCTGTCTCATGGGTTCCCATCACCCTGAACCTCGGCGTCCACGTTGTCATGTACTGGTACTACTTCCAGAGCGCTCGTGGCGTCCGCATCTGGTGGAAGGAGTGGGTCACTCGTTTCCAGATTATCCAGTTCATCATCGATCTCGGTAAGTTTTGCGGTGCTTCTAGAACCCGGCGAGGAATTGCAGTTGGACTGACTTGTGACAGGCTTCGTCTACTTCGCCTCCTACACCTACTTCACCTCGACCTACTGGCCTTGGATGCCTAACGCTGGCGAGTGCGCAGGTGAGGAATTTGCCGCCTTCGCTGGTATCGGTATCCTCAGCTCTTACCTCGTCCTCTTCATCTCCTTCTACCTCGCGACGTACAAGAAGGGCGGCAAGTCGCAGACTCGCAAGTCTCTCAGGCGTATGAGCCAGGCTCCCCTTCCCGACCCCCATCACGTTGCCCAGGCCGTCGCCGGCCACTCCAACTCCAGCGCCAAGGCCTCCGGAGCCAAGGCCAACGGCTCCACGCCCCGATCCCGAAAGGCTTAAAGCCTGACATTGAGATATGTCGTCCACACGGTGGAATGTATATATGCGGAAATGACAGGGCCTCTGGTACTGTCTGCGCCAAGATCTGCGCCGCTACAACGTTTGGATGTGAAGATGAAATCATTCTTGGCTTTGGCCCGCTAGCTCACGCGCGCGACACGAACGACCATCTGAGAGCATCGGCTGTTTTTCGCGACTATGTATTACTGCATCGTCTTCGCTGCGATTGGCGAGAGACGCTTTTGAAACGAAAAAAGTTGAGCCCAGCTGTTGGTGAGCAGCTAGAGGCTCAGCAGTTGGGACGTGTATGACGACGGAACCTTGGGAGGCTGAAACGACGTTGGTATGTCTGCGTGCCTTTGGCGAACTAGGGGTTGGCTGGCTTTGGTCGGTTGGGCATCATTGCAAAGAGGGACGAAAACGACTCCTACGAGTGGGCGGCAAAGGGCCCCGCTGCCACTCGGAAAGGAAACAAGACTTTAGAACATTTGTAATTTTCCTTGTGTTTCTTGTGTCATAGATGGAGTTGCCGTCGCCCCTGTTTGAAGGGCTGACGACGCTTACTGATACTAATACTCTTTTAACCTATGAAATGCAAACGATGGCCCCGAACTTGTCTTACTATCCGAGATGAAGCTTTTCCCGTTGTTTATGGATGCTGTCAAGTCTTGCCGAGCATCTTCTACCTTTTGAGTCAGCCACATCCAATTTATGGAAGTTTACGCCACACAACGAAACGTTCTATTTATACTTTGATAGATGCCTACCAAGCATCGTGATGCTAATTATGATAACTAGGCTTCGATCCAGGTTCGCAAGAATATTGTCAATAAAAGTCTTGCTGCGGAGGGGCTGAGGCTGCACCCTAAGCTTATTGTTCTGTCATTGATAACGCATATTTGGTTGTTTGTCTGGCGGCTTGAGGCCTACCACGCCACAAAGTCAAGAGGAAGTCGGCGATACCTCACTACTGCGATGATGTTTGCCATTACGAGCTTGCTTTGAGAGTTTAGGTCAGTAATTTCGAGGTCAGGCTTCCATGTTTTGTGCATCTTTGCCGCATGGCTCCTATACACGCGGCATAGGCAGTGAGGGACTTGAATTGGATCTTTCAGAGTGAACACCGATATACCAACAGGCTGTGGAGACAACAACCCTAGCGGCTACTATGCGCCATCAGATTGAGGCTTTGCATTGGGTTTCTCAAGCCATTGAACTGCCCATGGTTCCCCGCTCCAAAACACAAATTGTGCTCGAGAATGTCGAATTCAGGAAGTCCTGCATGAGCTCCAGGATAGGCCATTAAACCCTAAACTAGCACCCTTCGTTATGTACATTTCCCACTTAAGGCCCCGTTCGCCTCTCTGCTGGCGTTTGTCGTCTCGAATAGTTTCCGCCTTGTTATTCACAGACTGTATTCTCAGTGTGTCTTTATGCGACAACTTGGTCTGATTCACGCCTCATTATGCTATTAGGGGAAGATCTCGAATTTGATCGCACAGCCCGAAAACGCCGACAGATCATCCATGCCTGATCTCCTGGAGAGCTTCAGAGAGTCACATTTATGGCAGTAAGAACAGTCACGTTAGTAACATGGAGAACGTAGATAAGATTGATGATGTTGTTCACTGCTGTGACTTGGGCAAGTCGTGTATAAGAGGTTCAACGTTTTTCATGGCTAGCCATGCACAAGACAGCGCAATCATTTCCATTGTCGACATAGTCCATAATCATCCTCTCTGGAAACTATGTGACTGGATAGCCACAGTTTGAACAGACATATATGGACACCCACAAGTAGTCTCTTCACTCAGTACCTTATACATTCAGCCCCACCTTTGTTGTCGTTCTCCCCGTCTTATACATCTGTATCAAGGCAGCAATATAATTCCCGCTATTGACGCATGGAAGTTCCCAGGACGTTCAATAGCCAGTGTGAGGCTATGTGCCTTGCCCAGGTTCCTAAAATCCATGGTTCACCGCAGTTCAATCTGTGCTTCCTAGACTCTCAGTGGACTCCGTCCTTTTAAACATTTCCAACGGCTCGGGGCGGGCCTACCTCAACTTCCATTTCAAGGGCCATAAAAGGGGTGCGAATGCCTCAGAGACAGTCTACAGGCACAGCAAATGAGATCCACCAGCATCTGCTAACGTAAAAGCTACGAGAGTCTTCTGGACAAGATCGATAGCCGCGCCATCTTCGCGTCCCTAAAACATCCTCCAAGAGCTACACGGGCTAGTCTTGTTGACTGCCATTGTCCCTGAACTTCAGTAGTTGTCACCGCCACTTGTATATTGTATTGCATTAGACAAGGTTATCGCCTAGTTGATCATCAGACCCGGCCTCTGCTTCGCCATGCGTTGTCCCTGATGGAGGCGTGGATAACTAGTCCATGGCTGCAGACATTATCATTCGAATATCCGGGTCCTTCAATTTCAGGCCGTCACCCCCATATTTGTACTCATTTTTGAGCAAAGACTCTCTTGCTCCCATGAACTGCTCTTAATACCGACAGCAGGGGACGAACCCACCTGCAGAACCGTTTGTTAACGACCAACATCAACACTTGAGAAACAACGGCCGCCATATATATTCACAAGGTACTTCACTCATCATAGGAACTCATACAGAAATGGCCTTTGGTTCCTGGCCAGGTTTCACGTATCGCCCACACGTCTGCACCACAACAAGTTGTCATCGGAAGCTGTGTGACCAACCAGACCGGCCCAACCAGACCGGCCGCTTTTCCCGGTCGGCTGTTGGCTGTCTCTATTACCTCTGGCTAAGTATTCATAGTAACTCATTGAGAAACGTAACTCTTCGATGGAAATGCGTGAAAATCCTCTCTTCTTCTGCTCAGGGAAAGTTCTGGTAGTCCACGAGGCCACCGAGCTACGAGCTCGTAGGCAAGAGACAGTTTCGACGCGTTCATTGCGTGCTGCTTCTCAGACATGATGCGACAAACTTAGATCTAGCTTCTAAAACAACATTGAGGTCCAAACGCCTGTCAATGAAGTCAAGCAGCTATTCTACACGAGTTACCATACCAGCAATGATACTAGTCGACACGAGCTTGTTTCTTATTCCTTCAGAAAAGAAGAAATGGAAGCGAACTCGACGGTATACCCAATCTTCCACACGTCTTGCAAATGTTAGATAAGTTGCTGCTCATCATCGTCCTTCATTCTGCCTGGCTCTCTTATTCGCATGTTTCATTGAGCTGGGTCTGTATCTCGAGCCTCCTTTGGTCTCTGCAGGTCCAGTGATTTGGAGAATCATCGTTGCGAGTAGTTACATCGCCTTCCTCACTAAAAGCCACCGTGACGTAGCAGATGACATTTGACAAGAAAGAAACCTTGAAATGAATTTAGACCCCGTGATACTAAGTAGGACAGAATTTGACAGTATTCTCTGCGGGATGTAATCTTCCGGCAAGAAAGTAAGCCCAGGTTTCTGGACCGTTGAGGCTCGGAATCGTATACAACCCGGGCTTTCATACGATATGCACACATAAATGCCTTCGTGATGGCCTCAAAGTTCTTTCTGCCAAATCGTCGACTCCCCTTGCGCTGCGACCAAATATTTGAACCGTACTTCAAACCATGAATTCAAATTTCTGCATTCCTGGACTTGCACAATGATTCGTAGGCAGTTCTTATTTCCTTTCCCGGTCGGTCGTGCTCTTCTTTGTTTATTCCAGCATCTACATCAAAGCGTCCTCCTGGTCTACCCTTCCATCATCTGATCCGCCTCACGAGTTACAGATACGTCTCTCTGACGCGCATCACTTGACATTGGTACAAGCCGTTGACAGGCATGCGATTCCTGTCTTGCCCACTGAATTCATAGTAACGTTGGGCATATTTATATTGAGAGTGTTATCCGCGCAGAAGCTCGTACCTCTCTGGAGGCTGAAAGTAGTTCTCAACAGCGGATATACTAAAACGGCCTTGCTGTGGAGAGGAACAAACGCCGCAACAATTCACTCTATCAGCGGTTCTAGCTCACTGATTTAGAAGCTCGCATTGGCAAGTAAACGGTCAAGTCAGGAGCTGCCCTGTACAAGCACCATCGCCAGAAGCACGAAACTTGTCTCAGCGGCCATCACTTCCGCCGTCTTGTGAGGATGCATAGCGATTCCCACCCATAAGCCTCACGAGACTTTGAACATGCATATCTACCTACGGCGCTTCTTCTCTCGCACTACAATGATGTCTCTGGCCACAAGAGTGAAAGAACAGACTGAAGGAATCATTGGTGTAGACTTCGACAACCAAGAAGATCGATTCTCTTAAGAGAGAACGCTCTCGGCATTTAGAGAGATATTCCCAATTCCATCTAGATCATCGATCTGAGCCAAGTATGTATCCAGGCGAAAATGGTCTGGCTCCTGCTTAGACAGCGAGTCAGTTCAAACCAGTAGTCTCTTACGTCGATCTCTTGCCTTTAATTACCACATGTAGATGCATGGCCTGAAATAGCAACAAATACCGCGCTGCTTCATTTTCGTTTGCTCGTAACCTCTTGAAAGAGTCATCATCATGATATCAAAAACAGTCCCTAACGCCAGAACGTCCTGGCGTAGTCGGCCTATGCCCGCTTTCACCGTCTTCGCTTACGTATTGCTAATCTTTCTCAAAAGTTGTATGTCAAGTCATGCCCTATTCATGCCTGCCCTCAACGTGCGATGAGTAGCAGGCAAGAATCTGGTGCCTGACGACTCTGCATCCGTGACCATGAAGAAAAGCCATTCATTATCTACGATTTGGTTCGTCCATCAACGGTTCAGAGAATCGGGAGGTTGGTCTTATAATCTGATCAACGAGCCGCACGAGCCGCACGAGCCGCACGAGCTGCAGCTTGTACCTTAGTAGACAGTTGCGCTCAATCAGAAATGCCGAAACTAATCGTATACCACCTCTTACTCTTGGAAACCCGATCTGTTGGTGGTAGAGGAAGTCAGACAACTGATCAAGGTTCTGCGTAAAGAGCTCTTGACGAGTGAGGGCCTACGACAAGACTCGGCGGGATAGTAGAGTCTTGTCGTAGGCCCTCACTCGTCAAGAGCTGGTAGCTGTCAACCGCGCTCGACAGCATAGGCCTCAGTTCCATAAAAGGCTGCGGATCTACGGTCGATGGTAACTTCCCTGACAAGCCACCCAAGTAGGAAGGGCATCTCCGTACGGTGTTGTCTATCATATGAATGCGGCTTGCATGATGCATGCCATGCTGTTCTTGCGCTTAGTATTCCGGGGGCCAACAACAGACTCCCTTACGATGCCGTTGGCATTCATCTCCTCTTGGCGAGTATGCATAGCAAAAACTAAATGTCAATGATAGATTAGTGCATCAACCAGGCAAGGTGTAGAGTCTTGAGGACTGATTTCCAGTGTAATGTACATGGGGAAGGGTACAATGTTAATAACCCAATGCGAGACCCCTTCATTGACCATTCGTCCTCTCGGATATAGGAGATGGAATGAGTGATAATATTTTATAGAAAACAAGACTAGGCCAATTGATTTGCACCATTGATGCCTTTATGGTAACGGATAGGCCATAAGACAACTCAGTGAAGGCATACCCGTCGAGAATGTCAAGATCACGTCAAAGAACGACGTCTTGCTTGGTTAGTAGTCCACCCAACCGCTGCTTGACAGTGACGTTCCTCAACCTCGGAGGGTCGATGGCATGGCCTCCGCGGTCATCCATCTAAGCCTCGCTAAAATCCAACATCTTTGCCTTTTGAGTCTACGGGCGCTTGAACCGAAAATACTCACGGAAGACACTTCGCTAGTTACAGGTCTTTACCTTGTCTAGCCGAATCTCCAATACGGGAAAACTGCAGCAATAGGTTCACTGAGCAGCGCAAGCATTGAACATTGAATGCAAATGCGACATTGGGTCTTCGGAACACAACTCCCTGACGTCAGGACGCCTTTATGCGTCTCGCAGCAGGGTGGGAGATTTCGTCATATTTTACGATCTGGAATCATCAACTCCATCAGCAAGCAACGGCTCTAGCAAATCTCTCGCCACTATCACTGTGGAGCATTGCGGCATTCCCGGTGAACCGTCTGCTTTACGAATGATTCAACGTTGTCGTCGTCAGCGACTGCCGGATCTGGTCAAGTCCTCTCTACATCAATAACGTCAAGTCAACGCTGATCATCCTAACGGTTCGCCGAACGCGGTGATTTCGCAGAAGGATTCGCAAGACGTATCCATGAAACGGTTTACTCTCGCGCTTGATGTCAGTCTCGCCCCCTTCACCCGCTCACACGCAGCCCAAAGCGGCGACATCACGGTGACGATCAGGGTCCCCACTTGAGGCTCTAGTCTCGTCGTTGGGGGACCTCAGTCTATGGATGAGGCTACCGGAACATTTGGTCCAGTAGGATCTTCTCCACGTCGGACGAAACAGCACCGCTTGGTATCTCAGCGCATGAGCTTCTCAGGGTTCGGTATTCAGACAAGCTGTCCAGCCATCGGGGTCCAGCCTCGTGGACCAGGTCCCCGAGATGGCTTCAAGTGATGCGCCGGGCGTGCAATGGCACCGGACGTACTTGCTCCACTCACGCCCATCTTCATAACATCTCAGCACTGTCAAGAGAGGTCGGCAAAAGACACCCACGAGAACAGACATGCTGCAACGACGACGTGGTCAAACCGTGATGGCTTGTCGCGCCAGCCAGACAAGCTGTCGCAGCTGTAGACAGGTGTGCTAATGCACGCCCTCGACCCGTGAGGCTGGGTATCCGTGCTTGTGATGGCCTCGTCCACCCAGCGGGTAGCGAGTCGAGCGTCTTGCTCACCAGGTGAACAGCACTGTACGGGGAGATGAAAAGTCAGTGCCCGCGGGCGCGTCCGAGTGCCCGCAGATGACAACGCAGAGTCTACAAGAGGTCAATGGCCCAGCCTAGGGACTCCCGCCCGCTGGCCTCCGTGACTCGGACGCGGAACACGGCCGTCAATCAACGCAAGCCTACCATGGTTGATTGACAGGTCAGTGCTGTAATAAGATGTCCAGGACAAGAGCGCCCGTGTGTGTGATTGCGAGTTCAAAGCTCGCCGTCGTCAAGGGCCGTGGTGGTGTCTACACCGTGATGTTAGCTTCCCGTCCGGGAAGGAGCCTCTGAGTCTGGGAGCAGCTGCGTGACGGCCGTTGCGATGTGATACTCGGGTAGGTCCCCGGTGGACGAACGCCAGCCTGAGGATGCAACTGTCAAGGCATGTTTGAGGTGGGCTAGACTTGAGGGTCTGAACGTTTTCTGAATGCCATCGGAGCAGTGCCGACTTAGGGCGGGCAGCCCATCGTGCTTTGTAAGGCAGGCGAGTCGTTAGAGTAAAGACGGGCGCCAGTGCTGACGGGATGTTTCAAGCAGTCCCGTCATAATGGATAACCTCTGGCTGGCGATGAGCGGCATCGGGTTTTGAGACGCAGGTCCAAGTGACTGGGCTCGATCGTAACAGAGCGGTAGCTTGCCTAGCAGCCGCGGTGTCGGGAAACGCCAAGCTTCAAGCTGTTGAACATCACAAAATGCCACCAGGCTGACCCCATCGGGCCCGTCGATGAGGGTCATCATCCTGAAGAGGATGTTTCGAAATCACGGCCCAGGTAATAGGGGCTTGTTTGAGCCCTACCCCGTTGAGAAAAAACGGTTTGCTGTGTTGGTCAGAGGCTGACCCAGCATCGTGTGGACACCCCCTGGTTCCCGAACAGACGGTGTAGAGCCCCGGTTTTCGACGAGGTAAACGCCATGGAGGTTTTGAATCGGATCACGATTCCCAGGCATCCACGATCTGTCCCTTCCGGGGTGTGAGGGCGCGGATGCGGGCGAGTGATGCCTCATTTCCGCCGGGCGCCGCCCGCTATGCCTGTTCCCTCGAGGCCCGGATCCGACGTAGAATCCTTCCCGCTGGTTGATTTGTGGCTCGTCCAGGCCTCAGCCGAGCCTTTTTGGAGGGGCGCTCAGATCGTGAATGATGGGTCGTGGTTTAAGATGCGATGGCCCCACGCCACGAGAGAGCCTCCGTGGCGCAAGTCTTTGCGCGAGCTAATCAAGACCCAGTCGGGATGCGGTGGGCTAAAATCTGGCAGCCTTGTCAGAGGTGCCATCCCAACTTTGATGAGTTGTGTATGCTCGGCCGCGCAGGGACGCACAGCTCGGACCGGGTGGCTGGTGACGACGGCTTCAAGTTTGGGCCTCGATCGTCATCATGTCATTTCCACGATGCGGCCGGACAAGAATGCCACGATGTTCTCATCTCCCGAATGTCTTGCTTGTCAACGCTTTGTCTGAGAGAGAGAAAACAGTCCCCGTTCCGAGGTAAGCGCTCTGTTCAGCTCCCGAAATCCGGTTACCTGGGAACTTTATGTCCCCTGATGCCTCAAAGGATCATGCTGTTCCCAGCCATTTGTTCACGCGAGTAATTGAAGTGATTACCAGCCACAACGTGTGCGCAGAAACAGGCAGCTAATGCAATGAGCCTGGCCCGACATTGAGGGCAACGCGTGAGAGAAGGCAATGGCCAAGCTAGAAGCTGAGCCCGGGAGGCTGGCTGAGGCACCAGCACAGTTTTGGTCGTTGGCTGCGTTCCCGCAACCAGCGTTGAGCTTCTGCAAGTTGCCGGATAAGACGAAGGGGGGGAGAAAACGGAGTAGCAGACAGTAAGCTTAGCTACAGCTAACGACCTAGGGGCGTGGCGGTGGTTTGTAGCTGGGCATGCTTGCGTGCGGAAGGTTTTTAGGGCGGCTCTTTTGGTACATTTTCCCAACGCCCAAGTGACCGGCGTCACAGTTGGTGACGGGCGTGGAGCTAAAATTCTGAGCTTTGGTCCAAAAGGGGCGTGGGACGCACACAGTACACACAGTTGAAGGGGAGGCTTGGCTCATGTACCTTCCTAAAGGCTCGGTGATGGCTTGCTGGCTGACGGTCGTAATGAGGCTAAGGGGGAGTAGCGCGATGCCGGTGGCCCGTTGGGAGTGACGATGTGCGCGGTGGTGTATGAGATGCGAAAAGGGGTAGCGGAAGGAGAGGTCAAGAGACCGGAGGCCGGGCTCCACTCCCGTTGTTCGGCGGTTGAAGGGGGCGAGTCCGGCGACGGAGGGGGGGAAGGCCGGTACGGGCACTGATAGGTGCAACGCATGGGAGCCGGAGCAGTGGAGGGGAGGGTCAGATTGACCTATCCCGTCAGCGATGTGCAGGCGTGGCCGGGGCTGATCTTAACGGCACGACATTAAGTCGGCAGGGAATAGGAGAAAAAACGCGGGACGGGTGGGAAACGCGGCTGTTTGTTCGTTCGCTCGCTTGGTACCGAATGCAAACCCCTTTTTTTGCTTTTCATCGTTTCTTTTTCCTGCTTCTCCTCTTTCCCTTTTGAGTGGAGGCGTGGGATTTTGCCGTTTGCAGGGGAGAGGAGAGGCAAGTCCGGATGGGGACAGACTGGCCGACGCAATGGACGGGGGAAGAGTCGGGGGCTTTGGAGGCTTCGGAGTCTTCCTTCCTCATCCTCGTCTTGGGCCTTGTCGTCGTCGCAGTCGCCGGTGGATGCATGCAAGGCTGACATGATAAGACGGGGACGGCAATGGGTTGAGAGCCCGCTTGTTAAGATGATTGGTGGTCCCTTTGTGGGCGACTTTATGTGAGGCAGGCGTCGACATTGGCTGATAATGTTTCGATTCTTTCGACTTTTCACAGCGCCCTGGCCAATGTTCTCCATCTTCTTTGTGCATCTGTCAAGGCCCCCCAGCAGGAGGCAATTCGACTTCGGGACCTCGGCCGAGTGATGTGTGTGGTGACGACTCGACGTGATGAGTGTTATCCGTACTGGATGAGATTAGAATTAGATGTGGCTTGCCGAACGGACTGTGCGGGTGCGATGCGGTGCGGCTTCGCCCAACGCCAAGTGGGATGAGATGAGCATCGCACGTCGTGTCATTGCCCACGAAGTTGCTTCCCTGGCTGCAATGTCGTGCAGATGTGATGGAGCCGGCAACCCAGGGCCGATTACTCTTTTAAGCATCGTGACGGGCATGAAATAGATGAAGTCGTTCGACGAAAAGATGAAGATGAAACAGGCGGGGGATGAAATGAGCGGAGGGCGAGTGCAGCTGCACTGCATACCTCACACAGAATTCAGGTGCATACCAACCATGGATGCAGCAGGTTGCACTAAGAACAGATGGTGGCTGCAGGTACAGAAAGAGCATGCAGCAGGATCGGCAAAGTGCGATTGCAACGCTCTGGAGCAGAAGAAGCCACGCTCACTCGCTGCTTCTTGTGCAGACTGCGAATCGCTCCAGGGCGGCTGACCTGAACCCCACATGCATCTTTCTGGGGGTCGCTGTCGCAGGTAGAACCACCACTAGAAAGCGAAATGAACAACGACAGGGAACGCTCGCCTCAACAAGCCACACGACGAGCACAACTTCATATCGACTGCTGGGCATCTCTGCCATCCCAACCCAAAATCGTAGATCTGCCTTCGCCCAAACCGACTGCACTGTACGGGTCCCGTACCTCGGTGGACTCTCTATCCACGTCTTGGCATGCTACCTGGACGGATGGCTCTTCACTGTGTGGCACCCTCGCTTTATTTTCCGTCAAGGGTCTGCTTGTCGTGTACACTGCGGGCATTTGCGGACCACCAGCAGGGATAAGGGGTATCTGCGGTAACGACGTTTTGACGGCTGACAGAAGAAGAAAAATGGCGAGAGAAACCGCCAGTCCAACAGACAGTCGACGCGTCGGTCGGAGTTGGGGGCCGTTTGCGTTGCCAGTTGCTGATGCTGATGCTGATGCTGCCGCACCGCACAGCAAACTACTGTCTCCGTCGGCCCGTTGGATCATGGAGAAGGTCATCTGCCTCCATATCGATTGATTGCTGCGGCTGGCCGTGAGATCGGTCTAAGCCAGCAGCCGCAGTGTGCCTATCCGCATCTGCCTCTCTCACGTTGGATGGCTGACAGCTGCAGGAAAGGCAAAGGCTCACGGACGATGGCCGCTAGAAGCACACAGGGCAAGGCTCGCCCGCGATGCCGTTGGCGATCGACGCGGTGGCCTTGACTCAAGCAAATTTTTGACTGGGCTGGTACGGCTGCGCACGCGCAGCTACAGATCACCACAGGAATCCCCCACGATGCAGCACAGCAGATATAGCAGATATGGGGTCTGTCGCCGTCAAAGCGCACAGCAGACGAAGATCATGGCCCCGAACCATGATATGACATGACGGAACGCACACTCGTCAGCACACGGCGCACAGCAAATCGCAATTCCGCTCTTGCGGGGGGCACACGACGGAGCACTGAGCAGCGGTGTAGCGGTGTGGTGGTTGGTGGTGTGGCAACGGCCGTGATGGTAGCATTCTGGCATCTGCCACCCCTACACGACTCCCCCCAAGGCGTGGCCCCGATGGCCCGATGGAACCTCAATCTTCGAGGGACACCACGAACCCCGGCCGAGCCGCGGATCGGAATCTACCTCTCACCACGCCAAGAACTCTGTTGCCTCTCCTAACCGTCCCGATTCCTTCCACCGCGGCTGTACGTGTTTCCGCGAGCCTCAATCCCGCTTGCTCGCGCTAAATCGCAGTCGCAATATATGCTAGTAGCAGATAATCCCAAGATGAAATGAGCAGAGAGTCAGCGGGTGTCTGGGCTAGAAAGAAGAACACGGACCGGTTCGCACAGGTCTTCTAGTCCTTCCCCTCTGGGCATCGCGTCATCGCGAAATCCCCTCGTACACGGCAGCCACCCCCAGAGCAGGCTAAGGCTGAGAGGTGCGGCCAGAGATTCGTGATTCAAATTGATTGCGACAGATGGACCCCGACGCTAGGAATAGTCTGCAACGTAGTTAAAATTGCGGGCAAGCCGAGCGGAAATCACGAGAACCAGAACCACCAATCAAGCCGCGGTGGCCGACAGATTTGCCAAAGCTTCACAATCCGAGTTGTTGAAGCCTATCTCCAGATGCCATACTTCGAACAATCTGCGGGGTTTTGGTTTTGATTGATAGATTATCGTTGTGCTAAAGAAAGATCGTCAGGTGTTTGAAGTAAATGTCTTACTTGGCCACCTGCCACCTGCCACCTTACCCCAAAGCTTAAACTGCCTTACCAGATTTGTTTGACTCAGCCCATCTCTTTCTTCAGACTTCAGCTCGGCTAAGCCCCATAACCAATATCACTCGTCTGATATCGTAGACGCGCTTCGTCCCGCTCGCATGATGAGACTACAGGAAACAACATACAAGCTAGCCAGTCCACCAACTTTTGTGTGATCCAATTTGTCACAATCTATTCTTGGACCTACAAAATTCCCGAAAAGAACACCTCAGAGAAACCATTATCGACGAAACCGCCGCCCACCTTCCTCCCGGGGATCGTCCCTGCGATTCAGGGAATTGCATCAGCCAAAGGCCCCGTTTGGCCGCCTTGCAAGTCTGCACAACACCATCACACACAATTCCCATACTGCCGAAGCCGGCAGGTTGTTCCCTGGTGTCGCCGTCAGCCCCGCGGCTAGCGTTGTGTCTCTCAGCATCACGCGAACCCGCCCGTGTGGATTCCAGCCGTGCTGTGTGCGTTTGCGAATTGTGATTGTGAATGATGTGTGCACGTGTCGAGGCATGTAAGATGAGCACCTGGCAGATCATCACCAACTCCGGCCCTGTGGCAGAAGCCACAGCACATGGGCGGGCCACCTTCATCGGTAGGCACGGTTAGGCTAATGTAGTCAACCGATAATCGAAATGTGTGATGCACACGGCCTTTTTGGGGGGCCCTTGGGTGAGAAATTACGTCCAACGTCATCGGCGGACGTGATCATCGGCCATCATTGTTCTCCCATTGCAACACAAGACGACGTTCAACTACCGAAGACCGACGGGCCAATGAGAGGCAGGGTTGGTTGCAACAGTATCGCTGACTTTCAAGTATCCAATCTGCTTTTCAAACGCAGACACACACCTCTGGCAAATACAAAATTCGCAGGCATTCCCGCCTCACCGGACCGACGGCTTCGTGTATATTGTCCTTTCACTAATAGCGTTCGTCCTGGCCAAGGCCCAATTGCAACCAAACCAAGATAAAATTTTACGTGTCTAAAAACTACCATCTTAGCGTGGGGTTTGTGTGAGATAGACTGTTGTTTACAAACACTTGAACCTTCCCTATATTTCGCCCGTTCTACTCTAAATCAGTACTTCCAAAAGACAGTGCAGGAATCTGTAAAGTGAATAGTGGAGGGGCGGCTGTTCTAGCACCGGCGCCGGCGTTGTGCCCCCGGGCTTTGCCGCCCACATCGTGACCACACAAAAAGAAAACGGCCCGCAAGCCCCAGCAGAGCTCCGGAGCGCCGTTCGTTCGTTCAAATCCGCCGCGGTGCGGTGCGGGAGAAAAGCCCACGCAGGTCTATCCCGGGTTTCCGACGCGTCTGTCCAATATCTTGGAAACAGGCGCCGTCTGCTATGATGCTACCACCGGTGTTATACAACCACCTCCAGGGTTCTGCGGCCGGCCAGACCTGGCTTTCCATCGTGCTTAATGCTCCGTCCGTTAAGGGAAGAAGCTAGAAAGGGAACAAGAGCTGGAGCTTGGGAAACATGCCCAACCCTGCCACCGGCGCGCGTCCCACGTCCCATCCATATTACACTCTCTTGCTCTCTGTGTCTATACTCCACAAACCCACGCATCGGGGCGGTTTTTGGACTTTGGACTCGTAGAGAGGCATGAGAGGTTACATCGAATGGCAGCCCAATGGCGCGAGACGATTTCCGAGCGTGGCAGCGGACGACACGTTTACACGTACGCTGCGTCGGATTACTGCGGGATCGAGGTGGTTTTCTGGCGTAGATTGCGACACCTGCGTACCTTACTAGAAGATACCGAGAAATTCCAATGCAACGTGAGTGAGCGGGCGACCGCAAGACCAAGACCGAAAAGAGAGTTGCCGAAAGCAAAAGTCAGTCTCTCCGTCCCTCTCCCTGCTTTCGATGGCTTGTCCTGGAAACTCTTGGGGCCCGATTGGATTCAAACCATCGCAGCAGCCCCGATTCCGAGGTGGTGGGATGCAAGGTCGTGTGAACCCGTCTGTGTCTGGTTCCCTTGGGTGCCAGCTCCCTGCCGAATGACGAATGCGATCGAGACCTCTCTTTCTCTCTGATCCAAATCCCAGGCCCCCGACCAACAGCATTCACAGCAAACGGGCCCCGCTCCCAAAAATCAAGTCGGCCATACTGTGTGTGTTTGTGTGTGCCCAGCTGATGATCAATCCCACGAGTGCAGAAAGAAACCCAACCTCTTGTGCGAATCTCGTGGTCACGCCGTCGCCCAAGGGAGGTTTTGCGTCAATCAACCCCGCCATGGAACGTGCGTCATGGGCTTTTTTTTCTGTTGTAGGGGACTCGAAAAAGTCATTCGAGAAGAAGAAAAATGATTCGACAGGTGAACAAGCCACCTGCATCAACCTACATATCGTCCTTTTCGGTGGCTACTCCGCAGTGCCGCCCAAAAAAGCGCCTCCCGCGGATAGGTAAACGTCTTTTGGTGGAGTACAAAGCAGTCAGTAGACATCACACACATTGTATCCAGGTTTCTTCCCACCCCTCCAACGTCGAAAAACTGCCCTGCCCTGCCTCGCTGCACCCGTTCGACGGCCGCCGACGTGTTCCTGCATTGAAAGCCCAACGATCAACAGGACAAGGGGCCGGCCGTTCCTAGTTTTTGTCTTCGCCTCCTTCGCCTCTTCCGTCAACGTACCCTACAACCGAGAAAAAAAAATATCAAGCGAGCCGCCAAAAAAGAACAAGCCTGCAAGGACGTTTCCGTCGGTCAACCGGCGCCGGTGCCTCCCACATGCCTTAGGTAATAAAGAAGATTGAAGTAAGGTAGCAATCGCGACGGGGGTTGGGGACTTACGTACTCTGGGGGGCCACATCGGAAGCAACCAAACAGCCTCGTGCTTTTTTCGTTGTTTTTAGAACGTGCATCCCAGGTGGCACCGCAGCCCGCACACCCATGTCCGCTTCTTCTTTCGATGGAGTTCAAAGCCTCAATTCTTGGGGGCCCTGTGGTATCATGGATGCCCTCTTTGGACGACCGCATGTTCGTGATGAGGGAGTGGCACGGCACAGGGCCGAACGCAGGGGCCAAAGAAAAAAAAGCTGAAATATTTGTCTTGGCTGTCATAATTGGAAGCTTGAGGAAAGAGACACGGCCACTGCTAGTCAACCTTGCCCGCCGCTGCTTGCCCACACACACACGTACGGTCCAGCCGCACTATAGTCTACGCACTCGCCTTTGCGAAGGTGTCGAGACACGCGCATATAGACGGCGGGAGCAATAATGCGGCTGTTTCGCCCCCCTCACGTCCCCAGCTATAGGTTCGCCTGGAAATAGAACAAACGCAGGGACCAGAGAGGTGAGGGGGGAAAAAAAGCTGATGCTGATGAAGCCAGGGCGCGGTTGCAGAGTTTACGTTCGTTCGGTCGTCGGTGTTCTAACGGACGACTCATCACATACTTTGGCGAGGTCGGTCGGTTTGTGAGTCGGCTCGTCCGGAGTCGATGGAATGGTCTGAGGTCACGCTCCAGTTGTCGGCCGTCAGAGCCTCCTCCTCCTCCTGTTCCTCCTTCTCCAACAATGCGAATGCGGCGGCACCAATCGCGACTCGTGTTGGCAAACGCCGAAACCGAGAATCGCGCTTCAGACGGCCCGAGCTTCCAACACACTGTCCGCCGGTTCGTGCCATGTTCCCCGCCGGTAGCCATAATCAGTCACAAACGTCACAAGATGCACTCGAGAGAAAGTTTTTGAGTTTTGAACAAATAGAAGTGTTGGTATCATTGATAATGTCTACTAGGCCACGCGCCCCCAATGGCGCGCTGGGGCCGATTCGGCTGCGCCTTGTGGTCTCAGTCTCGACAAGTGCCACCCTTTTTGGTACGTGCCACCACAATCCCATTGTGTGCCAGGCTTTTGTGTCTGCTTCCTCACCCTGCCACCTTTACACATTACTCAGTCCGTTTGTACACTCAAAAGAAATTCGTTCCATCGTAAGTTGTTGCCAAAAGAAAGGAGTGTTTGGCCAAACCCAGTAAAATCCCGTGAGCCTCGCCGAGGGTCAGTGTGAAACGCCGTGATCCAGGCCCAGTCCCCGTTGGTGCGCCGTGCATGCAAAGCAAAGTCCCAATTCGAATGCAAAATGTTTCAAGCACGAGTTCCTGCCGTGTGTGTGGCTCTTTTTTTGGTGTTTTGTGATTTTTTTGTTCTTGGTCTTGTTTGGCGACTAGCCGATCTTGATGCTCTTCCTCCTGTCTCTCAGGCCACTCAGGATGCGGTTCCTCGTGTTGCCGGGTGCCGGTGACACAGGGGACGCGACACTGGGGGTCGAAGGGGTGGGAGGTTGGGCGTTTTGGGAGTTCTTCTTCGCCGCCCTCATGATCTCATGGTAGCTGACGGCAGCCCAAGGGCTGTTTGGGGTCTTGGCCGTCTGCTCGGGCTCCTCCTTGATGTAGGTAATGTCCGAGTTGGCACTGAGAGGAAGGTTCTGCATCGACGGTGAGGATAGTTGGTCGCGCGAAGAGTTGGCGGCGGCCAGGTCTCTAAGTTGGGGACGGCTGCGCTTTCGCACGATGCTCAGCGTCCTCCTGAAGAGAGCTGAAGTCGGCGTCTTTGGCCTCTCGGGACGCTCAACCTCAACAGGGCGCTGGTCCTCCTCGGCGGTCCGCTCCTCGTAGGTCGGTGTGGGGCATGGGTCGATGTTAAGGAAAGAAGGGCGCTCCTTGGGCAACATGCTGCTGGTAATCATCATGCTGCTGGATCGGGGAGGGTGTAAAATGGGGGAGAAAGAAGAGGCGCTGGTGGAGGACGTGGACATCCTTCGTAGTGAAGGTGCTGTGGCGGAAGTGACCAAGCGACTGCAGGGTCTGCTGGGAGGGCGAGACTCCATGGACTCGGGAGAGGCCGACCTCCTGGTGGAGGGCAGATCGACGATGGACGGCTTGCCAGCGTACACAACAGAGACGACGCGAGCGGTGTCCTCGTGGCTCTTCCTCCTCACAGGAGAGTCGGCAGACTCTTCGGTGTCCGAGTCGTAGCCGTAGTCTGAGAACTCGTCGGCAGAGGACGAGGCCTCCTCTTCGGAAGAGAGGTAGACCTCCTGAGGTGCTTGGGCGGTTGTGGGTTGGTTGGTAATGATCTTGAGGGCCATGCCGTCGAGTAGTCTCGAGGCTCGTAGTGAGCTCTTCGCAGGCAAGGCGGGAGCTGATTGTTGAGGTTGGGCCTTCTTGGGAGGAGAGGCCGACATGTCGTCGTAGTATTCGCGGTACATCTTTTCGTTATCGTTCTCGTTGTAGGCGTCTTCGTTGTAAACGGGAGGTCGTGGAGCGTTCGGGAGCGAATCTCTATAAGACGACCTTTGCGACTGTTGCTGATCCTTCTGCTCGGTAGCCACCTGTTCCCGGCTGGAATGTACCGACTCCCTGACGGGAATAGTCTGGCCGGCCAGAGACATGGTGTGTGAAGGTGACGGTGTTGTCGATATCCCTCGGGGAAATCTGAGACTGGGCGTTTTCAGTGTCGCAGGGCAGCTGGTCTACAGCGAAGGTCGATGGGCTGGCAGTGCGTGTGCGTGTAAGTGACCAGACTCTTCTGCCGAGAATGGAATGTAGTTGAGGTTGGAAACACCTTGTGTGATTCTCTTGGGGAGAGGGAAAGGAACAAGAAGAAGTGCTAGCAAAAGTAGGAGGGTAGGCGAAGATATTTTAATGGACGAGTCGGTCTAGCAGGCTTGTCTTGGATATGGATACCTGTAGGCACAAGCAGCTCGAATGGGGACATGGGGGCTCCGTATGTGTAAATAGGTTGCAAGGGGACCGACATGGGAGAGACTAAGTGCGCATGGGAGAGTACGGGTGCTAGGACCATTTCTGCACAGATGCCAACTGCACGCCGCCAGAGACCCCGATTAACCTGTTGCTAAAAGCCCGTGCACACTTTTGGCAGGCACCCTCCCCGTGGCACCTACCCCCTATTACATAAGCGGATCGTTTTTTCTTGGCGCACGGGCCAACTACGCGCATACCTAAGGGGAAAAAACCATAAAACCTGCGTAACTTTTTATCTATCGCGTGCATCGAAAAAGTGACAACGCAGGCGGTCTTTTTAGACGATTTTACCCTTACTGAGCCCATGTGTGATCACGTACCAACACTACTATAGGCAGTGCCGTATATTTTATGGGATCAATTCATTTAGTTAGCTGAGGACTTGGTGAAAAAAAAACTAGTTTCGGCCTAAGGCATCCGAGGCGTGAAGTCATCTTACAAGTGGGCGGGTGTAGTTGTAGGCAAAAAAGATGCCCATATTTTTCGGCGTGCACGGGCTTTTAGCAACAGGTTAACCGGCCTCCCGCCAGATAGACAGCCAGAGACAGGCGCAAGTGCAGGTGCAGGTGCGAGTACGTATTGTGGTTGCAAGCCATCAGGAGCAGGAGGCAGAGAGTGGGATGCTCCTGCACTTTGCACACTTTCGCACTTGCACCTGGCCCTGGCGCGCTTTCCCTGGTCCCAGTCAAGCCATTCAAGCCAATCCCAGTCCTGGCTTCCTGATCCCTGTCCTAGTCCCGATCCTGGTCAGGTCCAATTCTGAAGCGGGTCCAGAGGGTACAGGGACCACAGTGTGCTGGAATCCGGCTGACACGGCCAGACGGGGCAGGGGTGATGGAGGCTGGTGGTCGGTCCCTCCTCCTGTCGTTCTTGCTCTCTCTACACCTACCTCACTCTGCACTACTGCTAAGCAGGTGCCTTCCTGCTGAACACGGGGGTGGGTGTACGCCCACCAGGTGGAAGGAAGGAAGGGGAAGGGAAAAAACCTTACGTCGAGTGCACACACAATGACCTACGAATACGCAGCCTCTCTCTCTCTCTTCTCTCCCACCACACGATGTTCGTGGCCCACGCCCCTCTCTTTACCTTATCCATTCCCACCCACACACCATCCACTATCCACATCCACGTCCACCGCTTCACACACCTCACACAACACCCCTTCATCAAGACGTGCACAATCTACGGCTCCACACGCTAATTCGTCCTCAACGCCAGGAAGCCGCCAGGACGGCTTGGCCATCGTGTGTCGACGGAATCTACGATGCCTCGAGCATTGCATCCAAAGTGTGCTGTTTCATGTAGAAGATGCCACTTGCAAGTCCTATCTCGCTCGAGAGAGATGGAAAGTGGCGTCGCCATTTGACCTCGTCCCCGGATACCTCTACGCATCCAGGTTACCATCTCCGTGGTTGCTGGATCATGGCGCTGAAAGCCACGCCCTGAAAGACCGCTGCGTCTGCCCACGCGATTATGAGACTGACGAGAGACGAAAGCGACAAAATCCCGGAGGTGTGGGAGCGGCATTCCCAGAACGCCGCGATGCTGTCTCTGCCGTGGATTGGAGGGAGAAACGAGTGTGGAAGGTTTGGCGGCACTCACCAGCCCGCCATCTACGGCAGTCACCCATCTGCCTGGTGCACTCATCTTGAATAGCCTTTGGTGGCAGGCTTCTCTGACTGTGCTCGCCAACTTCTGCCGGTGATCATCACCATGACTCCCTCATCGCCACACCAAGGAACGTTGCGGTTGACCGCCAGCTGAAGATTTCTTCGTCATCCATCATGAGCCTCGTCAGTTTTCCCTGCTCGTCTGCGTCTCCCAGCGCCAAAACCTCCACATATCGCCGCTCCTAGGGCCTGGGGTGGTTGGTCACACCCACGACCACAGCAGCAAACTCCACACCCACCAAACGAGGCGGTGGCAGGGGTTAGGTGCCTCCGTCCAAGGAGAACAGCCCTTGGGTGACTACCGCTCGACACCGACCAAAGACAAGTCAAGCCGTGTTAGCCCAAGGGGATGACAAGAACGCAAGCGTCTGCATCTACCTCTCCAACTCCCACCAACTGCTTGATTGGCGGCATCGATTCCTCGGTAGGGCCTCCAGACGGCTGATTGGGTGCGACGCCCCTTTGCCGTCTCAATGGCCGCCGTCAACCGCCCTCTGTCGGACCACCAGAAACGGCCGTCGGAGCCTAAGCTGCTCGTCTTTTCTGTGTTAGGGTCCCTTTTTTCCGCCCGCATGAAAACATCCATCAAACTTCTCATGCGACCCGACGGATCGTTGTGCTCCCGCTTGGAACTTAGGGAGGGAACGGCAGAAAGACACCGGCGAAGGGAGGAGCAGAGTCTGACTGTTGAACTTCACAGCGGAAACTTCTTGGCCAGTTAACGTTACTCCGCGAACTCCAGAGTCTGCAGGGCGCGAGCTTCGATCCAAGGGGGGCCGTCTGGGCGAGACCCTCCGCCCTTGGCAGTCCTTGATAACTCGCAAGTGTGCATGTCTGCAATAAAAAAGATTCGCGAACCCGTGGTCCGAACAGGCGAAAATGCTTGGTTGGCCGCCAGGGCAGGGCCATGGGCCACGGCCATATCGAACTTGCCGGAACTCTGGAAGCGCTGGGAACAGACGATGCATCTTAAGATGAGGGCTACGACGACAAGAGATATCATGTCGGGTGCAATCAAGACGTAATATGTTCGCAACTTGGCTGACATGAAGGGGTCGGGTGGAGGGATGTGAGCGCGATTCGCGATAGCTCGACTGAACCTTCTCCCGGATACTCAATATCGACATTATTGTGTCTATCCATTGACGTGCAGCTCGAGGTCTACATCGATCTACGCTTTACTGCCTCTGCAGCATCATGTGGTCTCGAAACATGGTGAAGGTGGTGGAAACTGCATGGGACTCATCGTGCTTTGGAAGCCGCCCTGGCAGGCGCATCCGGTCAATTCTCTGGCCGCAATCTGGCCTGGTACCTGCTGCACCGTGCAGCGCTGTCGATGCAAGTGAGAGAAACGGGCACGCTTAAAACGTCGTGGCTCAGAAAAACTCACGAACATGTCGATACCTTACTGGCCGAATATCTGGCAAAGAGTGTTGCATCGTCAAAGTGACACCATGTTGGGTCGGCAGAGGGACAACGGGATGCACGAATCACATCGTGAACACGAGATTTTGCGGGCAGTCCCAATTGTTCTCTGCTCCGCCGTATCCCCAGCATGCCAGATGCATTTTTTCTCCTCGTCTTTAGCTCTGGCCATTGGGATCCCAGACCGACTTTTGTCTCGTACTTCCCGTCGGGCCATCACAACCCAGTTTGCCTGGGCTGTCTCCTTTGGGCGGGGACAGCCAACAAGCCAACATCTGTCTCTTGGACCAGAGCGATCGGGCATGTTTCTTCGGATGTCGAAGGCGAAGCGGTGCAGGCTTGCCCTTGCATCCATCGCACGCGATGGAAGAGATGTTTCTCTACTCCCTGCAGGCACCTTGCCCGTCTGAGAAACAATCTCAAACTCGCTGGGCACCGATGAGTTTACTGCATAGTAAGGGTTAAGGTCGCCGCTTTTCTCTGTTTCGTCGAGGGCATGCCGAGTTCCAGAGACGAGGGTGTTTAGGCCATTCACAGGCCCCGAGAACGGGCGGCCCCTGTCGTTCGTCTGATGTGCTGCGACAGACATTGTCAAGACTGGAGGACGGCCATTCGCCCAAGGGCTCAAGTCTGTGTGCGCTGAGGCCTGTCACTGGACGAGAGCTGTCATTTAAAGCTTGGGGATGCGCAGACGCACAAACATAAGCGTCTGCCCACGAGACAAGCTTATCATTCTCCTTGGGCAGGGTCCCAACCAAAACGCTCTTGACATCCCGAGTGCTTCATTATGCCAAAGCAGAGCCCTGCAACCGCATGGCGATTCGTTTCGACATGGCTGCGGGAGAAGAGTGTCGCTGGCACGCGAGACGTGATGCGGACGACGATCGGAGCAGGGCATCCGTCCGCGAACCCGAGCCGTACAGATACAACGCCGTACCGCGTCCGTCTCTGCCCGGGATGCTTGGCACACAGTGTACCGCATCCCGTCGACGCCATTGTTGCAGCGATGTGTACCACCACGCGCCGTGTGGCATCCTTCGCACAGCAGACATGTTTGCCGTAGCGGAGGGTCATATGCGACGTGATACGAAGCGCAAGGCCCATCATGGTGCTTGGCGAACGAGTCGTCGACAGGTTGGCAATCAGGATTCGGAATGAGAAGAGGGTCCTCCTTTCTCAGTTGCGGCGCATTTCTATCCATATGTCGGCCCATGTGCTCTCGGCTGCGGAGGACGTATCCAAGACCGGCCTGACACCGGCAGACAACAAATTGACATGGGAGCCCTCAGTGGGGGGCTCGAAAGATGCGATGAAATCCAGCACGACGGGTGCATATCCATTGTTCGTCTGTCTGCCTAGCAATGTGGCATTGGCTCAACAATACCCGTACCGAACGGGCCATCTCCGAGCGTGGGCAACGGTAACAGTGGGTTTGCCGTTTGGCGAGCTCGCTTGCTGAAAGAGATCCCTTGCTTCCGAAGATTCTTTTTCTTCCATTCCTTCGACAACCGGTCAGCTTCGGAAGTTTGTCCCTTGAGCTCCAACGGTCATCTCGGTCTGCCGCCGCCACCACACCCTCAGGTTGTCTCTGCCGCCCTCTCTACCGGCGGCTGCCCGTGTCTGGCGTGAGTGTCGTGGCCAATACCCGCCAAAAAGGCTCGTCAGGTTGCATTCTCAGTCTCCCGCGTCCCTCATAGTAAGACTAGTTGGTCTCTTACAATTCTAGCGCACCCACTAGAAGTGGCTCTCTGATGGACTTGACGCGGCCGAGATAGCCAGAACAGTTTGTCCTCCCAAGTTCGCAACCCCACAGTCGCATTTCGTTGGAGATCACGGACCACCATCTGCCGCTTGATTCAGTTCAACGTCTGTCGACGGGCCATTCAGCGTTCGCCATCATGATAGCCTCAAATTCCAGCCACACAGAGGTCAGCATGCCAGCACGTATGCGAGATGATGCTAGCCCACTTGCGGTATGGCGCTGGTTGACCCATGCTTCTAAAAATGTCACTCTGGCCCTCTTCACATTTTTTCTGTCCGCGATCACGATGGAACGGCGGAAGGAGCGAAAAAGAAAAAGGCCAAGGGAGAACTTGCAAAGTGCTCTGAAGTCTAGTATAGCCTGTATGTAGCTTCACGGCCTTCAGGGAGACACAAGTGGCTTTCTATAGAATGTCTGATACTCCGAGACAAGTTGCTCCGTCACATTTGCAACAATGGCTTTATTCTGGCCCTCGTGCCAAACGGCCCGCGCCTGTAGCGCTCAGGGAAGTATTCTCTGTGGAAAATCGTGATGTGCGCTGGGCAAATCGCCTCCACAGCGCGGGTGGCCGACGATCGGCCACTCATGCATGGTTGTCGTCGTTCACTGTGTGTTCAACGTACCGATGCAGGGCCTAAACGGCACCCGACGGCACGAATACCTACCGGCACTTTCTTTCCAAGGGCACGCGACGCATGGCTGCCCGGCTACTGCTGTCATTACACTCCAGCTTCTCAGGAACCACATCTGCCAAAACATCACTCGCCACGGCCAGGAGAACCGCCAGCGAACCCGGAGCCCGACCACCTCGCTGGGCTCTGTATGATCGACGCGGAACCCGGAGAATGATACACTTGCCGCAACGTGTGCCCCCGGAACCAGAAACAACAGATCTGCTCGGAGCAAAGCGATAACAAGCCCCTCTCCCAATCCCATCCCATCTTGTGCCCTCCTTTTAACATGGGATGCTATCCCCTTCCAGCCTTACGTGGCTTCCCGTCTCATGTTGTTGCCGCTGACCGACGCGTCTTGAACCATTGGACGGTGTTTTAAACGAGCGCTACGGGCTCTGTATCACAGCTTTGGCATGTGCTACGTGATAGGGCACAGGGTTGCCGTTTCAAGGCTTGGGCATGGCAGGAGAACATCGTCGCCACAATCAACTTGGCATAGCATGACATGTCATGGGCCGTATTCCATTGCCGCCGACTATTTTGGTGTGCACGCATGCGATCCCACACAGCATGATCACCGGATAGAATTGATCTCGGCGGGGAGGCTTCACTCGGCGCCGGCGACAGACGATGTGGGGCCGTCGTCCAATGAGAACGACATCCCCGACCACCCCGCGATACCGCTAAGTTGAAGGCTGTTGTCCGATGTCTGCGGCTGATGGGGGCGCAGTGCGATATCTGACCTTGCAGGCGAAATTTGTCTGATCTGGAAGTGCTTAACTTTATTCACTTGTTTCCTTCGTTCGGATGCTTACATTGGGCTAAAAAGACAGGAAGATAGGCTGTCATCCGTCTCGAGATTCGGCAATGAGGCTATGCTGTCGTCCACTCATCCTTTCACGTTCTCGGGAATCGCAGCGGCCACATGAGCATTATCTTGGGAACAAGCAATTTATCCATCATCTCTTATCATTTCCCTAAGCGTTCTATTCTGGTATCTTTTCGATGGCTTAATTGGGGTTTCCGAGGTGGCCGACAGGTAGACCAAAGTCTCATTTCTGTCTGCCTAATATCCACGGGACGTGGCGCAGCCTCCCCGATGGAGGTGGGCAGGATTCAACACCATGTCTTCAATTTCCCTAGTTCGTCAGTCACCAACCTAAAATGGGTTGGAGGACATGAGAGATTCCTTGGAGGCAGAAAAATCACTGCCCTCATTTGATTTCTGACGGTGGAGATGGTGCCTCTTTCCGAGCCTTGGGGGTGTCTTGCCAAAGGCCCGTTAAGGAGGCGGCACGCACGTACGCCGCACACAGTACTACAGTAGCGGTGATGGTCTGCTTTTTCCGCACTCGCACAGCCGCAGTAGTGATTTGAGTGCGCTTGTCAGACGTATCGATGGGGGCGGCTCGGATGCACTCACGCGCGTTTGCAGTAGTCGCGCTCGGGAAGGATGGCGGCAACTCCTGTCTGTAGCTGCCTGCGTATGATTTGCCTAATTTTGGCTGGAAACAAATTGACAAGTAGGCAACGAACTATGGTTCCTTGCCAGCTGGTGTTCGCCTGCCCGGCTGGGCTCATCCGAGCTGGGTTACGGTGCTGACATGCGCATTTGACTGTCAGCTTCGCTCTCGGCCCTGGGGGCGGTTGGAATGCCATCGTGGCATTGTTTTCGTGCACTGTCTCGAAGATGTACTGCAGCCGTCGACAAGGCTGCCCTCGATAACGATAGGCAGCTGCATTGGCGAAATTCACAGCGATCCAGACTACGCGTTGACCTCGGCAAAGTAGCCGTGGCGGTAGGTTTGTCGACATCGGAGAATTCTACCTTTATCCCACGATTCAGTTCCGGAACACGGGGTGGTCATCAGCGTCGTACTCCAGCGTTCCCTCCTGACCATAGCATAGACGGTTCGAACCTCCCATCTGTCTCAACCCCCGTCAAAGCCATTTTTTTCTTTCAGCGCTGAAACGGATCGAAACATAGCAAAGACGGTCGTAATATCGCAACCTAGAGCGTTGCACCCGTCAATAACGAACCCGAATGCCACCGCCGTCACGCATGCGACTCAGGCGTGGCAAACAGCGCAACAATGCACTGTGGCCGACCCCGTCGACGACATCACTAACATCCAACTTTCCCATCATCTAAATGGCTCTCTCTCCAATGCGGTTTGATACCAAGGGATGTATTTGAAACGAGCCCAGCAGGTATCCACTCGGTGCCCAACACCACGGGGATCGGACCAGTGGGGACTCGAGGCCAGCGTTCTCCGCACCCGCGTCTCCGCCTCCGCAATCCTCTTCCTCCCTGAGCCCGGCACCGCGCGCACCGTGCCCGGAAGCCAGAGTCTCCACAAAAGAGACGCAAAACGGAAAAAGCAAAGTTCCAGCGTCGGGGAACGCAAGACGGGAAGGCGATGACATCATCCCCTGCAGCTTGCCTCACTTTTGTTCTCCACCCCACGGCGACGCCGCCCACGAATGCTGGACGTCACTGACCGCTGACAGCTGTACGCAAACCTTCTTGATAGGAGATATGCACGGGAAACAAGCTTAGGCCAACGATTTCATCAGGATTTCCTGGGGTGGTTGGTGTGTGAAGGAAGCCCACATTTCAATGTCATTCACAAGAAAGTCAAAATAACATGCACAGGCAGGTTTCCATGTCTCGCCGCCATGGGACTAACACAGAGACAAGAGAGAGACATTACGTTTCGCCATAGCCGCACGGCTAAAATACCCACATTGGCACAATCACATTGTGTGTCGCTAGCCAGGTTCTAGATTTCTTCTCTTGATTCTGGGTGCGCGGGTTTGCATGTCGCCCGCTCATACCTCATACGGCCCACCAACGCCCGTTCCATGGCACCAACTTGATGTGATGAATCTTGTGTGTACTTTAGCGACACAGTGCAGCATGTTTTTCCATAAGCTTCTAAAACCCTCCAGATGCATGTGGTAGCCTAGCTTTGATACCCTCTCGTGATCCTGGCCCGACGCGTGGGTGTTGGAATCGTGGGATGCGCGGGAACTGCACCGTGACGTCGCCTATCTGCTCACCACACATCATCCATCCAACATCCCACCCTCCCAAAAACCCGTTGACGGATTGACTGCAAGCCTGCCGTGGTTCTGGACTCTCGCCAGTCCAACTCACACGCCGATCGCCTCCCGAAGTGCCGGGGCCTGCTCGACAATGTATTCATGGCAGAGAGAGACTTGTATCTGCATGCGTGTATCATCGTGCTTGTGCCGGCAACCTGGGCTGGGCTGAATCTGACCCGTGGTCCGGATTGTTGTCAGCCGAGATATCCAACCGAGCCCGAGCTGCATGCAGGGTCTGACAAGGATTTGATGGGAGAGATGCGATGCTCGCCCAAAAAGAAAAACAGAATGGAAGACGTGCATCGCGATGATGATGCGTTGCTTTTTTTGCACGCAAGGGAGATCTCGGTGGGCTACGCAGCCTTGGACGGTAGCTTTGTTGGCGGTGCTGTTGACATCGCGTGAGTTGCTCGCCTTGCCTTGCTTGACTGAACAACCAACCCCATCCTGGGTGGTGCGGCTTGGTAGAGCATCATGCGGGATGCAGCGAGGCTATTGGTGCCGCTGCTGGTATGTACGTCTTGCAGTAAGCCGCAATCGTTTGCTGGTGGATGAGGTCACACAGTACAGCTTACCCTTCGCTGAGGTATCACTCGATCCCACGCTAAGGGTTACTATCACCGCGAGCGAAGTGCCGGAAGTTTCGTGCGACATCTAGCCAAGGCCTAGTCCTAAAGGTGCCAGGTAACAATCTCAGTAGGCCCTCTTTTCGAGTAATCTCATGTTGCATCAAGATACGGGAGCAGTAATTCGACATTGAGAAATTTTCAACCCGCCACGTCTGCCTTTGCAGCCAAGACATTTCCCGCAATTCATTTGCATGGGAAATAGAACGTGTTCAGCCTCTGCGTGCGGCATCGGCCCGTTGTCTCATTGCCATGGTGAAAAGCTGGTACCGGCTGAAGAAGCAAACGGGGGGGCCGGAGAAATAACGCAGGAAAAGCAACGACGACACCGGAACTCCGCCCCAGAGTTCTGAAAATCGGGGGCTTGTGATATACAAGCTGAATCACAGACTGTCTCGGCTGTTTATCCTCAAGTTTGTCTCGACTTGAAATCACCATGTGTAAGACCGGGGAACTCGCCCGTCCGGCGGCGAAGTCGGGTTCGGACTCACTGCTAGCTAGGAATAACAAACTGAGATTTCCTACTCGGCCGCACACATTGGAAGCTGTAGATCAGCCGGGGAACGTCTTGCTCTGTTTAGAAGTCCCCTTGGTACAATGCGATAACCGGCGCTGTTGATCAGAATTGCATGCCAAGAATGATCTGGGAAGATGCACAGCTCTCTGTTGACTCTCCTGGCTGAAGCATGATTTGACAATATGAATGGCTACAAGCCCGCGCCAACAGGGACACCATCCGACCTGCCTTAGCCTTGGTTCATGTTCACAGTTCTAGACAACTTGTCGGCCGATAACAAGGTGTATGATGCCTCATTTGGGTTTTCTTAATAGTTCTACAGTGCCGAATGTATTTTGTATGAGAGCGCGGTTCAGGTCATGCTGGTCGCTTTCACACCTTACGACCACGGGTAAACAACCCCAAGCTGGCTAGGCTCTTGTTGGACCTGATCATACGGACAAGTAGTAACTGGGAGCGTTGTGGTCTTTCACCACGAAGAAAATTCTCAACATAGGAGCAACCTCTCGTGTCGGCCGACATCAGTTTCTGTCACGTATTCTTGTTGTTCTAGCAAGACCGCGTCCAGGCCAGGAAGTAGCTTGGATAGCCAGTATTCGCTCCAGAGACAGGTCTGAGATTTTGCACTCGAGTCTGTCTTCGAATTTCGAATGTACCGACGATTCCATTGGCGCGTGCGTTAGTTCTATACAAACAGATGCGGTGTATGTTTATATACTATTTCTAATGTTGAAGCCCGGGTTATCGACCAACATCGACGTGAATATCGAGAGACTATTATTGCTACGCCCGTTTTAGTCAATGGAACAGCGACTCAAACACACAGCTTTCTAGGCTTCTTTGTTCCTGGGGAATTTTGGACACTGTGAGTTGCAACTCCGGGTAGCTCGTCTCCATCAACAAAGTCAGGAAGTAGCTTTACCCAGCGAGGGACTCATGTTTCCATCGGTGGATGTAAATCATATGCTGAAACATTCAACTGACTAGCAGTCAGGATTTAGCTGAAGTTTGTCTTGCTGGCTGAAAAGCTTCGAGGGCGTTTTCGTCCCCAGAAACCCAAGAACACAACCATTGGGGGAGATTGCCGTTTATCGCCGGTTGTTACTAACACGATATTGTCCCCCAGAACACTCCCTGCTTGATCCATCGCATAAACCAAGGAGAAAGATACCAGAAGACACAAAAGATACCTGGCTCGTATAAAAACCTGGCCAACGGGGGCTTTGAGAGAGTCAACCCCGTGCTGTGCATGCCTCAGGATGGCATTATGCTTGCATGAGACCAAGGGAAACGCGACAGTCATACCGTTCGCATTGAGTTCCATCAAGCAATACTGGCGAGAACACGGTATTACTTATAGTCAGCATCGTTCACACCAGCGTCTACTGGCCGCTTTGCCAGCACTAAAGCATACACAGATCTCAGAGGGGTTTCCCAAACCAATGTAACTGCCATCAGATCCTTATACCAATTCAAGCAAGGAAAAATCAATGTCTCCCATGTCTGATGGAAGTCATCGCATGAAACGCTATTCCCTCCTTCGACGCTGGAAAAGAGCATTGTGTACATACGCCGGAAACTTCACGAAGGGTGTCAGCGGCGTTCTCCCGTTCTGTCGTCCCATGACTTTAGATGCTCTCAGGGATAGGCTGAAAGACAGGGAGTTGGATTTGCCAGATAGTCATGATTGCTAACAAGTCGAAGATCTAAGATCAGGTACTTTACGCATTACATGGAATGAGGGTGTTCAAAGTGATCGTAGCTCCTACGAGTACATTGGTTTGTTCCTGTTGGAGATGCTACCACAAACCGGCATCTACATATATAGCCAGACGTATGTCGGAATGATTGCGGACTGCGCCCCTAAAACGGAACCTTATGCTTCTCCTGCAGTTGATGGCGTTCCTAGCAAAAGTCATCTGCAATCTATTCGCAGAACGACTCTTCTTCTTTTTTTCCGACTCAGGGCTACACCAAGGTGGCCTCTGCACCAGTGAATTATCAACAGCATTGTCGTGCTGCCAAGGCCGGGGTGTCTACTGGATGCCTGATGCGGGACTCGCGATTTTCAAATCGTGAGAGCCAGCCTTTGCTCTGCGATTACACGGAGAACTACGTGAGATACGTGGTATCACTCCTCACGTATTCCGCTGTGAATGACACATAATAAACAGAGACAGGCACCTCAGGAGACTCGGATCAGTGTTGCTAGGCTCGACACGCGCCTCTGAGAAGGTTGTGATTTCACACCGTCAGAAGCTCTTGAGAAAATGAGTAACATGGCACTTTCGTCAGATGATGTGTGGATCAACGGCTAGGTTTTGTACTTACGAGTTTTAAAGACAGTCCACTGCGTGTCTGAACGACAGAGCCTATAGGTAACGGATTATCATGAGACGTACAGCAGTGCTCCTAAGGAAAACCTAATGAGGGACCGAGCAAATGGGAGATAGAGGCAACCCAAACATCCTGCTCTATGAACTTTCGCGAACGGAATACTCAAGTGATAATGAATGAAGACGAAGCACTGCGAAACAGCATCAGGGACCTTCAAAAGGATCACCAGCCATGATCTTGTCGCATCTTTCTCCGTGGGTATTAGGACGGACAAGTAGAATGGGAAGCCGCATCATCATTGTGAACAGGCCTAGTCTAAACGATGTCGATCTAGAACGATGATGTATGTGGCCCTTCAGCGAGTACATGTCGTGTATAAACTTTGTAAGTGGTTAATCATGATCTCATCACGAGGATCGTGACCAACACTAACACTGCCTTGAGACTATATCTTGAAGATGCAGCGCTCACCTGTTCATGGTTTCCAGTCTTTGCCATCAAATCAAGCTATGTTTCTTGAAGGTAGGTAACTTTTGAGCTGTTGATAAAATTTGTTCTCAGACCATACCTACACTGTCGAACAACGACGAGAATCGCGGGAACTACTGATGCCCAATACAACAACAACTCAAACATGGCCATTTGGGCACCCAGGGTGCCGACTAACAAACGACTTTGGTTCATCACAACTCCCTTGCAGGCAAGGCAAGCGGAATAGCATCTGGCATGTCACCGGTGATCTGTTCGGTATCAAAACGCTTCAACTAAAACTGTGCCGTAGGACCTCTCTTTACTCCATAAACCGTCGGGGTATAGTATTGTTACAAGCGTAGCAGCGGTAGAGCATCCTAAGCCCGAGTCGAAAAGCAAGAAGATGTGAGAAAAAAGCAAATTGAGTGACCCGCCAAGTTTTTGACCCCCACCAACCTTCTCGGTGTGTCTGTTCCTTCCCAATCCTCGTCATCAAAGCGTCTCTGTGAAACCTCGCCATTGGCGAGATATCGTGTCTCATGACATGAGAGACATCATACCATTCTTCCCCTCTCTGTGATCAGCCCGTGGCTTACCGCCACAAGTCCGCAGACTTCTTCTCGTTGTTGGCCGTGCTCGGTCTCGGCCAGTAGTCCTCATCACTCCCCTTGCTTCCGCCTGTGCTCTGGCTGGGGATGGCCATGAACATACCCGCACCGTTGCCCACCATAACGCTCTTTCTCGCCGCGGCGGTGTTCCATCCAGAGCCTGCAATGTCCGCACCGAGGCCATAGGAACTAATCGGCCGGTCGCCGTGTGCGCTCATGCTGCCGCCTCGGCGATGGCCACTAACCGGGGCCGTTGGCTGAAGCATCACGGAGGACCAATCGAGGGCGTCGTCTGCCTTGCTGTAGATCGTCAAAGGATGGGACAGCGGGCCGGTTCCAGCGAAAGGATTCGTCGAGCTAAAACGTTGTGACGCGCGGACGTTGGAAGCCGCAGCAAAGGGCCGGGGAATCGCCATTCCACCGCTATTGGGAGGGGCAAGGCCGCCGCGGCCGCCGCTGGGCATGCCCGACATGGGCCGGTGGGATGTGACCGAATGGGAGGACTTGGGCCTAGCATTTCCGCCAAACGAGAACGGTGCTTGGGGCCGCGGCAGGCCCTCCAGCTCGTCCTGGAAGTACTCGTCCAAAACGTAGACATCTCTCAGGTTGGGCATGCCATTGCCTCTGAGAGACGCAGCTAGATATGTGTAGTAGCTGGCAGTCACACTGGAGTAAGGTCCCGCTGACTTGGCGGCGGTGATCTCGAAGCGGAGCGACTCCAGGGAGGTTGACGCAAGCCGTCTCGTTTTCGGCCCGCTCTTGAAGGCTTCGCTCACCGCAGCCTCAATTGCAAGTGTCTGAAGACTCTGGGCCGCAAGCAGAATTTCAGCCAGCGTTGCTGGATGGACACCCGTGTTCAGCAGAGAGAGAACGGTAAGGATGTTGCGAGTGTCGGCACGGCTGAAGTACTCAACCAGGCCGGCGGCGGTGATAGATGGGGTGTTGCTGAGGATCAGCTCCTCCAAGGCTGGGAATGGAGGCAACTGCTCGTTGCGGGAGAAAACGTCGTCCGAGAAAGCGTGAGAGTCCATGACCTTGAGTGCACGGAGCTTTCCAAGATTGGCCAGCGCATGCCGCAGCACGAAGGGGTCCATATTGATCTTGTGCAGCTCCAGTACCTCGAGATTCTGCCAGATACCGCCATTGGCCAGCTTGGACAAGCTGCCCTCGGAGCCTCCATGGTATGACATCTTTCGGATGTCGCGGCATCTAGCCTCGACTTCAAGTCGAAGGGTTGCATATCCGTGCTCGTCGGAGAAAAGACCCTCGGGGAGATCGACATAGAGAAGATTCGGGAGCACATGGATGATGCGGGCCAGGTCTGCCGTGGCAGCCTCACGGAGCATGTAGGGCACCTTGAAGTATCGAACTCTTGAGCCAAACCGGGTGGGGTCTTCACGCAGCGTCCGACAGAGCAACTTCAGGCGAACAGTTGGGGTATCTTCGGGGTCGGCATTGCGCTTGAAGAAGGTTTTCCGCTTCCGCTGCTCGGAAAGGTAGATTTCGCGGGGACAGTAGTGAACGGCGTCGATTCGAATGCTGTGATACCTGTACAGAGACAACTATTAGCCAAAGGCCCGGCATCTCAGCCTCGGGAGAAAGGGGAGGGGGGCTTACAAGGCCGCGTTGGCGACTGAGTTCCATTTCCAGCTGACCCGTGCGCAGCTGGCGAGATCCCTCAAGTCGCATAGCATGCAGGCGTCGAAGATGGCGCTCGTCTCGCAGGTCTCATAGGTCTCATCTTGGGTGTGCGGGCAGACGAAGGCGAATATGCGCGAAAGAACATCCTTTGGCAAATTTTCGAGAAGGAAGGTGGAGGCGCGGCTTGGTAAGTAGAGAGGCGAGGTGTTGTTGCGGAAGTTCTGCTGGACCTGGTTGGAGTACTTGGACAGCTGGTGGTCGGCAATGTCGTGGGATTGGGAGTGAGCCTGGACGTGCTGCTTCTTCTTGTCCTTGTCCTTCTTGAAGAACCTCATTTTTGGCAATGGCCGAATGGCGAACTTCATGTTGGAGGGAAAAGGAAGGGCGGCGTCGGCGCGGCGAGGGTGGTATTAGGGGATTAATATATTAAATCAACGGGTCTGCAGTCGCATTTGACCGATCGGCGTCGGCGCCGGTGTTTGGTGCGATGGATTTGGGCGCGGCAGCGGGCAGTTAGCAGTGAGCGAGGCTTACTGCGGCAGGGCCAACGCTACCACGAACCAAACTCTGTAGGTCTGGTGGCCCGGTCAGCTTTTTATCTTTGTCGCCTTGTGCTCGACGGCTCTCGCTCTGCAAACGAGGGGTTTCCTGTGGTTGCCCGTCTTAAGTAGGGAGGTGGTGGTGAGGTGGTATGCGCCGTAGGACCTTCCAGGCGAAGTTCGGGCAGGCTTGCCTGCTTTTGGGCGAGGTGCCAACGGTTTTGTCTGGGATTTCCCGGTAAGTCATCGCCCCCAAAAATGGCAGGAGCCATGCGTCGTGGTGCCCCCTTTTTCAACCTTCAGACGAAAAAGTCCGGATATCCGCAACCAGTAGCTCTGGTTGGTGCGGACACCAACCAACGTTGTTGTTGGTCTTGTGTGTTGCTATAAATTTCCCTCCACATGCAGGTGGGAAATCACCAAGCAAACCGAACAAAGATGGAGGGCCGGCCATTGGAACAAAGGCTCGAGCGATGCGACCGCGGGAAGCGGCTACCAGGGGAAATTTTAGTGGCTCCTTGGTGCAAACTAACCTCCATGGTTCCCCCTCATTCAGCTTCCTCTCCACTGCGAGGCGCCCTACACTTCTAGGGACCCCTGGGCGCAGCGACCGTCAGCGTGTGGGGGAGGAAAACGACGTTCCCCCTGATTCGCTGCTCATGCCCCGGATCCGCAGCGGCCCCTGAGTCCTGGAGCAACGAGCACGCGTCGATTCACTGCTCATCACTCTTACCCTTGGTGCCCAGCCGATCCTCTGCTCTTGAAACGAAACAACACGCCTTGCGCTTTGCTGGCGTGCTGTCTTGCGCCTCCCTCCAACCGCCCACTGATGCGTCGTGGCACCCTAAATGCTACCCTGAAATAAAGCCCAATCGGCAGGTAATGCAGTGTCATATTGTCCACTATCTCTTCCATAAAGGAATCACCTTAAACCAATCTAATGCTCAGTATGCTACTCTGCTCGTACATATCCATGTTCATCCATGCAGTCGGTCCACCAGCCCTACCCTATTCTTCTGCCTTGCCTTTCACCTCTCCGTTTCTCTTAGCATCCCATTACGTCCATGTCCATATATAGAATCGTCATTTGCGACGGGCTGGCCAAGAGGCTGTGACACCCACGCTCAACCATCCGGTATCGCTTTGTACATATCTCGCTTGTGACCCCTCTTCGTCCCCTGTGTCACATCTTCATGACATGAATCATGTCTCGTTGTCGTTGATGAGAGGTGTTGAGAGGTGTTTTCGCGATCAGTTACCGTTGAGCTGCACTCCGTCGAGAGGGCTAGCAGGGCCCGAGGGACGCTTCGCGCGGAGAGTGAGCGGGAACGGGTATTCATCGGGGTCTTCCTCCTCACTGCAAATGCTTGTTAGCCTCCTTCACGGTATGGGTGACTTGATTCGGACTCACGGCAACTTCCAAGCGACATAGTCCTCGGTGCTTAGTCCCTCTCTGCCCTCCTGCAAGCTGGCAAAATCACCAGGAGTCATCATTCCAGTACGATCCCTAGGAGAGCCGGGCACGGAGAATGGCCGCGAGATCTTCTGCTCGACACCTGGGATGAAGTCCTCCTCCTCATCGCCGCTGAACGAGCCAGGGTACGCTCGGCGCAGTGCCAATTGACGGGCCTTGACGTACTCCATTCCCATTCTCTTCCAGTCCAGCAGGTCGCTGAGACGCTCCGTGCGGTTACGCTGGTTGATACGTTGGCGACGGCTCTTTTGACAGAAGTCAAACATGTGAGTGGTGAGCTGGTTTACAGAATCATCGACTCCCTTCGTGCGGCGGTCGACAATGTAGATACCATAGTCGCTTGAATTCTCAATCAGCTCCTCCATGTAGCACCCGAAACCAGACAAGTTCGTTGTGATACTGGGAACACCCATGACGGTGCACTCGGCCGGAGTGTAACCCCACGGCTCGTAGTAGGACGCGAAAATGCCCATGTGTGTACCGCGCACGAACTCGTCATAGTCCAAGGGCAGTACCGGGTTGGCTGAGTTCAGGAACTCAGGGTGGAACACAATCTTGACACGGTCTGTAGGATGGTTGAAGAGCTGTACCCGTCTGATCTGATTCAGAATGGGATCTTCACTGTCACTGATCATGTTGTGCGTGACAATGGGGGGAAGACCATGGCGCTTCATCGCAAACAGACGCCTGCGGATCAGGACACGATCCTGGCTGCTGATAAGCTCCTTCTCATCAGGCATCGGGTCACCGTCGTGCCACTTGAGGGAGCGCTCGAAAATACGGCGTCCAATGCCCTTCTCGATGATATCAACGGTATCACGCAGAGACTTGATAACAGCCTGCCCCTTGAGCGCTTCGACCGTCAACGACGTGGTCTGGGCCGGCATGATAACAAAGGCAACGACAGTCATCTTGCTGCCGGCAACCTTGAGGCGGTGGTTCAAGCGAGCCAACGACTCAATGAACATGTCAACACCCTTATTTCTGAACTCGTACCGTCCGGCCGTGAAGAAGTAAAGGGTGTTCTCGGGGTCGAAATCGTAGTGACCGTAAAAGTGTCCGCGCACGAAATCGTGGATCTTCTCCTTGGCTTGCTGGTGCAGGTTTTGAAACTCGTGCATGGCGGAAAACTTGGTGACGTTCAGTCCATTGGGCAGCACGCCATCAGGTTTCCGCTTAAGCAAGTGCTCGCTTTCGTATGCGGTGATATGGGAGACGGTAGTGAAGACATCGCAGGCGTGCGCGGCAGCGCGCTCGATGCAATAGCGGTGGTAAATGCCACGCTTTCCGGCTTCAGCGTCAACATCGAACCATTGCAGATTGTTATAGAAGTCAACAGAGCCAGCGCAAAGGTATCTTCCCAAAAGTGTTGCGTGCGTCGTGAAGATGGTGGTCACATCGATGCGCCGCTTCTTCGTCAGGGGGAGAGCCACGCCGGCAAGCCATTCGTGGAAATGCGCAATGACGGCTTTGTTCTTCTCGTGGCAGACAAACTGGATTCGGTCAGCTTCATCCTTGAGTTATCTGGAAGCATCTTACCTCTCCCAGAAACCACGCGACAAGGTATCCGAAAACGACAGCTTCGTTCGTCTCATCATCATTGGGCGGCGAGGGAATGCTGGCGACGTTCCACAAGTCGGTCTTCCACTCGTCCAAGAAATGGTAAGCAGTCTTGGTGTCAATGAGCAGAACTCGAGGAGCGCCATCAATGAGCCATCGGCCGTATAGGATGCCAATGCCACGGTCCCTCATGGACTGAATCGTGGCAGCAAGTTCGGGAGTGGTCGGCTCGAGCTCCTCAACCTCAACAGCAGCCTACTGCCTATCAATACACTACAGCTACGGCATCTAGAAGACGTTCTCTTACGGAATGGTGGTTCAGGGGGCCGATGAGGGTGTAGCGGTCGCCATATTCGGCCGTGGTTACAGGAGCTTTGGACTTGATGACGGAATAGATACCGCCAACTGCACATGGCACAAATGGGTCAGCCCACTGCGGAGACGATGATCCGGGGGGTCAGGCGTGGGGATGGTACCTCGATGAGCAACCTCAGTTGCGATTTCGAAAAGAAGGTGGTTCTTGACGTCGCGAGGAGGACGATCGGGGTTGTCCCGAGTACCTTCTGGAAGAGCGGACATTGCAGAAGCTTTAGGGGGGTTGGAGATGCTGTTGGCAAAGCGTCAGTTGGTGTAGATGGAGAGGTGAACAGCTTGAGAAGTGATGGCAGCGACGAAAGGTGAGGGTAAAGAAAGAACGCGAAAGCTGCAGTGGAGTGGCAGAAAGCCAATTGAAGGTTGAATGACGCAAGTATGCAGGGCGTACTGACAGGCAAGGTGAGGTAACCAAGGCGACGCAGGCGAGAGGTGAAGGACGTCGTCGGAGCTTGGGGAAGCTCCCGAGATGGCGTGCAGACGGACAAGGCTTTGATTTAAAGACAATAAGGCGTGTGGGAGATGCTGGGCGAGACAGACAACACCGGGCTTAAGAAGGGCTGGATGGCGGAAGGAGAAGGGAAAGACAAGAGCTCTCTCGAGGGGAGATGTTTGCGGGGAAGAAAGGTTTTAGCTACGAGATTGTCTTGGGGGAGAGTGAGAGAAGGCGCGCGGGCATTGCATTGGCAGGCCTGGCCTGATGAGGTGGTGGTGTGGTCGTGGTTGGACAATCCAGTCCGGTCCAGCCCAGCTTCTCGCTGCATGTACTGTTCCGGGTACTGCGCAGTACCTTGCCTCGCTGCGACGCTAGCCCCGATACCTCTAACAGCTAGCTCCTCTCCTCTGGTATCTGGACCGGGGAGAATACGAATGGTCAGAGAGAGTGGTCAGGCAACGGAATGGCAACAGCAGCTGCTGCTGCTACGAATAAGCCGCTCAGAGGACGCCTTCCCCGTCTCCATCTTGTCTGTTTCCTCGGAGTGCGGGTGAAGAGGGGGGAAAGACTGGAGCTGCAGCACGATTCAATGGGCAATGAATGGACGCTGGAGGGAGAGCTGGGGACGACTGTGGAACAATAACAGCGGATATTACAGGGCCCTAGGCCTGTCTGAACTTTGAACTTTTGAAGCTACCGCTAGCGGGAATCCACAGTGAGGTGCAGTTCGGGGTGGACTTTGGTCACCCAATACCAGGGGGATACAAGTCCAGACCACGCGCATTCTCAACAAATTCTTTTCCCATATTGCCCTCGCTGAGTTGCCGTCTGGTATCCGTACTCTCTCCATGGTTAACACCTCAGCTTACCCCCCGCAAAAGCTCATCTTACCCCTCCCCACCTTTCTCAAATTAGGTAGTTTATACCTATAGAAGTCACTTATAAGTTTATAAAAGTAATGCTAGTCTGTTCTTATCTATAAAAGGTGAATATATAAATTATAATTTAAATATAGTCTAACTATATTCTAATTATATCTAAAAATTTCTTTAAGCTTATTTCTATTTAGTTTTAAAAAAATCTTAAATTCTATTTAAGCTTTAATCTCTTTATTTTATTTTTTTTGTTAGCTTTTAAAGCTAAAGTTAAGCTTAAGCTTAATAGTAGTAAAATAATATTAAAATATATTAATAAAGCTAATTTTATTATTAGTTTTAGTTTTAATAAAAAAATAATTATAAATTAAATTAATTAACTTTATAATTTTATATTAATTATTTTAAAAGTTATATTTCTTAATATTTAGATTTAATTATATTAAAATTATATTTTTATTAAAAATAATTTATAAAAGAAAAACTTATTAAAATTAGTAATATACTACTTATATAACTTATTTTTTTTAAAGCTAAAAAGCTTAAAAGCAGTTTGCTTTTATAACTTAAAGATATATAGTAATTAGCTGTTTATATTACTACTAATAATAAAAATAGCTTTAAAAAGCTATAAAAGCTTAGAAGCAAATTAGATTATATTAATATTATATTTAAAATATATTTCTATAAAGATATATATCTTAAGCTTTAAGTTTTAAAAATCTAACTAACTTATAGTTACTTTATTATAAACAGCTAATTTTTATTAAAAAGTAATATCTATAGTAGCTTTTTTTATTTTAAAGTTTGCTTTAGCTTTAGTAATATATTATTAAAATATAAGCTTAAAAGAGAGCAGCTATAAATAGTTTTTTATTTATTTAATTATATTAGAAATATATTCTAATTATATCTCTATTAGGTTATTATATTTTTTGCTTTTTAAAGTTAGTTAAAGTAGTAGTTTAGTTAGCTTTAATAAGAGTAAAGAGCAATTTAAAAGATTACTAATATAAAAGCATAATATAGTTTTTATTAAACTTTTAAATATTAACTTAAAAGTTAATATATTACTTCTAAAGTATAGCTAAATTATATTTTATTAGTAACTTAATTATAATTAAGCAGAGTTTCTATTAGTTTTTAACTTATAGAGAAATACTGCTTTCTTTATATTAAAGAGATAGCTATTAGTATTTTTTTAGTTATTAGTAAAGTTAATAAAAAGCTTTTAACTATTCTCTTTCTTACTATAAATTAAAAAGTAATAGTAATATAAAGCTATAAAATCTTTAAACTTTTACTATAAGAATTATATTAAAATTATATTTAAAATAAAATAAAGAATAATATAAACTATATTAAAGCAAAAGATAAGCTGCTTATCACTCTTACTATAGTTCTAATAATAAAACATTTTACTAAAATAAAAGGTAATCTACTTCTAGTTTTAATAAACTTAAAATATAAGTATATTCTAATTATATTTAGATTATAATTCAGTTAGGTTCTACTTATATTGCTAAGAAGGTTAATATCTATAAGATAAATCTCTACTAAGAGAAAAGTAGTAATAGAGTAAGTAATCTGTAATAAGTATTACTAGAGGAGGTTTAACTGTTAGATTATATTAGAATTAAGTTTAAAACTTAAATTTTAAAAAAAATAAAAAGGGAATAAAAATATATATATTAAGAGGGTAAATATATAGCTTATAGCTAGCTTTAAGTGAATACTGCTAGCTATAATAAAAATATTATCTAAGAGAAAAAAAAAGAAGATAGAGAAGTTAATAAGTAAATAAAAATAGAAATTTTAAATAGCTTATATATTAAGGCACTTAGCTTATATATTAAAAGTAATATTTTTATTTATTGCTTATTTTTAATTAGCTTAGAATAATAAATAACTTAGCTTAATACTGCTAAAGAAGTTTATACTTACTACTACTAAAAGCATCTCTTCTTAATTTAATTAAATATATAAAGTTAGAAAAGATAGAGAAATGCCTTATGTTTTATATTTCTTATTATATTTTAAATTATTTTAAATTTTTTTTATCTATTAGTTAATTATATTGCTGCTCTAGCTGTATTCTATTTAAATTATAATTAACTTTTAGAATGTTTTTTTTTTCTAAAAAACTATACTTACTATAAAGGCTTTGCTTTATAGTGATATACTTATAGTGAAATACTAAAGTTTTTAATATAATAATTAAAGAGATTACAGATTAAGTTTATATTCTTCTATTTCTATATATATTATAAATTTAATGCTAATATAATTAACTTAATCTTAATACTATAAATAATACTTTAAACTTAAGTAATATTTAAACTAATAGCTAATATTTATAATAAATAAGGATAGCTATATATATATCTAATCAGAAGAAGTCTTTTATTAGTTTCTAAAATATTATAATAATAGGGTTTTCACTCTCTATATGCAGCAAGTAGGTGCACCTTTATACTAGCTGTCTAACTATAGTTCTAATATATTTCTATTATAATTAAGCTTTTTTTATAGATTAGTTAACTTTAGCTTAGTATATAAAAAACTTCTATTAAGTTATTTATACTGTTTTTTATTAAGAAATGCTAAGTTAAGAGCAAATTATAGAGATAAAAAGTATATATCAGCATTTTATTCTAATTAGATTATAATTAACTAATAGCTAGACTTCTATTAAATACTATTAGATAATCTATTTAAATTAGAACTACTTACTAATAATATTCTAGTTATAAACCTAAGTGATATTAAAGACTTATTATTATTATTATTATTATTATTAAGTATTTTAGATATTATAGCTATAAAAGCAAGAATATATAAATAAATAATCTTAGCAATATTTAATAAGGTGCTAAATATATTTAGAATATAATCTAAATATATTTACTAAGAGATTATTATTTCACTTTAATACCTTTAAATAATTAATAATTTAAATAATAATAAACTTCTACCTTCAGAAGAGCTTTTAAGTTAATTAAATACTTATATTTATGCAAATTAAGCTGAAATAATAGACTGTTCTGATTAATTATAAGATAAATATAGTAATAACTATAGAGAACTACTATATAAAACAAATAGATAGATATATCTTTTAAAATATTTATAACCTATTTATAATATAATTTAATATTAGTTTAAGTTAATTAATATGCTGTGAAATTAATAATTAGCTTAAATATATATATAAAGTATGATAAATATAAAAGGAATAAAGTTAAATATTTAGATGCTAAGAAGTTAAATTATGCAATTTAAGTTATTTTTAAACTAAATTATTTAAAACTATAGACTATTTATAAATATATTTTTAACTTATTTTAATTATAATTTATTCTCTTTACTTTTATTTTTTATTTTTAATAGAAGTTTAATCTTTTAAATTCTAGTATTTTTAAGTTATATTTTAAGTTTTATATTACTTAATTAACTTAAGTTATTATTAAGAATATTAAGATAAGCCTGCTTTTCTTATTATATTTCAAATTGCTTCTATTAGTATCTAAATATATTAGTAATATATTTTAAACAAAGTGATATAACTTATTTTTTTGCTACTGAAGGAGATTTAAATACTTTTATTAGTTATAATACTTCTGAAAATAAAGCTGTTAAAATTATATTTTTAATAATAATAACTTTAAAACTTTTAAAGATAGTAACTAGCTTTTTATATTTTATAGAAATTAATATAAAATATAATAGAAATATATTTAATACTTATACAAACAAATAGATAAAGATCTCTTAAAATAAGTATAGAAACTTCAATCTTAATAACTTAAAAATACTTCTATTATCTATATAATGTTATCTGCATTTATATAATTTTAATTAATAATATAAAAGCTATTATATTAATATTATAATAAAAACATAATCTAATAAGGTTTCCTATATACACACTACTTTAAATAAAAGCTTTTATTACTTATAAATATATTTATACTAATAGCTTCTTTTAATAATATTTATATTTAGCTATATTAAGTTTTAAATGCTTTAAGAAATTAATAAGATTAATTAATTTAAGCAAGCTATAAAAACTAAATTTAACTTATATATCACTTATTATATAATAAGCTAGTTATTATTTAAATAGTTTAATATTTTATTAATATATTATAAATATAGTCTAATTATGATTTATATACTAACAATTTTATTTATAAATATAATATATTTCTCTTTAGAATATATATTTAATAGACTTATTATAACAACAAAAAGATAGTAGTGATATATAATCTTTAAGTTACTTTTTAGCTTTAGAAGTTATTTAACTTCTCTCTAGAAGTACACTTTATAAAATATAATATTCTGATAAATTTACTACTATTAATCTCTTTTTTAGAAGTTAATTAAATAGAGATAGTAATTAAACTTTATATAAGTTAGCTTTAGAATATAATTAAAATATAATATATCTATACTTAAGAGCTGCTTTAAGTTTTAGTTTATAATAAGAATATTTATTATGCTTAGGTTATTAAAATAGTAATATTTCTATTATAATACTTTAAAGAAATATTTTTCTTAAAGTATATAAAGCATTATAAATACTTAAAAATAAAGCTATATAGATTTACTATTTATAAAAAATTAGATATATATCTTAACTATTTAAATATAAGTAACTAAAAGGTAATATATTTTAAATATATTTCTACTTTATTATATAGCTGCTTAAAATCTAGTAAAAACTAGTTTATAGTTTTTTGCCCTTTTAATACACTTAAAGAATATATCTATTTCAGCAAATTATTTTTTTTATATTATTTAAAATTATTTAGAATAAAAATAATAAATAATATAGTTAGTTTTATTATAGAATATATCTTAAATATATTACTTATTTTAATTAGAATTATATTTTAAATAGATATAAATAAAATATATCTAAAACTGCTTATCTTTTTTAATATAGTATAGTTGCTATATTATATTAATTAAGTTAGTCTAAAAGTAAACTAAAATATTTAACTTTATAATAATTTTTATAATTTTCTCTTTTTATAAAAAAGATATATAAATATTACTAAGAGTAATTATTTAATATTATTATAACAGCTTTTATATTACTAAATTAGCTATAAGTAAAGCTATTTAAAATATATTAGAAATATAATTAGATATAGAACTAAATATTTACTATATATAAGATTAAGGTTTTGAATTTTTATAATAGCTTCAGTCAGTTTATCTAAATATCTTTAAGGAATTTTATTTAGAATTAGCAGTAGATAGTTATAAACTCTAATTGAAATCTATATTGCAAATAGCAACTTATTTAAATTTAATAATAAGATAAGCTTAAATTTATATTTATAATTAATTAAAATAAATATATTATTGCTGTCTAAATATAATTTACTTAAGACTATATTAGAACTATATTTTTATTATAATTTAAAGTTAGTAAACTTATAATATTTTAGCTTTTATGCTTATTTATTAATAACTATATAACAGTATTAGTTTTAAATTAGCTGTAGTATTAATAAGCTTTAGTTTATAAAGTAGTATTATTTAATCTAAGTTTTTAAAAATCTCTAAATATTTAGAGCATTAAATAGCTTTTTAATTAGCCTCTAAAAATACTTTATTCTAAGTTTATATAAAACTATATAGTTCTTATAATAAATAATTAGCATATAACCTAAAATTATTTATATTTATATTAGAATATAGTATAAATATAATCTAAATAGAGCTTTAAATATACTTAAGCTATTATTTATCTTAGATAGTAAGTAGCTAAATATCCTCTTTTGCATATTTAATTTTAATAAAAATATTGCTAAATACCTTAAAAGTATTAGATTGCTATTTATTAAGCTGCTAAAATATTTATTTCTTTAAAAGTAGTAATATTTTTCTGCTGCTGATTTTATAAAAACTTTAAAATCTAGCTAAAATCTATAACTTTTATTCTTTATAGTTAAAGATTTAATTTAAAGCAAACTTTAATATTAAAGCAACTTAATATATAACACTTATAATATATTTTTAAAAAGGTTAAAAATATCTCTTTACTATAGCTTAATGCATCTATATAATAATATTAAACCTATTTAAATCTAATTAGAAATATAATTAAAATATATTTTTATAAATATATATTAAATTTAAGATATTTTTTTGCTAAGTTATATCTTTATTATTTAGATTTATAATATATATAATGCTATTTAGATTTATAATTAGAAAATTAAAGAAGTATTAATAAAAAAATATTATTTTAATAGTAATTAGATATATTAAATTTCTTATTAAAAAGAATAATAATAATTTTTTTACTTCTTTTTATATATTTTTTAGAAATAAATTAAAATATAGTTTAAATATATTTATATTATAGTTTAAATCTATTTTAAATTATATCTAAAGTGTTAACTATATATTATTAAAAAGGTTTTATATAATAAATATATATATAATTAATTTATTATAATTTTATTTATAATAATAGATTTTTATTTTTTTCTTTTTAAATATAAACTTAAAAGCTTTTTCTTTTTTAGATAAAATGTTTTTATTCTAATATTTTAGTTTTAAAAATAGCTTTAATATATCTATATTATTAGTAGTTCTAATTATAATATAAATATAATTTATACTTAATATAAAAGGTTTAATAAGTAATATAATAACTATTTAGCTATTAAAAGATAATATTATTATAATTATATATATATATATATATATATATATATATATATATATATATATAAAAGAAGTTATTTATAAACTACTAATAGATTAATTTTAAAACTATATAGAAATATAATCTAATTATAATTTATGCTCTGCTTTAAATTATAATATTTATTTATCAAATTATATAGCTTCTATAAAATAAAAGAATACTTCAAAATATATTACTTAATATACTTATAAAACCTCTGCCAACCTTAGTGATATATCTGAAATAGGCTTAAACCTATAGGGAGTCTGTAGGGGGGGGTAAGTTGAGCTTTTGCGGAGGGGTAAGATAAGGTCACGCCGCTCTCTCCACCTCCTGTTCTGCTCTGTATTGTGTATGTGTGTTTGCTGACCTGCTTCTCGTCACCTACAGCATCGCCGTGCGTGATGTTGCCGCTCTTGTTTTCCGAATGCGACTCTTCATGCGCCACGAGTCCTGACGAACCCGATAGTTGACGCGCGAGAATTCCCGTTGCTATTACGGGAAGCAGTGAAAACTTTTTCCATGCCCGCTGCTGTCTTCGTCCGAACGCCGAGAAGTCGCCTTGCAAAGAACCCTGAGGGTGCTTTCGACCCTCTGTCTAGCTTCTACATCGTAATTCTGAGCCAGATCGAACAAAACCCCAGAGAGAAAAGCGCACGGGAGGCTGGTCAAGGTACCTGGGCCGTACCCAGCATGGGTGCCGCTACCTGTGGAATGACGCCCGGGTAGCGCCAGCGCCAGTCTTCACGCAATTTTGATAGCTGTGGGTACCTGATCAAAGCACTCGCAAGCTGTTGTGAGCTTCTCCTGGAGATGCTTAGTCAGAATGACGACAGTCTTTGCGGGGTTGACACTCCAGCTCCCCAGACTCTGCGAACTCGCAGTGTTGCTTTCTGGGGTGACCTATCAGGAGATTGAGCGAGTAAAGAGACGCGCATGCACGACGTCCAATCACTGTAAACAATTCGAGCGAGCTGCAGACCTCGAGCCTTCTTCTGCAACCCTGGATTCGGAGTTGCTGCTGCTTGTAATGGCGTCTATGCCAAGTTCTATTTGTCCTTCGTTCTGACTCTCTGACCAAGCAAAATTTCCCGGTTACCCCCAACTGTCGTGTCTCATTTGGAAGTTTTTTCCTCTTCCCATCTCGCCACAATCTCTCACTAGCTTTCCTGAGACACAAAATTCCAAGGCACCGCGGGAGTCTTGTTTCCATCTCGCCTTGAAAACTCAGCCCCCAATGGCCAAGATCGTGAAATTGTCCACGAATGCGTCCGGATACACCCGCCAGACGACGATCCCTTACATCACCTGCTTTGTTGATCTTTCAAAATCTGGTTGTCCGGGAATCGGTCTGTGACATTCCTGTCACTGACATTGCTAAGGTACCGCCCGAGCCAAGTTGACATGTCGATCTAGGCCCGCGTCATGTCATTCGGTTGGGCCTTTTGGGGTTCTCAAACGTTTGGGAGCTTAGGCGTCGTCTGCTCAAGTGCCATACTCCGCAACTGCTACCTAACTGCAAACCAAGCTGTTGTCTCCATTCGAGATTCATCACACCATTCTATAGAGTGAGGCACCGATGACGGAGTGCAGCATCTAGAGCTAAGCGTGCCCACCCACCACTATCTATTACTGCAACCGGTCAAGTACATCTTTATACCGATAAACCGGGACTTTAGCCAGCCCCGCCAAACAACGAGATATATCTGTAACGGTTTCGACCGTTATCCTTTGACCTATTTCGTTTCTGTCGAATGTGTTCCCACTGATACGAAAGCGGACAATGCTATCGCTTCTTTTCGAGATCGCGATAGCTCTCAACTCTCTTCAACCGTACGATCGTTACAACAGCTATCCACCACCCAGCTCAATACAAGCGATCGTCTTTCAGATTGAGAAACAGTTGTAATTCACCACGCGAAACCCAGACGTAATACTTACCGGGGACGGGGCGGTCTGCATAGCTAAAAGGTCTCCAGAGTCCTTAGCTCCAGGGTCTTTGGATGGCTTGGCCCACACGATCATTTCAATTCCAGGCTTTGTGCCTTCAACATCTTTCTAGGGATGATGTTAAAATGTGTTGATCAGGCAACGAGCCTTTCTAGTCGAGCGATGTTCTCTTACATCCCAGCAGGGTTTGATCCTAAACATAGCTTCAGTCATTTGGGTGATCATGTCAACAGGCCGAGACTGCCTCACGAGGTGCAGCCAATTCCTCAAGGCATGGTGATGTCTCAAGTTGATCAGAAATCTCAACTGCCACGGACAACACTCAAGAAGCCTCAGCTGCCATGCTTGCAGCGACTGCTTACAGGGCCCAAGCGCTTGCGGCCGGCACTTCGGATCACATTCCGCGTGCTCCGTCGAGACGCACTTGGGAGGAAATGAGCAAGAGACTGGAATTTGAATAGTGCCCGAAGGACTCAGAAGTGCCCCAAAAGAAACCTATTAAGGCAAACGTGTAAAACAAGACACAATTACCCTTGGCGGATTCTAGAATTTGACTGCCGTATATGAAGAAGCCATCTCCTGGGTCATTTCGTAGCAGCCAGTTAACCATGATCACAGACGCGGTGCCTGCTTTTGAGAAATATCCGTTGTTCTCATCGGACTAAGTATTGAGATGTGGCTACGGCACTCATGATGCGACCAAAGGCAAGTGAACATAACTTTGACTATTGAATGCCGTCGTCGTCGGTGGATGTGATATCCTTAAGATGGTATACACAGTACATAACATATAGACACTGTACGCTTGTGCACTGTCCACTTGGAGAACTCCATCTCACGTGATCCGCGCTTTGGGATCAAGGTTTTCCCCCTCGGCCCACGACACTTCCATTTGATTGTCACCGACCACGCAACCCAAGACACTACAACTGATCCCCAACCAGCAGGCGATGGCGCGCGACTGCGTCTTTCCAGATCATCAAAACATGCGATCGACTTGAGATATTTCACGGCGGCTCTTTTTCGCAATGGATGCTGGGTATATTACCGCCCACTCCGCGGGCGAGGGCTTACGGAGCTACGGAGTTTGCTGCCTGAATGTGCCGGAGGTCTTTCAGAGCATGGTGTCGTGAACGAGGCTATGGCGAAGGTTTCCATGATACTCATCACGCAGTTTGACTGTACTTTCGCTGTGCAATTTTGCCGCACTCGCAAAGTCATGCTTACCGCCAACGGACGGAGAGGCCTCGGTGCCGCGACTACCCACCCACCAATTCTGGCCAGTGTGCCAGCTCGACCGGGTCCGACAACGGAACGCAGCGCCGTACCTGGGTGCTGATGAAGCGGAGAACGGCGACAGAAGCCCAAGACTACATCGCGAAAGATGACGTGTTGAAGCGATGCCAAGCGGTCCGAGCCAGCCGGTACTATGATACTGGCCCATGGGTTTGCCTCTAGATTATGAGGAGAGGAAGGCGGCGGTTCAGCGCACGGCGCGACGGGTTTGAATGCGGATCACTATGGGAACTTTTTGCCCTGCCTGTGGAGGAACGCCTTGAGATGCACGCCCGATCTATCAACACGGTGCGTGTCGGGCGACATTTGCAACCGTTACCCTGTGCAAGACGGCCATGGTCATGTGTTTCTATCGACGCTGCCATCATGCTGTCCGTTTCGGCCCTTGCCACTCGGGCGGAGAACACTGGGCAGCGGGCCGGATGGTCTGAATTCTTCTGCCACCGTTCGAAGCAGGTGCTCTGGGACAGCCACTCGTCGGGCGTGGCCTCAGAAGACTTGAAGCAAAACCCGGCCACGTCCGGCTCGTAAATCGTACATAGTGACCTTGTTACGTCAGTCTTGCGCCCAAGTATTGGGCGTCGGCGGAGAGGAGGACAGATAGTATGCTAGGATTTTGGTCTATCTATCGGTTCGGCTCAGGCAAGGACTGGATCACCTGTTGATGCTGCCAGGCGTCACAGGAGAAGCCAAATTTTGCCATGGGAGCATAGGTGGAGGTTTCTCCCCCCCTTCTGTGGTTCTGCAAGTGCACCAAGTTGGGTCGGGGGAAATGGAATGACTGCCGACTTTCTGACGGTTGGTAGTGGCATGCCACAGCGGTGTACGTTCACCGAAGCGCCTACCTGCTGCTCAATCTACAAAATCCGCACAGATGCGGCAGATTGGGCTGGTGCATTGCTGCCAACTACCCTCGAAGGCGAAATCTCTGCTTATCCACCTGTTGCCTGGATTTTTCCTGCCGACTGCAGCCCCCAGATTCTGTCTTTGGTGGTTCGCATCACCACAGACGCCCACCTCGACAGCTGCATATCCCGCTTAGCAGGGCAGAGTGTCGCGTTACCGGAAAAACCTCGGCTGGCATCGTGCTCGCATTGCATCTAAAAACTCAAATCGAATTGCCTGCTACGATGGAGTCCTACCACCACAACCGACCTCGACATGTCGCCATGAGAGACGACCGCAGACCAGGCGATGAGCGCAGAGACCGAGGCCGAGCTGGTCGAGAAGTGACACGCTCCCGCAGATCTCCTTCACCTCCATCCCGTCGACCTCGGGATTCCGATAGATTGCCAGACAGCAAACCGCGCGACCATCCCAACGACAAGTCACAGCCTTCCTCCCGAGACCACCACAAATCGCGCGACCGTAGTCGAGATCGCCCTCGCCGTGCGTCCCCATCGCCTTCACGTCGCGACAAGTACAAGGAGGATACCCGTGATCGGTCTCGTGGCAGGGACGCCGTTGACTCGCGGCGCGACTCCCGGACCCGGTCACATAGGGATCGCAGCCGAGGACATCCCCGAGGCGACGGCCGTTCTTTATCGCCATCTGTGAAGCGAACAAGAAGTCGAAGTACGGATCGAGCCACTGCAGACAAGAAGAAATCAAGAAGGGACCACAGCCCTCGTCGTGACCGCAAAGACTCGGCACCCCTTGCGGAGTCACGACATTCTCGCAGCTCTCCTCGGCCTTCCAGACGATCACCTAGCCCCGATCGCCGGGATTACAGGTCAAAGACCAAGGAGCGAAGCCACCGCAACCGCCGGAGTAGGTCACGCTCACCGGGTCGAGACCGACGCGGCCGAGACTACTCTCCTCCCCGTCGCCGCGAGCCATCATCGACCCGGAGAAGGGACCGATCTCCGCTATCAAACAACCGGCATAGATCCCCTGCACGAGAGTCTTCGACATCTGTCAGGGGTGAGCGACGTCCGGTATCACCCCGTCGTAGCTCCAGAGACCGCCAACGTCGCAAGGAGTCCAAATCTCGTGCATCCTCTCGGTCCGCTAGTAGGGGATCGAGTCGTCGAGTGCCGCAGAACGAAGGTTCACGCCAGCCTACAAAATCTCAGCCATCCTCCGGCGCGAACAGCGTGCAGGTCAACATGGGTGGCAGAGGCAATCACAGGGGAGGCTTTGCGTCTCACCCAGGTTCATTCAACCAGCAGTTCAGCGACCCGCGCCAATTCTCCCAGTCCCCGCAGCCGACTCCAAATTCTTACAACGCTTCCCCAAACCACTCACCCTACGGTGCTGGGAGAGGGAACTGGGGCTCTCAGCAATTCTCTCCAACACAGTAAGTTTTCCATCATCCCATCATTTCATTATCTGCTCACATTCGCATAGTCAATACCCCCCTCAGTACCCTCAATCCAACTTCGGCCCCCCGTCTGGCCCACAAGGCTCGTACACGCCAAACCAATCGTTCTCACCGCCCCCGAGTGCTCCAACCGGACCTATGCAGCCGTATTCCCAGGGCAACTTCCGCGGTGGCTTCCGCGGCGGCGGCGCTGCATTCCGAGGCAGTCAATTTGGATCCGGTCGGGGAAACTATAGAGGTAATGGTTTCAAGAGTGCCCAGTGGACTTCCAACAACCATGCCTCTGCTTCACGTGGCCAATTCGGACAAGCGGATGAAGCGAACTCTCAGCAGTCCACGACTCCCGCACAAAGCAACAAGTCAGACGTCGGCGACAATGCTGCAGAGGATGAAAACCCTTTCCGGCCATCAAAAGACATGCAAGTGGAGGACACAACTCCTTCCGAGAAGGCTGGTGAGAGCGATACCCAAAGAACTAGCAGAGCGCCGCCCGTCGGTCCGGCTGCTCAGTCGTCGTCGAAGTTCAGCTTTGCATTTAAGGCGTCTGCAAAGCCCACTCCGACGGCGCCTAAGCCGGAGATCTCTCAGAAGTTCAATGCCGTCCCTCAACGACGTGAATCCACTCAGCAAAATGATTCGAGAGACCACGATCGGGATCGCGACCATGATCGGGATCGGGACCATCGGGACAGAGAACGAGACCGTGAACGTGACCGGGACCGTAACCGAGAGCGTGATCGCGATCGTGACCGGGAACGGGACCACCGCGACAGAGACCGAGATAGAGATCGGGGGCGGGAGAAGGAGAAGGACAAGGCTGCCGACAGAGACATCCCTCGCGGGGCTCCGACCGAACCTGCATCGGCGAGAGCTCGTCAGGACTCAAGGCACCAACCACCTCCTGGGCCCCGTCAGCCCCCTGCACCAAGGACTCGCAAGATCAAGAAGACCCTGCGGCGGCTCAAGCCTGGGCCGGTATTGCCCGAAGACCTGAAGATTTCAGATTCAGTGTACTTCCGCAAGCCTGGCAACGAGTCTGTCGTCGGTTCGGGCACCTATGGCAAGGTCTTTAAAGCTTTGCACGTCTACACCAAGGGCTTGGTCGCTCTCAAGCGCATCCGGATGGAAGGCGAGAGAGACGGGTTCCCGGTCACAGCCATCCGAGAAATCAAGCTTCTCCAGTCACTACGCCATACCAATATTGTGCAGCTACAAGAGGTAATGGTGGAGAAGAACGACTGTTTCATGGTTTTTGAATACCTGTCCCACGATCTGACAGGTATCCTGAACCATCCTACCTTCAAGCTGGATGCGGCTCAGAAGAAGCACATGGCCAAACAGCTTTTTGATGGCCTGGACTACCTACATAAGCGCGGAGTCCTTCATCGCGACATCAAAGCCGCCAACATCCTGGTTAGCAGCGACGGAATTCTCAAGCTTGCAGACTTTGGTCTTGCACGATTCTACGCGAAGAGACACCAGCTGGATTATACCAATCGTGTTATTACCATATGGTATCGCTCGCCTGAATTACTTCTCGGCGAGACGCAGTATGGCCCAGCCTGCGATGTCTGGAGTGCTGCCTGTGTCATGGTGGAGATCTTCACCCGCCATGCCATATTCCCCGGGGATGGAAGCGAAATCAACCAACTAGATAAGATCTATGCCGTCATGGGAACACCGAACAAGGCAGAATGGCCTGGGCTGGTGGACATGGCTTGGTTCGAGTTGCTCAGACCAGGTTACCGGCGGGCGAACTCTTTCGCCGACAAGTACCAAGACAGGTTGCCTCCTGCCGCTTATCGACTTTTAGCCGCCATGTTCCGTTACGACCCTGCGAAGAGGCCGACAGCTGCAGAGGTCCTCGCGGATGAATACTTTACCACCGAGGAGCCTCCTCCTAGGCAGGCTGTTGAGTAAGCATATCCAATATATCTGTGTCCATGACATGACATGACATGACTAACAATTCAAATAGGCTCGCTACTCTGGACGGTGACTGGCACGAATTCGAATCCAAAGCACTTCGACGCGAGAACGAACGCAAAGAGAAGGAAGCTCGGCGCGCCGCAGCGGCGTCTGCCAAAGACAACAAGTCTAGAGAAAGAAAGAGGGAGAACGACGCTCACGACGAGCGAGGGGAAGCTAAGAGAGTCCAGCTTGAAGGCAAGGCAGCTATGCCTGCCGAACGCTCAAAGGCCTAGAAGACCTGCCCATAGTGAAGCTGGGCTGCCTTGGCTTTTGCCAGATATGGTGCAGCGTACGGAACGGTTGGCCTTGGTGGTACACATATTATCCTACTTGACACACAAACCTGCATTTGTTGCGTTGGCATGGCGTTGGGGAACTGAAACTTATGGTTGAACGAGAAGGCATAGTTGCTTTGAGGCTTTATGAGGGTTCGTTTTTAAACTCGACATATTTCATCGCTGGTCAGCGAGATTCCCCCTACTAGATGGATTTGGAGACACGACGGATGGACATGGGATGGCTTCTCATCGTGTGGCTGTAAGAATAGCTGGTAAATGCATGTGGGATGCGTCTCGAACTAAACTGTGGGCGTCGAGGTATGAACATACCAACAGATGGGGCGGAATCAAACCATCTGTTCTTGCAAACATAATGCCGATCCCTCTGTGACAAACCCTCGATGCCTTATTAAGTCTTTGAAGTCATCTTGAGCGGGGATGACTGGCGGTATAAATCCCATCGTCCATGCGTCGCTCGTTCCTCCGGCGCAAAATCTCGTCCTTCACTTCGTCTTCTGAAAAGTCCAGTCTCCTTGGTGCTTTGCAAATAAACACTCCCATCGGCACTGGGCAGTCTGTTTTCCCACGAAATTTGCAGCGTGGCTATCCCGTTAGTGGTTTGTTGAGATGCGTAACCGAATAAGACAATGACAGCGATGAGGAAGAGAGTGATCGAATTTGAGCCATAAACAAGCCTCGAAGAGTTGACATGGTTACCCCCTGCCTTGTTCCTCGCCCTCCCGTAGCGTCACTCAAAGACGGAGAGGCAGATTGAGGCTCTGTCAAATGAGGGACTCGCCATACAGTCATTATATCAAGAAATCGTTATATCCAGAAAAGCAGTGGAAACCAGGCTGCTCGAAGTCGGGTACAAATAGGGTTTCACTGAAAGTGAGGAGGGGGGTGAGGAATGTTTGTTGTGTGTGGAATGATTTGCTCTCACTGATGTATTCATCGTGCCTACATTGGTCGTTGGAAGGTGATGATGAAGAAAAGAGCAAAGTTATCTATTGGCCATCATGAATCATTTTGAGAGTATTTAGTTTGTATAATGGCAAGAAACTGTGGAGGAAGACCAAGTTCACACTGATGCTGTATACGGAGGGGGACTTCCTATTTGTCCCAGGCCCTTGATGGTTCACAACTGGGTACAAGGTCGGAAGCACTCTCCATGAGGAGGAGATTATGGGATTAGGTTGACAATGCCTCGAACCCGCTCACAGGCCCGTATATATATAGACAACCTCTTGTTGTGTCTCAACGGTCTCTGAGCTATGCCTCAAAATCTAGAAGGTGTAGGGTCGGGGTAAGTACAGGGTTGTTTAGCTGTGACCTACTGTCAGCTTGAGTCTATGAGGGCTTTAGGTAGAACTAGCATATGATTTGATTTTGGAGCCATTTGAGGATTTGAGGCCTAACTTAAAACACTCGTACTCCTACCGACCAGACAACTAATGCCCTCCCTCTGCGTGTTCCAACTCGCGAGGATGCTACACCTCGTCATATCTCTAGGTAGTCATACGCATAAAAGGTAGATGACCGAGCCGGTATTCTAGCTTCACAAATGTTTGAGACCGCCCTGGTTTCAATTCATAAGGCTGGTTGGACATGCCGATTTCCACATGTGAAGTCGGCGATGCGTGCACAACTAGGATGTCAGATGCCTGACTGACAGCACTATGTTGACATGCTGTTCTGTCCAACCCCTTTCATTTCTGGCCAATTATTCAACTCGATTCGTAGAAGAGAATAGAGCACGGCAGTCCCGCTGACATTGAGCATACACAGCCCTCCTACTCGCAGCGATACCTTCACTATCCTAGCTAATACTAACGCTAGGTGCACATCGATAACCTCGAGGGAAAGTTCTGAAGAATCTTTGTCTGAGTCCCGCAGAGGTCTCTTTTGTACTTTGAAGACAGTCCTGCCAGTATGCCTCAGTCATTGGAGCACATGACCGGGACGTGTCGCAGTGATGGCCTATTTAAACGAGACTTTTCTCAGACAATTAACCCTCAAGCCGAGGAATGCGGGAAAAGCAAGAAAACAAGGTGTTTGGACACAAATAATGAGGCATGAGGGCTTCCCGTTCAGTTGAATGAACGCCGGAAAGAACTAACCGCCGATCCCCTCTAAGCCCCGTCTTGCAGTATACTGTTCTTCACTTTTCTCAGAATATACGTCTAGATACGGACGAACATGAGGACACAAACCCAGTTGCACAGACATACGTCCTATTGCAAGGCCTATCAATGAGGATGCATAGTAGATTATGACTACAGCCTATTGCACGCTGCCAATTATGAGAAGAAGGTTGCATTGGCGTTTGCGGAAGAGTTTGCGATGTCCTTTCTCAACCACGATTTTATCTTGGCATACCGCTGACTGTTTACCTTGGTCGTTAAATCCATGTGCTTATTGCTATTTGTGTCTCCCCTGATGGGCCGTCGACATAAGCATAATCAGAATAAGAACGGACATCAGCCCTTATATGGCGAGCTGGATAACCAAATTAGGGTAGCCTCAAGACACCCAAAGCATTCAGAATGCGGCTCTACGACTCACTGGCTAGTGAAGCTGACCGCAGTTCGGGATCCGCTGCTCTACGCCGGCTGTAAGTTTTCAAACGAAATGCATTCTTGCTTTTGGATCTCTGATTTTTGGAGTATCTTACAAGCCAAGCAAACCTTGAGACAACCCTGCAGGAACACTCAATATAACGCCGCACGAAAATCTCAATTTGAAAGAACCGCCTATCCTAGCAAACCCTTTCCGCATCTTGCTAAACTGTGTGTCATATAAAAAGTCGTAAATCATCGTCAAAATCGTGAGCTGTACTGGTTACAGATGGCGAGACAAACACCCATTCGCTTGTCCTGTTCTTTTGTGTATGTCCTTTTGCTGTATATGGGTATCGTAACCTTTTCTGGTAAATCCTTTTTTGGTTGCGGGAAACAAATCGTCGCCGCTGCATCGTATCATCCAATTGTGTATACCGTAAAAAGCGTCTGTTTCGCCATCTTCCCAAGTTGTCATCGTGTTGCCATCTCAAGCCTGGCCTTCGACGACCTTTCCCTTATTCTTAGTGTCAGTTGTCTTGAGCAGATCCCGCAAGCTTCCCTCGGCATGGCTCCTGGGAACACCGCCTTGGGCGGAAGCCGATCCTAATCCCACAATGGGCGGTAGTCTCCAAGGCACCCAACCGGTAAGCCCTGCCAAAAGACCCCTAGTGTTCTTTGTCTGATCGAGCTGGGTTGAAGTTTCGCGCTGTTGTGGTTTGGACACTTCGTGCTGTGGTCTTTCGTCCGAACCTTTGCGGGCATGGCGATGTCCCACGCTCTCTTCTACGTCCGTCCGAACTTCGAGGTGGCTCGTCGAAGTCTTCGGCAGAGCCGGCTCGCTCACCAAAGCATTCGCCGAGCTTCGTGGTGATGCCTGGTTGCTGGCCGTCAGGTTCTGTCGTGTGCTCTCTAGCATGGCCGTCGCAAACGAGGACGACTTTCTCCTGACCAGAAGAGGCGGCTGGTTCTTTTCTTCTTGGTTCGAGGGCCCTTCCTCTTCGCTGACTGTAGACGAAGGTGTCGTGCTGCCCGACTTCCGAGCTGCTGCCCTACCTCGTACCTCTGCTGTGATCTCAGCTGCCGACTTCTTCTTGGACTTGTCTTCCTCCGAAGACCGGCTGGACGACATGATGGTTTCAAGCGTCCCCATTGCTATGCTTCTCCTTCTACCATTACTGCGTCGCTTCCTATGTCTTGGTTCCTCATCTGATACGGCTTCCAGAGTAGGTCCCACGCTGTGACGCTGGCGTCGGGAAGATGATGCGTGGCTCACGAAGGACGCGCCGGAGCCATGAGGCGCGACGTGAACTTCATACTGGTTACTCAACGAGTATCGTGACCTGGCACATATTTCAGCGATGCGGTCCAGGTCCGCATTGATGTTGCTGTCCCCCTCCTGCGACTCGATGTTGGCCATCATGCTCTTGAAGCCGAAAGCCTCGACGGGAGGGAGCTTGGCCATGGCCTCTTGTCCTTCCAGTCGCTTCTTCGCCATTCCTCTGACCATGCTCAGACCGCCATTTTGAGCCGACTTGCTGCCGCCAAAGGGTGTTCGCAGAGCAATGATGCGCCGGACGGATGCCGCCGGTCCGCTCACAACGGATGAGGTGGACCTTGAGCCAAGACCGGCGCTACCACCGTTGCTCCGATTTGTGCTCGTGGGTCGGCTATGAGAACCAGAATATGTCCTGACGATGACTGGCTGTGAGTAAGTGCTACTCTGGGCACCGGTTGACTTGGCGTAGCGGTGACGAGACGGGTAATTGCTGTTGAGCTCGCGCAGAGCTGAAGTGCGGTGGGCGGCGGTGCTGTCGTCAAGAGGTATGGGCTTCCCCTCTGCGGTCGAAGGAATAAGTGAGGTCGAGGACGTATTGGGTTGGAAAAGCGGGGGAAAAGAGAAGGTCAAGGAGTCCCGCGTCGCTTTCTTGGACGCAAGTGGAGGGAACGGCGTCGTGGCCGAAGAACTCCGAGTATGAGACGCGGAGGTGGGATGGCGGGATTGGGATGGACCGGAATGGTCCTTTGGTGGGATCTTCCCCGAGTCCATCTTCACAGTGAATGGCGTGTTGTGGGATGGGCTTTATATGTGTACATTCATAAAGGCAGCATGAGCTGCCAGGGTAGCAGTGAGGAGCTCAGAGCAGGTGGTGTTTTCTGTCGTGCGGCGGGTAGTGAGAAAAACAGGAGAATCAGATCAGCGAATGCGGAGGCATGGCTGCGTCGGTTCTCGCGTGAACAAGTGTCGAATGTCGTTTTTTGACTGGGTTGTAGGTCGCGCGGGCGAGCATATGCAGGTAGGTTTTAGCAGCGGTGCGTCTCGTCCGTTCTGGATCTCTGGCCTTCCACTTTCGCCGGGGTGGAGTTGGGGAAAGTTGAGACAGACGGAAGCTGGCTCGTAATCGAGGATGGAGAGAGAGAAAGAGAGGGCGGCGTGAGACAGACAGAGGCGGCCGATGGAGTAGTTGATGCGGTGGTGGATACTGGCGAGGATGCAATCCGGATCGCCTCGAGGCGCGTGGACGGCGTCGATGCACGAATTCCCTGCAGCAATTGCAGTTCCTTCGCAGAGAGATATGGACTGGGGGCTCTGAGAGGGGAATGGGAGCAAAACAACAAATAAAGAATAAAAAAAAAGGAGGAGGAGGAGGGAAAATGGCTTTGCAGTGTTTAGGGTGAAGTTGCATCCGGTAGTAGCGATAGGCGGGGGACTACCAATAGCTGGGAGATGGTACTTTCCAGACACAGCAGAAGGTGCCGTTTTTTTGGTAGGTAGAGAGGCAAGGCAGGTAGGCCTGTCGCCTGCCTGTCTGTCTCTCAATGTGCCCGAAGCCGACTATCACACATGCGGGCAAGGAGCAACGCAGCACCAGCGAACGAGCAGGTGCGTGCTGCACGAGTGTCGTGGCTGCCGTTCAAAGGGTGGACCGACCCCGACCCCCCTGTCCACAACTGTGTCTTTCCGTCCAATGACAGCTGTCCGCACCGTGCCAAACGAACACAACGTTGGACGGCAACACTGTCCCCGCTGCCGTTCTTGCTCCGGTTCGTGGTTCCCCTCTCCTCCTCAGGCGACTCGGGCCATTCCCAACCTGCCATTCGACGCCCAGGCCACAGCCAAATCTGACCAGTCACCAGCACCAGGCAGCATAAAGCTATGGCGACTGGCTAGCCACATCAGCTACTCGCTAGACCAGGCCGTATCAGGTCGGTTTTCTTTCAACTGAGGATAAGGTAGGAAAGGACGGTTGACGTGGTCGTCTCTCCGGGCAACTGAAAATTACGGCTATTCAAAGTGCAAATTGCCTCTACACTGTCGTTTCCAACCCGTGTAAGATGTCAGAGCCGTGGGAAAGCGCATACTGCTTCGCCATCATCTTCCCATGTCTCTGCCCTACCAACCGCCGCTGTGGGCCCAACCACGGCCATTCTGGATCAATGATCACCGTCCACATGGCGCCGGCCGAGCCAATTCTGCCGGCTCTTCCACATTCGTCCTCCGGGCCGTCGAGGCGCATGCTTCCGTTGTCCTCGTCTGCTGCTTCCAAGGTAAAGATTGTTTTCCGTGTTTCTCACGGCCACCATGTCTTCAACTCTCCCTTGCCTATCGGGTGTTTACTCTACAACGTGGCAATGGGCGAGGACAAGGTCGGATGCGCTGGCACACAGATCCGGCGCCATAATCTGCACACGCGCCAGGCACGCGCATGCCGTTGGTCATGTCTGGAGTATAGTAATTTGTTTTGGGTTTTTGCTTGATTAATCATATATCCATGCCGTCGTCAAGTAAGCTCCTGCTCGTAAACTATACACCCTAAAAGCCACCAGTGCCGGCGATGCGTCGTGCTGCCGTGGAAACTAGCCGCGCCGTCGTCATGTACCTGCCGCGTGGAAGCACTCTGCTGCTGCCACCAGTAATTCCATTCCATCGCCGCGCGCTACCGTCCTAGACGCCAATCGCCTTTAGGCCGTCGGCTGGGCAATCGTTCCGTAGCCCTGTCCACCGCTCTGGACTCTGTCGCTGTAAACACCAGGCGCGCGACCGGTCACTATGCGGCCCTCACGCGCCTGCTCGCGACGGTCGTAGTAGATGTATTCGACGTAGAAGGCGTGAATGTGTCCAGGGATGTATCCGAGAATCGTCAAGCAGATGTTGACGAGGAGATCTATCGAGCCGCGGGGTCAGTGTATGCAAGCCAAGGATAAGAGCGTCGTGTGATTCATTGCAACACTTACCCATTCCACAGCCAGCAACGGCATAGACGCCGACGGGCGGGACTGTGGTCAACTGTCAGCGCGAAGATTCTCGTAGTGCCGGGCAGGGTCGAGACGAACTAAGGATGGTGATGAGGATGAGGAACACAGCGGAGATAGCGCCCATTGTGCCGGTTTGTCTGATGTCTATGGTTGAGTTTATGTGGGGTCGAGGATGATGCTTGATGAAGAGTGTCCAAGTGCGAAGACGATGAGGCAAGATCTGCTAATCGACTGAAGTGCGTTCAAGGGTATCACAGTATTGGGATTGTTGTTGCGGGACAAATCGATGACAGTCCCAGCCGAGGCGGACAGAAGCTTAAATGCACCGACCAAGCTCAGACACACAAGGCAAGGAAGGCAGGTGAGCGGCCAAAAATTGCCGTGCCTTGTCTTGTTTTGGGTAACAGATTGCGTGTATGCCCGGACGCCTCCCTCTATTGCCAGCCAATGTTCTGGTCCAGTCTCATCGTGGCGCGGACTGGACGGCCTGTGAATGACGTAACCTGCACGTGCCGTTTCACTTCGCCAGCAACCGAACCTCGCGCTTGCCGTACGTCGTCGTAGGCACCTGCCCTGGCCTGATGTATCTGAGTCTGCCCAGGCCCTAGCTAGACCTTCTTGCTGGACGCGACCGACGGGACCCTTCGTCCAACACCAGACAGGGCATGTCAAGCAAGTTGGCACAGCTGGGTAGGTACTGGCAAGCGCTATTGCTTGTCCACCTTCCTCTTCGTGTCCTGGGTGGCCATTGGGGCCTTTTATGTCTTGGTCTCGGCCCCGGCCCGCTGCGCATTTCTGTCCCACAGCGCCTCCTGATCACTTGATAACAGCCGTCCACCAATCTGATGCGTCGGCGAGGAGCTGCAGCGGCTATCATCACATCCACCCATCCGCGAGGTCGACTTCGGCACCGCTTGGGGTCCAAGCTCCCGGCCACGCACACCCTTCGCGGCAACAAACCTCGCAAACCCGCTATGAATAGACGCATATCTTTGTGAGGCACATGGTGAGGGGATTGCTGCTCTAGGAATAGCTTCCTGGCTGCACCCTGTGCCTGAGACATGCAGTCTGCCCTTTACCGGAGAGCCCAATCAGATGGAACCGCGGAGCCATATCTTGAGCCGGATGTCCATGTCCACAAGGCAGATAAGAGCACTGAGCTTGAGTAAAGGCGCGATTGCGATGACATGCTGCTTGTGCTTGGCTCGAGCACCAGCTTTCATTGCCTGACGTAGGTGACGCAATTGTTCAGATTGAGCTTAATGTATGCTGCCGAAAAAGTCCATCTGCGAGGCACTCGATCGTCTGGTGGTTGCCAACAGCGCGGGAGGCATGATCTCGAGCTGAGTGTTGCTTTGTTGTAACACTTGTAGACAAGCTGAACATTTCTTTCGACTTTGAAAGCTTGTAAGTAATTGGCAAGTCATTTCTAAGACACAGTACCAACGGCACCCTCGACCTACTTTAGATCGGCCGCTGGCTGTACCAGGACTAGGAACAACGACATGTATCCGGAACACCATCCGGGGTCCGTACTCTTCATGACAACGAAGCCGGCTGTCGATCACAGGTGCAGAGAAACTACACTGCAACAGGGAACAGCGCTGCGGTCGTGCTTCACAGCCAGCATTTGAAACGGCGGGACGCGTAGCCGCACCGTCAGCCACGACTAACATGCGCAAACAAACAATACCATCCGCCCACAACGTTTCCATAACCGGTCAATTGCCTTTCGGCTTGCTGCCACCTTCTCCAGCCGGAGGGCTAGACAATCGTGGCAGTTTGGGAGCTGAAGTTCATTGTCGCAAAGCACAAGGCGACGTCAAGCTTGATCCAGGCACCGCGATACGAGAGTTTATGGACCCTTGAGAAGGAGGCAGACGGAAATGAGGCAGGCCGGCGAACGCGCCATGGTTGTCGAACTCGAACCCCGAGCAGTTTACAGTCGCATGCCGCCGTCACATCGGCGGACAAAGGAGTCTTCCGCGGGTGCCGAAACTCCCCAGTAGAAAGCGAGAAGGTAGAAGAGTGATTCAAGGACCGGAGACAACGGGAATCTGCGAGATTGTAAGCGGTGACTCGAAGAAAAGGCTGATGATATATGATCGATTGAAATTGCCGAACGAGGCTGTGATCCAGTCACGAGCCCTCTGTAGTAGAATTGGGCTCGGATATTACTGACGATCGGCTTTCCAACATACGTCTGGGCAGTGTCATGGAGAATTGATGCATGGGAAGTTCGCAGCACGGCGGTTGATGAAGTCAACATTGGTGGTCATGTACATCAACCGCTAGCTCCCTGTCAGACTTATCCGTATTTGAGGGGCCCGTCGAAAACGGTGCGGATCAGAAAAGAGACACTTCTTCCAACCTTCTCGAAGCCGAAGCCCTGTGAATTAGTGTCTGAGCCGTTGGATTCGGGGATTGGTTCAGGGCAGGCGCATGTGGCAACACCCCTGAAATTCCAGCTAGCCTGTTCCATATAGCTAGAGGCCATCCGCTTGCTTTGTTCTGAGTTAGACCAGCCAATTCAATTGGGTTGATCGATTTGATGGTTCTCGATGTTTGAGCGAACGACATTTCGCGATGAGTAGACTGTGGGAGCCCCATCCGTTTCGGGGTTCGTCGTGCCGTACCGAGCTGCTTCGGCATGCCGCTCAAGCAACCAGCACGGCGGTTGCACTATCATCACCGTACGTGTGCCGACAAAGACAACACGTAGGGTCGGGGTAAGGATGATACATCATTGTGGACTGATCCCATCGGAGCGAAATGACGCCTCGCCTAAGCCGGCAAGTCAGGGTTTGGTTGTGTGGAGCTCTTTTAACGTTCCTCATCTGCAACACAACTGGTCCAGGGAGCTGTCGACCACTCCAAACAGCGAGTGCTGTGCCAATGTTCCCTCCCAATTGGGGAATGGAAATGTACCCCGAGAGGCGAGAAAAATGGTGATTGCAAGAAATCGAGAGCTTGCAAGCTGAAGCTCTTGCTCCTCGGGACCATTGGGGGAGTGAGCTGGTTACGGAAAGCTAGTTGAGGGTTTCCACGTGGAAGACAAGGAGATGCCAACCAGCGACCGGCGCGGTGTGGCATGCAGTTTGGCTACTTGGGACTCTTTCTGCTTCTTGTACTACGTAGCGAAACCACAGCTCACCTCAATGATTACAGGCACGGAACACGAGCCAAGGGTACAAGGTCGTCCGTAGGCAGTGCGTAAGGCGCAGCGTAGGACGACGGCAGAGAGAGGAGGAGTTGCAAAGATGGAAGGCTGCCTCATCTCTGTGTCCCACACCCACTTGTTCGATTTGGCGGATGTTCCTCACGGGCCAAGTCGCCGCCAATGGCCACTTGTTTTCGCGGCCTGCTCGGCGAGTGGAGGTCGATGATGTGTGTCGGCGTGGCTTCAGGTAAGGTGTCTGGAGTATGTTAGAGCACGGTAAGTGTGCTACCTGCCAGCTCTAACAGAACTGGGGCCAGTAGTGGCGATCCAGCAATGTACACAGTACGATGCGGTCCAATTACCGTAGGGACGGTACCGAGCAAGCCTGAAGAAGACCTGGTGGTCGACACTTGTCCTCTGGCTGAACGTCGACTTCTGTTCACATGTGTGAAGCCGGAGACCTTGTTCCCACTCCCAAACAAGAATGCCTTCGTCTTGTCCAAGTGTGTGTGTGTGTGTGTGTGTGTGTGACAGAGGCGCATACGGCGCCTTCCCTGGCGAGTGATAGAGGTCGACACACGGCTGGGACACGCTGTGCCGCTTGTAGTTGCAGTACCCGATACCTTGGACTTTCGAGGGGAACGTGAGTGACGGGTTCGTGCCGGAGAGACGAGGTGAACCGGAACAGGAGGGCCCTGCTGATAGGGAAGACCCAGGCAGCCGGCGACGGCGGCAAGGAGCCTATATGCAACAGAGCGTGGCTATGTCCAGGGGTTCCCTCCCGAGGTGAAAGTGATCGGAGAGTGGACGCGTCGTGCTCATTAGAGCGTGGCTGTCCGTTGTAATGTGATTTGTGGAGAGCGAGATGCTTCGTTTTGAGCCCTGCTCTGCAAGCCCAGTAGCATGGCAATTATGCCATTGTTGGGGGCCAACGAGTGAATTCCCATATCTCTGTGTTTGCCAGGCCCCTTGGCGCATGCCTGCCTATGATTCATGACCGAATACACAGACAAGCCGCCGGGTTTGAAGGCTGGCTGTCAGGACCGCGAAGAGTCCCGTCCTGCAATGATACCAACACGAGACGGCCTAGCGGTATGACGGGTGGACTTTTCAGAAGCACATTCCGTTCTTTAGCATCGAATCTTGCCCCGTTTTTTCTAGCTCAAGCGACAACGGCAAGAGTTTCTTGGCGCGCTGATGTGGCTTCGGCGGCCACGCTTCCTGCCCTCTCCGAAGGTGCGCTTGCATCTCTAGTAGCAGTCCCATCAGCACACATGGCAGGCAGGACATCGAAACTGTAAGGTTAACTAGCAGGAGAGGAAAGAAATAGGCTGGACGCAGGTCAGACTGCTCAGGCACGGGCGCAGTCTCTGGCAGAGCACTGACGTTGTCCCAAGAGCACCAAGGTAAGACAAGATGAGCCAACAGACACGCTTCGGTACCTCGGGACCGCTGCTGCAGCAAGACCAGAAATTGACTTGACACAGCAGCTGACAATTCAAAATGTTTCGTGGTGCTCCAGGGTCTCCTCGAGAGCATCCAAGGGAAAAACGGAGGGCTTTGCAATGGCGAAGCGAGCAATCGAATTGTTCCGGCAGAGGGGGAAGAGAACAATCCATCTAGGCAGCACTGAAATCACCATGTATGCAAGCTATGGCCATGGACAGAGCTGATTGACCACATACATCACATTCAACGAGCAGATGAAAGCGAGTTGTAACAAGACAGCTGGGTTACTGACCCATGTACCGAATACATGCCTGGAAATTCATTCAAGCAGCACAGAGGCCGCCAACTTCTTTTGGTAGAGCTCCTGATCCCCTGTTTGGCTCACTGCCTTCAGTCAGTCGTGTTTTACTTTCCTCGGTTCACTCATTGAGAGAGAGAGAGAGAGAGAGAGAGCGAGAGAGAGAGATTGACGCCCAACTGGCCGCCATGACATTTTTCTGCTCAACTTCAGGCCTCAGAGAAATGAAGGAGACAGATTAACAGCGGGCAATTATTCAGCTTCCCGGTCGCAGTTGCGTCCGAATACCCACCGGCCAGCCTCACGTCAAGTATCTTTCCAGCGACCTAAACCCACGTTTCCTACTGTGTGCACGCGTTGTCGCCTGCCAATTGTTTCAATGAAAGAGACCCCCCATTGTGCTTTGCCTGAGCTCTAACGTCAGAGGTAGGTGTCTTGCCTATCTTACTGGTGCATGTAGAGGTCCCCTGTCCACTGCGCCGACCAGACAGACCGGGACAGCAAAGTGCTCACTCACTGAGTGGATGGACGTTGAGAGAGTTGCAGTTCCCAGTTCCAGGGCGCACGCGCGTGGCAGGGAAGCGGGACGTCCCTGAAGGTTAGTCGTTAGTACCTATCTTGGGTGGTTGTTAGTCCCGAGAGGGAGGTAAGTAGCTAAGGTACATTGAAGTACACTCTCCGTTAGCGGGCTGTGGTCCTAAAAATGACCGCGGCGACTCCCACCACACTGGACTGCACCATCACCAGCAGGACCACCACGACCAACGTAAGGAAGGCGGCACTCGGACACGGTACGCTAGGTGTACAGCCAATTCTGTGAGGTTCCCGGTACGCGCAGATGTACCTTGCCTTACCTTCCCTACCTGTCGGACGGAGCAGGTTCCCACGTCCCACGCCAACACCAATGCCAATTTTCTTCTCCTGTGTCGACTTCCTGTTCTCTGCTCTCCCATCACCTTTCCCTCTCTTTTCGCTTCTTCCTCCTTCCCCCCTACCGATCCTCCCACCTCTTTCCCGAGCTGCGAGGAAAAAAGGTACGACGACACGAGGACTGGTCAATTCTGTCCTCGTCTCCTTTTTCTCCGTTGCTTGCTTGTAGCCGCAACTCCCGCCTCACTTTTGCTGCTGCAGCTTGCTTTGCTCGGCACCTCTCCTGAAGCAAGCTTGCCGGGAACCACTTCCGTCCCCTCCCCGAACATCCGTCGTTTGTTCGAGTCGTAACGCTGCAGCAACCCTCTCTGCCAGTCGGTCAGCAGCTGTTCGAGCCCATCCACGAGTCTTCTTCCAGACATCAACAGACCCATTATTCTTATTGTGCTGCTATCACCGGTAGCGCTACTGTCGCCAATCGCCCAAAATGTCTGGCCCTCCCGCTGGCAACCAGCTCAACATTGATCGCTATGTTGTGATCCACGTCGCGACCACCTGCGATGAGCATGGTGTCTACGTCACCAAGGACTCTGCCGAGGTCATTGAGCTGGGATGGATTCTGCTTGACGCAAAGTCTCTCGAGGAGGTGAGCTTCTCCTGCCTGCCCCGTCTCAAGAGGGCCTCCACCTTCACCCGCTGCCCATGTTCCTGAATCTTTGACTGACCCTCAATGTCTTCCAGATCACCCGCGAGAGCGTTCTTGTCAAACCCATCAACACTCCGATCACACCGTTGTGCAGTAAGTAGTTGCACGAGGCTTGAGACCTTATCTTATTTTCGTCACGCCATTCAACGCCCCGTTCCTGCAGCGGTGACGACGAGTTGAAAATTCTCCAGCTAACTTTTGCGTCTTCAGCGAGCTTGACGACTCTCACCTGGGAACATGTGCGCAACGCGGGAACCTTCCGAGACGCCATCAATCGATTTGACACGTTCGCGAACGAGCACTTGACCTCGCAAAATCTCGATTTCGTCTTCGTCACCCTCGACGCTTGGGATCTTCGCGTCCAGTTGCCCCGAGAAGCCCGAGACAAGGCCGTCGTTCTGCCCCCATACCTCCAGCACTCCCGCACTTTTGATCTGCGGACTGAGTACCAGCGGTGGCAGCAACACCACCCCGAATCGCTGCCCTTTGGGCCCTCGATGCTGTCCAATATCTGTGCCGCCTTGGAGGTGGAGCCGGTCCAGTCCAGTGCTCCAATCAAGCACAACTTGCCCTTCCACCTCCAGGCTCTTGCCCCTGCCTCTCCTCGCCGCGCCATGGAAGAGGCCGTCACCTTGGCCCGCGTCCTTCGAGGCTTGATCCGCAAGTCGCAGCCTTCCCACGAGCACCCCGATGTCCTGACTCGGCCCATGGACGCCCGCGCCGACGTGCGTGCCTTCCTGTCTGAGCGCAGCAAGGTCCTCCACATGTCTGGTCTGCCCCATGATACTACTCAATCCGAGCTCGAGAGCTGGTTCACCCAGTTTGGCGGTCGTCCTATTGCGTTTTGGACCCTTCGAACTCCTGAGCAGCACAAGCCTACCGGCAGCGGTTTCGCCGTCTTCTCTTCCCACGAGGAGGTGAGTTAAAATAATTCATTTTGCGCAAACCAATTTAAGGATCGCAATTGCGCCTTCACAATCGTTGCCAACTGGGGTTTTCTGAGCAGAAGACAAGGCTCCCCGGCAGCCGAGTATCTGTGATCAACGCTGACTTCTGACCAGGCCGCTGAGAGTCTGTGCATGAACGGTCGCGCTCTTAATGAGAAAGCGATCGAAGTGTCACCGTCTTCAAGCCGTGTTTTGGATCGCGCCGCCGAGATCCTGACGCCCTTCCCGCCTAGCAAGAACCGCCCCCGCCCCGGCGACTGGACCTGCCCCTCGTGTGGCTTCTCCAACTTCCAGCGACGCACTGCTTGCTTCCGCTGCTCCTTCCCTGCAGTCAGCGCTGGTCCTACCGGCGATATGGGCTACGGCTACGGCTATGGCCCACCGGCCATGATGCCTCCTCCTCAGCACCACCACGGACACATGGGTCACGGTGGCGGTCGCATGGGCGGCAGCGGTGTCGTCCCTTTCCGTGCCGGTGATTGGAAGTGCGGCAACGAGGTTTGCGGATATCACAACTTTGCTAAGAACGTTTGCTGTCTGCGTTGCGGTGCCAGCCGTGCTGGTGCCGCTGTTGTCGCCGATTCTGGTGGTTACCCCTCCCCCATGGATCCCCCCTCCAACTACAGCATGAGCCAGGGCTCCATGAGCGGCACTCCCGGACCCGGACCGTTCGCTTCGGCCGGCGGTGGTTTTGCCTCTGGTGGCGGCTACGGTGGCCAGCACTTTGGCGGCCCCCCCAGCACCTACGCCCTCCCCTCAGGCATTGGTGGCGGCGCTGCTCCCTACCCCTCTCTCAACACTCACTTTGGACCAGCTCCTGGCTCTCACTCTGCCGGCCCTTTCGATAGCCGGGCCGCGGAGGCGGCTTTCCAGTCCGCTTCTAACGGCCCTGCGTCTGCCGGCCCCTCGAACAACTTCTACTCTCAGAACGAGAACGATCCGTTTGCGTTCCTTTCCAGCGGCATTGGAGGACTTTCCGTGAGCGGTGGAGACGCCCGCCAGAATGGAGGAGCCGCGCCGCCGAGCAAGTCTCCTGCCTAAACTACACAACTGGGTTTTGATAATCGAGACGAAACCAAAGTTTGCTACATTAGCTGGCTTGGAACGTTTTCAGCATGTGACTTACTTTTGCGGAATACGCTTCGGAAACAAGACGAACATAGAGCATTTGTCCTTATGGCAATCACCTTCTGGATTTCAACCTGCGTTATTGGACGGGGGTGGGCAGGCATCGGGTTTGGAAGATCAGGACGGGGTGTTGGTTGTCGGTATACCAAGGGATGTGGGAAAAAAGTTTGCAAAGGCTGGAAAGACAAAAAGAGTGTTACACTACCGGACGGACGGACACCGCTGTTGGAGCTGCTTTCTCGCTGACAAGCGTCAGAAGCTATGGATTGTTTTACGGCCTCACCTTGATGGACGTTGCGGTTGTTGCTCGGTCGGATTTTGGGCGGTCCAAAGGGAGTGCATAGCGATGGGAGTAAGTAGTAAAAGGTATACCTGTCTGGCCTTCATCGTGTGCGAAGAAGTTGTCTTTTTCCAATCATTTTCGTTTTCCTCTTCATCCGTCTCTCCCTCTCTCTAAGTACAGTTGTCATTTGAGTTGTTATATTTATGCTGTCTTTCCGCAACATTCTCTTTTTCCGAAAACTAAAACAAAACCACAAAATTCTCCATCTTGCTCATCACTCTCCTCCCTCTCAACTCCCTCTTTCTCCTTGGAAAAAAAGATTGGTTTGGCTTGGCATTTCAAACATCACACCCCTTCCTTCCTCCTTCGACATGGTTTTCTCTATACGGGTTGGATGGGCGGCAGCGTTGTGGGAGTCGGGGAGTGAAATAGGGTCCAGGGCAGGTTGGCTGGCTTTTGGCTTATACTCTTTTTTTATTTCCAACGTTCCTTGTTTTATTTTTCCCTCTGCCACTTTTCTCTCAAATAATTATCAAGTCTACGTCGGCATCTCAATTCGAAATGCAAATAAAAGCTTCTTCTCAGCATAAGATTCTGTTCCTTCCTTTGGAGCCCCGTTTCCGTCAGTGAGTCTATGTATACGTGTGTCTGTGGTTGTCTCGGGGGTGGCGGTGACTGGTAGTTGCGTACGGTCGCCGAATGACGACGGGGTTGCTATTGTTTGTGTGTGTATGTATGTATGTATGCATTGACTGCATTCTGATGTTTTCAACGTTCTGACTACTGCTCTGTGGCTGTGATGCATGGGCTCGTTGATGGTCCCGAACGCCCTGCGTGTGACGTGTTCGTTTGTTCGTTGATTGAGTCACACTCATCGCCAAGATTGGAAATTGACATGTCTGCCCCTGGAAATGAATATTCATGGCGTTATTGGTTTGGGCAGCGGCCTAGACAGACATGGCCTTCTGTCCGACGTTCCAACTTTGTCCTCAATATGTCACAGGGGGATTGCGTCGCTTTCTGGTTTCGGCTCTCAGTGGGAATGAAATCCGTGTCAAGTTGCGGGCACAGGTGTTCCGGACACAGGTTTTAAGTGAGAAACAATGCAGCTGATTGGGAATCTGAATACATCTCCGTAGACGCCGGAACAAAAATAGAACCCTGAATTCACCACCGTTTTGAACCCCCTCCCAATGTGATTCTCGGCCAAATGGTAGCTATTACGCGTAAGTATGTTTGAGACTCCACCTTGCCTATCGGTCGATCTCGTCGAGAGGCAGGTCACCGTCGTCTTTGCCAACGATGGAGTCGGCGACCTTCCAGATCTGGAGTAGGTTGTCCTCTGCGGCACTGCAGACGAGCCAGGGCTCGTTGGGATTCCAGCTGAAGTCTGCGAGGTGGTTGGTGTGACCACCGTGCATGAACAAGCTGCGATCATGTTAGCTATTAGATGATGAGTAGGCAGCGAGAGAACAAGCGAGAGAACATACAGCTCCGGGGGGCCATCCTCCTGGTCGTCCGGCATCTGCTCCTCTCCAACGCGGGACAGATCCCAGAAGATGACACGTCTGTCGTAGCTACCGGAGCCGAGGATACCGGCCTCTTGAGGGTGCCATGAGAGCGAAGTGACCGCGTCGTTGTGACCCTCCAGGGTGTGAACCTTCTCCTTGACATTGCGCAAATCCCAGATGCCCAAGGTCTTGTCAGCCGAGGCCGTCGCGACAAGGACTTCTGACGTAGGGTTGAAGGCGAGGGCGTTGATCGCATCCAGGTGACCGCGCTTAGCGACCACGGCAGCACGATCCGTCTGCTTCTGGCGCACGTCGATGATTTGCATCGTCAAGTCGTCCGAAACGGTTCCGATGAAGTTCTTAGCAATCGGGTGGTATTGGACATCGTTGACGATTTGGGTGTGGTGTGTGTATCTGCTCTGGGGCTTCAGAGTGTGGCTGCCGCTTTGCAGCTGCTTGAGGTCCCTATGAGTTCTTCATTAGTCTCATTCACGTATTATGGCGAAAGTATCGACATACCAAAGGCAGACGGTGGTGTCCTCACTACCAGAAGCCAGGCATCCCGTTTCATGAGGGTTCCAGCTCAGGCCAAATCCTTCCTGCTTATGGCCAATGAGTTCGACCTGAGCGTTGACCTTGCCGGTAGGCTGCAGGCTGTGCTTCGTGCGATCAAAAACCAAGACCTTGCCATCGACACAGAGTGTCGCAATGATATCGGGGTTCTGAGGCTGGTAGCGCGCCTTGTTGATCTCGCCAGGGTGATCAATCTTTTGCACGATGCTGAACTCGACGGCCGAAGACTCTCCATTCGACGACTTTGCATGGCCTCCAATCTCACCAGTCTCCTCGTTGTAGTCGGCCGGGTTCGGGGTTGCAGACTTGGGGATCTTGACTTCGGCGATCTGGACGTGGTTGGGCAGTCCTTCGGATGTGTGGGTGCCGAGAAGCAGTCTGTGGATGCGGTAGTTCTTGTCTTCAGGCTCCTTCACATCGGGGAACCATTGTGTCGTGAGGGTAGGCCACTCAAGAGCGGTGCTACGCATAGTGTCAGCTGGGGTGAATGGGAAGTCGGGAGGCTGTTCGTACCTGAGAATCATGTCGTAGAGAAAGGGGCTGTTCTTCTTCCAGGTCTTGTATTCTGAGGACGGCGTAAGCGACAGACATCTCGAGGAACATATTCAATCAAATACTTGCCCTCGTTGATGAGACGCTGCTCCTGGTCCTCATCCTCCTCCCGATCCATCTCAACTGGTCAAGGGTCAGACGCTGATGCGCTCCAAGCTGGTTTGCGAAGCTTACCGTCATGGTCGTCGACAACTTGAGCGGGCGCCATTGTGTTTGCGTTTGTAAATGACGAGATCGATCTTCTCAGCTAGGTAGTCAATGGATTCCTCGGTTGTTGCGTGGGCGGGGATTGCGATTGTGCTGAGATAACCGGGCGTCAGGTCTGAAAGTTCTTCGCCAGCGCAAACGATGGTGGAGGAGGTTGACGCGAGATGGCCCGGGGAACTGACGCGCAGCGCGTAGATTGAATTTTAGGTGCAGCAGCAGGAGCAGGCCGGCCCGTGTAAGGGACGGACAGGCGCGCCCCGGCGCACCTAAAGGCTCGAGCTGTGACGCCTGCCACGCTAAATCGTAAGCGGAATGGCGTGAGCTAGAAGCATCCTCCCCACATCTTATGCTCCGAACTGAGGCAGCCACCAGCCTCAAGCCGGTGGTCTATCCGCCACAGCTGGCGGGGTCCTGAGGTGTGGCGCAGGCAAAGAGCGTTAAGGCCTAAAGGTGTCCTGTAGAGTCACGCCGGTTCAGGGCCAAATGCAGTGATGACTTGATGGCGACACCCCTGTGGCCACTAGTACTACAGTGTTGTACTGTGAGGTGAGGTGGTTATCCCACCTGGCCCCGCCACCGCTCGAAAGCTGGGCGCGGAAGTTCCTGCATCATCCAATCCATATCGATTGCGCCCATATCAACCTGGCGGCGTCAGGTCCATCTGTCCAGCTTCACCTACCTCACCTTCACCTGCGCAACCCGACTTTCCCATCCCTTCCGCCCTCACACAGCTCGACAGCCGAGTTCCCTGTTCACCTGGCAGAATCGCAAACGCCTTGGTCTTACAACAGCCAGGAGTTTAATATTCTTTCACTTGTTCATTTTTCTTTTCCTGTTCCAAAGTCGCAACTAGCTTGCGACTGATTCACTTGGACTCCTGCGTCAGGACTTCCCTCGTGTCTGGAGAGAAAACATCGGTCGCTTTCAGCGCTGAGACGGATAGAGACTGCAGCATTGTCTCTGAAAATCATTTTCATCAATAAAAACTTCATCATCTTCATCATCACTAGCCGCGCTTAATTCAAGCGCGCACATCATCGCCACATCATGGGGTTTGTCCTGCTTCCCGTCCTGCTCTGGCGCATCAGCTCAGCTCTGCTCACCACCTTGTGCACAGTGTTCCCAAGTTCTTCAGATGGCTCTCGGAGCGTTATCCGGCCATCTCTCAGCTCATTGCTGAGAATCGCATTCCCGAGTTCGACTGTCTTTACGTCCGTCTACCCCGCCACCTTGCCATCGTCGAGTACGAATAACTGACAGTTTCGGTAGCTGGATATGAACGGAATTATCCACAATTGCACGCACAAGGACACGGGAGAGGATACCACCTTCCGACTTAGCGAGGAGGAGATGTTCATACGCATCTTTAACTACATTGAGCATTTGTTTGGGAAGATCAAGCCGAAGCAGCTCTTCTTCATGGCTATTGACGGTGTCGCACCGAGAGCCAAGATGAACCAGCAGCGCGCCCGTCGTTTCCGAACCGCTCTCGACGCCGAGAAAGCCCGTGACAAGGCGATCAGCGAGGGTGTTGAGATGCCCAAGGAGCCTCCCTTCGACAGCAACTGCATTACCCCCGGCACCGAATTCATGGCGAAGCTTACCCAACAACTCAAGTATTTCGTCAACAAGAAGGTCTCTGAAGACGCCGACTGGCAGGGCTGTGAGATCGTTCTGTCTGGTCATGAGGTGCCCGGTGAGGGAGAGCACAAGATCATGGAGTACATCAGAAACGCCAAGGCGCAGCCTGAATATGACCCCAACGTCCGCCATTGCTTGTACGGACTCGATGCCGATCTCATCATGCTGGGCCTTCTCAGCCACGACCCTCACTTTTGTCTTCTTCGAGAGGAGGTCACTTTCGGCCGCCACAACAAGAACAAGGCCAGAGAACTAGAGCACCAGAACTTTTACTTGATGCATCTCTGCATAGTCCGCGAGTATCTGGAGTTGGAGTTCCAGGAGCTTCAAGAGCCTGGGAAACTGGGCTTTCCTTTCGACTTGGAGCGGGTCATCGACGATTTCATTCTCATGGCTTTCTTCGTCGGAAACGATTTCCTTCCCAACCTTCCACGTCTGCATATCAACGAAGGTGCACTCGCCGCCATGTTCCGTATCTACAAGGATATTCTCCCTAAGGGAGATGGCTACATCAACGAAGGAGGTATTATCAACCTTCCGCGTCTTCAAAAACTTTTGGAGGAACTTGGCAAGGACGAGATCGAGTCTTTTGAGAACGATGCCAGCAATGAGAAGTGGTTTCAGTCCAAGAGATCCGCCGAACCGAACGGCATCGATAACAAGAAGTCCAAGGCCAAGGGTCTTGTGCTGACATCTTCTCAGAGGGACTTGTGGAAGCAAAAGATTCGTCCCTACGTCAACAAGCCGTCATCTGAGCCGCTTGATCTGGGTACCAGCTTGAACGCCGCGGACCGCAAGTTTGTCCAAGATCTCGCTGATACCCTTCACATTGAGTGGAGCACGAAGGAGGACGATGATGGCCATCGTCACCTTCTTCTGTCTTTCCCCGAGGGTGCCGTTGAGAGCCTCAATGATGAAGAGGAAGAGGGAACACTTGCTCTCTATCGAGTCGTGCGAAATTACGACAAGGCTCTGGTTGTGGACATCACCCCGGAGGATGCCCAGCGTCACTACCAAGAACTCTACGACACAAAGTACCAAGCCTGGAAGACGAAGTACTACTTGGAAAAGTTCCCCGAATGGCCGCAGGAGTCTTATGACAAGGAGCTTGTTAAGCTTTGTGAGAACTACGTCCAGGGTCTTCAATGGGTCCTGCACTACTACTATCACGGAATTGCCTCGTGGCCTTGGTTTTACCAGTACCATTACTCCCCCCTGACCTCCGGTAAGTCAAATATAAATCTGCCAAGAAAGAATGATTCTGAATGTCATCGCAGATGTTGTGAAGGGTCTCGGAGCGGACCTGAAGTTTACTCTTGGTCAGCCGTTCAGACCGTACGAGCAGCTGATGGGTGTCTTGCCCGACCGAAGCAAGTCTATTGTCCCTGAAGTCTACTGGGATCTCATGACGAATCCTAATTCGCCCATCTACGACTTCTATCCCCGAGACTTTGAGCTCGACATGAACGGAAAGAAGATGGAATGGGAAGCCATTGTGAAAATTCCCTTCATCGACGAGAAACGTCTTCTCAGTGCTATGGCGACGAAGAATGATCAACTCAGCCAACAGGAGAAGTCAAGAAACGGCTTCGGTGTTGCTCTCAAGTTCACGTACAACCCCGAGGTTGCGTACACCTACCCGTCGTCTCTTGTGGGCGTGTTCCCTGAGATCAGCCCCTGCCATTGCATCGAGAACATATTCGAACTGCCGAACACTGAGGGATTGAATTTCCGCAAGGGTCTTGTTGAAGGCGCCAAAATCAACATCAATGCCTTAGCAGGGTTCCCTACCCTGCACAACCTCCCCTACACAGCGATGTTAGTTGACCACTACGGCGTCAATGTTTTCCAAGCAGATAGCAAGAACCCCAGCATGATCATTACTCTCACTGATTCAGAAATGAGAACGAAGGCTGAAGTGGCCAAGGCCAAACTTGGAAAGCGTTGCTTCGTTGGTTATCCTTTCTTGCAGGAAGCGAAGATCGTCAAGGTTTCCGACGAGCTCTTCGACTACGAGCTTGATGGGCGCGATGGCTCCGTGGTTACACGCCATCACGGCGATAGAGACATCAGAGAATGGTCTAAAGAAGCCGCTTATATCGAAAATTGGCACGCGAAACGTCTCGGGTTCACCATTGGCACTGTCGAGTCCCTCGTCCAAGTTCACATGCTCAAAGGCTTGATCAAGACTGAGGAGGGTGCTCTGATCAAGGAGTACGCTGAGAATCCCAGCATGAGGAGCATCTACGCTTCCCAGACGATTGTCGACGAGGTCGTCAACGAGGATGAGCGTTTCATTGAGAAGGCTGCTGTCGCCATTGAAGAAGAGTACCCAGTCGGTACTCAGGCTTTCTTCTTGGGCGAATTCCAATACGGACGAGCTCTTGAGGTCACTGGCCATGCCAACAACAAGGCGAACATCAGAGTCTTGGCCCTGAAGAACAAAGAACCAGACTTCGCGAAACTAATCATTCAAGACATGAAGCGCCAGAACCGGTACACTCCATCATATGCCGTTGCAAAGATGCTGAACCTTCATCCCTTGATTTTGAGCAAGATCTTGTCGTCCTATCAGATCAACACGGTTGGCGGCCTCAGAGTTAACCTGGGTCTCAACCTCAAGTTCGATGCGAAGAAGCAGAAGGTCCTGGGCTACTCCCAGAAATCAGACTCTGGATGGGAGTTCAGTAACGCTGCTATTGAACTTTTGGCCAGATACATTGCTGCCTTCCCCGACTTCTTCGCAGCCATCCAGCAGAATCCCCAGTCAAGCGATGTCAGCGACACTGATCTCTGGAAGGACCCCAAGGTTGCCGCTGCGCGCGTGAAGGAGATTGGTGCTTGGTTGAAGTCAGCTCAGACGAGCAAGTTTGAGAGAGTTCCTTTGGATGCGGAGCAACTGGACTCCGTCGTGGTGATGCGTCTTGCCGAAGAGGGTGCGAATGTTTTCACCAACTCCCATGAGGTCGAGGTGAAGAACATGAAGGGCGTCCCTCGGTCAGCCATCATGAAGCCCAGCGACGCCGAGCTATTCCTGAGCAATCAGAGATTTGCGCTCGGCGATCGTGTCAGCTTTCTCTCCTCTTCTGGCAAGGTGCCCTTGGGAAGTCGTGGAACAGTTGTCGGCTTGAGCCGCACCGCCAATCATGTACTCCTTGACGTGGTCTGGGACTTGACTTTCATGAGCGGTACGACACTGGGCGACAGATGCCCGCCTTTCCGCGGTATGACTGTCTACTCTTCGTCAGTGCTCAACACCACACACAAGCAAGTTGTTTCTGGTTCAAAGGCCGGAAACTTGCGCCGGCCGGCGCCTCCTGTATCTTCATCGCTCACCACTGGTGCGGCTGGTGTTGTTCAGTACAAGGATGCCTCGGCCCCTGGACCCCTCACAGGTACTTGGCGCGGCGCTGTTAATGGCAGCCCCGGCCACTCTGGTCGCGGTCGCGGCCGCGGCGGTGCGCCCAACTTGCTGCACAGCAACCTGGTCTACCGTCCTGCCAATGGCGCGGGAGAGGGACATGAAGTTAATGGTCATGGTCACCGCGGCGGAGGAAACCCGAACGGTAGAGGCCGCGGTCGTGGCCGTGGCGGACCCGTCCAACACCCTGGACACTCGGGACTTCACGAGACGCCGCAGCAACCGATGTATGCGAACGTTCCGCCACCTGCCAACCTTGATGCTAGAGGAAGAGGACGCGGACGCGGACGTGGCGGAAGAGGTAGGGGCGGTCCTCGTGGCCGTGGTGGTAATGGAGCCGGAGCGCCGGAATCTTAGGACGTCCATCGAACCTCCCGAGACAAGTCCCGCAGCCGAAAACGCCGGCCAAGGCGATATCGTTTTCTGATAGAAGCTGATGGTCCCTAGAAGAAGGCATATGGGTAGAACGAAGATAGGCATGGTACGGAGCATAGGCATAAAGGCAATGTCCTCCGGCGACGATTGGTTATCTTCAAATGGCAGAGATGTTGGTTGTAGCGATGTGGAAAGACAAAAGCGTTCTGTACAACAGCCAGTTTACAAGATCAATGCATCCTGCAGCCTTGTGTTGCGACCAACAGTATCGTCACGTTATGATGGATGAGTTTAACATAGGCACCATTTAATGAGTGAAAAAGAAAAAAAATGGCATTTGGAATGCGTGAAATCTGCAGTCGATCCTCTTACGGCTTCTTCTCCTTGACCTTCAGAGCAGGAAGCTTGAAAGCCTTGCTAACACCACCCTTGAGCGCCTTCCAGTATCCGAGGTCCTGGTTTTGGTTCCACGTCAAGATGCCGACCCAGGGTTGAACGTTGTAGTGAAGCTTCAAAACGACCTTGTCGGCTTCGGCGATCTTGCCCGAGGGGTGGGTGATTTGGTACTTGGGCTTTTGGTTCTTGATCTTGAGCTTGCCACTGTATGTTCGTTAGCACGCGCTCTCTGGCTGAAGCAGCTCCGAAACAGTGTGCTTACCGACTGGGGTCGATGCTCTTGCCCTCGGCGCTCTTCTTCAGCTTCCGCATGGCAGCAGGGCCGATGTTGGCGAGGTGATCGGAGCTAGGGGCGGTGATGATCTGGTCCCAGATTACGGCCTGGTTGGTCACATTGACGCCGGGGATGGCGTTCTTCTCAGAGTTGTCGGGCCATTCCGCTGTCACGTAGACGAAGACCTGCTTGGTGTTCCAGGTGAAGAGATCCGAGAGGTCGGCGTCGAGGGAGAACTTGATGATGGCGTACTCCTCCTTCTTGCTGCTGTAGTAGTGGGGGCGGCCCTTGACGACTTGGACGTTCGTGGTCTTGATTTCGCCGGAGGAGGGTGCGCGCGGGGTGATGAGGTCCGTCGCGGCGATGAAGGCGGCGACGAAAAAGGCTACTGTTGTGAAGAAGCCAAATGCGTTCTGGGCGCGGGTTATGGTGTTGTACATTTTGGGAAGGACCGGGGCCGGCTTGGGCGCGGCGATCGTAGGGAAGGGCGGGCTGGTGGTTAACTGCGTTGCATTAAAGAGAAGAGCGCGAGGATTTGGTTTTGGGGCCTAAGACCGACACAGCTTTGTCCGTGATGGGAGGCCACGTTTTGGGGACGAGCTTCAGCCTTGCGGAGACATGTGGCTTTAGCGGGTGTGGTCTACCTGAGGTACTCCAGGGACCATGCCACCTATTGGTTGCAGAGCTATCCATCAGCGCAAGGTGGACGACCTGGAGTTAAAGTGACCTGTGAGCTTAGGTACCGAGGTACCTCAGGCGCTGCATAGGTAAGGTAACCTGGAAAGGTAAGAGCCGAACCGGTGGTGCGGACTATGGATCCTGGTTCTACAGTGGATCCTTGCCGGCACCCGGGGAAGCTCGATGCCAGCAGATGTCTCGTTCTAATGTCAGTTGAAGGTTGGTCCCGTCTTGACATTCTTGAGCGTGGAAGTGCCGCGTAGAATGCGACCCTCATCAACGACACGTCTTCTTTTGTTTCTCTCAAAAGGAGTCTTGCTATTCTTGCTTCGTCACTTTGAGGCGTTTACGTCAAGGGAAGACGTTGAAGGGGTGAAGGAGATCCATTTGCACGCTCCCTTGTCAATCCATCTATCCATCCACCACGCTCTCATGAATTCTCCAAGAGGCTTTGCCTTCGTTTGGCCCTTTCCCCTCTTCTCCTCCTGAGTGTGGGCTGCCGTGAAAGAACCAGATGCTCAACTACATCTCAAGAAATTCGTCCGGCTTGATCCTGCTTGACCCTCTCATCTATTGTTCTGCTTCTATCCTGCCCATTCTGCTGTAGCTAGCTGTCTTTGCACATCAAGCATGTTTTCAACTCATCTTGGACAATCCACTTTGACTAGCAGCAGCCATTACTCTCCCAAGTGCCACACTTTTGGCAACGACTTACCGTGGCATCTGTAGAAGAGGAAACCATGGCTCAGCCAAGAGATAATTACAGAGAGGTCAGTCTGAATGCGATCGTTCATTTTGTTCCTGGTCATCCAATCTCATGCATTCGAAGCCAAGCGGCTAGAATGAGAGAAGGAGTGGGTGGACTGTCTGGAAGTGGCAAGTGCCTTCGCAGCGGGTGACGCGCCAGACGCGCTGCTTTAATTGAGTGGAACCTGCCAAACAGGTGCCCGTTAAGGTATCGCCAGCACAGGCCTGCCACAAGGCTACCTGCCTACCAATCCGCTGTAGCCAGCGCGTGTCAGCGGACCCCTCGCCCTGTTAGCTGTACATGTGGCACCCTTCCACCTCAAAATTTCGAAGGGCAAACCGCACCTTTTTGTCTGCGCAGACCCCACTACTAACCGACTTTCGTGAATGAAGCAGGAACACAGAACGACACCGCCTGCCGACCTCGCACCTTCTTCTCCCACGACCTCGCCGCATTCCTGCGATGAAACGGCTCAAAAGTACGCAGCTTCTCGCTCTGTCTCGTCCACGCCAACCTCAACTGCCCGCTCGCCTTCCTTACCAGCTACCGGCGCGAGACTGACCTTCCCCAGAGCCCTAGAGGAGCTAGGTCGAGAAAAGCCTGCGCATGAGGCAGACGAAGAGAAAGGATCCCAAGGCGGAGGCAGTACGTGCGGCAAGGACGGTGTCGCCGGGTCCACTATCAGGCGGAGAGCTGCGAGGAGGAAAACCACCACGTATGCGTTTGCGCCAGAGAGGTTCTCCGGGTTCACCACTGACAAACGGGTTGCAGGGCCGAACAGTTACGAGAACGATACCGAGATCCCGAGAACCATTCGTTTCCTGCATACGGGTACACTACGATTTCATGCGCTGCCATAGACCATGTCACTGACCATGGTTCTTGTAGGAATCCAAAGGACGGAGTTCCCATTTCAGACCCAATGGTAAGGTCCACGGGAAGAAAGACGAGCCTAGCTAATGCTAGTATAGAGTGGGAAGAGTAGCAGGTTGAAGGGGGTCTTGGGTGGTTCTTTTGTCCCTAAGAACAATTTCGAAACGGGAACTGGGGGTCAGAACAAGAGGCCAAGCCACTCCACGACGACAAACAACGAACCTCCGAGGTCTGCGAAGCGCCAGAAGACGAAAGATGAAGCCCCACCCGCTGCCGCATATACGAACTTAACGTTCGCTGCTCCTCCTCCTTCTCCATCGCCAGCCCGGTCGGTCAGGTCCTTTTCGGCTGTGGATTTGACGAAACCTGATGTCGACGCTGCTAGCAACCGCTCGACTCAGCAGCCAGCGTACCAGGTTGAAGAATACCGAAATGTGCAGAAGAACAACAGCGTTCCAAAGAAAAGCACCCGGACACGCACCAAAAGGTTGGCCAGCAAGTCACCAGCCTCCAAGGATCACCCGTTGGACGTGGACGGCGAGGAAGACGAGATCTCACAGGACATGCCGCCAGCTAAGAAGCGAAATCTCGGCAGGACCAATGGTTTGAAGAAGGTACCTTTCAAGATGACACCTCACAAGGGGTCACGGGATGCCTCAGAAGGAATTTCGGACAGCGACCTCCATAAAATCGACGAACTCGCCTCCGAAGCTGGCTCTGCCAAGAAGCGCCAGGTTTTCGACGTTGACCCTATTTCGGACGACGAGAAGCCGTCGCCGACGACATCTGAAAGCCGTCTGGCCAAAGCTAACATGTCCCGTGTCGATTTCAAGAAGCAGAAGCCCGCTGCGGTGGATTTCAAGTTGAAGCGAGCTGTCTCTGGCAAACACACACTCGTTGTCGATGACTTACCTGCTGAAGAACAGCCACTCCTCCGGGTTCTGGACGACAAGAAACATCTTATCGCATGCGGACGCAACGGTCAACGGCATCTCGGCTATCATTGGATTGACGTGAAATTGAATTTCTGTTCAAAGATTCGCTACACAGCTACCGCGGCCCCGCTAGCAAGCATTTCGAGATCTGTATCTAAGGACGCTCCAGGCCTTCTAGTGTTGGAATTTGCCGCGGACAACGATGCACGTCGATTCGGAAATTGGGTCGAGGGGGTAGCCGAGGGGTTGCGTAGTCTCAAACTATTGTGTGAACCAGCAGATAGGTAAGTTGAGCTACGCACCTTCATCTCAAGGCATCGACACTGACACTGGGCTTAGCCAACAACTTCAGAATGTCTTCGACAAACAATGGAAAAACGCTGTCGAATACAAACCAGCTCCTTGGACACCGAAGCCAGACGACTTCAAATATCTTGAGTCGAAGGAAGCAAGCAAGGACGGCGACAATCACAAGTCTACGCCGCGAACCAGTTCTCGTCCAACATCCGCTCACCAAGATACATCATACCAATCCGGCAAACCGCTCAGAAGTAGTATGAATACGGGTGACCCTGCATCTACACCCAGCAAAGCCCCGAGAACGTCTTCTTTCTTTACGCTTGCTGGCGAGAAAGATACACAAGCCGACCCCCGACGGACTCGAGACTTGCCACAAAGACAGACTAGGGATGCGGCTGCCCGACGCAAAACTGAACCAAAGCCAAGCATCTTGGCACCGCGATCGCCAAGTCCAGTGCTGTGGACGGAGGAAAACAAAGAATGGAAAAAGATCTGGGACGACAAGCCACTCCTTTACCCAGAGTTTGGCAAACACAAGGCGACTGTCATCAGGGATGACATTCTCAGACTAGACGAGGGCCAATTCATGAACGATAATCTCATCTGGTTCTACATGAAGTATCTCCAGGTCAAACTTGAGAAGGAGAATAAGCAGGCCCACGACAGGATATATTTCATGAACACCTACTTCTATCCGAAGCTCACGGAGAAATCGGGCCGAGGGATCAACTACGAAGGTGTCAGATCATGGACGACGAAGGTCGATCTTTTTTCTCATGATTATATCGTCGTTCCCGTCAATGAGCAAGCGCATTGGTACCTCGCAATCATTTGCCATCCGTCTAAACTTATCAAAGCCCAAGAGGTTCAAGAGGTTGATGAAGAACCGCCCCAGGTTGCACAGAAAGAGGCTTTAGTCTCCGCGGTTGGAGAACAGGTGGAGCAGATGAGTTTAGACGATCCTGCGACTGAGGGTAAGGACACGGTCGTGCTCGTTGAACCGAAAGCCTCGCCTGTCACCTCGCAGTTGCCCCGGAAAAGTACAGGGGCTCTACCTCGCAAGAAGGACCCGTCCGAGGCCAGAGTCATCACTCTTGATTCGCTCGGTGTTGGACATTCAGCGACTTGCGGCAACCTGAAAGAGTATCTCGTCCGTGAAGCCAAAGACAAAAAGAACCTGGAAATCGAGGCTCCTGGCCAATTTGGTATGACTGCGAAGAATATCCCGGAGCAACTCGATCATGCAAGCTGCGGCGCGTTTCTTCTGGGCTACTTGCGAGAATTCTTGAAGGCTCCGGATGACACCGTTAGTCGCATAGTGCGCAAGAAGGAGATGAATTGGGACATCACGTCTATCGCAATGCGAAGCGAGTTGCGAAGCATTATCATCGAGCAACGAGAGGAACAAAACCGACGGGTCGCTTTACTTGCTGCGGAAAAGAAGGCCAAGCGGAAAACACAAAAGGCACCCATCTCGAGTAAGTCATCGGAGGAGCCAAGCGGTGTGCCCTCGACCCCAAGGACTCCCGTTACGGCTGGAGACGCGCCCAAGAAGCCGTCTTCTACTATCAAAGGGTCCCCTGTGACCCCTTCGATCCCTTCGATGAATGGCGGCAGCTCTCCTGTCAAGGTGGAAACCAATGGCGAACCTACACCTGTGCATGGTACTGTACCTCAAGAAGCATCTGGGTCTGATGTCGGCACATCTAAGACCGCGGAAGAGTTGCAGGCAGTGGCATCGAAAATTTCTGAACGGCCGAAAACGTCGCCCAGGTCTGAGCCGCCCGCAAAGATCAATTCTTCCCCAACTCAGCAGAGAACGAGCCCTCGCTTCAACAAAGGCAAAACGAATGGCAAAGTTGACAAGATGAAAACCGCGGATGAGGCTCCTGCTGCTTCGCCTTCAGCGATATCAAAGGCCGAGTCAGCCCAAAAACGACTGAGGAAACCAGGGTTTAGTCCGGCAGAGGAGATCATGAACCAGATATCATCACCGTCCAAGATTCGTCCCATGCCCATCCGCACTGAGCGGCGTGCTTCTGGACCATCCGAAAAAAGTCCGACCCCAACCCAGCAGCTTCTAAGTGAATCGCAAGACTCGCCATCCAAAACAACACCAGTACAGAGTCTAACTCACACGGCTGAACGCCCAAGCACGCATAAAGACCGATCAACGCCGAAACAGAAGGATCTCCGGACCCTCACGCAGGCGGCCACACTAACGAGCCCCTATTTCGTGCCTCATGTCAAGTCGCCGCCTTCAGCGACTAAGCCTAGGCAACTGAGTATCGAGGAATTACCCCAACCCATACAGAGCATTGAGGATGAAGGGCTTTACCACAAGTCACCCGGCAACAGGAGTTTGAAGTCCAGTCAGACCGTGACTGTAGATCTCACCGACTAGGAGGGTGTGCTACAAGATACCCATGATGATGAATATCGCGATGAGCAGCCAGTTGTGGCTGAAGCGAAGGAGAGATAATGAGCTTTGGAAGGCATTTGAACGGCTGGAACCACCGATCAAGTAGATTTGATCCTTTTACTTTTCGCCGATTGATTGGCTGGCGAGGCGTTGTTCAGGTAGCGCATGGTCCCATAGCATAGGAAGCCTTGATATCCATACCCATAGAGTTATAGCATGGCGTCAACAGGGGGCCAGGAAGAATTGAATGAAGTTCTCGAAGAGTGGCTTGCGATTTTCCATGGCCTTGATGGAGAGTAGAGGCTCATCTCGTAGATCGTACATTGTGGTACAAGATCCTCTATGCAAACTTCCCAGCTCCTTCCCTCTCTCCCAGGGATATAAACACGTCTAACTTTTAATCGCTTCCCGAATCTGATGCATCATTATGGTTGCCGTTCACCTCTGGCTTTTTCACTACCCTCGGCACTTCAAACACGTAACCACCGTTCTTCCCCTTGCCCTTCTTCATCTGCCACCTGCCCAACCTATGCTCCTTTCCGACAGCAGCAACGACGCAGACACCGTCTTGGCCGCGGTCACCGCGCTCAAAGATGGCAATATCGTTGATCACGCCCTTCAAGCCGCAGACATCTGCTGACTTGCCGTTGGGCGCAGATTTTGAGGCTCGCTCAGCCTCTGACGTGAGAACACCCGCCGCTTCAAGCTTTCTCTTATCTTCGCTCAGCCGCCACACTCTTATGCAACCGTCCCAGCTTCCACTGAGGATGACGTCTGAGTAGGGAATCGTCTTGAGCGCTGTGATCCACCGCGGTTGAGGCGGCGGTACGAGGCTTGAGTCTGGGTTGTGGTCCGCCGAGATCTCGTCAGGGCGGAGGGGTTCTTCCAGGCCGTGGGCCATGGGGAGGATAAAAATGGGCTTCTTCTTGGTCACACCCCAGAGCGCCAACGAGCCGTTGTCGCTGCCGGTGACGAAGAGCTCGTCGTCAATCATGGCTACACGGTCCATGCTGCCCTCATGAGGAAGCGACCGCGGGTCAACGTCTGGACGGGACTTCTTGTCTACTGCACCACCGCGGAAGACGAGCTGAGTCTCTTCCGCAACCTTCCACAGACGTGCTGTGCGGTCACGCGCGCCCACACTGACGCAGCGTTCTTGGGCGAGGGCGTCAATGTCGACGATCTCGTCTTGGTGTCCGAATAGCGTCTCAATGTACGCGAGCTCGTCTAAGCTCCAGACCTTAACGGTGCGGTCTCTTGAGCAGGAGTACAACTGATTTGTGCCACGTCGGAAAGCAAGACCAGTCACGGCGTCGCGGTGGTGCGTAAAAACGCGGAGGGGCTTGAGGGTTTCAGCGTCGTAGATGATGAGCCGGCGGTCCTCGCCGCCGGTGACGACGTACTTGCCGTCCGGCGAGGCGGCAACGCAGAGGATCTTCTCCACGTGACGCTGGAATGACTTGTTCCTGGCGGCGTTGATGTTGCCCCTCAACCATGTCTGCAGCTCGGGTCGCTTGCGCGGCGGCGCCGGCGGCTTCTTGGGCTTCTTGCGCGTGGTCTGTTGGAACTGGTTCTTCGGCAAGTCTTGTATCCTCCACTTGTGTACGTACAGATCCTTGGTGGTGGTGTAGGCGTAGGGGAAGTTGACGGCAACGGAGGTAAAGGTCTCGGTGTTGTTCTTGAAGAAGGAAGAGGTCGCGTTGCCAAAGGCGAGCTCGTCCACGAGCTGGCGGTAGACTTTTCCCTTCGACTCCGCCACATCCTCTTGTAAACGCTCGTTGATCAGGTCGCGGTCGATTTCGGCGGCGTCGAAGCCCGCAAGGTCCACCTGCTCCTTGACGTTCTCGAGATACTGCTCGGCCAGCCTCAGGCGGCGCTCCGCCGCCGTCTCACCGGGCACCTCGTCGTCGTCGTCTTCGGAGCCATTGCTCTCCTCAAGGCCGGCGCTGACTATGCTTTCATCGTCTGAGTCGCTGCCCGAGATTGATTCGTCGTCGTCGTCACGCTCAATTCGCTTCTTGGAGGCGGGTGCTGCTGATTTCGCGCCTTTCGCCGCGCCGGTCTTGCTTTTGGCTGCTGCCGCTTTTGGAGGGGCCCTGTTGTTCGCGGTCTTGGAAGCTGCGATTCGCTTCTTGGGAGCCTCAGGGGCGGCTGTCCTCTTGCGCTTCTTGTTCGATCCGGGGATTGTGAAGAAGGAGGACATGTTGGGCACGCGGTCGGGTGACCTCTAAGGGGGTATCTGGGCGAATTGCTCCCGTCTTCGCCTGCGCTGCCTTCTCGGTGAACTTTTTTTTAGGTGGGCATCCCGTCCAGGAAAAAAAAAAGTTCTGGACGGGCACGTATTTCGGAGAATCAGATGCCAGTGTGGGGTCGCTTTGGACCAATTGAGTGAGATACGACAGGGGTGGTTTTTCCGGCTCGGAGGCGGGCGGCGGTCTCATTCGGCAGAATTCCGCTGGGTCGGCTGGTGCGTTCAGGCTGTAGCTTGACTGCGCGTTCCGGGGGGTAGCTCGACGTACGCAGTGCCACCAGGTAGAAGGCTGACGAGACGACGACCCATACCCAACGACCGAACAAACCAAACCACAACCTTCCATCCCTCCAACCACGAAGCAGACACAGCAACAGCAGCCATCATGTAAGAAATCATCCTCTACAGCTTCTCGTCATTTTTCGTGGATGCAATGGCTAATGTGAATTGCGTCGGCCAGGGAGGTGTTACTCGGTATCACGGGCAAAGACTTCACCATCATTGCAGCTTCCAAAGCTGCCATGAGAGGCGCTACCGTCCTCAAGGTCGCCGACGACAAGACGAGACCTCTCAACAAGCACACACTGATTGCGTACTCTGGCGAGGCGGGTGACACTGGTCAGTAGCTGCTGTGCCCCACCGAGCTTCCCCTCCTACCCGGTTCGGAGCGGGAAGCTTCATCGTCACGGCGGCGGGATGGTTGCTAATGTTAGAATGAAACTAGTGCAATTCGCCGACTACATTCAAGCAAACTCCCAGCTCTACTCGATGCGTAACGAGACGGACCTTTCACCCTCCGGCCTGGCCAACTTCATCCGCGGCGAGCTCGCCTCGAGCTTGCGTTCGCGCAAGCCCTACAACGTCAACCTTCTCCTTGGCGGCGTCGACCCCATCACACAGAAGCCTGCGCTGTACTGGCTGGACTACCTCGCCTCGCTGGCACCGGTGCCATATGCCGCCCACGGCTACGCACAGTACGTTTGTCCAGGGAGCCCCTCTCTACCACGAGTGGAGCATGATTCCAGGAGGCGGAATGACGGAAGCTGACGATGATATAGATACTACTGCCTGTCGATTCTCGATAAGCACCACCACCCCGATATCACCCTCGGCCAAGGCATCAAGATCTTGAACATGTGCACGGACGAGCTCAAGAGACGGTTACCGATTGACTTCAAGGGCATGGTGGTCAAGGCCGTCACCAAGGACGGCATCGTGGACATAGAATTCGATGATGACAAGGTGGTGAAGGCTCCTTGAGCGAAGCAGGAGGCGGATGAGTGATGAAAAACGGGCCCTTTTTTGATGACGTGCAAGGAGCACCAAGAGGCCTTGCCAGCAACAACTGTACTACTAGACCGGGCTGGTAATTGATACAGGCATCAGTTCTATCATGAGAAGCGAGGGTGAAGAGGGTTCTGCGGTGCTGTCTGAGTGATACAACTTGCTGGAGGTTTCTAACCGGGACAGATGGCGAGACCGTCCAGTTGACCTGGGATATTGCCAGCTTGCGTTGGAAAGCACATTTCCTGAGCGACCGTATTGTCTAAAATGGGCTGGACGTGGTGCATCGTCTTTTCTACAGCACGGCATACGGTTCCGACACTCAGATTAACCTTTGCCTGACAGCGGTGTGATTTTCGCTGTACCAGCGTTTGAAAAGCGCTGAGTCGGGGTCGAGGGGCAAGCGGTGAGGTCACGGTTTTGCATTATAAACAGGGATAGCGGGCGTTTGAAATATGAAAGGAGGGCCGTACCAAGCGGTGCCAGCACCAGCCAGACCGGCTGTTTGGTCGTAGTTTTTTTTTCCTTTTCGCTTCTCGAATCGTTCGTTTCTTGCCCGGCGTGCATGCGTATGGGTGGTGTGTGTAATTTTAGGTGTGATCCGACAACATGTTTGGCTTCATCCCATCATCTCGGGCGTCTCAAGAGTTGGGAGGATTAGGAAGGCATGCCGGCCGGCCGGTCGAATCAGTGCCGGCGATACGTACCTGACCAGCTGGACTAGGCCGGATGTTGACTCGTTTCTCCTGCCCTCTGAGCAACAAATCCCTTGTGAAGCTGACTAGTACGAAAGTAAATGCGTGTTTCTTTATTGGTCGCAACGCGCATTTCGGCGGTGCCGATGCATCAGACAATGAAATGCGAATGGTGGTTGGGATTTCTCGGGTTCTGTATTTTTCATGCCACGACCCTGGGCAGAGGGGAGTTTTGCCCTGGGAGTGGCGTAGTTGAGTAAGTGTCCAGCTGGAGAACTGGAATTCAACGGGGTAGGTTGTCGGAGTGGAGGACGTGGGATGTGTTAGGGGCCATGCGAGTGCAAGGACCCAGGAGATGACGTAGGTGCGATATGGCCTTCATAGAATTTCTCATAGGAGGCACTTACAGTCGAGGGCTTCCTGTGCCACTTCTGGGTTTCTGGAATGCGAGTTCAAAACCGAAAACCCTAAGTATGGCGTGGTAGTGGTTGGTTGAACCTCCAGATTGAGTTTCCATGTCCCGGTGTTGAGCATCCGCTTGTCTTTTTGACTGAGGGTGGGGGTGCTGCCCATGGTCTCAGCTATCTGGATAGCCTAATTCAGTGTTCCAAGAAGGCGGATTATTGGAAAATAGTCAAAGCCAACGTCTTAGTTTAGTCGCTTCGAGGGATGGCCAAGAAAAAGGAAACGAAGCAAATCGGATCCTTTCTTCATCTAGCCTGCGTCTGGCTGGATCGTCTGTTTGGTCATTTCTGTCTGTGTAAAGTTGGGAGAAGAGGCCCTTTCTACGCACATCGGAAAACACCACATCAACTTGTCAAATTGCTGACTGTAAATGCTGCTAATGCTGTTAATGGACTTGCCTAAGAAAGCCTCCCAAGCATCCAATTCCTCAAATCGCCACTCTAGCCACCAACCCCCCATTATCGACTTCACTGCGGGGCACCTTGCAACCTCCAACTTCGTCTCTTGTTCCTCGCTCCCGTCCAGTTTAGTCTAGCCCCTGTCACTTGACTCACCTTGGCCCAAATAAGTCACCACCAACCTCTCTGCCTTTCAACTTTTTGTCAGCCTCTCAGCCGAAGTTGCAGCGATCGAGCCAATTACCAGAATAGTGAGGGAACAGGAAGAGGATTTTAGGTGCTTGTCTTCATTTATCATCGATATACGGCTTTTAGCCCTTCCCCAGACTAGATCGAGCGCACGAGCCGACTAAACCTGGCACCATCGGAATCCGGATACATTCCGTACTTTATTCAAGATTCAGGGTCCTGTTCATGCTCGGGCTGGGGCAACATCGACGTGACGTTTAGGTCGATTATCGATAACATACGCCTTGGTGTGACACCACCAGAGACCGCAGAAGGAACAAATCGCTTTGCTCATCGCAGGTACGTCCAGACGCCGAAGGTGTGTTCCCTTCGCCCCGGGTTTCCTTCCAGCTCCGGTATTCCGCGAAATCCCCGCTGTCGTCGTCCCCGTCGTCGCCGTCAACAGATTGGCTCCCTCCTCAGGCCCGCGCAAAGAGCGCGAGAAAGAAAGGGGAAGGGAAAATTCTGTTGCAGGGCCGTTGGTTGGTGTGGCAGGTAACTTAGTGCGTGGCCTGTCACCTCACATGTCATCATTTCCTTCCCACACTGCAAAGAGCGAGCACATGCTGCTCCCCTACGGGGAACGTGGCCAATCCGGTGCGTTGCTTATCCACTCATCTGGCGGCGGCGGCCTGTACTGGGCTGAGCCAGAGCCAGGAGCCTGGAGCCTGCCCGCGCAGAGGAAGGAGGGAAAGAACCAGGGAACTTGGAAGGCGAAACCCAGGCTGGCCACCTGAGGTCAAGCAGGCAGGAGGCAGGCATGCAAGTACGCCGTGGGACTCACCTCCCATCCCGTCCCACCAGTACAGCGTTAGTGCGGGTGGCAGTCTCTACCGACCTTACCACCTTAGGTTCCTTCCAGCAGGCTGTTTGCTGGCTGTGGAAGGGAGGAAGGCGCCCCCCAAATTTTTTTCCCTCAGAGGGCGGGGGGTGCATTGCCAGAGTCACAACGCACTGCCAACAGACACAGGTTGCAGGGGTGTCTGGCCTTTTCTGGTGGATTCCGACACAATCTCAAACCAATTTTTTTCTTCCCTACTTCTTGCCTCCGATCTCCAGTCCCTTTTCCCTCCCACAACCTCCCCCTCAAAAACTCTTCCCACACCACAAAAAGGGATTTCCTATCCTCACATCCCCCAAACTACAAACCCTCTCACGCATTTGTTCTCTTGTCTTTCCTTTGAGCATCTTGGGAAATACAAGGCCTCGGAACTAATCAGTGCCCCAGAGCACGCAACGCGCCTGCCTAATTAGACGACAGAGACGAACGTTTGGAAGTCACCCCCGACTTTCGGTTTTTCTTTCTCTTTCATCCTTCTTTCGGTTTGCCTGTTTGTTTTCATCTCGACAACGGACCGGTTTCCCTTCATTTCATCTACTCTCTGCTGCATTCCACAGTCTTTTCGAGAGTATCGATCAATCGACTCGACTCGCCTTTCGAGATACCCTTCTGTCGACACCACAACTCCCGTTTCTTCGACAGACGATCCGATCAAACCATCCATCATGGCCGATCAACTCAACATGTCTGGCCTGAACATCCAGGACCAGCAGAACCAGCCTCGTTCCTACATCCCTCCCCACATGCGTGGTAAGATCAACGGTGGTGGCGGTGGTGGCGGTCCCCCTCCTGCTGGACCTCCTCCCATGAACGGCGGTCTGAACAACAGCGCCTGGGCTGGGTAAGTCGACCCTTCCATGTGATCCTCTTCTGGTCGTCCTGCCTTCCATGACTGACGCGTTTTTCCAAGCAGGAACCAGAACTTCGACGCCCGTCAGGGTGGTGGCGACTGGCCCGCCATGGGCGGCCCCGGCGGTCCTGGCGGTCCTCCCGCTGCTGGACCCCCTCCTCAGCAGCAGCCGTACCAGCCTCGCGGAGGCCGCAACTGGGGCGGTGAGGGTGGCCGTGGAGGCTACAGCGGTGGTGGTGGCTACGGCAACAACGCTGGCGGCGGCGGTGGCCAGCAGGCTCGCGGATCCGGTGATGGTCAGTGGCGCGACGGCAAGCACATCCCCGGCCCCGCCAACCCCCGTGTCGAGCGCGAACTCTTCGGAACCGCCGACGACCCGTCCAAGCAGCACACTGGTATCAACTTCGAGAAGTACGACGACATTCCCGTCGAGGCCTCCGGACACGACGTTCCTGAGCCCGTCCTGACCTTCTCCAACCCCCCTCTCGACAACCACCTTATCGGCAACATCGAGATGGCCCGGTACAAGATGCCCACCCCCGTCCAGAAGTACTCCATCCCCATCGTCATGGGCGGTCGTGACCTCATGGCTTGTGCTCAGACTGGTTCCGGAAAGACTGGTGGTTTCCTCTTCCCCATTCTGTCTCAGGCTTTCATCCACGGCCCCTCTGCCATCCCCGCCAATGCCGCTGGCGGTTTCGGTCGTCAGCGCAAGGCTTACCCCACCTCTCTGATTCTCGCCCCCACTCGTGAGCTTGTTTCTCAGATCTACGATGAGTCTCGCAAGTTTGCCTACCGTTCTTGGGTCCGCCCTTGCGTCGTCTACGGTGGTGCCGATATTGGCTCCCAGCTCCGCCAGATCGAGCGCGGCTGTGACCTGCTCGTCGCTACCCCCGGTCGTCTTGTTGACCTTATCGAGCGTGGTCGCATCTCCCTGCAGAACATTAAGTATCTTGTGCTGGACGAGGCCGATCGCATGCTTGACATGGGTTTCGAGCCCCAGATCCGTCGCATTGTCGAGGGTGAGGACATGCCCAACGTCCAGAACCGCCAGACTCTCATGTTCTCGGCCACCTTCCCCCGCGACATTCAGATGCTCGCTCGCGACTTCTTGAAGGACTACGTCTTCCTTTCCGTCGGTCGTGTCGGTTCCACTTCTGAGAACATCACTCAGAAGGTCGAGTACGTCGAGGACGTTGACAAGCGTTCCGTCCTCTTGGATATCCTCCACACGCACGGTGCTGGTCTTACTCTGATTTTCGTCGAGACCAAGCGTATGGCCGACTCTCTCTCCGACTTCCTCATTAACCAGAACTTCCCCGCTACCTCCATTCACGGTGACCGCACCCAGCGTGAGCGTGAGCGCGCCCTTGAGTTCTTCCGAAACGGTCGTTGCCCCATTCTGGTCGCCACCGCCGTTGCTGCTCGTGGTCTCGATATTCCCAACGTCACTCACGTGGTCAACTACGACTTGCCCACCGACATTGACGACTACGTCCACCGTATTGGTCGTACTGGTCGTGCCGGAAACACTGGTCACTCTACTGCCTTCTTCAACCGTGGCAACCGTGGTGTCGTCCGAGACCTCATTGAGCTTCTCAAGGAGGCCAACCAGGAGGTTCCCAGCTTCCTCGAGACCATCGCCCGCGAGTCTTCATACGGTGGTGGCCGTGGCGGCCGTGGTGGCCGTCCTCGTGGTGGTGGCCAGGGTGCCAACCGTGACTTCCGCAAGTTCGGTGGTGGTGGCTTCGGCGGTCCCCCCGGCGGCGGCGGCGGTGGCTTCAACAGCGGAGGTGGTGGTGGCGGCTACGGCGGCGGCGGCGGTGGTGGTGGTTTCGGCGGTGCCCCTGGAGGCGGCTTCGGCGGCAGCGGCGGCGGTGGCTACTCCGGCGGTGGCGGCGGCTACGGTGGTGGTGGTGGCTACGGCAACCCCAGCGGCGGAAACTCGTCTTGGTGGTAAACGTCTCTCCACCGCGACACTTGGCAGCTGTGACAACATGAGACTCACAGCCTTTTGCCATGCAGCGTCTGCAACACGCTGCCAGTTTTCGATTTCTCTTTTTCTTTTGGTCTGCACGCATGGGTCGACACTGTACGCATTCGTCGTTTCTCGTTTCTCTGCATTTGGACTTCGACACGGCGGCGTGGCCCCGAGAGCCGACGGTATTGCCTCTCAATTTTCAACGAGAAGCATCATCGGGTGTTCGGGCAGGCATCGGCATCGATAGAGAGCATTTCTTTTTTTGCTGGACCGAAACTCCATGATACCCTTAGACCGACATTGGGAAAAGCTTTCAGAATCGGCAGAGCGCATGAAAAACACCCACATGCGGTGTGCTACAGCGTGGCTGGATCTACGGATACACGACACGGATCCTGGATCTGCTACGCATTACGACGTTCATGTTTCTGCTTTCTTCAAGCGTTTCCCGAAGGGCATTTTCTCGCTTTTCGATGATAGAAGGGTCATGCATTTCGCCGTGCATACATAGACAAAAGTGGATTTCTCGGTCGTCTGGTTCAACGTCACAACAGGCTTGCCCCCGGGGCAAACAGGGCAGGGCAGTGACATTCAGGACGAGGCGGCGACATAGACTGGACTGGTAATGGAAGGATCGGATGGACGGTCGACAGAACGGATAATTACAAGACGTTTTGAGAGCGGGAACCAGAGGCCCTCCCCGGTACAAATTAGGGATTCACAGGGAGGGGATACAAAAGTTCTTGCTCTTAATCGGTTAATGGCCACACATGGACGTGGTCTTCAGCTCAGGCAATGGGAAAAGGATTGCCGAGGGCTGGAGGCATCAGAGACTTCGGTCTTGGGTTCGGGGCAAAGCGGCCGTGCAAGGCCTCCCCAGGTAGACAGCCAGTCTGGACGGAGAGTCCCAATAAAAAACAGATTCTGATAAACCCTTTGTCTTATATGCAGTGATTCGTGGCATTAACGTTAGAGCGTAACGATTGGTGATGCCATTGATGACTTGCTGAAGTTGAGGAAAACCCAAATACTCACAACATTAGCGTATGAATTGTGCTGCCCGGAGACACCATTACAGCATGTGGGCTACCTAGCCAAAGGAAACACCTGATTTGGATTTTGAATCGTGATCTTCTCCCTGGATTAGTGAACAGCGAAACAATAGACTCAAAGAGGGAACGCCAGTTCTCCGAGGACAGGTTTATTGAGGCTCTATGGAGCTTTGAGTGGGAAGAAGAAACTCGTTTTGGAACATCCAGTTTTTTGAACCTTTATGAATGGTTCGATTTTTTCCCCCAAGTGTTCTATCTAGAAAGAGCAAATTCCTCCAAAAAAGCTTCAAGGCATCAACAGATATCCTGCCATTTGGCCTCATCGTTCCAAGAGAGACAGGGGGAAACTTCTATTCGCATTATCGAAGTCTAAAATACCTCACCAGTCGTTCCGTAGTAAGCATGTATCGAAGCCCTGAAGTGACGAAAGCCGGGTGGAGTTGAATTCGTAGAGAGGACAGACTAAGACCGGAGGATACCAGGCAGGCTGCGGCTGCAGCTGCAGCCCGCAGGCAAGGCCTGGTGAGGTACGTAGTGCGCGCGCTGACTAGGGGGGTTGGACCAGGAATTTTAGTGGTCGGGGGATAGCCTGACGCGCTCCCCCAAATCGTGAGCTCGTGCATGCTGTAAGTGTGTGTGGTCTTCCCGGGTACCTCGCAAGTTGGTGGGAATCTTACGGCTCAAGATCAGCTGGTCTGGGCGGCGGAAAGTCCAATCTTTACCTTCACTTTCTTTCTCCGTTCCGTCACATCGAACACATTCACCCATCCCTCACTCTCGCGATTGGCATTTTTTGTTCCAAAAAACATCTCCCCATCAATTCACCCAGCGACCTCGAAAGCTGCGCGTCTCGATAATTGCGCCCGCGGCCACGACGACTTCCGCATTCGTGTCCCCGACCGACGGCGCTGCCCCAGTGATCACGACCTTTCCAGCTCTGTTCTGAATCACCTGTGCCCTACCAATCGATCAGCCTCGTCGCACCTTTCCACCCGATGGCGCCCGCTTCACCCAGTTCCACTGCGGCAGGCGCCATGTCGGACGCGGAAGCCCCGACATCCCCTGCTCGCGCTGCCGAGGGCAAATCCTTCGTCTCGCAGGTAATGACCGAGGACGACGATACGCAAATGATGGATGCGACTCCAGAGCCGACCGAGAAGACTTCGGGCCGTGGCAAGAAGGGCGGCCAGTCAAAAGATTCATCTCAGGTCATCACCGGAAAGATCAGACATCTGAAGAAGGAGGATGGTGAGCCTCTCTGGCGCAAAGACATCCAGTATGACTTCCTCAGAGCCATCTTTGATGACGACAAGGAGGTCTTCACCAACTCCTACGATCCAGACAAGGGCCGCCAGAACTTTGCCGATCTCTACATCGACACCATGTCGCGTAGCAGCAAGACGAGCAAGGTCTTGCGCGACAAGCTGCTTAGCGACCGGAATGCTGCCAAGGGAATGGCCATGGTCTGTCTGCTGGTCAACATCGGAAGGATGAACACGACGCTCAATTGTAAGACTATCTACCCCGTCTGCCACACTCGATTCTCATGCTGACGAACCCGTAGTTTTCCCCGAGATGCGAGCCCAATTACGAACCTACCACGCCATCCCTTCCCTCCAGGCCAACCAAGATGCGCACGCCTATAAACAGCTTCAAGACGCCCCGAGATTGAAGTCCATCCTGAAGGGCGGCGCTGAGGATCGGGAGGAGCCCTCGTCTCTTAACAAAATAAAATCACTGGAAGCTCCGAGGACGAACCCGGTCAACCTGCTCTTCTTGATATGTCAGTCGGCTGCCAAGATTGCCGAGCTGCACTTTCCTCCCGGGCGGGAATTCCATGACCTCGTCATGAAGACCAACTACACCAGCAAATCCCGTGCGAGGGCTTTCCTCTGGGTTATGTGGTTCTATCTCGAATCCGACTTCACGGAAGAGGGTTGCGAGGAGAACCCATTTGGTTCGGGTGTCGACTACAACGTAGATGTCGCAAACCAAGGCATACCCGAGTTGGAGATCATGACCCCCGAAGAAGAGGCACTGGAGAACGTTGACACGCCCGCTGAGATCCAGTTTGGAGAGGAGAAACAGAAGATGCGTGCCAAGATTCTTGAGGCGGACCAGGCATACCTGGCCGACAGTCAGACTAAGCGAGGTTCGAGAACATCTCGTATCATGGCCGAGGAGGGGCCAGCAATCCTACCTAAGATTCGCCCGTCGAGACACGAATCCGATCTGGATAGTACGAGATCGACGCCGCCGCCAAGGGCTCTGGCCCGCGGGCTTGGAAGCACCATTAGACGTGGCGGGGCTTCTCTTAAGTACCAGATCTTCGAAGGCTCCTCGCCAGCAGGCCCCGGCCACCATCAAGCAGAGGGCATTCCCACCCGAAAGCCTAGACCACCCACTGCGCACCAGATTGCAGTCGAGAGGAACAGGAATCAGAGGGTCGAATACATCCTCGACCGTGGCATCCGCAAGCAACACCACAAGGCCAGAAAGGCCCGACGTCAAGATGGTGCCATCTACCGCCAGTACCAGCGTAACCTGCATCTTGTGGATCCTTTTGAGAACAGCGACGGGGAGGATGGCTCCCAGCCGTTTGCTAGTGGTGACAAGTCCCTTGGCCTACTTCGGCTCAAATTTGGCAGCGTTGGAGATACCGATGACTTTGGCGAGGAGGCAGCCTCCTATGCTGCTGCTATCCGACGCGCTACGAGACGCCTACGCAGGTGGGCGGCGCACGAAGGACCCCCGCTTGGCGTCGTCCCTGCTCGAAAGAAGAGAAAGCAGAATGGTGTTGAAGATGGTGACGGGAGGGGCGGGGACATGGACGCCTCCAGGTTGGGCACTCCATCCAGGATGAATGGTGACGCGGATGGAGACATGACTCTGGGTGACGTAACCATGGGAGACATGACGATGGACTACGACGATGATGGCGACGACGGCGACAACGACGACCTTCTTCCCGGCGACGACGGCTTCGAGGACGAGACGCTGCGTGTTGAGGAGTAAACGGGCGGACGGAAATTATCCAAACGAGACGCATCGCATCGTCGTTCATCCTCCCTATAAGCCGCAACATTCAGCTTTGATAGACAGAGCAGGGGACGTCCCCTCTTCCCTTTCCCTTTCCTTGAAGTTTTAGACTCGCGGGCGTCGGAGTTGTATATTAGTAACACTACAAAAAGGCGGGCGTGGGAGGATATGCGGGCGAAGGGTGAAGGATTATTGACGCTGGAGAGTGTCTCTAGGAGCCTCTTCTTTTATTTTCTTTTTGCTACCGTGTTGGTTGGTTCTTTTTCTCTTTTTCTGTAGTATCCTGTCATGGTGCCCAAGCTTGCACGCGAATTCGATGAGAGTTTATATCAACTTCGAATCGAGACTTTTCTTTCAGCCTTGCAGTACTATGTTTGACGAGAAGACGGAATACATTAGTTACCAATCAAGAGCAACCGGGGAACGAGAGTGGCCATGGCATAGAAATCATGGCAAATCATCATTCACAGAAGGAAGCATGGTCACGGTCTTCTTTTGAGTAATCCAGCCAATGGTGTTGACGTGTGGACGGTCACGCTGCACATGCAAAGGTCAGGTCAATGGTGCTTTCGTGAGTCCAACCTGGAACGTACTGGTCGTTATATGTGTGCTTGATAGACTCGCCTCTGGTGCCCGAGACGTCTGATTTCACACATGAGGCAAATCCTGTTCTGTTTTTCCGAACATTTCAAACCAGCGAGCGCTATATTGCACTCGCCGAGCTATCTCTGGGTGAATAACGTGCTGTTATGAGTATGTTCCTCTTATATTGCCGGTCGGGTAGACAAAGATTCGAAAAGCAAGGATGCAAGGCAGGCTGCTGGTCCTTCACGTCGACAGCTTGGCTTATTTCTTTCTGGGGCGGTACAAGATGGAAGTCTCAAGAGGCCTCGTGGTGAAGAACTAGTTCTTGTCAATCGCCGTTATTCTTGCTGTAGGTAGCTTAGTTGTACTCTTGCTGTTCCCTGCCCGACTGAACGTTTCGCTGCACGTCTTCAGAGTCAAGTCCAGAGCTCTGATTACACTTGCAGTTTCATTCGAACCGTTAATAACGGGCCGATATCTCAGTATTCTATCCGTCTTAGCTGCGCTACTACGATTACATTACATGTGGTCCTCTCTTAGCTAAAATAGGCGTACGAAAGAGTTTTTCTTCAAATATCGCACGTTGTGGTAAAAATTAGTGAGGGAACGAGAGACAGAATGGGAAAGGAGAGACACCATCTAACTGATGAGATGAGACGTAAATATGCCCAAAAGTATGGCGACTGGTTTCTTATAGACCCAAAAACTCATTTACAGAATGGCGAGGAAAACCGTGTTGCCTGAGCAACTTCGCAGACGACCGAGGGCTTAGCTTCGCATTCCACCATCGGCTGCCCAATGTCTTTTTCTGGCTCACAGTAGACAGTAGAGATAGGATCTCTACCATCACTCGCGGTTACAGGAGCTTTTCAGGACCTCGAGGCTTTTTGCTTCGACGTGTTCCTATGGTGAACTATGCTTGGCTTAACCTTCGTCAGTCATGAGAGCCTCGCTGATTTCATCGATTTGGCGAAGGTGCGTCGAAGATTGGTTATAACAATCAGTCGCAGCATTCAATTGAAGTTTGATGTTACGGCCCTATTTACGTGAAGGGAACAATACTTCTCAACCTCATAGGTGGCCCAGTTACAACCAAAGTCCCGATGTTGCAATCGTGCCACTTGTCGACTATGCCAGGACTAGAAGACCTCAAGGAACGTGAATGTACAGCTGCAGTCTTCCAAAGTCCGCTAGAACACCAAGCCGGTCTTGTCAGCTACGTGGACATGTTGCCTAGGCTTTTAGTTGCCCTTAGGCTAGAGCAACGTAACGCCACGCGTGTCTGCGGGTGTATATTGTACACCACAACTCCGCCGCCCAGGTGCTCTCTCGCGCGCGGGTAACTTGCAATGTCAGACGTGCAATCCCCTCGGCGTCTTCGAGAGCGCGCGGCAGCTACAAAGACGCAGTGTCTGGCCTGATCTGTAAGCAGCTCGGACAAACTTTCCATGAACAGCGATACGTGTTGAGAAGGACGAGTCCACTATAGCGCTACTGCAGGACCGGGCCGCCAGGTGTCTGGCCTCAACCCGACCTGCCCGCGTGCCCATTTGTAAGAATGCCATGACCATGCTGCAGCAACACCGCATCCAACTGCAGATCTCGATAGGTTCCGCAGGCTTCCTGCTAAATGGCTAGGTTGAGTCAGAGAGAACCTGCTAGTGTGCACTGGCCTTGGTTCGTCTGTCGGGAGAACAGCGACTTAGCTGGCGGGGCCGGACCCGAAGGGGGTGGAGCCGGTGGTCTTCGGTTCGGTCAATCGGGCCCAAAGGGGCAGCCGCTTGTTTGCGGGCTGATGAGAATTCTGTTCGTGTCTTCACTTCCCGCCAGACTCAAATCGAGGTTGTGTTGAATCCCAGGAAACGGTAATGCATAACATTTCTCGACACAGATTGTGTGTTCTTCTGGACAAAACATATCGCAACTCAAGCCACCGGAGTTCGCCAAAACCGGTGTGAGGCACCTTTGGTCTTTACGCGTATTCCTGTGGTGGAAGCTCTGGCATGGGCCGTTCTGGGGGCTTAAGTCCTCGCCGACTAAGTCCGCTGTGCCCTCGTGTGCCGGCACCGTTTCGGCAGCAGACCGACCAACTGACTCTCTCTGCCAAGATGACGGGGATAACTGGGGCACTGCATGGTGGTGTGGAGCTGTCTTGTTGGGTTTTTCTGCTCTCGTTGATAGAAGATGACTTTCACCAGGACGAGGGTCATGTCTGTAAGTTGCCAAGAGTAGCTTATTCACAGCGCGTTCGGGCATAGGGAGAACCCTGCTTCATACGGTAAATGCAGTCTTCGGATGAATGTCCAGACGGAAAAGACGCGCGTGTACTTGTTGATGATTGGACCCAACGCAGAACAAGTCCGTGAGCCACAGGCCTGGTAGCTTTTTGTGCCTGGCAACTGATGGATATCTTCCGCAATTTTTTTTTTCTTTGGTCCCTCCGAGGGTGTTTGATGAATCATGGATCCGTCCGCTGCAGTGGACGAGTGTGCGCCAACGATCTCTCCACGAGGGTGGTTGGTTCCAGGGGTGGGCGCTGCATCCTGGCGGCCGGCAAGGTCTTTGCCGGTCCCTGAGGTCAGCTTAGACCGCAGAAGACCCCAAGCTCTGTAGAAGGGTTCATCTCTGCTGTCCTACGATCGACTTCCATCTCTTGCTTAGCCGCACTCGACGGCGATTATCAGATGTGGAACAACTGCACTCTGCAGAGTTCCAAGAAACGTGGTGTCCATCTTATGGGGCTCTCATTTGATCTCGAGTCGTGCTTCTTGATATTCCTTGAACACTAGATCGCCACCGTACTTGTCGCTACATAGGTTTGCGAGTAGACATGATTGAGGTTGAGCGTTCGTCTGATGCTGGGTGCGCTGACTGTTCAAGTATTGCTGTTCCTGCGGTGATGGATGTCAGAACCGACAATCCAGCTTAGCATAACAAATAGCGATAATTGGGAGGAAAGTCGACAAGCCAATCGCGCCGAAGATGCTCAATTGGTAGGTCGTCGAAACAGGAGTTGGTCTGAGGTGTAGCTGTAGTACCACCAGCTTTGTCAGCTTGATTGGGGCAATCCCGACGCCGTTGTATTGGTGTTTCTATTGCAGACCCCGTGTACATGAATGGACCAGAAGACGTGGCGCCCACCAGAATTTGCAACTGTCGTAGTGGAATACTTGTTTTGGGCAAGGTAAACGACGAATTGTCCGGTGGGCCCGAATTGGGAGGAGGTAGTCCGGCAGGTCGATGGGGCCAAGAAGCCCTCAATCTGCGGTTGACGAGAGGGCTCGCTGGCTGGCTGGTTATGCTTAACAAATAGAGTAGCAAAAGATTTGGCTGGCCTTTCCTACCGAACGGCTGGTGTTAGCTCGGCATGATGGGCTGCACCTCACCTTCGGGTCGGCTAAAAAGAGGCCGCTTTCACCGATGGTTGGTAATGCCTTTGCAACTGCAGGAGAGAGAAAGAACAAGCTGCCGGCGTGGCACCTTCTTGCCTCGTGCTAGCCATTTCGTGGCACCCCTGTCTCGTGCTGTCCCATCCTATCCCGTTTCGTCTGTGTCCCCATCGTTTTCCCCCTTCCACCTCCCGGAACCAGTCCAGGACTCCAGGCCAATGCAATCCCAGCAACCCATGCATCGAGGATGGCCGCTCCTGAACCGTGGACGGCAGCCCAGTTCGCCCTCCCGCCTTCACTCCTCGTTGCTAACTGCAAGTCGGGTTTCTGGGTCGGCCTTCGCCGACTAGAAGTCACTGTGGCCTGCCCTTCCTCCACAACCCGCTGTTGAAATCCCCTGCGGAGAATAAGGCAAACAATGAAAGTACATTGTCCAGAGTCCAGACTGCGTAGCTATCTGCCTGTCATGCACTCTACTCGCGGTTCATTTTTGCCCACACCCACTTTCATCTGCATACGGTCTTCATCATTACACACACGTACAGTTCCTTTTCACCCTTAGCTGACGTAGTCGTCCATATCTCTGACTCTTCCTCGCTTCCTCTCGTTATCTTTCCCCGTGTTGTCACCTCCCCATTCATTCATCCTTCCTTCCATTGTCCACAATTCCAACCCCTTCGGAGTTCGACACCACCTCGACCGGGTTTCGACAGTTTGCCCTCGTTTTTACCAAGTGGAACCAGGGACACATGATTCCGTGCCATATCCCTTCTTCCGAGTGACGGACATATGGTTTCTATCCCCGGCCGCACACTAAAAACTTAGCCCGCTGCGCTGCATCTGCTGGCACTCTCAGTTGCATCCAACAAAGGGCTGGCTTTACCCACATAAATAATACAGCAGCCGCCGTTGAACACTGCTTGCCAAGGGCGAAGGACAATAGACTCAGCCAAGACTTCCCCAGACCGTTTGCTAGAGGATGGCAGACAAGGAGGAGAAAATCAACATAACGGCACCCGACCCACAAGCCGCTGCTGTTGAGCCCATCACTCCCAAGGAGCCCGAGGATGCTGCCTATGTCATCAACATTGATGGGACTGACGAGAATAATGAAAGTTCCGACGTCGATGAGAAGACTGCAAGGCCAGAGCTGAAAGCGACAAAAAGCCATGCTACTGACACGAGTGTTGCTACCACGACCGCAAACCAACAACCTGAGAGCAAGCCATGGTACAAGACGCCAAATCCACTGAGATGGGGCGGTGTCCCCCCAGTTCCAGAGGAGAGAATCGTATCCAGAGAATACAAGGCTGGCTTCTTCAGCCTGCTGACCTTTCAGTGGATGGCACCCTTGATGAGTGTGAGTGAACATGGCAGATCACCATCAGCTTGAGACGTTGAAACGTGCACCGCTGCAATTCCTCCCCAAAAGAAAAGTTCTGACATCTCAACAGACAGGGTACAAGCGACAGCTTGAACCCAATGACATCTGGACTGTCAACCCGGACAGAGCCGCAGATGTCATGACGGACAAGCTGAAGGCTGCCTTCCAAAAAAGAGTCGACAAAGGAGACAAGTACCCTCTGCTATGGGCGTTGCATGAGACTTACTTCTTCGAGTTTTGGCTCGGAGGTTTTCTCCAGCTGATGTCAACCATCTTCCAGGTCATGTCACCATTTACGCTGAGGTATCTGATCCAATTCGCCAACGACGCTTGGGACGCTGCAAACCAAGGACAGCCACCCCCAGCCATTGGCAAAGGTATCGGTTTGGTCCTTGGTGTTACCGTGATGCAGATTCTGCAGAGTCTGGGAACGAATCATTTCATCTACCGTGGTATGATGATCGGTGGACAATCCAGAGCCGTTCTCATCAGCGCCATTTTTGAGAAATCCATGTCGCTGTCTGGTCGTGCCAAGGCCGGCGGCCTGAAAGAGGGTGCCAAACCACAGAGTGACGATAAGGGAAAGAAAAAGGAGAAGAAGGGAAAGAAGGGAGGCGCCAAAGGACCTGCCATCTCGGGCGACGGCACCGGCTGGGGTAACGGACGAATTGTCAACTTGATGAGCGTCGACACGTACCGCATCGACCAAGCCTGCGCTCTGTTCCATCTTACCTGGACTGCCCCTATCTCCTGCGTCATCACCTTGGTTGTCCTGTGCATCAACTTGAGCTACAGCGCACTTGCTGGATTTGCACTCCTCGTCGCTGGTATCCCGCTGCTGACCAGATCCATCAGAAGCTTGTTCAAACGGCGGAAGGCCATTAACAAGACCACCGATCAGCGAGTCAGCTTGACACAGGAGATTCTGCAGTCAGTCCGTTTCGTGAAATACTTTGGTTGGGAGAGCGCGTTTCTCGAACGCCTTAAGGAGATTCGGAGCAGAGAAATTCACGCCATCCAGGTCTTGCTGGCCATCCGAAACGCCATCAATGCTGTCAGTTTGTCGCTGCCCATCTTCGCCTCCATGCTCTCCTTCATCACGTATGCAAAGACCAACAACGCACTCAACCCGGCCGAGGTCTTTTCGTCCCTTGCGTTGTTCAATGGCCTCCGTATACCGCTGAACCTGCTTCCTCTGGTTCTTGGCCAGGTCGTCGATGCCTGGTCATCCCTCAAGCGTATCCAAGAGTTTCTGCTGGCTGAAGAACAGGAGGAGGAAGTGATTTACAAGCCAGAGGGGGAAAACGCATTGGAGATGCATAATGGCGGCTTTACCTGGGAGCGAACGCCGACGCAAGAATCGGAGAAGACTGTAGGCGGAAAAGGAGGAAAGAAGGCACCTACTCCGCCCGCAGCGGCAAAGAAGACCGAGGAGCCGGTCACTTCCTCTGGGGACAGCACCGGGGATGGCGCCAGCACACTTGTCGAGGAAGAACGCGAACCCTTCAAGCTGCAGGACCTCAACTTTGAGATCAAGAGAGATGAGCTGGTAGCAGTCATCGGTTCCGTCGGAAGTGGAAAGACCTCGCTGCTGGCCGCACTTGCAGGCGACATGAGAAAGACATCCGGCGAGGTCGTGCTTGGTGCGTCTAGAGCCTTCTGTCCTCAATATGCTTGGATCCAGAACACTTCGGTTCGGGATAACATCCTCTTTGGCAAGGATATGGATAAGGCCTGGTACCAAGAGGTCATCAACGCGTGAGTAACCATCATTCTCGAGGATCGGGATCTATACTGACATTACTCAGGTGTGCCCTTCGACCTGATCTCGCCATGCTTCCCAACGGCGACCTGACTGAAATCGGCGAAAGAGGCATTACGATTTCTGGTGGTCAAAAGCAGCGTCTAAACATCGCTAGAGCCATCTACTTCGACTCGGATGTCGTGCTCATGGACGACCCTCTGTCGGCTGTTGACGCGCATGTTGGACGTCACATCTTCGACAATGCTATTCTTGGTCTCCTGAAGGGCAAATGCAGAGTCCTGGCGACTCATCAGCTGTGGGTTCTAAACCGATGTGACAGGGTTATCTGGATGGAGGGCGGCAAGATCCAGGCTATCGATACGTTTGACAATCTGATGAGGGATCACCGTGGGTTCCAGCAACTGCTGGAGACAACCGCCGTTGAGGAGAAGAAGGACGATGCCCCGCCCACCAACTTGACCGAGGCCCCCGCAAGCGATAAGAAGAAGAACAAGAAGGGTGCTGCGCTCATGCAGCAAGAAGAGCGAGCAGTGTCGAGCGTTCCCTGGAAAGTGTACACCGACTACATCCGTGCTTCCGGAAGCATTCTCAACGCCCCTTTCCTGATCTTCTTGTTGCTCCTCTCCCAGGGTGCCAACCTTATGACCAGTCTGTGGCTATCGTACTGGACCAGCAAGAAGTACCCGCTCTCGGACGCACAGTATATCGGCGTGTATGCCGGTCTTGGTGCGGTCCAGGCTTTGCTGATGTTCATCTTCTCCCTGCTCCTGTCCATCTTGGGCACGAATTCCAGTAGAGTTATGCTTCGTCAGGCAGTCACCAGGGTTCTTCGCGCGCCAATGTCGTTCTTTGATACCACTCCGCTTGGCCGCATCACGAACCGGTTTTCGAGAGATGTGGACGTGATGGACAACAACCTGACGGATGCCATGAGAATGTACTTCTTCACGCTGGCCATGATTATATCCGTCTTTGCCCTCATCATCGCCTTCTTCCACTACTTCGCCATCGCTCTCGGACCTCTCTTCGTCTTCTTTATTCTCGCCGCTTCCTACTATCGTGCGTCGGCGCGCGAGGTCAAACGCTTCGAGTCGGTTCTTCGGTCAACTGTGTTCGCCAAGTTCGGCGAGGGGCTGAGTGGTGTAGCCAGTATTCGGGCATACGGCCTCAAATCCCACTTCATCGCCGACCTACGCAGGTCGATCGACGAGATGAACGCGGCGTACTACCTCACGTTCTCAAACCAACGTTGGCTTTCGACCCGCCTCGATCTCATCGGCAACCTCCTCGTCTTCACTGTCGGTATCCTCGTCGTGACATCCCGCTTCAGCGTGCCCCCAAGTATCGGAGGCCTCGTGCTCAGCTACATCCTGGGTATTGTGCAGATGATTCAGTTCACGGTACGCCAGCTCGCTGAAGTTGAAAACGGCATGAACGCCGTCGAGCGCATCCAATACTATGGTACCCAGCTTGAAGAGGAGGCGCCGCTTCACACCATCGAAGTGCGTCCTTCATGGCCGGAGAAGGGTGAGATCGTCTTCGATAACGTCGAAATGCGGTACCGCGCCAACCTTCCCCTTGTCCTATCGGGTCTGTCGATCCACGTCCGAGGCGGCGAGCGCATTGGCATCGTCGGCCGTACCGGTGCAGGCAAGTCTTCCATCATGTCGACCCTCTTCCGTCTCGTCGAGCTTTCAGGAGGCCACATCACCATCGACGGCGTCGACATCTCCACCATTGGCCTCCACGACCTCCGTTCCCGCCTCGCCATCATTCCCCAGGACCCGACGCTGTTCCGCGGCACCGTCCGCTCCAACCTCGACCCCTTCAGCGAGCACACGGACCTCGAGCTCTGGTCCGCACTTCGTCAAGCAGACCTCGTCCCGGCGGGTGCGAACCTCGGCGACCCGCGCTCCAAGGACCCGGCCCGGATCCACCTCGACTCCGTCGTCGAGGAGGACGGCCTCAACTTCTCCCTCGGCCAGCGCCAGCTCATGGCTCTCGCGCGCGCCCTCGTCCGTGGCAGTCGCATCATCGTCTGCGATGAAGCGACTTCGTCGGTCGACATGGAGACGGACGACAAGATCCAGAACACCATTGCCACGTCCTTCCGCGGCAGGACGCTCCTCTGCATCGCGCACCGTCTGCGCACGATCATTGGCTACGACCGCATCTGCGTCATGGACGCAGGCCGGATCGCCGAGCTCGACACCCCGCTTGCGCTGTGGCAGCGTAAGGGCGGCATCTTTAGAGGCATGTGCGACCGCAGCGGCATCAGACTGGAAGACATCCGCGGCGCGAGCGAGGAGATGGGGTCCATGGACCAGGCGGGCGAGTCGAGTCGCAAGACTTGAAGAGGCCATGTTTGGTCAGACTTTGCTTTACGAAAGATCTTTTGCAAACAAGACAAAAAGTGGGAACTGAAGAACACAAAGAAGGTAGGTAATCATGGGGACATATGGCGTTATTTTCTTCTTCTTTTTTTGTTAGTGAGCAGCGTAGTTTCATACCCAACGAGCCCTAGGCCACGCGCCTCGGACGGGGACATACCACCCTGCTGCCCGTAATGTTATACAGAATACAAAGACAAAAACTCAGCAAAACCGTGATGCGCCAGAGAAAGTCTCGCTAAGATCCGAAGATGCATCGTTCTTGTGTACCTTTGACCTACCTTCGCCCGCAGACGCTGTCTCGGATAGGAACAGGATAAAAAACCGACATGCCCTTGCTCAGAAACATGCTTCACGAACCACAACGTCAGCAACGCGCATGTGTATCCGTCATACGCCCGCCGCCCGGTATCTCGAATCGACGTCGCACAGGTAGCGGGCGTGTCACAGAGATCCGGCGGGTGGTCGGCGATGGCGAGAACCACAAAAAAAGAAAAGGAAGGAAAAGAAGGGCTAGCGACGACTGCTGTTGTCGGGCATATGCGGTGTAAGTCTGCACTCGGCCAGGTTAACCGACAAACATACCACCGACCAAACTCGTCTCTTTTCCTAAGAAATGTTGAAGAACGGGCGGTGAGCACGCGCGCCAAGTTGAGGTCACGAATGTCGTGTCACAAGAGAAACAACGGTTAAGGGACCATGAAGACGGTGGTGGGCCGACGACGGCTGGGCTGTTTTGGTGAGCTGGGGGCTGGCTCTCGGTCCGTTCGGTATTGCGCATTCGAAAGGTCCGGGACGGAACTGCGCGCTCTCCCAAAAGTTTAATTGATTAGATTCAACGCGGGATCAAGTCGGGATGAGCATGGGATCAAAAAAAGTTTGGGATGACATAAACGGCGGCAATAAACTCTAACAGTTGTTGGGTTGTCACGGACGACGGCGGTTTGGATGAAGTATATATGCACGTTGGCGATGTCTGCGCAACGACCTGTCCTCTGAACCATTGGAAGTGGTGACAGTTATGCTGCCAAGGAGGTGGTCGGTGGGCCCCAACACACAGCAGCATCTGGCGGGATGGGAAGAATATCATGCTTTGAATAAGTTGCTCATTGAACGGCAATATGTACTAGCGAGGCGCGAGAAACGAAGAAACAGAAGCGTCGTTGGCAGACCTGAACCGCCACGACTCCCAGTCTAATGCTCCGGCACCCGTTGAGTATGCAAGGACAAACAGGGAACGAGTAAAACACCACCCGCGCGCAGTGCCCGATTAGGGCAACCGGCTTGCTTTTTTTGACTGTTTCCACCAGACTGTAGAAAACCTAGCCCTGAAGGGCCAGGATGTTGATAATTAGAACAAAAGTAGGCCGTTCTTAAACCAAGAATAATCCATGACGCCGTATTTGTGCCTCCCGTAACCCCAAGCCGTGAATATCACCATTTTCATATGACGCAATGAGAATTGCTCCTCGATGCCTCGACATAAGAAATCAAACGCTCAAAACAACCGACCGCTGTTGTTATTGTTCCGATGCGCGCTGGGCGGGAAAGCGTTGGGGTTCTCGTCCAGCAGGTCCTCGAGATAGGCGCTGGGTGCTCGTTGGCCGTTGCCGGGAGCTGCGGCCAAATTGACGGAGCTGGTGCTGAAGTCTCGTCTCGCGGCGAAAGAAGGAGACTCAGGAGGCGTAGATTCTCTCATGGTGTTGCGAGAAGTATTTCCATATCCACCGCGGGAGTCAGGGCGCAAGTTTGTCAAGCTTATTGACTGGCTGTGAGCGTGGCCGGGCGAAGATGTGCCAGCAGCGTAGAAGCCAGAGGGGAGGAAGGTTGAATCGCGGACGCGGACGCTGTCACGGTTGTTGCCGCCGCCAGCTGCCGTAGGCGAGAAGAAGAGGTTGGACTGGCTGGGCGTGGCAGAGGGAATGGGGCCGCGCTGCGTTCTACGCACGCCGCGCCCGTTCGCATTCAAAGACGGCGTAGACTCTTGATCCGTGTACTTGTAGAACTGCGCGGGAGGTGCGGGGAAGCTGGCCTTGTCGTTCGCGATATGTTGAGCGTTGGCAGCACGAGCGACGGAGCGGTGCAAGAGGCAAGCGACAATGCCGCGCCAGATGAGGATACCGAGACCGAAAGCACCCAGGATGGCACCAACGGCGATGAAGACGGTTCCCTGAGGGGCGCTCGAACGGTGCATGAACGGGGCATTGTTCGTAGGTGGAACAGTCGGAGGAGGGTAAGTCGTGGTGATGGGTTGGTTGGTGAGGGATGGGAAACCCGTCTCGTCATCTCCTGATGCCGACGTCGCAGTGCCGGTGATTTTGGGGGCAGAGAAGCTCTCAGCAGTCGTCTCAACAGTGCCGGTATTGGTGATGACCGCGGCGGCGTTTGAGGTTTTGCTCGCTTCCGTTGTTGTTGCTGCTGCGGCTTGCGTCGTTGTTGCTGCGTTTCCTCCCGTAGTGGTATCCTGAGCCAGACCTGTTGCGGAGAAAAGCGAGACGGCTGCGAATGTGGATAGGAGAAGCGTGCGCTTCAGGGAGACTCGCGAAGGACCCATGATGGCCAGATACTAGAATTCGGCGTTTGTGATGAAATGCAGGAAAGATGCGAGATGGATACAGCGAGGCAGATGATGAACGACGGTCGTTTACGGAGGGCTGCGTTTGCGAGGTGTCGGTCGATCAAGGAGTGGTGGTGTGTGTGTGTGGCTGTGTTTGTTGCTCAGCTATTGAAAATAGAAGGCGCTGTCGTCGTCGTCGTCGTGATTGGGTCGGATGGCGCGGTTTGGTTTGGTGGAATTTCGGCCGACTAGATGGTGCGCGCTATGTACCGGGGATTGCGGAAAAGTCGAACGAAGGTATCGTGGGAATTGCAGAACAGCATGGGATGGGAAAGAATGAAAAGAGGTCTGTCGTGGGCTAGACCATTGCTTCGACCGGCTGAAAGGCTGGCTGTGTGGGCGGCTTTCGGAAGCTGGACTGTGAGGAGAGGGATGAGGGAGCAGGAGACGAGAGGGAGGGATGAGGGTGCGTGAAGGGGAGGGAGAGGGTAAGTAGCAGCGGGTCGGGCAACAGGGAAGCAGCCTGGGGAAAAAAGGAGGAAGGGTCCTTCCCTGTCGACGCAGAGGAACGAACCACAGGAACCAGAGGAACTAGAGGAACGGCACCGAGCACACACAGCACACACCTCACAGGCCGCTGGCAAACCACAGGTCAAGGCACAGGCACAGCAGTGGGCAAGCAGGTTCGTGATGGCGCGGACTGACTGGACTGGACTGGACTGCCCAGGTGGACTGGGCGGGCTTTTTCCACACTCAGAGATGGTGTGGCGCATCTTGCTGCAATGAAGGCTCTGACGTGCTGTCGTGTCCCGCGGACTGTTGCTGTTTATTCTTGTGGTCTTGGGCCAATTTCTTGGACAGAGACCTGCATGCACAGTGCAGGGACTTATGCGAGGCATGGCCACTGGTTGCATGGCCTGGGTTTCTGGGGAAGCAGGACAGTGCGCTGCCGATCGATGCACCGTCCCATGGAAGTCCCGGATGACGCTCGTATCGCCAATCAGGCGCGGATCCCACTAATAAACGGCCCTCAGCATGCGCTACAGTGGCTGCATTCCGCACGAATATTTGTACTCCATCGCCCAACACGAGCCCTCGTCCGGGGTAAGCGCACACTGTTCCTGGCAGAAGCCCACCCAACGGCCAACGGCGAGTGATGGTCCTCGCCAAAACCGGGCCATTGGCATTGGATCGTCAAATGATGTGACGAGATGGCGAAACCACTGCCTGGAATGCGAATGATGGCCCGGCACCCCACACAAGTCCCCTATCGTCTCGTCGCGTCGCCATGTCTCTCTATCCCGTGCAGTCAACCATTTCTTAGATCAGTGGTCATAATGGTGCTGCTATGCATAAGGTAAGGTAAGGTAAGCCGCAAACCACACGGGACACGCACAGCAATCTTGCTGCAAGGCACCCCGCGCCCGACAGTCTGACGCCCATCGGAAAATGAGTGATCGCTTTCTTTTTCGGGGGAGTCAATTGCAACGCTAAAGCGCCCCGTAGGCCCCTGTCATTCGTCCGCCAGTCCCTGAGAGTCTCATTGTCCCCTCATTCCCACCACTGCGGTCCACCCATCGGTTGGGTGCTGAAGACGTGAGCTGGAGGGGCTTCAGCTCTGTCGAGATCTCACTTTCTCTCTGACAACGTCCAAAGCCGGACTACGTGAAAGCCGATGATGATTCGGCGCGAAAGACGGAGAATATATGAAGCACTCGGACGATGAAGAGCTTGAGATCGACTGGTGCTGGTGCTGGTGCTCTGTAACCAGCCTCCTCGATTTGGTGGTTGTCACCGGCAGGGATCGGGCCCCGCCAATATTGAAAAAATGCGCCAGCGTGACCCTTGGGTCCTCACAGAGCACAGACCTTCCTTCATCCTTCACCCGGCTTCCACTTTCGTACACCGAGAGATAAGATTGTACACCGAAAACTTTTTTCTCCAACTGGTCCGCCCCGCCACGCCTATTGAGCACATTGAGCACTTGCTGCACCGACAGCCTCGCTCAGCCTTGTGAAAATCAACATCTCCATATCAACACCATACACACAGCTGTCGCATTCGCCGCCCAACGAGCGCAGTACACAATGGGTGTTCAGAAGAAGACGAGGAAGTTCGCCGAGGTACGCCCCCTTCTTATCTACTTTTCACGCAGCTCCTGAACCGAGGAAACCCACCTTACCGATAAGAAACTTTTTGGCTCTTCAACTTCACGATGCTGACTGTCTTTTCCACCCCGCCAGGTCAAGCGAGTGATCGGCAAGAACGATGCGAGACGCAAGGAGAACCTGAAGAAGGCGGAGGAAGCCGTCGAGAAGGCCAAGCGCGAGCGAAAAGGAGCCGACGGCCAGGTCGTCCGCGAGATCCCACAAGTCCCATCTCATTTCTTCTTCCAACATAACCTCGCGTTGGTACCGCCATACAGCGTACTGGTAGATACGTCATTCTTCAGTCGGACGGTTCAAATGAAATTGCCATTATTAGAGACGATGATGGACTGCTTATATGGTGAGTTTGGGAGGAGTTAGATCCGGGGGTCGGAAGACAAGGGGCTGATCTTTTCCAGCGACGTGCCACCCCATTGTTACAGACTGCGTAATGGTACGTGATATTCGTTGAACCTCCGGCCCATTTACAGGTTGCTAACAGGTTGCAGGCGGAGTTGGAGAAGCTGGGACCCAAGTTCCGTATCCCTCTGCGCATCGCCCGCGACGAGAGGTGGCAGCGAGCCAAGTGCGATCACAAGGGAACTTATGGTGATGATTGCTTGATCAGCCGTGTTCAAAAAGACAAAATCTACATTGTCGCAACCAACGATCGTGGCTTGCAGCAGCGCATACGCAAGATTCCTGGTGTCCCGAGTGAGTGGCCCCGCGGCTCCAGTCCCTCAGGCGGACACACGCTAACAGATCCAACAGTCATGAAGTGCGCCCGCGGAAAGTACCTGATCGAGAGACTGCCTGGTGCTCCGGAGTAAAACGATGCGAAAGGGAAAGGCTGGGGAAACGCGAACAACAAAAGCGAGTCTGTGTTGGGTCATCTGTGTTGGGTTAATGGGATCATAAAAAAGTCTTGCTGGTCGTGATGTTTTTCGACCTGGGTTCATCACGTCTCTAGTACGCATAACATGGTCATGGAGTTTGGCCTTCTAAATTGTACATCACGACCATGGGCGGTCCCAAATGCAATTTCAAGACATTCGGCGTTAACAACCGGGTATCTCCGTGAATGACGACGGATGGCCGCGCCAAAACCGTTGCCTAGTCGGGTGAGGGACATGATCCTTCCAGAGAAACAAAAGATACTTGATATCCATTCCTCCTATCCTGCAGATATCTGGGCCCTGTTGAGACACAGTCAAACAGTCCAATCCTGCACTTTTCCGTGACCTCCGGCCCGTCAACATCCACACACATTCCGGATCCGGCCAGCGTTCAACCACACAGACCCGGCCCGGAACCTTCGTTACGGAATTGAACTCCGTGAAGCCCCCCCTTTATCCCCCACCCATCCCAAAAGAACCAGACACAATATGGAACCTGAGACGAGTCCTCACGGGGGCAGCAACAGCGACGGCGGCTCAAACCCCCAGACCGCCAACGGCAACGGCGCTCCCACCAAGCGCTCCCGCGTGCTCCTCTCATGCGGCCCATGCCGCACATCCAAACTGAAATGTGACCGCTCCGAACCCTGCGGGCAGTGCCTCAAAAAGTCCCGGCCGGAGGGGTGTGTCTACGCCCCCAAGCCCGATAAGCAGAAGCCGACCAAGGGCATGGCGGCCCGGCTCAAACGGCTGGAGGGCATGGTGCGGACGATGATGGACGACGGTGCTTCGCTCCCGCAGGGTGCCACGCCGACAACGGCCAGGGAGGAGGGCGTCGCGCAGCCCGGTGGCCAGTTCGTTCAGGGGGAGAGCTCGACGACGTATGTCGGGGCTACGCATTTTGCAGCGATTCTGGACGATGTAAGTTACCCGCTGTTGTTAAGACGGGGTTTCGTGGCGACGAAAGTGAGAGACTAACGGACGGGACCCAGATTGAGGACATGAAGAATTACTTTGAGGAGCCCGAGGTGAATGAAGACTGGAGTGGTGATAGCCCTGATCAGACCGATGAGCTCGAGTCGCCGGACGTGTTGCTCTTTTCGAGGAACATGCCTCGTAACCGGGAAGAGCTGATGAGGCTCATCCCTGAGAAGAAGATTGTCGACCGTCTCGTCATGAGATACTTTTCCTCTCAAAGCCCTTCACAGCGTGAGCAACTCTCCAGCAAGTTTACAGGGACCCGTATAACATTACTAACATAGAGCAGACATCGTCCACAGGCCAACGTTTGTCAAACAGGTCCGTCATCAAACCTCCAAAAAAAAACATGATAATGCTAACCATCCCCCAGTACGCCAACTTCTGGAAGAATCCCTCCGCAATCTCGTTCAACTGGCTTGCCCTCCTCTTCATGATCATGTCTCTCGGCGTCTTCTACTCGACCTTCCTCGCCCCGCACGAGCTCACCTCCGACTCCCCGCTCCCGCCCATGGACCGCTTCAAGCTTTTCCGCGCTGCCGCCGCGTGTTGCCTCGTCTGGGGCAAGTACACCCAGCCCTCCATCGGCACGATCCCGCCCTTCATCCTCTACGTCGAGGCCGAGTTCATCATCTCCCGCGCCGCCCAGATGAACTGCTACCTCCTCTCTTCCGTCTGCCTCCGCCTCCTCCTCAAGATGGGCCTGCACCGCGAGCCCTCCAAGCTGACAAACATCTCCGCCTTCGAGGGCGAGATGCGCCGCCGCATGTGGAACATGGCCGTCCAGATGGACCTCCTCGTCTCCTTCCACATGGGCCTGCCCAGCATGCTCAACGGCATCGACAGCGACGTCGACCTGCCGCGCAACCTCGTTGACGAGGATTTCGACGAGGACACCCCCGAGCTGCCCCCGCCGCGGCCCATGACGGACTACACCGAGATGACGTACCCCATCACCAAGTCCTCCCTGATGCGCGTCTTCGGCCAGGTCGCGCGCCAGGCGCACCTGCTCGCCCCGCCGCCCTACGCCGAGGTCATGCGCCTCGACGGCCTGCTCAACGACGCCTGGCGCGCGGTGCCGCAGTTCATGATGGTCAAGCCGCTCGAGCAGTGCGTCACGACGCCCGCGATGCAGATCATCCAGCGCTTCGGGCTGGCGTCGCTGTACAACAAGAGCAGGTGCGTCCTGCACCGCCGCTTCCTCCTCGAGCCGGTGCCCAAGAAGGAGCACGACTACTCTCGCTGGCAGTGCCTCGAGGGCGCCATGACACTGCTCGAGTTCCAGAACACCATCTGGCACGCCTGCCAGCCAGGCAACATGCTCGCCCAGAACGGGTGGTTCGTCTCCTCGCTGGCCGTCCACGATTTCCTGCTCGCGGCCATCATTCTGTACCTCGCCGTCGGGCACGAGCAGTTCTGGCAGGAGGGCGGCGAGTTTCTGCCCGAGTGGATGGACAAGATGAGCCCCAGGCCTACGAAGGAGCACCTTTTGCATCTCCTGCAGCGGTCTTACTCTGTCTGGGTCAGCATCGCCGGGAACGTGCCCGAGATCAAGAAGACGGCGGACGTGTTGGAGACGATGTTGGGCAAGCTGGGATCGCCGCCCAGCTCGCCGCCAAAGGAGGACGGCGTGCGGCAGCCGGCTTCGGTGCAGCAGAGCGAGGGGACGATGTCCAGCCGCGATGCGCAGCTCCTCAAGAATCTTTCACTCAGCGGTAAGACGCTCTTTGAACTTCACACGTAGAGTGTCCTCTACAGATTGGCTAACTTCTTGTGATAGACGCGGCATCGTTTCCTTCAAGCGTCACGAACCAGGTGACCAATCACTTCCCGCCGCTGAGCTTTGTCAGCCCGGGCTTGGGGGGATCGAGCGACTCTGCTGCGCTCGACCGTGGATGGATCGAGGTTGGCAACGAAATGGACTGGGTAAGTCTTCATCCAGCATAGGCAAGTGTTCGCCAGGAGACAGCTTCCTGACCCGGAACAGCGCTACTTTGACAACATCATGGGCCAAACCAACAACGACCCCATCGGCGACTTCGACGCGGCCCAGTCGACGCCGTGGTTCGACCGAGGACCGCTCCCCAACGACTTTGACTTCTCGGCTGCCGGGGCTTGGGACCCGAACATGGGACAACAAGGTTGAGGGGTCAGACGAACGTCCTATGCCGTTTTCTACAATGAGCTACAAGGGTTTGCATATTTTCACGGCCACGCACCATATGCCGCTGCCAGGGCGGGCTCGGCAGCTGATGGAGCTGAACCTACAACCTACGCGCGTTTCGTCTGCATGTACGCACACCTTGTCGAGCGAACGGGAGCCTGGCCTGGGACGGGTACATGGGGCCTGCGGCTCCGCGAGCTGCTTCTGTCCTCTAGGCCTGGCGAGAACAACAGCTTGGCCGGGTGGAGAAGCACACGCTGGGGACCTTTTGAATCCCTCAACACGCGATATCGGTGCCCACAACGAAGATGGGCCCGTGGGGGAAAGAGCTTGACCACCAGACCAGCGGCAGGGATACCAAAATGAGTCTGCTCAGGTGACTTGAAAGTTGACTCCCAGATAGGGGCTCTTGATAGCAATAGACGCCGTGACCCCGGATTTCTTGCTCTTCGGGTTCTCTTAGCCTTTGCCCCCCCAAACGGCCCCCCAAAACCAAAAGCTGGCTGGACCGATGGCGTGCGAGGGCGGCGGCCGTCCTCCGGGGAATCGGACCCTGCGCTTGCTTCCGTGACGAGGGGTCTTTCCCAACGAGCGAGACAGGATCGAAACTGTGACGTAAAAGCCCGGTGGCCCACCCTTGAGATGCGGCCGGCGGCGAAGGGGGCGCGGCGAGCCTAACGGAACCGCAGACGATGAGCACGAGGTCGGTCGGGCGGCCCTGGTGGTTTCCCGGTGCTTCTGTTCCATTGCACAACCTGCATCTCGTCGGCGTCGTCTCCATAGTCTTGGTGTAGGAGAAGCGTCGTTCCGACATGCACAAGCTGGCGTATCCTACGACGGTGCCCTACAAGGCATGGGCCATCTTCCCCGCAAAATCCGCAAATTGACGGCAGCGAAGCGGGCCTTGTTTGCATTAGGACCAGCATCCGGAGCAGCAACATGCTGGAGCTGGTGGCCCTCCCATTTCTAGAATGAGGCTGGCTACTCAGCGGAAGAAAAGTCATGTTCACAAATGGTGTGTTGCGCATGGATCATTCCATCTTCTGTTCAACGACAGAACTGCAGCTTGGCAACACATAGCTTGCGGCGCAACATCTCGTGGTGACCTCTTTTTGGGCGAGTGGCATACACCTCCGCGGAGATGCCCGCTTCGACGGTGAGGGGGAAACGTTGGCATATGAGCAGACGGAAGGCCAGTCGGTTTGGTGGATGACGGCATGCACGGCGTTTTGGACGTTTAGCTGGGTCCATTTGTACGTAATGGAAAGAATGCGGTGCTAGCAAGGTCGGCATTGCGCGATGGTTTGACCTGCCATTGGCGCGTCGTCGCCCGAGCTTCTTGTTTCTGTCTTTGTTTGTCAATCCAATTACAGAGCTGGGAGGTTCCCATTAGCCGGGTTTGAGATGTGCTTATCTTTGTCCGCCAGCCTTCATTTCGCCATGTCTCGCCCCTCGGGATTTGCCTAGGAGCACTTTAGGGGATTGAAATGGCGGGTAATTGTCTGTCGTCCCAAGGCGGCGGGCCGGATCGCTGGTGATGGATGTGAGTGTGTGTGTGTGTGTGTGTGTGTGTGTGTGTGTGTGTGTGTGTGTGTGTGTGTGTGTGTGTGTGTGTGTGTGTGTGTGTGGAAGAACGGTCGCAGCAGCTGCACGTCTGGACTTTCAGCAGCGGCGGCACCGCCGCAGGTTCCGCCTCGCCTCATCCTCCGCGATGTGGATGCCCCGCTGAGATGCATTTGAATGTTGCGACTTTGTCTGGGCACTCTTCTAGGTTTTCAAACTGCTCAACTTCAATGCAATATCTCTGCAAACCAAGTCGTTGACGTCTCCAGATATTCAAGACGTCGTGGACTGTGAACGGCACGGTCTCCCGTCAATGTCAACGCATGTCTCGCTTTAGATGCAGGTGTTGTTGGTTTCCGTCCATTTCCGATGTAGTGCATGCTGCGCACCATTCAGCAGCATCTTGGCTGGCAGTGATGGTGTTCAAGTATCCAATGGCACCATTGACGCGAGGCAGCTGGGACGAATGGGCCTGGCGTCTGGTGCGCCTCCATGTAGCCGTAGGCAGGAATTTGATCCTTCTGTAGCCGACGTGCATGAAGGGCCTGGGACACAAAATAGACGGCGGCGCGCGGTGTGGTGCTGGGTAGCACCTGGAAGAAACAGACGCTGCTGCCGGTGCGAGGGCGACACTAGTCGTTGAGCAAGAGGCTAATCTGAGACCTGCAGAAGATGAGGCTAGAGCCTGGGGTTCGCATCCGCTGCATCGTGAGAGAGTGCGGGTTGGACATATCCGACTTTGAGCTGAATTTCCCCATCTCAGGCCAGGATTGCGATATTTCGGTGCTTCTTTCGCCTGACGGCCGGGAGTGGGGCCGGTTGTGTACACCTGGGGAACATGGTGCTTGAATGAATGGGCCCACGCCCGCGACTTTCATATACCACCCGCATGTAAGTAGTGTACCTTGCTGCAAGATGAACCCCGTCGTGGAAGCATTACCCTGAGGGATGACCTCAGAATTTGTGCACAATGAGGTCGTAGGTGGTGAAACCGCGCAATGCATATACGGAGAGGGCTCCGTAAGGTGGCATCGTCCGCTGCGTGGAGAGGTACCGCAGTGCCGTGCGCGTACGGCGTATGGTGGGAGGCAGAGTTGTGTAGGTCAAGGCCAACGGCAACATCCAACGTGGGCCGCGCAGATTTCTGTACATCACGTTTCGAAGTGTGGAGACTCTTGTTGCCAGAAAAAGTTTGCACGCGCCTCGGAGGATTGTGGCATCGGGATGGACTCCGATCACCGTTCGACGTCGACGGCGGCGAGCCAATTGGCAAGGTGTGGAGACCCTGATTTGCGCCGGGGGTTGACCGGAGCGATACTGCGGTACCAGGCCAAAGTAAAACACCCCTGCCAGGTATATGTGGCTCAAGCCGACCAGGCGCGGTACATCAATTACTGGCGAAAAGAGCGGCCATTCAGCAGTTATTCCAGAGCTTCCTGTGGGCCGTCAGTCCCCACGCTACCAGCCCGGGAGGTTTTATTTACCCATACAACTAAGTAGTGCTTAAATAAAACGACCCGTGCCATGCCCTGTGCCCTTTGCGGGAGGTGGTGAGGAGGACGGGAGGTTATCAAGGTGCATCCGTCGTGTCTTATCGGGATCGTCGTCAATGCCCTGGGCCGGGTGACGACTTGCCGTGAAATTGCGCAGAGAGGCACAGGCGACAAGCGGATGTCTCGGTCTGATGTGATGGCAACGCAGGTCGAGCACCCGCCGTCAGGATTCGAGTATCTGGCCAGCCAGCGGTCATCTCGTCGGTGAAGAATCGGAGGACTGAGTCAATTTGCGGATGCGGCGTGTGCAAGATGGCGTAAGACGTCGTCCGTCGCGTGCTGTGGAGGTAATTAGACTGGTCACTGCCAGATGCTTCTCTTGTACCCGTGCAGGTATCTCGATCGGACGGGTACAACACATGCGGCACCCACCAGGTCCGCAGGATACTGTACCTTTTTCGAGGCAAGGTAGCCGACGGTCTGGTGGTCTTGCAAGGTTGGCATTGGTTGCGAAAGTAGCACGGGGTGAGGTACAAGCAGGCCGGCCTTGGAAGGGAAGGGTAAGGTACGGGGGGGTAAACTGCAGTCTACTTGCGTCGAGGGGAAGGGGACATGGGGAAGAGAGAAAGGGTAAGAAAAAAATCAGCAAAGATAAGGAAAAATTTTCTGAAGCAGCAGCAATGCACAAAGAATGGGGACAAATGGCAAGAGCACACGGTGAAAAGTCGTCTAAGCAGCAAAACAACGTTTAGCTGTAGGTAAGAGCAACTGGGTAAGAGAATGTCCCAGCCAACAGGAGTCAAGCTCTTACATAATAAGCCCAACCTTGGAGCTGGCGGGAACAGTCGAGAGAAAACTACAGTGGATGGCGGGCCTGGGAACGTCCCGGTAAAAGGCCGATTCAGTGAGCATGTCCTCGATCCCCGAACGTCGGGTGCCCTGAGGTTTCCGTAAGGTAAGGTAAGGGAAGGTACACCGTACGGACGGTACGGCCGTCGGTACCTTGCCTTCCTTCCTTTACGGTTGCGTGCAGGAAACTGAACGAGTAAGGCAGGCACTCTGCTATGTAGTATAAGTACTCTACTCTCTTGAACTGCACGCCGTACGGTAGGTACCTTATTCCAGGTACACGTGCTCACTGCTCGACTGCGTGTCGGTTGAGGTATCCGTGGTTTGCACCACTCATGTCTCTGGTATCCCCTCCCCCACCACAACATCATCCTCCTCCTCCTCCTTCTTCTCTTACTCGATTCTTCCACATCATCAATCATGCTCACTCCCACTCCCAAAGTCACTCTCATCAGCCATGTACCGTATGACTCCATCCCCGTGCTACCTACACTACCTCTCTGACGAGTCTCCATCCCTTCATGTTGCCATGCTCATATCCATGTCCTCCCGCCCCCCGTCCCCGTCATCCTTGGCCTAGTCAGCAATAACAGCCCAGGCCCAGCCAGCCAGCAAGTTGCTGCAACACGGGCACGCTTCCGGGTTGCGGCCCCTCATGGATGGGTTGATGGCTGGTGTTTCCGCTCGATGGGGCCCCAGTTGCTGCGCTTGCATCAAAGACGGCGGGAAAAACGCAACGTGCTCGAGCTTGCAAATGAGCTGTTCAACCCTCGTGGGCTCGTGGGTTCGTGTACGAGTGCCCGTGGCCGCCGGCGAAGATTCAATTATTAACAGAAAACCCCTCCCAAACGCCAAAGGGCAACTCTCCATGCAAAAAAAAACCGCCGCGTCTGGCGTGCCCTGTTTTTGACTTGTGTGTGCCTGGCCACCACTCCCAGATTCTAATAATTAAAGGGGCCTCTTAAAACACACCCCCCCTCAATTACTGCCCACCCCAGATGTAGCGCAAACTCTGTGAGGAGCCCAGAAACCTGATATCAGTAATTACTTCAGCTAATATTCCTACAGTAACATATACCACTAGTTATTATAAGAATTTTTAAGGCATCTCATAATATATATAATACTGCTGACTAGGCGATGCATTAGGTATATATATTGCAGCAGCAGCAGTACTTATCTAGCTGCCTTATTAACAACCTATCTAAGCTTTATAAAAAAATATACTTTTTACTTACCTACTTACTTACTTGCTTATAATAGATTGTATTAATTTTATTGCTATTACTAACTGCACTTATAGCTTTTCTCTTATCTCTAATTAGAGATTAAAAAAAATATAATATATAAAATATATTATATTTTTATATTTTTTAAGAATATATCTATTTTAAATTAAATATAATTATTTTTAATATTATTTTTAGATATATAGCTATAATAAATCAAAAAATACAGGGTATATATAGGTTATTATATAATACTATTAATTAAATTATTTAATATATATTTAAAAGTAGGCCTGTATTTTTAGTGTATTATATTTAACTTAAAGAGGAAAATATTAGTGCTATTATTATATAAGCAGCGGTAACTATAGTAAACTAGGAGCTATAAAAGTGGGTCCTATATGTAAAAATAGCGCTTTTTTGTAGATAATTATAATATATTTACTTTATATAATAGCTATACTAAGCTGTTAAAAATACCTATTCTAGTAGATTTAACCTTATGAGGGGATATATTTATATTATATTTTTTAGATAATCTCTATCTCTAATATTAGATATAACAACTTTAAAGCTCTCTCTAAAGCTTTATATATCTATACTTATACTAATAGTTATACTATAAAGGTTGCTAAGTATTGCAGACTTAATAAGACTTTTATTTGCTACTTTAAAGTAGTTTTTAAGTGTAGCAAAATATATATATATATAAGTTATACTACTGCTTAAAAAGACTACTGCTGAGAGACCTCTTTACAGCTAACTAAATGCTTCTTCTGCTTTAATGCTGCTAAAAATCCTAACAGCTTCTATATTACTATACTGCAGAGGTTGTCCAAAAAATACAATACAAATACATCCCCTCATAAGGTTAAATCTACTAAAGTAAGTATTTTTAAGCAATTAGTATAGCTATTATAAAAAGTAAATATACTATAATTATCTATGAAAAAGCGCTATTTTTAGCAGTAGGACCCACTTTTATAGCCCTTAGTTTACTATAGTTATTACTGCTTATATAATAAAAGCACTAACATTTTCCTTCTCAAGTTAAATACAATACACTAAAAATACAGACCCACTTTTAAATATATATAAAATAATTTATTTAATAATATTACGTAATAACCTATATAAACCCTGTATTTTTTGCTTTATTATAGCTATATATCTAAAAATAATATTAAAAACTATTAAATTTAATTAAAAATAGATATTTTTATAAAAAATACAAAAATACAATGTATTTTCTGTATTGTATTTTTTCTAACCTCTGGCGCTATTATATTGCTAGTAAGCTTATAAAGCTTTTATATTAAGTTTATAGAGGTTAATATTTAGTATTTTAAGATGTTACAAGCTGAAGTTTATAGTTAAAGTAATTAGTAATAAAAGGTTTGCTGCTAGTACTATTAGTATAGTTAATGCTAGTAGTAAGGCTGCTAATAAGATTAGCAGTAGTAATAGTAATATTTTAATTGTTAAAGTGACTATAAGCTTAAGCTTAATATTAGCAGTAGCTTAAGTAGTAGTTTAAATAGTAGCTAGGCTAACAGCATTTCTGCAATTAATATATTTACTAACTTCTACTACTATAGAGATTTAATAAATACTATTAACTTTATAGCTTTTCTTATAGTTAGATATATTATAAAGGCAGCTTTTATTTTTAATAACTTTTAGCTTAAAGAGAGGTAAGTTATTAACTAAAGCTTTAGCTTTAAGGTCTATATAGTATTAAAGCTATTAATAGCAGTAAACTTAAGTAATTTTAAAGGTGTTGCTACTTTATATTAAGCAGTAGAGGATATACTAGCAAAGCAAGCTGTAGGTCTTTTAGATAGCATAAGGTAGATAAAGCATAATATTAACTAGTAGTAAGAGTAGCTAGCTAATCTATTTGTTATAGTAATTAAGCATAAGTCTTTAGAGGTTATTAGCTATATATTTAAAAGTAGTTAGCAAGATAAGGCTTTTAATATAGCTAAAAAGTATTATTTTCTTATTAGTAAAGTTAGGTTATCTATTCTTCTTTACTGCTTACTTTTATAATATTTAAATTATAATATTAGCTTATATATCTTTTAAATTAAAGAAGATCTTATTGAAAAGTAAGTTACTTTTATATAGATACAGCTTAAAGATGCTGTTCTAACCTTTTATAGCAGAAATAATAGTATAGCTGAAGTGAAAGTATTAATTAACCTAAAAAGCAATAATTTTTTGCTTTTAAAGTATAATTTAAATATTAATAATATATATAATGAGGTAAATAGGCTAATAACTATCTTAAAAGGTAGCAAGCCTCTTATTAAAGGTCTGCTAAGTTAATAAGGCGTAAAGCTTTTATTAAGCAGCTATAAAAGCCTTTAGTTAGTTATTAATCTTATATTTATTACTATCTTTAGTTAGGTGAGGGAAATATATTTTAGCTTTAAGTTGAACATTTTTAGTAATATACTATATATAAAGTATATATAGCACTTCACTAAACTAGCTTATATTAAGGGCTTAAAGTAGAATAAGCTTCTAATTAATAGTAATACAGCTAGGCAACAGAATATCTTATTTAGTGAGAGCCTCTATAAAGCAGTTAAAAGCTTACTAATAATTAGCCTCTTTTTTACTGCTTAAAAAGGCAAAGCTAGCATTAAATATAAAGTTATAAAAAGTAATACTAATAAGGTTAAAAAGCAGTATATTAAAGCAGTTAGTCTTATATATATAGTTTATAACTAGAAGGTTTAAATAGGTATAGAGAAGTTTAATATAAAATTAAAGTTAAATAAAAAGATAGGTAATATGCTTCTACAGCTTCTGCTTATAGCAAAAGAAGTAGTTAGGCTTTTGCAGTTTGAAGAAAAGCTATTTAAGAGAGGTTTTCTTACTGAAGAGAGTAGTATAATAATAAGTTAGAATGTTATTAATATTATAACAAGAGACTGTAAAGTTTTTATTACTATTAGTATACTAAAGATATAATATAATCTAAAAAGGTTGAATATCTATAGTATATAGCAAAATAATCTCTTTTTTTATACTTTTAAGTATAATATGCTTAGCAGAAGTAAACTTAGCAGTATTAACTTATAAGTAGTTATAAATAGCAGCTGTAAAGTTATTAATCAGTATAGCAGAGGTTGGAAAAAATACAATACAGAAAATACATTGTATTTTTGTATTTTTTATAAAAATATCTATTTTTAATTAAATTTAATAGTTTTTAATATTATTTTTAGATATATAGCTATAATAAAGCAAAAAATACAGGGTTTATATAGGTTATTACGTAATATTATTAAATAAATTATTTTATATATATTTAAAAGTGGGTCTGTATTTTTAGTGTATTGTATTTAACTTGAGAAGGAAAATGTTAGTGCTTTTATTATATAAGCAGTAATAACTATAGTAAACTAAGGGCTATAAAAGTGGGTCCTACTGCTAAAAATAGCGCTTTTTCATAGATAATTATAGTATATTTACTTTTTATAATAGCTATACTAATTGCTTAAAAATACTTACTTTAGTAGATTTAACCTTATAAGGAGATGTATTTGTATTGTATTTTTTGGACAACCTCTGAATAGCGCTATGCTTAAAAATAAAAATAAGATTTATAAAGAAGTAGATATTTAGCTTAATAGTAATAAAAAGCTTATAGTTAAAGTTAAAGCTATTAAAATGCAGAGCAGTAATATTAACTAAAACTACTAAAATAGCTAGCATTTTATAATACTACAGTATAAAGCAAAGTTATATAAAGTTAAATAGCAGCAAACTATAGTAATAGCAAAAGTAGTTATTAATAATATTAATATTATTAAGTTATTAAATTAAATCTTTTAAAAGCTTTAAAAAGCTTAAATTAATAGTTATTTCTATTTTTATAAACTTTTTTAATTAAAATTATAAAAAAATCAGCTTTATTAAGTTATATTAATTGCTGCAATAAAAATCTAAATTGCAAAAGTTACACAAAGTTGATCTTTAGCTTCTGATTAGCTGAATCTAAGTGACTAGGCTCTAGAGGCCTTCCCAGCAGCAAAATGATCGTTTAGGTGGGCTGGCAGCTAAAAGTTCATTACTCAGCAGGTAGGCCGCTGGTGCTGGCCCCTACGGCCTGTCTGCGCCTCCTCTTGTGGCGCGAGAGGGTGGGCACTACTCTAGGGGGGGTGTGTTTTAAGAGGCCCCTAATTAAAATACAAATCCATGACAACTCGAACTGCTGCCGTGCCTACGCAAGTCGAATTAACTTTCGTCTCTGCCTCTCTCCTGTTGCACCAATTCTGCCCAGTAAATCCTAAACTGTGGTCTCGAGTTTTGTCTTGTTTGTCCCATCGTCCTTCCTATCTCAGGGAGCCTGGAACCCGCCAGTTGCGTTTGCATTTGCCTTTGCTTCCCAGCTAGCAAATCCCATTCCATCATCCACACTGCACTTTTTCCACCCTCATCGGTCTCCTCTTATTTTTCCCAGTCTCTCTCACTTCCATCTTCTTGCATCTCACTCTGCAGCCTTCCTCCCTTTACCGGACACCGCGTCTACCTTATTTGCAGGTTGCCATCTGCTTCCTGTAGCTGTCCGTCATTCAACCAGCAACTTACCACTGCACGGCCCAAACAGCAACATAAAGCCTTGCCCGTTTCCAGTTGGTCAAATCAACACACGGACTGACTAGGACCGGTATCAAAAGCTTTGATACTCTCCTCAACTGAGGTCATCTGGTCTTCGCCCCCAGCTGCTTTACCTAGAACGAGTTGGATCGCTTTCTTTTTCCTGCCGGCCCAGTCCTATTCTAAACCGTCCGACTTTCGTCAGAGTGGACGTTCTCCTCCGATCGTCTCACCTCATAAGGTTCGACTTCACATAAGCTGCGAGACGGTAGTCGGCCGGGCCTGGGCCCGAGGCCTGAATCCCGGCCTGAATCCCGCCTTTACGTAAGGGATCGGCCACACTACTTTGTAGCCAGGCGCGCCTGGCGCTTGTAGCTAGATTAATCAAGCTACTTCACGCAGGTTATGAGCCCTCTAAATACCTAAATCTATCTGCTAGATAGTGAGGTTATTCCTAAGTAGCTATTAGGACTCTAACCTTATTATCTAGTAATTGCTGTAGGGCAATTGATGGATTACTGAGCTGCTAGAAGTCTGCTTCTAAGTGGAGATTGCAGTTATTATGATATATATTCTCTGCTTATAAAATCTCCTCAGCCTCTAGGCTGCTTAAGTTAATAATTATTTAATAATTGCTATAGTTATATAGTGATAACTGCTTAATAACTGTCTGATAATATTATGTAACTGCTATTTAAACTGCTGAATTAATTAACTAAATTAATATATCCTTATTTAGAAATCTAACTTCATCTTCCTCTAGCTCTGCTGGAAGAGGATCATCCTAGTTAGGTCCTCTTAGTCTCCCCCCTTCTTTTGCTAACTTTATAGCTAAGGCGGCTGCATAGAAGGCAGCTAGCAAGGGATTAGATCAGAGAACCCTAGCTTATAATGCTGTCCTTAAGCTAACTAAAACTATAAGCTTTCAGCTTTAAAAGATCAATCTTAAGAATGCTTTTAAGGTAATAGAATTGCTCTTCTATTTAATAGATAATAGCATTCCAGATAGATATAATAAGGATATAGTTTTCAAAGTAGATGAAGAAGCAGTAGTTGAGGATCTAAACTTATTTAGTGATCCTATGCTTATAGGATTTATGCTTATTAGATAATTGCTTATAGAGAAGATCTAATATAAACTCTTAGAAGAAATAATTAATAATAGATTATCTGTTATAGCGTCAGCTTTTTAGATCTTTATTAAAGCTAGAGAATATACTTAGAAGTTTAATAAGCTAACTGTAAATAAGGTTTATAATAACTAAAACAGAATAACTAAAGTTAACTATAGCAATATTAAAAACTTTATATAAAACTTTTACTTAACCTTCTATAAGTTGAATAAGTCTAGCATAAGCTTATTAACTATAGCTTTTGTCTATAGACTTATTTAAGGATTCAAAAGATTTAATTAGACTAAAGCTGATGTTATAAAAAATAACTTTATTATAGAAATCTAAAGCTGTAATAATCTTTTATATAAACTTAAAGGTTTAGGTGAGAAGGAACAGTATAAACAAGCCTCTCAAGGCATTAAGGCACTTTCAACTAAAAAGAAGTATACTGCTAAAAAGCAAGCCTAACTATCTAAGCTTATAAATAATAGAAAGTCATAGCAATAGGATTCCTATATCTTATGCAACTCTAAATATCTAAAAAATCTTTATAGATGCAAGATATACTCCTACTACTATAAGAAAGCTTCCTTATATCTTATTCCCTATAATAAATACTCTTTTAAGCATTATAAATACTGCACTATAAAGTTTAATAAGTTTGAATATTTGAACACACTATAAATAACTATATAAGCAATAACATAAAGATCTGTTTTAGTTTTTGCTTCAGAAAGTTATACTTAAGATAATATTTTTAGAAACTCTAGTATTAAAATAGGTATTAACTATCAATCTGAGGCATATATAGATACCTTAACAGCCTAAGCTTAAAAGAAGATCTTTCTACTGTTTCTAATAGATAACTTTAAAGTATTTAGTTTATACTTTAACATTTAACTTCTTACTAAAGATCTATATAAAGTTAACTATATATAGAGAGTTAAGAAGCAACTAATAAAGATATTTAAACCTTCTATCTATTTTTTTGCTAGTTAGACTATAAATATAGAGACTGACAGTTTCTTTATATATAGTGTTATTAAAGAAGTTAATAAAGAAGAAAATAACAGCTAGAAAGTATAATTAAGCTAATATATTATATCTATAACCTCTATTAGGAGGATAGACTTCTTCATGCTAGATACCAGCACTAGCAGATATATCCTTAATAATCTCTCTATCTTTAAGGAACTTTAAGATCTCCCTTAAGGATTGACTATAAACTATATAAGCAGAAAGAACTAAATTAGCTAGGCTGTTAGCACAGCTAAAGTGATTGCTACTAAGCTAGACAGTAAAAAGACTACTTTTTAACTATATAATGCTTTCTATAAACCTTATAATACAGTATAAATCATTAGTACTAGTCTTCTTCAGAAGATAGGCATCTATTTTAATAGTTTAGATAATACCCTAGTTTATAAAAATATATCTAAAGCTGTTGCTAACTTTAAATAGAATATATAAGTCCTCTAGCTTTAGATCTATCCCTCTAATTAAAATAATAAATTCAGCTCTTTTAAGCTAAATTACTAAACTTTTCACATTTATCTAAGATATCTATCTAGAGAGGCAACTATTGCTACTGCAAGAAATACTAATATAAAGCTCTTCAGAGTACCTCCTATAAGATATAAGTGTTATATCTGCTTTATAGCAAAGTTAATATAACAACTTAGTAACAAATAATAAAAACCTCTAACTTAAACCTTTTAAAGGCTTTAAATTAACTTCCTAGAACTAACGCTATAAAGCTTTAGAGGCGTCACTTATAGTCTCTATATTACTAAAGCTTTCTCAACCTATAGATAGTTCTAAGCATTTAAATTAAAGAAAGATATAGCTATCTAGCTATAAAGCTGGTTTCTAAAGAAGATTGCAGCAACTAACAGTATTATTTACTTCTCTGAAGTTATTATAAATAATAATACAGCTTTTCTTAAGGTGATAAAACCTTTTGCTTAAGAATAAGGCTTCTATTTAGAAACAGCAGCTTTAAACTGTTATCAGCAGAACAAGAAAGTAGAAGGATTTAGTAGAGCTATATAGCAAAAGGCATAAGCAATATATATCAAAGCTAGTCTTCTTAAATCTTTCTAGCCCTAATTAATAAAGACTTCTATAGAAGTTAGCAATCTGCTGTCTAACAGTAAGAGCAATATCAGCCTCTATAAGAAGCTAGCAAATGCTCTCAATATATCTCCCTCTATAAGAAAACTATATATATGCTATTTCTACTGCTAAAGCTGCTAAGCCTATATTTATATTCACCTAAATAGCTATCTTTATATAAAAGGATAGAAAATAAAACCTAAAGCTAAACTTAAAAGATTTATAAGATATAACAGCCTCTATAGCAATATCTTCTATATATTTATAAAAAGAACTAATAATATTTAGCAGGCGAGAGATATAATATTTAAAGAAGATAAAAGAGAGCTTCCTCTAGTTAAATTTAATAACCTATAGCTAGAGGAAAAAGTTAAACCAGAGATATATAAGTATAGTAATAAACTCCTAACCACTACTTATAAGGCTGAAATTCAGCCTTGCAGACACCACTAACTATATATTAGCCCTACTGAATAAGAATAATAAAAGGAAAAGATAGGCAATTTATATTCAAAAGAAGTCTAAAAAATAGAGGGCAATAACAAATAAAAATAAGAAAATAAGCCTCCTTAAGAAGAAGTTAGCAGCAAGGAAAGTAGGTTACTAACTCTAAAACTAAAACCTTACACATTAGTGCATAATACTAGCACTATAAATAGACAGATATAATTAATACTAGAAGAAGATTCTTTTCTATAGAAATATAATTGATATGCTCTTCTAGAGCAAAGTTCTCTAGCTTCTGCTTAAAAGCAAGAATCTCTTACTGCTTCTCAGCAGCATCTTCAACTAATATAAAAACAACAGAGGGAAAGACTAAAGGGCAGTAGCAGGGGTTCTATTCTTATAAGATCACTAAGAGCAGCCTCTGCTTCATCCAGCTAAATCACTTAGTTCCTCAAAACCTAAATACTATATAATGCTAAGAAGTTTGATAAGGAATTTAGCAAGATAGAAGCTATAGAGATTAACCTAATTAATAATAAAATAGACTGAGAACTAGTTATATTTGCCTTCTCAGTATCTAACCTATTATAAGCCTTTAGCTTAGAGATTCACTTATCTACAACTTTCAGAAAATAGAAGGCAATAGAAGAGAGACTTCTAAAGTTAGCTATCTTTAAAGCTATAAAGACCTAAGTTAACAGCTTGAAAGGGATAGAGTGCTAACAGCTTAAAAAGCTTCTAAACAGCCTTAAATATCTCTCAGGCAAATAAATATATAACAAAAAAGTTATAGCAGATAGATAACTTAATAAAGTTAGAGCAAAATAAGTTATCTATAGCAACTTTTAGAATAAAAATAATAAGACAGTTTATACTGCAGTTGCTAATCTTATTGCTCTATAAGTCTTTCTGCTGATTATAGCACTTAAAGATCTAGAATTTCACTAGGTTGATATAGTTACAGCCTTCTTAAATGCTCTTATAAGAGATTAAAATATCTTTATTATATAACTCTATAGGTTTAATAATAAAACTGGCTGGTTTTACAGATTAAAGAGAGCTTTCTATAAATTATAAGAATTATCTTTTCTTTAGTATAAGCAAATTATTGCTATCCTCAAATAATTAGATTTCTATCTACTCCTAAAAGAACTTTATATTCTTATTAATAAGAATAGCATTATAATATTGCTTTATATTAATAATATGCTTATTGCTATACCTAATATTAAATAAATTAACAACTTTAAAAATAACTTATATAACTTCTTTTAAATTAAGGATTTAAGTGAGATATAATAGTTTCTTAGGTTTAAGATCACTTACCACTAAAAGACAAAATAACTCTAGATCTTATAAGCTAAATATATTAACAATATACTAATAGAAAAAAGCATCACTAGATATAACTAAGTCCTTTGCCCCCTTAGCAATACTTAGCTGCTAGAAATTGCAAAATAACACAAAACACCTACTGAGATATATAAATATTAAAGCGATCTAAGCAAATTATAGTAAATTGCAAATAATATACAACTAGATATCTCTACGCCTATAAGTAAAGCTGCTAAAGATCAATAACATACTTCTGAAAAGCATAATAAACTGCTGAGATCAATATAAAGATATCTCTATAGCTTATAATCTCTAGCACTCTACCTTAGCAGCCTAAGTCACTCTATTAACAACCTCAAATTATCAGTTTACTGTAATATTAGTTAGTCAGATTGCAAAAGATCTAATAAGTTAACAGCTAGTTATATAGTTATAAGTAGAGAAGCATTAATTACTTAGAAGTTAGCACTATAATTATTTATAGCTATATCAACCTATAAAGCTAAATAGATAAATCTTATGCCTAGAGGGAAAGCTCTACTATATATTATAGATCTCTTTAAAAAGTTAGATATCTTTATTTGATTACCCTTCTAGATATATATAGATTCTATAAATACCTTTAATAATTGCTTATTAAACAGATAGTCGCCTAAACTACGCTATATTAAGATTAAATATCGCTAGATTATTAATAATATCAGCAATAAAGACTTTAAGATCAACTATATTCTAACCTATAAAATAGTTACTAATAGCCTTATTAAACTGCTAATAGCAGAAAAGTATTATAACTTTATCAGAATGCTAGATTTATTTAAACTACTTATAACTGATAATAAGTCTTAATCTAAAGATAATATCCTAAGACTTAAACTTAATTAAGCCCCTTCTATTTATTTATTTCTTTTATATATAACAACTTTAATCCTTTATATCTTGCTAACTAATTAACTTTTATAATTAGACTTTATATCATTTTGATCGCTTTAATTCGCTCTTCTCAACAGTTAAATTGCTAACTATAAAACTCTTCTGCATAAGAAGTTACTTAAGGATAAAGGCTTAGAAGGCAATTAAAGACTTTAACTTTAAGAAGTTATAAGTTTATTGCTAAGTTAAATATCTCAGTTAGCATTTCTCTTAATTAATAATATATTAATATTAATATTAACTGCTAGAAGATATATTAACTTAAGTTTAATTTTGCTAAATTTAATTAAATATTAAAAGTATAAGTTAGAATAAAAGCAAAAAGAGAACTAAATATTATAGCATCTTCTAATAATTATCCTAATTAATTAAGTTTATGCTAATATAGAATAAGCATTTTAAAACTAACTTTTATAAAAACCTATAAACTCTGCTTATTTTAAGGTATTAAGCTTAACTATAGAGATATAATCTTAATATTAATTTATTAATATTAAAAGGCAACTAGACCTAATTACTATAAGCTTAATTTAAACTTAAGACCTTAAAGTTAAATTGCTAGCTTTTTTAATCTAAGTCTATATAATCTAAAGGTAGCTAAATTATTATACTATATAGCCTAAGTTTATATTAAAGTTGCTTTAAGTTTAATAAGAGTTCTATATAGTAATTAGATATATAAGAGAAGTAAGAAAGTTAGAAGTGTTTTAAGAGGCAATATAGAATGATAAAGATGATATAGCATAAAAGAAATGAAATAAAAGGGTAGGAACAAACTATATAGTTGTATAATAATTTAGATTACTGCTTTAGGATGGGAATAGCTTTATAGGGGTGCTGGGGAAGTGTTGGCTGAAAGGGGGGTGTGAGACGGTAGTCAGCTGGGCCTGGGCCTGAGGCCTGAATCCCAGCCTGAATCCCGCCTTTACGTAAGGGATCGGCCACACCACTTTGTAGCCAGGCGCGCCTGGCGCTCGTAGCTAGATTAATCAAGCCACTTCACGCATAAGCCGACCCCATATCTCTTCGCACTCTGCAGAAACTCCCTTGCCATCTGCAGGCAACAGAGCCGCCCAACGACACAACGAGAAGGCCAGCGCGACGTACAACACGACCCAAGACCCCCTCTCAACGAAAGCATCATCTGATCCGGCCGTTACCCACCGTGGATCTCTCTTCTCCTTCCCTCATTGTCTTCTGTACGCTGCGCCCTAGGTAGCAAACAACAAGCGACAGACCGACCTCCGTCCGGAACGCACCCCTCAACCCATACACCGCTGCTGCTACCGCTGCTGCTGCGAGTCCCCCTCTCCGAAATCAGCCAGCTTCGCTTCGGATCTCCACGCCGAACTCCCACCTTGCTCGGCCGTGTCTAGCCCAGCGACTCATCCCAAACGACCAGGCCACGAGGCAATCCGGCCAGTGACGCTCCTCTCGCAGACAGGGGCACGGTCAGCCAGTTTTTCCCCCGATTGGACGGTTTGGACAAGACCTTGCGCCGTGAGCCCTCCGATGCAGATTACCGGTGGATAACCCGACGACGACAGCAAGTCCAAGAAGCACGCACACCCGCATCACCCTGACGAAACTGGCCTGACTGGGCAAGTCGACTTACAGCACGTTGCTCACTTGACTGAGACCGACAGGGGACAGGCACACCTCTCACACGCACCTCACTCACTCCAGCCAACGTTGGTCTCTCGCTCGCTCGCTCACACACACATATTCTCACACTGAGCACTTATCTACGACCTTACACCTACCTCAGCTACACACGCCTTGCATACGTGTGTGCCTCTATCTACACACCTTACAGGCGCATCATCTCATTTACCAAACGCCCCTCCACCATTCTACAGCTTCTGCAGCTGCCAACGGCCAACTACCTGGGCACTTATCTCAGGAACAACCCGCCTAATACGAGACAGTGTGCGACAATCCTCGAGAGATAGATATCCTGCGCCGAATCTCTCTTATCAGCCAGGGAGAACCTCGACTGCCTCCTGCCAAATTCTGTGTCTTTCACCAAAAGTCACTTAATTACCTACCTTGGTACATACTCTCAAGTCAAGCACGCGCCCACCACCACCACCACCACCACCCCCTTCCAGCCCAAACGGATACCACCATCGCCGCCTCCGCCGACGGACGCAGCCTAGTGTTTATCCTTTCATTCCCCAGATCTTTGATCGACCTCGGGCCTGGACAGGCTTACGCCCATCTCGCCGTCCGTCCTGCGTCTGCAGCTGCAAGCTTGGCCATCGCCTGTTTGCTGGGGTAAACCCCGCCATCGACAAAAAGAGGAGCTGACTTTGATAACGGCGTTTGCTATCTATCTCGCCATTCTGCTCAGCCGACCCCTCAGGGTTCTTGAATCATTCCGAGCCACCACACGTTCTGTTCCTGGAACCGCGACTGCATTTAATTATTTTTCGAGAACGCACCCCGTCACCTCGGCTCTCACCTCACCTCACTGCCTTTCCATCCGCGCCTCCTGCATTCACTCCGTCTCACTGCTCCCTCGGCGTCTCGCACCTTGCAAGTTGCGCTCGCGTGCCGCCTACCCTTACGCAGACGCAGAGACCTGCACTTGGCCCGTTCGGTCCTCCCCTATTTTGCGATAGCAATCCGGCCTGCTATAGGTTCGACTTTGGGTTTTACGTATCGGTTTGTCATGGTTGATACTCCTCTGTAAAACATTCCCATCGACTCGAACCCCGACAATAGGAGAACGCGAGCCGTTTTCGGGACATCCATCACATCACTGTCCCCCCGAACGAAAGGTCTTCTCCACAAACCAAGACCGCACTTACACCCTCCTTCGGCGCAATTCTCTGGGGGAATAGCGGGGTTGACGACAAGCCCTTGCACTTGCACCACCTACCTGACCTTCCGCATTTTCACAACTCAAAACCTTTCGGCCGCCGCTGCCTTGCCTTTCGGCGCCTGCTCTCCCACCCCGCGCGCGAGGAGTTCATCCCAGAGACTTCTAAATGGTCACCCTGATGCCTTCCCAACTTAACGGGGTTGGGATTCCCATCCGACCCGCAAAGCAACAGCAGCAGCAACAACAGCAGCAGCAGCAACAACAAGACCACTCAAATCACCACTACCACGGCGACTCGGCAGTCTACAGCACTGTAAGAACGCACAAGCACTCGCGCTCCTCATACTCTGAGCCGTCTCCACTGGCCGCTTCGAGAAACAACTCGTTGACCTTCCGCCCCTTCAAGCGACCGATGCCCACCCCCAACAAGACCATTGCAGTCATCAACGCCGCCGGTCGCCAGGCTGCCTCTTTCATCAGAGTCGCCACTGCCGTTGGCTACCATGTCCGCGCCCAGCTGAGGAATCTTGAGGGTGTTGTCGCAACCGAAGTCAACTCAAATCCCAACGTCACCGTCCTCGTCGGCGAGCTCTACACAAGACACAAGCCTACGCCCGACAACAGAGACGTGACAACGAATGGCCCCATCTCTGGTGTCGGCGTTAACCATGACTTGATCAACGATCTCTTCCGCGGCGTTCAGCTCGCCTTCATCAACACCACATTTTATGGAGACGAGTTCCAAATCGGCAAGGCACTCGCCGATGCCGCAAAGAAGGCCGCCGTTCAGCACTACGTCTACTCTTCCATGCCGGACCACGCAGCCTACAATTCCGAGTGGCCGTCGCTGCCTCTCTGGACCGCCAAGCACCAGGTTGAGGAATACGTGCGCAAGATTGAGCTGCCTGCAACTTTCGTCTACACAGGCATCTACAACAACAACTTCACTTCTCTGCCGTACCCGCTCTTCTGCATGGAGCTGATGCCGGACGGTTCTTTCCAATGGCAAGCCCCCTTCCACGAGAATGTGAAGCTGCCTTGGCTCGACGCTGAGCATGATGTTGGCCCGGCCATCCTGCAAGTATTCAAGGACGGCGTACCCAAGTGGAGGGCGAAGCGCGTTGCACTGGCCTGGGAGATGCTCACCCCCCGCGAAGCCTGCGAGGTCTTTGCCAGGGGTGTTGGGCGGCCCGTGAGGTATATTCGGGGTCCCATCGACGTGAAGGTGAAGATTCCCAACGGATATCGCCAGCACCTCGAGGCTTTGGAGAAGCTGTTCTCGCTGGGCCACGACGATCCCAAGAGACAGCCCCCCTACTTTGGTGACGCCGAGTTGGAGGAAAACTGCCTTTCCCAGTCAATGGCCCTCTGGGAGGGTCCGCGAGGTCTCGAGGAGTACGCGCAGGAAGCTTTCCCTTTGGAAGAGCAAGCCAACGGGCTTACGTGGATGCTGGAGGAGGAAGAAGAGGCAACCGAAGACGATGCGGCTCCCATCCATGGCACGAACATTCCTGGCGCTCGCCAGCCCGAGCAAGAGGTGCAGCAGGAAGAAGAGGAGGACGAGTACTCCGAGGATGAAGATGAAGGTCTCACTATGAGAGGCCTGAAGAGAGACGAAGAGGAATGGCTTGCTTAAGAGCCTGGAGACGATGTGCCTTGACAACCCGGTGGCACCACTCGGTTTCGGCTGCCATGAGCTCGAACGACCTTTGAAGCACATCACACACCACCCACACACGACATACACATTGCATGCAGCGGCGTCTTGGCGGAGGAAGGAAAAACAAAAAATGACGGGAAATCGGTTCGGAAAAAAAAAGCGCGTTAGGGGATTGAGTTTCTTGTTCTTTTGGCTGCCCGGCAGAAACGCATGTCTCACGCGTCCCCCCCGGGGGTCAGTCTGCCTGGGTCTGTCAGCTGTTTGGTTTTAGTGATGGTGATGACAGCTCTTTCCTCGATTTCATTTTCCCATGGGCTGGCATGGCGTTGCGTGGTCGACAAAACAAAAAGTAAGGGACGGCGAGTAATGCATAGCTCGCGGGCGATTCGAATTGGGTGCTTTATGCTTTTTTACCGCTCCCCATGAAAGCATTGCGTCGGAGAAAGACAGGAAATAGGTCACCAATATAACGAGAAGTATTTATTTCAACGCCGTTTTGTGAGCAACGTGAAGGTGACGAGGGACACGAGGGACACGCGGGACACTGAGAGCTGAGACCCAGGGGAAAGATCGCTTTTACATATTTATCCCTGATTATGTGGCCAGGTCACGGAACGTGACTCTGAATGCCGCGAGGGCGGCAGCGGCCGTTCATCCCCTTGCTCCCAGCGTGGGGGTTTCCGCAGCGCTGACCAGAAGAATCCCGATTCGGTGAGGCCCGCGTGGGACGGTCAACCATCCAAGGCCACCGACGGTATCCGTACCTGGTGTAGGTTCAACACCTTGAAATAAAAATAAAAATAAAATAAAAAAACAAAACTAACCATCGTGGGGCCGGCCGGCCGCCGCGAAAGATGTGCACATGGGGGGGACCCGGGACTTGCATGAGATGACTTCATTCTTTATTTTTAGGGGGGGGCCGCCGCCCCCCGTTTCGGTTCTTCATTGTCACTTATTTCTCCTTTGGGTTTGGCACGCGGGTTGGTACTCGTTCGTCTGATGAAGAAGTTATTGATCCTTGGCGTTGAAGTGATCCCTCTTCTAGGAAGGTTTCCATCACAGCTATCATTTCTCACAATGGGGGGACTATGCAAGACCATCCAGATGTGTCAAGTCTGGTGGTTCTCTCTCGTCTTTGCTCGGATACAGACGGGATATAACTAGAACACAGAGAGAGAGAGAGAGCAAGAGGACCCATCGTCCTTGACTCTTCGGTGTTGCAATCTGATAAGGAACTGGTCCTAGCCCCATCTCTTCTCTCGACTGGGAATCTTGACGATAAGCAGGGGAGTGTGTTGCCACGCGTGGGAGCCGACTGAAACCGAGTCGTGGGATTCACTCTTTTTTTTTCTGCTTCCCCTTGCGTGTCTGGTGAGTTGTGAGTGATGCTGCGATGGCATGAGTACTTCAAGTAGTACAGCGAGACGGCATCCGTCAACTGGAACAAGCCCGATAAGCATAGCATCTATTCAAGATAAGTGCTTGTGTATGTACTACTTCATTAAAATGGGTTAGACAGCTGGAAGATGTGACAAACGATGCCCGCTTCACCATGATACGGGCTTAAAAGGGATGGATCTCAAAAGCATCTACGAAACGACGCCGTAAGATCACCACCATCTGTACTAGCGCGCGTCTCCTCACTCAAGGTCTTCATCGCTCACTTCAAATCTCCACGAGAATGCAGATCATGTATTGTCCTGAGTGGAATGAATTATCGGTGAGTTTCCGAAGGGCTTTCCCCTATCCACTCTCACCTGAGGACCCTGTCTCTATCAGGGGAGCACTCCCAACCGAAGCGCCGTTCGACCTAGACACAAGCTGTCACTACTGTCGCAATGATGCAGAACGCAGTAAAAATCCTTGTTGGTCTATTTCATGCCATATGACGACTGGTTCGCGGGTCTTAGGCGCAGCATCTCACGGGTTTGGCTCACATTCAGCTGAAAAAACCAATCATCTCCCGGGCTTTCTTTCATATTGAAGACGAAGGTGCCCTTTCACTTTGAGCATGGGCGATGAAAGTTATGCTGGATGTACTTATCGCAACGGAGGCACGGTTTGATCTCTCCAAGTAATCTTGTTCGACGATTTGCAGTCGCAGCTCAGAAAAAGGATAGCCTACCCGCCCGTCGGAAGGTCTTACAGATTTCTGCAGCTCACTGTGCTTCCCCGTAAATCTCATCAAGTGAAGTTTAACTGTCGGTATCATCATTGTATGTGCCCGTACGGATTAGCCCTCGGTGACTCTTCAGCCCACCAAACGGCGCTCGTCCTCTGGCCCCCTTATCAACGCCGTAGCCCACCTCTCACTGAACCACAGCAGCTATCCCCCAACCTCGCAGAGACTACTAAACAAAACTCATTCATGTCTGACGTTGGACATTCTCTAGTACTTTTTTCCTGGTTCACCCGCCCGAGAAAACTAATTCATCTCATGTCCCAGAACACCCCCACTAGGCACACTTTCAGCACCAACACGACCTTCAGGCAACTCATTCATGGCATCTTCCTCGGCGTCCAGGCCGCGGAACTGGACCCAGAAGATCGCGCCTGCTACAGCGGCTAAGACAGCCACGATCCCGTAGTTCCAAACGAGGTAAGGGTCCGCACTCAGGGGAGTGAACGCCTGGCCCAGCGCAGCCGAGATGGCGGACATGAACAGCGCGACGGCCTGAACCATGGACCGCATGTTCTTCGGCGCCTTGCTGAAGGCATACTCCAAGCTGGTAATGCTGGCAAAGATCTCCGACAGGGCGATGAGCACGTATGCGCCGGTCTGGGCCCAGACCAGGATGTCGACGTTGGGACAAGGTTCGCCGTTCGGCAACTTGCCGGAGGCGTTGTCACCGCAGACGGACTTCTTGTAGATGTAGTACTGGAGGACGCACGCCCAGACCATAGCCGCGGATCCGGTGAAGAAGCCAAAGGTTATCTTGCGGATGGGCGTGAAGCGGATCTTCATCTTGCGGAGGGTGGGGTACAGGACGAGATCGCAGAGGGGGATGAAGATAAGCAGGGCCAGGGGGTCGAGATTAGATAGAATATCGTTGGGGAGCCCGTTCAACTTCATTGTTGCCGCCTGAGAGACGAGATTGTTGTTCACTGACTAGTGTAAGTTGATAAGCGTGTAATTTGGAAAGGGGAGACGCACATTGGTTGTAGGAGAGCCAGTATATCGGATACCAGGAGAACACAGCGCATGCTGCGAATCCACGACGCCTTACGAGGGTTAGCATACCTCCCATATAAGCATTTTACATCATTAACCTACAGCTCATCGACCCATGCATCATCATATGTCATCCACTTCGGACGAGTGGCGTCGCTGAACCGAGACGGCTTGACATTCTCCCAGAACGTACCGTCGTGCATATTTCGCCAGGTTGTCATCGGGTTGATCGACCATCGACCCCTTTGCGCGAAGAAGAAGGTTCGCAAAGCCGGACCCAGTACAGATCCAGACGGAGGCTGATCGCGATATCGTCCCTTGCCCCACCACATAACCAAAGGGCATAGCGCGAGCATACAAGTCGGGAGTGTGAAGCTGAGCCAGAAGCCAACATATTTCTCCGCGTACACCATTGATATCTGACCGACCAAAGCACCGATGTTGATAAAGAGGTAGAACCAGTTATATACTCGGTTGATAGTGATGGCGGGATCCACGATCACCCTCTCGCCATCCTTCATCGTTCGCACGGTCAGGTGGTCGATTTCCAGCTGTTCGGTGATCAACGGGCTGATGTTCGGCTTGAAGCCTCCAGTCGCGAATCTTCGACATGTTAGCATCTCCCCTGCATCTGCGAACCAGCTTGACCTTACCCGATGGTAATCATTCCGACGAGGAGCGCGGCCAAGGAATTCTCATTTGACTTGGTGATGACCGGAGGGATAGCCGAGGAAATAAGGATCAAGTGTCCGACGAGATCTACAGCAATGGCGATGCAGATGGTCTTGTATCGGCCCCAGTACTTGTCTGCAACCCAGGCGCCGAATAGGGGCATAAAATATTGCCAAAACTGGTTGAACGTAGTGATACCCGTTGAAGCCTGCTGTCCCATTCCTAGAGCACCGGGTTGACCTTTCGGAGAGTCAATGCCACGGCCGGTCGTCGAACCAGGCGGGAGGGGTTGTTGAATGAAGTTGGTAACTAGATCGTATTAGTCTTTCTCTTTCCCCCATATTCTCAATTGACCAATACATACACTGGACTCTGGTTAGTCGTGCATTTTGAGAAAGGTAACCCGGCAAATCCACTTACAACAATGACAGATCCATAGTAAGAGAAGCGCTCGCAGAGCTCAACGAAGGCAATGGTGAAGAGCTTGAAGGGTATGTGATCCGCAACGCGTCGAAGGGTTTTCAGCTCCTCGTCAGTCGGGGCATCGGGCCTGCTCTGAATGCCTCTCTTCTCGTCCAACGAGACATCCTCATAGTACTTCATGTCGTAGGAAACCTCGGTGGTTTGGCTACCGGCCTGCTCGATCCTATCTCGGTTGGACATCTTGACTGCGATCTCGCCTGCGATGACGACCACAGACACTGGAATGAATGACTTGACTGATTATGGATGAGATGTCGTCCGCACTGATAAGCCCGAGGGTGCTGGGTGGTATATATCGTGGCTCGTGGCCCGAAGTATGAAACGCATACGGGAGGCAAGGATGGCGCGAGCTCGTTATCTCGAGGGGTGGAAAGGCTAAGGATTGGCTCCTGACCAAACCTGGAGTCGAGCGACGCAGGGATGCATTGGTAGTTCTCAAACGCTGCAAGAACGGACGGTTTGCCTTGCAGATCGCGGGGGAGGGGGAGGCAAGTCATTGGGAGCGGCAACTTGTGGAAGGAAGGGTCTGAGCTCAGGGGCAAGAGCGTATGAGACACCAGACGAGATGGAAGCCAGACGGGCACTTTGCCTGTTGATGGCTTCCAAACGATGATTTGGTTTATTGAAAAGTGCTATTCTGGTTGATCGGCTAATGTTCCGATGTCTGTGTGTTAAGCTTGATGCCCAAATTGTCGGGAGCAATCAGACCAGGCGACAATCACTGCCGAAAGTTGGAGGCGTTGCTTCAAACATGACTCCGTCCAGAGCCAGAACACTGGGGTAGAATTTGTCACAGGCAGCAACCCCGAGAGACTGAATGGCTTGTGAAAGACTGATCGGGATTCTGAAAGTAGGTCTTCATTTTGTGTTACGCGACGTAGGAAGGCAGGGAAATATTTCAAGAGCTGAAAAGCTAACCTCTGCGAATGAGATGCCGACATGTAGCAAGTGGCATCAAGTGTTGAAGAAAACTCAGCCCGCGCGTGCGACGGTCTCATTCGAGATGCCGCGTTCCTTCTGGTAGGTTTTATTGACTTTGGGGTGTAGGCGGGACACCTCCGAGTGGAAATAAAGTGAAGCTTTGCGGATGTTTCAAGTCCATCGCAACTTTGATAGCGGCACCCAAGGTAAACAAGCGCCAGTGATGGAGCTTCTGAGCTTCAAGGCGGCTCGTAAGGACTCACGATCAGCAAGAACTAGAATGCTCGAGATGAGCTTCCACCTGACCTTGCGTCTTGGGGTGAATGGCGCCGATGTTGAGATCCTGACGACCGCATAACGACCTTTGGAGAAGTTCTCAGCGCATGTTGCCAGTCACGTTGCATGGGGAATGTGTTTTGTCTAAGTTCATCGTAATATTCAAGAGTTTTGCTAGCCGGGCAGTGTTAGTTGGCTATCCGGGTAGTATACCTAATACTTTGATGAGGACGATAGTAGAGATAAATAGGGGTAACGATAGACAACGACAGCGACAATAATGATAAGAATAATAGCGAATATGGTCGTTTTAGTATAAATATAGGATATACGGATGACATATTACTTATGTGGTGGACTTTGCCCGGATAGCTAACTAACACCGCCCGGCTAGGAAAACTCATATTCAATAATGGGATGTTTTGGCAAAATGAGCCTCTGTGATCATGTTCTCAGCCCACAGCTGGAAAAGCTGACCATCACACTGTACCCATGGCCAGTCTTCAGAAGACGAAGAGGAATAGGTCGATTTGAAAGGGCCACTACCTCATTAAATAGAGCTACTCTGAGTGTCGCCAGAACATTCCCGCCATTAATCCCAGTCCCGGGTGAACTCTCATGTTCCCAGAATAACCCTCTGACGACGTATTTGACCTTCATGCTACGTCAATCTAAACTCCATCAAGCCCGTGTTTTGGCTCGACTTCTGCCCGTCTGTTCCTGACTCCCCATTGCTGTCTCATGATGCTCGACAAGTCTTGTACGGATTTTCGGAGTGTTGACGGTTTTGACTCCTCATCCCCCTTTTCAAGACGCCAATTGCAAATTGCCGCGCAGAAAACAAAGTTAATCACAACCAACCCGCAGCCACAAACAGTGACGATTGCAACCTGGTTACATGTCAGATTCTTAATACTGACTCTAGATTCACCATAGAAAAGGGGGGAAAGAGAAGAAACAAGGATCAACTTTCCACTCACAGTTCGGGAAACCTTCGCTTGCAACGGGTCAAACACTGGTGTCAATAAGTTCAACGTGTATCCGACAATGAAGAAGATCCAAGAGAAGTTCATAAGCATCAACGGACACTGCCACAGCCAGAGCATCTTCCGGCTTCTGCGCCTTATGAGACCCGAGTAGTTTCCCGCGATAGAGGGTTGCAAGAACAAGGTCAAGGCTTTCTTGCATTTTTTGTCATCGAATTTTGGGTCGTCTTCCGTCTCGGGAAGATGACGCAGCAGTCGTTGTTGGGCTGAACTGATAAGGGCAAAGGAGGACAAGAACAAGCTCCAGTGCCAGAACATTTTGGCTGCCCAAATCGCCTGTTCCGTAGTAGGCCACGAGAAGATGGTTATTACTGCTGCTCCAGAGAGAGATGCCTGTTGAACAGAATGGGTCAGTACTTGTTGTTCTTATGAAAACCCCCACGAGGAAAGATAGCTTTCGCTTACTGCTTTCTGTACGAAATCAAGTTCCTTGTTTTTGACCTGGCGGAAATCGGCCAATACCTTGACTACCGCGGGCAGATCTTTTTCGTAGTTCTGGTTTTCATGAACCTTGTCCAATGGATCGATAGTATGATACTTCAGAGATCCAGAATAGCTGAAGCTCAGAATATTGAACAGGACTTCCGTTATTTTGTCGAAACGATCCGATCATTTGCCTTGCCCTGAAGGGACTTTAGAGGTGGACGTTGGTCTTCTGTTCATACTGTTGATGTGTGTTATGACGACGTTGATAAAGAACAAGTAGTGATGCTTGATCGAAGAGTCACTTGGTTCTGTGAGTGTCCAGAGCCTTGATGTTTGAATAAGATTCGGGCTGTCCACATCCTTTCTTTAATTCTGGAAACTCTACAAGACTCCAGCCTGACCATCCCTGCTACGAATCATTTTGATACCACAGCCATGTGGTTTAAAGGAGACCACACAGGGGTCAGGCTTACGCCAAGGTGACTGGCTTATTTCTGTCGTCCTTTTATGGCAAGCGCAGAGAAGGCTGCAACATAGACGACAGGGTATAGGTAACAACACAAACGTGTATGCCGCAACACGGGTATGGGTGATGAGAGTCGAGGTCTCTGAGTGGTCGATGTCTTTGTTTGCCGTTAAGCCTTCCTCCTGATGCAAATTTTTTTTAAATTACGTAGCCCGTTCTCTGGCCTGTGGCTTATGCAGGTAACTGGAATAATGAAACTTGACGGGATACAGATACCGTCGGCGCGTATTGATATCAATGTCCATAGGGATGAGGCTCTCCTTAATCTCATGTGCCGTCCATCCCCATCCGAGATGCAATCTGTTATACGGAACCGTCGCCCCGAAGGTGCTCGCTCCGGCGGTGTGCTTGTGCTTGCTAGCCAGGCGCTGGCAAGGCTACGCTCATGCCTGCATGAAAGTACATAAAGTGTCGCTGACCACAGATGCATCAACGAGAGACAAGCAACAAGATTAATCGTAGCGCAACTCAGCTAGAGGCGATTCAGAACGTCTTGGGGCCATCATGACGAACATACTCATACCCACCTACAGTCGGGGGCATGTTATCACAGTCTACAAAGCGCCTCTATCCGCCCAAGTCAAGTACTTGAAGTACAACCGGCCCGTCGACGTCGTTTGTCACTGGGCCATATGCATCAACGGCCATACCTACGAATTGATCAACAATCGTGAGAAGAAATTGGAAGACGGACCAAATGTGTACGAAACAAGGTTTCTCCTACTACAGGACTGGAAGGACACCATGGCGAAAGAAGGGCGGAAAGTCGTCCCGCTTGAGATGGACGAGTACCACACATCGTCCTGGTGGGAACCCGGGACAATTGCATGGATCGGTAAGTTACCCTGGAAAGAACAAAGGACCACATTGTCCAAGCTACACGTTGTTAACCAAAGAGGGGACGCAGCCGACCAAGTTTGGGAACACTCTCTGTCCGGCGCGTACCAGCTGAACAACAGCAACTGCCAGGTGTTCGTTCGCCGCCTCGTCGATCTCATCGGAGACAAAGACACGAAGGTACAATTTCCAGTCGCCTTCGACAGGGTGCTGGACAGAGGAGTGAGTACCACCTTAGTGACTATGATGGTGGCAGGCGTGGCGACCATTGGGTTGGTGGCCACAGTCGGGCCGGCGGACGGCGGAACCTCGGCACTCTTGTGCGCGAACGTAGCAATTCGCAATGCTCAGACGTTAGCAGGCCAACGAGGGGACGGGATAAGAGGAAGGGAGGCGGCGCATGAAAACTTGAGACAGTATCTGGTCAAGGCAGGAATTCTTCCCTAGACTTGGTCGACAGAAGTGTCTTCAATGCTTTTTTGATCAGAGGGCGTATACTGCTGATTTTTCATGTTGCGTAGTAGTCTGTATTCGAGAGAGGATGTATTGCTCAGATCAACCCGCGAACTGGCAACTTCGTTAGAACGTTGATAATCCTAATATACCATATGAATCATCTTGAGAGTTTCGTAAGGAGCTTTGATAGCCGGGCAGTTTCAGTTGGGTATCCAGGCAGCGTCTCCTATCGTAGCGTAATTAATATTAATACTTCTTTAAGGATAATGGTAGTAGAGAAAATGCTAGGGATAGTGATAATAATAACGACGATGATAGACGACGATAGCAGACAATAATAGTATAGGTCAATAGAAGCGATATACGGACTATACACGTGTGGGGTGGATACTGCCCGGCTAGCAATACTCTTCGTAAGAAGCATGGCAGCGATGAAACTGATTTTTAGACGGCAGCGAGGCGGTCCATTACCCACGTAGATCAGGGCACCAACGCCGATCTGCGCAGTAGCACGCAATGGAATGCCGAGCCGCTGTATCATTGGATCGCGTGTCCGGTGCCTGTTTCTCACCTGCAGGTACAACTTGAGCTCGTTTGTAGCACCGCTGTTAGGCTGTTAGTCCGTTAAGCTTTATGAATGTTGAAATGTGGCTTTGTTGCCGTATTAAATATTGATATGGACGAGTCTTTCCTTCGGAATGACCAATTGGAATATATAAGCCGAAATAAGCATCATGTACCCGCTGACCGCTCTCGGGCAGGGTCTATGTTCTTCCTGTCTCTTTCCTCGTCTATATCATGGCACGTCGTCGCATCATGATGGTGAGTTACCATTACAAGGCCATCTGCCAGGGGCTCCTGCCATTACGTGCACCGAGCTCCTTAGAACTTGCCCTTGAGCAGGTTGGAGATCATCTCGCGACCGGTAATTCTGGTGGTCTTCCACAGCGTGGGGAAGTCGAGGGTGCTGGACAGGCCATCGGCGAAGCCGAAGAAGAGCATGGGAGGGATCCAGCCGCGGGCATACTCAAGCGCGAAGCAGCCCTCGTCCATCTTGTACTGCTTGACGTCGCCGCGGTGCAGGTGGTGGACGCTGCCCTGGGGGTAGACCTCGGGTTCGTACGAGCCGGGGACGTAGGCGAGCTGGGTGCCGTACAGGATGTTAAAGTAGTCATCGGCGGTGTGGCGGCCGGAGTGGCCCTCGGTTCCGATGGCGGTGCCGAACACGATGAGGTACTCGGTGATGCCTGACGGAGAGGAAGACGTGTTAGTCAATCGACACGGAGGAGTAGCGGTGTGGATAGGAGCTGCTTACTGGCGTGGATAATGTACATGGCGCCCATGGCACCGCCGGCGTTGTTGAAGACCCATTCCTCGTCGAGGTTCACGTTGTTGGGGACGATGCCATTGAGCTCGGTGACGATGTAGTTGACCACAGACTTGGTGTCGTTTCCGTGCGCAGCGATGGCGCGCTTGCTGAGATCGTGCAGATGTTCATGGTCGAAAATGTAGAACTTCTCCAGGTTCTTCTCGAGGAACATGTAGATGGGGGTCAGGAGACCGATCCACAACGCCAGCGAGAACAGCCGGCTGATGGACAACATTATGAAGAAGATGCCAGAAATCTAAAACCTAAAAGATAGTTCCAAAAAGAAAGCTCGAGGAATGTTGCAGGTCCCCGGACTCGGCGATGCGCAATGATAATTGGAGAGGTATGTGTACCGGAAAGGTCTGCGACGGGACAGCCGGTAAATAAGTAAAAGTATCGTTGAGCTGCGGAATCGCACCGCTCCAATGTTTTGGTTGAGGATATAGACCCCCGTCACCTAGGACCCTGCAGATTCACCTTATTTCTGCCTTGCGCGACCGCCCGGAAGCTCGAGTTCCCAGTGGCCTGAGAACGGGCAGCTCCTGGTCGTTAGCGGACAGCTCTCAGCGCCCAGCAGGTGCAGTTGGTCCAGGATTCCTCCGGATAGCGGGGCCCCGGCGCACCTCTCGTCTAAACGGCCCCCGCGGGACTGTGCGGCCGCCAATAGCTCACTGAAAAATTTCGGACATTCGGATTTTTACAATCCTCAAAAGCTGCCGAACGGAGCGGATTCTCACCCCAGCCTTGCCCGGAAGAGAACTTTTGCAATATCAATCCACTCTTTGTCATTCGCCAGCTCATTCTGCAGGACTTGCAGACCGAGTACGAATAAGAGCTGCGGACCAGTCTGAACAAACGGACTCTTCACATACGTCATATACGACAGTCAACAACATCTAAAGATGGCCACGGATGAGATACCCCAGACCGCCGTCCCCGGCAAGGCATTGGGCCCGATCTCCCGCTACGCTGCCGGTCCTGGAACGCACATCTACAACGGCAACGTCGTGGCCTCGCTGATGGGCAAGGTGAAGGTGACCCCTTCCGCCAAGGCCTCAGCTGGACCCGCGAAGCGCCTCACTCGCATCACGGCTCTGCCCGCAGATGAGCTGCCCACACTTTCTGTGGTTCCTCGCCAGGCGCAGGTCAACGGCGACAAGAAGCGCGAGGTGCTTCCCGACGTCGGCAACGTGGTACTCTGCCGTGTGGTGCGCTTGATGCCGAAGCAGGCCATCGTGACGATCCAGCAGGTCGGCGACACGGTCTTGCAGACGGAGTGGCAGGGCGTCATCCGCTCTCAAGATGTGCGGGCGACCGAGAAGGACAAGGTCAAGATCTATGAGAGCTTCAAGCCTGGCGATATTGTGCGGGCGCAGGTGGTATGTTTCATCCCATGAGCCATAAGAGGATGAAGAGTTCTGACTAACCTTGTTTGACAGATTTCTCTTGGAGACCAGGCGAACTACTATCTCTCCACGGCAAGCAATGAGCTGGGCGTCATCATGGCCACCAGCGAGGCTGGCAACGATATGGTGCCGGTCAGCTGGAAAGAGTACAAGGACCCGGAGACGGGCATCGGAGAGCCGCGCAAGGTGGCCAAGCCGAACTGAGGAGTGCTGCCCAACCAACCTCGCATTCGGAGCAGATCCCACGACCACGGTGACGTGCCGTGTCCGCCGAAGAAATCTGGCGGGACGCGCAACACGAGCCCAAATTAGAGTTTTCTTGCTCCGCCTCGGCGGCCGACGAGGCTGACCGGTTGCCGGCTTCGCCCTCCGAACAAGGAAGAGCTCTCGTCGCGTTTCGAAACGGGAGGCTGATATGACGACATGACAGCGGGTTTGGCGGTTTCAGACTCTTGGACCGAACCCGAGGGCCGGCGCATAGCTTTAAATTTTTTCTGTTCTGAAGCTGCTGCGCATGAATTTGGAGGAAGCAATGAGGGGGGGAGATGGGGAATTGACCGCCACGAACCACACCACGGAGGCGGCAGTCAGTGTCGTCTGGTGAGGGTTTGCATGTCATGTTCGGCAGAGTGCCTTATGTGTTCCCCGGCGACGTCGGGCACAGGCAGGCGGACGGACCGTAGGTGTCCAATGTGGCCAGTCCGATGTCAGAGCCATATTCATGCAAGGGGATGATCGTGGATTATCAGCAGGAAATTCCGGACATCAATGGGAGGAAAGGGGCCAGGGAGAAGAAGGGTTGAGGCTTGCGCCCACAGTTATGATACACGACGAATGCGACCCCTTTGTGGCCTTTTGACGCAATCAGTCAGTGATGATGGCAGACAACAATCGGGGGACCAAACATTCTTCGAGCATTAGCAGCAATTAGACCAAAATTAAACAACAAGAAAAAAAGGTCAAAGAATGTATGAAAATAGAGACAAAAAAATTCATCAAATTAAATCAAACGTCCGACGGCCCGCAAAGAGGGTAGCTGTTAATTTGATGGTGTCGTTTTGTTAATTTGCCCGATCTAACTGAATTGGGCATATAGATGGGTCAGCACCGCCACGCTATAGTAATCACACCAAAGTCCAATATACCTAAGTTTTTGAGTATAAATGCCTTCAGCTGAACGCCTAAGCCTAGGAGCCCCACTTAGTTAAATTTAAGCCTTTTAATTAGCTTAAATTAGCTGGAGATTTACTGAGTTATTAGATAGTTTGAAAACTTCTTAGATTTAAATAATTTGAGGCTTAGCAGTTAGTTTTTTTAATTTTAATTAAAAACCTATTATATTATATAACTTCTAGTAGGTATAAAAGAATATATTAATAACTGCTTATAGCTGCCTCTATATTTGCAATTTTAGCTGCAGCAGCAGCAGCTATATCTATTTTAGCAGTTATGCTGATAATAGTAATTGCAATAATAGTGTTAAAAAGATAGGCTGCTGTAGCAGCAGCAGTAATCTTAGCTGTATAAGCTGATTTTGCTGCTATAATGCAGTAAATGCTTGCTGATATAGAAAATCCTCTTCTTACTGCTATAGCAACACTGCTTCTTACTGCTGCTATAGCCTTTCAACCTTAAACTGTTATTATTAATAGAAGACTTAAGCACTCTAAATACCTTTAACAGCAGCAGTAATTATTGCTAGCTTACCTTTTAAAGCAGTAATCTTGCTTATAGTTTGTTTTAACTTCTAATATATACTCCTACTACCACTCCTGCCAGCTTAACTTGCAGCTAGCGCTAGCATTACTGAAGCCTGTGAGGAGGGTGTAGACTTCTGAGAGGCCTCATAAGCCTCTTATATAGAGGGTATGCATTACATATTGCTTAAGTTAACTATAGGGGGGGCTTTATCGTCAGAAGAGTTAGGCTTGCAGCGTCAGCGCTAGGTATTTCTTAGAATAATATTTAAGTTAGACTTAAAGGTAAGTTATTTAATCCTAATTAATTCAGGCTGGAGATATTAATAAAAAGTTAATAACTATCAGACTTAAATACTTATATCGCTCTGATTAAAGCACTAGTAGTTATTAATATCTTTAATGCTAAAAACTCTATTATTGCTACTATATAGTTAATTTAATAGGTTATAGCAGCAGAGCAGACCTTACTGCTTAGTAAATATACTAGTATAAGCAGTAAGAAGGCTTTTCTGCTGCTTAAATATATTATTAGTAGTATTATACTAATTATGAAGAAGATTAAAAGTTTAAAAAGAAATATTATAGATAAGGCTGTTAATAAGCTTATGCTGTTTTTCAGCAGTATATTATTTATAAACCTTATTGCTAAACTTTATTTAGTATTACTGTTGCTTCTCTTTAATTATCTTATGAATTTTTATGTGTAGGTTGTATAGATTAGAGAGGTAGTAGGTAAAATAAGATTTTAATTTATAGTAGCTATCTTCAGTAAGTAATATCATCTTATAGCTATAGTTTTAAAGTTAATATATAGAGTAGTTAATAAACTCTTTAAGCTATAAGATATATATTGTCTGTAGGTACTGCAGAATGTTTGAGAAGTTAGTATTAATCTAAGTATTATAAGACTATATATCAGAGGTTGGAAAAAATACAATACAGATCAAATACAATATATATATTTAAAAATATATGTATTTAAGGGGGTAAATACAATATATATATTATATTATGTATTTAAAGAGATTTTATTACAATATAAATACAATATATATATTGTATTTATGTATTTTGTATTGTATTTATGTATTTATTTATATATATTTAATTAAAGGGTTTTTATAGTAATTAATAGCCTTACTAACTAAATATATTATTTATAACTAATAATAAGATTACTACCTTCAGAGGTACTTAAAAGAAGCTTTTAACTTAGAAGAATCTAACTTTATTAATTTCTTATATAATATATATTTAATTCTATATAAATAGTAAAAGAAATATAAAAATATATATAATTATCTATAAAGTTTACTTATTAAACTTAATATCCTCTTGTTTAATATCCTCTTCATCCTCACTACTATAATCTATATCCATCTCAGAATTACTATTATTAGTATCTTCTACTATAAAATCTAATTCTGATTTAGATAAAAAAAGTAAAAAACTATTAAATAAATCACTATAAACTTTAGGGCTAAAGTTATAGGATTTTTCTTTATTTAAATCTTTATCCCAACTTTTAAGTAGCATTAATTGCTTTCTTTTAAAATATATTAAACTAGTTCTTCTTTTAGTAATAATATTACTACCCTGATTAAAAGTTCCTTCTATAGCAGCAGAAGTAGGGTTAATAGCTAAATATTTCCTAGCTAATATGCTAAGTATAGGGAATCTTTCTTCATTTTCTTTCCACTATATAAGTGGATTAACTTATTAATCTAATTAGTAAATATTTAAATATATTTAATTTATTAACTTTAAATAAATATTAATTACTAATAAAAATTAAAATACTTACTTTATCTCCTTAAATACCTAGTTTAAAATAGCTTTCTAATTCTGCTCTCTGAAATCTTTTATTTTATTTATTACTTTTAACTGGGAAAAGCTGACTAATTATTTCCTCTTTAGGCTTAGGTTGAGGGTTTTTATACTCTTTAGGCTTAGGTTTTTCTTTATTTAAATCTATAGTAAAATTTGTTCTTAAAATATCTGCTTTAGATTTTCCTTTATTAGTAGAACTAGTATAGTTTTCTTCTTCACTACTACTATTATCTATATTAATAAAGCTATTAGAAGCCTCTAAATATAACTGAGATTTGCCTAAAGCATTTAACTTAGCTATAATATTAGATTTTAACCTATATATTTATATATTAGTATTAATTATATTATAATAAGTTATAAACTAATAAATATATATATAAAATATATTTAGTTAAATTATATTACTTATGATTTATATTCTTCAGTTAAGTCCTTTTTAGCTCGTTTAATATAAGCTTGCCTAATAAGCTTATCTACATTAGGTATATTAGTTAAACTATTAATATTTAACCTAGGATCTAAAATAAACCTAAATAGGTAAGGTTTATATATATTATAGTCCTTTTCAGTAACTATAGGGCTAGGAAAATAGCTCTCTAGTTTATCTAATCCTACTTTAATTGCTGAAACAAAGTATTGAGAATAAGGATATAAGGATTTCCCAGACTAAGTAATATAAGTTAGTAAATATTATATAATAAAATATTAAATTATAATATAATATATATAAAATAATATATATATATATTTAAAAACTTACTTCATCAGTAGAATTAAAAAAATCAGTATATATTTCTAATTCATCTTTTAAACTATTATAAATATTAGCTAGTAAAAGTATATTAGTACTAATAGTTTGATAACTTTGAGATTGTAAAGTTATAGTAGAGTTATAAAAATGCTTTAATATATCCTTTAAATATTTTAATTATAACTACTGATTAAAACTAGGATATACTGCTTTAAATATATCTGATTTAGTTAGTTGATTTAATTTATCTAAAGCAGGTTGTAGCTCTAAAGCTATATCTATTATTATATAAACTGAATTCTATTTAGTTTTATTACCTATATAATATATTTAATTAGTATTAAAATATAATATATATATATATATATATATTATTAATATATATTACTTATAGAGTGGAATTTTAGTTTTATATATATTAGCTTTAAAAGAGCGGTCCTCTTTTGCTATATTAATAGCATGCTTAAACTCTTTTTATATAGTAGTATTATTATGAAGAAGGATTACTACTTATTTAAGTAACCTTATAATACCTAAACCCTATAAGTTAATATTATATTATAATTTAGAATTAATAATATATTTAAATAATAGACTTACTAAAGTTTTTCTTTAAAAACCTTTCTTTTTCTTTTTCAGATAGCTTTTTTGAAGCCCTACTATAATTATCATAAATAGCTATATCTTTAAAGTCTACTATATCTAAATCTTTAATAGTAGTATTACTAAACTTATTTATAATATCTTTAGCAGCTAAATTAAGTATATATGCTAAGCATTTAATATTATAAATAGGAAAAGTTATATTTTCTTTATTATAGCTAGTAATAAAGTTCTTAAAAAAGGTATTATTATTAGAGCTATTATCTCTAGTAATACTATAATAATACTATATTAGTTATAATCTTATTATATAGTATTTAAGTTAAATATATAATATAACTTAAATAAGTAATATTTATTTAGTTACTGCAGATTTAGGTATATTATAAGCTTTTAAAATATTTTGAGTAAATATATCTTTAATATAAATACTAGTATGCGCTTCAGTTAGATATTTAAACCTTAAGATAAGTTAGTATTAATATATAATACTATAAACTAATATAATTTATATATACCTAATAGTTTATACTTAATATTATATTTACTATTAATAAAAGAGGCTATAACTTTTAAATAAGGCTTATAGTCTATAGAGGTCTAAATATCTAGCTGAAAGGATAAAAAGCTATTATTATTAATATGTTGATGTAATTCGCTAATAATATTAACTCTAAAAGAGTTATATTTTTGACTAATATAACTATTTAAAGATTTAGGCTGAATTGTAGGCATATTACTAATATATATATTAATATTATATATTTATTAAGGTTATAATATATATATATATTATTTTAATAAAAGATATATATTTAATTACTTACCTATTAAAGTAGTATAGCATATTATTAAAATCCTTTGAAGTAATAGTACTAAAAGGTAAATTATACCTAATAAGTAGATTTATAACATAATTATAGGCTTCTTCTTCTATAATCTCTATATTACCTCCTATTATAGTACTAGTTCTAGGTCTCTTAAAACTAGATCTAGTAGAAAGGCTAGACATAAAGCTATTAATATCAGTCTGAGTAATATTACGATTATTATTTGTAGTAATATAATCTGAAACTATAAAAATAAATAAGTTAGTATTTACTTAATATAATATAATATAATATAATATAATATAATATAATATAATATAATATAATATAATATAATATAATATAATATAATATAATATAATATAATATAATATAATATAATATAATATAATATAATATAATATAATATAATATAATATAATATAATATAATATAATATAATATAATATAATATAATATAATATAATATAATATAATATAATATAATATAATATAATATAATATAATATAATATAATATAATATAATATAATATAATATAATATAATATAATATAATATAATATAATATAATATAATTATAACTTATGCTTTATTTTTCTAGGTTGTTCTTCTTCTTTAGTAGAAGTAGCTATAAGTTTATAATAAGTTTTATAGTAGGTAACTCCATTACTAGCTTGAAATCTTATAGCTTTAGTATTAAAAGACTAGTTACAGTTAAAATAGTTACAAATTAAATCGATTTTTCAAGGTTCTAATAAATTTATAGGCCTTAATTTAGCTATAAATAAATTATTTTGTAATATATAAGCTGTAGAAGGTCTCTAAGTATAATTAAGTTGATTTTCTTTATTATCTTTATATTTAAATTCTCTAGTATTAGTAATACTAATCTAAAAAGAGCTAGCGTTAAGTTGAGAGCTAATATTATTAGTATTACTAATATTAGAGCTAGAACTTATAGAAGAGGTCTCAATAGGAGAATAATTGTTATTAGGATCAGAAGGCATTTTTTTAATATATATTAATATATATATTATAAATATATATAATAAGTATAATTTTTAAAAATATAATAAGTTAAAGTAGTTTAAAGTATAAGATATATTAATAGTTAGCTTAAAGTATTTAGCTTTTAGTATATATCTTATAGTAATATAGAGAAAATAATATTTCTTAAGTTAAAGAAATTATATACTTTATTTATACTTATAGATATTAGATATAATATTTATATTAGTTATTATTATTATTATTATTAGTTATTATTATTAGTTATTACTATTAGTTATTATTATTAGTTATTATTATTAGTTATTACTATTAGTTATTATTATTAGTTATTATTATTAGTTATTATTACTAATTAATAAATTAAGTTATATATTATAACTACTTTTAAAGAAGTAATAACACTTTAACACTTACTTTAGCACTTTAAAAAAAAGTTTTTTTTCAAAAAAAAGAGTGCCCATAACGGGATTTAAACCCAGGCCCTAACAAAAACAATAACGCCAATATAGGAAATTTAATAAGCAAATTAACGCCCAAACCGCTAGGTCAAAGCGCCTGCCCCGAAGGACACTTAGCGAGGTGGGGTTTATTCTATAAGTAGTTACTATTATAAATTATTTTAATAATATTAATTAATTAGAGGGATTTCTTAGTAAAATCCTAGTAATATATAAGCTTAAGATCTAACTATTTAGAAGTACTTAAAAGTTTATAGCCTTTTTAATTATAATATTATTAATTAATTAATTAATTAATTAATTAATTAATTAATTAATAATAATACTATAATTATTAATTAATATACTAAATATATTTTAAGTAGTAATTATAGTTTAATATAAAATAAATCACTTAGTATTTTCTTAAAATAACTTATATCACTATAAACTTTTATTTATTTTATTAATAAGAAACTAAAAATATTATATATTAATAAATAAATAATATATAACTAAAATATATTTAATATTAAATAGAACTATCTTTTTCTATCTCTATAAACCTATTAAGTATAAACTTAAATATATTAAAGCTAAAAGTTTCTTTCTAAAACTATAATAATATCTCCTTATCATTATTAATATATATATTCTATTCTTTATCAGTATAATTATTTATATCCTATTTATTTCTTTTTATATAATAATTATTTATCTTATATAATACTCTTATAGCTAGTTTATTACTTATAGGATATATTAAAGCAGTCTATAATAAAATTTAAATATTAGTTATTATATATATAATATTTATACTTAACTACTTACTAAATATTCCTCTAAAGTAAAGTAATTATATCTTATACTAATATATTCTTTTATAATAATATAAAGAAAATCTTTAGTATTCTTTTCTTCTTCTAAATAGCCAGCTAATATAGTAAAAGGATTAAATCTTTTAAAATTATCCTCTATATATAGCCTTAAGCCATCTATATTAAAATCTTCATCTCTTTTTTCAGCTTCTTCTTCTCTTAAAGCTATATTTTTATTTTGAATATAAGTTATAAGCATATCTATAAGTAAAGATATTTTTTTAATAATAGTAATATTACTTAATAATATTAAGTTATTTTCTATTTCTATTATTATATTAATTATTAATAACTATAAAGATATTACTTTAATATAGTAATAATAATAATATTTAATACTTACTTTAATATTATACTATATAAATATAATTAATAAGATATAATATAATTAATATTTTAAGTTAAGCTTTATTAAGTTTAAAACTAATATAAAGTTACTTATAAAGTATATAATATATAGATATTATAACTAAAACAATAAAAGTATTATTTATTTAAAATTATATAATATTATTACTAAAAACTAATAACTAAAAACTAATAACTAATAACTAATAACTAATAACTAATAACTAATAATTAATAACTAATAACTAATAATTAATAACTAATAATATTAATTAATTAAGTTATATATAATATATATATAATACTAAATTACTAGTAGATTATACTATTATTATACTATTAACTTTAATTAATAATAGAATATTATTATATATTTATTTATATTAAAATGACTATTATATCTAAACAGCTATTAGAAGATTTTAATAATTTTAATAACTTTGCTGAAATTATAGAAAGTAATAAATATTAAGATAATATCTATATAATATAATATACTAATACTTACTTTTATTTTAGATAATACTACTACTTTTAATACTAGTTTAGAACTAGATATTTCTACTTTAGTATTATATAAAACTATAGATCTTATTAATAAGATATATAGTGAAATATATCATAAAATTCACCTATATTATATATCTAATAATATTAATATTAATAATATTAATATTAAAGAGAATATAATACTTTATGAAAAAGGATACTTTAATAGTATTATAAGTAATACTAAAAGCAATACTATATATAATATTATTATATATCATAATAATAATCGTCACTTATTAAACTTAAGTTCTAATAATTTAGTAGGTTTATATTATACTTATTACTATTATAGTATATAAACTATATTATATACTAATAACTTTATTAATATAGATAAACTTTTATAGTTTAATTATTATATCTACAATTAATTTAATTAATAAAGATATAGAAACTTTAGATATATATAATAAGAATAATAATAATTATTTATATTTAAATAATATTATATCTTTTTAGAAAGAATACCTTAATTATTATTCTTTATACTGAGACTTATTAAACGAATAATATATATTTATATTGTTTTGTAATTATAAAATATATTTAAGATTAATTTATAGTTTTACACCTTTTTTTTATTATTTATTATTTTAATACCCTAACTAAACTACTAAAATAAAGGAAATAAATTCACTTAAAAGCATATATACTAAAGAAAAGCTACTATATATTAGCCTATTTAAGCTTACAGACCCCCCCTCTTCTACTTCTCCAACTATAATGCCTCCCTAATGTAAGGGACTGGGCACACAGAGCGGCAATGCTGGGGACAACCCAGCTAATGAAGGCCGAAGGTATAGAGACGCCTGTAGGCCTAGGGCATAGAACCCTCTACAGCGAGAACTCAGCAAGGACTTACTGAAGGTTAAGAAAAAGAGATCTTAAAAGAAGTAAGCAAAAGTAGTATAGTAATATTATACCTACCCTTTAGATGCTTCTCTTATCAGTTTAACCTAATTATAGCTTATAGCTTTTAAATACTTTTATAATTCTTTTGTTTCTATTTTGATTTAAAAAGATTAATAATAATAATAGCATTATATATCTAAGTAATACTTACTAATCAGACTGAAGAACTTATGCTTAATGTTCACTAAGTGTAAAGCAAAACAGCCTATATAAACCTACATAAGGAAGATAACCCTAGCAAATAATTAAAAGATGATGCAAATTAACAAAAGGAAGCAAAAAGCTATGCTTTAAGTGAGGCTAGAGGCTTTAAAGAGGATAAGCTATCTGCATTAAACACTTACTACTTAAGCAATAAGTATATGCAGGAAGATAGAGACTATAAGACCTCTCCCTATAGACCAAACAGACTATAGGGCTAAATATCTATAGCTGCAGCTAACAGGCCAGCTTAAGCTAGAGGGCTAGAAGAAGTAACTAGCTAAATGCTGATATAGCAGATAATTACTATAATAGCTAGCTAATAAGAGCTAATTACTGCTATGCTGAGTAACTAAGCATCTGCTGAATAATTGCTTAAGGTTTTTAAGAAACCTCTAAACTATAATATAACCTATCTTATTAGTAAATCTATAAGTATGATAAAAAAAAATTAGCTTATTGCAGTAGAAGAAGCTTATAAATATCATTTTAGCTGCTCTAATAACTAATATATCTAGTAGGCTATAAGTATAATAGAGTATATCTTGCAAATAGAATAGTAAATATATCAGCAAATACTTATAGATACCTCAGAAAGAGAGGTTAACTTAAGATAGGAAGACTTTAGAATCTTTATAAGAGGGCAGCATATTATATTTGAACTCTAAGAATAGAACTACTGTAATATTTTAAAGCAATGCTATTAGAAAGATAATAAGAAGCTAATTATATATTAGGCTTAATAGGAGTTTATTAACTAAGTCCTCAGCAAGCTAAATATAAGCAATATAAAGGCATATGCCTTCTTTTAAGGCTTTATAAAAATCTTAAAAGATAAACTATTTAAATAAGATATTAATTATACTAATATATATATTATTGCTTTATATGTTTAGAGGTTATAAGAGATTATAGAAGGGAGGTGTATAAAAAGAACTGCTGGACGTTCTAAGTTATATAAGCAACTGCACTCAGGCTCTTTAGACCACCCTTATAAGAGCAGTTTGCAGCCCTCTAGGTTGTCAGACTAAAGGGATTGCTGTCTAGAGACTCTATTTTAGAATAACTGCTTAGCGAATACCTGCACAACACCTAGCTTTAGTAGTAAACCTCTTAATTCTTAGAGACTTTAATATTATAACTGTAAGAAATATAGATATATTTCCTCTAACTGCACTAAGAACTAGATATAGCTAGTAAGTAGCAATTAGAACTTTAACTTAAGATAGAGTAAGATTAATATAATTTTAATATTTTATATAACTGATGCTGAAGACTTAAGAAATAAGTAGGCATAGAAGCAACCTTAAGGAGCATTATGCTAGAAATCACTTTAGTTTTAATAAGATAAACTGTTAAAAGATAGGTGTTAATATTTTAAGTAGCTAGTGAAGTTGAACTAGAAGTTGATATAGATATCTGCGCAGCAGTAGATATTATATAAGAAGATTTTATTAAGAAACTTTAATTAAAAGAGGCTATAAGCATTACAGCTTTTAAACTAATAGACTTTTAAGGAAGGCTTATATCTGCTAGAAAAGTTTACTAGCTTATATTCTTCTTTATAGATAGTTGAAGATATCTGCAGAAGATTTATTAAGCTTTTATTGCAAACCTCTATCCTAAAAGAGCAAGAGATATTCTCTTATCTAACAATTTAATAAGGTAGGAAGGTATTTATATTAACACTTATATATATATCTAGTTATATAAATGCTTCTTACTTGCTAAACTAAAGGCAATTATCTAAGAAATTATAGAAAATAGCTAATAAGCTTATATTATATATCTAATAGGCGTCTTAGCCTCTAATGAGAAGAATATTAAGATTTTAGGCAAATGCTTGCTAAGCAAAAGCTAAGAAAAAGAAGTTTTTAAAAAACTTTAAGACTTTATTGATATTTTTAATAAGAAAAATATAAAAAAAGTTCTTAAGCTGAAGAGAGCAGTATATTATATTAAACTGAAACCTAGTAAGAAACCTCTATATAAACTTATATACCTTATATTAGCAGAATAACTTTAAATATTTACTAAATATATTTGAGAAATAGAGGTAGCAAGCTATATATGCTGTTTAACTAGCTCTATAGGAGCATTTATGCTATTTATACCTAAGAAGGATAGAAGTTTATAATTATATATAGACTATAGAAGACTAAATAAAATTATAATAAAAAACTGTTATCTTCTGCTACTAATCAATAAGCTTCTAGACAGGCTTACTAGTATAAAGTTTATTTCAAAGATTAATTTAAGTAAAATATATTATTATATTATAATTAATAAGGCAAATAAATAGAAAACTGCATTTAAAATAAGATATAGGCATTTTAAATATATAGTGATGCTATTTAGGCTTACTAACACCTTTGCAACTTTTTAAGTATATATCTACTAAGCGTTTACTAACCTCTTAAATACCTACTATATTGCATACTTAGATAATATTCTTATCTATTTAGATATAAGAGAGCAGCATACTAAAAACCTTTATATTGTTTTATATTACTTAAAAGCTGTTAAGCTGTTTATAAAATTAAAAAAATATAACTTTTATTAAACAGAAGTAGACTTCTTAAGGTTTTATATTACTTAAAATAGCATAAAGATAAATCTAAAGTAAGTTTAAGTAGTTGCTAAATAGCTAATACTAAAGTCTTTTAGAGATATATAAGTATTTTTAGGATTTTATAACTTCTATTATAAGTTTATTATAAGATATTCTTATATTGCTACCTCTATAAATAGCATGCTTAAAGGAAGCTAAAACAGCATAAAGTTAGAAGCTTTTATTTAGATAGAGGAGATACAGACTGTATTTAAAATGCTTTAGAGAGTATTTGCTGAAGCTTTAATACTAAGATATTATAATTTAATGCTAGAAATAAGAGTTAAGACTAATATATCTACTTAAGTAGTGTTTAATATGCTTTTGCAGAAATATAGCATAGTCTGATATTTAGTAGCTTTTTAGTTAAAAAAGCTTTTAGATATAGAGAGATATTAGGCTATAGAGCAGCAAGAGCTCTTAGTAATTATAAAAAGTCTGAATTATTAGGCTTAGTATCTATAAGGACTCCCTGAGAAGTTCCTAGTCTTTACAGACTATATAGCATTAAAAAGAGTGTTTGCCACACCTGCGCAGAATATTTGCAGAAGGCTTACTTAATAGGTTTATCGCCTATCTATATTTAATTTCAAAATTCAATATAGATTAAGAGTTATAAATCTAGCAGATAGACTGTTATAACACTCTAATTATATAGTAGAAGATATAAAAATAGATAATATGCTTTCTACTCTTAGAAAAAAGCTTAGGCTTATCAGCTAGCTTTTAGCAATAAATTGCTAATATATTGCTAAGCTTAAAAGGACTATAGCTACTGTAAAAACTTATATCTAAGCTGTTTAGTGAAGCATATAAGAACCTTACTAGAAAGCTAGCTCTAAAGTTGAGAGATCCTCACCTTTAGGTTAGTACTACCTTATAGAGAGAACTAACAATCTACTATATTAAAGTATGCATATTAATATTATCACCTACTTAAAATCATATACAGATACTATACTAACTGCTCTACAGAAGATTAGTAATATATTAGAAGACTTAGGGGGAGCTAAAGTTACTATGCTGGAATAATATATCCTATATGCTGTAATAAGAAAGCTTATTCAGAATAAAACAGCTTATATATTGCAACTAAGCATAGATTTTAAACAAACAGTTAAAGGACTGCAGGCTAAAGACTACTTCTATAGAGATCTTATAGCTAAGGTTTACTAAAATGCTAGAGAATATTAAAGATATTAACTTAATAAGAATAATATCTTTTAGTTTAAAAGAAGACTTATTATTCTAAAAGAAAGATTTTTCTGCTATAAAATCTTAAGAAACTACTATAATATATTTAGATTAAAGTATATAAGGGCAAATAAAACAGTTGAACTGATCTTATAAAAGTTTTATTAGCTATATCTAATAGAAGATATATAGTGATATATTGCTAAGTGCTTGCACTGCTAGGAGGTATGCATACTATAGTATAAACTATATAGACTGCTGCAAATATTAGAACTGCTAGCATACCTATTCTAATAGATTTCTTTAGACTTCTTAACTAGCTTATTGGAAAGTTGTTAAAATAATAGGATTATTTATAATATAATTTTAGTAGTTATATATAGAATGACTAAAGTAGTCTGATTCTTAGCGATAACTAAGCAACTAGATGCTATAGGCTTAGCGAGGATCTTATACTAAGAGATTAAATGCTAGTATAGCATGCTTAAAGCTATTATTAGTAATAAAAATAAACTGATTATTAGTTAGTTTTAATAAGACTGAACTAAAGCTTAAGATATAGAAAGGTATATCTCTATAGCATAATATCTATAAATAGATAGTCAGACAGAAAAGATATATCAGACTTTAACTATATATCTCTTAAAGTTTAGTAAAGGTTTATATAACTAATAGGCAATATAGCTAGTTAAAGCTGAGTTTTTATATAATAATAATAAATATGCTACTATTAGCATATTGTTATTTAAGGTCTTTATAAGATACTACTTAAGAATAATTAACTATTGCTTACTATATATTAACCTTAAGACCTAAAGGGTTAAAGAAAAACTTAAGAAGCTGATAGAGGTTTACTAAAGGATAGCTGAGAATTAGCAGCATATAACTGAAGCATAAGCTAAAAATGTAAATATTAGAAAAAAAGTGTAATTATATAATATTAGAGATATTATAAGACTTTTAACTAAAAACTTTTATTTTATAAAAAGTTAGCAAAAGCTTACCCTATAATTTATTCTTATATTAGTTATAGAAGTTATAAGCTTTAACACTTATAGAATACAGCTTCTAGAGAAATATAATTAGATATATAATATTTTCTCTATTATACTATTAAAGCTGTAATATAGCTGAAAGTTTGCTGAAAAACTGCTCTTAGACTTAGAAGAGGACCTTAAAGAATAAGAGGTTAAAGATATTATATTGCAAAGAGAAGCACTAGAGGGCCCTTTATATCTAGTTAAGTAGAAAGGCTAGCTAGTAGAATATAACACTTAGAAGCTTAAAAAACACTTAGCAAATGCTTTGCAAATTCTTATAAAATTTAAGAAGCAGCAGTGTAAATTATATTATAAGTAGAATAATAAGTAATATAGAGAAAATGAGAAAAGTTAATTAACTGCAAGATAGCTAAAACGCTAGCAAAGACTCCTTAAACCTCTTATAAAAGCAATATAAAACTATAGATATCTAACTAAAAATGTCTTATAGAAATCTATTATACTTCTGCTGAAGTTTCACTAATAATACTACTCCTTATCCTCCTCACTATCTTTATTATCATTATTTTTATCTTTATTTTCCTTTTCTTCTTCTTCTTCATCTTTAGCCTTATTTTTATTATCTTTATTCTTACTGTTATTACTGTTGCTAGTTATGCTGCTATTTCTATCTTATAAATTATTGCTAAGCTTATTAAAGTTGCTGTTATCACTATCCTTCCTACTAGAAGAATTATTCTTATTATTAATATTAACTAAGTTTTAGCAAACTGCTGCTAAATGCTTACTGATATCTTTATAAGAATTAAGGCAAAATATAGGACTATTACTAACAGTCTTAAAGATTGCAATTAAGGTATAGCAACAGGTGTTACAAAGTATGCAGACATTTTAAATCTTTAAAAGATCTTATAAAAGAAGTATAGCTATATAAGGATTACTCTTTAAGAGATATATTGCTAGGATATCAGTAAGCCTATTGAGGAAGTCAGCCTATTTAAAGATATAGATCTTATTATGCAGGTAGAAAAGAAGAATACCTTTAATCTGCCTTATAATTTTATTTATTTTATTTTAGTCTTTAGCTTAATAAGCTAGCTGTAAATACCTATTAGTATAAAGGTGAAGATAAAGCAGACTATAGAATAAAACTTATATCTAAGGATATTTAGAGTTACACTTATATATAAGCAGCAGTATTCTCCTTAATACTTATAGCTACTAATTAGTTATTATAATTCTTAGTGCCCTACTGAAGGCTAGCAAGGTTTACTAACTATTTATAGAGACTCTAAAGAAGCGTCTAACCCTTCTTAATTGCAATAAAAATGCAGTAAATCTTATGCTAATAGTGATAACTAGCCTTAATCTAATAGATATAATGCTTAACTTAGTTCTAATAGTAGCAAACAGTTAGGATAAAGCAGAAAGAAATCTAGAAGTAAAATAGTTAGCTTATATCTTCCCTAAATAATTGCTAAACTTATTCTGCAGCACTTAATGCTATATAACTAGTATAACTTATATATATAATCTCTATTATAAGCATAAGTGCAAATAACTTTGCTGCTCTTATAAAGCTATAATATATAGCTAATATAAAGCTTGCTGCTATTAGATTAGTTATATTAATATATACTATTACTAAGCTTAGAATTATTAGGACTATACTCAGTAAGGATTTAGGTAATAAGGCTTTCTGCACTTATAATATTAGTTATAGAAGTATTATAAAGTAGTGAAGTGTTTATGAAAGGTCTGTAGAGGCTTAGTGAAGCTTGCATAATATAAAGATGTAGAAGGATGTATTGTTGTGAGGAAAAGAAG